>CM067565.1:66563857-68963857 GCA_034336665.1 Luscinia megarhynchos
CCAGACCATTTGTATGTCTGTTCTTTCACTGAGGCTACACAGGGCAATGTGAGAATCCAACTTTGTGTTACTATTATTTTTGAATATTTTTGTATGTGTAGTAAGGGCCAAAATTTTGAAAATAAAACTCCAGCTGAGTCTGCTAAACACATTAAAAAACTGCCTGAACATCCATCTCTACTTCATTCAACTTTATCAGATACACTTTGTTCTTTACATAAGTTTCAAATTTATGCTTTCAAAAATTAATTTAAATGTCAGTTCTTTTCCAGCACTTCCACAAGCTGCCCTCTTCATTTGATGGTCATGTATGTTGCCAGTGTAGGAAGACCTTCATTTACAAAGGTTTGGGGGAAAAAAAAGCTTTGAAACTTTTATTTCAAGCTGTAATGATTTCTTTCTGACTGCAAATCAGATAGTCACAGCAAAATCTAGAACAAAAATGTCAAGCAGCCAGGTAATTCACCTTTAAAATGTATTCAAATAATTCAGCAAAAGTGGCAGCCAAAATGTGGTGATAGCTTCAAATAAAAAGCTTAGGGGAATGATGCAGAATGAAGAAAAATCCAAAGACATTTTCCTATAACTTTTTTTTCTTTTGCTTTGTGTAAACTTTCCTCCAATGGAGGAAAAATATCTATAACATTGATCTTCCCATGATCTTTTCTAGATATTCAGACACATTCTAGCTTAACAAATGCCACTCTTACAAAGTCAGATATAAAACAGCACATCTATCATATAATTTCCTCTTTTTCAAATACAATTATAGCTAGCTCCTTTCACTGTAGACATCATTTAAATAACAAAATGAAATCTTACTTGTGAGTAAATGAATGTCAAATACCTGTACAGGGACTATACAAGTACTACTGAGTTTATCAAAATGACTGTTTTATAGAAGCAATGTAATATATGCAGGTATTCAGACTACTCAACGTGCAATGGCAGCATATGTAACATACAAAAATATTTACCAAACCAGTTCACACAGATCCAGATGTTTTTCTTGGGAAATGACAAGGAATCTTCAATTCCAGTCTTTGTCCCACCTAAATATCCACCTTCCAGGATGGATTACCCACTGCTTGCTAACACACCAGGTCATGAAACAACACAGAACCCTGTGGGTCTCATGTTAATTCAAAACAAAAATCCTCACACAGTGAGGAGCCCTATAATTGTTACAATAGAACTGATAATGCAGTTCTTTTCTAAAGACCAGGTCCCATTAAGTGTCACTGTCAGTGCAACATTTCTACATATTCTGCTTCAATGAGAGAAACAGATTTTTTGAGAAAGGCTGTCTCTGCTTGAAACAGCAAAACGTTAAAAACACACCACCTGTGAAGGAGGAAGTCAGAACTTCTGAGTCCCTGAGATAGCACTTAAAAAAAATAACCTATAACCTCCATGGTAAGTGACATCTTAAGGTTATGTTACCCAAATTTCCAGGATTATATAAGAGGTGCTGGTCTCAATAGTATGGTTGTGGTCCTCAAGGTTTTGGGAGCTTTTATGAAATTCCTTGGAGTTTGAGCCTATTTATTCATACCAAAGGAAATACAGAAGATGAGAAGCATTATTCCCTAATGCACTTAAAGCTGAGAGCTAGCAACCACTGAGTTGCAGTTCCAACCATATCACTGACTCACCGTGTGGGTTTGGGACAGTTCTCAGCCTCCTGGCTCGCATCCTGCTCTTCTGCAGGAGGATCCAAGTGGTTGGATACAGCCTCATGTGACCCACATATGCTTCTTCAGCAAGAAATGCCATGAGAAATGTAAAGATAGGGCACCAAAGTCTCATTTCAAGGAGGTTTAGTTTGGAAGCATGGAGAACTGTAAATCTACAGCTGTATCTAAATAAGAAAAAGCCAGACTGGTGAAATAGAGGCAAAGGCAACTGCTAGCCTTCCACAGGGCTAAATCATAAACCAGTGACCGTGGTTATTAAATTTTACGGTGTTCAATGTATTTTGTGAAGGCTGATCATTCAGTTTAATTAAGATTTTATTAAATGTAAAATTAAAATAACTTAATCCTTCTGGAAGAGGAAAAGGATGTGTTTTGTAGGAGCATCTACATGTTTAAACTCTGTGATCTAGAGAAACAGACAAAAGGTTGCCTTTGAAGTAAGGACAATAGTCTTAGTTCAGCTGGAAAATAATTGCCACTGGCAAGTATTTTGTCATAGGTTTTCTCTGTTAGCCACAAATGTTTTTTCGTCTTTCCATGAAACTAAGAAGATTTAGGCAAAACCACATCGTTTCTGTCAGCTCATGCCTGGTTCAAGCCATATTTCTCAGAGGCAAGCAAATCCCTATGCACCTTCCTCTTGTTCAGGCTTTTCCTGCACTTGTCACTGACTTCAGAAATACCCTGATCAGCACAGAGGTGCCAGATAATAATCCAAGACAAAAAGTGCAAAAATTGCACGAGCACTACTGATTGTGAGTTAACTCAACTGTGATGAGTTGATAGAGGTTTATGAAGAAACGAATGGATCTAATTAAATAATGGGAGGAGGAAAAAGGATTTTTGGAGAAAGCAACACAAGACTCCCAATCGTCACAAAAGGAGAAGCAATAGCATACAACAATATATTTCCAAGCTCCAGGTCAAAATGACACCACTGTGCCAATGCACATCTCAAACAGCAAAAAAACAGTTAAAAAGACATTCCTAGGAAAGGAGTGGGTATTCAGTTGTCAGGCCTTGTGTGGAAAGATAGGCTGCCACTGGGGAGCCTCTGAAACAAAAGTGAGGAAGGTGAGTGTTCCCCACTTCCTGAGAATTATGACCCTTAGGCAAAGGCAGGCATGTGATAGACTAATTTATTGTTATGAAAATCTGTTTTTACTTAAACTATTTAGTTCTACACTATTAATACTTTCTGTTAGAGAGTTTGTTCGATCCCCTTATGAAGCCATCAGTCTCAATGGCAGCCAAATTCTCAGAAGCAAGACATCTTCAAGGCATGATCTGAGAGTGGGAGAGGAAGATGGAGGTGGAAAGGACATGGTGTGCTCTTGAAGAAGCCAGGGGAAACCCTTGACTTGATTAGTGTGGTGGGAATGACTTTCAAGCTTGCAGTGTGTTAAACCTTGCTAAACTGATGCTCAAACTATACCCACTTCATACTTTGCAACCACTTCTCAAACTCACTCTATTTCAGCAAACTGATTTTGGTTCATTTACTATCAATCCCTGCCCCATTTTATGTCAATTCTGGCTCAAAAGTGAGCATATCAGTTGACAGAAAAAACAGCATCAACTGTGTTACTTTTAGCAATTTTTGCCTCATATTCTTTTCCCAAGTAGTTTCTTGATTTTGTCTTAGTGAGAACATAATCATAGGAAAACTAGTCTTCCCAGCCTAGGCAACCAGAGAGTTGATTAACTCTTACTGTGCTAATCTGAAGAGCAGAGTTGTTCAGGCCCAGGACAGATTCTAGAAATACTTATTAGGAGTGTTCATCACTTGAATCTCCTTAAATATTAAATTTAGCTAAAGCATTTCTTGCATTCTTCTTTCAGAAAGAATATACTTTCAAATAGCCCCAACGATAAGAAAACATGTAGGGTATAGACAACACTGGCTGATCAGTGGATCAGTTAAAAAAAAATTGAACAAAAAATCTACAAGGGAATGAATAGCCAGTGACTTACAGAGCCCAAGAATTATGGTCCTGAAATCTGCTACTTAATAAGATTGAGTCTATCAATTGTCACCTGTAACAAAAGAAGTAGTTTCTTATTTCCATCAAAATAAAAACTTTTCTCTAGCACTATCATCTCCTTGTACCTCATATTTATTGTGAGACAAACATAAAAATGATGATTTAGTTTAAAGACAGCCTGTAAGATGAATAAGTGAGTTACACTTCAGCATACCCACAGGAAAAAGAAACCAGACATGCTTAAAAACCCAAAAGAGTGTTTTCATCTTCCTTCTAGACCAAAAGCCAGCCTGGCCACAACCTTATCAAAGCTTTGAGACTTTCTGTCATCATTCAATCCATTGAAGGGGTAGCCACTTCCCTGCCACTAAACATTAATAATTATGTCTGAAGTATCTGTGGCAGACAGATTCATTTCCTACTGGCTCCATCTAGGCTTGGTCGCCTTACACTTCACTAGTGAGCACTATGACATGACAAATGTAATCACAGTGAGAGCACTGGAAAGTTATGCCTTAGATAGCAGAGCTGCTCACAAAAACTTCCATGATAAACTCAGACAGATATTACTTTTATGGGTGACAGTACAGCTCATGAAACCCAAGAGACATTTTTCTGCAGATATTCTGCATTTTTTAACACGAACAAGGCTGAGGCCAATACTTTTTATACTACTAAGTGCTTATTATCAGTTAATAAAAGGAGTGTTGCCAAAATATTTTACGTAGCTTTATCTGGGTTAAGCTTGTTTATAATACCTTTACCTATAAAAACAAAAAAAAACTCCACTAAATTATCAAATGCCAAACATCTTTCAGATTTCAAGGGTAGAAAACTTTAAAACTTTCTCCTGAAATTCTTCCAAGGCAATATTCCTATATTTTATTCAATGACTAAAATCCTGAAAATATTTTTTTGCTAAGGGAGAAACCAAAACATAAAATCCAAGACGGAAAACTACAATTTCCAACGTAAAAGTCAAATAAAAAAATGTAGACCTTTTACTTTCATGCCAATAGGGTTGAAGTGATGACACAGATATGATTCAGTAACTGTCTGCAAAGACTTTATACAGATAAGAAGCACATTGCAATGTACCTGGTCCCTTCAAACAAACTGAGGAAACCTAACCTTAGCCTACCAACAGAGAGATAATGTATTAGACTATCCTGACATCCTGCCAGCTCCTTGCATGGTTAATTCAAAGACCATGAGGCAGACAGAGGCTGTTGGAAAGACATAGTGATTAATCATAATTTCACTCAGAGGACCACAGAAAAATAGATTAAAATGTTTTAATCTGGTCGCTTAACATAGAAAATAATCTGTAGCAGGACTCTGAATAAGACCTCCTCTGTCAACAGTGTAGATGATGAGGAATACATTTCACATTTTTTTAGTGTGAATCATGTAAAATGGGCCTAAAATAAAGCTTCGAGGCCAACTGAAATGAAAATTTGAGTTTCCCATTCACAGTCTCTCACTGCGCTTCACCAAACACTTAAAAATATTCTGAAACTATTTCAATTTAGAAGTATTTAGTTTCACTTGGTTCTCTTTGGCAATCATACTCTTGATAATCTAGGGGTTCTGCTCTTATCTGTGAAGAGATATACAGATGCAAATAAATAAAATAAAGAGAATACTGTGAAAAACATGATTTAATACTATAATTTTAACATTAAAGAGAATTTCACATTAAAAATGGAATGAAATAAAAAAGTTGCACTGTTCAAGAACAGCTATGTTTCTAATAAAATGCAAACACACATATCCCCACTTAATTACATTAAATACACTTCATGACCTTTGTCATTAAATTGTCAGAGTGGCCAGTCTTTCAGGCTGTACCTGGCTACCTTTAGGCAAGATGGAAATCACTTTTCTACAGACTTTATATATCAAGACTGAAATTAATCTAAGATAGTCATCGCCTTCCACTGTTTTTCTTGGAACTGAAGCCAGGTTGCTCTCAAAGAAGCTGGCTACATTTGGGCTATTTGGTTAGGAAATTCAACAGGAAATGATAAGGAAAGGGAAGAAGATTAGAAGTGAGGTAAAACTGGTAACATAATCAGCAAGCAAAAAGAAAGCTCACGAGTGAACAGAAGTGTGAAAGTCTGTGTTAGCTGTAAAACATTTTTAAGCAGCAGGTTGGGTAAAAGAAGGCAAAAACCCCAATGTGTAGAAAAGGATAAAAAAGGTCTCAGTAAACAGACTACATGGAGAAGACAATTCTTAAAGAGAATATGGAAACATACCCTGGACAGAAGAGCTGCTACACTGGATGTGTTGGGCTACTACAATGGATAATTAATAGCTACCAGATTGGTAGTACAAGCAAATATGAGAATTGAGTGAATAGAGGGGATCAGCAAAGAGAAAATAAAACCTGGAGTCAGCTGGAAAGCCACAACATTTAGAGATCTCCAGTGCAGGAGATGGGAAAGTAAGAGGCCTTGAACTTGGCTTCATGAGGCAAAAAGTGCCTGTCATCATTATGTAACTCAAAAATGACTGCAGACATGGTAAGGCTCTTTTCAAATATGTAAGAAAACCTCCTGATGTTAGGCTATTCTCTATACTGATAGCATAAAACATGCTCAGAGCCATGCACTTACATTTACAATGGATGTTGCAATTGTTCCAACTCCATGCACTGGTTTAGCAAACTGCTGGAGAGTAAGGAAATTCACATCTTCAGTAGTTCAGGATCATTCTGGGTTACAGTAGGTTTTAAGCCTTTGTGAGCATTTCAAACATTCAGGGACTAAGATTTAATGGCAAATGCCGCTCATTTGTAAAACATTACAATGTTTTATTACACCTCAAGTGCCAAAGTGATAATTTTGCCTGGGAATAAAACCACTGACAAATATAAAAAGTGTAGTACCTGACAAGAGTTCTGTCTAAAATTTTTAATTATAAAATTATTTTCACCAATATGCAAATATCTGTTGAATATGTTGCCCTTGTTTTTATCATAGACAAATGTAATACTTTATTTAAGAGGTGGTGAACAGGAAAAGGTTTAAAAAAGATCAAAAAGATTGCCACGAGGTAGGAATAATGCTATCTTATTCTATCACTACAGCTTTGATTATCATACCCAGTCTGACATTACAGCCATGAAAAGAGTCTGTAAACTTCATTATGAAATGACAATTGTTAGCTACCTTCTTTTTATGCAAAGCACACATACTAGGATGCAGCATAATGTGCTAGCATTATACAACACCATCACCAGATAGATACTACTGAAGAGCCCTTTGCTGTTTACGTGGGGGCTGTTCTGGAATCCAACCTCACACAAGTCCCAAAAATTAGGAAATATTACACATTTGGAACTAGCTTTTTACTAGATCCTTCACTTTGTTTAAGTTTAATATTTGTAAGCATCAGCTGGCTCACAGCTGCAAATGGAAATATTTTTCCTGTCTTATAAAACACAGGATTGCTTAAAAAGGTTAGACTAAGGTATTCAAAAGGATTTTCCACCAAAGATCCAGACTGAGAAATGGATCTCCAAATACTTTTTCCCCACAAACTTTTCCCTCAAAAGCAATGCTAAGAAATGAAAGTTCTGTTTATGTCCCCCTAAGCAAAGTACAGTAATGCAATAATTTTAAAAAAAAATTAAAAATTAATTGCCAAAAAATGTACGAGGAAGAAGAAAACAAACCATACATGTTGAGCAACCTCTTTTATCTGGACAGAAAACAGTGTCTTTATGAGGTACTGCCTCACAGCTAGCTGCTGAATCTTTGGTGTGTTTAGGCTTTTTAAAGTAGATTTTCCAGGGCCCATAACAGTACATTCTGACCAGAAAGCTGTTAAGGTTAACAGTTTTGAAATACTCCCAAAAACTGAAGATGCATGTAATTATTCAATTTAATGTCATGTAAAATTGTCTTCTGTTTTGAAATGCCATTACAACCGAGTTGTAAACCCGTGCCTACCAGCATGCAGCTCAGCTGGTTAGAGTGTAACAAACACATTGAGATTAAAGCTTCCAAGAGACTCAGCAAATGTATCTGCCCATGACTACTCACTAACATAACCCTAGGAGCTTTTAGTTGGCATTACAGGAGCATGCCAAGCAAAATGTGACCCCACTAAACATACTCCACATGTTCATTATTTCCCTCTCAAGTTGCAACTCCATATACGTTTTTCTTCTCTTTTCTTCCATCTCTGCATTTCTTTGCAAGTACCTATTCCCACGTCCCTCGATTTCTCACTCTCAAGTCTGACTCACTGGTTCATATTATAAGCGTTAAAAAAATATCCCCTAAATTACTCTGAGAGGACATTGCTCGTGCTATGGGATTTAATGCCCTCCTCTGTGAGCAGAAGTGGCAGCTTACCAATACGCCCTCGCTGTGCAACGTACAGATATCCCATGCCAGACTTTAAATTGCTCAACAGCAAGTTTTAAATCATCCTGCCGAGGAGTCTGTAGGGAGACATACCAGTCTTTCTGCAGAGGGAGATCAATGAGCTGTGGAGACATGCTGGCCAGGAATCTCCCTTTCATCTAGATATACACAGTGTGACACACCAGGTGCCAGCTTAACTGCTATTCTTACGGGAATGGGCAACTTCGGCATTTGAGAGACGAGTGCATTTTTCTGGGTTTATAGAGCATTTTTAATGTGTCAAAGATTTATCATGGGAGTTAAAGGGTTGAATAAAGTCAGCCAAAAGAAATTCTCAAGCTTAGTGTGATGCAAGATATCAGGGACTTACAGAATTTTACCATCGTGTTGATCCTGCTTATGAACTCTCCTCTGCTGGCGTCCCTGACACAGCCTCTGTTCAGCAACACGACTCAGGAAAGGCAAGAGCCTTTTTATACCCTATACCCACATTTACAGGGCACCTACACCTGCCCTCTCGCTCCTTCCTCCTCCAGCTCTCCCACGCAGAAATAGAACTAATGTGAGGTAAACCTGTGCCAGTTGCACAGGCCCTGTAGAACAGGGAGCAGTCTGGAGAGAGGGAAGCACACCCAGAGCTGGAGAGGACTAGCAGGTGTGAACACCTCGCTGGCACCCAGAGAAAGGGAAGGTGGAGCTGTGGCCCTGCATACGAGCTTCTGCCATATCACTGATCTGTTTCTAGTAAGGGCTGAACTGACATCTATGACCTGATGATATTGATGCTAACATTGGACAGAAATGGAACTTTAAAACATAACATTTTCTTAAGGACTCACTGCTTTTTGCTACTGTAGTAAGCCAGAGTGTATTTGATGGCTATAAAGAAAAGATATAGTCCTAAATATGAATCATTGCTGTCCATAGCAATATGAGATTTTCTGATAGATAACTGTATTTTTGTATTTTATTTCCATGACCAGCAGTTGCTTAACTTTTTAATTTTTTAGAACATTTCAAGACTTCCCTCTCAGTGTGTTGCTTCATGAGCTCTTTTTATCTTTCATTCTTAGGACAGGATATCTTTTCATGCTTGGTATGAAAATGTTAGGGTCTGGTCAACAATTCTGCAGGCCTTTGCCGGATGTCAAGAAAAATAAAAATACTTCTTGCTCTCACAGAAGTGCTAGACTGAAATAGAGCAGTTAAGATTGACTACATCTAACTCAGAAACATGAAAAAACATTTTTAGAAGTGAAAGATAAATGAGAAAAGGGTTAATACATTGATATATCACCTTGTAAAAGACACTTTTTCAAAACAGGATGGAAAACCAGGCATTTCTAAATTGGTGGTCTGATTGTCTAAGAGTTTTCCAAAGAATGGGAGACTTTGCAGAGGTGTTACTGAAGCTGTGCGTTGCCTGACTGTATTCAGAGAGCAATGTGCATTTGTGGGTGTGCAACACCTCAAATTCATGTAGATAATAAAGGTGCTGAACAGGAAGCTTGTGGAGATCAAAATACTCTCTCTTTTCAAACAACATCCAAAATATTAGGGACATTTTCAGCAAGTCAGCTCTTCTAGTCTTTCTTGCTGATTAAGCACAAAATGCAGGCTATACTGACAGTAAACCTTTCAAGAGTTTGCAAAGTCTGAATGAAAACCACAGACTATGACTGACACGTTATAAATATATTTAAAGGACAATGACAGCAACACAACAACTTTAAAAACTCAAAATATGCCCCATTAAGTTTGATTATGGATTTCTTTTTTTTAATATGGGCTTTTCTGCCTTTTTTTTTTTTTTTTTGGCAGGCTTTTTGTTTGTTTTGGATTGTTGTTTTTGGATTTTTTAAAGAAGCTTAATCAGAAAGAAGTAGTATTTGAAAATTTTCACTTAAAAGGATATATTTAGGATTGACATTTCTGATGACATATATATCTCCACCAACTATAATCAAAAACTTTATAAACAACCCAATATCAATTTCTAATGGAATTATCTAGTTAACCTTAACTGCAGTGTGACCACAAAAAATATTACTGCTCAGAAAGCCTCTTGGCAGACCTATGCTTTTACTGTAATTTTCAGGTGCATTTTTCTTTTTATTTATACTGTATTTAAAAATTTACCACACACAATTTTCCCATGGATGGTATTTTCCAGTCTGCTTTACTTCAAGTGAGAGAAGATCAAAAGCAATAGAAAACTTCAGATAAATTAATTGTTTTTAAACTTTGCACCATTTTTCTTTATATTTCCTTACAGGAAAAGGAGAAAAGTCTGACACTTCAATGTTTATGTTTTGCATACAAATGCCTGGCAAACCAATAAGCAAGTTGAAAAGCCAAGTGAAAAGTGTTTAAAATAAGAACTGACTGCTTTCTGTAGAACACACACGCTTAACCTATCAGTAACAAAATATAGTACTGCCATTGGAAATACCATCTATGAATATCCTGTGGTTAAATTATTGTAAAGGAATAAGATTAAGGAGTTAAATTATTGTATGCATATATTTGCAGAGACTAAATAAGGAACAGCCTCTATTTGCAGTCCATATGGAAACTGGGATACAAAATATTCTAGAAAAACCCAAACAAACCAGGGGTTGATAAAGATGATCAAACTAAAAAAGACAAGGGAATAAAGTCATACATTTTATCAATAATTATTGTAAATAAAGTTTGTTTCATGAGGCAGAAACCTGGTCAATATCTCACCAAGGTGGCATACCACAGTCTTTGAAAAAGTCTGTCCCTTGATTTTGCTGACAACGAACAATTACAGAAAATTTCTCTCACCATTAAAGTTTTAGCCTGGTCCTCAACTTTATCAGCAGAAAAAGAATTCAAGAACAAGGGGGAAATCTATTTTCTTCAAATAACTATTTATATTTCAGTGGCAATCGGCAGTTTTCAGGTTTGTGAGATCCTACAGATCTCATGAACTAGGCTGAGATTTTGAAAACTATCATGATCTACATTCTTACACCTCTGGGCAACACATGTATTTTTCCATAGAGATTTTTCTCCTTTGACTTCTCACTACTGAAACACCTTCATAGCACATCACCTTGTTTTTCATTAAGGGAGACAGAAAAGTGAAATCAAGAAGAAAAGCCTAAAAGACATCTTCAGATATCAGGTTGAATTATGATTGGAGATAAAAGTATTTTCTGTGCAAAGGTTTTGCTAAGACAATTATTTAACCAAAGAAGATTCTTAATTTTTGGGGAAATGATATGTTGTATTTGAAAAACTGTTACTCTTAACTGTTACTCTTGCTGCCAATTTAGCCAAAACATTCTAATTCCTAAAATGCAATGAAGAGAGCTTGATTTTGCCAGACCTGACAGAGCAGCACCAAAGATCTCTCAGAGTTGAGCACAACCAAGACATCAAATGTCCCCAAAGTCTAAACCCTGCCTCACCTGAAGAAATCAAATAGAGCAGAAGATTCAAACTCGATGAGGCAAGTGAAAGTTAAAATTCAAACCAATAATCTACTTGTGATTTTCAGGATGTATTATTTTCAGTCCTAATCTCAGTGACTCCTGGACTGAAGTTAGAGTGAAAGCCTCCTTCAACATACCAGCTCTGAGTCTGGGTTTAAACAAGAGTATCCCTGGTGTTCTTCCAAGGGATCTCCTGGTTTCCTTTCCTACTGTAGGTTCTTCTCACTGCCCTTTCCCTTCCCTGTCACATCTTACACCTGCAGACATTTTATAGGTTATACAAGTTAAGGTCCTTTTGGGCTAGAACTACCGTTCCTAGAAAGGAAAAACTGGCAGACAGTGTTTTTTATCTGCTGCTTCAACACATCCTCTTAGTATAACATACATTGAACTCAAAGAGAGTCAAATGATCCTATCTCAATCCCATTCTCCTCTTAAGCTTTAGATGTTTAAGGAGGAAGAAGTTTTGTGCTAATTTAGTTAATGTCTTCTAAAGAAAACTGTTTTGCAGGGAGAACTCTCTGGAGGATTTGGGGGGTTTTTTAAAGAAAACTAGCTCAGTATTTTGAAATAAATTTTTCTTAAATAGTTTTCTATAAAATATACAAAATTAAATTAACTTTTATTAACTAGGCAGCTAAATCCCTGCATAAGAAACCAAAGATATTTAACTGTCAAATCAGTTTAAAAGAGATATACTTAATTACATAAAATTAATTCAGACAGTCAGTAATATGAAATAGATCCCCAGAGATCTGCTGTACTGTATTAACACTTGCAGCATGCTCTTGCTATAGTAACAGAATCCAGTTTTTTCACTGTTCTAAAATGTACCCACTTACAGGAAATATATATAGCATACACAACATTGACTATATAGGTGCCTCAGGAAAGTTTTTCCGAAACTTCCTAAAGCAGTAGTCAGATGTCTGTGAAAATTACATAGGATGAGTTCACTTGGAAAAAGGGCCTGTTCTTGTCAATTCACCTAATAACAGGCTGCAGTCAATAATTTAATGAATCTAAAGCTTCAACCCCACCAATGTTTAGGCATCTTCAACTCGAGCTGCTAACAGTTGCAGGATTATAAATGATGCTTAGAATTTACAAGTTTGAATTTGTTTAATTTTTTGTTATATGATATTTATTACTTTTTAAACAACTGATTAATCCTTGGCATAATTTTGATAAACAAAGGTGACCACAATGGACTACCTGCATGGAGTACAGACCTTATAATTCTTCTAAAACATGAATCAGACACCATGGCTGATTTTTCAAAGCTACTGTCTCATATACTTTATGCCATTTTATGCCTTTGTGTATCCCATCACCTGGGCTGTGATTTGCAATATGATTCAATCTAAGCCTTTTTTTAACACATGGCTAACTGACTTGTTCCCTCTGTCTTCCTTTTTTCCCAGCATCATCAAACAAATATTTACAATATGCCATGTCTTAATGCCTTGACTTTCTTTGGCTAAATATGCTGTTGAAAATCTTTAATCAACTTTCAGGCCTGAAACAAGTTTTCCATTCCTTGGATTCATAGTAGCATAGTAGTTACACACTCTGCCAAAAAGACTGTTCAGGTGATGGACTCAAAAAACTTTAGCACAAACTGGTATTAAAATCCCATTCAAAAATTAGGATGACTGGGGGTTGTGGGTGGTGGGGGTGGGTGTCATGATCTGTTAAAAAAACAAAACCTGAGAAAACTCCAAAAGGCATTCAATAGGTTGTGTGTTAATGAAGTGTGGCTGACTGGTTTCTGTGCGATTGCTCCCAATAACATTCTTTGAGAAAAGCCTTTGAACAAACAAACAAATGTACCTTTCTTGAAGAATAAGTTTGTTTTCCTTCTTCCAGAAGTCTTTGAAGTCAGAACTGAATTCATGCCAAATACTGAAGAAAGAATGTGGGGACACCTCCTTCTCGCCCATTTTTGGTTTCATGCAGAAATAGGCTGTAGTTTCCAAAAAGCTGTCAAAGAAAGCAGAAATAGCAAATGCTTCAGTACCCACTGTTGTATTTTTTTTTTTACTTGACACTGACACAGTATTTAATTATTCTTGATAGGAAATCTAAAGTAAAAGAATATAAAAATGTAACAGTTCTGAGCTCTTCATATACAAGTAGGTAAACAATGTAAGATGATTCTTCAGTAAAGTTCGGATCTGGGATTTGTCACAGTTTCTAGTTTTGACCAAAGTATTTTCCATTTCAAAAGCTAAAATGAACACACTGTCCACAGCCCTGCAAATCCAGATATCCACACCCACACATATACTCCTTTTCTCTTGTGTTTAAAGCTGTTTTCAAAACACAGAGTCAAAGCCTATAAAGGACTGTAAATAAACTTCTTCAAGTTCTGTTAGATCTGTGATACAACACAACAGCTTAGGCTGGAGACTACACAGAAATATTAAAACTCAAGCCTGCTTTGTACTAAACAAGAAATGACGCAACAGAAAACTTGGCCCAGGAGCAGCTGTGCTGGAAAACAGGTGCCCATTGTGACTCTACCAGAACAGTCCAACAATTCCTTCTGAGCACAGCAAGAGCAAAACTAGTGTAGCAAACACACAAGCTGCTCCTCAAGTGAAAGCTGCTCCTGAAATGCAAAGGTCGTATTTCCCACACTGAGTGAGGACTGTGACTGCAACTTAAATTTAATGCATTTCTGAGTTTGAATTGCTTCTATTTTATTTCAGGAATGTTACTTTATTCCATTTTGTTTTTTCACTGTACATTTTGTAAATACTGGAGATTTTAAGAATGTTTTCCTGATCTGCAGATCAACATGCAAGCCACTGGAGAATTGCTTATTTTATGAAAAGTGCAATAGAAAAATCTCATTTGAAATATAATTGCAGGTGCTTTGCTCACTGATCTATTACTATTCATTGACTCCTTTGATAATTTCTCTGAATCATACATCACAGTTTTAATCACTTTAATTAGGGGGAAAAACCCAACTCCAGCTAAAAGGATGGAGATGTAGTTTTAGTCACACAAGTTATATCTTCATTCATGGATTATGATGGTGAAAATAACATACAAAGATTCAATCATTCAGAAGGGTCACTCTCACAAATTCTGCGAGAAAATGTTTACCCTAATTCTCAAACCTGAATATTCCAGTTGTTTTGCCCTAGCTGAAAAATAAGCATCTACATATATTATCATATTGCTGAATATAAAATGCTGCATCATAAAAATTTAACATCAATTTACCAACCAAATTTTATATTATTTTTTTCTCCTAATGTGCAATTAATTTTTCCATCTGCTGAAGCAAACTGAAGATGCTGAGCAACAAAGATGCAGCACATAAAAATACAGAAGCCATACTCATTTTTTAACCCATGACACTAGTACTCAAATGCCACCTTACCTGATCATGTCATTTCTTCAGCTCTCTCACCCTGTCATGGCACTCTGTTCTGTAACTCAGTGTTTAGTCAATAAATGCCTTTTTTTTTTGGCTGGGTTCTGTTGTGGCTTTCATTTGGGTTTTTTCCAAAATATTTATTAATGATTAATACTACTGGTTAAAATACTCCATTTTACTTATTTATATTTTCTCCACAGTTTTATACTGGGAAAGATATTTATTACCTATCCTCTGATTCCACAGAATCACCAAAGAATATCCCTGACATTGCAGTAAGCTGCCTTGTTTTAAACCTCTTCCTGTTGCCACATATTTCCAACTTTTTGCAAGACTGCAAAAGTTATCAGGGAGGTATTTTTTCTCCCAGTCTCTTCCCTCAGAATTACAGCTCTGCAGCTGGGTAGTGGGAAATTATATCAAAGGCTTATTAGAATTTTCAGAATGAACTGACATTATTTTTGGAGGAGAGTGAGGAATAGAGAACAAGAGAGAAATCTGGAGGCATCAGCTGAGTATTTTTTTTAAGAAGCTCTTTGAATGAAGTCCATTAATGATTTACAAAACAAGAGAAAGACAGAATTTCATATAATAAGCCTTGTTTTGAGAAGTGTGCCTTCAAAACATTTTGCAAATGACAACGATAAGAAAAGAATTTGACAGTGAATGGCCATCCCAAGTACTGCAATAATATATGAGATAATGAGCTCAACTTCCATCACAGGAAAACATCCCAAGAAACAGGAAGCTAAACAAAATTAAATTCATACTGGATAAGAGAATGCTCAATTAAAAAAAGAATTAAAAAAAATCAACAGCACTAACATCTATTAGAGATGCAAAGACTTCCACTGTTCTTCAATTATTCCAACTATCCTCTGAGAGCAAGAGGATATAACCAGTGTTTTTTCTCTGGTGACTGAAAACCTCCCTGAGGACTACTTGTATAACCATTGCAAACTTACACATTCATACAGCTGTGTCTAACAGCTGTAACATAATTACTAGGTTTATAGAAAGCAGAGAAATGCTCATACAGGTTGCTTGACTCCCTAGCAGTTAGTTTGGGAGGTAAGGAAAATTAGCTGTCTGTGAAATGTGAAACTGCAGCAGCATAGCAGGTTGTCATTGTTAGTATGTCACACCTTTCTAATGCCCAGGAACAATGCACAAGACATCAGCTGCAACACAATAATACTTCAGGGCACAAATCTCCACAAATCAAATATATTTTTCTATACATGCAGATCAAACACTCAAGACAGTTGCCATATTTTTTTTCCAACCAGAGAGGTCTACTCTTCTTTAGCATTATAGTCTCTTAAGAGTTCATTTAGAAGACATATGGAAACCTGCTTGCTGTACATTTGATGCTGTCATCTTGCAGTACAAGACAAAATGGCATAATTCACACATGAAAGACAAAGCAAATAAAGCCGAATCCAAATGCATCAAATAATAAAACATGGACAGCAATAAATCCTCTCTGTTACCATGGTCTTTAAATATCTGATTTGGAAATGTTTATATATGTCAAACTAGACATATCTCAAGGCTAATTCCAGGAGAGGACATGCATTTTAAATACAAAGAGAAATTTTGATGACATTCCCATAGCCCCAAGACTAGATACAATCCTTTCAGACTTCAGCCAGGCAATAAATATCTTAAATATTTGTGGAGCTTTTCTCTGGGACAAGTCATTCAAATTTTCCTGTTTACTCTTTAGCACATTTTGAAACAAAATATCTGCAAATACCATTGTTACTATTCCTAACTGTGCATCACATAGACATTTTTAATCAAATAAGAGACTAGCTATCAAAAGCCTTTTGTTCCTATACTCAAATTAATTTCTGCATCATACAGCCTTGGGTAACTCATCTGACCTGTTTGAATTTCATTTCACCTATATGCAAAATTAAATATTTATTTTTGAAACAAGTACTGCAAAGCTTGTTTAGTGTCCATTTCTCAAGTGGAAAGGTTCATACTTATCCACAATCTTTCTGAGAGTCTTAAAGAAAAAGAATGTGCATTAGAGAAGATCTTTGAGTCATGGAAGAGGGAAAGAAGGGCATGCAACTCAGTTTCAGGGATTAAAAGAGGTAAAGGAGGTCACTGCCTTTGCTTCTAACAGCCCGACTTTTCAAGCATGATTAAAAATATGACAGTGATGTTCACACTACCATCTTACTCTGTCACGGCAAAAGCCAGAAATATTTAAACAGGTTTCAGACTGGGTTTCATATCCCTCATACTGGCCCTGGAGGAGAATTAAATAGCATTGTCTTTCTCAAAACAATGGAAGAGTTGCTCATCTCTCTGACAAGTAAGAAAGGAAATAGGACCAGGAGAGATGGTTAGTTCCTTTTCTTCCTTTCTTGTCTTCTAACATCTTTGGTTCAAGTGTTTGGGTAATTCAATAAAAATCACTTCAGACTGATGTCTGAACTCACTGCTTGCTCAAACATGGAAATTTGATGAATGAATCACTGGACTTTTATGTGTGCTCCCTTGAGTATGACTATGAGCCTATGAAAGTGATTCTTTCTATTTGGAGGAAAGAAAGAAATGGAAGTACTAACAGCCAAACCAAATTTAATCATATGAAAAAGCAAAGAAGCTATTCACATTGCAAATGGCTCATTGACAGCAATACTAGCTAATAGACCCGATCTATTAGGAATATCTTAAGAGTAGCTATGGATTATTCAATTTTTTTTCCCTATTCCATTCTGAAAACAGCTGGCAAGAAGTTGCAGACAGTAATTCCAATCCAAGCCTGCTGTCTGGGATGCAGTGGCTGTTTATAAACATATACAAAAGCAAATCAACAATACTAAAACAGCAGTACTTTCATCTCAGCATTATTTGATCAGGCTTCCTTGGCCAAACAAATAGCAAAGTAACCACAGGTACAGACACGCCCTGGCTGACCTTTCTGAGAAATGCTGAACACACGTACAAACACACATGTATGTGGTTTCCCCATGCTGCAAACTAAATCACCTGCAAGGGTAAAGATTTGCTCTAATGTGGATTTAAAAGCAGAAAAAAGTGTTTCTATTCTGCATTGTTAAACAGACTATGTATTTTGGTTGAGGTTTGAACACGGATATTCTTTTTTATTTTTGCTTTATAAATCTCTAAGCATCACTTTTGTACATTAGTGATTAAGAACAGTCAGTGTAAATGGTATGACCTGTTACTTTTGTGAAGCAGTTGTGTTTCAGAAGCAGTTCTAAATCAGGCTGAAACTACTAAAGCACCTTTCAGTTCAATGAAAGCCACAAATAAAATTTAGAAGTAAGCCCATTCTACCAAAAGAAAAAAGGTGAAAAGACTATATGTGCCTCCTACTACTTAAAATCTGACATGAGTCTTATTTAAAGCCAAACTTGTGAAATGTGTTAGTTGATAGGCATGTAAACTCATTTAGAGTGTTGATCCTGAATTGTTGACTACATATAGAAGGTGAGTAAAATAAGGCAAGAGTATTTGCTTCCTGGATGCTAATAATTTGAATCATCATATTAGTATCTGGTTTGTTTTATAAAGATGCCGAGGCTTTGTATCTATTTTCTTAGTATATTCAACATCTGAAAGCAAGAATTAATCTTCAGATGGAATATCAACCACTGCAACAAGGTCATACAAAATTATATCAAATAAAAAAGAGTACTAGCATTCTGATTATTGAGATAGCACAAGACTGTTAGGAAACTTTATATGCACAGCATTCTATGAAAGCTGTAATTTTCTATTGATGTATTTTGTTCAGGGACCTTCTCTGCACTATAACTTTACATCACTTTCTTCACCTTTTCTTTCCTTTTAAAAAAAGGTATAAATTCCTCTCCTCAGTGCTGTCTCTTGTTCTGCACAATTATAAGTGAAAAGATGTAAAAAATAAATATAGGTTCATTCAAGATACCTAGTACCTAAATGCTGGTAAGAAATTTCTTCTTTTCCTTTCCCCGCCCCCACTTTTTAAAGGGAGAAAAGTAACCTTCATGTATTAAAAAGAAAATTGAGATAATATGCCAGATTAAATTAGCTGCCAGAATCATTAATCTCATCTCTTATTTGCCAATTTATATTGTGTAACTATGTATTTTGTAATATTGTTCCTTAGAAAACAAAGGTCTCAAGAGATTTTTCCTTCCCTCTAAAAAAAACCTGCCAAACATTTGCAATGTTTTGAATCCTAAGTCATCTCCCTCATGCCTGGTCCCTTGCCTCCTATAAATTCATATTAAACAGAAACTTTTTTATTGCTTCAACCATATGAAAATTAGCAGCTTCAGTACCAGCAAAAAAAATCCCTCTACCTTTGAAGCACCATTTTTTCCCTTCCAATAAAAGCCCAACAAAAACCATCCAATGTTAAGAACAGAAAATTATGTTTTGACAGGCTGGTCTGTCTTGTTCATGAGAATTTTAACACCTTCCCTCCCACTAGGAGGAATGCATTGCTACTTTAATGATCATCTACCATGATCAATATTATCAGTTGTACATAATTATTATTAACACAAATGAAGAACTTCCATATTTTTTACTAAAGGCAGCAGATCCTGTAACTGAATGCTGTTACATAGCACAGAGCATATACTCTGACACAGACTGTTAAATTCAATAGACAAATTAGGACTACAGCATTCCCCTAAACATTTTGGGAAAAATAAAATTTTAAGAAGAATGATGATCTCATTGTATTAACAGTGAATAAACCCTTCACATATCAGATAGCTATTTCAACCTCGATTTAAACTGCTATTCCAGACCTTTCTATTTACTTAATTCAATGGGAGAGTATTTCTTTATTCCTGTCTTTCAGGAACAAAGTGCCTTATAACAGCAGTAACAAACCAGCAAAATAAAATGGCCATAACTAAATTAAATTATACTTTCATTGAATGGTTAATGTGAGCACTGAGATTTTCAAAATCTTTATTTTAGACATTATTTTTATCTGGTCCAGATTAAGGAACACTGGTTGGGTATGATGAAATTTGCCTAATCTTGTTGCTTATATCTTCTGGAAATATTAGGCTGTCAGGGATCACAGTTAATACTACATTTAAAAAGCATACTGCAAGATCTTTCCTCACTGGTTTAATTATTTTTAATTTGTATTTTTATTTTCACTCATCTCTAAAACAATAGGCTACAATCTGGTCCCTCTATATGTTTGGGTTGATTCAGAGATTTTTTGCATTATTCTGACATAAACAAATGCTCCACTCATATAACAATACCATCTTTTATCCAAGGTGGCATATGATTTGGTGCTAAATTTTATCAGGAGTGAGCTATCTTGGCAAATAGAACTTTTCTGCTGACAAAAAACACACTGTGCTAAAAAGCCACTCTGCATATACTGAGTCAGATTCCAGCCATTTGAAAATCAAAGGTCAGGAAATGTGGGGTAGAGGTATTTTTGCTACCTTCATTATACCATGTGCCAAGCATTTGTCAGCTACATCTCACCCAGTAACTGGGGTTTATGTGAACATAAATTCTGCTGTGGATATTTAAAGGTTGTATTTCCATTCAATATTATTCAGAATAAAATATGAATGATAATACATTGGAAACAGAACTAACCTTGAGTCTTCTTTTTTGCCTCTGACATTTGTATTCTAGCAGGTCGCTCCAAGAAAAAAAAATTTAAAAATCAAGCATTTTTTAGCATGACTCTTCAAACGCATTTTTAAGTCTCATGTACTTTTTCTGTATAATTTTAAAATGACAATTTGAAGTCTAGCTGTCTAGATGCATTGGTGTTAGCTGCAACCCACTGTTACCTGAATACCTTGCATAAATATACGTGCTCTCCATCTTGGATGGAGATCTTTAATGCTTTTAATTTAAATTTGTGTGGATATGATGCCCATGCCTGCCAGCTGAGCTGCTCCAGACAAATGGCTAGCTCTGTGCTAAGCTAGACACAGGCAATATGAGCATGTGTAAAACAATACCATGTAATTTTGTGCACTGGAGAGTCAGGCCCAGCAACATATCCAAGAGAAAAACTATTTTTCTCTCTTAAAAAGACAAACATGTTGAGAGCTTCAAACATACTAAATAACCCCTGGCTGGTTGAACTTCAAGAAATAATAAGGTGCTGTTAGACACAGAATACAGTGGTAGAATGAATTTCAACAGCAGTGGTCTGACAAAAGCTGCTGGCCTCAGTGCTGTAAGAAACAGCTAAAAGCCTCATGTGAAAGCCCAACTCGACTTCAGATCTTTCTATTAGCACTCCTCATGTTCACTCGAGGCCTTCTAAACAATCACTATTGCTTAGGGAGGTTATAATTACATATGGAAGCAGTGCAGAGCTGTTGTGCACTAAATATGCGTTAAAAGCTTATTATGAGTTTTTCAATTTATTGATTACAGCCTCAGCCTTGTAATCTGCCTGCTCACATCATGTGGCTCATTTTATGACTGAAATTCATGAAGAAACAAGGTTAGGGTTATCTAAGAAA
Source organism: Luscinia megarhynchos (assembly GCA_034336665.1). NCBI lineage: Eukaryota > Metazoa > Chordata > Aves > Passeriformes > Muscicapidae > Luscinia > Luscinia megarhynchos. The sequence goes on from CM067565.1 coordinate 66,585,277, forward strand.
ATAATAACAATTATATAATGGAATAATATTTTTCCTTAAATCTAGAGCAGATTTAGATATCTAGATGGAAACCACATAAATGCGTTACAAAATTTCAGGTACACATAAGATTAATGCATCTCTAAGAGTATGATTCAGTAAAGATAAAATTTTATATATGTACATTGATAAAAATGCACTCTAAATATAGCAAATGAAATGAATGTACAGGGATTTTTTTGGCATAATAACTTCTATTTTGGTGCTCAAGTTAAACTTAAGTTTCAGTTTCTATTCTTTGAAATTATATTCTTTATAGAATAAAAATGCTCTGAAATATTTGGATATTACAGAACATCCTACATTTTAAAGGTCTTTTGATGCAGCTTTATCTTAACCCTTTTTGGTTGCTCTGGAGAGCATTCTTATCTAATTCAGTAATTCAAGCTCTCTCCTTAACATGCATCCACTCATATCATCATGGCCAGCACAACTATGAATAGAAGAATTCAATCCTTTGCTGAAAACAGAACTGTTCATGGGGGCTTTCATATTCTCAGAGTCAATTACAAAAAAATCCCATGAAGGGAAATTGAAAGACTTCAAAATCTGTCTTGATGAACTGTCAGGTTGGAAAGGTCTTTATTTGCATTTTTCAAATGTTAAGCACTTGAGATTCAAGTCTCAAGTTATCCCAATACATTCTCTTCACAGCAGTGAAAGAATCTTTGTGTAGATGAGTGCAGAAAATGGGCAGAATTTTCTCATACGGATTGTCTAAATGAAAAGGTGGCAGCCACTGGAATTAATAAAAATTAAACAACCATATCAACTCTAGATCTGTGAATCATCAATATTCACACATCCAAGCAAAGCTAGACAAACCATATTCCTTTGGCCTGAGAAAACCATCTCATGTCTGGAGGAGCTGTTCCCATCCCTTCCAGGGAGACTTCCTGGTGTTTCTGGTTGGGGGTGACCATGCCCTCATTGATTTCTTTAGGGTGAAACAGGAAGCTTTACCTCCTCCACAGACTGATTAAGGTAGAAGAGCTCTCTTTCATGCAGCAGTTGAGAAAAGAAGCAGGTGAGGTTCTCTCATGAGGAGCCCTCCTTTAGGACATAGTACAGAAGGGATCTGGCCCAGCAAAGCTGTTTCTGAACTAGCTTGATAAACCAGCCAAGAAACAAGGCAATGAGACCGAGGTACAAACCAAGGAGGAGCAAAGGGACAATGCTTTTTTCCACTAGTCACCTAATCTCCAGGGATGAGAAGCACAGCAGAGTTTCAGCAGTAGGCTGAAGCAATCCCTGTATTGTGGATTGGCTTGTGGATGGCAGCCTTCCATCAGCTGGAAATTGTTATGGAAGGAATGACCTATATTGTACAGATTATTACTGGATAGTTCCCAGATGAGTTAATACAGCAGTTGTGACCTAATTAAATCCCATCCCTGACGTTCTGCTTCTCTATTTGCATATACATGACAACAGCAACATAATATTGTAATACTTCAAGTAAATCATAACATCAGCAAAGAAGAAAGGAACAATTCCCTTGGCAAATCAGCATAAGAGAGTAAAAGAGACACATTATCCACATTTAAATGACAGTCCTTGCAAACACAAACACTGACTAGAAGGTCTTAGGAAACAATCTAACCAAACAGCTCAGGTAGACAATATGATGAAAGAAAAGTCCTGCTGAACATAATCAGAAGCTGATGCACAAGGGAGAGGCACTGGAGCTATTCACACATGCACACACGCACACAAGCCTCTTACTTCAGCTGCAACAGCTCAAGAGGAATATCTTGAATTTTTGAGGGCTACTCAGTGAAACCACCTGCTGAACATAAACTGGAAGCCAAACAAAATGTGCCACGTTGAAATACTTTAATTCATGTATTTTTTCCCCCACTAATTTTATTAGCTACATGGTTCTTCTATGCTTTTCCCTTTTTTTAATCCTTAGTCTGATGCCATAGCATTAGTTTTGGGTTGATCAGATCCAAGTTATTTTAACTATATAGCTATCAGGGTGTTAGCTGTATTGTTATCCATGCTATTTAGCCATGTAACTGTAGTTGCACCTTAAACTAATGTCCTTTATCTTTTACTGTAAGATCCAAGAATAAACCCTCTGCATGAACTTCAGAATAAGTTGCATTAAAAAATCAGTTTACGTGGCAGAATATTAGATCTCTGAATTGTATCCCAGTCTGTTAGGAGTTGTATTACCATGAATTCATGCTAGCATTGAATGCCATTAAATGCAAACTAATTTCAAACTAATAAAATAAAATTATTTTTCAAAACAAGTAGGTCAAAATTTTTAAAAGAAAAGACAATGCTCATACAGGCAAAAATCAATCATCCAAATGGTTAAGGACTTGGCAAATGTTTTCAGAAAAGGACAAGGACTTCATCTTCCAGGATAAGACCAATTACCCATATTTTATAAGAGACTTTCTGACATAACTAAACTGCTGGCTAAGTTTCCATTACTGCATATCTACAGGTCCTGATATTTTGTCAGGACAGGATACTAAACTAGAATGATCCAAACTGTTTAACAGACTGTAAGCTTCTTCTATACACATTTCCTCTGCTCAGCAAGTATTTACTTTTTGCTGATCCAACTAATGTATACCTACGGTCTGAAATGTATTACCCTTAGCAATTCCAGCTACATGCTGGGAGCCACACATCGAGAAATAGACATAACAGTGAAGCAACCAACAATAGATGAATGGCCAAAGAGTAGTGAAAGACAGAATCCCACAGCATATTCTTGCCTTTCAGTTAAAAGTTTTCTCCTGGTGGTTTTTTTGTTTTTTTTTTTTTTAAACTACATACCTCTTCCATTCTAAGCTTTTCACCAGTTTATTTCTACCATTAACTCAATTTTCACTTTAACTTTACAGTTCACTTTTGGAAACAATCCAAAACATTGTGTGGAGGGTAGCGAGGTGGGAGGAACAGTTAATGTTTTAAAGGATTACCAGACTTAGGTGCTACATTTCGAGGTGTTGCTTTTCAGCAGCGCCATTGTACCATACTGTCTGCTATTTCTCTAAATGTCATCGACTTGTCAGCTCATAAGCAGGTGTAAACCTTTGTTCCTCCCCAAGTTCTCATGTTCAGTGATGTCAATGGAAGTCTGCAAAGAGTGCTGTGTCAAGAATACTGGGTTGTTTTTTTTTTTTTGCAGGCAATTTAAAGGTAAACATTTCTCTTCAAAATTAATGGCACTTTGTTGCTACAGCAAAAGAAAGCAACAACACATTTCTAACTGGATTATTAAAAGTCCTGAAAACAGAAGAGGTGCCTGGGAGGCTGCTCTCAGAAAGCACTTAAAAGCCCAAAAATCACTGGAATGTGCAAGTAATGGAAGCAAATTATAAAATAAACCAAATAAAAATATCCAGACATGGAGAGATGAGCATTTCATACCAAGCCACACACATCCAAAACTCCCAGTTGATACTTACGTCAAAACGAAAAAAAAAAAAATTCCTCTGTTTGACTTTTTATAAAACAAATATATATTCTCATAATGCACTGAGACTTACTAACGAAAAAATTAAATTCTAGGACATTTTTTAAAAGCAGTTATGTACAGAAACCAGGACAGCAAGTGGAATTTCTGTCTTTCCAGGTCTTATTAGGCATCAACAGGAAAAAGAGGTGAACCGTTTTAAATTGCCAGTGTATGGGACTGTTGACTTAGTGACTTATCACTTCAAGCAGAGTTATACTATCAGAAATACTAGAAAACCCAAACCAAACCAAAAAAAAAAAAAAAAAAAAAAGGAAAAGCTCTTTAGTATTCTTTAACATTTCTAGCATACATTGTCTCTTACAGGAGTGGAATATGAGTTAATTATATGAAATATGAGTAACTGAACAACTTTCAGTGCTGCTGAATTGTATTTAGAATCAAATGCTTTATTCTTAGACTGAGAGATAGCAGGAAAAATTGAAGATCATCTGACTGTGTCTTGGATATATATATTAAAGAAAAAGATTAATTAAATTTCTAATAATTCCCAAGGTGTTATTCAAAGAAGAAACAAATATTTGCTGATAAAGGGGAAGGAAAAAATCATCCTAACTATTTCAAAGGAAGAGAAATCAGTGTTACAAGTCTGGATTTATTTGCTTTTTAAAAAGATGTGAAGCTGGAAGCCTTCTAAGGAGATGAGAACTTAATTCTGGGTGAGGTATTAAAAGAAAAAGTAATAAAGTTAGATGCAATTCCTCTAGAGCTATGCAACTGTTCAAGTAGCAAGGCAGAGAATTAGGACCTTCAACTTCACTGAATGTTGTTTCTAGTAACTTCAGTCAGGTTGTTTAGCTGTTGGTTCTTTGGAAATGAAATGAAAGAAGAGGAGTAACTCATTACTGATTATAAGTCTGCAAAAAGGCATTTCTGCTGTTGCTATTGCCTTTCACCCTAGCAGGGCAAACAAGGTATCACTTGTCATATTATTTGGGCAATAATTTTGTTGCAATCTCGGTTCCTACTTGCTGTGGATACTATGATAAAAGTCTATATCATTCTGAAATTGTATTAAGAATACATGCAAACAATAATACCTCAATATTTTTCTTGCTGCTTAAGTAAAATCACATCTGAAAAGATGAAAGATATTTAACACTAAGTAAATGAAAATACAGAAAATAGAGAGCATATCTTTAACATAAGTCTTGGGACATCGGGCATTATTTCAAATTTAAAAATAAAAACAGAAGAAAAAATAAACTGAATTGAGGACTCCTGATATACCGAAGCATCTGTTTCCCCTCCTCCTCTCTTTTCTGTTTTACTTCTTTCACCTCCCCCCAAAACGAGTGCTTTTTGCTTTACTTGACAAGTATTTCACAGTTTCTCAAACATTTAGCAATGAGGATCTAATTGGAAAGTGCCAGGTTCTTTCTTATTACACTTTATCAATATTGTTAAGGGAATGATGTAATTGTTTGGGGTTTGGTGAAGACATTCCATGTCACTTCAGTGTTAATACCAGGCTGGAGCCTTCCTTGTCTGCCTGCGTAAGCTAGATAAACATAGACCTGTGTGCTTTCTTCTCATCTCAGGATACTTAGAGAGATCTTGGAACATATGCCTATTGCCAGCTAAACATTTCACTTTTCATTTTATCCATGTGCCAGAAATCCATTCCTTGGATAAACACTTTACATACTGACACTCTTAAAGTCACTAAACACGATAAATAAAGAGAGAATACATCATTTCAAAACTGATTAAACATTTTCTCACTTGTGACAAATGAACAGCTATACACTGTATGGAGTCTCTGGAGCAGACATTCCATTTTCTTTGTCTTCATTTTGTGAGTAAGATTAACTTTCCATTTCAGCTCATCTATTGCACAACTGAGCTTTTTTAAAATACACATAGCTGCATTTCCTCCAAATCATTATTCATTTCAGAAACATTTTTTGTTATAGGTACAAGAGCTTTTCTTTTGCAGTTTTGTATTTTAATGGAGAGAAATTAAAATTATTATTATTACTACTATTATTATTAATAATAATAATATCATAGTTTTTAATGAAAGCTAAAGAAATGCTTCTATCCAGTAGACCTGAACTTACACATGGGCTGAAGTCACCCACTTCAACAAGGAAAAGCCAAGCACATTAATCACATTAACTTTGCTCCATCTAATCCATCACTTTTCCTTTCACTACTTGCTTGCCTTGTCATCCTATGCACTGCTATCTACCTATGATTAGTCAAATGCAACTAATTTTTTATTCAGTTTCTTAAGCTCCTATCATATTTTTCCGCCATCCCTTCCAAAACAGATCCCAAGCATTTCATTTCCAAGCTAAATTAAAAATCTTACTGAAATAATCACACATAATACTAAAACTGCATATGAAGTTGCCTTCAGTGTTCTAACAAATACCACTAATCTGATCAAGAATTTCAGTGGGAAGGTGGAAGGAAGAAAAAAAATATCCTTGCTGGATATTCACAGAAAGGAGGAGCAGTGAAGCAGAATTTTCTTCTTTGACAAACTGTTAAAGGAGCTGGGAGAAGAAATAATTAGGGCAAGCCAGAAGAAGCAAACCAAGCTGAACAAGAATTCATGGAGCAGCAGTTTGCTTTCTTCCCCCATCAGGCTAATAAAATCAATACAAAGTTTTTGATAACATGCTTCCAGTCTAGTCAGGGAAAAAGATTAGAAAGGAAAGTGAATTAGACACCAAAAGATAGTGGTAAATCTCAAGATTTCTGAACAGATTGAAGATTGCACTGCCATTAGATTTCTGTCACATTTGGACTTGTATTCCAATCCATTTCTGACCAGACAAATCTTTTCCTTAAAAGAGCAATCTGAGAAGACAAAAAATCTAACAGTGCCATCTTCTAACAAAGTTTTATTGTGAAGGAAAATTTTAAAGGCAAGAATTATGTAACTGAACAGCTAAACAAACCTAAGAAATGTCAGGAATGCCTTTCATATACTTGAGCAAGAGGTATGATACTAAGCCAAAGCAATACCCTAATATTATGTCAGCTCGTTACAGTGTTGTGCTAATAGCACCAAGGTTGTGGGGTTGAACCCTCTATGGGCCATTCATTTAGGAGCTGGATCCAATGATCCTTGTGGGTCCCTTCCAACTCAGCATATTCTGTGATTCTGAAGTGAAATTTAAGGGAACACAGACCTGCTCGAAGTAGCTGTCTGTGATTCTCTTATACTCCCTTACCACACCACCATGATTCCTCACATGCCATCAAGGACCTACCATCCCCTTACAAATAAAAAGGGAGGCTCTTGTGTGGCACTCACTCCTCTGGGCTTCTTTTTCAGGTGCTATCTTTAGTACAGGGCCCGAGGGAATAGAGAAAAAAAGTGGTGCTCTACCAGGAAAGACATCAACCACCCTGTGGCTTTACTGCAGGTAGCAAATTTGGGTGTTGAGGCCATAGAATGGCTAGCTAACTGAAGTAAAAACTAGAAACTTTTATAGTGATATCTTTTAGAGGAATCCTATTGAGAGACTTCATAATTCTGGGAATATATAATGGATACATTCAGTAGTATGTATTAAGTGACAGCCATAGCTAGTACAAAAAGAAAATGCTATTTTTAGTGAAAGAAAAGCAAATACAGAGTATGAATTTTCCTAAGTGTGGGCTATAAATGCTGTGCACCATATTTTGATCTCTTGCTGGGACCGATAAAAATCTGTCCCATTTAAACACTGCTGCTGGGGATCTCTCCAAAAAAATCAAAACTAACCACATGCTGTGCAATGCAGTGAGGTTTCCAGTTTTGAAAACTGTCTCAACTGCACACACCTATAATGAAATTTAATGAGGTATTTTGCTATTTACCACAAAAAAATATTTGAATATCTGTTAGCAATTCTAGAAAGGAAGTCACATTTAATTATAAATCCCATTAATTTATTAAAAAAAGTTTTAATAATTTTTTATAAAATGGACATTTTATAAGCACAGGAAATGATACCTAATGAATAATACTTGTTTGGGGAATGCCAAATATCTCTCAAATTGCCACGATTCTGGTGTAGTATGAACAGTTTTCTATCAGTCCAAGTGATAGACTCAGAATTTATTTTTACATAAGGTTAATGCATTTTCTGAAAGATGAGAGTAATAAGTACAATACTTCTTTAAAGAATTCCAATCTTTCTTCATTGTCAAATTAAAATTAACAATAACTAAATATCACTTTTCTGAGTGCATTTCTATACCATTCAAAAACACAGTAATTCTGGCTACCAATACAGCAACTGCTAAAAAACATATTTTTCAAAGAAAGGTCTTACTACATTGCTCTTTCTTACCTCTTATGTGCTTCTGTCAGTGACTTTTCTTCATTTTCTTGGTCTATTTTGGCTGTAAAAATACAATCAAATAATTAGCAACAAGGTGAAAGAAATGTTTCAGGATAATTTCAATTTTAAATACGTCATGTGTAAAATATACTGAAACCACCTGAGGATATTCTCATGTAGGTCAATTCCAAAAAACCCCCAACCATCTCCTCCATTCAACAAACAACCACCCAAACAAACGACACAAATTTCTATAACCAAAACCACCACTGCAAAAAAGAAACTGATCTAAAATTCAAAGCCTTGAAAATGAACAAAAAAAACCCAACTAAAACCAAAAAACCTTCCAGTATTCTTAACAACAACCAGGTAATGAAATTGACTTAAAACCAGATCTTAAATGATGATTCCAAAAACTCAGATAATATGAGGAGGAAAAGCTGAGTAAAGAGCAGGAAGGATTCAGCCTTTTAGCTTTTCTCCAAGTTGCTTGGCAATTAGAAATGAAAACTCTTTCCTCTCCCTGTGCACACATCTATTAGTGAAGTACTAGAGCTGTAGCAGGCAGTATTGAAAACATGACTAGTTCTATATGAAAGATAGCATCCTTTGGTGATCTTGTGAAGGAAATTACAAATAAGAAACTGTCATTCTCACACACTGATGAACAAATTCTCTATTTGCCACATGTTCTCTCCTAAGTTTTTTGCACACCATTTCACTTAGATCACTGAAAGAACACTTAGGAAAAAATCTACAAGAATGTGCACGTTAACTTAGGCATCACCAATGTGCAAAGCAATTGTCAATCTCTGTGCATCTTCTTAGGTGAAATTTATATTTATGCAGTCATTCAGGTAATACAACTTAAATTTCATTTAAAGTCTGCATGCTTAAGCAGAAAGTTCTTTTAATTTGGTACTTGATTCCCTTTTCAAGGGAAGTCTGCTAGATTCTGGGCTGTTAACTTGCAAGGAAGATTCTAAGATTCCCAAGAGTAAGAAAGTTTTAAAGCACGAAAAGGTTCTGAACTGATCTGGTAACAAATGTCAGTGGTATCAAATTCATATAGAAATCTAAATAACAAACTTATCAGGTATTTTTATTACACTTTCCCTAGATATCTCTACAATAATAATTAATTAAAGTTATTTTTCTGCATTATAGATGCACACTGCCATTGAAAATGCAAACCCTGATTTTAAATTTATTGGGAAAAAAGCAAAGAAATGGCATAATTAGGATACAAGGATAATCACTCACTTTTTTCAGTTAAAATGTTTCAATCAACAGCAATTTACAAACATACACTCAAATAGGCATGTGAAATCTGTAGAAAAGATATACAAATGGAATTTCCTTATACTTCCCCAGTCACAACAATGGTCAGAGCTTTGTCTAGTGCTGCAAATGCTTTTTGTTAGTAGCAATGTAGTCTTCTGAGCAGTAGCACTGCTGACTAGTGCCCAGATATTTGCAGCAGAAAACATTGTATTTAGTAATCATTACTGGAAGGCTCCACCATTGTTATCCTGAAAGTGAAAAAAAACAGTCCTAGCAAGCCACAGAAAACTTGAGGGGGAGATGGGTAAATGTTCTCAAGGAAATTGAAGAGCACGTGAATCCTGCCTGATTACAGGTTTCAGTACTGACTTGAAACTTGGCCCAGATTCTTCAGAAGGTTTGCAAGGGCTCACAACCCTTTTGAGTGAAGTTCAGCCCAGTGCTGAGTGAATTTGGGCTGACTTAGAGTTTTTCCTGAAAGCCTTGAATCACTTTGGATAAGAAACTAGGTGAAATGCGTCAGTTTTTACAGAATTTCAATAATACTTTTTTATTTTTTCATACTTCAATCCTGAAAATCAAGGTATGACCAGAAAAGCATATAAGGCAAAAGAGAAGAAGCTGCACACCAACTCTCTAGATTAAATGAGATCAAATACCTCATTCTGCATTAACACAATCACTGAGTATCTGTGGATACAACTTTTAAAGGAGAATTCTATTACTGAAAAATGCAATTTGGACTGCTTTCACTTAAGCATTGTTAGAAATAGGGGCTGCCACATTCCATCCTGCAACATACATAAGACTTATTCTTAGGATACAAATATCTTTATAATTTCCAAGACTGATGGGATGGAATATCATTAGAGTTGCCTTGTTTTAGGTCCTTTCTTCTTTATTTCAAATGTTCTGCACACGTTTACAAACAATTATTTACCCACCAGTAATGGAGCAAATATTCCACAATTTATTTTTCGAAAGAGTGCAAGCATAACATATTATCCTAAGCTTAACAAAGCATGTCAGAAAATCCTCATTCTGGCAATTAAAAAAGAAAGTTATTGTGCTCCAGAGAAAAAGAAAACCAAAATAAAGCAAAACAAAAGCAAGTTATTTCTGGTACCTATACTTCTAATAAATTCATAGAGAATTGGTATTACACAATGAAAAGAAACTCTAGAAACCCTAAACGGCAGACATGCATATAATAGCACCTTTTTAAAAAAATAAGTACTTATGCATAAGGCAGCTACTATACCCACAGAGAGATTTCATCCTGCATCAAATCAACTCTTGGTATCAAACAGAATCTTGCAAGGAAAATAATTTTCTCTGAAGAAGAATTTCCTTGTGGTTTGTACCAAATGTGATGATATTTTAGAACTGTCCTCGTTTAATCAAAAAGATATTACACGGGTAAAATAATTTAATTTGCAACCCTTTTGCATTATCATTTTTCTAGACAGAAAAAGTTAAAGATATTGTGAAGATAATTCTGCTTCCACAAGACGACAGGTGGCACCAGTGAAAGAGAAAATATGGTATATACTCTCAGATCTGTCCCTGTCCAAAGAAAATAATCAGATGACTGCTTTTGTATTAGACACAGTAAACATCCAAGAGCTGTGGAAAATGGCTAGTTGAAGACATAAGGGAAGAAAACCTCCTGTTATCAAAACGACAATTTTTCACTATGACCTGGATACAATGGAATAACTATTAGATGTTGAAGCAGCTGGAGATTGTTTTAACTTGTGGAATGGGAATATTTTCACCTGATATTAGTGGTTAGGTGTACATTGCTCTGCACTAGTCACCCCATTGGTAAACTACTTCCAATTAAGTTTTCCTCTTTGAGTAGGGGAAGGAGAAAGTTCAGTTGTGATGGATCCAGTTGAAGTGTCCCAGAATGCATTATACTTCAATATTTCACTCAATATTATGCATGTTTATTATCATTCTTCCTCCAAAGCAGTTCATCACAGGTGTAAAAAGAGTGCATGAAAGGCACTAGTTTGGCTTTTTCATTCTTGGCATATATCCATTAAGTGCCAAATACCAGCTAAAAGGTGCCCACCTTGGGAGAACATTCAGAGCAGAAAAGTGTACCTTCTGTTACAAAGAGAATGCCTATAACAAGTGAAATTTAAAAAAAATAAAATCTATACCCAGTCCACAATGATCATCAATGGCCAATACAGAAAAATCACATAAATCCTGGGATACCATGGCAGCTGACCCTGTCTGAGCACTCTCTTCTGCCTCTACAAATACTCTCGATCTTCTAAAAATAAGATTATTTCAAAAATATTATTATTTGATTTTCTTTGAAAGACACTAAAAGAAATCTTTAAGTCAAGCAGTATCCATATCTGTTTTCATATATATTTGGAATCCATCAGCTAATATACAAGTGACTGCTTGCAGGTTTTCTGACAGATGTAGGAATTTCAGCTTTTGAGTGAGTTTTCTTCCCAATTATTCCATATTTTATTGGCTCATCATCTTTTCTAACACCCCCAGCTAAGAACTTGATTCTTGACACTAGTTTGCTGAAGGACATCCAAATTGTTCCAAATCTATTAAAGACTATATCACACCAGGAAATACTAACACCTCTACTTTTTGTAATACATTGTTAAAGCAAAAGAAACAGATTTATATGTTGGCCTTCACACACTCTTTGTATTGTAGGGCTTTACATACAGCCTTCACAATCCTGAAGGTATATCTATTCTGAAAAATCTACTTCAAATAATACAGTTGAAAAAAGAGCCTTAGGTCATATTCAAAACATGGCCATCTCAAAACCCACAGCACTTCAGAGTCAAAGTGACCTCTAACAGAGAGAAGCTGCTTTATCAATGGTTTACAACACATACTGATGTAGCTATAGTTTTCCCTTTTTAGTTTGAAAGCATCTTTAATGCCTCCTTGTTGGATGACATTTCACTGTTTGCCTGCTTTTTCCATTAAGATACCTTCAGATTATTTAAAGTTGGTCTCCTTTTAGAGCAAGGTCTATACTTCCTAAACACTTTATGTATTTGGTCAAAATTCAAGTACATTCCTTCCTCCCTACGTCATTGCTTACCAAGTGTGAGGACTGTACTATATCCAAGGCTCTTATATCAATTCTTTTAACTACAGGACATATGTATCTCTTCAAAAATTACTCACATCAGATGTCCTAATTTCTATTCTATCCCCTTCTTTTTTTAAATTTGCTTAAAACTCACTGATTGGTATTTTATAATTGGGGCATAAAATTCGATTTCATGAAGTTCAAAATGAGCTTTTAAACAAGATTTCACAAACAAAATCTAATTAACTGACTTCTCAAATCTTCTGTCCTTATCAGCATATACCCACATTCCAGAATGATACATGCCATTGTTTTGTGTGTTTGCTCTTCCAATTATTTTTGATTAGAGTCCTGCAAATGTTACATACGAGCTTCTACAAAGGCACATACATGAATAACCACACTAAAGTGTATGCCTGTATGAAAATCTCATGTATTTCATCAAATTGAATGTGAGAAACAGACACAGGCAATTTAGAAAATTCTGGTCTTCAGAAGAAGTAGTAAAATTCATTTTTCTATAAATACTTTTTTGTTTTCAAGAAGCCTAGAAGATGAAATTAAATTAAATGGGGTTCAAAAGCAAGGATATAAACCATTGATTGACCACAAACTGTTCCCTCTGACCTCAGTGGATCATTCTGGATGTTATGCTAAGTTCTCTGCAGAAGTCAAGCCACAATGAATTAAGGCAACTGCCAAGTATCCTTTCCCTTTTAGTCCAAAAACCTTTCTCTACTAGTCTCCTCCAAATTTAACCACTATATGTTGTGTACTAAATCTGACTTTTAAAAAAGCTAATAACATGAATATAGCTATTTTCTATATGTACAGACTATTTTCTGTGTGGACAGATACTGCAAAAAATATCTATTGTTTCTATTTTTAGTTGTTGCAATTTCTTGTTTGAAAGTGAGATATTTCACTATCATCTCTTCCATAGGATTAAAAAAAAAAATTTGACTTACAACTAACTGGAAACTCAAGACATACAACTGTTTCAGAGCAGGATTATTGTGCTCCAGTGTTATATACATATTATTAAAAGCAGGAAAAGTCATAGAAATCCTTTTTTTCTGGGAAAAAAACCCCAAATAAAAAAAGAAAGAAAACAATTACTAATATTTTTACAAATCCTTGTTGGAGATTTACCAGAATCTTTAAAAAGGACATATTTTCTTCCACACTGGTGATGAGTGAATAGTAGCTGGGGCTTTGGAAATATACCAAATGTCTCCACTGGCAGAGGCACAAATTCAAAAAAAAGTCCCGACAAATCTAAACTAGGAAAAAAATGGAGGGGGTTTAACCCTTTTTATTAAGAAGTGTATGGAACCTGTCACTTCTGCCCCATCTTCACTAAGGCCTGAGGAGCTGAGGTACCTGACAGAGGCCATGAGAATATCTTCTGTGGGCATCTCAAGCATGTGACTAGGACAAAAAGAAAATGGATGTAGAGAAAATACTGGATGAACTACCAGCATAAGCAAGAGCATGCAGTTACTCTGCTATTATTAGGGTCTAAGTTCCAAGTTTACAAGAGCTTTGTCAGTGCTTCTGAGAAAATTCCCCTCTGGTCCTTGGTAGTATATATACTTTTAAACACCCTCAGGAAACACCAAAATAAGACTTAAAAGATTTTTTTTTTTTCCCAGTTAGCATACTATTCAAGACTCTGTTTTGAAAAACCTTCAAACACCAAAGCAGAATAGCAAATACACCACAATCAATAGAAAGCACTGGAGAAAAGTTTCTTTCTTCCTCCCCCTTCTACCCCAACTCCCTTTTAGACTTTTGAATTTGTTTTGCCTCAGTTTTTGGATTTTGTTGGTGTTTGTTCTCTTTGCATGTTTTATTTAATGTGCTTGGGGCATGAGTGGCACTAGGAAGAACTAAGCCATTTTAGATGGACACAGTCAAAAGGGAAGTGGGTTTTGGGGAAGGCTATAAAGAAAAGTTAGACTATCATTAATTTTTAAATGATACCAGGGGCTTGTGCTGAGTGGCTTTTGTGAAAAAAGCATAAAACTCAAGCTGAGAATTTAATATGAAGTATAGAAGGGATTTGATGAGAAAAATAGACTCAAAGCTAGCAACTAATAAGAATTATCTGTGTCCTCTATGTATAAATGTACTAGATAAACATAGTCACACAACAAGCTGACCCCTTGGAGCCTATTCAGAAAGTATTCCAAGTAGACCTTGTAAGTCTCCTCAAACTGCATTCAAACACCCTGACAGAGCTTTTGTTCCACCAGAATTTTTTGTTGTTGGTTTGTGGTATGATCTTGACCCAGTGATTACTGTCTGTAGTCACCGTCTGGCCCCAGTCCCTGCTGCAATTTAAGCTATTTCTGCTGAACCAGTTTCAAAGGGCTATGAGTAAGGAGATGCACGAAACTGCCATCCCATCTGATCTCTCCATCTCTCTTAAGGGAATATCACATCTTCTCAGGTAATTGAATACAGGAATGCATCTGAGTAATCTCAGATGGAAGGCAACAAGAATCCTTTCATCTGCTTGTCTATGTCCTAAATCTTTTTGCTTTTTTCCTCTCTTCTTATTTAAAGTGTTAACTAGTATTTGTTTATAATTAGCTATGAATGTGCTTTCCAGTAACTTTCAAGTGGAGCCAGTTGTTTTTTTCTCTTTTTTTCAACAGATACAAAGCTTTTCAATGACTCATTAGAGCTGAGTTGCTATAGTTTTGAGAATTTCTATTTACACTGAAAAAAGATCCAAGTACATTTGGATGGCTTATCATTGGGTAAATTAATGCTAAGAAAGCTCTACAAGAGAATAAAGCAAGATTTCTTCTGGGAATCCTATCAAGAGTCTTACATCCTTCTACAGTTCCTATGACAAATTCATAAAAGGCTGTAAGCACGAAGAATACCTGTTCCCCCTCCCCTCTTTTCTGAGATTTTTATGCATACAGGTAAGAGAATATTTAAACAGAACATTCAATTTAAGCATTCAGACCTCAATTTCTTAAAGATGACTTGGCATAGAACATCCAATATGCTGAACATTTTCCTAATGGTGGTGTTCCTTTTTTTTTCAAAACCTATGATCAGTTAAATACATGAATATTTATATTGATTCCAGCCAATTATACTTCTTTAGACGTTATAGACTCCCACAATATGAATGAAAATTATGTGCTAGCTCCATAGAAGCACAGCTTAGAGCCTCATTGAATATGCTAGGACAGAAGCTTAAACTTCCTTAAAAGAAAAAAAAAATAAAAAATTAAGTTTAATACTCTATAAAAGGAGGTTTACTTTTGACTCAGTATTCCTCAGCAAGTGGTCCAGCCACACTGGCAAAGCTGCAGAAGACAAAGGCAAGGATTGAGAGAATGAAGAAGGAGAAGACTGGGTTTGAGACTCCCTAAGGAACCCAGAGGTACACAAGTTCATGGGACCTGATGAGATTCATCCATGTCAGAGGAAGTGGCTAAGCCACTATCCATCATATTTGAGAAGTTGTGGCTGTCCAGTGAAGTTTTCAGTGACTGGAAAAGTAGAAACACAAACCTCATTTTAAAAAGGGAAATAAGGAAGATCAGTCAGTCTCAAGTCAGTGATCATGGAGCAGATTATCCTGAAAATTGTGCTAAGGCAAATGGAAAATAAAGAAGTTATTAGTGACAGCCAGTATAGCTTCATTAAAGTGCAAAGACTGCCTGAAAAATGTTGTGGCTTTCTATGATGGGGTTCCAGTGCTGGTAGATAGGGAAAGAGTACTGATGTCATCTGCCTGGAACCATACAGAGCCATTTGACACTGTCCCCACATGACATCCTTGTCTCTAAACTGAAGAGACACAGGCTTGACAGATGGGACACTGGGTGGATAAAAAGCTGGCTGATGTTCACACTCAGAGACTTGTGGTTAACAGCTCAATGTTCAAGAAGAAAGCAGTGACAAGTGGAATTACTCAGAGATTGATTTTGGGACCAGCCCTTTTAAACAGCTTTTCTGGCAACATGGACGGTGGGATTGAGGACACACTCAGGAAATTTGCTGATGACACCATGCTGTGTGGTGCAGCCAACACCATAAGAGCTTTGTGCTGTTGGGAAGGGACCAGAGCAGGCTGGACAGGTGGGCCTGTGTCAACCTCATGAAGCTCAAAGAGGCCAAGTGCAACAGGTTGCCTATAGAGTTTGTGGATGTCCCATCCCTGGAAGTGTTCAGGGCCAGGTTGGATGGGGCCCTGAGCAGCCTGGTCTGGTGGAAGATTTGCCTGTCCATGGTAGGGGGTCGGAACTAGATGATTTTTAAGGTCCCCTCCAACCCGAACCATCCCACGATTTGTCAGTCTTTGAAGGATGACATCTCTTCAGCTGAATTGAGGGAGAGAAAAGTGGGATCCAAATCCAACATTCTAAAAAACCCCAAACATAACAATAACTAAACAAACCCCAGTAAATCACTCCATCATACTTAGTAATGTATTTTTTAGCAGCTACTCACTCTAATGTTGTCATGTCACATTCACAGAAGTAAAATGCATTGTATTTTGTGTGCAGCTTTGAGCTTGATGTTCCCTCCTACTGATCTTAAATCCTACACTGCTTAAAGGTCTCAGTCATGTCAGGACTAGGCAGGAAATAGATCTAAGTTAGACAGCATACCTGTGACTTTAGGTGCACTAAAGATCCAGCAAGAGAATTGTTCATCTTTATGAGTCTGGACTTCACAGTGCTGAAGAATGTGTGCCATTGTGATTAGGGCTCAGGAAAGACCTAAGTGCTCTAAAGCTTAAATATCCTCTTAATTTTCATTCTCCATCCCAAGAACTATGTCATAAAAGAAGTCTTATTTGATTACATTTTTACTGGAGAAGACATTTAAAAAGATGAATTTTCTGCTCTCCCCAACTATCTAGAGGTTTTTAGTAACTTCTTTTCAGAAGGCATTTTTTAAGTCTTTTGAGTTGGATGACTTCATGCTATTGTGATACTCATACATTGCTCTCATGTGATCACAAAATATCTTTTTTAACTCTACCACATCTGTACTGTCTGAAACCACTGGCATGCCTACAAGAATGATTAGATTGGATCCCATGCCAAGGCACAAAACAGCTGACAGTCCCAGTCTAAAAGTGTGGCCTTTCATGGACCTTGAAGCAAGGTAAGGCTAATTCAGTGAAGCCTGTATAGTATTGCAAATGCAACACAATCCAAATTAGGACTATTATGTAAAAATGCACACCAATGGAGGTGCTGACATCTGAAGTAGGGACAAGTTTATATCATGCTGACGTTAAACTATTTATCAGCATTAAGATGTCAGTGGGAGATTAAAAAAATACTTTCAGGACTCAAAGAACAAGTTTTAAAAGCTCCTTCAATAATTCAACAAAAAGAATACTAACAGAAAAATGTAAACATTCATAAAATTAAACTGCTTAAATTTAATTCCTCCATCTTTTGTTCTAGTGAGTTTATGTTGTTTGCCCTTCATATTCCTCCAACATTTTCTTCTCAAAGGATCAAAAAGTATTTTTTAGATCTTAGCAATGAGTATACTTTGGTAATAATAATATTTAAAGTAAATGTCTCCACATAAGTTACTAATATCCAACCTCTTAATGTTCCGTGCAATCTTTTAAAGAAAAACAAAAACCACATTTATTCATATATCTTCCTAATCATGTTTTGGTCACATTTTCCTCAAATTATTTTTAGAAAAATTATTAACTACTGCTATGTTCTCCTTTATATTTATCAAATTATAAAAACAATATTTAAAGAAAATGGAATCTGAAAAATCAATCATTCTGGGTTAGAAAAGGCCAGAATTAAGATTACCCTAGCAGCACTCATTTTGCAATCAACTACAGTATTTCTGGAGCCAGGAACTTAACCCAGACATCCAAGATTCAGTCTGATGCTTTAGTCTCATTCACAATCCATCATTTGATGGTGCACAGCCTTTTGCTACTTGACCTAAAAGAACAAGTCATGACCAACTATCTGGTTGCAGCTACAGCGATAAATAGAACTCCCTGTGATTTATACATTCCTTTAGTAACAATTTGGAAAACTGGGGTCCTGAATGCTCTTCCAGGCAAAAGGAGATAGGTACAGACAGTTCAACAAACAGGACAATTTTAGCATCCTTATTCTGTAAGAGCACGAGGATGGGACTAGAATTTAGGTCTGGAGAAGAGAACAAAACCTGGTACTGGTATTTATTTACAATAGAAGAGCTGCAGAATTTTCCAAAATAAAATTGGAAGGAAACAAAAGATTCAATGGTTACCCTGTGGTTCCAAACTCAAAATCATACAGGAATAATTCTTATTGGTTTTAAATGAATTAGACAAACATCAGAAAAATTTGTTTTTTACTTCTGCAAACAATGCTTGCACTTCTCCCATGGCATAATGTATTTTCTAAAGTCTAAAATGAATTATATTGGCTTGGCTTCTTAATATGATGTTGATTGATTTACTCAGACTTGAAGTCCACAATACTTTCCCAATTTATAGAATTTCAGTGCAAAAAGCTGTGATTTCAACATACTGAATCTTCCCTCTTCCCAAACAAGACTTACTATTCTGAGGGAGTGATGGTTGCTATCTCCTGCCATAAGTGTCCTGCTTTATCAAGCTGACAAGAATGCCCAGCCTAGACAGCATCCCAACAGCAAACACCCAGAGACTGCTTTCCACTGCAAAGTTAACCACAGTCAAAACCTGGGGACTAGGAGTCATTTGTGGCTCATGCACACACAGTTCTTCCAGCATGAGCTGGGTAACCCACCCCGTGGGCACAAGGTTAAAGGCTTACTAAACTAATGAAATTCTTCTGCAAACTGCATGGTAATTAGTACCCTCAGCATTTCCCCACACTCATTTTCACCAGGAAAAGAATGATTTCTGAAGCTTTCTAAACTGGTGAATATGATCTCTCATGTATTTGCATCCCTATCAATCCACAGGTACACATGGAAATAAAGTTCCCAAATAGGGCTTTGCTTTCAACTATTCTCATTTAAATTGTGATAACTTGCAGGGAATAACTGAAAGAAAAAAATTGTCACTGTATATAGCCTATATTGGGGACATGCACTTTTTAAATTCCCTACTGTTTGGAATGAATGCATTTTCATTGGAAAAGGACAATTTACTAAATTTACAGTTATATGTATTACATATTGGAAATGCTTAGATAAATGGTTATAAAAAACTAAATAAGAAAGAATTTTGAAAAGTTTTGTATTTTCTGACAACTTTTCTTCAATATCATTTCTTGAAGTAGATTTTCCTTTTTTTTTTAATTGTACGGCTATGGAGAAGTTCACAAAAAAATCGCATTTGTAAGAGCAGGAGAACCACATCATACATTTGGTGATTTGATGTGATTTCAGTATGGAGACTCAAAGGCAGGACATGAAAAGAAAACAAGGAGGAGAAAACATGGAGGAAAACAAGAGAACCTGGAAGAACAGAGAGGATCTTGTTGGAGGTTTTGAAGCACACAGACCCTTAAAAATCCAGTGCACAGGATAAATCATGCTTGCCAATTCTCACTAAGCCAATGTAGAAAACAGAGCATGAGTAATTTAACCTTCTGTTAAGTATATTGATCACTTTAAGAATAATATGAATTCCTTCAAGAAGGGATTGGCATCCTGTCACTAATTTGCATACTTTAATGCACATGCTGATTGTTTAGCCTGCAGAGTTGGACAGCAAGGCAAATACTGAACAGCCTTCATCACACATACCACTACCATTTTCATCTAAATATGTCATGGTTCTGAACACATACTTGCCTCTTCCCCTTCTTTAGCTTTCAAATGAAACCATCTTTACAATCAAGCTAGTGATATACAACCTTGTTTTGTCTCTGATGAACCTAATAAAAGTGTTAACATTTAAAAAAAAAATTTTTTTTAAAGAATTAATACATCATTAGCAACAATCAGCTAGACTAGTTGCAGTAACATAACTCAAAGTTATCTGGCTGCGTGTGACAGTAACTATTCTTATAAAACATAGCCTTTCTAACCCCTTGCCAGGGATATTTAATTTGGTGTCCAAGTTTTCTTGCCTATGGGAAAACCATTTTTCATTTTAGCTGCTTGCAACATGTACAAGTGAATATGCTGTAAGTAACTAGCTACTTTGAACTTTTGGGTCCCATTATGCACACAAGTTATCTACTCTGAAAAGGCATCACATAAACATGCCAAATTATTCAACCTTATGAAAAATGCTTTTCATCTGAATTATAAGCTAAAACTTTTTCTGACTTTAGAGAAACTGGAACTTGAAAAGATAAAAAACGTAAAGCTTGATTTTTCTTTGCCCAGAGCATATGTTATATAAACAAAAAATCCCCAAAAGGTGCCAAGAATTGTCCCTCTGTTTTTCTAAATGATCACGTGTGCAGTCTAGCTGAAAAGACTCATCGATTATGTCTACACAAACAACAAAAGCCCTTAGAAAAAATATCTAGATCAAAAGCCTGTCAAACACTGAACAGGAAAGAGAAATCCTGCTTTAAACATGGCCTCTTTCAAGTTGGAATTCAATCCCATGAAGTAAAAACAAAGGATTTCATAATGAAAGGTATTTAAATTACTTTATTTTTGGAACTTAACCAGGGATTCTTTCTTGCTATATGTTAGCCTTTGTCTTTCTTACATTGGGACAGAATTCTGCATAATAGGCTCCAAGGTTTTAAAAAAATGTAGAAATTATTTAGTCACACTTAACTGTGTTCACAATACACATTTCAAATTATTTTTATCAAAATGAGACAGTGACATTATGGGTTTCTCCTTTTGTCAACCACCCCACAATGTACACTATTAATATGGGAACACAGCAAAGCTCATAAAGGATGTAATGGATATCCTTTTTCTTTTCTTTTTCCTCACTTTCCTAAAGTACAGACACGTAATCACAAAGGAAATTGCATATGCTTGCAAAACCAGATCACTATACAACATATATAAAATTATATTCTGGAAGATATAGCCAGAAATCATAAAATAAGCATACTTTTAAAAATATGGTTTCTAAAAGAAAAACCACAATTTTAGCAAATTTTACTGTCTGCTGAGACACAATCATATAATCATGGAATGGTTTGGGTTGGAAGGGACCATAAAGGGTCATCTAGACCCAACCTCCCTGCCATAGTCAGGGACATCTTTCACTAGACCAGGTTGCTCAGAGCTCCATCCAACCTGGCCCTGAACACTTCCAGGGATAATGCCCATGTTTGATTTCCTACTCTGTTAATAAGGTCAAAATTACATGATTTACAGTATGCCAGTAGTGCTGTCTTACAGACAAACTTGTGATGTCCTCTCTCTACACATAAAAACCATAATATAAACCTAATGCAAAACACTTGCTACATGTTCAGTCGTACCACTACTGCAATATTTATATGTCATAGACATAAGCAGAATACAGTTTTAAATCAGTTTATACCTACTAGTGCTGGAGACAACATCCTGTTTGCCAGCCCTGGCTAGTAGACATTTGCCTTAGAAAGCATCAGTTCACATTTGATGATTAAAAATATTGTGTGTGCTCAATTTATTCCCTGTAATTGAAGTCTGTAGCATGGATCAGCACATGAGCAGTCTGGTCCAGTCCCCTCCAACCCAAACCATTCTGTGGTTCTATAGGTACTCCACTTAGTGCATTTGCATAGATAGTCATCTTGGACAAACATATCTGACAGGCCTCTCAAATACAAAGCACATTCAGTTAATAAAAATATTTCTAGATATGGTAGTTCTAGCACATCTCTAGGTTAATGAATTGATGAATCAGCCCTAGAAACAGAATTCTCTCACAATTTGCCTGTTCAGGAGACAACAGGTTTGTCTTCGATTATAAGAAGAAATATCAAAGCAGAAGGAGCAGCAAAATGTTAAAATTATGTTGGTGTACTCATCAGGGTATTTTAACCCTGATGGATTGAATTCTAACTTGTATTAAAAAGTAAATTGGTCAATGTAGAGTAGTATTTCAAGAGATTCTCTGACATACCATTAGCTGAAACCTAAAGTTATCCATATTTCCTATAATCTTGTCAAAGAAAGGTCTAGTAAAGCACAGTCTATTCATTTTTTAAGTATTTTTCTACTAACACTCAGGATGCCAGTTGATCCTGGATATTTCTAATATATTTTTTCTTGAAGTGTTAACCATTCATCTCATCCAAGTATTTCATATGGATTTGCAGTGTATCTGGAAACCCTTTAACTACTTTTGTTATGCTTATTACATGTTTTTGGCGCATACAAAGGAATTATCTCACTGGAATGAAGTTAATGAAATAGATCCAGCTTCAATAACTTTTCAAGGAACAAAGGCTGTAAATTTGTTTTCTACTGGAATGTTGAACTTAGACGATCACATACTCAAGCCAATGGCATTTGTCTTTGCTGTCATGCAGAGAGTGAGTCACCTATAGTACAAGGGAATAATTTTGCAAATCTGTTAGAACTGTGTGGCATCTGATTAAACTAATCCATGTCTTTCTGTGATGCCAAAATAAACAGTCCCTTTCCCACAATGTATAAACATTGTTCCCATAGCTTTCCTTTGAAATGTCATGAAAAGGTTAAGTGACGTTTCATTATTTACCTTGACTAATGAATTGCTCCATGTTGTCTTTGAAGGGCTGTAGGTGCTCTTCTAGTGATAGCTGATAAACTTTTGCTGCTTCTGTCTCACATGCTGAAATCGAAGTAACAGATTAGTTCAGGATGACACATCATAGCATGGATCTGCATACTCCAATAAAAGACATTTTAACTCATTTCCAGTGAAACTGCTGGAATGTGTGCCTCAAACACACTACAAGTACAAACACTATGATAACAGAACCAGGAACAGTCATATTCCCAGTTACATATTTTTTAATGCAGATAACTTGTGGCCAGCATGTGAGTTTAAATAAGCAATACCAAAAATTAACAAAAGCATTCAATCATTTTGAGGGAGAAAGACATATTTAAGGGGCAGAACTGTATGGGAACAAAATTAAAAACTCAGATTCCAGTCTGTGTTGATACACCTGGCCCCAGGTAATAGTGCCTGAATCAAAATAAAGTTCAGATGCCAAACCTGCACCAAATAGTAGGAATGACCTTCATTTAGGAAGTTAAGGCAGATGAGGTCCTAATACTTGATAAAATCACAGATGTAGTAAAGAATTTGGCATTGTTCAAAAGTAACAGTGTAAAAGGATTAAAGTGAAAGATTTTAAGAGTACAGTATTCATGGCTTGAACTCTGTAAGAGAACTTGAACGAGAACAGCTTGCTTCTTATTGGACTAAAAACCAAGACAAAGAATTTGGAGCCTAAAGCAGCTCTGACACAAAAATTATTTGTGGGTAAAGTGGTACCATCATACTTCCACCAAGTATCCAAGATAATTTAATTTGGGTCAGGAGAAGACCTAAGACTATTATTTTGGGTGAATGTTAAACTCCAGTTCCCACTATAAGGGAAATCTCTTTAGGCTGTGAAAAGTTCCTGTCATTCAGCAGAAATTAATCCTGCTTGATTCTGCCTCAGAATTTCCAGTTCAAGTGCACACATTCCAAAACATGCATTTCCTTGCTTACCCTCCAGGGTGTCTTTAGGAAAAAAAGAATTATTACTATATCCTTAAAGATAGAAAACCTATTAAAGGTTTAAAAAATATTTTGAGGTAGCATAAATCCCAATATTTAGGTATTTAGGGTAATGCTGAGGTAGCAGCATTACCCTAATATTTAAAATGCAAATATTCCAAAAAGCAGACTGACTCAAATAACTGGTAACTCCACATGAGTGATGTTAAACCAGGGTGATAATTAAAATTATTATTTTTTAAGCTTAGAACAAAAATAGAAATAATAACAGCAGACTTTTAGAGGAAAGACAAACATGAATATGTCTACTTCGACAGGTAGCCTACTTATGAAGCAATATTAAAAATTTGAAAAAAAGTTAGCACACCCCTCCACCCCCAATATAGCCATATAATATATAATTATATAATGGGAAGCCTGTAGTTCTAAAAAAAAACAACAATTAGTCCACACATGTGAAATAGGGACGGGTATCGAAATGATCATGAATTTTCTTACAACATATGACAGAAGAAGAAACATAAGACCTGTGTACTATTCTGCAAAGGGAAATGTTCTGATGGCAATATATAGAATTTCGATTATTCTTTTCTCTTATGCAGAAATGTGTGTCACAGCTCAAAGAGGTAATAGAACCTACCATAACATTTTATATCACTAAAATTCCATGCCTTTATTAAGAATATGGATTAAATATTTTTTCAGAGCAGTACAGAATTATACTCTCTTGAATGTCTGCAGCTTAGCTGAACCACTGATCTCTCAGCCAGTGTGAGAGAAACATATCATGAAGACTCATATCCATCAAAAATCTTAGCCTATACCCATTTTGACAAAATATGTAATATTGATTGTCAAAATGAAATGTCTCTTCCTTATCTGTTCAGATGCTGGAAGCTCTCCCATAGTTGACTTGTTTGTGCACATATGTGTGGTGTGGGAAAAGGTGTGTATTTAAACATAGCTTTGTTTGTCCAGTTTTTGGTGGAATGATTTTTGTTCTTTTCTGCCCACACTCCTCTCTCTATAAGAAGACTAATCTCAATGATGTTCAGAAGAATAAATTCAGGTCCATTTTTACCTTATTCCTGAATTCCAAACACTGTGTAAATAACTTAAAATCAAAAAGAAAACACAGGGGAAACAATTCCTTTATCTTGCTGTAGAGAGAGTAAATAAATTGTATGTAGCATTCAGATTTTAAAAATGAAAAAATCCAGTCATTATTACCATATTGATGATTATTATGATTGTTAAAATAAACTAGTTAATCAGTTTCTTTCTTCATTAAAGAATTAACAGGCTCTTCCTAAGCTTCTCATTTCTCCAAATCACCAAGATCAGGATTGAAGTCTCCCTGTACAACCTGTTGGATATAGCACTCATTTATTATTTTCTGTAATTTGTCACTAGAATATAAAGCCCCACTATTCATATGAGCCATTGCTATTTCTTATTGTAACTGAAGAACTGAATACCAGCTCCCAGTATTTCTGCCCAAACGAAGAAATAAGATACTGAGTAAATGCTTGTGTCAGAAGGGTATTTAATAAGTTCTAAGCAACATGGAGAAAAAACACTGAGAAAAAAAGAGTAGGAGAGAATGTAAACAGCCCTCATTTTTTTTTATCCTCAGCTTCATATTCAAACACATTTATCTCCATGAAACAGCTCAGCTAAACATCCCAAATATCAAAGGAATAGATTGGCAAAGGAGATCTGCTGTGATGACTTTGTAAAAGTTTGTCTAAAGCAAAAGTTTGTCTGATTATTCTTAACGACTCAAAACTTGGTTTTAAGTTCCCTATTCTCATGTTTTGTTATTCTCTCATTTTAGCATGCATACAATTGAAAAACTTAGCACACTTTTGCTTATAAGTGAAAAAGTTAGCATATTTTTAAAACTCCATTTACTTCAAGCAGATTTTAAATTTTCTTATAGTGAAATAATTGAAAGGTATTCAAGGCACCACAAATGAGACTCATATAGGCAGTCACAAAAGCCAAGCACTAGGTAGAAATTAATCTCACATGACTGAATTGCCCAAACAGGAATAAAGATACTTTTTGTTGCTTTGAAGCAAGGTGAAGGTCCCAAATCATGCACTTGAGACCTTCCAAAGATCTCAGATCCTAAGCAGAAGTTGGCAAGGGCAGAGACACCTTTTCTCCAGCCCTCTCAATCAATTTTGACATAAAAGCAATATATAAACAATGGAAAGAACTGAGAATACATCTAATTTCATCTCCTCTCAAGACCATATGCTGAAGAGAGCTGTATGTCATTTTTCACAGAAACAATCAAAATGGATTCTTGTGGGCAATTCAAACTGGTACCTTTTGCCCATACATACACAGATGTCTCAAATGCTCCTGATCTGGAAATTGATGTGAAAATCTGTGCTCAAAGCCAGTTTAGAGATTTAAACAAATTGCAATTCCAGTTGTATCCAGTATCTCAAGAATTCATCTGATTCTCTATTTCTGTGTTAAAATAGAATTGCATTTTGCAAGCTTGTGTCAGCTTACTCATTCTATTTTTTTCTTTTATTTTTATTTCAGGTAAATTTACCAAAAAACCAAGTTTCACAACAGCCAGTATCATTTAAGAGACATCTATATGGAAAAGGAAAGTGACAAAACAATCTATGCTTTGCACTAAGATTTCCAGTAAGTGATTCTGGTAAGTGATGTAAAATGCACTCAGTCAAATATCATAAATACTTTACCTTTCTGAAAAGGAGAAAAAAATTTTTTTCAAAATTCAGAACATTTTTAGTGCACATTTTTCAGCTGGCTGTGTTGGATGCTAAATTTTAGCCCCTAGAAGAACAAATTTCTTCTAAACATAAAAGATCTCAATTTGAACAAAATGGGTGAGGAGATGACCAGCTGCTCCTCAGGCTGCGTTTTCTTTGGCCAGGATAACAATGGACAACCAGATTTTTCCTTTCAAGCCCCCAAAATATAAAAACTAAATGAAAAATAAAAACAAACAAACAAAAGCCCCAAATCCAACAATAAAAAAAGCCTCAACCCATTAAAAAAAAAGCAAGCAAGCAGACTGATAAATGATCTTGTATGAGTAATTAACAGATCCATTAAGCTGTTTTTGTTAACTAATTAAAAAATTACATTCTTATCTATAGAAGTCTGCTAGAAGTCAGGTGGATTTTCAAGATTAAGATATTTGAGAGCACATCTTTAATTGAGACTTGAGAGACTATTTGCTTTTAAGCCTTTATGGAAGTTTTGAAATGATGTCCTTAATTTTCTGAGGTTCTGAGTACTCAGATTTCCACAGGAGATGTGCCTGTGTCCTACTTGTCTGAAACCTATAGAACAACATAATCACTGCTTTCTCAACTTTCTCAGTGCTTTCTGGATTCCTTACCACTGCAACCTGTGACTTTAAAAGAAAGTTTAGACTTTATCTAAAGGAAACAATGCTGGCCTCATCAAAAGACAAACTCTGATGAACCCAGCCACAAATGCAGAAAGAGCTCTTAATTTTCTTTTATTTATTTTTTTTGGAATTGTAATGACTTACACTAAGAACTGCTGAGTCTTCAAGGGCTTCCATAGACAGCTCCTTGTTTGGAGTTTTAAGGACAGTAAAATATGACTCACAGATTGACTGAAAGCCTGGCTTTAGTTTACATCTGGTTTAGGTTTAGGAATCTGCATGCAGAAAAGCTTCAGCAATTAACCCTTTCAGAGATAACTGAACAAACAGAATTTGTGGATGCACAGTTGTTAATGAGCAGGCAAATGCAAAGATTTAATTTAGTTAAAACAATACTAGTTTCTGTAAAGGTAGCTTGTATCCTCCAGATAACTGGAGGACTGACCCAAACCACTACTGCTGCTATATTATTTTGCTATTAACTACCTTAAGTGATTTAGTGTTTTTTTTATAAGACTGAAGGGATTTTTCATCAGAATATGGATCTATGGATCATAGAAGAAAAATAAAAGATCTATTTTTTAATTGGGAAACATCTTCACTCACATGTATATCAAAACTATTGACAGAGAGTGACAAAAGGACAAACATTTCAAATTGTCTTAGAACAGAAAGTTTTTGATGATGCAATGAATTCAAACTCCAAAGAATACAATTTTCGCATTTCAAATCTTTCAACTCTAGCTCCATCTTCTCTTGAAACATCAGTGTACAAAACCACATTAAAAAAACTTTTTGGGAAATCTCTTAGGATACACTTTATTTCACCAAACTTTAGCTTTTTAAAAGACAGATCACCAGATTAGGCTCAAGGCCTTTCCCTAACTGGAAAAATCTATCAATCCTTATACTGTCCCTCTCCTCCTTTAGAAGAGGACAATGAAATTTAGAAGTGCAGTCCCTTCCCTTTCTTCCATCTGAAGTGGGGCCTTAAACGGCTTAAGGTTGCTCAAGTTTGTTAATTGAAATTGATTAATACCACACTTGCTTGATCAAGAAGTGGCATTGAAATGATTCCAGATTCAGAATGTGATGGAATACAGTCTTCAGAATATGGAAAGATACAAGATGCAATGTGTGCGTGCATGTGTGAGAGAGGGGCAAATAGAATGCTGCCTTTTAAAAAAAATTATTCTGAAAGCATTACTATTACTTATTAAATAACAAATAGTGGATGCAATTGTATTTTGCAAAGTAATCCCAGCACCCTAGACACCGATTTGACCACGAAGAGGAAAATTCCATCTCAAACTACAGCTCGACTGAACTCTCAGGGCTGGGAACTCTTTCAGGGTATGGAGGGCAACCTGCACTGAGGCAAGAGGAATGATTAGCAAGCCTATTGCTGTCTGAACTCTCTCCGTGGCACATTGACACCATCCCAAATACAACCCTTACAAAGCCTTTTTACTGCACAAGATGGCACTTCCAATGCTCTTATTCACACAGCAGGTGTTAAACAGGAGAGCACATAACAGCTCTACAAGTAGCAGGTCCAAACTGAATAGGCAACTTTAGGTGACTGCAATAAGCACTGAAAAAAATAGGGAACGTGTATTTTTCCAAGATACTCTGGGGCTTTTCTTAGAACATACTTTTAAAATACAAAATGTTCTGCAAATGCTTAACACTTTATAAACATTCTCAGTCACATTTATTCCAGATCAGGGAGATGTACTGGGCCACACAGCCTAGCTTCTTTTGGATGGACAATTTTCAATGAGTTGTAAACACTCAGAATAGGAAAAGAAAGCATCACTACAAGAATAATATTTAATTATCATAATTATTGCTTGTAGCCAGTTTCCAATCAAACATATTAAATATGACATTATGACATATAAACAAGAACTGACTTCAACTCAATTTCATAGCAATCTTCACTTCATTGTACTATTAATCTCTTGTACTAGTCAGATTTACTTTCTGCCTGACATTGTTTCTAATTCCCTTTTAGCTGAGCTTCAGTGAAAGTTTTGCAATAAGTGACAAGTGATGAATTAGTTTCTGATTAGCAAGAATAAACTTAATGTTGTAAAACTAGAATGCTAATGTGTAGCCAAAGAATAGCTTCTAAACATTTTTAACTTGCCATAATTCTGTAACTCTCAATGCCATTCTAGTTAGTGTTCTAGTTCTTTCCTAAACTAAATACATCTTGAAGAATTTCGACCACATCTATTGTGAATTTAGGCCATAAATCCAACATTTTCCTAAATCAAAATTGCATCTTAAGAGAGTGTCAGAGCAAAGAGGTTTAGAGTCTTTTTTGATTTAATGCACATCTTCCACATCTTTCTGCTCTACCTGGAGCACTCTGGACTCTAGAAAAACACACCAATGCTAATAGTTATATAACAGAGGTCCTAATCAGTGAGAGTCACACTGCTCCTGTGACCCTGGATGCCAAATTTTCTTTACATGGTGGGTTAAGTCATGTGGCAACTGCTAAAGTTTCTTCTGTGGAATGACATAGGAACAGAAGTCATTGCTTGGCATGACTGCATCAAGGAACGTTGCTGACAGCCAGGAGAGATCAAAAGCAGATCAAGTTGCTTAACAAACTATATGTCACTGAAGTCAAAAAGGCTAAAGTGGGAATCCTGGAGAGCTGTGAAATCTAGGAGCAACAGATGGAGCCAAACTTACTTGATTTGTTAGTAAGAGGATCTACCTGTTCTTTGCTCTTGTATCTTAAAAAAAAAAAAAAAATCTGGTATATAAATTTTATCCTTTGGACCTGTATTATTTAAATTATTTAAATTATTTAAAATTTCTCTATTATTCCTCTTGGAACAGGTACATGGCTTGCTTCTAAAAGCCTTTGAGACTCAGAAATACTAGAAGAGATTTTCTTTCTAAAATTTTACAAACTACCAAGGCATAACGTTTATAAACACTTGAAAATGGACCATAGCCTTGATAATCAAAAGTGAAGAAAACACAGAAGTTTGAACTTCACAAGTCCTTTTTCTTTCTAACCAGTCAGCATAACTCTAACACAAACATAAGCTCAAACTCCAAACTGTGAAAGAGCACGTTAAAAAAATTACTTTACAGAATCATGAAGATTATTTATATCTTCATGTCTCTGTGTATACTTCTGACATCTTTAGATGGAAAAATACAGCAGCATTAAAATGAAATGATATTGTTAAAGCTATGAAACTTTTTTTAATAACTGTCCTCTACTTTGTGGGTATTCTGTTGGGTTTTTTAAAATTTTATGAAGAATCTTTCTGGAATGAAATTTAGCTTTGAATAATGATCATGGAAAGTTTCCTTAGACAGCAATAAAATATCTGCAGAAGATTTTTTTTTCTTGGGTGAACCAACACTTCCTTCCCACACTAAAATAAGCATGATCTCACTGCATGGATTTCA
The DNA here is from genome assembly GCA_034336665.1 of Luscinia megarhynchos. Taxonomy (NCBI): domain Eukaryota; kingdom Metazoa; phylum Chordata; class Aves; order Passeriformes; family Muscicapidae; genus Luscinia; species Luscinia megarhynchos. Next base: position 66,615,958 of record CM067565.1, read on the forward strand.
GCATATATGAAATTAACAGGAACAGAATAAACTGTAACAACTTTAAACTGTTATACTGCCTGTATTAGTATTATCGACAAGTTTCAGTTTCTCAGTGACAAAGTGAACAAATCAAACATCCACCCTCACCAAATGGTGAAATCCGCTCATGAAACCTGCCATCCAATTACTGAAGGTTACAGTTCACATCTCAGCATCAAATTCTAATATATTCTGGACATTTATTTCTATGCCTTTAAAGTCAGCATTTCCCAGGAATAATCAATACTAATTTACTTGCACTGACTTCAAAAGAATAAGTTCATATTTAGAATTTTGTCAGAATTTTCTCAGCATCTCTTCCTGCTCAGACATCTGATAAGGCACATACTAGCTCTAGTAACTCATAAGATTCCACATGTTCTTTTGTAAATCTGGTAGCATATATAAAGTAAATGCAGAGAAAAAAAAACCCTTTGAAGTAATTTTACACATTCTGTTAAAATTTGTGCTCTATTTAGAAATTATTGTCATTGAGACAGGGTATTCTATCTCACTGAAATCATTACAATAATTAAGCTATCAGAACACACAGAATTTTCAGTGTATTACTAAATTTTACTACTACTGCTCTTGTGGTCATAAAATCTTTTAACACAGATGGTATTTAATTTATTTTGACACTTTCCTTTGAAAGTCAACACAAAGCATTTGCTTATCTGAAGACTATTAAGAAGCCATGACTGATATCGCAGTCTGGTGTTGAAATTGTCACTTCATATTCAGGATAGGATGAAGCTGTCCCCAAAAAAGTTTGTACCAAATGTAATAGTCAAAGAACAATGGTGTTTGGAGTTATTCTTTAGTTTCATTAACTACAGAAAAGACCGACAACAGTCTTGAGCCTAAGGGCTGGATTGGAAGCACAGAAAGAATTCATCTGCAATCTGAAGGCGGATCGAAGCGTGTAATTTCCATTTTCACAGAACCCCTGCTTTGATCACTGCACAGTGTGGATTTATTCTACAAGAGATTTATGTCTACATGCAAATTTCAACCTTGATGTGAAAATATTCAACCATTCATGTACAAAACCCCATGTTGGTGAATTTATAAGGAATAAAATCTGCTCCCTTGTATATTCATTAACAGGCATCTGAGTTCAAGCATCTTTTTCAATAACACCTAAGTATCTTCCTTCTATATGTGCAAGCTTTGATATCAGCTCTGAGACTATCTGGAAGTTGCAAGAAGTATAGAAACAAGTTTTCATGACTGAATTATGAGATTTTTGCCCCCTAGATTGTTCAGGGGCAGTAAATGGATGATACTACTGTTCACTCCTCAGTGTCACACTGAGAGACTTTAATGCAACTTTAAATACTAAAAATAGTAAATACTGCAAATACTCAAAATATTTAAAATATTTTTTAAAATATCAAAACAGCAAGTTTTATAGGAGAAAGAAGAGAAGGTCAGATATCATTTAGTAACCATGTTATGTTTTTGTTGTAATAGAAAACCTCCCATTCTAGGTTGTTCAGGGATTAATGGATTACCAAACCTTTCCTAGGTCTCTAGAGGCATGGCATTTAAAAGCAGCAAGGCAACAGTAATATCACTCCTTGATTTGTATCTCTCCCCCAAAGATTTAGCACAGTAATGTAAGTGACCAATTCAGCAGAGATGTTTTTTGCAAAAGTATTGAAGATCATGGATCATTTTTTGCTTCCATTTCTCCTGCTTAACAAATTCAGTGCTTAGATCCCCATGATAAATGTTCTTCCCTAAAAGTCTAGAAAATACATCTTAATCTTGCTGAATTTATTTCAAGACAACATTGCATAAGAGAAGAAAAAAATACTTCCTTTCCGTATTACTGTTCAGTAAAGTCCAGATATTTCAAGTGTCTTAACAATGTAACAATGTCCTACATATTATTTTATCTGATAGATAGTATTTAGACCTTGTTATAAACCTTTTTTTTTTTTTAAATCATGGACACGGTCCAACTATTTGCAGTGTTTTTGGTGTTTTTATGGTCAAAAATTAAAATCAGCATGCACAAAGGGAAAATTAAATTAGTTTTTTGGTTTGGTTTTGAAACAGAAGATTTAACCTAACTGTTTTGATGCTGTATAATTTAAAACTCTTACAAGTTATCTGCAGAAAGCTATGGATAATGGCATAAATGGTGATAGAAAAGCAAATTAAAGAAAGAAACAAGTAATTAAGAAGTTAAAAATACACAATTATTTTCTACAGTATCATCTAGTTTCTCAGAATGATACAAACAAGAATATAAGAGATACAATTGTAACATAAAATTAGCACTTAATCTAGGCTCAGTACCTCGCAAATCTTTCTTCATTTTGCGGAGATCTTTTTGAAAATCATCAAACTTCAGTTGTGATGCCTGGAAGAGATCTTGTGGATCCGGAAGAGGAAAGATGCATTGTTCTCTTCCAGCATCCTGACAAAAACATAAATTAACAGTTACATAGTGCTCATTACGTTTTCTCCATACTAAAATATATAACTGAAAGCACAGAGAATATTTATACATATTTCTGCATCTTGCCTGAAGAAGAGCAAATTTAGTAAGTTGGGTTGCTTAATCTGAAATTAAAAGAGTTAATTTTAATTTTCACTCACCTCATCAAAATTACGCAAATAATATGAGACAATGTACGATAGAAGGCTTCTGCTGTTGTCCTGTATAGAAGAGGATAGAGTTTGCTGTGTTACTGAAACTCACATTAAGAAAAAATCAGAAAAGATAATTCAGATAAATGAGATATTTACTGTGTAAAAAAATACTTTGCTGGTTTTGTCCCATCATTTAAATAAAACAAAAAAAAAACCAAACAAAACAAAACAAAAACCTGAAACACAGAAAAAAACCCACCCAAACAAGCAAAAAAACCCCAGCAACATACCCAGAAGTTCCATTTAATTATTAAATAAAATGAAGAAAGAGAAAACAGTAATGTAGCACACTCCTGATTTTTTTAATTCTACATGATTGCAAGCAAAACCCTTACATTCTGAAATTTCCCAAGAAGAAGAGAGATTGTTTCTGGGTTCATGTATACAAGTTTGTTTGCAAGACTTCAACTATAACCAAAACAAAGTTAAATTAAGCACAGAAAGTCATTTTTATAAATGAAATTTGGGGGACTGGGCGAGGGGATCATTGGGGGTTGAGGGAGCATTTTAATTGCTTCCCCTCTGTAATCTCTCTAATGAAATGTCAGCAGAAAATCTTCCATTTGAAGAGGTTTTCTGACAAAATTAAATTTTCAGGTATTTTCAGAAAAGGATTTTGTAAGGACTTTCCTGACTGATAAGTAGCAAATAAATTGAAAATGTATCTTGCAACTGCAAGCTTAATATTAATAATATTTCCAGCAAATTACATATAATTTACCAAACTAAATTTAGTGCGTCTAAATTTCCTACTGAGCAGAGCTCTGAAACTGGTGATGTGTTGGATCTAGAGTCAATTTGAAGGTGCAGCTAGAGTAAGCTGCCCTAAACTTGTTGTACTGAAGTGTCATTCACATCACTGCTCCCTTGGTTTACCAAAGAAACTACCATGCAAGAAGCAAGTTCCTCCAGCCATTAAAAAGGGCAAATGGGTGACATGCTCTCTCAACTAAGGGTCTGTTCACATCACCTAAGCTAAAAAAATGAATATTTAGTGAGGGACCAAGAAGAGAAGCCAATTCTTTTTTTCTGCCATTTGCAGAATTGAAGATCTTGACAGCGACTCACCAGACAGATGTAGGAACAAATTTTAAGGCTCAGGAATTATTTCTATAGTCCATCACATTCTGATAAGGTTTTTCATTAGCCATAGCAACTCTAAGATTTTTGTTTCATTGTAAACAAAAGCAGTTACTTGAATGCAAGCCCAAAATTATTAATTAAAGCTGACAAGTGCTGGAAACACAAAAATTACAGTTCAGCACTGAGCAAGAAAAGCCATCACTGATCAGTCTCTTTACTGAGGTGGCTAAACTAGACAAATCTTGAATCAAGAAGTCCTTTGCACAGGTGGCTGCATGTTCCAATGTCAAATAAAAACTCTGTAATCAGGGTGTACATAAGAATTAATTTTGGGTTATCCCAAATGCTCTGGATTCCCATTCAACCATTTTCAGGAGTGACCTTTTTCCCCTCACAAGTATTTTGAATCAGCATGGAACTCCTTCCACTTCCCTAATAAACTTTTAACAGTTAGACCATAGTTTGCTTCTAATTGCAAGGAAAGTTGGAACTATGAAGTGTACTCAGAGTCAAATGTACATCAGACTAAGAACTAAAATGTAATTGTAGGTATTTTTGTTTGTACAGTAGTAAAAAGAGATGGTTAATTTTCATAATTTTACAGAAATACAAACTCTAGAAACTCTAGAAGTGTGATAAGATAAGCATAGTAACAAAAGAAGTCCCTTCTACACACCTTCATGAGCTTCACACCACTTATTCAGAAACAATGTAATTTTCTGAGAATTTAACCTTCTCAGGCCTTCAGGAAGTCTCAAACCAACTTACACTGCTCTTGACATCTTTCAGTTTTGGCAGGATATCCAGCCCAAACCCATCAGCCTGTCCTCGTGTCCTGTTTCCACCATTCATGTAATTTCCAAAGGCAAGAACCAAACCCAGAACCCGCATAACTCCTGATTCATTCTTCAATGTCTAAAATACAGAGGGGAAAAAAATTCTGTTCAAAGTTCCATTAATATTTATAGTTAATGAGCAGATTTGTTGACGTTGTGTTTAGAAATAATACTTGTATAAAGACTCAGATAAAGGAAGCTACCTTCTACTGCAACACGTAGAAGTAGAATAATATTAATATGTAATTTTTTATTAATGGAGAATGTTATCTCCAATATGGATACTTGGAAAAACTAACAGAAAATCAGTACAGTATTCCTAGACGTGACCTGTTAGAAAAACAAAATAGCAATCCATAACATTGTGAATAGTATATTTAATTTCACAGAAAATTCATCAAGAAGTTCATAAAACACTCAGATCAAACAATTAAAGCATTTAATCAAATAAAAGTTACTACACAGTAAAACATAAAACAGTTGAAACCGTTTTAAGTTATTAAAATACTGATAAAACCTGCATTTTAAAGCTACATATTTGTTTTTCATGGAACTGCAAAATTCCAGGAATCTCTTCTGACTAGATACAACATTGCTATCACTACTTGGTTTTAGATATCAGAGATATTATTAAGTTTCACATTTCTCAAGTCCAAGCAAACACAAGGTTAGTTGAACTGGCATTCCTCAGAAAAAGAGTGATAACAGTGACTGTGAAGAGGGAAGATTTTGCATTAACGAAAAGTGAAGGTGCATTGCTTTCCAGAGACTGATACACATTGATGGCAAAAACATGATATAATTCAGTAGCAAAAGCCAACGTTAAATTTCACTTTGATGTTAAAGTACAATCATAAAATGTTCTATTTTGCTATTCTTCAGATTTTAATGAGTACTTTAAGTAAAAAAAGTGAAAACTTTTGAAACACGAGTAAAGCTTAACAAGATTAAAAATCAGAAATTTAGACGTATTTTTTCACAGAGCACAACCTACCTCACACAGTTTCTGTAGCAATTCAAGTTTGCGGCGGATTGAACCAATGCTTTCTGAAAATGTTGATTGGAACAGGATGCAAAACACACGCTCTGAAAAGTTGGGAATCAGCGAGAGCTCGTAGAGGAACCTGAAAAAGTGATTAAAGAAAATTCTTTGAGTCGCTGTCAGTAGGTACAGGCTTGGGAGGGTTTTATACATATTTTAGGACAGCGGAGAAAGTTTTCTGAAGTGAGCAAAACTGCTCTATGATAAGTATGTTCTTACTGTTCTGGCTTATCCAAAGACTTGGCGTTTTCTTTTTCCTTGGATGCCTTGCTATGCTTTTCTATTTTTTCTAGTTCATCTGACTGTGCTCTCTGGAATAAAGGAAAACAAAATAACAAAAAGTGGTTTTGACTAGTCAAGCAACAGAGATAAATACATCCTTGTAACAAATCAAATTCATAGATTTTTCTTTTCTTTCTAGCACCTGCTTATGTTAGAACTGTAAGAGTTCACAAAGTGATTTTAAGTATAAATAGATATGATGCAGAATAGGATCTCTTGCAAAAAATAATATTAACTACTAGCAGTCTGCAAAGTATTTACTCATTCAGTGATGCACTGAGACAATCTTCATTCCCAATTTTGCTCATTTATGAAGACTTTGAATTGAAAGACTCAAGAGGAGATTTGTATTTCTCTTCACAAATTCGTTGGGTGACATTTGAATGTGATCTGATCTTTAAATATGTATTTAAATAATACTTTTTGAAAAAATAAATGAAAACAGTTTTGTATTGTTTACTGCAATTTAAATTTTTCTTTGTGATTTGAAAAAACAGTTCAAAAACATACTTGATTTATAATGGAGCTATCATACATTTAAAACATGAGAATATTCCATCATTCTTTGCAGCAAAATTATTTTCATTTTCATCTTAATGAGCAAAAAAAATTTACACAAACTGCCTAGTTTCTTGAAGAACTCTGTGGAACACTGTGAAGTCTCTTCTTCAATATTCCAGTCAATAGAAACTGAACCTCACTTTTTTCTGTGCTTCAAGCTATGGCAAAATTTATTTTCCCAACTATAGTACCGGAAAATGGAATGACATGGAAAGAAATAAAAGTGAAATGAAAATTTCTCCTTCTGATCCTTCTTTGCCAATCATAGCAGTTTTCAAAAGAGATTCAGAATATTAATCTGCCAGGAGTTAAGAAAAAGTGTATCTACCTTTATTCCTTTAAGAAAAAATTACACTAATTTTTAAACTTTCCCCACCACAGAATTTAAAGACTACAGTGGAAAATTATATTCTGGTCACTCAGATAATGGCAAAGAGCAAGATATGCATCTGCATATGCATCTGCATTCTCTCTTGAATGCTTTTGAAGGGTTAGCAGAAGAGGGATAGAGCTGTTTCAAATCATAATGCCTGTTCCATCAGGAACTTGAAAACAGAAAGTTGGGTTTGGACACTTTCTGAGATTGCTGAACATCTTCCCATGTGAAAAGCGAGAAAATACTGACATGAAATAGAAAGATTAAGAGACTGAAGAGTCATATATGTCACATATCCTAATATTTAGCCAGTATTTCTGGATGTTCTTCAAAGGCCATCTCTAAAGTTATCTGATCTTGTAGATAAATACATCAACAGATTGGAAATATTGCAAACATTTTTTTTTGTCCAGCAATCATCTTTGTTCTCAACACTAAGAAATTATAATGATGGTAGTACCTGTACCAAAGATTAATAGATTAGCTGAGATTTGAAGAGACCCCTGGAGACTGTTTAGGGGAATACTCTGACACAAAGCAGAGGCAACTAGAGAAGCTTGCTCAGTATCATGTCCTGCCAGGTTTTGAATATCCCCAAGGATGGAGACCTGACGACTTCTCTAGGCAGCCTGTTCCAATGTTTGTACACCCTTGCAGGAAAAAAAAAAAAGAAAGAAAAAAAAGAAAAAGAAGAAAAAAAAAAGAAAGTGTTTCTATTTAAATGGAATTTCCAGTGTTTCAAATTCAGGAGGCCCTCTATGTCTTGTCCCTACGTTGGGCATTCCTGAATCTAGATCTGTATTCTCTACTCCCCCTCCCCATGTATTTGTACATACTGGTAAGATTCCTCTGACCTTTCTTTTTTCCAGACTGAGCAACCCCAGCTGTCTCTCAGCCCCCTCCTTGTATAACACTTCTCCAAGTCCTTAGCCATCATCGTTGCTCTGTGCTAGCCTTGCTCCAACATGTCACTGTCTTGCCCTGGAGAGGCCACAGCTGCACACAGCACCCTAAACCTGGTCCCACTAGTGCTGAGCAGGTCATTTCCCTCAACCTGTTTGGGTCTTCCTTTATCTGCTCCTTTATACAGCATCAGGCCCTTCTCAGTTAACACGGGCTAGGCTGAGGCTTATTTACCAGTTTTTAATTTTAGAGTGCGGGCAGTGGAACATTCATAAGGCTTAGTTTCCTGAATTCCCTACCCCAGTTTCAGTGGAAGGAAAGAAACAGGGATTCATCCTCCAAAAGTACCTTTCTGTGTAAAGTCAAAGCAGACATAAGACTGTGAATATAATCACTGTAGCAATTGTTTCTTGTATAATGCTATCCCTTAGAAGGTTTCCAAGTTACTAGGATCAGAAAAATTAATCCATTTTTAATCCAATCTTAGAGGACTCTTCCAGAGACAGGTTGAGAACTAGAAAAGACATAACTAACTGCAAAAGTATTAACTTAAATATTGCATGTGCTGTTGGGGAGAAGGCTTGGGTTTGATTTTGTGTTAAAAAAGCTGATGCAAATGGGACATGTCCATACTTAATCTAGAACACTCTTACTCAAGTGAGAGTTAAAAGAAAATTTCCACCACTTCTCAAATCAATAAGAACTTTCTTGACAATAAGTGAAATCTGCAGATTTTAGAAATTGGAAGGATGCCAAGAGAGGTAGCATTGCTCCAGTGGTCACATCATCAGAGCCACTGAGATCTAGGTGTGCAAATGACATGGCTGTGTAGGAAGACCTATTTTATTAATTCAACTCACATTTCAAAAAGTTAATGTATTCAATTTATACTTATAAATTTTAGAAAAAGATTTGCTTTTTGTAAAAGTAAAAAAGTTACTATACTAACAATTTAAATTAAGTCCCATTATTTCTGGCTGCTCTGTAAAGTATGTTCTCTTTGGTTAAACTGAAGGAAAATCACTTGACTTTTTTTTCATAACAGTTAAAGAGAAGTAAGGATTTTAGCACAGAGCATAAAACTAAATGGTTATTTGTAAATATTTTGGAATAAATACTGAGAGTTCTCTCTCTCCTGGCCTACAACATATAGTGAAATATTAAGAGTGCTTATCACAGCAATCTATTACATGCCTGCATGTTCAAGCTCTTAATGTTTTTCTCCACTAAATCCCATGGGCAAAGGTTAGGCAGACTCCCTATTCCTTATTTAAACCATTATTCTCAGGTTGTGTATGTAAAGAAGTAACAACTGTCAAAGATACAATAGCTAAGCATGATCCACTCATGGGCAGGCCAGAGCAAAACTCAAGAGAGAAGGTTTACATCCTTCATCAAAATCAAGTTAAAGTATATGGTCCAAGTTCAGAATCAAACCTGAATTTCAAGTCACTAATTATGGCTCAGGTATCCAGAATTGTGATCCATGGGTAATTTAAATTCTGACAGAAAAGGAATAATGTGTGTTTGCACAGGTATTATTGAAGATAACTTCTCAGATTTTTCTACCAACTTTCTTTATTGTTAATGCCCATTTGCTCTCTAATTTACAAATGGATAATTTTAAAAAAGCTTCTATATTGCCCTCTGAATTTGTTTCAAGAGAGAACAAGTTCAATAAATACTTCTCATAAGTCATTAATCTGATTGCATTAGTACCTCTTTGAATGTTATTGCTCTTTCCTTGAATTTTAGCTATAGATATACAGAGCTTCAAAATTGGAAAAAATAACATAATGTATTAGAATTTGATATTAACTATATCTAGAATCAGACAGCATAAATCGGAATGAAATTCCTGCAAAAATATTCAGCTTCAGTTTAATTAGTTTCCTATTTTCTTGAAGAGTATAGATTTAGTCTGTTTTTGCTCTTACCAAAATTCATAAGGGCCCTTTTCCCATGTCATAACATAAATCTTATACATTTCCTGGTAAGCTTTTTCTTTCCTTGCAACAAAACCTTAGCTCTGTGTTTAGATCAGTTTAAATGTATGGAATTTTAATTTTTTGCAAACTTGACTTTAAAATTTTGTATTATATGTTTCAAAAACATCGAGTGAGTAGCCTAAGGAATTTTGTGAACAGTAGATGAAATAAGAAGGATATACACTGATACCCTGTTCATAATAAATATAATATTCTTTTGAAGCTGGATCATCAGAACTCAAGTAAAATTTATAGGCTTTGCCAAAAAAATACTAAGACGTTACACTGTAATTGTTAGTTAAATAGAAAAACTCTCAAGAAACAATTGAGGAGAAAGTTTGAATCATAGTGGCCTTGAAGTGTCATGCACTTCAGACTTCTGGATGCTTTTTTCTCTTGCAAAGACATTTTGAGGTTTTTGAAAGCATTGACCTAAGTCTTTTAAAGACAAAGAAAGTGTGGTCAATTTAGTGGGAGCCTAATTATGAAAGTATGCATGTTTCTTTTGTGATGTAAAAAGGGCTAATCCATAGATGAAAGATAATAAATGATTCAATAGCATTTTAATCCATTTTTATACAGCTGTTTTCATGATACAGCAAAGATGCAAGCAGACATGCCTTGTTCCAGTGATACTTAAGCTACAAACTCAGCTGCTAAGAGGCAATCTGTTTTCCAATTAAACATTCACTGATCTGCCAATTGCTACATTTCTCATCACAACCAATATATCCTAACACCAACTTGGATGAATTTTACCTGCCTTCTCTCTCCCTAGTTATAGCTGTCACTGTTATTGGAGAATTTGTAAAAGCACATTTAACTAACATTTCCATATGTAGTTTTATCTATAAAGATTCTCCTATTAAAACTGTCTGGATACTAATACATAACTAATTGTAACAAGTATTTAAACAACTCTTCACAAAGCAAGCTACACAACCACATGTAAGAGCTATTTGACTGTACAGTGCTGCAGAAACAGTCCTTCTCACTTAATGCAATTCAACTTAATAATATTAAATAAATTATTGATGGCTTGGGTCTTTGTGGGGTGTGGGCTTCTTAGTTTATAAAAAGTCACTAAGATATATACAAAAACTTTGTGGTTTAACACAAGTTTAATTCCTCAGTAAACAGGAATTGAACCCTCGGGACTGTGGCTTTTGAAATTAGGGTGTGTTTAGGTTTGGAGACTGCCCAAATTTCATTCACATTTAAGAAGAGAAAGCAACATGCCAGACACATGCAATCAGAAAAAATGATTACATTCTGAAGGAAGACTGTAAAACAAATGCTCCCATATGTTCCATACAGATCAAATAGAAAGACTGAAGACTAGTACAGTAGTATTTAAATATCCAGGAAAAAAAAAAATCAACCCAATAAATAAATCCTAAAAACTAAAAATTATGTTAATGGCTACAAAGTTATTCCCACTAACAACACAGGATGAGATTGAGAAATAAGGGAGGAATCAAACATGCCAGGCTCTCTGGTACCACCCATTGCTTACAACTGTTATTGAACAATATTGTTATAATTAGTGAAGCTAGCAAGGGAAGGGAATGCAAGGTCTGACGTGTTTTGACAAAAGGCTGAAAGGAAAAAAAGAAAACAAAAGTCAACTAAAAAGAAAGTTTCTTTAAGACACAGTTTTATAAAAAAGAAGACCCAGGATTAAAATTCAGGTCCCCTTATAAAACCCTCTCCAAGAAAACTGAGGGCTTTTCTCGCTCTGTGTTTGGTTTTTGGTTGGGTTTTCTGGTTGTAGTTTTGGGGTTGTGTCTTGTACCCAAGCAAATATTATAAAGTTGGACTGGTCTGTTTTCTATTCAAAGCAAAGAAATATATTAGACCATTTAAAAAGTTTGAGTCTTTCCTGAGATTAACATAGGGTATTTTCCTTAATCAGGACATTTCCTAGACATACTCTGTAATAAGTAAATACAAAATGAACACAATGCCATTTGGTTATTTCAATGAACTGCAAATTTGCATATAATCCATTATATTTGGATTCTGAAGTATATTTAGAGACGACATTAAGTAAACATTTGAAAAGCATTAGTACATTATCAACATAAGAGGAATATTTTTTAAAACCAAAATTAAAAAAAAAGAGAGCTGTATAATAGAGGGAAGTATGCAAAAACTGACTATGACTGCAGTATCTATTCCATACTTCCCACAAGAAAATCTCTCACATTCACGCATATGTAACACATAAAAGTAATTTTTCTGCATGCTAAAAACTGTATGGCATGGGATATAGCTGTACTGTGTAAGGAAGCAGATTAAAAATAATTTAAAATATAATGCCATAGGCCAAAACAGAAATGTTGTGGAGCAAAGAAGAAAAGTATTCATAGAGATTTGGAATGTTAGAATAGGTTTTTCTTTTGACCATTATTTTCCTGAGCACCGTTGGGTCACCTAGTTCTTCAGGGATGAATAGTAAAAGTCCTCTCTAGGTCTTGTCAGACTTTTAGTTTTTTCTTTCAGTTGTTCTGTAAAGTGGACTAGGCTTACTATTTCTTTTTGCACCTCAAGGTGGATTATTTAGATGGACTTCATAAACCATCAAATCATTCCAAAGCAGGTGACTAAAAGCCAAAGTCTAAAAACCAAATATCTGAAAGGAGTAAAATTAATTAACATTATCAAAACTATATGAGGGAAGTGAAGGAACCAGTACAGTGCCATACACTGACCTTCAAGGCCATTCTGTGGCTCACAGTTTTCCATCTCATATTTCCAGGATCTTTGGAGGGCACAGAGAAAGCCTCTCACTCTTTTAAGAGATGTCTAGCCAGACCTCCACATATCCAGGCAATACACTCACAGAAAGGGGAAATGTTCACTGGCCTCAGCTGAGGGCACAAACATGCTTCTAAGATACAATATTGTGAATTTTTTGTGACAGGCTTTGTCAAGTTTTAGAACATGCCCCAGCATATTCTGAATCCCTGATTTTACATACCTAGAGGTCAAATCTCTCTGATTATTACTACCAGATATTTATGAAGCCCCTGGAAGGTAATGCTAATTTTTATTGCATTGCCTTAGAGAAGTTCTTTTCCTTTCACAGAATTAAAATTATTTTGGAGGCAATCCTTGAAGCAACAATAACCTAAATGTTCCAGTTCCACAAAGAGAATTATTTCTGTTACCAAAACTTTTTCTTTTTTTAGTTGAACAGTATTTTTATATTAGTGAAATTACAAAGTGAAGTCAAAGGTGTGGAGTGTATGGTTTGATACCATTGATCAAAGACTTTCACACCCAAGAAGCAAAAAAAGGAGCAGAACTAATGTCTGTTTAGTCATTTAGAGGTTGATCATGTTACTTGTGTAGAAATACATGCACCTCATAAAACACACAATGGCAATAAATACAATGAAAATACTTGGTATTTTCACTGGTTTTAGGGAAGATAAAGTCCCATCAAAATAGGACTTGTTCTACAAGCTTTCTGAATATTATTGATGCCAAGTAAAGATACCTTCCCATGGACACACAGTATTCCTACATTTTATGGACTTTCTCTGATTACTCACATTCTCATACAGTGCTTGCAGTGTCTCTAGGTCAACTACGGAGTTGTCCAAGTTCACAACAGCTATAAAAAAGAGAACACAAAAAATAGTTAGTTGTTCAGGATGATAATGCAGCTGTGAAAGAAAGACTAGTCACAATACTCAGCAACAGTTTTTATGACCTATGGTCATACAGCTTAAGGGTTTTAACTTTATTAATGCCTTGAATAGTGCCATTTCTAAGAGTATAGCTGTAAACCTGGCAGAGCCAGGTGTCAAGTGTTAAAGAATTCATCTCCCTCCCCCCAAACACACAAACATGATCCCACGAGTATGGCCATAGTCAGAGATCAGAGATAAGCTTTACATCAGACTTTCATGGTCCAGCTGAAAGCATTATAAAAATTTGTAAATCTGCACCGCAGCCACACACACACACTCACACAACAAAGCTCATTCCTGTTGCTGGTTGACTTCAGTCTTAAACTCATTAATCCATAAGTCAGCCAGTTAACTTCAAAACACCTGACAAGGGTCAAGTCTTCTATGCACTAAGCCGACACATTTAGTATGGATACAAAATATGCCTTTCCTGTTCCCAACCAATTCTGGCGCCACACACATGCTGTATTTTGTTCAGCATCAAAAAGCCTCAGTGAAACAGCTCAAAGAGACTGATTTCTATCTACCTAACCTGGATTTAAAAAAAAATAAAAATCATTAAGAAGTATACACATTTAGAAATGGAACTCTGACTCCCCACTTGTTAGAGAAACGTTTCATAAGGCACGGGAAATATTTGTACTAACTATTGAAAGACTGTTCTCAGTTAATATGAAGATTTAGTTTTCATATAGTTTTTTCAGTCTTCCTCTTACATACTTTTGCAAGCACAGTGAACATTCATTTAAAAGCTATATAAATCAAATTCTCCTCATCCAGATTTTATATCTTGAAATTTAGAATATTGCATTAGAATATATGTGATGGCAATGAATAATTTTTATCATACCATGCCAGTCTTTTCCTACTTTGCACTTCATTAATTTGCACCCCTTGTCTGTAATGGGCTCTTTGTTGTGTGTTTGTGTGTGGTGTGTGAGGGCAGTTGTACAATAAACTGAATAATTCCCCAGGTGAGATTAATCTAGAAATTGCAACATTGATCAAAGATAGAGACCTAGGTTACTTTTGGTCCTATAAATCCATGTCTTTAACTATCACAGAGAAATTATGTATACACCTAAAGATACAGAATATAATTCAAGCTCATGTGTTTCTGATTGCCCTAAAGCATAGACTAGAGATAGCACTCTGAGTCTGGGACTCATCATGTTTCCCCTTTCCAGGCCTGAGCCACAGTTTTAGTTGCAGTATAAGAAAATTATAAACAAAAAAGTGTTGGCCTTGATTAAACTATTTAAGTGGTATCTCTAAGCAGGACACAAAGCTAACTTTTAGGACTAAGCCAAAACAATTTAAAAATTACTTCTTTTTTTCAGAAATAATATAGTTTTCCTATTTTACCCTTACCAGGAAGCAATGTAGCAGATAATGCCGATTTAACAGTTAACAGTTCAGAAAGCAACAAGTTTTTTTGTTTTCTTCTGGGATAGGGGGCACATGCAGAAAGCTGCTAATAATTATTTGGGGTATTTTTAAACTTCCCTCCCCCATCCAAGTGTAATAATTGTTGCAACAGAGAATTAAAGATGCCCTCTACACAAGGCATGGTATTATATAGTCTATTTAATAATCCCTGTTTCTCAATAAGACTATCAGTGTGCCAAATTAGCTTTGTAGAGCTGGACATTAAAGTTAGCATGCAAATAGAAACTGGGTCTAGATAGGTTTGAGAGCTCTACTTTAAGAGAGCACTAACATCAAAGCCTATATACAAACAGCTTTATTAAACCCAGGATATATTATGAAACTCAGTTTACGCTATCTAAGATTTCAGCACTTTTATGCTTATGCAATGTTTTCGTGCATGGACACACTCACAACCCTTCAACTATTTATTTTGTGTTGTGGCTGCCTTCTCCCTACTCCACCCCCCTTCCTTACAGAGACTGTCCACTCCTGCTCTGAGAAATTCAACATAAGCTCCTGCCCTGACTTTTGCTCAACGTTAAGATCACCCACGGATTACTCAGGGAGCAATAGAACACTTTTGTTTGAATGCTTGCAGGAGATAAGAGAACGCCTGGCAAACACAATGGTGCCAGGTCTGTGTACTTTCAACAAAACAGGTATGCAGAAGAGTGTACATACTTCAGGGAGCTGCTTAAAACAAATCAGTCTGAGACAAGGACATGGAGAAGTCAGGTCCTAGGATATATCCTACAAGTCTCTGCCTTCAAAGAGAAATGTATTCCTGTATGTTTCATCTAAACCTGCGTATGTCCATAAGTAGCACTCCAACACAGCACTGAGATTTTTTTATGTTCACCTTGGGTGTGCTCCCCATACTCTGAGAATTCAGGATAACAGCTTCTGTTCTTAGGCAAATCTGCAGTATTGCCATACAGATCATAACAGTTGGCAAAATAAATCAGAGCTATTGCACATTTAATTCCATTATCTAGACAATTTGAACTAAGAAAAAAAATAATTATGCTTCCTTATGAAGCCAAGCTTACTAGTTAAACATGCCCCCTACAATCAGCATGACTACACAAACATCTAACCAAAGGATTCCATATGTAGTGGCAATAGGATGATGAAACACAGACAAAGATTAATTTCCTCATACGAAAATATTTTTAGCCGTGCTGCAGTTCTAGTATACTTTGATGCAAACAACTGGAAAAGGGGTTGTATTGGTCCTGCAGTTGCTGGATATTTTCACCCATGTCACTGGTTTAGAAAGTGATTTTTTCATGTTTCAAAGCTGACATTGAAATTTCTTGGCCTTAACTACTATGAAAGTGAAGAATATCTATTGCCTTTTGCTCTAACAGAAAGAACTTTAATCACATCAGACCCAGGAATTTAGTTCTTACATCGTCAAGATCTCACAGTTTTGTTATTTTCTTGCATTCCTATTGCCACTGCTGTCAATAAAACCAGCTTCAGTTTCAAGCCCTAACACTGTAAAATTATTTGATGTATATATATAAAATTGTGCATATATACAAATTCACAGATATTATTAAATCCAATTTGAACCAAGTGTGTCTATATACCCACCAAAAAAAAGAAAATATTAATGTAAATGCAAACCAGCAATTTATTTTTCTATTTAAGCAAGCCAGGGTCAACAGATGAGTACAAAAAATCCACCCAGTAAAATGATGGGTTGGGGATCAATCACAAATGATTAGTTGATACTATAAAGGACAGAGAAGAAAAGAAATTTCAAAGGATTTATAGCCAAATTAAAGGGTTTGGGGAACTCTTGTGTCTCCTAAGCTTTCCTGATATTGTCATTGTTTTGGTCACAATCGACATGGAAGTCTAAACTGGCATCATTGTGACAGGAAAAAATATCTTATTATCTAATGGCAGAATATGGAAATTTTAGCAGAATGGAAGAGTTTTCTTTCAGTTCTGTATTTCTAAAATATAAATTGGATTAAAAATATGTATACAAACTCACATTAGAAAAGCCAATTTAGACATTAGATTGAAGCTAGAAAGACAAAAGAAAAATGCAAGCAGAGAGACAAAGATCTACTATTATTTTTAATATCAATTGATTTGCAAGAGTAGAAGTTATATCCCTTGACAGGAGGATATGTTGCTAGTAAAAAAGTGAGATTAGGGCACATGATCATATTCACAGGTATATTTGAACTGAAAACTGATGGATTCTCTTCCATATATACAGAAGACAATTTAGAACAGAGGCACAATTAAAAAAAAATAGAACAAAGCAAAACCAAAACAACAACAAAACAAAATACTAAAAAATAAATCCAACAAAAATTATCACCACCCTCAAATCTTCAGGGCAAGACAGTAACCAAGCCAACAAAGAGGTCAAACTTTTTGCCAGCAAATGTAATCCTGAAGAGGAAATATATGAGAAAACACCATCAGCAGGAAGCTGCAGGATGCCCAATGTATTGTCAGGAAGACTACAAAAGGGAGTTGCTGTACTTGTGTCTTTGTCAGACAGGTCACTGCTGTTAAAATTCATATATCTAGGAGCACATGAACTACCAGCTGCCACTAAACCAAAGCTGATAGGCAATGCAGACACACCTAACCTACATTTCCCTGTGGCTAGGAATCTAAATCCACCAATAGTACCACTTATATAAGCTGTTAGAGAAAAGACAACTTCCTACAGCTACCCAGTCTTTGGAAACCCTATTTTGTTTCAAAGTCAAAAACTTTGGAATTTCCTTTTAAAATGAAAAGGCCAAAATTCAAAGCTTCCCACTGAGTAGAATTTCAGAAAGAAAAAAAAGTGTTATAAACCAGACCCTTTGGGTCCAACTTTTGTGTCATAAAGCCCTCATTAGCACAATCACATATGGATGACTTTCAGAAAACTGGTATTCAGTTGAATTCTTAGCCTTCCCTTTTCTCAGGGCAGGTTTCAAATCACACTCTATTTCTCTGGCCTTTCCAAGTATGCTTCCTAAGCTTTTCTGTCTCTGGACTCCATCTAAAATTAAGTGTCTCCTTGAAACCTCCTGGAAGCACCGCTGTCTCCCAAAAAACTGACTAAGCATTTTCCAAATCCTACTTGACTGATAACAGATTACAGTTTAAATCCTCATAAAGAAGCAGTAGCTGAATTAAAACCATGTCTGAACCTGTACTGCCCCACTCAGATCCATCCTTCAGGGAGACAAGCTAGCAAACCACCCACCCAAGTCCTCCCTGCTGCTTTCCACCTCAATTGACTTCTCTGTGACTCTCCAAAAACCAAGCAGTATTGCTTCAGGAGACCACTCCTTTTTTCCTCCTGCACATCTTTGCCTCCTCTCTTTCACATCTGCTCTCTTGCTCTAGAAGAGCACCAGGAGTTTCTGCAAGACTTCACAACTTCTCTGACAAATGGCAGAAACAGATGGTCAGTACAGCAAAATAGAAAGGCAGATCTATTCTTCTTCACTGAGTGAAGGACCTCCTGTTTCTGCAGCAACTAACCACAGTACTCTTACCACATAGTTCTGTGTGTGGCACAGATTTGGGGGTTTCTCAGCTGTTGCACCCTTCATGACACTAACATGCAAGATTATAGGATACTGAGAGGTTCCAATTTCCATGGTACTTTTTCCAGGCTTTGATCCTCAGATATTGTTGCCCCACTGAAATCATCTATAGCCCAGGAATATTACTCTAAGCTGAAGAATGAAATAAACTGAAAACGCATCAATCTTACAACAAAAAAAATCATATCAATATATAGAAATGTAGAAAGAGTAAAGTTTATATAATTAGAGTCTCAAAATTACTACGTAATTTTTTAGGCAGAATGATACCATTTAAATACATTCAGCCAAATTTCACAGAACATACAATTATTTTAAATTAGCTAAAAAGGATATTTGCAGAAAAAAAAAGGCACATAAGTAGATGAGTAGGTCCAATGTGTCACTTTGAATGATCTTCCTTGAATTATTATTTCTGAGTTCATTAAAAACAATAGTTTCCTCAAGAAAGATATACAGGCAGTAAATTGAAAGTGGTCAAAATCCAACACCATTAGAAAACTAGCATAGTGGCAAAACCTTAAAAAACTGAGAACTCTGATACAAGAAAAACAAGTCAGGTAATATATAGCTTGATCAACTTAGGCTTTTATCAACTAACAAAGAAAAAGAATAGACAGAGAATATATACAGAATTGTTTAGTGAATACTGAATGGAATGATAGGTGTCTTTGGAGGAAAATGCAAGAACATGACACATGAAAACACAAGCAAACCAGGAAAAAAGTCTCAATGCAGACAATTTAATCAGGTTCATTGGAATGACTGATAGCTGAACTGCTAAATTCAGAAGTAGAAGAAAAAACACCTGCATCAGTGTTCTCATCAACAAAAAAGCCAAAAGAGCCTAAGAAGGTAATCAAATTGCAATGGCTTCTTTTGCTCCTATAAAGATTATGTTTGGATGTAATATCAAGTTACTTGCAAAATAAATCCAGATTTACATCCGATAAATACTTGGTATATTTACATTTATATTTGTAATAAACTAATCTGAAAAACTTTCAGTCTCTTATTGGTTACATAGAAAAATAGAAAGACCACAACTTTCAAACTTCATATCCCATCCCCACTTCCCAGTCCTGCAACCCCTCCCCCCATTTATTTCTTTTTCTCCCATGCCACTTTTGGCATCATTCCTCTAACATTCACAAGGTCATATTTTTATCTGTAATAGTTCCAACAACTTGACAGCTACTGCTATTTTCTTGGGACTCTTCTTTATCTTAAGTACTAGAAGTGTGAATCTCCAATGCAGAAAGTTAAATCCCATATGGGGCTCTTTGTAATAAATGTTGTGTTTATGTGTCAGTGCTAAAAAAACCTTATGTCCCTGTACTAATGCAAGTTGCAGCAATCACACAAGGGTCATGACTGTAATTTTTAAATATCCTCAGAAAATAAATGAAAGAAAAAATTCTTAAACATAACTTGCATCACTTGCAAACTACACCCCCAGCCCCACTGAAAATTGGTAGGTGAGGTACGGCTGCAC
This sequence comes from Luscinia megarhynchos, assembly GCA_034336665.1. Taxonomy (NCBI): domain Eukaryota; kingdom Metazoa; phylum Chordata; class Aves; order Passeriformes; family Muscicapidae; genus Luscinia; species Luscinia megarhynchos. The sequence goes on from CM067565.1 coordinate 66,635,922, forward strand.
TGAGTTAGCAAAAATTAATAACTTCATATTATTGCTTACCTTCTTGCCCTCAGTTACCTTTGTGATATATTTGTCTATTAAGAAATACTCAAAATTTTCATCCTGACAATGTTAAAGTGCACAAAGCACGAGGGAGACTGGAGCTTCAAGACAGTATGGATCAGAGGCAAGACACCACTTAGAACTGCTTGCACACAGTTTTACTGTGGCAGTAATTCACCTTGATCTAAAGCTTGTGTGAGAAACCAGAACAGTAAACAAAATTTCCAAGCAGAAGCCATGGATTAAGTTGAGCTGTTGCTTCAGACTGTTTTCAAATGACTTAAGAATTTTAAATACCCAGAACATGCACTCCCGTGTCTGGGAAGTGATAAAATAAGAATCAATTAAGCATGAATATATTTTGCAAAATACGAAGTAACATAAGTAGAAGACTTCATTGAAAAAAATGAATCTTTGGCATGATTTTTCTCTTGTAAACTTAATTCAACTTTCAGACAGTTGCTCCCTAACTTGTATCTCTAATATAAAAACTGTATCAATAGAGGTTTTCTACATACCTGTAAATATGCAACAAAATATATCATCAGATTTTATACAGCTGTATACAGTTAATATAAACAGTTACATTACGTACATTTCAAACAAGTGCCTACTTTGTTAAGGACAGCAGTTACTGATTATGTGAAGTCAAACTTCATACACCTATACATTTTGTTTACAAAAAGCGTGCAAGTTCAGCTCGTAGAGAACAAATATATTTTGTTTGACTCAGTATGTCGCCTTCTTGTCTAGGCAGGAAAAAAAAAAGGGAGAGCAATGCTGTAATCCTTTCAGAATAAAATGTTTAAATACAAACATGATTGCCATTGTAGACTGTTTAATTTAGAGAGATTGTGTTTCAGTTCTGGCTTTGAGAGGTTTGCTGATTTGACTATAGAGAGTACTTCAATGCTTATCTTAATTGTTTAGATAAGATTTGTTTGAATTTGGCAGGTGAAAAAAACATGGGTGTGGGATATAGGAAGGTTGAGAAAAGACTGGCATTTTACCAGATTATGGGTATTTTAAACTACAGTGCATAGAGGAGCAAACAGTCTCAATGAACCTGCCAGGGGCTGGGCATCACCGAGTGAACTTGAAGTGCAAGACTGAGTGGCAGGATTCAAGATTTTCAACAAACTGAAAAGGATTACTAAGATAACTCCCAAAACAGTACTTAATGCTTAACATAGTACACAAATGCAAATTACATAAGATACATTTAAATAAGTTAAAAAAATATAATCGTGCTTTATGATTATAATAGGGGGTTGCTCTCTAGGTAAACCTCCTGACTCTTAAAGACATTTTTAAAGTGTTTCAAGAACAAGATTTCAATATAAAATTAATATTGGCATATAAGAATATTTTATATGTAAGAATTTCTTCGACAGAAAATATAATTGCTGCTATAAAAAACCTCAAAGCTCTTGGCTTTTATTTCAGTATTAGTTTGTACTAAGCTTTTTCACTTTCTGGGTAAGGTAGTAGAGCATGCCACAGGCATTTCATTTAAAGATTCTCAAAAGAAAGCTTGTCATACCTGTCAAGGATATATTTTTTGGGGCAGAATACTAGAACATGATATCTGAGGAATATATTTTGGGGATGTTTATGTGTCAGTATATATTTACAGTGCACGTTATAAAAACAAACTGTACAAACATATCAGCTGCAAAAGCACATATCCAGTAGACTTGGCATCGTGTATCAACCTGTCTGAAGACAGACATGATCTGTAGCTTTAAATTCACGACTCAGGTGACATAAAATTTGGGCTTCCTGCGTGCTAAACTTTTCTTTTACATCCTTGGTTTCAATTGGCATTAAGACCAGGAGTTCCATAGGCTAATTGTACCAGTGATTGTGTAACGAAGACATTAGCAGGAGTTATTTGGAATACAAATGAGACTTCAGGCTTCAAACTAACTGAGACTTTGAATTATGTGTGGATTTCTTTCAGAATTCAAATTTTCTGGCTTTTGATTTAATCCCAGCTAATCTATTTCTAATCTATTTCTAGCTCTCAATAAAAAAACCTCATGTCTAAGTCTGAGAAGTGCAGCCCACAGCAAAAAGACAAGACTTTTATTTCTTGCTTTAGGGGATATCACTGTAAATTATAAATTTAAAAAGTGTGAGAGGAGGAGGAAGAAGAAATTTATTTTGAACCATCCAGTAGTGAACTACTGTATTTGTTAAAGTTAACAGGGCTAGCACAATCCTTTTTCCCCCAAAATAATAGATTCTCTGCAGGAGCAGCTAACTTGGGGTCTTAGCTATTTTCTTCCCAATTTACTCATAGTTAATGCATAGTTAATGGAGCTCCCATTGTGTCCGGTTGGCAATTTAGAATACTTACATTAAATTATTTGTTAACTAAATGAGGTAACAACTGCCCAGCTCATAGATCTGAAAATGCAATTGTTCCTGAAACATTGCCACAATGGAGAGAGTATCTTTGGCTTTCATAGGACTCTGCTCTCAGTTTACTGCAAATATCTTTATCATTCTTAAAACGAAAGGTATTAAAAATAGTGATTAATCCTCAATGAAATCCAGGTGGCAACGTTAATGGGAGAGCTGCTCTTTGCTGAGCAGACCAAAACTCACCCAAACAACTGCTTTGATTGCATTCTTTGTAACCATGATCAATGACTAATCTAAAACTCACAAGGAGTGGCTAGAAGTAAAAGCAATTTTTGGACTAGAGCTAGAACCAGTGTAGTATCAAAAAGACCAACAAAGCAGACAGCAAAGTGACCTCAAGAACTTGTCTTTCTATTGACTTGCTTGATTTATTTAACTTACACCAAAGAAAGCTAAGAAGCTACATGCCTGCATAACAAGATGCCTGAAAGTAGATGGCTCTGTAGTTTCAGACCAAAAGCATGAAAGAATGAAGAGTATCTGTAAGTTAATCTGACAAATTCACTATGGAGAGCACATTTAAAGTGCTAAAATTGAGGGAAAACAACCTTTAGAGCAATGTTTCACGATATATGTTGGCTTCTCCATCACTTAAAGTATTTCTACGAAATCCTAGACTCACCAAAGCCAACTGCAAAAATTTCAGCAACTTCAAAGAAAGCAAAAGGTTGAAGGGTCAGAATTTCAGCTGGAACTCAAGATCATTTATACGCCTAAATTATCATATTTATAGAGACTAATAGCCTGAGGTAGAAATTAGCAGGCAATATTACATAACTTGCCTTACTTAGCAGCCAGACTAAATGCTCAGAATGCTCTTTCTAAAAACCTAAACTTGAGCTGCATTTCTGCCCTTTGCTAAGTCTCTCTGAAATTCTCTACCAGTCTTCTGTAACATCACCAAGCCTAAATCATTTTACACAGACTACATGGAATGTTGTTACCATTTGATGATTTATAACAGAAAGTACTGCAAGTTCTTTTAGCCACGAGGACACCTATTACCATTCAGAAACAAGCTTTCCGTGCTTACTGTTTCAGCTAGCCAGTTGTGTGTGATATCAGTACCCATACTAGCAGAATTAGCTAGAAGCACTCGTGGAAGCATACAGGGTTCTCAAAAGTCATGCAAAGCACGTCCTCATTTGCCTATAATTGCTGTACAAGCAATTGTTTTAGTCACAACTCAAAATGCAAATTTTCCCGGTCAAGAATTACAGAAACAAACCATTTGTGAGGTTTCCTCTCAAATCTAAATTTCTCTTCCTTCTGTCAAATGGTGGTAATATCTAACTGAAAAAAAATAAATACATACTCTCACTTTATTCTCAAAATCAATTTATAATTTTATTTTTGGCACAGCAAAGAGCATATTAGATGTTGCCTACTATTCCACATGGCTGCCCTGTCTGATGTCTGGATAAACACACCAGGGATTTCATCGTATTAAGGCACGTTAAGCCTTTCACCAAATATTCTCAAGTTAGAGTACTAAGGAGCTACAGATGCTAAGAAAATGATGTAATGATCTTGTGACACCACGTTATAAGTGTGGTGGGATTATGAAAATAATGCAAAAAGATTTTTGGCTAGGTACATGACAGAAGACAAAGCTTTACTAATTCAAATCACAATACTGTGATAGCTCAGCACAGACGGATGCCTGTATATGGTTTAAATTCCATCTTTTTTCACACTCCAAAGCATTTTTTAAAAGCTGTTATTAATTCAAGGAAATAAAGGCTGCAGTAACACAAAAAAAAAAACAAACCCCAAAAACAAAAAAAAACCCAAAAAACTATGTAGGCAGAAAACCAAAATACATATATTAGAAGAAAAAAACCCTAAAAGTTAGCTGGAACCATATACGTACATTTATTACAGTATCATGACTAGCTTCGGCCTACTGAGTACTTTCAGATTATGGGAAGCGGTCGACACTATTTCAGTTCAATAACACGGAGCTGTATTTTGTGTCTAGGTAGCAAAGGCAATTGCAACTTCACTAAAAACAGAAAACACATTACACTGAAACAGATCCTTACATCTACTGCTTGGGGAGGTTTCATGTGAAACAGCAGAACAACAGAAATTAACCTGATCTTTCATTGCCTGTGGATAACAACCAAACAAGAGACAGGCGAGAAGGCAGTAAGGGGAAATCCAGGTACTCCATACAGCGGCAGGCACAGGAGCACCAACAGACGGACTGCCGCACGGGGAGCAGCGGGCGCTCACACCGAGCCAAAACCCATCATTTCCCCGGCACACTCTTTCCCTCCGCTACCACGGAGGATGCATGGGCACAGCAAACAAGCCACTCTACCCTCTCCGCTTTCTCTCCCGTGCCCCGGAGCTATTCCCTGCGAGAGGGCCGCGCCGGGAGGCAGCGCCCAGGGCGCAGCGCCGTGTGCGGAGGGTTCCGCTCGGCCGGGCCGGCTCTCCTGCACCCACGGCTGCGGGGCTCCGCTCGGCCGGGCCGGCTCTCCCTGCACCCGCACCCGGGGCTCCGTGCCGGCAGCGCGGGCCGCGGTTGCCACCTGCTGCCCGAGCGGGGAGCGGGCCGGGCCGCCCGGAGGGCAGGGGAGGCACCGCGATGGGCGAGGGATCGCGATGTGCCAGGGACCGCGGTGCGCCAGGGACCGCGGTGCGCCAGGGACCGCGGAGGAGCCCGGAGCGGGCACGGCCGAGGGAGAGAGAGGCAGAGCAGCGGCTCGGGCAAGCCGAGCTCAACGGGGAAAGGCCAGGCTGCGGGAATGATGCGCGTCCCTAGAGCCATCTAACAGCAGAAGAGAGGCAGCGAATACTAATACTAACATTAGCGGGTAAGATAAAGCAATTGAGTGCAAAAGATCCACCGTGCTCCCTGTGGAGGAAGGTCACGCCTAAATAGAAAAAACACAGTCAGTGCTCTCTTACAGACCACTCAACAAGCATCTTAAAATGACTCCTAAATGGTATTTTAATATTTATGTGTAAGCCAGTATGCCACAGAGAAAACATACTACTGCAAAGTTTAATCTGTTAACCATATTGCTTGAACCATCATTCACATCTAAACTTTACAGCATCAGAGTTATTACTCAAAGGAGCTAGGCAGATTTACCAAAAGAGGTGAAGTAACATCTGATCTGCTTCTGAATAAAGTACAAAGCACGTGGAGACACCAAACCAGCCTTTATCGAAATTTCTCTGTAGAACGAGGGAATAAGTATTTTAGGAGTAAGACCATAAATTTAGATTTTACAACCAGAAATTAGCTTAAAATGAGAAGACAGACGAAAGCCTAAAAAAAGGTCGAAGGTCAGAAGAAAGATTACAGACACTTCCTTAGAGACACAGAGAAAAAAAAAAAGTCAACTGATAATTTTAAATGCATCCTTTTTCCCTCCCTTTGTCTTTTCACATTTCCAATATTCTACTTCTCAAAATCACATATATGATTAAGTATAAGGAGCATGGCAGACACCTGTAAATAAAATATACTCTTCAAAAGTGGAAATCAGCCAAAGAAAACAAAAAGCAAAGTCTTGGAAGTTCAATGTAAATTGGACAAGAACAAAAAGGTCTAAACCCAACTTGCCAAATGCATAAAGCTAGTAATAAAACTGCTTTCAAACACATCACATGTATGAAGCCTGACAGGAAACAGCTGGGCATGCAGATAATCTGGCTGTAAAAAGAGCAGAAAAGAAAGAGAATCAGAAAAGGTTAAACAAAGTATTTGTGTAAGGATTCACAACCACAGAAAAGGTCAAAGAGGTTCTCAGACAAGTTCTATACTCCTCAAGTGATATGTTTTGGGCACTGCCTCAAATTGAACAAGCATCAGAACATACAAATGAAAATTTTAAGAGGATTCCTCAGATGATACTGGAAACTACAAACCAGTCAATCTGATTTTTATGCCTGGAAAATGCCTATGTATTATACAGAAGTTTTTTTAAAGGACATACAGCTAAAAAAATGGAATAAGAAAGCAAAGTAACACAATTTGTAGCAGGCACTCACAAGCAACAAATCAAGTAGTGCTGCTTTAATGGAGTGTCCACAAAGGCCCAGGTAAGAACGATCAGGTTAATACTTAATTTGTAAAAGGCTCCTTACTATCCTTACCTAATGTTTCAGAAAAAATTATGCTGTGGTGGTATAAGAGGAAACATCATCTTGAATTTAAAGCACCCAAACTGACAAACAACCAAAAAAAAAAAAAGATTAAAAACCAAAACCTGTTCAAATAAAAAAAATTAAAAATAAAAAAAAATAGAAAGATCAATTACCAAAATGAATTTTTAGTTTTCAAAGTAGAAATTTACAGCAAAGAAGCCTTACTAGGACCTCTAAAGGTTACTGTGCTGCTTAATGAACATGAGGCGTCAATGTTCTCAGATAGTAACAACATTTAAAAGCTGACCACAAACACATATAAAAGAATCTCTCAAATATTCAGTGTCAATACATGCAAAGTAGATGGGGAAAAAAAGGACCCAGACTGTAAAGTCCTGTGATGCATACAAAAGCAGCAACTGCTACCCCAAAATGACACTCAGATTTTTTTCATAGTTTCCTGAAAACACAAGCTCAAAAATTAGCAGCAGTGAAAGGCAAACAAAATATCAACAACAATACAGAAAAAGCAGAGCCTGAAAGAAGATGGTGTGACATCTTGGCACGGGCATATGGTGCTCAAAGATCTTGAAAGCAGCCTGCAGAGCTAGCCAGCCACCTCATTGGCAAAGAGAAGAAAGAATCCTGGACTGTAGACTGGGGACAACGAGAAATCAAAGGAACAGCTAACATGAATGAAAGCTGTTCCAAATAAACTGTTCAGTTTGAAGTGAACTACTGCAATAAGGTGAGACCTACAAAAATTACATAATGAGCAGTCAGTGCCACTCATCTTAGCTTTTTATCTTTATTTTATGGTTAGCTGCAGAATAGATCAGGTACAAAGCTAGGTAGATTTCCACTTGGTCAAATGTAACATACAGTTTTAATTTATTTTTAAAAAACATTGATAAAAATACAGTTATAGGTACACTGAATATAAAAACAATCGCCTATTTTTCTTGCAATGATACTAAATCCCCATTTTATCTACCTTGTATTTAAATTGTTACTTGTTAGCAACTATATACATATAAGTGGCATTAATGTTTGAATGCAAATATTTTGTATGTATAAATGTATTCAAATCTAACAAACTCATGAAAAAACAAACTGTTGTGGCAAACATCCTTTTCTTTTAAACCTTTTGGTTTAATGAAAAAATACGTAACTGTATTATTGGAATTTTAATTAATATGGATTTCTTAATTTTAATAATGCTAGAACCCCTATGTAGTTCAGCAGTATATAAGAGCATGACCAGTGGAAAATACTTCTGCTATAGGAGAGACACAAGGTGCTCTTTTTCTCCCTCCTGCCACCCAATTTCTACATGGTACTAACGCTAACAGCACATTTTGTTGCTTCTATGCCGAGAATTTTGTAATCATCCCTCTTCTGAGCGAATACACAGTACACAAATGAGAAATAACAGTACTGTTATTTTTTTTCTTTGGGAGAAAGGAACATTACTGAAACTTTTCTCTAACTTTCAAAGCTAGCTCAGATTTGCAAGAAAAAAACCCCCATGATTTCAACTGAAACAACAGACAGACAATGCAGTTACATTTTCTTACAAAACTTCTCTATTAAATTACATTCATATGTTCTTAACAACAACAAAAATATTTAATTAGACAAACTGCCCAATGTGGCAGTAATTAGTCTCTGCTGATTCAAATATTGTGAAGAAAACTCAATATTTTTCTCATTTAAAACCCTAAACTTATGTTCTTTAAAATGCATTTTGCATTATAGAAAAAAATGTATAATTCTACAAAATTTGTTTTTAAGTGTAAATTACAAAGAAATATATGACTTAAACCATTCAGTTCTTTTCTTGATGATACTAATATTTCTGTCCTTCATTATCTTGATGTATCATATATATATTAGCAGAAAATTATGACTGAGGTTGTATTTTTCCCTTAACAACTTTTGCTATTGCTTTATTGACCTCTGGTCACTGTAAATTAAGTTCCAGAAAATCTTAGAAGATAGAAAGAGGAGTAGAGGCATGCTTTAAATACTCAGGACAGACTTTCTGGACCTTTAACCGCAGCTCAGGGGTTTATGCCAAATTCACTGGAAACTCCACCTGTCTCCAAGGACCTTTGTTGTCCTTCCTCCCTAACTGTGTCTGACAGGAGTGGCCAGACTCCAAGGGCTCCAAAATCACTGCTCAATGCAGAGCACTGTGGGCAAAATAACAGCATCAAAGCAATGGAAACATCTGCAGCAATACATATGTGTGACACTCTAATTTAACTCCAGTTAAATGCATTCTATAAAAGTAATTTTGTGTATTCCATTATTTTCCTTCTCAATAATTTCCCAATAGGAGCTTCTAAAGTAATTATAAGCCAATAAAACTTATAAGCATCCAATCTAACAGCAGGCATAATGCAATGAATATGGTAGCATAAAGTCTGGAAGAAGTAGAGGAACAGGACTCAGAATTATCTGAGGAAGTGCTGGTACACAAGACAAAAAACTGCTGAATCAAAGCAATCTTTACTTGGGCTTGTCTCTGAAGAACCTAAATTGGCATTGGAAAAGCTATCAGAAGTTTACACCATAATCTTTTAAGGTTTTGGCTGTTTGCATGCACAATACTTGATTAGGAGAAAAAAAGAAACATTAAAAGAATTAAAATTCTTTACTAATAAACCAGAAGTAACAGGCAAAGTCTCAGACTTTGTAATTAACCTGCACTGATTGCAATAACTTTATTTATCATTAGTTTAATAAAAAAATAAAGAATTGCCACCTAAGAGGAAAAAGTCTGCATATCTTCCTACAGCCAACATTTTCCCCCATAACTTTAAAGGACAGAAATAACAATTTTGGGCAGCAGATTTATTTATACTTTCTAGTATAACAGTGGCCAGATAATCCAATCATGTTTTTTCCTCATAACTTGTTTGATCAGTATCTTTAGGAAGGTACTGAAATATTTGTGAAGAATGAGTGCTAAAAGTTTCAAATGATTGTGCTTGTTCACTCACATTATTGTTAGGATAAGTAATGCTCAGATCACCTCTGGACTCTCTATGAAATAAACTGATCCTGAGTCTTATTTTCCACATGTTCAGTCATTCTTTCCTGATTGCTCTCCATTTAGAGCATCTCTTGGATCCAGACTACGTGATTGTTCAATACATGAATAAATCCTGCTCAGAACATTGAAATAATGCAGTGTAAGGGACATTTTATCATCCTTCTCTAGTGAAATCATTTAGTTAAACCTTTGACAAAGCCTCTCCTTGCTCATCATGTCTACATGTCAGCATGAGTGGTCAAGTAAGAAAACAAACCCAATATTTTCTCTTGTTCTTTTGTCACTAATAGTCAAATACTAAGAATAAACAATTCTTTTTCTTGCTAACATTTAAAGTATGTTCACTTCCTGCACATCTGTCTTGAATTCGGGGCAGAAGATATGTTTGCTGTTCAAAGTTGTACTGCTGTTAGCAGAACAAACTCTGCTGCAGATAAAACTTGCAGTAAAATAAGCTCAAATCCAGATTACAGGTTGGATTTTACCAGCTGTTGGGTGAATCTTCCTGCCCTTTCTGTAATTGTTTTTCCTATTCATTCTTTTTTGAGGCCTGTAATAGACAGTGTCTTGGCCTTCCCTTTTTTTTCCCCCACTGCAGATTTCAAAGTGGGACAGGTAGTTCCATCAAATTCTGCAGACAGCCAGTGTTTTAGAGTGGGGGGACAAATGACCTATTAAATGAGGAAAATGAAAGTCATCCAAAATTCAGAGGCAGAAATCTCCAAACTACTTCCAGGAGAGCGAGGGCAACCACAAGGCACTATGCAAAATTTTACAGAAAAAATAGTTAAAGAGTATTGTAGCAACACAGTCCCTGGAGTGACAAACCTTGCTGAGAGAAACTTAATGAATTGGAAAAGATAACAGACAACTTCAAAAGACAAAGAACTGCATAATGCCATTTTTGAGAAACTTTTTCTTTCAACATTTAAAAGGCATGCTTAGAACTAAGACAATTTTCATGTCCCAAGGAATAATTTCCATATATGAAATAAACACTAGACTAAAATCTCACTGTGTAATAAATTTAATATTTAGCTGCACAAAATACCAAATTTTCCTTTTTTCCTGGCTGACATCTCCAGTTTAATTTTTTCCTTCTATTTTTATACACACACAGAATAACTTTTTGCTATTCTTACAGCACTTATTACCAGTTGTAAACACAGAGAAAGATACACTGCTTCTTTATAAATAAGGGGATTGGGAAAGGCACTGACAAATTTATCTGCACCGTGGCTGCAATTTTAAAAAGTTGTTATCTTTCAAGTGCTGACAGACAACTTGGACAAAGATACCTTATTTACAAGACATGGTCCCTAAATGCAGACTTAACATGTAATTATATTTTAATGTATAGTGTGTTCATCATAGGTTACTCCATGCAGTTATACCAGAATCTTGTTGTATCCCTAATCTGAGCACAATCAGCATCTCTGAAAGGTTAAGAAACTCCCCAAAATATAAATGTTTAAACCCCAAGTCTCTTTTCTAGGAAGAAAATCTGACCTATAAAGGAAAAAGAGGTAAGAAGTGCTTGTTTGGCATTTCTCAAGTTTTGGCCTTATCATGCAGCCAAAATACAGCAATGTTTCCAGTGGAACATAAAACTGGATAAAGAATGTTTGCGGTATAATGAAAACACAAAAGCAAGGAAAATGCTTGGATAAAGTGTTTTGCATAGTTGATAGATGATTGCAAAAAAACCCAGGCATCAGTAAGACCTTGCGTGAAATCAGAGAAACCACGAGAACTCTTTTTAGGGCTAATAACAGAGAAAGGGCACTGTAACTAAAGAACCAACATTTCTTACAGTTCTAGCCTTGTCTGCATAAAGTAGATGGGTGTTCTGTTAGCAATTAGAATCTACTAAAAAATATCCCCAAAACAACAAAAATTAACCTAGCAAACTTTGAAGCACTACTAGAAAGACACACTAGAGTTCAGAACAAATTATTACAACTAGTCCTTCCACAGTATATAAAAATATTTTAAAAGCAGACAGGCTCTGGGTATTTGTATTACTAAACCTATTTCCAAAAGCTGGAAGCAGACAAATGCAATTCTACAAACTTAACAGCCATATAATAAAAGAAATCTATTTAAGATGTATTACAATATACTGAGATCTTCTATTAAATGCCACATCTGATCAGATATGCAGACAATATTCTTGCAGACAATATTTCATCATCATTTTGTATCTTAAGCAAATAAAACACCAAAAACACGAACCAAAGAACAAAATTTTACAAGACATTAGATACAACATTTGATGAGGTATCAAGATGTTTTAAGGTCTTCATCTAAACACAAGATGATTTAAGACTTGAAATCATAAATTTATTAGGTGGATTAGTACCCAGCATAATTGTTTTCCTTTCTGTTCATGTAGAATTTCAAAATTTTTCAAAAGCACCAGAAAAATACAACACAGTAAGTAGCATGCAAAACAAGACACAGAATATCACTCAGCACTGAAAGTTTCTCCCTCCTTCTGGGTGCCTTTCTGAGACCAGTAAAAAAAAAAATTACATTTCTGTGATTTGCAGGAACACTGCATTCTAAAAATATGCTTTATGTTTGATATAGGGAATATCTACAAGTAGATATTTGCCTAGTACCACAAATGGTCAGGCGGGGGTGGGGGAATGTTTCATTTGACTGCAGTCCTTATTTATGGAAAACAATTGCTTGTATTGTAATGAGATATGTGTAAGTTTACGTGTCAGTGTACATCAAACAAGACCACTACTAAAACCCTGGGCCAGGGGACAAAGAACACTAATCACATTTTTTACTGTATTCATTGCCTCACAACTTAATGTATAAAGATGCAAATACATCAACTGGCTATTTTTCTTAATGCAGGCACTTGATCATTGTTTGAGTTTGTGTTAGTGCATTCTTGTTAGTATATTCAATTGCAACAGAAAACACTAAATGTTATAACACTCAAATATATGTAAATCTTTTGTTTTTAATAAGGAATTAACAACTTGTGTACATAAAGGTAAAGTTAAATACTTGGGGTTGTGATTCTTATAAGTTCTGCATGAGCTCTATGGTTAGATCACTCTGAGACCTCTGCATGGAGTGAATGATTCCAGAAATACTTCTGGGCAACACCTCTATTTTCCTTGTCCCCACCATGCAAATTTATTTCCTTCTCCTCCCCACATTTCCTCCATGACTATTTTATGTTCTTAAAGAAAAAAGAAAAAAAAAATAGAAAAAAATAGAAAAAAAAAGAAAAGAAAAAAAAGAAAAGAAATAAAAGGAAAAAAAAAGAAAAAAAAGACTATCACCAACAATTCTCACAAATTCCCCCCACCAGAAAAAAGTTTTCTGGTGTTTGTTCAATGACTTCTGCACAGCAAGGGAATAAAAGAACTATGAAATTCCCCTTTGCAAAGACTTTTGACTTTAGAAAACAGCTATTGAAATAGGACTATACAAAATCTGCGCACAGCTCTTAAACGATCATGTGTGCTTAATATTGTAATAGGATAAAGGTTAAGAATAATATTGTTTGACCCCTTCAACTACTGACATTCATGCCATGTTATTGTTAGTGTTGCATGTTAAGCAAGCAAATTTTCAATGAACTTGTGTTGGCTTTACCACAGACACAGATGTTAGGCGGACTCCTTTTTTCATAAGGTTCTCATTATTAACTGAAACCAAGTTGAATATTTGACTGAAGGAAAGGACCATATCATTGTTTTCAGATTTTGCTCTATGACTTAACTGAACTACATCTGCCAGCTTTGGAAATACCAAGTACTTCTTGGCGCCAGTACTGGCGCCTTGCTCTATGACTACCATCTTAAGCGCTTCAGCTTGAGGAAGTCTAGTAACCATCAAAACAGTTTAATAAAACCTTAAAACTGTGATTATGAGTTACTCACTAGCTGACAGAGCGCTCTCAAATTTGTTCTATTTACGAATAATTTCGCAAAATAAGTAAATCACAGTAAACTGAATGCATGGCTGTAAATATGTAGCCTAGAAAGTTCACAAGATGTTTTTGTGATTTATGAAGTCTGTGTTATACTTGAAACCACATTTATTTAATAGATAGGCTGGCACTTCACAGGATAATTCAATCTGCTTCAAATCTATCCAAAGCCTTTGGGAAACATAAGGGATGCTCTGAATAAAAATGCAATTCCACTTTTCACCTTTTTGCACTACTGTCTCTTAGCATAAATGTGAAAAGTATTACACTCCCCTCAAAGACCTCACTTTGTAAAAAATGCTGTTGAAGATGAAAGAATGCCACAGTTTGTGCTAACCCAAATATAGGAACTATTTTGTAAAACAAATAAATTAAACACTATAATTCACTTTTCTGGATATATCCCAAGATTATCTGAATTAAAATAAACAACACATCATTCTTCCCTTTCTCAAAAAGGCCAAAAATCAAAGTGTCTATATTATATACCACTTATACAGCTGATGCTGAAAGTGGAATATAAATGCCAGAACATGCTATTTTCAGAAAATATAATGCAAAAGGGCCTCATATTAATTTATTTTATATATCAAAAGATGTAAATATTTAGCATTTCCAGATAAATAATTATGTGATCTGAGCATAATCAATAGTTATTTCACTTACCATGCTGAATGTCCTTCATGTCTAAATGAAGACTAGACATTAATATTCCAACAGCTTGAGATCTTTTGTTACTTAACAACTTGACAACCTGCCAAAAGAAACACAAGTATTGTTATCTTATGCAGGATAATGTACAAAATATTTTGCATTACTAATGACATATTCAAGAAATAGTTCTTTGTAGTCTATATACATATCAAAAAATGAGCAAATTTATTATTCCTAAAGTTTGCTTCTGCTGTATAAATCCATTAAAAGTGTATGTAACTTTGCCACCTAGTTGAATTTAGTGCTAAAGGAGTCACTATAAAGGTTCCTCTAATCTTCCTTCTTCATTAGAATGCACACTTTACTTCACACTGATGTTACTAAGTGTATGAAACACGTTGTCAAATAAAAAAAATTCCAACTGTGTCTATCTTGGAATTGCTTTGATTTCCAAAACCACACAATGACTTCCATCTTTGATGCAAGTTAAGACTGTGAGAATTTGTATTTTATTTGAATGTTTGACGTAGTAGGCGCCAATATGAATTTTATTTTAAAATCAAAATAACCACGTACACATTGGGGTTTTCTTTGATCACTTTAAGGATTATAAAAAGTCACAAGGCTTTTTTGTTTTCAAAATAGAAAAAAATAAAACCAAAATCAAACCATCAAAATGCCTTCCTTTAGGGGGCTAAAATCAGTGATTAAAACAGACTTTCATACATGTTGGTTTTCCAAGCATAAAAGCAGCATGCAATTCACAGACTATCTCACACAGGGCTCTAAGTTGTTTGAATTCAACTTGATGTAAATTTTATATCATTGTTAGGAGAAACAAGTAATGCCAGAAAAGGACTCTTATCTGTAAAACGACATGATTCTAGATGAAATAATTTTCAATGCTGGGATTCAACCATTGCATAGAAGAAAGAGGTTAATATTTACTCTGCATAGGTTGCTGAGTTTTACACTGTACTAAATGCACTGATGAAAACCTTTGTGAGTCACTTGGAGGAAAAAAGGACAGACAATTAAAACTGTTAGTTCACAACAGGAAGCATATACATATTTTTTCAAGTTACAGTTATACCATTGTAGCACCAAGAGGCTGTATTATTTACAGATACACTGGCAAAATTATTTACAAATCAATTAATAGAAAAGAGATTAGAAAAAGAATTAAGTTAACCAGAGTAAAGAATTTCATGATCCAATTGACATCTGAAAAATTCGAAAAAGTACCCAGAAGACGCCCTGTGATTCACTGATTCATTGCCAACTTTGAGTCACTTACATTTTCATATACAGGTCTGTACACTGATGTTTGAACAGTGGAAAAAGAAGGAAAAGCCTGATCCTGAACTCTGCCACTGAAACTACTTAAGAAAGGAAACTTGAGAAACTCACTGTACTTACAGCATAGGTTTTCTGAGGATGTGGTTGGCTGGCCAACTGTTTAATTTATTTCTTCCCCCTTCTTAAATCTTCAGTGGTTATTGATTAGGAAGATATTTCATCCTCCTTTTCTCACAGATGCCAAACTAGCTGTAGTGGAGTGAAAATACAGCTATAGAAGCCCTGGAGATAAGGGGCTAATGTCTATGTCTCAAACATGAACAGCCAGACCGCTGTGCAGCCAAGCAAAGATCCTTGGTGATAACACGCTGCGAGAAGTGACGGGATGTGGCTGGAGAAGGGGGCCTTTCTGGGGTAGGGCAGCAGTTTTCTGGGACTGAAATCCTTGCTCTGGCTCCTGCAGCTAAGCACACCATGGTGCAGTGCACATGCAGTAATGAGGGTTGAGTAAAGGGATTGTTGGCCAAAAGCCAACCCAGTAGAGGGGAATCAAGACACCAGAGACCCCTCAAAGACCTTCAACACATTTCCAGAAAGGTCTAGAGGAATGAACTGCGCATGATAACTGATTTGCATAGAAAGGAATAAACTTATCTCCAGAGTGGGGAAAACTTGTCCATAAATAGGAATAAATATCCATGAAGCTCAGGTATGCATGCTCCAGGACTCTGGAAATCCCATTAGCTGGACTGACACTGGAGCAAGGACTGGTGATCTTTCTCCCTCCCTCTCCAATTTCTCTCGCTCACTCTACATCTTTATTCAAAACCCACCACTGTGTTCTTATACTGGAAAATAAGGGAATGACATATCAACTTCCATGACAAGTGTATAATTTGCTAATAAAACTTTGTAAGCTTTTACAGACCTTCTGGCTTTTGTCATGCTGTTTTGACCATGAGCATCTGCACACCTGTGTGTTACCATCTCTTTTGGGGTGGGTTGCCTCAACAGCAAAAATATTGTTCATTAACCAAAAATTATAACATTAGAAAACAAATCTGTCATAACTGCTGTTCACAAGGTCAAAGACCTAAATTCAAGGCATAGCTACTGACATCACCTGCTAAATATCAGCAAGAAGTTCCTATCTAATTTTTAATCCATTTAATATACTATTAGGAATTTAAAACTGAAGTCAAATGGACTGAAATAGGATAGGATAGTCAGATTTTTCTGAATTCAAATGTAAAACTAATGTAATTCAACATTTATTAGGATAACCGGCATTAGCCTTCTAATAGGCTATAATCACTCTAAATATTTTTTTAAATTGAACAAAAATTTCATTCAAGCCTGGAACTGAGATAAAGCTGGGTCAATACAAGATTTTCTTCTTGTAAAGAGAAGCTGTTATTGATTTCTTTCTTTGCAGCTACAAAAGGATTACAAAATAAAATAGATCTTGGGTAGCAAGGTATAGATCAAATCTTTCTAACAATTAAGCTGCAATTTGTAATAGCAACCAAATAAGTATCTTCTGTTGTATAAAAGAAAAAAAATTGTGTACAAAATTTCAAAAATAAGATGATTTCTTCAACTGGTGTTGCTACCAAACCATACTTGCAGGAAAGGCAGAGCAACAAAAGAAACAATACCATATGTTACATTAAAAAAAGTTCAAAAACCTCACTCTAAAGTTGTGTATTTCAACAACATTGAAAAAGATTGAATTTGGTTGATTTCAGCTCCTATTGTTATGGCTCAAGTCTGAAACATCTTCTATTAATAACTAATTAACTAACTAGAATAAATAACTTCCTCAAGTCAGCATATAAAGGCATGTTGCCTTTATTTTTAAGTGGAAAACTATCCCAAAGCTGGCAAATAAGGTGAATTAAAAATCAAATGCAAATTTATTACAAAAGCGGTATCAGAAACAACAACAACAACAAAAACAACACAAAGTGGCAAGAGCTCATCTGAAGTAAGCTTGTACATTTCCTGTCCCTCAGATTCTGCAAAAATGGAACTGATGCAGGATATTATGTTATCCAGGAGTAAAACAAAACAAAAGAGAAAATCAAGAGTAAAATAGCTTTGTGAAGTCATCTTCCACAAAAAAAAAAAAAAAAAAAAAATTACAACTGCACTCAGGAATGAACCTACCTAGAACCAACCTGACCTTTCTAAAGGAAGCTGAACTACATTGTTCCCTCCCAAAGAACAGGGATGAGTTGGAATCTTTTCTTGGGAATGTCCCACTTCTAATTCATCACCCACATACTATTATATTTGCTTCAGATTGATCTTAATAGCTCTCTGAGCTTTTGAATTCTAGTGGAATATAGAAACTGTGATTTCACAATCTTACAAATACAACAAGGGGATCGACACCACGGGAAAAAAAACAAATAAATTAACTATGCTGTTGTCACACAAGCTAGAACATGATTCCTGCCAGGGAGCAAGACCAGACTTAGTGACCTAGTAGATCCTTTCAAGCCATGGCTTAAAAGTTAGCAGGAAAAGAAGCTGCTTTCTCTGAAAGTGAGCTGATAGACAGGAAAATAGCTATTTGCTGAGTGCCACATCTTGACAGTGATTAGAAGCAAAACAAAACCAAAAAAACACTGTTCCACATGAAGAATAACTTAATCTTTGCTGCCAAAATTCTGAACCATGATGACCTCACAAGGGTGACAATAGCATGACTGTCAGGTGAATGGGTGCAGAACAGCAATAGATAAAGCAGTTTCACACAGCAGCTACCAACTTTCTCTGGTTTTGTTTAAAATGTAGTGTTTATGTCAATTTCTATACTATTCTCTATTATGCAGTACATTCCCATTTCAGTCAATTGCATGAATACTAGAGTTTCCTCCAATAGAATGAATGTAACAATACAACACTAATTCAGAAAATATGAATATTAGCATAAATGCCTAAAGCAATTCCCACATTTAAAAGTAAAACAATAAAATAAATCAGCTGCATAGTCTGGGCCTACAGGCTACAGACAAGTGACGCCATTTAAAGGCAGAACAACAAAAGTTTGATAAATCCAATCTCTACAAGATCTAAAGCCTCAGACACAATACACAGCTCCTTTTTAGTCTGGATTCTGGAACTCTGCTTTAAACAAATTTAAAAAAAATAAATAAAAAGGAAGCTAGAGATATTATCTGCAGCCTGAAGTCTAGGACAAACTTTCTAATTGTCGAGTAGTCCTCATTGTTGAGCAGTAAACAAACTACATGCCAAATTTGTTCCTGATTGTTTAACACAAGCAAAAGCAGTCAGAGATATTTAGTGAAAGGTAATGCAAGACACATGTTTGATGAGAACCCCGAAGCAAAATTATGAAGATTCTTTTTACCCAGAATAATATTTAGTTAATGCATGGAATTTTTCAATGATTCTTGCTTTCTGTTTCTGATTTTGAGAGTTTAGAAAAAGTATCCCAAAGTTTTTACTGGTTAAGAAAAACTACTGTACTTTACACAAAGTCACATGCAGGAAATCCTGCTTTACAAAGACCTACTGCTCATATATATGACAGAGAAGAAACAGAAACAACAAAGCTCCAAATATAATGTTAAGATACAGGATCAGGGCAGTAATGCAGTCACCTTCTCACGAGGCATTGTGACAACAAGTCTTTTCTGCAGATTCAAGTATATTCCAAGTGTAAAATGGGCAATCACAGAAGTGGACCCATCATATCTTTCCATGTATATCCTTCTTATAGGTATAACAGAATAATACACTCCTACAGGTGAGAGTTTTTATGCATGTTGTGGAGTTTAGTTAATCTTTTGTTTGCCTTTATTCAAAGGTAAATTCAGAAATAATTTCTGGCTAGTAATGGCAATTGTGAGAGGGGAAGAGGGACTACTTCAAGCAGTGTGGTCACTTTGGTGTAATAGGAGATCAAAAACTCTTCCTTAGTACCTACAAAAAAACTCCTAAACCCCCAAAATTAACACCTAGTCTCAGCTGTCTAACAATACATCCACATGACAGCACATAATGATCTAACTGAACTCACAGAGCATCAACAACAAAACATAATTTTCACCATCTCTGTCTCCTATCCTAACCAAAATGGAAAATCCCCCCTGGAAACGAGCTAGTTTCTTTACCCACTGAGGAATTTAATTATCTATACCTTTCTCTTTCACATATAATTTCAGATGCAAGTTGTTGACGTGTTACGCAAATTAGTGAAGTCAATCAGCCATGCCTGAAACTTTATGCTTGAAGGTAGCAATGAAACATAATATTTACTTTTCATACATTTTCTCTATTACTCTGTTGTGTAATTTCATAAATAAAGCTTTTACCAATACGGATGAGACACAATTCATGCCCTTTTGTGCTGTTTTAACACTAAAATAGCACTTTTTGAAATTAACATCTTAAAACAATCACTGTAGGAGTAATCTCTACGAAGAGATTGCTGCCTCAATGACATGCCATTAAGTGAAAAAAATACTTAGATTGATTAAATTCAGTTAGAAACTAGTTAAATTAGATAAGCATTGTGTTCCTCAACAGGAGGCTGAGTAATAGTAAAATGTTGTTTACTAAAAAACAAGGACCACATTCTAACTCTAAGGACTGGAATGGCATTTTATTTCCAGAAGTATTCTCTTCACACAGCTTTTTTTATGTCCAACTTAAAATTTAATTATCCTAAAATCATAATCTAAACTGTTTCATTGATACATCTTTTATGCACCTAGAATTTTTGAAACCAAATGAAATTTTAGCAACCTGCTATTTATATTCTGGGGTGGAAACAGTGTTTAAATCTTAATGTCAATAGATTCATAGTGGACTTCCCACATGAGAAAATCTTTAACATTTTTTTCATTTATATGATAGATCACTAGCACATGGTCTGTGATTGAAAAGTTCACTGCAGTTACTTCAATAATATTTTCCCAAAAGTACAGTTAGAGGATTACCAGTAAAGTTTAAAAAATGAACTATTCAAAAGTCAGGAAAGTAACCTATGCAAGTCAGCTCAGTCCATTCTATATCCTTATTATGCTGACTGATCTCAAGGTTTTCTGGTTATGTACCATTTTTCCACTGAACCCATTCAATGTTTGCTATGCAAGTATATTCTAAATATTGCATTTGCCATCATTCTTGATTGTGTGGCCTTACTCATGAGACCATTTTCTTATTGCTTTACTAATTGTGTTTTAAGTCCTGCAACAACTGTTATAAGCAATTTTTGACACATGTAACACCTTAATTAAATAAATAATCATTATGGACTATGCTCATTCCATGCAGATGCCACGAGCTATGGTTCTATGGAAAAGACTACCCAGCCACATAATCAAAACTAGTATTGTAACTACATGGCACAGCTGAACAAGACACAAGTGTGAGTTTTACCCTCTGCTTGGGTCAGACTCCACAGGTTTGATGAGACTGACAATTTGGTTTAAAGGATCATCAAAAAACACCCCAGTCTCACAAAGTTTGAGTGAAATTACTTTAGGCAGAATAAGAGGTGCTGTCAGATCTCCTCAGTTGTTCACTCCTTCCCCAGTTACTTTCTTAGTCTTCCTTTGCCTCCCTCTTCTTGGCTCCTGCTTTCCACACTACCAGTAAAAAGTCAAAAAATTCTTCAGGATTATACCTGAAGTCCCTCCTAAGCAACAGGAACAGATCTATAATCTGTAGAGTGTCAAAATTAAAGACACCCTTTATACAACTAAAAATATACATATAATAAAATTTCTCCATAATTCAAGTCTATGAAACTATGCAGACATGAGCAAAACCAGATCTTGTTTCCCTTCTTAACATTGGCAAAATGAAGGAGACACAAATTAGGGGGGAAAACCCAAACCCAACAAAATTTGCAGTCTAAAGAGCTAAATTTTGGCAATGTTTTAACAGGGACTTTTCTAATGAAAGTCAGACCACTTTAATAGGTAGCAATGGCAGCCCCACCTATAATATAGCCTATAAAGGACTTTCTTTGAAGATTTAGTAGGCATTCTCATTGAGTGAGCCTGCACACATTTACAGCAGCTGAGAATTTGATATATATGCATTAACAGAGCAAAACAAATCACAGTTTTTGCCATAGAGCCAAATAGGAGGTGGTAAGAATAAAATCAGCTGCATTCACAAATAAATAATAACACTTCATTCTTTTTCTTTAAAGTTCTGGAATGGATTTTAATGCAATCTTCATTCAACGCTAGGTGCAATACTGATTTTTTAAAAAGCATTATAGATTTATATTGTATTACTTGCAGATGATCATACTGAGAAAACAATTGCAACCAATGTTGAGTAGGCTGAAATTAACTCATTCTTTAACAGAAAAAAATAAAACAAATCAACCCAGAGCAATAAGAATAATTTTACCACTTAAAAATGCTCACTATTCAGAAATAATTAAATCATGCTTATCTATCTACATACACAACAAATACATGCATACACTCCCTGGCTTAGAGAATGAAAGCCCTGTGTGCAGAATAACAGTGTGCTAAAAATCATTAATCTTTCACGCACTAAAACATCCCAAAACTATCAGATTAGCTAGAATTCTGCCTCCTGCCATGTGCAAAAATACATTTTTATTTCAGCTTGCAATAAAAAAAAAGTTTTATGAAAATCATATGTTTATACAGAGTACCAAATACTTTATACATTTGAAAGTTATCTGAACATTTTTGCATGACTACTATTTCCAGTGTAGCCAGTGCTTTACATCCAAGCCATCTAAGCAATGCATTCACTCAGCAGACCCTGCACACCAACACAAGGAGCAAAACCAATTGCCAGACAAG
This sequence comes from Luscinia megarhynchos, assembly GCA_034336665.1. Taxonomy (NCBI): domain Eukaryota; kingdom Metazoa; phylum Chordata; class Aves; order Passeriformes; family Muscicapidae; genus Luscinia; species Luscinia megarhynchos. The sequence continues at coordinate 66,658,306 of CM067565.1, forward strand.
AGCTTTTCCAGAAAGCAGCAGAGTGAGGGTCCTGGTTCTGTTCTGTACAGTGCTTCTTCATAGTTCAACAGGTGACACAACACATCTGCTTTGCATAACATGTCCCAGCAAAAATCACTACAGAAACACCATTTGTAAGATCTTTACAGCACCCAGAGCTATCATACAAGCCATGCAAGTCAGTAACCACTTAAAGAGCACTTGGTGCTTCCTGTAAAAAACACACTTGTGGAATTACAGCCCTGCTTTCCCCAAATAACTGCTTCTGCTCCTAACACGGGTAGACTTCATTATCCGAGTGTTTACTGCAGTATAAATTAAGAGAATTCTAAAAATGAAGTCCTGCATTCCAAATTGCTGAGAGGGTGTATGTGGAATATGTTTGTGAAGCTGTTCTGTTTCAATTGTTTTATGGCAGTACTCTGAAAAGCCCTAACTGGATTCTTACATGAGTATTTAACTTTGACATCTGCAATAAATGATAGCTCTAACCATAGTTCTAATGAAAGACTGTTTATCTGTTTAGTCAATCTTTTCTCCCCAGATACCACAATTCAACAAGCCAGACTTCTCTACTAGGCAATTTCTTTTGCATTTTTGGGAGCAGTATATTTGTTTGATTATCAGAGGAAGAGAAAAAGAATTCTTTTCTGTGAATTAAGGTGGCCCACATGAATGTTTGTCCTAGGTGGCAGCGACTACTTTGATTGCCTTAAACTTTTGTATGGAAATTTGTCAGAAAAGAATTGTTCTTTTCAAAGAAGCTAAGCACAATCAGTCATTTTCATTTAGCTTTCACTACATTTTTTTTTAATTTGCTGACAACATATCTAAATTTATGGCAAGAAAATGAAATATTTAGTATAACAATCCACATCTAATGTTTATTCATAATGACTGTCTTTAAGCTCTCTTTATGTTACAGAAGTAAACATCCATGCTTTCTACTCTGTTGAGCAATTTTCGTCACCAAATCTTATCAAATGTGTAGGGACACACAGCATCACTTTTGCATTCCTTTTTTTTACAACTGTGATAGCAATTAAGCTAAGAATAACCATTAAAAATGGCTTTTTCTAGGAGGAGGAAAGAGGAGTAAAGTCTTGCACTTTGGAGATTTACTGCAGGACAGTAAGATAGCAGCAGAACCTTACATTTCCTCCTATCCCAGTTAGTACAGCCTAGTGCAGCACAGTGGTATGTGTCTTTGCACTGTCCTTCCCACCCACCCAGAGAAAGGTTTTATCCAACACCTTGGGATAATCATCCTAGCTTTATTAGCAGTTCTGCTGCTTGCCACAAGTCGTAGTCACAATAAAGCACCTGGCCAAAATGTGTGTACAGGGGCAAAATCTCCAGAACCAAGGGGTGGGGAACTAATAGGTCCTATTCAGATACAAGATCTAGTGAATTGAGACTTTAAGGAGTCCCACTGTGTATCCCACGTAGAATAAAGTCTTGTACAGCACTAACCTGCATGTCAAACAATGATGGAAAGAAGTGCCTAGCTTTGAATTGAGTACAGGAACATGAAACCAAGATAAAACAAGAACTTTAACTGCTTTTTAGGAACTCACGTAAGACCATCCCCCTCTCTGACCTGAAAGTTTAATTGAAAATTACTTAGCATACCACCACAATTTTTACACAGATACCAAGAAGATTACAGTCAAATAGTAATATAAACATTCCCATTCAATTATTTCACTCTAGGGTTTAAACTTCTACATTTTAAAGTAGTCTTCCCATTTTTATTATATTGAACACCATTCTGTCTCAAGAAACTGGTTTGATTAACATTGGATTTTTCCCAGCAGTGCTTGTTATTTACTGTCTGTATAAACTTCATATTCTTTATATACATAAACACAACACAAACTTTAAACCATTCTTATTGGTATAACACTAGGAATTAGATTATGAAGCATAATTTTTCTCTGAAGTCATGGTACTTCATATGCAACTCATTATTTAATGTATAAAATTAATCAGAATAATATATATACTACTCCTTGCACATCTGCAGTCAATTTCAAAGCATCATATATGCACCTAATTATTATAGTATTATTTTTGTTAAAGTGGATAAAGCAAAGATATTTTTAAGAAAATACATACTTGAAAAGCAATTTATGAAAAAAAATCTTCAGCCTTGAACATGTACAGCTTTGAAATCCATCCTACATTCTCTCCTTTTCTAATTTTTCTATAGCGTGTATTTATATATGGTAACAATTCCACACCAGACATAATTCATCTCAGCTGCATGCAAAAATCTGTCTTCATGTAAAAAACAGCCTAGAAAAGATCTGAAATTAAATGATACTCACTTGTTTAGTCTTTGTTTTTGTAATGGTGTCCGAAATGGGTTTCTTCCTCTCTTTAACAGCTGTTTTAGAAAACAGTTCTTCAAACTCATGATAATCTATGGAAGGCTCTTCAATTTTTTCCCACACAAGTGAAGCACTAGAATCTCTAAAGTTAAGCAAAAGACCTATGTAGGGCAATGTCAGACTAAATAAGGTCATAAATGGAGGAATTAAAAAAATAAAATAGTAGCAATTTAAAAGTTGTTGCCTAAATTCTACTAGCAGCATTTTGATAAGAACCACTTTTGATTCTTCCTCATACTGCTGTGTTTTCTTCTTTTTTCAGGCTTATTTATGTTCACCCACTCTACATGCATAGGAATAAAAATAGGCTGTATACAGGCTATAAAACATACAGACGTGGACAGGAAGAGAAGTAGAAATAGTTATTTACAGACCACCTGTGTGAAAGTGGCAAGAACTTGAAAAGAAGGAATAAATTCATCATTAAATAACAGCAGATGGGTTTTATAACAACTTCTCAAAGATATAAGGATAATATTTATAAGGAAACTTTTTTTCATGACCAGTAATGATCTTTTACAAATAAAAACTCCCAAAAACCATCAACAGCTGAAACCACGTCATACCAAAGTAAGAGCTATAAGAATCTGTTTATGCAAATAAATTGCAGATTGAACCTGAGTCTGTTGAGTGTACTTCTAGGTCACTGCAGGAAGGAAAGAGAAGGATAGGATACGCTCAGCCTACATTCATCTAGAAGGAAGACACTACCAAAACTTGCAAGCTGCTCCAGAGACAGACCAATGCTACTTTGAAATTAGAGGGGAGTCACAAATATGACACTTTGAAAAACATTTCACAGAACACTTGGTGGCACACCTTCACCCCTGGATCTCTGATCCACATGTGATATGCAGCCCTAAAGAACACTGGAAGCGCTACCATCAAAGAACTTCCATGTGCAAATTACATTTGTGCACTTCAAAGAAAACGGGCACCCTATTTACATATCCAACTACACATAAAATCCTGTTTGCACCAACGTCCTCCCAAAGATCTACCTAGCAGGAAAGACTTTTGCTAATGAAAATGAGTACTATCAAGACAGCACAAAGAAAAACCACCACTCTACACATCTCTATGACTTACCTTTTACTGTGGAGCTGAATTCTTGTCCAGTAAAGAGGCTTCATTGGCCGAGAAGGCTCTATCACATGTTTCCTGCTCCCTTTCTCCTGATTCATCCCCATTGCAAATAAACCAGATGGTAATGGAGGAGGAAGAAAACCACAGCCCTGTGGGACTGCTGGGTAGCTGCCGCCCTGGACTGATGCTGGAAGGGGGGGTGCACTTCCAGGCAGTGGTGGTGGGGCTGGAGGAGGCATCCCCAGCCCAGGCAAAGGAGGGGGTGGTGGAGGGACACCAGCACCAGGCAGAGGGGGTGGAGGAGGCACGGCTACACCAGGCAGAGGTGGTGGAGGGGGCACGGCTACACCAGGCAGAGGGGGTGGAGGGGGCACGGCTACACCAGGCAGAGGTGGTGGAGGGGGCACGGCTACACCAGGCAGAGGGGGTGGAGGGGCACAGTTACACCAGGCAGAGGAGGTGGAGGAGGTACGGCAACACCAGGCAGAGGGGGTGGAGGAGGTATGGCTACACCAGGTAGAGGAGGTGGAGGAGGTGGAGGGGGAACAGCTACACCAGGTAGAGGTGGTGGAGGGGGCACAGCTACACCAGGCAGAGGAGGTGGTGGAGGAGGGGGTGGAATTCCCCCTCCAGGCAGAGGTGGGGGAGGAGGTGGCAATCCTGCTCCAGGAAGCGGTGGTGCTGGGGGTGGCAATCCCAGGCCGGGCAGAGGAGGAGGTGGAGGAGGGACACCAGCTCCTGGTAAAGGTGGTGGTGGAGGGGGAGGTGGGATACCCCAGCCAGGCAGAGGAGATGGGACTCCTGCTCCAGGCAAAGGTGGTGGTAGAGGTGGTGGAGGGAATCCAGGGCATGGGAGGAGAGGAGCTGGAGGCAGCATCGGTATCTCCCCACTTGGCAAATGTGGAGGAGGAGGAAGAGGTGACATCATGGTGCCTGGGAAAGAGTGGTCCAGGTGTGTCACTGCTGAGGCAGCAGAAGAAGGGAGTCCTGAGTCAGGTAGGGGTGGTGGCAGTGGCAATCCTGCCGTAGACACGGGAGTAACAAAGGAATGGCCATGGGCTCCAGCCTGTTCAGTCACTGGCAGTGATGGGGGAATGCTACATGTGGGCTCTGGGGGCACGGAAGGGGGATGTTCACTACAGGTTACAGCTACAGTACTTGGAGGCCGATGGCAAACTGATGTTTCAGTCTCTCCCTCGGATGCAAGGGACAAACCAGCTTTGGGTCCCTCAAGAGGTGGCTGCGCTATACTCTGCCCTGACTGGCTGGCATCCAGTGGCACTGAGATTAGCTTCGGTGACAGAATTAAGGAGATTTCAGAGCAAAATGTGGGCTGTAGTTCTAGAGCTGGCAATTTCTGAGTAGGCCCTTCACTTTTGCCCCCTTCTAAGTGCAGTGGTGGGGGTGGCTGTGGCAGTGCACTGGCTGAAGGCATTGTATGTGTTAAATAATCCTCTGTTGGTGACGTCTGTACAGATCTCGCCTGTGACACAGTCCTGGGTGCGGTCTCCTCTTCATTCCTTTGAAGAGTCACACTGCTGAGCTCCCTGGAGTCTGCATGTGCGTGCTCCTTTTCCTGCTCCCTCCCAGCAGTCTGTACCTCTGCAGCAGGAAACTGCTTCTCTAGTTCTGCAATTTTTGTCCTCAGATCCTCAATAGTTTGCTCAAGTTGTTGGATGACACTGGCATGCTCCTCAGATTTCACCTCAAACTCATCCTTTCAAAGAAAACAAATGATAAGCTCAAAAGAGGATAACATTGATTACCATATAAAAAATAAATTTAGATCAAGAATACTAGTATTCCAGAGGTTCAAAAATAAGCTAGTTATGTCAAGGTTTTAAAAAGTGAGGAATCATTTTGGCTAGCTACATTTTAAGTGGAAGAAAACAGTTTAAAAAAATTACTTACTTCAGTATGACACTATCTTTGTCAGTACAAGCATATTTTAGGCTGTGATTATACTTGTCAAAAGCAAAAGTCAGAAGCATCCTCTCCCTCCCTGCAAATACCCTGACTTAGAAAACAACCAACCACTGAGCACAAGTACTGCAAAATCATTTGCCTATATGTGGATATGAAGAAACGGTGGTGGGAGGGCTCAGCACTACTTTAATTCTCTTAATTGAAAAAAAATTTAAGTGTTTCATTAAAGGGATGCACCATGAATAACAGACTCAACACAGCATTGACCACTGCGTTTCAATATACATCTGAACGATACAACACAGATCAGGAACGCAGAATACTACAAATGCTTTTGGAAAATCTAAAAAAACTAAATCTCAGGACAGAATAAGCCAGTATGACTAGGGAAGAAAAGAAGCACGAAAAAGCTAAGGGAGGACTTTCATCCTACCCCAAATTTTTAACTCTTTTGCCAAGTGATAGACTGTGATAGGAAAGATTCCTGCTTAGAATGATTATTCTGTATTTGACAGGTTTCACTTTTTTATCTCTTTCTCTAAATCATATGATCCCACTTTCTGTACACTGAGTAGAGGAACCATTTACCTTAATGGCACATAAATTCCTAGATTTAAAAAAAAACTACCTGTAGCAAACTGTATTAAATTGAATGGATATGTGCTTTCATCCAAACCTGCCAACAGAAGAAATCTTGTCCAAAAATAGCCATTTGTGCTTATTCAGGACTGATGAACAAGATAGACATGACCTTACAACAAAAAATCTGCTAATAAATAAATTATTTTCTAGCTGCACACGTTTACTTTTTAGTACTTTTGTTTTCTCTTTCGATTTAAAATTAGCCAGCATTTCCAGTATTTAGTTGAATTAAGTTGGTCATGCAACAATTTTCACAAGTGGTTACAGCAAAACTCATTCAGTGCCTTTTTATTCCCTTTTACTAAATCATATGCTTCTCAGATAGGACTGCAGGCTTGTTAATAGGAAAATATTTAAAATATTCAGATTATAGGTTTTGTAAAGTTCCATACAAATAAACATACAATACTTGATATACCAATTGCCTTAATTTGTTTCAGGAAAACGTCTTTCTCATCTCTTGACACGTGAAACTATTAAAGGTATTTTTTTTCCTGGAAAAAAAAGTTATAACTTCCAGCTGGGAATTATTAATAAAATATAATGTTCAATAATACTTTAAAAAAATGTTTCTGCACAGAATTGGTTTTCAGACATAAAATTTCAATTTCTTATTTATCTTAGAATTTCTTAGCTGCCCTAAAGCAATCCAAAAGCAAAACAGCAACAACACTTAAACAAATTATTGCTTGATTTTGAAGTACCATTATCAAAAAACTTACAATCTCTTAGATAGTTTGAACTTTCTGGAACAGCAGTTTGAACCAAAGGTTATGTCTTACAACTAGGTCTCCCTGCCACAGGCTGACAAAAAAATGTAAAACAGAGAAAGGAACATGAAAAAGTGAATAGTAAAGGAATTAACACAGACATAATAACAAACAGTATAATAAGTGGGGGAAAAAGGCTGAGAAAGACATTTCCATTACAAATTACTCATGATGCTTCTGTCCATCCAGTTTCCTTTAATAACTCAATACTTCATGGCAGCAACAGTTTTGTTGAAGAATTTCTTAATAAAGGAGGAATACAATATTGTTTATCCCTTTGTTTCATCTGCTCTTATCCCCCTACCAGTGACCTGCAAATACAGTAAGGCCTATCAGTTCTTCAAAAGGCAACACTATCAAAGGAAATATGTTGCTAGGATTATTAAGGCCACACACCACTTTTCAGCTGAGATCAAATCCAGTTTCCCTAGACTGTAATTCTCCTAAGCTCCTATTTTACACTGTAAGAACACTCCACAAGGGTTTTATAAGAGATACAGTAAATTCATTTCTGCCATAAACAAACTGCAGCCAACAGGATTTAGCACAATATTCAGTGGCTCTGAAGAGATTTGCCTTAAAAATGGCTGATCTCAGTACAGTTCACTGTTTTAAACACTCTTTTACTTGGGAGATTATATTCAACTTTAACAAGAAAAAGAAGTAATTCTTGAGTCCTGTTATTCTACATCAGCTGCAGGAAAACCTTAGAATTCACTGTTCTACAAGACAATTTACCCTGCAGATAATGAAATTTCTTTCAAGGGAAGAACTATTTTCTAAGTTAATTTTTTTTTTATAAGCAATCCAGTGAGATGAGTTAGCAATCCAGACAAGAAATTAAAATGTACTAATGAATTAAAAGGGCTGTTTAGGCATGCCCTAAGAAGTGGTGTTTTTGCTATCCTTGAGATAAAGCATTTCAAACAAGCTGGTGATTTCCTATCATGTTGCACCTAAGAATCACCAACATATCCAGGTTTTCATAGAAACAGCATTAGTATGAACAAACAAGACTTTGATGTGAATGAAATGATATTTATCCAGAGGATTATGGTGTACTTAAATTTATTTGGTCTAAAAAACAAGGAAACCAAAAGCAAGACAAATCACAGCCCTTGTATTTATGTGCTTAAGTAATTATTTTAGACAGAGATACTTTTTATTTAGATTTTTAAGATGCCCAGAGAGCATTTTAATTGGATTTTTGCCTTTGTCCTCATTTAAAGTTGGTATCTAGATTTGAAAGGGCTTATCAAATAAATGTAAGTCACAGAACTCTTCCTCTAGCCTCAACAAAGAAGGAAATCAAAACTATATAAATCAAATCAGAAATGAAAATTCTGCAATTTCCTTAGAGAATAAGCAAGAGAATACTTAATTTTTCATACATGTACAAGATGGTCAAAAGCTCTCGACAAGGACCAGAAGACTAAGATTAAAAACCCACACATGATGAAGGAAGTTTCATTTTCAATTCAGGGGGCAATTCCGCAGCAGAAACCTACGGGGTTTAAAAGAGATATGAGGAAACTCTGTCTTGCCTAGAGTTCTTACCCAGGACCCAGGTACTGTGGAACAGTCTTCTTTCTGTAAAGAAAGAAAGAAAGGTGGAAGCTTAACCCTTGCTTGATCCTGGTGGCTTGAGTATGAAAGAGTGAGCAGGAAAAAGCATTTCAGAGGTGTGTGGCTACAGAACAGTGCCCAGCATTTCTCAAACAGGCTGAACATGTTCCAAGTGCATTGAGTTGGATGCTCGATCTGGGACTGATCTCCTTGGGTTGCACTGATAGGATTGTTTGTACATGGATCTGGAAATATTTGCTTTACTGGCTAAAGGTTGTACACTTGGATCTGCACATGTACATTACATACAATTCATTCCAATCCTGTCAGGTTTTCCACATGTGCATTTCAGATGTCCAGCATAAAGCTGATCTATATAGATAGAACATGTCCAGGATCTTCAAACATGTAAAAGATCAGATTGCAGCTAGCTCCTGCTACAGAGTTGACAACCTAGTTTCTCAGATGAGTGACTGAAACCTATAGACCCTTCTATAACTAAATCTCCAGGCAGAAAAACCCCCACATTTGTAAAAGTTAGCCCTAATCTATATGTATATATAGACACACATTTATGTGTCTGTATATTTGTCTGTATCTTTCTCTATCTCAGCTTTCATTCACTCATATGCTTTATGAACAGCCTTAAGGCATAATTTTAAAAAAATAAACATAATGGCAGTTCTTATTGGTAATTTGGCATATTTGAATAATAGAAAACATATTACAGTTTAGTTTTAGAAGTTAATACTTCATACTATTACAAGTCAAAAACTTGCATCACTATTTTTTTAATTTCCAGCAAGTTGTCACAGTGTCATGACATTTCCTCTCTGGATGGATTTTATATTTAGATGATAGAATTGTATTTGCTTTGATTTCTTTTTTTTTTTTTTTTTGCCAAAAAACTTGAATCTTTAGTTTCTCCACATCACAATTCATGAATCAGAGTTTATGCTACTACCTAGTTGCAAGAACACAGATGAAATAGAAGTATACAGTTAAACAGGATTAAGATGGCAAAATAAGGCCCCTCAGGTCTTCCAGTAAGTGTGCCTAGGAGCACTTGGTGGTACTAGCAGCACACAGGAACTTGGAAGGATGCTCTTCCAACTGCTCTATTAAGAAATGCCTCTTTTCTACGCGAAATGAAACATTTTTGAACGCGCACGCTCACCGAATGGCACAAAGTAGAGCCACAGTAAGAATTTAATTCAGTCAGAGAAATGTGATCTCTGTTCAGGTTTCTCTCTTAAAGCTGTCTCATTTTCAAAGCTATTTCTTGCAACTGCAGATCAACCTTAAGAAAAGGAGACACAACATTTAACAGGCATTTTTAGTGCTACAGTAATTGGCAAATGAGAAGTACTGGTGGAGACTTGATTTGCATTCAAACAAAATAGTACCCATCTAATTAATTCTCACATTTCACTTAATCTCAAGGCCCATTGCAGCATTTTTATTTTTACAGCAGTAGAAGTTGAGTCAAAAGTTGGCAAACTTGCCAATAGCATCAGGGAGAATCACTGAAGGAGTAGAATTAGTATTGGATACTACTTTATTCCTCAGACTACCTAATTAAATATTTTTGAGAGAAGCTTCTGCTATTCTAAAGTTGCACATATGGGAACAAGGGGTACAAGTTTTCATAATAGTCCATTTTTCTTCCTACAACTGCAAGAAAATGATGCAGAACTCCTCAGTACAGCAATGAACAAGCAAGCCCTGAAACAGAATCAGTGTAGTGAATTGCCCTTCCCAAAGTCATAAAACTTATTTGGTAAGTGTGAGCTACTCATCCACTACATTTGCAACAGATGGATTACACCAGACTGCACTATGCTGGCAATGGACTAAGTAGCTTTTGCTGTCCTAAAGAGCTGGGACATCTCTAATCAACCTATTGGTTTTGCAATAGCCTATCACCTGTGACAAAAAAACCCCAAACTACTACATACAGAGATCAATAGTTATTGAAATTCAAATATAACACAGAATCAACAGGGATCATATACCTTTAAAGAAAAATGCATGCATTGCAAATGCTGAATTGGAAAGCTGGAAGTCAGAGGAGAAAAAAGCTTAGTTTCTTGAAGTTTCTGTTCCTGAAACAGTTTGAATTCCTTAACCCTGAGCTAAGCATCTTTCAGAGAATAAGAGCTCAGTTCTTTACAGTACCCATTTTAATAAATAAGCAGCTTGAGATATATCAAAGATTAAGAGATTTCTCTCTCTAAGGTGTAACTCTTAACTTAGTTGGAAAATAACCTTAGGTTATCCCCAAGTTTTACTACGATAGAAACTTCAAAAGAACTTCCATAGATTACAGACAAGACAAAGTAGAACAAAATCTCACAGAACCACTGACTACCCTAGGAGATCTACAGGAGTCAAGTTTAATTACTGTAGTATTACACAGTATTACTTTAAACCTTCACAAATAGCACTTGTGGAAGCTTAACCCTCACTTTATCCTGGTGTATCCTTGAGTATGAAAGAGTGAGCTGGAAAAAAATACATTGAGAGGGGTATGGCTATAGAGCAGTCCCCAGCATTTCTCAAACAGGCTGTGCACTTTCCATCTACAATGAGCAATGTCCTGACTATCCAGGCTGAAAAACCAACCAAAAAGTCACTCTCAACTCTTGAAGCTTTTTGTCCTGGCCTAGATGAAATTTCATTATTAGAGAGGTATGAAACAACACAGCAATAAATAAGACTTCAAAAAGGGTTTACCAATCCACATAGCTTAATTTAGCTCAGAAAGTCATTTAACTGTTTTATCACTCATCCAGTGCAAAACAAGTATGCAAATAAGACTGGGTATTGAAAGAAAAGTTGAACTTTATTAATTTTAATATAAAATTATATTATCTGTTTCTGGAATCTTGTTTATGGTGATGTGAATTGCAAAGAGACTGCAAGTGCAGATGAAAAGATAACTAGAACCTACCCACTTATGTCAGCATTCCATAAGCAACATGTACCTTAAAAGTCACAGATTTCCTTAAAAGTTGGGATAAAAACTGTCTGGATTTATTTTCTCCTCAATATTAGATTGCTTACTGAAATGCCTAACACATGATGAATTGCTTCCTTTCTTCTGTCACCTGTGTTTGTTCTAAAGTATTTCAGCTATGATACTAAAGTGTTCAGTTAGTTTTCCTGTGTACCCAGGCCAGGGCAACAATTCATCCCATTCTGTTAAAACATAAAATCTGGCATACCTTGAACATTACTGCAATGACATATTAGAGAAAGCTGTTAAACCTTTTCACACCAGACCTTTCCCTGATTTTCCATTCCACTTGAAACTGACCAGCAACCTAGAAAGCAGTCACTGCAAACTAATTCTACTACTATTTTTGTGCTCTTCATATGCAACAGTTGTAAGCTTTTATGCTATAAATAAGAATATGGATTCTATGAGCCAAAATGTGAATGTTAATGGTTTAAATTTGAAGGGCTTGGAACATCTTTAATCTCTAGTCGGGGAGATCAAGAAAGGTAATGATTTTCCTGGTGAACTTTGCCACTTCCTGATAAGCAACTGCCCAGAGTAGGATACTTCTACACAGTACTTGCCCTTTTCATCCAAGAGTTCAGCCAGACCACAAAATGGGAGGTTCACATGCTGCTTTTGTCTTAGGCCTCCAACAGGGAATAAGCAGTAAAAAATATCCACAGTAATAAATCTTTGCAGATATGCTGAAGCATGAGCCTACTACTCACAACAGAAAAGGTTGGAAGAAATGGGATGAGATCCTTCACAAATGTATCCATGAACAGGCTGAAGGCAGGGGCCTCAAAGCCTGTCACCTTTAGCCCTTTAAAAGTGTGAAAGCTATGTTAAAAACAAAGCTGTACCGCTTTGAGTGAAAGAATCTTTAAAAAGTCAGTTAAAATCAAGTAATCAAAAATGAGCTTTAGGTATTGAGAATTTAACTAAAATCTTTGTTATCATGTACTTTAGAAAAAACCCAATTTGCATATTTAGAACAAGATGAATAATCATAAAGAGTAATTTCACATTCTGGAATACGTGAGTTAGTTTTGATGAATAGTTTGGAGCTTGGTCTCTAAAGAATGAATACAAAGAAAAACAAATATTCAAAATACAGAAAAGGAAAATAGGGATTTTACTGCTTTTATTTATACCAACTTAAGATGGAAAATGTAATGATAACTTTTGATCTAAATATAAGTTGAAGATAAACTGGTTACACTGTCTTGTATCCAAAGAGTAGAAATTATTCTCAGCCTTGCTTTTAAATTCTCATTCAGGTTGGGCAGTATATAATAGTTTGGGGTTTGTGTTTTTTTTTTGTTGTTGTTGTTTGTAAATTATTTAGGGTATTTCCAAGTTAAATTAATATTTATTTTTACTAAGAAAATATTTATTATCTCTCTTCTACATAGAGAGTCCTGTAGAAAATCTCAGCATCTACACCACTAAAAGGTAGCACCTGATATTTAGTGCCAAGAGAAATATAAGAAGAGCTTGAAAGAGCTCTCACTTTTAAATGAAGGAGATCTCTGAAACAAGTTAAGTGCAATTGCCAAATGAAATGTACTGCTAGGAAAGTCTCAAGAAGTTTTCTTTTCATATACTGATATGGACACACACACACACCCCTTACACTTTTTCAAACTGCTTTCCTGTATTTTATGTAATTTCTTCATCTGTTCTCTTCAATTTCTGAAGACTTGTAACTCTTTTTAAAAAAGCTTGAAAAGTAAATACTATATAGTACCAAAAATATTCTACATAATCCAAGTATGGGATGTTACCACTGAACAAACAAAATGTGTTTTCATTGCTCTCCAAAGGATGAGATAAATTTCATATGTAAATAATGGAACCTACAGTACAAATAATATTTTGGTATAAAAGGAGATTCTCATCTGAAATAGGATTTCTGGTTTAGAGAATTTAAGAAAAAAAGATTGTATATTAACAATTAATGAATATAGGTCATACATTTTGCTCTAACCAGGAATGCATAGATGGCACGAGCACTACCACAATTTATCTATTTTCATGAGCAAAAACCAGTGAGGAGTCAAAGGAGAAGAGAGTAAACAATTTAAACAGAATTTTCAATAAGTATATAGCTATCATGCATTTCCATTCACTGCTCCCTAAGACAAGATACAACACTCTGCTATTATTTCACAAGAAACTCACTGTAAAAGGCATGAGAAGAAATACATTAATGCTTGAAATCAAACACAGACAGAAAAGTGATAATTCTTTCTATACAGTCCCTATCCCATAGCTCTCTTTTTTCAAGAAGTGAAAGTCTCTCCCATTATAGACAAGAATTCTAAGTATTGCCAAACAATTCTCATTAAGATAAATTATTTTCTCAGTTTACTCTCATTCTCCTTTCCCCCCATCACTTTTTGCCCAAATCCTAAGGCTTGTACTACCTTTCCAAGAATTTGTTCCTAAAATGACAAAAACTCCTGTATCTGTCTAAGTACAAAGCATAGTCAACACAGAAAAAGGGGAATGTCCATCATGATTAAAGGATGCAAAATCTATATTATTACTATTTTTGCTGTTATTATTATTAATATACATTCTCATAAAATCTGTGACGAAGAAGCAGTGAAATGAGACTAATCACAAGAATTTGACCTACAGTTTCTTAAGAATTTTAATCAATGCCTGAAAGGACTTGAATTAGGATTAACTCAGAGGAAATGCAGGTTTTTCAAGCACACATTTTCATCTCTTTTAGCTGTTATCAAAACAATGCATCAGAAACAGAGCAAGACTTGCCATTTTACCACTGACTAAGCAAAGCAGGAAATACACATCACCATTACCTCATACTCATACTCAGAGATGAGCAAAGTCCTGAGAAAAACCACCAAACATCTAAGCTAACCTTGCTTGGAGGAGGGTGTTACTGGAAAAGGGTTTGTACATCATGATCTCCTAATGTCCACTCAACCCTGAACCAAGCTATGATTTTTATGTGTTTCAGATCTATAACATATGGCTGTCTCAATAAAAATGGGAAAAACAGAATAAAGAACCTTTAAAACTAAAATGAGCACAGAAGTAAAATTTCATCCTGACATTAAGAGCACAGACTAGAAAAAACAAATTTTAGTCTCACCCTGGCTAGGAGGAAGAGGGCAAAAAATGTGTTATTGTAACTCCACTGAAAATAAAAAAATGTATTGTTTCTTTTTCAAAGGCAAACACTGCCTTCAAGCAAAATAACAGAAGTCAATCCAAGTATTGTGAAGTCTGGATATAATACAAAACACTAATGTTTGTTCTGAGAATTAACTTCTTACATTTTTCTACCACACAGGGATGACATTCTATACTCCTGTATTTTCATTTAAACATGTAGTCTGTGGTTTATATTCTATATATAGGTCAATTAATTATGTCCGATGCAATTTTTTCCCTTTTTTAAACTTCAGCTTCATTAGAACTAAATAGAAAATGGGTCCACAATTGTGGTTGAAGAAACAAATTTCTTCTTCAACAGAATATTGGCCTCTTTATTTAAATGGTGGTAATTCACTGATAATTTTCTAATTATCACTTCAAAGGCAGTCATCCAGAAGGGTGGTAGACCAAACCAAATGTTTTCATTTAACTGGTTTAAAAACAAACAAAACAACTTAATAGTGACAGAACAGTGCTTTCTAAATATTTCTAAATATTCTAAATAGTGTTTTGAGGGCTCGGGAGGGTAGAGGATCTGCTCTGATTGCTAAATCTTGGTTAGATTAAACCAAGCAAGTGAGCAAGTGTATGTACATTCTAAAGGCTAACTTCTTAATTAGCAGAAAGCCACTCTTTTGACTGAGACAAAATAAGCTAAAATTCCCACTGCAGGGCGTCTGCAGGACAGCCTGGAATGACTCTGCCAGTGCCCTGCAGCCCATTCAAAAATGCAGAACTGCCATCTAGTGGCTGAGGAGGCAGAGGCTTCAGGGTGTCCTTCAGACTCTCAGTAAGTACTCCTTCCCTCGTTTCTGTTATTTCATATATGTCTTCTCATCCTTCTTTCACGGCCTGAGAAACCCAAACAGTATCAGATGACAGAATTTAATTAAAAAGTGGCTACTAGCTGAGTAGGAAGCAGCACAGTCTCTGTTTAAGCTACATTAAGGTCTCAACTCAGAGAATCTCACTTCATATTTCAAAATGCTTAGTTAATTTACCTGCTACAGTTTTAGGAAATAAGACATCTGTTTGTGTTTCTAAGGCTTTCTGAAAACAAACAAACAAAAAAATCCCCTAAAAATGGCAGCACATTTGAACTGAAAAGTAACATCTATTAGTAAGAATCTAAGAATTCCATCAATAAAACTTGAAACTTGTCCTTAAAGACTGTTTTTCATGAGTACAAACATAAAAGACTTGATATGCCCTGCAGTTCCACAAAGTTAAGTTCTCCTCTGCTGTGTGAGCAAAACACTGCATTTCAGCAGTTCCTGCGACCCTGGCAGTAAAGTCTTCTGCCAGGTTTGTATCACCTCTTTTCCTACAAACTTTGGTTCCTTTCTGTACCTTTCTGATACAACGTCATTTACTCTGAATGCTAACAGGAAAACAGTATCCACATATGCTTCCTGAAGTTCATCTGCTTAAAGCCAAGATACCCCAATTCTAACACTGGACCTTGAACTAGAATATAAATTCCTCTACAACAAATATTACAAATCTGGGTTCATATTTTGCAAGATAAAAAACCCCAGATATATACCTCTGAATTTTCTGAGCCTTTTATCTTCTGAAATTTGGGTATGCTGGTATAATTTTTCAGGAAGTTTACATTGGTAATGTTCTTAAAAGAAAATATGAGATTCTGTTCACTATCATTTGATTAATACAGAAACATATTTGTTTCTGTCATAATTCTTTATTTCTCAATGAGATAACTGCATATATTAGATCCTTTAGATTATGTGATACATTTTTTTAGTTGGCTTTTTTTTTTATCCAAATATGTAACTTATTTTTCTCTGCCGAAACCTAAGACTCTGGTGGTCATATTTTGATAGGAAAATAATTGTTTTAGAGTAACTGTTCATTGCTTCCTCAAGCCTTCTCTTCCCCCTTACAGAAAGTAACCTGTCAAATAGCAAAAGGACAGAAGGGGAAGGACACTTCTTCACAGGTTTTTTCTTAATAAATATCTCAAGAAAGAACATGCAAAATCAGGCAGTGTTAAAAGTGCCACAGCCACAGAACAGTTTGTGAGCCAACAGAGGAAGAGTTCTGTTTTCCTCAGGTCCCTGATGAAGTCAGTGGTTCACTAGTCTTGTCTATAGTTGGTCTGTGCTGATGAAAACCATGTTAATAGCAAAATAAAACAGGTTTTATACCAGACAAGTGTCATAACAGTCTAAAGCAGGTTTATAAAACCTCCCCTTTTAAATTTTTTTTTTGCATTTCACCATTTCAGACTAATCCTTTCACCTACCTTCTTTATCTTACCTTCACCTATAAAGAATAATCTCTGAAATTTCTTTTAAAAGAGAGTTTTGGGCAGCATGTGTGTTTCTGAGACAAATTCTAGTGGTGACATTTTATAATAATGAAAAGTAAATTTCAGTCCCACCAATGTTTTATACTTTCTAAACAGACTGATTATGTATTTATCTTACAGGATTTCACAACCTTTTTGCTTGTATTACTAAGTGTCAAAACTGGAACATTTCCAATATCACTAAGCTATTACCCTAAGGAATTATAATAAGTCATAGTCAAAAACAAGCATAAGAATAAAGGTCCCTGCTGAGAGACGAGTTACCAGCAAAGTGGGGTGGTTAGGAATATTCTAAAGATACAGTCTCTGAGTCTGTTTTACAAAGCAGAAAGTATCTTCAAGATGGCCAAACCTGGCTTGTAATTTAGTTTTTTTAAGACTAGCTTTGTTCCCCTATGATATTGCTGGAAAGTGCATGAACTGATTATGCAGTAGAAACCATTCTTCAGCACCTCAGAACTGCCAAAATTTTGTCTGGCTTTTAGTACTAGTGGAAGTACTTGGAATTCCAAAGAGGCATATAATTTTGGTTTAGGATTTATCTGCTGGGTAAAATGTGGTGAACCAAACCAAATTAAGATGGAAACTTTATGAGCATAAGAATTTTTTGATGACAAGCTTTTCCAATGTAAATATAGTTTAAATAGACACTGTAAAATAACTTATAACCAAACTGCTAGAGACTGCAACATTGTCTGGCAAAACCTCCACTCCTGAGGTGGGATTAGAGACCAGGCATGAAGTATTCATTACACCTGAATGCTGACAACTAATTGTAACAAGGGCTTTGTTTTTAAAATTGTGGTCCACAGAATAGACTCTCATCACATCACAAATGATCAAAAATAGAACTTAAAAATAATTTTTAATATGGTATACAAGACAATACCTTTAAGTGCCTTTCAAACAACTTTAGGTTTCTGGTTCTGTGATGTCCCACTACCAACCAAAGCCTAGTTTACATGCACTCATTTTACAATTCTTTTTTTCCCCCTTCATATTTTTGCTAATAACCTATTTTTACCTACCATATAACCAAAATCAAGCTACTCTGAAAAATGAGTTAAAATTAAAGGAAAATTGTGAGGATAGTACAAAAGATCTGGGGTACAAACAGAACAGAAATTGGCTCTTGCACAAGGTGTGGCTGTCAAATTTAAAGAACAGGTTTGAATCTGGAGTTTCTAAATTAGGGCACTCCATTTTTCTCTTCTTCTTTCACTAAAGGAGTTAAGCCTAACAAAACTTTCTCTGTTCCTACGGGGAAGACTAAGCAGACACCATTGCTATTTGGCATTTCAAAACCAGGAATTGAAATGGCTGCCAATTTTTCTTATTTTCCCACTGCTTAAACAATTCCTGTACTAAAAGCAAGCACACCCCTGCATCCTCATTTTTTTTAGCTGCAATTTTAAGAAATTAGATATTTTTGAAAAAACATTCTTAAAAAAACTTTCAGGAATTATGCTGTAAAACATGCAGATTATACCTAATATTTTAAAGATAAGAAAATTGAGAGAGGGTGTGTATATGTGTGTGTATATATATATAAAGAAGCCCCTTCAAGGGACAAGAAAGTAGAGAATCTAGGCTGTAGTACTTGTGCCTTTATTTTAAAATTATTCTGGATTACTTTTAGTTAACTGTTTACCATAACAGATAATTTATCAGCACATCATGTTACAACTGTGTTCTGGCCAATAATGTTAGATTGTATTAGCAGTAGGTGGGAAATGTCTTTTCCTAGAGAAAGGAGAAGGAAGAAGTCTGTAAGAAGGCTTAGTCGATCAATTCAGACTTTAAACTAGAGCTCTGTTTCATTTATGTGTGAAAAGAAAAAGAGAAAAATCGCCTGCTAGGCTACCTTCAGTCAAAGCTTCCTTTTTCAGAAATTAAAACTGTAGGCAACAAACAAAAGAGGGTAATCTCTAATAGAAACAAGTTCACCACTTAAAATATGTACAAATAACACTAGGAATGATCTGATTGCAATAAAGGATTTACCCACAAACATGCTGGCCATTCTACTTGCTAGATGTTTTTATAGACTGATATGGTTAAACAGTGATGGATAGGTAGAATATGCTCAACTGCTTGGGACACTACAGAAATAATTTAAACATATGACAACATTTTATCCACATACAGTCCATCAAAAGAAAAACCTCCACTCTGATTTTTAAAATTAACCAGAATGATGATGACGTAATACAGCAAAAGCTTGAGATGATTTTCTTCAAGAGAGGTGATCCTGTTAGTTCTGCAGGTTATTGATGAATAATAGTATAGAATGGAAGAAGCTCATGTTACTGCCACTGAGTAAGAGGGAAGGGGATCTCCTAAACACTAGCAAACGGAATTCAGCAATTGGACAACAAACTAGGCTAGTTTCAAAAATAAAGGAAAGCTCCCAACCGTAACTAAATGCCATTCAAGTGATCACGCAGTGCTCCAGAGCTCCTGGTAAACTTCATTCTTATAGTAATTCTCATAATACTTTTAAACAATAGGTAAAAAAACTATGCATTCACAGACCTATCTCAATTAATTACATTTTTCCAATAAGAAAACCATTTATAGGTAATTTCTTGCAGTGAATTATAATACTAGAGACTGATTAAATATGCTTCTTGCATGCAACAACTTTTTGTAAGTATAGGGAAAAGGTGCTTTTCCACGATAAATACTAGAAACTGTTGCTAGTGAAACCTGAGTGACTGGAATAGAAAAATAGCATGAGAAAAATATATTTTAGGCTAAACTTAAAATACTGCAATGAAGAATTATTTTAAATACTATTTTAATAGTAAGCTGCAGTTTTTAAATGTCCCATATTACGAAGGTAGAAAAATTTAGGTATTCAACTAGAAGAACTCGTTAAAGTTGTTTGGCAAGGTAAGCCATAAAGTTAATAAACATACTCTCCTCACCCATGGCTCACAAAATATGTGATCAAGCCCAAATTAAATTTGCAAGTCTAATGATCAGTAGTATGTATTTAACTACACATTCCTTATTTTTCCCTGAAAAGCAAATCACTGACCATTTTCACAAATGCTGCTTGATACTGTGATGCTTGAATTGTCTTGTTACTAATACAAAAACCACACAAGTACAAAAAAAAAAAAATAAAAAAATCTTAAACTCCTCAACAAAACACCCAGCAAACCAAAAGAATCAAAAAACACCCCATAAAAAACCCCAAAATAAATCCAAAGGGGTAAACGAGGGAAACAAGCTGAGAAACAGAGGAGGAAGAAAAGAGGTTCCAAGAGCATTTGGTCACTGCTTGTTTCAAACCAAGATTTCAGAAATTAGCCTTCCTTCTGATGACTTCCAGAACAACTGAATAGTGTTATCCACAAATAAGAGAAGTCTGTTTCCTGTTGAGGAAACAGAATTTGAAGTTCCTCAGCCCCATTAAACTGCGCGGGCTTTGATGACAGATAGAACATGTATGGTGACATACTAAAAAAATTACTTACAGGCACCTTTGTAGATTAGCTATTATAATAAGATCTTTTATAATTATTCCTTACTAATGCCATCAGAAGGTTAACTTACTTTTGAGTGGACAATAGCATTTTGTAAGAATCACCTTCGGCAGGCAGGAGCCTTCAATCCTTATAGCTAGATACACTTTGGAGCATATAAAACACCCTCACTTTGGAATTTTTTCATACAGAACATTCAGTACTAAAAGCTATTTCAAAAATGTCTAAAAAGAAGTACTGTTTTTTGTCCTCTTTTTAAAAAATGATGAAACATTTCTGTTAGAATCTTACCTGTGCCTGCTGAACACCACCTATGCATTGCTTCTCTGTTTCCAGGACTGTAGATTTCAACTCTGAATTGAAAAAAAGATACAGATTTTAAAATTCTATAAATGAAAAATTTGACTGATCTTTTGAAATATACATTAAGAAATTAATGAACAGCTCTTTACTCATCATAGCCCAGGCATTTACACATAATAAGAATAGAAATATTTTTCTTACACCTGCCTAGAGACTACATATGTGTGGCATCTTTCCTATATGTTTAAAGGTGCCACTATTAAACAGGGAAATCTTTTGACCATTTGCAGAGAGTGAAGCAGCTTTGAACCAGAGCCTCTGGATTCATAATTCCTAGACATGTGGCCCCCTCACAGCTTTCTGACAATCCCAGCTGTTGGGAAATGAGACACACAAGGAAGAAGTTTCATTGCAAATGTGAGTTACATCACAAGGCTTGAAAATTAACAATTCACAGCTTTTTTTACCTGGATGTAGATAAGCTGCACCTAACAAGAAATAAATCTTTTAGATTTCTCTGAGTGAAATGTTAGCATCTACTTGATCTTTGCTCACAACAGATTTATTCTACGCTAATTTTCTAGTACTATACGTGCATCCACAACACTTAATGCTTTCTGACGTGCAAATTAGCACAGATACCTGGTTTAGATAAAAGTACTTAAAGTAGGAACAGACTGCTCCTATGTATTGGTCAATATTCACCAATTTGACAGAATTGCCTAGCTTATTTTTATCTCAGAAATGTTATTCTTCTAAAAAGGATTCTAGATATAAGCTGAAGTCAGGGTGAGCTGAGCAGTTAACTTTAAGGTTAGCTAGATGAAATTTGGCAAATATAATGTATTCCCAGAAAACCAATCACTTTTTAAATGCAAAATGAAAAAACACAAACAAAAAACAAAACAAAAAAACCCTCAAACACTATCTCTACAATTAGGAAAAAAGAGTTTGGGAAAGGAGAAAAGTGCTGTTTGAGAAATGAAACCTTTCCTTTAAACCAAAACTTCTTCTTTTTTTGTTTATTTGGGGTTTTTTTGTCTTTTTTGGTTTTTTAAAGAGACTTATATTTCAGGTTGTAAACCCACACTGATATTTAGTGGGCTGAGACTTTCATTTTGCAGAAATTGCATAGTCTTTGAATGTCTTCACAAGTGGTTAAGCAGCCACATGGGAGACAGGATGACTGGGCTCTAGTGCCTGCTTACTTTCCTTTTCTGATATGTTAAGTAGAATAGTGTCACCAGCAAAGCATTAAAAAAATTGAATTTCAAATACCTTGTTGAGTTAAGATTCACAGGGACTGTGCTGACATGTGATATTGGTAGAGTGAAATGCCATAAAAAGAGACAGGAACAGATTTGGGTATTCAAATAGAAAATTAGCCCCATGCTCATAGATCTTACTGGTGATGTTGGCTCATTTTGTCCTAAACTTGAACTGAATACAGAACTGAAAAATGTTTTGAACATAAGTACTTGATGACTTGAACCCAAATTCTTATAACGACATTTCCAAATGCCTGTTTTTAAATAAATAACAGACCTAAAAAATCCCTTAACAACAATAATCAACCTGACCAAACCCACTGCCCCACAACCCCAAAATTTCCCAATCACTCTAATAGTCCTTCTCACACATCCAGCAATGATACAGAGCATACAGCAAGACTATTAAATAAAAACTATACTAAACAAATTATTAACTATTTTGCTAATTTAGGATGGATTACTTAAACCTTGCAGAATTTTGTTTTGCCTTACTTAAAGCTTGAAGGCCTACTATTTTTCTAATGCTAATGCATATAATAGAAACAAAGAACCTATAAAGATCCTCTCTCAAACACCTTTGTCTAAAATGCATGTTTTTGTTTATGAGCTATTGTTTCTAATGTTAATATATCTCTTTAATCCAAACAGCAATAATTATACATAAAACAAAATACAGCTACCCTGCACATAATAATTTAAACCTTAAAAAAAAAGTCCCTTACACACTGCAAAGGTGTAAATACAAAACAATTCAGTTATAAGTTTTAAGGAAGGTGTTTTTCATCATGTTTCACATCACTCACCTCCAGGTTCTTGCAAATGGCAAGCATGTGAACAATTAAAGAAAGTTAAGTTATTCATCTGCCTGAATTGTATTCAAAAGAATTATAACTTTTCCTTTTCCTCCATGTCCTACATTGAAAAATCACACCAAAATTTCAATAAATACATCTTAAGAACTATTTATATTAAACTTAGTAAAACCCCCAATACACAATTTTAAACTTTATTTCTAATTCTGTTTCTTAAGATTTTTGCTTTTCATTGAGAGGGAAGTGGCTGAGATAAACAAACAAGTCCTGTACACATTACACCCATGTAGTAGGTATAATAGAAAAAAGTAGGATGGAAACAAATTGCATAGAAAATGAATACATTTAAAAATCATTAGTATTGTCCTTTTGATAGAAATACACTAAGTGTATTTTATATTTCTAAATGTATTCTACACTTCAAAATATTTCACATTATCAACATTCTTCTAGATTTTAGAGAAACTAAACTTTTGTTGACTTACACCAAGCTCTGCTGGGCTAAAACCTCAAAATAAGTTGATTTGAAATTCATTTTTGTTTTTCTAGTGTACAGTATATTCATAAATACTGTGATCACACATTCATTAGCTAAGTCTCCCAGCTGAGAAACAACTCTCAGAGGAGATGGCAGTGAATTTTACCACCACATATGGTAGCAATTTCATTGAATAAACAGGAGAGATCATTGGTTAAAAATTGGACTAGCTCAATAGTCCAGCACTGCAGAGTTCCACACTCTGAATTGCATCAGTGAGATGGTTCAGAAATGTTTCCTTGATCTCCAATAGCATTCCTTTGTAAAAGGCACAGCATAAACAGAATAAGACAGCAGTGTTGATTTTGCTGGCATCACTTGTTTTGCTTGTGAACACTGAAATAAGTGATACCAGTATAAGTAAAATGTTGCAATGGTAAAAGGTGTCCATGCAAGAAATACTTTGCTCATGTTCCAGAGGAAGTGGCAGAGAAGTCCCAAAGAGAAGTAAATTTGAAATTTACTCCACCCAAAGCCTACAAGTAATACAAATGTTGAAATAATGACTTAACTCTTCAAATCTGAGCAATGAAAAGGAATGAAAAATTTGAGAATACTCAGTGGCTCTCCATGGAGGGCATGGGGGTGAATGCAGTTTACAGTGATGAGAGATGCTGAATACTAATTAATGGAAAGCAAAGCCTCCAGGAACCTGAGGTATTTATGGATCAACACTACCAACAGAAAATAGGCTTGAAACCCTCTTCTAAACTTTTTAGTCAACTACAAGGGAGGTTTTTTTCTTGTTTGGTTTTTATTTTCAGTGTAAACAAAGTCCTTAAAGAGCATGCAGAAAATAGCAAAAATTCAGTTGGTAGCATAACCTCACAAATTTTAAGGTAAACTGACTTGGTAAACAAGACCTCATTTTATTTTTTCAGATCCACTTTTCCTACCCCTCTGTCAGCACAGGGCTGCTGAATCTACAAAGGAATGCCTTACACCACTAATAACTTTCAGTGTAGCACCAGTCAGCTTCTGAAGTTTTCCATATTTTCAGAAGAAAAAAGAACTCATATCTCATAGCTCTGAAAGTATGCAAACTGAAAAAGAATAAAGATCATAGCACCTGGCAAAATCCATTACTCAGCAGATGCCAGGTACACATCTTGGTTGCCAACAAAAAGAATGCATTTTTGGTGAATATTTTTTATTAGATTCATACTAGCTGACATTATTTCTGATGCTAATCCAAGTTTCTCAAAACCAGGTGTTTGTTAGTAGCCAAGATACCAGGTTTATATTTTGGATTCTAAAACACAGCAGCTTCCCCTATCCTATACATTTATTTTCTCTGTATCCAAGAACTGTACCTTCTGAAACTTTGAGCCTTTGTTCTTCATCTGGAGGTTTGGGTGGAGGCCATGCAGATGGAATTCTCCTTGGAAAGCTTCCTTCAATGTAATCTGTTGAATGTGTGGGTTGGCTAACTGCAGCCCAAGTATAAAGCTGGTCTTGCTGTGATTAAAAAAAAAAAAAAAAAAAAAAAAAAAAAACAACCACAAACGAAAAAAAGGGTGGAAAACTTAATACAGAAAGACAAAATTAAAATATCTAAGCTTTTGTTTCTAGCACAAATAACCCAATATACCCTATATCAAGAGAGATTAATTTTATGCTCTTCAGCCTGATAAAGACTTAAGAAAAATCTGTAATAAAATAGTTATGCTCATTAAAAACAGAAAATTAAGCTTTTAGTTTTCCACAACCCAACAACACGTTAGGACAGAGTTCAGCACTTTTTTGAGTGAAGAACTCTTTGACACTTCTCAGAGTGATAGCACATTCTGTCCATGTGACTGCACTTGGTAACACACGGCCAGTTTTATGGCTTGGAGGGAAACATCTCTCCACACCACATATCATCGTTTTACACGAAACACACAAGCAAAGAAAATGAACAGAATTATTTCAGCAGAAATTAAACTGATATATGCACTCTTTGAAGTCCTATTTTTATGATTTCCATTTTAATATTTTTAGAAAAGAAGGTAAAAAGGTGGATTTTCTTTAGGAGTAAAATGAAAAAACCCCAAACCAACAGCTAAAGGTATTTTCAGTCTGCCAGGCTCAAATCAGATTACACCCTTATTGCTCAAAAGCTTTGAGTTTGAGTCTACGATTAAAAGTAGGACATGCAGTTTCTGATGAAAACTAGGGCAAACTTATGCTTTAAGCTAACAGCAAGATTTTAGATTACCACAATTCAAGTAGTTATTCTTGTGACTCCTAGTCTGCATCAACATGCACACCTTGTGATTAAACATTTAGAATACTGTAAATTTTATAGAGATCATTCACAGCAATTGCACAAGGAACGTAGTAAACGATCTGGAAAGATGCAAATACTGTAGCACAAAACTAGAAAAAAAACACAATCAAATCACAGGATGACAATACAGTCATATCACAGTAATACCTTTTTACAAAGATGATGTTCATTAGACTTCATTCTATTGCCTGAATAAAAACTGATACATATTTCATTTTTATAGTAAAACTTTTTTTAAAATTTGTCAGATAATAAATTTTGAAGAGATATGCAGGAGGAAGAAGAAAATTCTACTTGTTTTTGGGATAATCACTGTTCTATGTGGCAAAGTTTCTACTTGCCTTAAAATAAATTTTTGTAAGAGTGAAAATGTTATTTTGGGAGCAACTTACTTGGAACAGAAAAATGTTGGTAATAAAGTAAAAAGCTTTGTTTTACAGAGGGTGCCTCAGTCAGGGTCAAATGAAACTCATTAGACCTTCCCAGCATGAAAAACGTGGCAAAAATCCAGACACGTACATTGACTTTAGATAAAGGTAAAAATAAATGGATAAGAAGCTTAATAAAAAAATAACATCAGGTTCTTTACATAGCCCTGAACTCCATGTTCCTCAGAAAGTGTGTCCATTAGAATACCATGCTACTCTACTTGAACATCTGAAAAGGCTCTATTACTTCAGTCCTTTGAGTCAATTCTTTGTCTATTTCCAGCTTTTTAGAGGATATGTGTTTCTGAGTTTCTGCCCAATTTCCAATACTGCTTGAGTAAAAGGGAGAGGGAGTCCTACCTGTACATGTTGTGTGAGGAAAAAGTGCTGGATTTTGCTATTTGTCATGTTTCTGCATCATTTAAATCTCAAAAACAGAGAGGAAATTAAGACTTGAAAAAGTCATTTGGGCATACCAGAACAAATATTTTTTCTACCCCACTCTACCTACCACCTTTTACAGTGCAGAGAACACAGGGAAGAACATGCTCTGCACAGGGTTAACTGGCTAAGCACAGATGACTTTCAATAGGTTACATGTAGGGTTACAGGGCAGTAAAACAAAAGACAACCAACTGCAGATCATGTTGACATAGCATAAATGAGGAAGACAAAGAGTTAAACTGTTCCTAGACACGACATTTCACCAGTTCTTGAAAGATATAATACAATAATTTAGCAAGAGATTCTGGAAATAAGATTAGCCTACATGAATCAAGATATATTTTAAAAAAACCACACCCTCAGAATTATTGTACAGATGGTATACATTATGAAGGTAAGAAAATATGAAGTACCTATGTTCTTGCTGCTACAATTTACAGCGTATAAAATATGAGCAGCTATAAATTAAAACATCACACAACTTGATAAAAAACTCTTAACCCAGCATGGGAGCTTTGTTTCTGAGTGTAAAAGAAAGTGACTCTAGCTTGTATTGCATTTGGGGAGGATTTAGTTATTTTCTATTCAATACAGAGAAGGACAATAGAATAGACTCCTCATGTAAGGGAAATTTACAGATGCAAATGTAGATTTTCAAAAATGCCTCTAAGGGACTTGCACTACAATGAAAGCATATCCATTTTCAACATATAAACAAGGTATTTAACAATAACTACCTTCAGATTAGCTGCAAGCTTATAAATATAATTTAAAATAGGAAAAAATCTCACAACAGAAAGGGAGTCTGAAGCTCTGAATGGAAAGTTGATAGCCCATAAATTACACTTTAAAAGAGAAAAGATTAACCCTGTCTCTACTTTCATGCCCTTCAAAAGATACAAATCATTTGAATGTCCTAATTCCTATGCACTGAAGCTATGGTCCAAAACCTAATCCTCTTTATGTTTTGCCTTTAACTCCTTCTCAGTTAATACACTAACCCAACTCATTTCTCCTTTTTTAAATCTGATAATACCATAAATGTGCATGATTATTAGAACAGTTTGAAGAAAGATATGCAGCCAATTCTGTGATGCTGAAGTCCTGTTCAACCAAAAGAAACAAAATAATCCAAATAAAAAAAAATCTAAATTTGTTTTTAGTATTAATAATTACAAAGAATTCATCCACGAACCTAGATACCCACATTCAAATTTTTGTCCTTTAATCTTTTAATTTCAGAGGCAATTTTTACTAAATATCATTGTACTTACAGTCAGTGAATATGCTTACCGTGATCAAGTTTTGGATACATCTGGAATTTCCCCTTCATCTTGCTCAAACATCACTATTTAGTCTTTAAAACATCTCTTTTGAGGGGAAAAAAAATTACATATATATCCTTGTAATGAACCCAGCCTTATTTATTCAGACTCATATCTGGGCAGACACTGGAAGCTTCAAGCTGAGCCCAGTGCACTAAACATGATGTCAAGAAGAGTTCTTGTTTCCACACATCCTTACACAGCACTTTCCACTGGTTCTTAAAAGTGCAGAGCATCTGCACATGGGCGAGGCAAACTGCCTGCAGGATCTGATGGTACCTAATCAATATACATTTTACCATTTATAGATGCTAGCACTTAAAATCACAGAGTCAGGTCTGTAGTTTAACTCACTCTCTTCCCAGACAGCTCTCAGTATGCACAGAGAATGGCTTTTTGTTACAACTTTTCATTCTCTGCTATTACAGTGTTACACTTCAACTACATAACAAATTAAATATTAAACATTCGCCTCACTGCTTGAGATGGATATTTTTTCCAGCTCACCTGTAAAGATGGAAATGAATGTTGGAAGCTACTCAAAGAAAGGCCTCTAGTAAATGCTGTGTGGCTGGTGAACCCAAAACTAGAGCCATGAGTTGGACCTGCAGCAAACATTGGAAGTCACTCTGGTGGGCCTAGAACTTTCACAAAAGGGGTCACATGTTTTTCACACAGAAAGACCAGTTTTGTTCCCTGGGTCACACACTGAATTACAAATTAGTATATCCCTCGCTGTAGGAATATAATATGCAACCTCAAATGTATGCTGCATTGCTCCTGGAGATAGACAGGTAGCACAACCTCCTGCTCAATGTCTTTTCAGTTTTTAATCAGCTGTTTATCTGCTTCCAGTTCAAGGAAGAAAAAATAGCCATTGTGAGAAAGGCTTAAAAGCAGTATATGTGATGGAGTTGAAATAGCAATAGGTGTTCAAAGGATCAAAGGGGAAAAATCTGTCCAGATTTATTTAGACAATTCTCAAGAAAAAAAACCAAAACACAGGTGGGAAGGTGAGGCAGTACAGCAGCAGAGTGCTCTAGTAGTGGGAAGCAGTAGAGGGAGGAAGCCTTTTAGCAGTACCTCTAAACTTTCTTACATGAGGGTACATCAATACTGACTTGCCTGATGGTTCCTGTGCTGAGCTGTGATGCAATAGGCTCTTTTTTGTATCACTTTTTTTTTTTAATAGCAAACTTGAAATTCTTTTCCCTCGAACCATAAACATTTGATGTTATCCTGAATAGGGAATAACAGAAGTGTTGGTGTGTTCTCAGGCAAGTATAAACAGGCCAGGAGTAAACACAGAGCAGTACTTATGAGAAAGTTCCTACTCATCAAATCATTCAGAATGACATTCTTTCAGTGCAAAGAAGTTGAAGAACAGAAGAGGAAAAAGTCTAACTTTTAAGTTATTAACTTCTCATTAAAGATGGAACAAGAAACTCATAGAGGAATTACACCTTATGTTACTAGAGATAAGAAGGGACCAGACTCCATGTCTCAGAGGTGTTTTCCAGGCTAAGAGCTCCAAAGAGCTTGTCCACATTTGTATACAATTTCTTGGCATTTAGTCTATTTCAAGTGTGCAGAAGGAATATTATTTTTAATGCAAGAGGATTAATCATTCTAGTATACAGCCTCTAAAATAAAAGAAAGTCAACTGCATGTTCTGCACTGAATACAAAGAGTTAATTGTAGAAGCAAGGTTTTAGTCTGAGAAACTAGAGCCAGACTACCTCAAAATGCTCTTATCAGCAGGAGACTGCTTTATTTTAAGCAGCTTTTAAAATAAAGAAATCAATACTTTTAAGAATGGGAAAAGTGGTTTACTTTTTGAGGACAGGTTCAGTAACAAAGCTCTGTCTGGCCACTGACAGAAGCAGAGCAGTGATTAAACACAGCCCTTTACTTGTGCTACCACTGGGTGCACTAGTGAGGACAGATGCTTTCCGAGGCTGAAAAACAGCAAGTCATTCATAATACTGTAACATATAGCTGAAGCAGCACTATCCTCATTAATTAAATTTGTTACATAAGAATTTTACTTGAGTCAAAGGGTTTTTTCTTTTCAGGGAACCAGTGTGCCTTAACAATGAATTTAAAAAGACTTCAAGTGTCAAAAATCATGAAACATTTATTTCCCATGAAATGACTTCAGCCTCCTCAACCAAAGACAAAAAACATGTTTGATCTCATCAAACTTTGCCCAGAATTCAAGACCATATCCCAGGAGAGGCAGAGAGCCAATAGCCCTGCAGCTGGAACTCTCACGGGGAAAGAAAACCAGGAAACTAAATTTCAGATTTTCACATCTATTCTCATTCTGTTCCAGTGTTGTTGCCTTGGTCTTCCTGTTCCCCAGTAACTTTTACATTTAATAGACCTGAATAGGTTCAACTGGTGAGCTTACAGTCAACTTTCCTTGGAAGAAGGAACAGTGGCCAGCCTTCAAGAAAACAGGTCAAGACCTAGCCTCTCACACATCCAACTAGAACACTCACTCAGAAGGTCACATCCCAAGACCACCAGACTATCAGCTACTACTGACATGACCTGAGGGTTGTCCTCTTGTTGACTCATCAGAAAATGTAAGCTGAGACAAGAAGCTTCTTCCTCAGGAATTGCTTTCATTTACACTGACGGAGTCCTGTAAGTTCGGATTCTAAAAAATTTGAATTATCCAAATCAAACTGCTTCCTTAGAAAACCCTTTTCACCTCTATGCTGTTTGATAATGTAATTTTTACTACAGCAAAAACCTCTCCTTGAAAGAGATGCAATGTATTCAAATTCAGTCCCCAATTTATTCACAATTCCAAGTGAGAAATGACATCTTTTTATGACTGATCTTCTGAAGAAAGAGAACTAACCTACAGAAAGTAATAAAATATAAATATCTCTTGAGGTGACAGGCTGAGCACCACCTTCACCATATGCTCAATGATACTAAAAAATTTTAACAGGCAGTGTAAGCTTAATATTCATTATATGGCACTTGAAGCAGTTCTTCAGAACAACAAGCAAGCAAGCAATGTTCACTGCAAAAAGAAACCTGAAAACTAACATCCTACACATAAGACATCCAAGTTGAAAGTGTATACAGTAACATCACCATGAGAAAGCAGAAAGAAGAGAGAGAAAGAAAATAAAGGAGTGGAAGGAGTAGAAGACTGCTAGGCTTGAGCTGACAACTGTAAAATAGATTAAAATTTTTAAGAAATGGAAGCAGGGAAGTAGCATAAGAGCAATACTTCGGCCCAAAGATTAACCAACCATTTGCATTTTACTACACTCAAGAACATTCAGAATTGCTCACCACAAAAGATGAAATATCACAAGATGCAAGAGGAGACACAGGGACTTTGGTTTAGCAAAAAAGAACTGCTATGGTAACCTACACTACGCACAAAGATTAAGAAGCAGATTAACCATCTGTTTTCTCTGGTCTGGTCCACAATTTCCACTTACTCACTTTTAAAGTCTTATTGACTATTGACTCCAACATACTACTCTGATAAAATTGAGTACTCCAATGTACAGCTCTGATAAATACTGCTCTAAGATGACATTCAGTCTTACATATAGATGCCCAAGCATTGAAAGTATGCTTGAAAAAAACCTGCATGCATTGTTGCCAGCTATGTGCTGCAGTTTAGAACTGAAGTGCTCCTAGCTGATGTCAGTACTTGGGAAAGTTCTTTGGAAACTTGTGTTTTGGCTCTCTGTCTTCTGAGAAAGGACTCTATCTGCAATCTGTTTATCTACTAATTTTCAGACTGGTATCAGCAGTGCAAATAAGTTAAAATTAAGTGAATCCTTCATGTCACTAATTTCTCTTCTTTCCGACTTGCTAAGTCCTACCATCTGCTACTACTCAGCAGAAAGAAAGCAGCATCTTTATTTCCTTAGAAAGCATTTGCATCACCACAGGTGGCCAGGAGATAATAGGAAAACAGCCATTTTTGCAGTATTTTTCATTCATGCTGTCTCTCTGCTTCCTTGGGGAAGCATTATTTCAGAAACAGATGACAGCCTAGTCAGGCATCCTAACTGCAAGTGGCACAAGGGACAGAGCCTATCCCAAACTGTCAAACATGACTCTGTATAGAATCATAGCATAACACAGCAAAAAAAAGATACCATCCAGAAGACTTTATTTAGCCCTTTCATTATAGAATGTGCTGAACCTGTTGATAAATCTAGAAGGCACTAAATGCTGTACTCAACACAGTAAGAGCAGTAAGTAGAAGAACTGAAAAGAGATGTAGAGATCTAGCCAAGTCAGGATAAAACCACAAACAAAGAAAGATGAAAGAAGATTATATATTTTGTTAGTGCCACTTGAAAAGTAGTCATTAATGGACACTTCAGTGTGAAATAGAGATTAAGTTCCTCAAACAAGGAGAGCAGTATAGATATTAAGGTATGCTTGGTTTTCTTCTCAAAAGCACTTACAAAATTATAAAAGAAAGCCCCTATCACAAAATAATTTTTCATTCAGAATTTAGGTGTTTTAAGCCTAATGCTCAGAAACAACACAAAGTTACTTGGAAAGCTTATCAGAAAAAAGTAGGAACTTGCTATGAAGGAAAAAACTGCCTGTAGCTTGAGACTATACAACATGAAAAGGAAAATCTGAAATGGGCTGTCGTAATTAGATACTACACATCCACAGTGTGTGCTAATTGCACTACAAGATAGATTGCAAACACCAACTACTGTCAGTATTTCTTAGCACTGAGATGTTAAAGAAAGTTGCCTACATTGATAGGAAAATGCCAGCTTCTTCCTTGTTATGAGCAGTTTAATTCTAATGCAAATATTTATAACTTATACACATTTCTAATGGCTCTCTGAAGATAGCTATTTTATACCCTAGGTGATAATTAAGAGAGAAGCTAAGCAGATGAGATCTCTACTTATTAAAAACTGTGAACCTCCAACAGGTGAAGGAAAAGCTCGCCTGTTTTTGCATTCTTGCCAAAGATGCACCCTTTAGACATGCCATTTTTGTGATTATTTTACTCTAATAGGATAATATAATGAGCTAAGATGCTAAAAAGCTTAAGACTACAGCTGTAGTACATGTAGGAAGGTAGGTAGCTCTCACAGTTAACAAGTGACAGGACAAGATGAAAAGGTCTCAAGCTGCACCAGGGGAGGTTTAGACTGGGTATTAGGTAAGATTTCTTCATTGAAAGGGCAGTCAGGCATTGAACAGGCTGACCAGGGAAGTGGTGGAATCCCCATACCTGGAAGCATTCAAAAGGAATGTGGATGTGGCACTTGGGAATGCGCTTTTAGTGGTGAACACCATGGTGCTGGGTTAAAGGCTGGACTTGGTGATCTTGGAGGTCTTTGCCAACATTAACAATTCTATGATTCTATGGTTTATGAATGGAAGACTTTTTCACAAGGCATCAATGTCTGGCATATCATTCACTCAGAAGATTATTTTTTTTTAATTTGAATCTTTAGAAACCCTCTTGAATAACTCACAACTGCTAAAAAGGGAAAAGTTTAAAAGGCAATAACTCTTCAAAAGGCAAGCAATTGTTTCAGAGAACAAGTTTTCTGTAGGCTTTTCCTAATCTATCTTTCGATAAGTTGCTCATTTGCTTGCTTGACTTTATTAATTTTTTAGTTAAAATCCCTGCTTTTCTTTTATTAAATACTAGCAGAAGCATAACAGATTAAAGATAGCCTGATGAGTAAGCTGTCATGACATACATAAAGCAATAATTAGCAGCCTCCTGAGCAAATGGGCAATGCATGTCTAGACACAGTACCTGCCACTGAACATTTACTTACGTTATAAGACACTCTTTACATTAAAAGAGTAGGTAGGAAGAACTATAACAAAAGCTTCCACTGCTTCTCAACAGGAAAATCTTAAAAACACCAACTCTTTTTTATTTAAAGCTTTGTTCAACTTGTATTTTTCGGACTAAATTTTTAATCTGGGCTACTGCCATGAACCATTTCAAAAGAAATAATTGATAAAATAGGCCAAGATTGAACATCAAACTTTTCTCATAAGTTCTTAAAACAGTTCTAAAATTTCTGTCCTTTGGGCTAATTTGACAAGAAGTTCACACATACTTCATGAACATGTCATCTCCAATCATCATTAAATTCTATCCAAAGACCTGAGTAATATATAAGCCTTTGGAAGCTGCATAAATATGGTGACAGCTGCTATTTCTCTGAATATTATGTGCCCTTATTCAGCATTTGTTGATCCTTCCACAATTCACCTTCTATGAAAAAAACAAGTAAGCATCACATCCACAAACAGTGTCCACCAGAGACACAAGTGCCAAGAATTTTAAATTAAACTGAATTCTAGGAGCTATTATAAAACTAGCCCAAGAAACTAAGAGCTGTGAAAATTGTCTTTACTTCTAATACACTGTGTAATTGCAGTCAGATAGAGGGGAAGAGAAAGAAATAGGATCCAAAAAGAAAACAAAAAGAGGGCATGTATTATTCTTTAGTGCCCTACACTGAAGCCTGGAATAATTTGGGAGAAAAAAAGCAAACCAGATCTCTTGCATTACTGAGAAAACAGACACAAGATTTGAATAAACATTTCTAAGACCGGGAGAAGTAAAGGTGACCAGCAGCATGATTAATAAAGAAAATGAGAATATAATCAAAATGGGCAATTGCAAACATTTCAAGAGATTCCAGCATTAGCCATGTTAAATTAAATTCACTAGAGGCCATCCAGAAAAGGGGATCAGAGTGAGAGAATAGGACTTTAAAATAATCTGTTTATATTCATCTTGAGCCATGAGCAATAGATCATAGAGTGAACAAAACCTACTCTATTGTTTTCATGAACTGTAACCTAACATCTTCAAAAAATAAAGTCTGTGGGACCACACTTAAGCAAGAATGGAATAATGGACTTTATCCAATTAAAAAAAAATAATACTTTTAAGTTCAGAAAGGGATAAATCAAAAGAAGTAAAGATTCAAGGACGGGTTTCAATGGAAAAAATGTTGGAAATTCTGCAAAAAAATTATATATTGTGAAAGAGTGACCTAAAAGACTTCACAAGCACCAGACTAAGCTGAAAATCAAAACAGCCAAAGAAGTAACATTAAGGAACAGGGAAGCACCATAGCTTCATGAAGAAAGGAGGAAGGCCAACAAGGTGGCAGGGACCAGGACAGGGCTACAGGATCTTTTCTAATGGCAGTTTGAGCTAAGTTAAATGGATATCAGCCAATCTGGAGGCAATCCAAAATTGAACTCTGGGTTTGATGAACTCGGAGATAAACAAAGGCCTGCCTCTGCTCCCAATTTTGGAGTAAGGTCAAAAAAAGATGCACCTCTTAATTCTAGATGGGTGAAATTGAGGTATTAAGGCTAGTCCTCAACTAAGCCGTAATTCCTATGTCTTTAAAATAAACTGTCAGATCAACATTGAAGTTTAGCTCTAATGAATTTTTAAAAATGCAAAAAAACCAAGAAAAATGTGAATAAGGAAAAAAAACCCCAAAGTACACATATGGAGAGAGATTCAAGAGAGGATATGACTCGCCTACCTTACATGTCCTTTTTACAGTAATATTCAGCATCATAATTTTTTTCAAGCTAATTTTTAATTGTTTAATTCTCTTGCATAAAAATTATCATTTATATTCTGTAAAATACTTTAAATTTACTCTAAGAAGCAAGGAGAAGCACAAATTTCAAGTTTTCGGCCATTAAAATTTATACTTCAAATTTTAAATATTTTTATTCCGGCTAATGTGTAATGAATAAACTGCTAAGTGTTCCTGTACTGAGGTCACCAAGGCTGGAGTAGAAACATATTCCAAAACTCAGCATCAGCAGCTCTCAGCTCTGCACCATGTGGAATTCAATTACACAGATCTGGTGTTCAAGAGCTGTATGATCCTTTGAAGCACCATGAACTATTGGTTACGTAACAGTGATGCACACCACTTCTGACACTGTTTTACCAGGAGTGTGATCTATTTAGGGGATTTATACAGAAAAAGGCATCACAGAAGCTGTGACATTTGTGGCTTACTGATAGACCAAGGCAAATTAAGATCACTGCTAATCCAGCAACATCTTAAATTCCCAGCCTTGACAGATGGTTGACATGGCACTAGGCTACTACTATGTCCCTCCTGAATGGACATGTTAAACAAAAGATAACTAAAATATCTGTTACTCAAAGCATGGTATATCACTTTTAAAAAGAGCTTTTTCTGCTTTTTTCGCAAACTTTGAGTTTGATAAAAATGCAAGTGAAGCTTTTAAAAAATGTGGTTTTCAATAACCTAAAGGAGATTGCTGAATATATGGTAACAGCAGGAGAGTGGAAAACACTACTAAGATTCTTTTAATCAACCTGGAAAATAAGAAACTTGTCTTTTCCATTAACTTTTATGAGTATGTTTAACCACAAGCACTTTAAAATTCTGTGTGATTTTAAATTGCCTGGGTAACCTCAGTTTAATAATTAAAATACATTTTTTCAATTAATTTCAAAAACCAGTTTAAAAAAAAAGTTTCAAATGTTGCATCCTAAAAAAAGCCAAACAAAACAGCAACAACAAAAAAAATCCCAAACAGTAAAGGCAAAGCCAAAACATTAACATATAATATTGTTAGAGTAACCAAGGCATGACTTTGTAGATAACTGGGTTATTTAGGAAAGCTTGTATAAGAATTCATTGCAAAAAAATTATTCTCTCAGTTTTCCCTTTACCCATTTTGTTAAACTATTCTTCAGGAAAGATGGGAAAGATTTAGATTTAAAGAGTTAAGAAGTAAGCATTTTCTCTCCTATCTATGCCAATCCTTTTTTGAGTGTTTGTAACCAAACTTCAGCTTAATGTGTATAGAATAGGGATGTTCTTAACTCTACCAGCAAGACATTAAGTAGATTAGTTAATGTTTGTATACTCTTTTGGAGCTAATTAGTGAAGAGAAAAATCCCAAAATTATGTTTAGCTACATAAACAAGTACAAAGTTTCATAGATCAAAACAATAAGAAGTCTTCTTATTGTTGAATTTATTATCCAAGAGAAAGGTAAAGCATGTAAAGTTATGTCAATACCCTGGTTTGTAATAGTATGCAAAACACCTGGCCAGATAGCCCACAGGTACAGATAACATTAAAACTGGAATGCCAGAATATTTGTTATATTTGCATTGACCTCTGCACTATTTTGTATCAAAAGCATTTTCAGGAAAAAGAAAACAAAAAAACAAACAACCTAGCATAGATGTCCAGTTTGTGTTCTGTAAAATTTTGTGACATTCCGTTTTCTGTTTTTCCTTTAATTTATATTTTTTTAGCGAACTGCTGGAAATCGTGGTAGTCACAGAGTGCTTTGATTCAAGGAAGACAACAATGAAAACTGCAAAGGAAGAACAGACTAAAACTAAGGTATGACTTAAAAAGTTAAGAAGTCAAGTTATATAGGAGAACATGCTTATGTGGATACAAAGGCATACATACCTGACACAGAAAAATAGCTGGTCATTCTACTAAGGGCAATTTTCATTAAAATGACACACTGGATTCCTTAGGAGGGATAAACTATTAGAAAATCGTATTCTGCTTCACAAAAGACAAAAGACAACTTTTTCAGTACTTACATCAAACGTGGGTGTGCTTTGCTTGGCACTCTGGTTGCATGGCTCTCTGAAGCAGTCAGTGAATGGAAGCAAAAGACCCATGGCAATAATGCGGGAACACAGCTTTTCTGCTTCTTCTTGTGGTGCATTTTCCTGCTGGCTGAAGAGCTTTTCCAGCAGAGTTCGTCCTGCCAAAGTGATGAGAGATCAGTAAGAATTGGTAGTACATGCAGGACACAAATATTTAGGCATTACAACGTGTACTGAAAATCTAAATTGTTAGAAGTAAAGAATATTAAATTAAAAAATTCTTGAGAAATGTATCTGAATAGTAAGTCTTTAACACAAAATATTTCTACATAACAATTGCAAGTAATCTGGACCCTGATTAATTAGGATATTCAAGAAAATGTGTGTATATATTATATGTAGGAACAAAAACCATGAGTTGTCATTGTAGCATTTCCTCTACAATTGTTCTGAAGGGAAAATCAAGATACTAGCAAGATAAGCAACTTCTTCCAAAGATGTCACAAAAGAGTTAGTACAAAGTTTAGCCTCTCAGCTCCTGGAATGAGCCCTTGTTCTTTGAATCATAAAATTATTACGGTCTTTAAGAATTTTTACTGTGTTTCTTTGGAGAAAGTCTCAATAAAAGAATAGTAAAAAAAGCTTCATAACTATTCTGTACAAAATTGTATTGTACACAGCTCCAAAGTGGTGGAGTGCTCCAAAATAAAATGCAGTGACACAAGCAGCAATTCAGAGAAGTAAAGCTTTTAAAGAGCAGGAAGATACTTTTTCCTCTTATAGGGCCAGATTTCATGATCAAAGAGTTTTCTTTTGTTATCCAACTAGAACATAAAAGGAAAGCATATGCTATAAAATATATTAGAGGAGAAAATGTTAGTGGTTTGAAATATGACAATGACTTGTGAGTTCAGTCAGAAATAGACTATAAAAATTAGTTACATAGGCAGATTGCAGTAAAACCTACATTGTAAGAATATTAAGTTGCTTAAGCTCTTAAATGTCAGATGTAAAAAGATGCCAAAGTTCAGTCACATGATTTTGATAAAGAGATTAAATAGATCTACTGAAAGAGAAAGACAAATGGAGTAATAAAGTTAATTTCATGTTTGAGTATAAACTAGCTGGGAATGCAGTTTGTACCTAAAAAAGGTTCTATAGCCTGTTTTTTCCACCCAAAGCCAAAGGTATTTAGGAAAAAACCAAACAAAACCCAAATGTGTTAAGAAAGCATTTAGTGCAATTTAGCATAATAACAATAATGTTAATAATTCTAATTCTACTAGTTTTTACATGCAAAATTTCTAATTGAATATTGAATTTTTTCAAAATGTAAATTTTCCCAGGCTGTCTGAACATACTAAAAAGATTTTTTTAAACATCTGGAAGCAATATTAAAAGGATGTAAGTGACATTTGGCAAGATGTTTCTGTATTATTTTAACTCCATGTGGCAATACACCCTAAAATAAATAATGCATTAAAGTGTTGGAAGTTGTTTCTAAGATTTTCTTCTCCACATCTAAACATCTGATAATTACCTGATTATTGGTCCAAGTTTGCTAGCCCTTTATTAGACAAAATACAATACATTCAAGGAAATAAAACAGGAGGTAAGCTTTGAGATAAACTTGTACAAGACATAAATTTTGTTACATTTGCCAGTAAGTTTGCCTCTGCTCCTTGGTTACACCACCTAAAATGCAATGCCAACAAAACTGCTTATTCAACAGACCCCTCTATCACAGTTCAGCTATTAATCCTTCAAAATTATTTATTAGTTCAAGGCAGACTTTCTTGCTGGCCACAGGGATCACTTTGCTCACACCCAAACAGAAAGAATTATGCAAGAAAATGACATTTCTGCATGCTATAGTATATATTGAAATGTTATCCTTGACTACTGAATGTCAGACTTGATAGATTTTCTTTTTTCTCCCCCAGGACACTGCACCATTTGAACAATCTTGTCATGTTTAGAGAATCATCTTCTGTTCAGAACCAGAATAACCCCTTCCTTTTCCTTTGACCTGATTAGTAGGAACAATATCTGTAAATTACTGAAATAGGAAATGAGGCTTTTTTCCCTTTTAATCCACCCATTAATTTGCTAATTTTTATAGCAACTAACTGTCTTGCTCAAGTTCAAATACATTGTTCAGAATTTTAGTTGCTATTCAGCTGGAGTTTAATTTTTGATAGTAGTTTTTGACTATTTTCCAAAATAAATTTAATATTCAAACAGTATAAAATATGTGTAAAAAGTCATTTAATTAATGTAGATTACAGTAAGAGAAATTATATAATTTTTTCCATCTGAGCATGAAGTGAATAGTATAGCAAAAATTATTCAATTATTAGCAAGTACCTTTATAACCTAGAAGAATCAACAATTGTATTTAAACTGATTTCAGGCTAAATTTCAGTCAACTACAAGATTTTGGGCTACAATTTTACCTTGTTAGTTTATAAATAAAAAGCAGCAGCAACAGCTTCTGGCCTCAGACACCTTAATCACCTCATATTCATAATTTACATGAGGTAATACCTTCAGGAATTGAAGATGTTTGCAAATCTGGAATAATTAAATGATTAACAATTTCATAATTATTAGATAAGCAGCTGATTTCTGCTAAAGGTTTAAATGGAATGGCAAAGAATTTCTGTTGACTGCCTTTACCTGCCATGAAAACAGTAAAAAATAAACCCAAGGTCTCTGGAGATCTCTTTTTTCCATAAGAGGTTACCACAATTCATGTTTAAAACACTTTTTCCTAGAAATCCCAGATCATGAAATTACTGAACCTTGTTGTTACCTCTCCCCTAATTAGTTTGGCAAGGGATGGGAAGAATACTAAATTTTGAATTAGACAAGAACTTCAGCTTTAGATCAAATCAGTATTTTGAGGATCCTGCCAAAAATCTTCAGCAAGTAAGATGACTATAAATTCAGTAGATATTTTTTAGGAGCTTAGAATGACTTATTAAATCCTAGTAAGGGATAAAAAGACTTATTTTTTTTCTTCTCTTTCAAGGTATTACACAATTAATCAACTAGAAGAATGAGAATGTGGGATTAAGTTTGGAAGTATCAGGTATTTAGCCTTCTGTGGATATTTTGTGATAATTTTGCTACAGTGACTCAGCCAGAATCTTCTGGCTGGGCTTCCAAGTTCCTTGCTCTCCACCTCTACATAATCTGCCTCTTTCTCCCATTCCTATGAAGATGAAGCTCTCTGGATCTTGTCTCCTCCACTATGACACAACAGGTGCATCCAATCCCTATGAACAAGAATTGAACACCACTGTTCATGAAAGTCATCTCTGCAGAATATGTAATCTGAATGAATTTTCACGTTTTACTGATGAAAATTCACATGTTCCAGTACAGTTTCCATTCATATTGCCTCCCTGTAGGAAAAATGTGGGTAAAACAGTGTTCAGTATTGTCCACAGAGAAACACAAGCTAATCCTGACTAAATGAATTCACCTACAGATGATGGATATGCTCAGAAGACAAGCTTTTCAAAGAGCTACAAGGTGAGCAAGAAAATCCTTAAAAAGCAACAATATCATAGAAATGTTGTTAGCTTTGAATTTGGTTAAATATTGAGGGGAGGAACAGACATGAATGGAAGTGGGAATTGGAAGAAAACTAGAGTGGTCATAGTTGTACTGAAACACACACATGCACTGAGGCACTGCTCTACAGCAGAGCTTGCAGTAATGCTTCCCTGAGGATCCTGCTGTTATAATCTCACATTTATCTTTAAAGATGTGTCTTCTATCCTCCTCACTCTGGATTTGCAAAAGCCCAGGAGCACAGCTGTCAGTGAGCACCAGTTGAGACTAAGGATCAAAATGAGTCATACTCCAGAAGCTCCCCCTCCTGCAA
The DNA here is from genome assembly GCA_034336665.1 of Luscinia megarhynchos. Taxonomy (NCBI): domain Eukaryota; kingdom Metazoa; phylum Chordata; class Aves; order Passeriformes; family Muscicapidae; genus Luscinia; species Luscinia megarhynchos. Next base: position 66,699,642 of record CM067565.1, read on the forward strand.
GTCTCAGTGATTCTCTCCAAGAAAAACCAGAGCACTACACCACACTTGAACCATTAACAGAGCAGTTGCTTCAGTCCATCTTAACCTACACACACTGGAGACAGACTTTCTATTTTTTATTCTTCCTAAAGCAGAGTGAATGGCTTCAGTATAACATCAGTTCTGAATGCTCTATTCAGTCACCTCAAGAGTTAACTTGATTTGTGCACACATTGCTCACATCTTCAAAAGCTGGAATCTGCTTACTTCCTTTTCCCCACTTTACTCCTTTTTTCATCCGTTTAGTAAGATCAGAAATGCTCACACAGCAAAGAGATTTCATAAGCTTTGAAGCCAAATTTACCATAGGCCTTACTCTATTTCTGGGAAGACAAGACAAGAAATAAAGGAAAAGGAAGAAGAAATCGACAAAATGGTGAATTTTCATTTACAATATTTTCTTTTAGTCTTGCAGAATGGGAAAAGACAATTGTAGTCTTCTTACAGTTTGTCATTTAAAAAGGATTTCAATTACATAGTTTAATAAACGAATACTAACAACAACAACCAAAAAAAAAGCCCCTAACTAAAAAAACAGAGAGAAAATAGGAGGAAAAAGAAAAAAGAGTTTTGAGTAATTCAAAAGTTAGGAAATGCTGCACTTCAGCAATCTGCTGAAGCTTAATGAATAATTTTTCAGGGCAAATCAATCACACTCCATTTTCACCTTTTTGCTGTTCAACGTACTTCACCAGGGACTCAAATATATCAAACATACTAATAATGACATACAAAATTATTACCTCAATGATAAAAAAGTACTCAAGTTCTTTAATGTTTTCCTTTCATTTCAAAATTTTTTCAAATTTTCAGTTTTTCAGCTAACCTGTACCACTCAGCCTAAATATAAAGTGCAGCATGTGACTGCTGAGAAAGAGGAGGTTTTCCAAGATGCTCATGTAACCTGGGGAATGAAACAGAAATTGGTATTCTAGCCCACTTTTCTTCAAATAATAAGCCCAAGTACTGCATAAGTGCATATTAAATATGCATTTGCAGTATAAAAGAAGCAATTAAATTTTGTCTGTTATTTGCCTGAAGACTGACCTGGGAGATTACAGCAAATATTCCAGGATTAGAAACTTCGTTTATTGTTCTTTTCACTGTAGAGTTTCTAATCCTCTTCTGATTGGTAAACTGTTCTAGATTTTTCATCCTGTGAGGTTGCTTTAGTGGTTTTGTGGGGTTTTTTTTTGTTGTTGTTTTTTTAAATTTTTTTAAGGGATTGAATTTTTATTGACAGATACTTTCCTAAAATCATGTGACAGATTTCCTGGTTACATAAAACATGGAAAACCTACACAATATAGTTTCATAACAAAATGAAAAAAAAAAAGCCGCCTGCTTTAAATAAGCACAAAATATAATATGATTTAAGTCTATAATTTGCAGCCAACATAAACCTTAAATATAGCAAAATTGGTCTAGGGTTAGGGCACACAATGCTATAATATTGTCAAATATATTTCCTTTTCTTCTTTTTATCAGCTGATCTCTGCCTACACTGGTTGTATAAAAGCCTATGTTTCTAAGGGAGGAAAAAACCCTCACAGATGTTATATAATTGTATCTTTATGTATTTATACTGTATAATATAATATCATATCATGCATAAAATATTATTTTTTCATATTTATATCCTTTATTTTAGTATTTAGAACATTAATAAAGTTAGGGGATGTGTGGAAATACCAAAGAAGATTATCCTTTCTTCTCTGATGTTCTGCCTCCAGATTTCCTGGCTGTGTTTACATGGATGGTATGAACCAAACCCACACATGATCTTAAATTCAGAAGTCAAAGTAGAAAGCCTGTCTAAGCCTGAGAATTAAGAAAAAGACAGATATCAACACTATCTCCCTCATTCCCACAGTTTTCTCTGTCTGCCTACACACAGTTCAATGTAATTTCAAAGTCAGAAATATCTATTTATTACAGTGAATAGTGTACTGAATGAATACATTCACAAACTATTCAAACTGGAATAAAATTATCAGTTATTAGTTTTACATTTGTCAGTCCTGTACTTGACTGTCACAGTAAACACTATGCTTTATTTTTGCCAAGCTGACAAATTTCTTGGCATCTCAATCTCGCTCCTTTTACTATGTCCTATCTCTCATAGCAGACTTGTTCAGTGTTAAAAATTTTCCATGTAACCAATTTCAGAATATAACCCAGTGGTCTGTTATAAGATTACTTAACCATACACCGTATTTCCACAAATCATGCTAGAAAGCATCTGAAAATCTAACTAATGCAGACCTTCGTCCTGATGAATGAAATCCTAAGGTCAGCTCAGTTCCTAATTTTGAAATTTGTGTCATAATATAGAAAGATAGAAGTAAAATGAAAATTTTACTTGGTAGTGAAAATCAAGTCCTCCAAGTGCTATGGTCAGGTCAAAGGTCAGGACACAGGTCTCCTCTTGTGTTAATGATGTAATAAACTTTGCACAGCCTGAGCCCATCAATCACTACACTGCAGGGAGCAGGCCAAAATGACCTTGTTCCTCTGGTGGCAGTGAAGTAACATGACAGAGTCCCTTATCTAAAGCCACCAGGACTTTTCCCCTTTGGATGAACGATTTGCAGTGTTACATTATGTACATAAATGCAGATGAATGCCTTCTCACCACTCTTGTGCTGTCTAGAAAGCAGCCATAAATAGAATGTTATCAACTCAGTCTTTCTGATCTTTGCTAAAACCATGCTGCATTTTGTTGTTTTTCTTTACCCTTTTGTCATATACTCAACAGTTAATTACATCTTATCCTTTTCTCCTTCAAGATTTGTTCCAAAGGCTTGCCTGCTGCTGCAGTCAAAAACACGATGAAAATTGGCTTGATTATTTACAATAACAATATTTTACTTGTTATAAAAAGCAGATATTATATCTTTGCCATCACCAGGGCTTCAAAATATATTAAAGTATTTGTGATTTTAGGCTGTGACAGTGCTTTCAGCATTCTTCCAGATTAGCAAGTCTGAAGCACTGTCTCCCTAACTTGAACATAAGCTCCATGAAATTTTGCTTCCATGGTGACTAAGATTTTACACCTTTCCCACACAGTGAATTTTCTTACATATGACATATGTATGACAGGATAAGCCAAGACAGAATATTAAACTATCCTTTTATCCCTACCTTTTGCTATATGTCATTTATATGTGTCATCTAGTGACATGTACGGGAAAAGGTAAATATACCTCTTTCCGAAGACTGAGATTTAAAAATTATTTTGAAATACCTGACAATTCCTCAGTTATGATGCACAGAGTACAAAATAAATATCTTTCTAAAAATACCAACAGGATTCGCCCCCACACCAACAATTAAATGATATGTGTCCTTCCACCTTGATTTCTCTTCAGGTTCTAATGCAGTATCATTTCAGTTTACAGAGATACATTTATAATGCTTCCTAATTATACCAATTTATTATGAAGGAGAACCTATGTGCATCTGTCTACCAAAACTTTTAGGCACCATATGTATCTTTGGCATATTTCATAATGTGTTTTCTGGGTGCTTAGCTTTCTCTCAGCAAGTATTTAATTCTGTCCTCTTTATCCTTTTAGTTTCTGTGGTGATTTGTGATGCGAAGGCAGCAGTCTGTGCCAGGTTCTCACAGACTGCTGGAAAGCCACAATTCTTTCTGTCTAGCTCTTTTAAAATAAGAAGCTCCTCTGATGTCTTTTTGGACATCTATTACTAACAGCATCTTTTATCAGTCCAACCTGATAAACACTATTCCTTACAACTCAATTTTATAAAACTTTATTCCCAGTGGCTTGACATTATATTCCACATTCAATACAGTCTGGCCCATCTCTACCTTAGAAGTAAATCCAGGTGTGTGCTCAAGCAGCCAAAAGACACAAGGCACAACTGAACTCAGCCAAGCTAGGTGGTCTTTAAGGTGGCACAAATAACGCATTTCCTTCAACCTACTCTTTAGCTACCAGGGCTGCCTTTGCTTTCCTTCCCCTCCAGGACCTGTCTTCCCAAGGCCTGCTAATCTCCAGCTTTAGTAACTGCTTTTTAATATTTACCAAGTTGTAAGAAAGCTTTTCTTTGTATCCATAAACAAACAACAGATAAAGAAAAGCAAAAAGCGGGAAGTTAGAACTACTTTCCACAAAAACCAAAACTAGACGTGCACACCTCTGCATTTGTGCAGATATGTTGTAGACTTCATTTGAGGGAAACCTAGGAACACAACTACCTTGCTCTAACTGGGCCTTTATGTTCTTTCATGGATGTAATCAAATATTTCCCTCAACAATTTCTCAGCATAAATTATTTCTTGACTCTTTGCATGACAAAATAGCACTTGGATACACAAACTCTTTTATGAAGGCAGTGTTTTGGGGGTTTTCCCGTTTTTTTTTTTTTAAATGAAAACTGCCCTTTTTGTCCATGACTTTTAAGAGATGCTAATATAAACCGTTATTTGATACTACAGCACAGATTTCTTTTTTTACTGTGATTTTTTTTTTCCTTATCAGTGCAAGGAAGAGGAAAGGGTAGGTGTTACTTTTTCCCTGGTAGATAATGTTTCTGACTCTTCAAGGGACATCTGACATCTCAGCATCAAATGAACTCTAAGACAAAAGGTGCCTTCTGTAATTAGTTGCAGAAAAGTTATCTGTGTTTTCTCCTGATTCAAACTCACACCAGATTCAGAGCTCTGGCATTCCTGATAACTTTCATATAGATCCCGAGACCAAAAAAATTTCATACTTATACTGACAAATAAGAATGTCTCAAGTCTCTTTTTTGACTAGGCTTTCCTGCCACTACTTACTTTTCCTGCTACTATATATGTCAAGATGTCAAAAAGATTAAATTCTCAATATTTATGTACTTCTTCTATATTTATGTATTTACATTTAGCTTTATACTTATTAGGGTTTACTTTTACAGCTTTTGATGTTTATCCACACAATCTCATAACCACTGCTTCTTACTATTGCAAAACTGTTAACTTAATGATTCTACTGCTGTGAACAGATGAAAGAAGTAATGGTCAGTATTCATCTGAGAATAAAACAGGGTTTAGCATCAGAAAACATAACCCACTTCCTGGTCAGAAAGTCTAGCTCTTTCCATCAGTGTGAAGAAAAAATTTTGGACAGCAGCAACATAGAAATACAAAGAGGAACAGTAATTTTTTCACTCAAGGTAACATAGCCCACCTCATTGTCCCTGATTTTCTTCATATGCAGTGTAGGAATGCAGGAAGCTGCTGTTGCTTAGAGAAAATAATAGCATTATTTAATAGCTCCTGAACCCACTTTGTTGCCTTTTCTAAAGCATTTAATGAAATGCAACTGGCCTTTTATTATCACATGAAGAGGCAGGAATGCAGTGACACAATGTAAAGTCCTAACATCTGTCCATCACCTTCCTTTCACAGCTTCTTTCTGCTTCTGCCCTGTACCCTTTGTACCAACTCACCCCATTCCCAAAAAAGATCAACTGCCTGCATAAAAGTAAGTTTCTGGAAACTTGCAGTCCAGCTAACTTCTACAGAATGATGTTTTCAAATGTACCTAAAAATAACTAGAGCTGCAGTCACCCACACCTACACATATATGGTTCATCACTGCTACTCCTTATGTAAGCTGAAATTTTGGCAGAAGTAGTTCACAAGGAATACACTTGGCCATATCCTGAGCTTGATTAAAATGCTAAACAAACAAAATATCTTGGGTAATTAGTATTTCTTAGTTTTTAATCACCATGATTCACATTAAAACTTAATCCTTCCTATACAGTCAGTCTAAAATATCTCTAGAGTTGCTTTTCAAATCCAAGTTCGTTTTCCTTAGACAGAACAGCACTGAGAAAAAAAAGCTTGTTTCAAGAAATAGGGTTTTTTCTCTGCAAATAAATTCTACACATAGTTCTTTTGGTTTTTTAGTAGACCAACCATGCCCCAAGCTATTAAAAAATGCATGCATATTTAAAAAAAAAAAAAAAAGCACAATTAGATCCAAGAAATAGAATCAAGCAAACACCACATAATTATTCCCACTAGAATAAACCACTGCTTACTTCACAGAAATTAAGACACTGAAGCACACAACATCCTTTAATGGTCAGTTCCAGACAGATGCCTTGTTTGGCAGATATTCTAGTAGCACTGTGCCTCAGTCAAGTAGAGATGCACAGGACTAAGCTATAAATTGTCCCTTTTCCTTTCCCTGTTTGCACCCCAAAAAAGACCATCAGACAACCAAGACCACACGTTCCTACTCCAGACAGGTCAGGTTGCCAGTCATGCCTCAGAATGTGGTTCCCAATAAACAGAACCACTCAATCCCATGACCAAAACCTGCTACTCCCAATGAAGTTCTAGATAAAGATCAAAGTATTAATCATGAGATCCCATCAAAACAAGCCTGTGGCAGCACTGAATTCCAGTGAAGTTACTCATGTGGCTCCAAATCCCATATTGCAGTGCTGGCACAGTAACATTAAAGTAACTTATCAGCCCTCAGCAGTCTTTCACCAACATATTGCAGCCCACTTTTAAACACATTTTAGCACAGTTGAAGTGCAGTATTGGAGCTGTCCCCCACCCCAAGTTTTGTGTGTACTAGGCAAAAAGAGGAGGATCTTTCCCTTCAGATGCTTGCTAGCAACACCCAGTCTAGTGTGTGATCACATGCCATGTGTAGGGTTGCTGTTGGGCAGCTCCCTTAGCTAGAGGGGGCTACACCCCACCTGATAAAAGAATCACTTGTATTACTGCTAACAAACATCAGCAGTGAAACAGCAAACCATAAGTAATCTTAAATAACAGCTGCATGATAAACAGTCCACTCAGGATGCCAACAGATACAAGTCCATATTGTGTGCAGCATCACATGAATCAGAAAGAAAAAAAAGCCTTGAAAAAACATTTTAAAGATTTACTTTATATCTCAAACACAAACTTCGAACCAACTTTTTCAAGATTTCACATACTTATCTATACTAAACCTCTGTATATGCCTGTAGACACTGCACTGCAATTGCAAGTGGGAAGATGGCATTAGCACAGTACAAAAGCAAAATAAAGTGGCAAAAATCAGAAAGCAGACATGAGTACACAAGCACAGCACTGGCTTCAGGTTTTGTTTTGTGGTAGCCAGGACTTTTTCTTAGTCTCCTCTTTATAGACAGACAGAAAAAAAAAAAAAAACAAACCTCTGAAGAAAAATATAAAGATAAATGATCTGTTTGAAAGAGCTTCATGCAGCAAGTGTGTTACAACCAGACAACAGAGAATAGGAAGGGCAGGGGTTTGTCTAGGTCAAGTTTAATTACCATCTGGGGCAGCTGATGGGACTCATTCAATTTATGTAAAAGACACCCTTATTAGCTCCTCTGCAATCACTGCACCTAAAATTAATGCAAGATTTTAAAATTATTATTATTAAATCTGTCTATTGGCTCTTTCATTTTAGTTATGTTAATGTTTGGAAAAATCAATTTCATTCCCCCACCAAGATACTCTCTTCACATTAGTGCAAATCATTCACTGCCACACACCAAAGTGAGGGAACCAACTCTTACTGAGCTCTTGCTCTCCTGGGACCACGATATAAAAACCATGGCCCCACTGTGTATTGGGTAATCTAGAACTTGTAATTACTGTCACTACAAATTCAAATACAGCTGTCCACATAAAAAAAGAAATAGATCCAATGCCTGAATTACAAAATGCCCATAAACATGTCCATACCACTTTCATAAGAATTCAAAATACTGTACTTTCCTTCTTATATAAAGCAAAATTAAATTATGCAAGGTCTCTGCCATTCAAGTCCTTGGCTTCCATCTACATTTCACATTAAAGCAGTCTTTAAGAGTTCATATGGCTCACTGTGAAAACCAAATGACACACAGCCAAACCACAACATGGTGCAAAAGTAGGCCAATCATCTGCATAGAATCTGCTGTCATTGAAATTGATGATCCAGTGTTGTGGAATATTTTACTTGATTGCAGTTAGAAATGCAGGGCAACACTGCAATCACTGCACAGCAAAATGGGATTTAATGCCATAGGCAAGAAGCTGCTTGGGATTGGCTTTGCTTTGTTTTGGGGTTTTTTAAAGCTAAAAATATCCCACTATAAAAAATGTTATTTCTAAAAGCCTGATGCTTATCCCCAAATCAATGTACCTCATGTATGCAAGTAAAATACAGCATTTTTCACAAGTAGGATCAAATTACAAGGAAATTATTTTTGTAATCATTGCTGTGCAGAATGGTTTATATAAAGAGGCTCTTACAGCAATGGCAGTTTATGGAAATAGTAATGTGAAGTTTAATTTCCCTTGCTTAGGTACACTAGTTGCTGTTTTTTAAATTCTTGGTAAATTTTAGCTTGTGAATACATTTTTTAAGACTATGAATGGCCAAACAGGGATGAGTCATTTCCAGTTCCCTCACTTCAGGCTTTTCTGCATGAACTGAAAGATATAATTGTCCTCTGCCCGTAAAGACAGCTGGTATGTACATGCAAATGAGGGTCACTGTAATTTCCATAAGAGATAGAACTACTGTTGCACTGGACACTAGTCCCTTCACAATAACAGTCTAAAGCATTGGTGGGAAAAAAACCAAACCAAACCAAAAATTATTAGTAAGTAAATCAAAACCTTGTGAGGTAATGTGAAAAAGTCTATTTCCTAGGGAAAAAAGGTATCTAAAAAGAAATACCATGTTCTTGAAGTTTGCCACATACAATTATTTTCATTGTAGCACCACCATAAAGTCTAATTACTGGCAATTAAAAATTTTTCAGTTGTTTATCAGCTGTCATATGTTGATAGCTAAAAAAACCCCCAATGTGCTTTTTATATGCTAAGAATCTGAAAGGAGTGAACACCTCAAACTAGAAAAGTTTAGGTAGCATGTCTGAAATTAAGTCTAAGAAATGGGTGAAAGGGATTTAAAACCAAAAAAAAAAACAACAAAAAAGATTCAGCTCATTTCACAGAGGGTTAGTCTCAGATGGGACTGACTTTTTCTCTGTTAAAAAAATTGAATTCTAATTTTTTAGACTGAAATTTGGGATCTTAATTCAAGATTGCTGAAGAATGAAAGCATTGTGACTTGAATCTGGAAAATAATTTTAGTTATTTACTTCCTAAATTATACTCTTTTGTTTATTTTTCATAAAACCACAAAAAAAAACTCACTCCATTTTTGCAAAGAGCTTGTGCACATATATGATTGTTGTGCTCATGCATCTAGAACTGACTTCATTCAAAACAAAATTGATTTTATCTAACAGCAGGTGCTCTTGGGGTATGTTCTCTTAGTTCTGCATGTTTCTTAAGTGAAAAATAGATGGAATATGTTGCTGAGTTTTCTCTGTATGCATACCTCCAGTGTGGCAGAAGTGTTCCTATTTATTAATATATTACCATTAGAAGGAAACTTCAGGTGGGGGGGAAAAAACCCGAGAGTGAAGGAAAGTGTATATATAACCATCTACTCACACTCCCTCATTTGTGAACTTACTATTCCCATGTCCTTGTGACAGGATGCAAGCTGCCCAACATGCAAGGTAAAGAATGCTCTACTGAATGAGTCACCTGAGCAGCAGCCCGTCACAGCTACCAAATTGTACAACCCTGTTTCCCTTCTCCTCCCGTTTTCGCTGCCTTTCAATACATTAACATCTTTTTCTTCTCCTCCTTCCCCCTTCTGAGGGGGAAATTGGTTCCTCTCTGAAGTGCTGTCCATCTGTGCTTGCACAGCTTTTTCCTTTTGTACCAAGCAAATCCTCATCATTGCCTCAGTCTAACACCAGGTGCACCTCTCATATGTTTATAGTACACTACAGGAATACCTAGCACAAGAAATCCCCAAACAGGATCCTGGTTACAGAAAGCTTTGCATTTGAAAGATCTATTTATGCAGAGAGCTGGTCTGCCTACAACAGTGCAGCTTTTAGCATTTTCAACAAGAATAATTTAAGGCATTCAGCCTTCTCCTACAGGATGCAGACAAAGGAGACAAGTAGAAAGAAAAACTTCAAAGAGTTATGCACTTCCTTTACTGAGAGTACTGCCAGACTGATGAAATGAAACTGTGTTTGTGAGATCAGGCCTTGGATTTTAAAGCTGTCAGCACACATAAAGATGACAATGCATGAAAAGTATTGCATGCAATGAATTAAAGTATTTTAAAAATGTTTTCAAAGCTGTTGTGGGGGGAAAAACCCAATACCCCCAAAACAGCCCTTAATACATACCACTCACCTGAAAAGACATTGGGAAACGCCTCTGTAGAAGCCTGGACCCCTGAGGACTTTCCTTGAATGAGTCAAAGGCACTCTTTCTGCTTGAAATTTCTCTCTAAACCCCTTGTGCTCCAAAAAGTCTGCAGAGCTCACTTTCTCCGTTATCTCGCTTTTGTGATTAGACACCTCTTCTGTCCAGTCTGCAGAGCGACTGAACAAGCCTGCCAGACTAGCAGACCTCTTCTTCCTGATTGGAGACTTTTTCCTTTTTGTGGAAGGACTCCTGCCTCCTTGTGAAAAGTGGGCTCTGGGATGGGGAGGGAGAAGGGGAATGGTTGGGAGAACTCAGTTGCCTAGTTGTGGTTTTGATGTAACAGGGATTAATTAGATAGGGCTTAAAACATCGGGAACCAAGCATCGGACTGTCTGCTGTTCCTTCAGAGGACAAGCTGCCATTTTTCATTTCCGTGGATAAACCATTGTGCAGCTCCTCCTGGCTGGCTGACAGAGCGTGCTTCCCTTCCCGAGTCTCAGCAGCATGATCACGGCCTGCATCTGAAGCACCACCCTCTGCTACTGAGCCCTGAACACGGACAGCCTGCACCTCAGCGGTTTTAGCCCCAGCATCTGCCGCTGCAGCTGGACGAGCCTGTGCGGAGCTGTGCGTCTGCGACCCGCTTTCTACCGCAGGTCTGTCCCAACCATCTTGTGCTTCACTGGCCACGGCATCCACTCCAGCAGGGAGCTGCTCCTCACTCAGTGGCTGGCGCCCCTGTGTTTCAGATAAGCTGCTACCCGGAGAGCCTGTGCCATTTGCCGCTTCCTTCGCTTCTCCTTCAGTGGCACAGGAGACGGGAACGTTCCCCACAATCTCCGGCACCGCTGGAAAAGCCCCCTCGGTGTCTGGGCTCCTCTCTTTGTCAGCGGTAGTCACTGAAAAGAAACGTTCGAAATCCAAGGGGGTTGCTTGAGAATTAGCCATGTGTCGGCCCATTGTTTTGGTGACAAGGTCCTCAGTTCCAGTGTTAATTGCCCCCTGCTGCTGCTGCTGCAGCCTAATAGCTTGCTGGATATCAGAAAGCAAATCCTCTTGTTCTGCAGCTGAATGGAAACTGTATATATCCGTATCAGAGCCAGAGCTGGTCCTTTGTCCATCCTGTGCCTCCGCAGCAGCTGGAACAGTTTCATTTCTGATTTCAAAATGTTCAACATCTGTGTCTGAGAGACCCCCCTCATCTGCAGAGATGCTTATATCGGGAGTTTTGGCTACAATCGAATGAGTACTGTCCAGCTCCCCAGGCTGCAAGGCCTGGCTCTCCAAAACATCCTCCCGCGAGCTGCTATTCCCATCTTTAGCCTTGGACAGATTTTTTCTGATCCTCAGATTTGAAAACACAGAGGGCCTGGAGTCCGACTTCCCCTTCTTCTTACCCGATTCGCTCCCTTTGGCGTGCTTCCCCAGCCCCCTTCTGCCTCCCGACACCTTCTTTGTGCCGTCCGCATCCTTGGGCCCAGAGGCATCTTCTCCTCCTTCCTGCACATCACCTGCATTTTTCTTCAGCTTCCCATCTTGATTCCCCATGATTTTTCGCAGCGCACCGCCTCCGGCAATCAGGCCATCCTCCCGGGCGTCATTCCCTCGGCCTGCCGGCGAGATCCCCTCTGGCGACGCGGGGCTGTTTCCGAGCGGCGGCGGCGCGGGAGAGGCGAGCGCTCGCCGCGGCGCTCTCCCGTCTGCCGGAGCCGGCTCTCCGCACGGCGCGCCGCCGGCGCCGGGCGCCGCCGGGACATGCTCAGTGCAGCACCGGGCGCCGCAGACAGCTCCTTGCCGCGGCCGCCGGCGCGCCGCGCCCCCGCCGCTCTCCCGCCGCCTCGGGAAGGACTCCGTGAACAGCCTTTCCGTCAGAAAAGTCACTTCTTTTTCCACGGTTTTTATTGCCTGCATTGCAAGCTCGGCTTGTCACCAAATCATTTATAGTTTCAGTACTTCAAGCTCCTGAAGGGAAAAAGGAGGAAAAAAAAGTTAAAGCAGAGTACTTGAATTACTCTGCAACTCCTTTGCAATTGCTTAAACAAATAACCTAACACTTGGAAAGAGAAATATTATGATTATTTAATAGTTTATAAGGTGCTTAAGCATATGCTGCTTTGACAGATTACACAATACCTCTGGTGATTTATATGCTTCTTTTTAATGGCCACCAAAACAATACAGAATTTTAAAAGAACACTCATTGTCCTTTTAAAGTAGACAATAAAGATAAAAACAGAAAGTTCTTTCCACAATTTTAAAGAGTTGCACTTAAAATTCAATGCATAGTGGCAATTGTGCCATAAAAAGCTTCCCACAATTTGTATTCAGAGAAGGTAGATATACTGTTATTCCCAGGAGAATCAGCTCATCAATATTAAAACACATCACCATTGTTTTCCCTGATAAGAACATCTGGCATGAAACAAGATAAAACAAACAAGAAAAATAACAGTATTCAAATGCTACTAAGGAAAAAGATACTGTAAAGTATTCCTCTATTTCACCCTACATATTCAATAATTTATTTAGATGCTGACACTTCATAACTACTTTGGAAGCTTGTGCAAAAGTTTTCACCAGTTGCTGCTTCTCCTTCTTTTTTGCTTTAGATGTATAAGCTTCAGTATTTCGTAAATGCATTCCCTAAACTTCTGGACAGATATTTCCTTCCACTTTTAAAATTTAGAATTAAAATAACTGGAATTGAAACCAAAGGACTTAAGATGCCAAATTGCTAAGTTGGATCAGCTCAGCTGTCCAATACCTTGGTTTAACACCAAACAAATAGTAATTAGATAGATTTTCTGTTTATAATTTACCATCTCTAAACTGCCCAGTCTATTAGGTCCAGTTTCTGTGAAAGACTTTATTTATTCCTCATGGCTATGAAATTCATCACTTAGAATTTCCTTTTCATCAGGGATCACTCAAACCAATGCATCATTCCAGGGAAACACATTCTACTGGTTTATCTAACTCTGGCTTTTGATGTGACTCCTACCAGTGATTTTACTTCTTTCCTCTTCCTTAATAGACATTAAAGAAGAAGAAGGAGTATCATTCACATTTTACAAACTATACAGGCATATCCTCCCCCCCCTCCCCCTAAGGCACACACTACTTCTTTTTCCCCAAAGATTTCTAATACATTTACAAATCTAGGCTCTTGTTATATAAAGAGCAAATAATTGCTGTTTATTTGCTGTGAAAACAATAATGCCATTAATAACACATGGAAATTAATTATTTTGAACTATTATAATTTTTTCCATGTGCTTCTTGGTCACTTACTGCTATGATGTAAGCCCTGCCCTGAGGAGCTTGTGGTTCAAGCATGAGAAACCTCTTGTCTACAAAAACTTGAGTGCTTTATGTGGATCAGATGATTTTGTATAGTCAGTGGGATGATTTGGTTGTTTTTGGGTTTTTTAAAATTATTTTTCCTTATATAACCATGTCAAACATCTAATTTTTCCACTTTTAACACTTAACAACTATAAATATACTAACAAGAACTAATACAGCAAAACCTGCAAGAGCAGGTTACTTGATTTTCCTTTTTTACTCCATTCTTGCTTTTGCTTTCTGTTATCCTACTTAATTTCTACTTTGTTGCAGTATTTTACCTCTTACATCATTATAATGTATTTGCAAAAGGCTTTTGAAAGCACATATAATTACAGTTCAACTGAAGATACAGAGTAAGAACTAAGGCAGAGCTTGAGAGAACCATTGTAGTAGAATAATACCTTGATGGGTATTTTCACTGACTAGAACTGACAAGGATCTAAGCCTTGACTACAACTGGAGTATTTGTATCTTCCAACCTCGCTTAAAAACACTTTCACCACTAAAATATGCCAGAAATTAACAAAATGCAGGAGTAATATAAAGATACAACGGACTGAACGTGTAAGGGAAATGTAGAATAAGTGTAACATTCTGAAACACTCCCTTCCTTCTCTGCAAACTTACCTGGCAGATCCTATACACTTCCATTACAACTAATGATAATTCACCAGAAGTGATTGCTCTGCAAATTGTGTTGCAAAACCAAGTCATCAACAGATAGGCTTATAAGAGAGTCAAGTTCATTTTCTAATTAGATGCTAGAAGCTTATAATAGTTTTAATCATGTAGGTTCATTATTTCCTAGAAGTTTTCATACAGCACATCCTGATGAGTCAGCTCTTTAAGAAGTCCCACATAATATATAGCCAGAGATATTTTCAAAATTTAAATATGCTACAATAAAAGACCAAGTGTTAATATTTTGGGGTCTGATTATCCTCAATCAGTCTTTTAGCTTTTGAGAGAGAGAAAAATATGCTATCAGAAGTCAGCAAGAAACCAGAACATTTTGGCATCAGAGTAAGCAACGTTTTAAAAGTTAACATGGTATTTAATATACTATACAAAAAAATAGAAAGACTGTCAACAGGCACTAAATGGAGAAAAGGATTTAGGTGTTCAAGAAGGATATGCCATTTTAAAGAGTGATGATAACTCATTCTGAGTTACTACAGCTTATTCTTAGCTTGCTATAAGTTGTCAACAAACTACTGAGGCTAGTCAGGTAGCCTGCCTGCCTGGCTCATTCAACATCTCCCAGTGCTCAACCAAAAACACTGAGGGGTGAGACTACAAGCAATAGACCTGAGATCCTCCTCATCCCCCACTCTCCTCCTAGACTCAGGAGGTGCAAATAGCAACACACAGAGGAGAGTCAAAACTTACAACTCAAGACACATTATCCTTGCGCTCCCAGAAACCTCCACATTAACACATTCCTGCTAAAACCATAGAACCCTGTTCCAGGACTGCAACAATATTCAGGATAGCTACCATTTCCTGCAGCCTCTCTGGAAAGGTGAGCAGCTCCCCCAGCACTGCCTGCCTGCCCCCTTGATCAGCTGGGAGGGGAAGGGCAGCACGGATTGCCCACACCTGGGGCCGGGGCTCAGCCTCCTGGAGCTCAGCCAAGGCACAGTGCTGCCCTCCTGTCGGCCCAGGAGCCCTCCCTCCAGCTGCTTACAGAAAGGCTGGCTGGCCAGTTTGGACCTATGGCAAACGTGGGCTGCCTGGAGGAAATGAGGGCTGCTTAGGGGAGCCTGCTCATGGGGACAGAGCTTTCTTGGGGTGGATGAGTTCCCACCATGCTTTACTGACTGTGATGTTTCATTCTGCTCTCAACAGTAGTTGCTGAACAAGTCCCAGTAGAGTGAAGACAACACCTCAGCTAATGCCTGCTGCCTTTGGGCAGGGCTGGGCTTTACCCACAGGGCCCCAGGAAAGGGTTTAATGCACAGCAGTGCTGGCAAGACACAAAGGACCCAAGGCAGCATCCAAGCAGTGATGCTGCACATCACCACTGTGCAGCAAAGGTGTGGAGGGCAAAGAATGAGCTGTGCCATGTGCCCCAGGGACTGAGGGACAGGCTCTGTGCTCACAGCCAGCTCTTCCAGCAGCCCAAAGGGGCTGGTCAGGCTGCACAGGTGTGTGTACATGTGCTCTGTGCCTCGCCACTTCCCTGCTGGGAGGCTCAGGAGATGAGGCTGCTGCAGCCCAGGGCAGGTGCTCTCCTGGGTGTCACACACAACGCAGCAGGCTAGGGTAGAGGGGCCCAGAGGGGGCTGAATCCCAGTCTCCAGGGACTCAGGCTCCACAGAGGTGGGCTGAGGCTGAGGCAGGGCAGTGTGAGAGCCCCAGCACTGTACCATGGACCCTGGGATCTGGGCTCTGCTCCCCAGCACTGTGTGCCCTCCATCCTCCTTTCACATGCTGCCAGAGAAGGGAGACATGGCTGCAGGGCATCCTCCGTGTCACCCATACACACATGCAGAGATTAATTTTAATGAGTGGCTCAATGTGCTTGGGTTTGGTTTGGAGATAAAGGCACATAGAGTAGCAGGAGGGTTTTAAAGTACTCTGGTGCCACATTACTGACTGCAAAATGTTAATGCAGAGGGTGTGAAGAAACACTTGTTTAAAGCCGACCAAGACATTCCACCCATCTATATTACTAAAGCTTGAACTTTCATACTCATTCAGCTCAGTGCTGGAACCTGGTCCCAGTTCCTGGTGTTCTGTGGCAGCAAGAAACCTTCCCTGGCTGCCATTCTGAGCATGATGTAAATTTGTCTTCCCAAAAGGCATCAGCTACCATTAAATATTCCTTTACATTGCCAAAGTCATGCTCCAAGTAGTTGAAAATTTTTCCATGCCCCCACACTTCCATCTGTTTCAGCTATAGGGAGATTTGTCTTTTAGGACTTCACAAGTCCTAGGTGTGACTGGCAAGGGACAAGTCAGGTGATCAGAAAACATAAAGTGAATTAAGAGACCATAGTGGCCAGGATTAAAGCTAGACCTGCCCTTGCTTCATTTAGTTTCTAATGGATATGAGATTCTGCTCTTTTTTTATTACTTGTTTAAGCAGTATGAAACCATGCCTTATGCATTGTATTTATATTGCGTAGAGGTGATCCAGCTACTGGGAAACCTAGTTTACCTACTAAAAGGCTTTCCTTTAGGAAGGTTCAAGGAGCTTAAACCTAGTAAGCAATGGTCCTAGGTGAGATTTGTATTTCTTAGGATCTTTTATTTAGTGCAAGAAAAAATATTTACTAGGTTTTTCAAATGCCTGCCAGTGCTGAACTTTCTTTCTCATAATTTCTGTCTAGTGAGAACTATAATTTAAAATTAATGTATCTGAAGAAGCAGTGTCTCCAGCAATGCAATGTTTGCCAGCTACATGCTGCAGAAGGGCACTGGCTGGGAGCCAAAATCTCTATGAAACATTTAACCTCCTGAATTTTTCACCTAAATGCAATAATACATTTATGCATTGTGGAATAGAGTGTTTTTTGTTTAAAAATGTTATCAGCTTGACATAGCAAAAGTCATACACATTCTTATAAGTTGCTTCCTTGTTTTCCCTTTGCATTTCCATATTCTTACTGCTTCTATATTGTAAAATACACTTTTCATCATAAAAGCTGTACAGAACCTATCACAGTTGCTTATAAGGGAGGAGTTGGCTGAGCAGCTGCACTCAAACCTCTGCCAGCATTCCGGAGATTTATGCATTGCATTTCAAGTTAGGTCACAGAAATAGGCTCCAAAAGTCCAAAAGGCCTCTGCAAATGCTACAGCCAGAGACTCCTGTATTTGGAGCACAGTGTACTACACTGCTACTGTAGCCAAACCCAGGCAATGAAGAAGTCTGAAAATCTGGTTTATTCCCTATTAAAGACTGAAAAGTGAGGTATCTTGTGACACAGCTTTCCCTATTTTTTGCACAAAGTTTATTTCAGACAAATTGTATGCTGAATGCAAATTGCCAGCACTTGCTTGCTAGTATATGCTGAACAAATTCAATGCAACACATCTCTTGGCTACACCAAGAAAAAAATAATTAGCAAAATATCAGATTACCAGACTGTTAAAATAAAGAAAAAGCAGTCTCTACCATTTAAGCCACTGTTAAAGTAGAATCAAAAAATTGGAGTAACGGTCTAAGTTATAATTTTATTTTCTAAGGAATGAAATTTAAGCAATAAGGTTGTTTCTTCAGACCTCATAATACATTTTGAGCACAGTAGGAAACATCAACCAAACTTTTAAGATGGAAATCATTAAACTGCTGCAAAATTCACGCACGTGCAGAATCCATATTTGTGTAGGGGGGGGAAAGATAATCAGAACTGACTGTGTCAGTCGATCAAACAGGATTAACGTCGTTTAGAACTACCCACCACAAGCAAGCATCTCGTAGGAAAAACTGAGAGTGGACAGGATTTATTGTACTAGATGACAGAGAAAGGAACAAAGAACACAAAACTGTAGGAAACTGGGCCTCCTCATTTTCATTCCTTAGAAAAGAACATATTCTGTTAAATCAAGCGGAAAATTACATATTGTCTTGTTGGTTTTCTTGGACAACTCCCAGAGTACTTAATGACAGGTTTGAAAAATGTAGACTTTGATCATATCAGTGAACCTTTCTGCCTGCAGAGAGCCCAAAACGCCATGAAACAATGGTGTATTTTTGAGCCTACTCCTTTTCTGCAGGAGACAAGGGATTAACTAAAGTACTTAGTGCTCTAATTTTATCTTTTCTACTGGAGAAATTATCTACTAGTCTGAAGGAAAATTTGAGAAAGATTTTCCTGAGACTCACTTTAAAGTTTTTAATAATCTCTACTGAGTACATTGATTGTTTTTAAAAATATATGAAGAGATGAAATAATATTAATTATTTACCCTCTTATTTTAGGCATCAGTTATTGTTCTGTTGCATACACACATATGGATGTGTAACATTTGGATCAAATAAAAAAAGAGAGCATTTGATCAGCTTTCACTTCTTCTCCTGTCAATTGCCATAAGTATGTTCTCCATAGAGGGGACAATCCTGGGGCAAACTCTGTAAAACCCTTAGAGAAGTCTATAAAATGTGATAATTTTTATTTTGTACTATTTTTTTGCATTGTTTCAGATAGTTTTGGCAATTAGAAAGCAGGACAATGCACATCAGCTGGTCTACAAGTCTACCTAGACAGAGTACTTGCTAACAGCCAGTCAGTCCTGGCTGCCTCACTAGGCTGAACTAGCTGTGATAGCAATTACCTGCACCAAGACACCTGCAACTGTGCAAAGTGGGCTCACTCCATAAATTATGTTTTGTGTCCTAAGATAGACCTCAGCATGAGGGACATGGAGTCTAGTTAGCACAGTGAATTCCTAGTGGTTTTGTAGTTAAAATGGCTTTCCTTTTGTCAGCTGAATGGTTACTATAATGAGTTAAGGTCCTAATCATCGATAATGATTGAACAGGTGGGAAAATATTTAACTACAGTAAGACAAAAGAAACATGGCCCAGATAAATAACACAGATGCTTAGATAAAGGTCATGAAATTCAATTAGAATGATGATGGTTTTATATCAAAAGTATTATGATATGTATACACGCCACCACTGAACTACAGCTTTTGTAGTGTGATCCAGATAGGGGACTGAATGTTCATTCCATGATCAAAAGAAAGCTAAATTTTACCAGATGGCCATTTGCTCACTGTGCACATTCCCAAACTTTCATAGTCTTATGCCTTCTTCCTCAACTTCAACATCTTCATCTGACTAAATATCTAATGTCCTATTGAATTTTTTCTCCTGAGCTACTCTCCTTAGACTTAGTCTCCACACCTGCTGTATACAAGAATTTTTTGTTTGATGTCTCTTCTCATTAAATGATTTATCCAGCATCATCCACAGACCAAGAATATCCTCAATATGATGGGTGACCTGCTTTTAAATACGAAATGGCACCTCTTTTTCTATATTGGTTTATCTTCATTAATTCCTTTTTCTGAAGTTGTTGATCATTTCAAATGCTTACACTCATTTCCCAGTTTCTACTGCACCTTCTCTTGCTGTGCCATTTCTCCCTTCTGCTAACTAACCCTGTTCTCTTCTATACATGATAACTGTCCTGTCCTTAAATGGTGTATCATCAGGATATATTACCTTGAAAAGTAAAAAAAAAAAATAAACCCAGGATTTGGAGATACATCTGGTTCAACATCAAGCTTCTAGCAATTTTCAGTGTGACAGACTGCAGACAATGATGTAGGAAACACTCTAAGTGTAAGCAAGAGGAATTAATTTCCCCAAGTCAGTCATTCAGGTTAATGAATGTCCTTAGATAAGGGGGTGGTTTGTTTGTTTTTATTGAGTCTCACAACCAAACAGTCTTGTGCAGGACACCTTGTTCAGGGTGTGCTATCATGTTAGGTGTGTTTTGTGCTCACAGACACGTCAGTCAAAGGTGGGACCAGCTGCACCAAACACTAAGCAAAGTGCTGCAAGCTCACTGTTCCTACACCAGAGAGCTGATAATCTAAGCAGACTCACATGGATAACCTCATTAACTCAATTACATTTATTTTCTTCCCTCTGCCTTTCACCGCTTTCACTTTTGCATCACAGTGCAAAGGTATTTGATGGACCAATATCAGTAGCCTTCCAGAAACAGATTCTTAATGTGGAAAGGATAGACATCCTGGCCTAGTAAAATTAAGTAATTGTTTTAATTGTTTCATGTTTATAGCAAATATGTGCAAAGTGGGAAAAGTGAGTGCTAAATCTTTCAAATCAGAGGACAATGAGCTACAGAAGGGCTCAGGTCAGTACAGAAAATAGGAAATAGGTGTCTCTGACATGGGATAAATACGACATGAAATGCTCAACCACATTGGGAAACTGCAGACAGATGGAAGATCTGTCCTTTCTGTAATACATCATTAGGAAGTATTGCCTTGAACTGCCTTGAACTCTCTGATTTCTGGGTGGTTTAACTGTGGCTGTAGAGATTAATCTCATGTTTCCATTCCATCCAAATACATGAATTCTCAAGCTCTGAAAAAAGGTTTATTGCTGCCACACAGATACCAAAGTGCTGGACTTCTCCTGCACAATTGCAAGAAATAGAATTACTCACGTGGCTGTACTAAGTTTTATTTTCAACCATTACTGTTACCAGTGCTACTTTTGTGGCAAGATACTGTAGCTCAATCTGAGTATACAAAAGAGAAGGAAACAGGACTGATATTGACATTAGGCTCTGATATAGACCAAGGGCTCACTGTGCACTAAGTATCCTGTAAGCAGAGCAGAAGACAAGATTTGGGGTTCTGGCGAGTCTGCTTGGTGATTTTCATTGGTGGTGGGTTTACTTTCTTTTATTTATATATTTTTTAAATATTTAACTTGGGGCACAAGCTGATTACTGATAAAGCAAAAATATGCAATGTTAGAAAACACACCTTATTTTAATGCTGTCAGATAAATATCTTATACCAGTCTGAAAAACAAGGAGAAAAGAACTTGACAGGATATTTACAGATCCTGCTTTCTTTCTGTTCCACTCTGCTGACCTTACTGTTATTCACTCCCATTAGGGACTATTCATGACACAATTGCTTTTTTTCTACCACCATGTCAATATCTGATTAGACACAAATAAGCTTCTTCTGTTCCTCTAATTCAATGCTAATCAAAAATATATCAAGTGCCACAAAAGGCTTCTAAGCAGTCCAAAGTTTCTGTATGAAATTTTATATTAACAGTCTGACATTTCTCCCTCTGATGTGGAAATCCAGCTGTGTCCCAGAGAGAAAATCAGATGGGTTTCCATTAAGCCACAGCTCTCAAGATTGTCTGCACAGTCAGGAACAAGTCATTTGGAAACAGTTGTGGATAAACATCTGTTTAGCAGTATGCTGGATATACCATTTTTCTGATAATAGAAGTTGAAAAATTTCATATATATATCATAATTCCTTTTAAAGATATAAAAGCATAGCAGATATAATTTTTAAATTCAACTCCCATATTCCTCAGCACAGTTGCAGTTCCTTAAACTGCTATTAGCCCAAATCATGCATTAATAAGGCTGCCTATGTTGCCAATTAAAGCCCTAACTGCATGGAAGATTTCAGGGAGACCTTAAGGCAAAACCCACACCAAAGCCATCTTTATTTATAAATATACATGTGTCTTGACACAGCTGCCTTGATCCCTCAATTAGAGTCTGCTCCAGCTGTGACCTAGAACCCTTGATACTCCTGTTGTTATAGCTTGGAATGAATAGATCCTGCCCACTGTTTTCTGGGGAAGGCATGCAGATAAAAGACAGAAATACCTAGTTCATGACCTAGAAAACCATTCCTTACTCAAATATTAGCATGCAAAATAGATTATATTTCAAAGAGATAGAATGTCATGTTACTTAAAAATTCCACTAATAATAGTGTCTGCTGTGAGTTATTCTATTTTGATTCTCTTTAATTCTACATTTTCTTCTGATTCTATCCTGAAAAGAAGTGCAGAGAAGAGAGCCTTGAAATATTTATAATGAGCATATGTAAAGGCTGCTTTAGACAATGCAAATTTAAACTCTACATTGAAATACAGCCTGTATATAAACTGCTGTGTTACAGACTATAACATTCAAGGAAGCCATAAAGTTCTGATAGAAAAGACACTAAAGGCCCAGAAGCACCACACCTCCAGACTGGAATGTAATTATTAAAGCATTGGAAAGAAACTGAGTTTTCTTATGCACAATTGTGAATACATCATAAAGAACTGAGTGTAAGTAAGGATTAAAATTTTGAACATGTACATATTTTTTAAACTCAGATCTTCATATGGAACAAAGTATTATTTTCATATGCTGCAAAATGAATTTAATGATAACTAAAAAAAAGAGTTTGATCCAGGCCAGGGATGTGTGTGCACACAAACCACAAAAATCATTGTATATGTTCAGTATGATGATAAACTTTAAAAATTGCTGGGTTTCAGGGGGATTTTGAGTTGTTATCTGATGACTCAGATTGAGAAATTTTACAGATATTTTGTAAACACCAAGGATTGCAGTAACTGGAATTGATTACAAGACTATTTCAGATATCTAAAATAAGTTCTCACTAGTTAAATGTCCTTTTACCTGGCTTATCTAGATTTTTCTGTTATAGAACAATTTGTATAAAGACTTCATGAAAGAACATTCAATCTCACTTTTTTCATGTTAAAAACATTTCTTAATAAAACCTCAAAAGAAGATGCTTTCGAATTCTTCTGTACTCTTGAGTGCAACTGGTTTCTACTGGCATGCAGATGTAACTTTGATTATGTGGTATTAGTTATTTTAACAGTTTGTGGCTTTTTGCACACATATTACACTGTTTCTTCTGCTAAAGAAATGTCCACAGAAACTGGGTTTACATTGCCACCTCATTTATCATCTCAAACCAGACAAAACTTGTCTGATGTACTAAGCCACCTACTTAGTTGGTTATTTTTAAACACTGGGGGTATAGCTTTTTGTCTGTGGTAAGATTTTCCCCCTGCTTCTCCCTCAACATCTCTAGACAACTCACAACTTTTTATCAGTCAAAAATGGTAATCTTGACAATCCAGCTCAGGGAAAATACTTGCAGATCTTGGAAGATTGAACACAAGTTGCTCTAAAGCATCATTATCTATCTGCTATTTATTTATTCAACACACTCATCATGTTTTTCTTTGAGGAATTATCTTTAAATCAAAATCCACATTCAGCAGAGATAGGATGAGCACAAATAGTCTGACACTACACCAAGGTTATTTTGGAAATATTAGTCTCCTTTGCCAAATTAATTGACACCTATTTTTCCTAGTTTACCCCTACCATACCTCCTCTTGGAGGCATATGGAAAAGAACTTTTTTTGAAGCAAGAATATAATAAAAAAACCCCCCAAAAATCCATCCATTCAATCAGGTAGCTTGGGTCACATAAGTATAAGCTAGTGCAGTGTCACGTGGGCAGCCTTAAGACCCTGCCATATAGTTACAAAGGAGAAAAAATCCTGTGGTCCTGCCAAAGCAGCAAACCCTCTGTGTGGTGGAGCTGCTTCTCCATCCTGTTCCTCTCCTACTTGTGCACATGCTGTGAGCAGGATGCAGAGCAAAGAGAAGAGACAAAAAAGCACAAAGGACTGCAGCTGTCATGGTCTGAAGCTACTCCTGCTTCCATGTAGCCAGGAACATCCAAACAGTGCTGGGTAACGAGAGAAGGCAGCTGGAGACTGAGGAGAAAGACTTAATTCCTCTTCCCTGTTTCTCCTTCCAGAAAAGTAGTATCTTACATACACCTTAACTATCTGCATTGGCCATTCAGTGTTTAGTCTTTAAATATGTCCTAAATGACAGATAAAGTTTAGAAAACCCAACTGAGCCTGTAATTATGATCAACCTTTTTACCACAACAAAAACCATTTTCTCTTGTGGACTGTGAGCTTCATATGGAGCTAGGAATTAGTGAGTTACACATCTTCTGCTATGCTTTTAGACCTTCCAATTTCTCTGAAAGTATGTGCATATGTCAAATCTTATGTGTTAAGTATATTTAGCTACACTAACACCTTTGGAGGCAAATGCAAGTGCAAGTCTGCAGCTGCTCCTTGTCCAGCCACCTCTGACTGGCAGTTTTCTGTCCTTGATACCACCCATGCAACACTCCAAATAAATCTCATTCATGTACACAGAGTTAAGTTTATCTCTCAGTCTGCATTGCTAAATACACCCTTTACCCTTATGCACAGCTGGTTGCATTGTGGCATTCCCTCTACTTAAAAGGTGGAAAACCTCTTAAGAGTCTAAGGCTGTTCAGAACTGGTCCCCAGAGCAGTTATCCCAAATTCAGCCTTCTATCCTGTGAGATAATTCCAGTGTAATCCCAGAAGAGTTTCAGCTACTGCCAGCAGCATGTGAGCCACTTAGCCTTGTGTCCAGCCAGAAACCTTATTTAGATCATCATGTTTTTCTTCAGCTCTTAGACCATTTATTTCCCAAACATACCTTAATTAAAGGTAATAATGATAATAAAGTGGTCATAATGCAGTCTTACCTTGTTTCCTGCCAAAATGTATTCTGATGTGAACTCAGCAACTACTTCTGCTCAGAGAAACATTTCCACACAGACTATACTTATATGAGAGTCAGAATGTCTGGCTTTTTTGCTCTGGGCACCATTTCCAGTCACATGAACTGGGAACAGTTTGATTCAGAGGTTAACAGCCACTGACATTTACAGGAATGTTAAAAAAAATAAATCATAAATGCCTTAAGAAATTTCACTGCTTAAAAGACTTAGCACAAAAGTTATTGAAAATGTGCTGTGTGTTTTTTTTGGAGGAACATAGGTGTTCATAGTAATATGTCACACAACTATCAATTATGTTATGGAGCAAAACCATATTGAATAAAGATTTCTTTCCAACTTTTATGTCTTTACAGTCTCACTAAAGTAGAACTTGTGTGCAAATCAGGGAAGAATCTGACATTTTAATTTTAAATGAATTTTGGGGTTTGAGAAATTAAATGGGATGAATTCTGCAAAATTACAAAAGTACTGGATTTGAATAAATCTGTGATTGGCACCTAATCTTCCAGTAAGCTCCCTTCCCTCCCTTTATTTATTTTAAACACAGTTTTTTAATTCTGCAAAGTGATTTATTTTTTATTGTCTCAATTTGAAGGAGCTCTGTGTCAGGGGGAGGGGGGAAGATGACAGCTTTGTGGTTTACATTTCATAGGACTGTGGTAATGGAGCCACTCAGAATACAGCTCTCTGTTCCAATTCATTTCATGCTCCAAGGAAGTCTCATGCTCACAGGGTGACCTTCAAGGGGCATTGCTCTGTCCCTGAATCACTGTATTACAGGATAAGTCTTAGCTGACAGACTCTCATTCCTCTCAGTGTAAATGGAAGTTGCATGGATTATTTTAAGCCTTCCTCCCACCTGAGATTCTTTCTTTCTGCACTCTCTGGCTTTTTAATAAAAGAAAAAAATAAAATCAAAAACCTCATGAAGCCTACAAGGAGTATTCAGAAGTTTTGAAACCTTTTCCCTTTTAAAATCAGTGAGAGAGGAAGAAGGAACACCAAGTCAGCAAAATACAAATAAAAGCAATACTTACACAGTGTTCCTTTACAACTTCTGCATGGTTCTGGGAACAGAATATTGTGTTTTCTAAGAAGAAACAGAGGAATAGAAGCAATATATTTCCTCTTTCCTCATTAGTATGATTCCCACAAGTCCTGCAACTTCACTAAAGAGGTAACCAAATGATTAGAAAACCAAGATTCTGTGCTATGTACTGGAGGAAAAATGGATTGGTAAGTGTGCAGTGACAAGTTGTTCTAAAGCAGTGGGCAAACTCCTGCTGTCTCATGCAAGGTTTGCAGGAAAACCTATACATATTTTATGGCCATCAGACTTCCTAACTAGGCACAGATCACCTGAATCATACTTCTGCATTAAGTCCATCAAGCATTTGTCAGAAAGGGCAATTTTTTATCAGATTTTTATGTGTTTGGATGAGCAAAGGACAGAAGCAAAGTGTATCCCTATGTAAATGACTTTTTTTTTTTTTTTTGGTTGTTCAGAGGCTAACAGTAATCTAAATTAATGATCACAATCTTCAGAGATGAAGTATTGACAGGAAACTGCCTCTCCTGTAAGAATTTGGGACACCAGCAGCCTGTTGTAGTAAGAATGAGCTACACAGCCAGTTCTGCTGTTCCACAGCTATGGCTGGGTGTGGTGTTTCAGTGAGAGCTACTATCCTTTTGGTTCACTTTGATGCCTGAAAGTAATTCAGAGTAGAGATGATCTTGTAAATTTTTTTGAAAATTCTCCTGAAAGATATACAATTCTTAGGAATGGCACTGCAACTATATCCCAAAAAAATTAAATGTACTGAAGCAGCCAGTAGAACAGTTGTTTCGTTTACTTTGAAAGCATGAGATGTTACTGTTTATTTGCCATATTTTCAGACTAGATTACAGCTAAAGTGTTTCTTTAAAACAATATACACTTTTAGCCAAAAGGTGTGAAATTTCCATACTCTAACATAAAGAATTCTAGCAACCTTCAAACACAGCCATAGGAACATGACACTATTCCTGCTTCATGAGATTTCTTTCCCAACCTAAGATTTAAAGGACTAGATCTGAAGGATAATATTGGGCCCATTATTTTCTCCACCCCTACATTGACTGCATCATCATTATTAAGACACAGAATTAAACAAAGATGTCATGACCATCTGAAAATACCACAGTTTAAACCAGGGGGAATTAACCTGCCCAAGTGGGTTATGCAAAGTAAATTAGTAAGATTATCATGAAAACATCAGTTGAGATTATTTCATGAAGACAGCTTATGAAGCAAAGATATTGAGAAGAAGGAAGATAGCATAAGAAGCAGGACAATCAGAAAAATCAGAAAATATATTTTCTTTAAAAAGCCTGAACACCCTCTAGCCCCCCAAAAAAGCCCCAAACTGAAACAACTAAAAGACACCCACAAATTGTGGCAAGATTGCTTTAGAAATTGAATGGGAACATTTCTTTTTGACTACATTTTTTCTATAGATAGAGCATCACTGGAAATTAAAGAGATACTGGATATGCTCCATCTCACCAGCCTACAAAGCTCCCTCCCCTTCAATTACAAGACTTTGTGTGGGATCCCCTGAACTTACAGTCCTGGTTTCAATCCTCCACGGAGGGCTGTGCACTGATCATTTACCAAGCCACATGTGGGTGGATTCTGTGTCTTTAGCACTACATGAGCTAATTTAACTGCAGGTGCAAGTCAAAGAAATTGCTCCTGAACCCATTTTCCTCCAATTATTAAATGATTTTATCTTAATGTTTAGACAAACATGATGAGAATTAATGCCCTGCAAGAAAAGCACCTCTATGGAGGTGTTGTGCTTCATCTCCCAGTGTTACAATCAAGAGAGAAAAGTGGATTTTGGTTTTTCCTATCTGTCAGGAAAAATAATATAGTGAAGTTGTTATATTTAGTAACATTATCTAGAAAATCACAGAATTGGAAGAGCCAGAGGAGATAGGATTTTGTTTGTTTTTTTGATTTTGTTTTTTCCTTGGTTGGTTGGTTGGGGTTATTTTGATGTTTTTTTGTTTGGTTGGGGTTTTTTTTGTTTGTTTTTGTGGGTTTTGTTGAAATTTTTTGGGGGTGGTTTTTTCTTTGTTGTTGTTTTTCACTTGTTTGTTTGTATGTGAGTTCTTTTTGGGGTTTTTTTTTATTTTTGTGCAGGACATAAGCAGAAACCTAACCTTAGTGAAATATAAGTGGAAGGCAGTATCCATTGAAATCATTGCCCTGCCAGAAGTCATGCCTAGGGTAGCAACACTGGAATGGTTTTCCACTGCCCAAAGCAGCATTGAGTGAGATGGAATGAGAACAGTTGCCTTTTTCCCTCCATAGGCTGCTGAAGGCAAGCTACAAATGTTATTCCTTGGAAACTGAGTCGCCATGTACCATGGCTTTTTTGAAGCAGAATCTTGCAGAGTTTCTCAGTATTAAGAAACCAGAACTCAGGTTTCTATATCTAATACAATCTTCCCAGAGGAGAAGATCCCATAAGCTGGAAATGAAATGTTACATTAGATTTTGAAGGACCACAGGGTACCTAACTGTACCAAGTTCTAATCCTACCCACATTACCAAAATGGGGCTTTAAGACTGAAAGCCACACATGTGACTCAAAAACTGTAACTTGGAACACATCACTCTGATGCTTTAGAAGTACAAAGCAACAAACAGACCAGTTCTATTATAAGGAGATCTGTTCAGTAAGTACACTTTCCTTTGTTTGAAAGGTCAGCACTGGGTAAGCTCTTTCACTGCTCTCAAATCCTGTGATACCATATTTGACTTGATTTCTTGGTTCTGTTAGATGTGTGATGCACCAGTACTTGTGATGGTCTAGGCACTGAAATTCTTGCATACAGAAATACTAAGCGTTTTAAATTGAGCTGTTGATCAAGATAGAAGAGGATCACACCTCAGTGAAAGCACTCCAAGGACACAAGAAAAACACAGATTATGGAGAAACATAAAGGCCTGCACTGTCATTGTAATTCTCAGAACTATATCTTTACACATACAGGGAAGAAAGAGAAAATCTCCTAACATCCTTTTTTTTTAATTTTTCAATTTTCTTGGATATTATACCATAGGTTAATAATTTTTCTAGCACAGAAACCCATAAAAGATTACATGATGAATCTCTATAAATTTGTATTTAATTTTTAATCTTTATTTTACTTTCTGATCATTATTTCAAGCCCATTTACGAAAATACTGCAGAACATGCTCTGCAGAGTTCCTGCAGAGTAACTTAAGGCAGTTACTTTGAATTAGCATTCTTTTCTGTGATATAAAACATCCTCAGAACACCAGATGGATATTATTAAATTTTATGATAGCCAATACAGAGATAACACTCATTTTATGGAGACAGAGAAAGTCATAAAACAATTAGAGTATCAACTTGGTTTTTACATTATGTTCTGCATTTCAAAGGCAGAGTCAGAATTCCCAGTAAAGTCCCATCAGACAGCACAAATGGCCAGGAATAGTACAGAATATGTCTACAATAACAGTACTATTGAAAAACATGCAATTCTTGCCTTCAGCCAGAAATAGCAACCTCATTGCTCTACTAGCTGCTGTCAGCTGCAGGGAAAAGCACCAGGCAGGGGATTCTGAGGAGAATCATAATCCCAGTATATGGGATAATACCCTATTACCTCAGAAATTAGGTGCATGCCAGCGAATATACTCCAAATTTTAACACAGTGCCTACTGGGTCTTCCATGCAGCTTCTAAAAAAGAATTTGCATGATGGGAGAGACAGATAGCAAGAAGAAAAAGGGAAGATGAAAGCGGATAATTAAGAAAATTAAGCTATTGATTTTGTTTACAGAAAGCCATAGAGTTTCTTTCTGAAAATTGCAAGGACTGGGAAAGTGTTTCATAGTTCAAACTGAAACTGAATTCTGTGTCTGTCAATGTTTTCTGGGCAGATCCTAGGTAATTCACACAGCTGACATTGTATGTAATGCTCTACATACTTGGCAAACACACAAATCAGGAGGGGTCCAGCAACAGAAACCTCACTGACACCTCAGTATTTTGTCCTTTTCACAAGCAGGGAAACATGGACAGCCTATGTACCTTCCCAAAACCTGTTGAACAATAAGCAACAGAACTGTCTTGAGCCGAAGGCCCGTGCCCAAGTCACTGAAGACCACAATTCTTACAGAAAAGCCCACTGTTAAACCTACAGCTGAGTCCCTGTTTTGGGGCCCCAGCTGGCCCTCTGACTCCACTTGTCAGAAAGGTGCAAAGCTGTACCTGCGTGGCAGTGCCGGCTGCACCAAGACAGGCACTGCCTAAGGACAGAGGGAGATTTGGCTGCAGGTGCCTCTCCTTTAAGGTGCTTCTCAGGGAAGAGATGGAGATGCCATGTGCCAGCAGCCACACAGATTTATGATCTCTAATGTTTGTTACAAAAACAGACATGTATCCTGCCTAAAACTGAGGCTACAAGTGCTGCGAGGGATTTTCTCGCGTTGCTTTCCAAACTCACCCACCAGCCTGAAGTTTTCTACTGACAAAAGAATATTCTTTTGATGTGCAGTCTGTATACCTTATACTCCACTTCCTCACTCTTCAATTATTTTTTCTTCATTTAGTGCTCAGTTCCTTGCTTAAAAAATAACAACCAAATGTGCTTATAAATATTTTTCTCCCTCCACAGCAAACTCTGAATACTTTAAGATATGTGCATCAAAGAAGCTTTCTGTAATATTCCTGTTCTTGAACTTGGTGACCTTTCTTACCTTTAAGATGTAAAACATTAGTTGCATACATGTTTAAAAAAAAAAAATTGTGTTTGCAAAAGGCTTCTTACAAGATATCTTTATGGTGTAAATATAACTTTTACAGAGATAATACTGTCTAAAAATTACAATAATATAAGAATATCTCCTGGAAACATTAAAAAATTCTGATTTTAAGAAATATATAAAGATGCGTTTCTTGAGACAGTATCTTAAGACCCAGCAGAAATCCAAGGAATTCACTGAAATGACAGCAAATCTTACCTTGAGAAGAGTCAGCACAGAGGCTCTAGTTTTTCTCTTACCTCATATTCAACCAGATGCTTATGGCAAGACTTAGTGCTGACTCCTTCCACCTCTCTAGTGGTCAAAGAACAGACAGCCAGAATCTCAGCACTGCTATAGGTTTGTCAAACTGAATGGGAGTAACATCTGGCTTTCTGCCTGGAAATTAATTGGAGAAATGTATTACAGGCTGTGTACTTATCACCAGCTGCCAAGAAGCATTTAGATAATGCTTCTTTACAAGAGCAGAAAGGAAGATTTTTCGTTTTATTTTCCAGAGAGATGCATGTACACTGTCAGGCAGATAACAATTAAGGACTGACTGAATATCTGAGTAAAAAAAAGTGACATAATTTAGTTTTGTCCTTTAAAAAAAAATGTAATAGCAAATATGGAGTGGGACACTTACATTTTTCTATGGATTTCAGGATGAAGAACCCAGTTCATATGCTTTCAGTTTTAAGGTGCTTTGCCTTTGTGTCTTGTTTAAGCACTGAAAGTCAGATCTACTTTCCTCTCTTTTGATAAATCATCAGTAGAAATTACCATTTCTTCAGGGCTGTGAAATTGCACCTGTGACTCTTTAGCACCTCTCCTGACTCTGCCTCAGGTGTTGCAGTGCCTGTGTTAGGGCTGCATTGCTACTGACAAAAAAGGATAGTCAAATAGCTTTCTCTGTGGGCTGTTTTAAGATCCTCCAAGGAGGAACCAGAAAACAATAAAAGCTGAAAAATATTGGCCAAGGGGAAAAGAACTCCCTGAAGAGCATAAGTTGAAAAAACTCTTTCCTGCTAAAAGGCCATTAGCATTACAATGTATATGGTACTCAAATGTCATAACAATCTCTGTTTATTATTAGTACTGTTTATTATTATATTTTTTGTAATTATTATTATTGCTCTTAAGTGAGCAGTTTAAACCAGGCATATATTTGGATGAAGATGGATGAATACTGTGGCAGAGAATAGAACAGGAAAAAAGAGAAAATAACAGAAATAAAACAAGGTAAAAATTAAGCAGGAAAGAAAGAAACTAGAATAGGACAGGAAAATAGTTTGGTAGAAAAGATATGGCACAAACTTTTTTCTGTGCCCTTTGCTTCTTGGATCACCAGGAGTCAGGAAAGGCCAGGAGTGGCAGGCATTCCTCAGAGTGTGGCCATCAGCCTGGCTGCCCTGAGAGGAGGGTCCCAGCAGGATGCTTTAGGCAATGGCAGCAGGGGGGTCCCCAGCCAGGACCAGCTGTGTGCCCACTGTGGCTGGAGGGGGAGCAGGGCTTGGCCAGGCACTCAGCCAGGCTGTGTGGCAGGAGACAGCACAGGGCTAGAATGAAGGGCTCTGGGCTGCAGAAACAGGCACACTCCTTCAGGCAGCTGTTGAATGCCTTCCCATAAGATGGGCAGCCCTGCTGGCAGAGCACAGGGGTTTCTTTGCCTCCTCACTGGTAGCAGATCCTCTCTGCTCTGCCTGCATGGTGAAATACAAAAATGTGAGGGCTGGCACTGAATTCTTCTGGAGCTGGTTTAGGCAGAGCAGATGGAGCACGGCTTTACAGTCCAGAGCCACTCACTGTAGGCTGGCAAGGCAACTGGAATGGTAGCTGCATGATTCCCAGTGTTTTGGCATTAACATTGATTAGTAGCTCCAGTTTTCAACACACATAAGAAGTCTTTTAAATCCTCCCTGTAAATTTACTTTGAGCAAGTCTGAAAAAAATCAAGAAAAGTTTGTTTTGTGCACAGTAACATCTGTTGCAAGTACTGAAGCACTAGAGTTATGCTTGGTGAGGCTCAGTAAACTCACAGCTATCAAACAGGGAAGGTGCTGCCCACACAGGGAGCTGGATGCAGGTAGAGTAATGAAGAGAGGAGATAGCTGTGGTACAGAACAGTAATTAGAATATCAATCAAGATTAATCTCCATGAAAATATTTTTATCAGAGTCCTGACAAATACTTTATTTCAATTAAAAGTACTCCTACAGATTATCAAATTATTCCCAAATTAATTTCTGCAAGGTTTACTGTATTACTGATTAAATTATTCTATATTTTTATTCCAAAATGTGATATAAATGAGCACACATGGAGCAGATTTTTATGCTTGCACAGAGCTGACTTTTCTATCACATAACCAAAAATATTACAAACAAATTCAGCCATGACAGTAAGGATGATGGCCCCAGTATGAGAATATACATATACATCAGCTCTTATACTTACATTTTAATCAAATAAGGTATAAGGTAAATATTGGTGTAAAGGCAAGCATGTTGAACAGTAAAAAGCTGTAGGTTCATATCTCTGATAATGATTCTACCAGCTACCCTTTCATCAGGAAGTCATTATAATTAAGCTGTGATAAACTTTGTGCATGTTTGTGCATTTTGGATGATACTAAGCAGGGCTGTTTCATTTGGTTTCACTTGCATTTGTTAGGCTTTTCTGCATAGCTTGATTAACAAAACAGCATAATGGAAAAATAAACAGTCCACAGGCATGGATTGTCTTTCACATTTATTGATATAGCAAACTAATTAAGTGAAGCTAGGCTTAGCCATCAAATTAACAAACTAATGCTGAAATTGGGAATCAATCTCCCTATTAGTATTGCCAGTGATGTCAGCAGGACAGCACTTAGGAAAGGTTATATTGGTCTCTTTACTCTTCAATGCTATGTTCTTTTCTTCTGTGTCTAAATAAATAAATAAATACGGCTAAGCTAGCAATCTATTTGAATAGATTTGAATATAATTTAAATATATCTCATATTTTGAATAAATTTTCTCTCCTCTAAACCACACAAATAGGAAATTTCATATAACTGTCCAACTCCAGACAGTGGAGCATTAGGAAAACACTGCAGCATAACACCAAGCTGAAGGAAGCTGCTGGTTCTGAAGCTTTTAGAAACCACTCTATTTTTCTTTCTGTACCCCAGTTTTCCCTTTCTAGGCTCCTTTTCTGATCCTTCTTTTTGTGTATCCTAAAGTTGCCCTCTTTCTTCAGGCCCTAGTTCTTTGTTCTTCTACTTCTTGGTCCTTTCTAAAAGAGTTATCTTTTTCTGTTAAAATGATATGAAAAAATTCATACCTGGAAATGAATGTGAGAAACCCCAGGTATGATGGTGGAACTGTTAAGAAGTTACATTTCTTTTATTTGTCATTTGGGTTTAACAGGGAAAGAAGGCTGAAAAAAAGATTGTTTACTGCCAGGGCAGAAAGAAAGATTATATAGGCTAGAGGCTATTAGTTCTTGGGTTAGTTGATCCTGAAGGAAGCAATATACAAAGGTAAATACTTTTATAATTAAAGCATTTGTACTAGGAAAAAAAAAAAAATCTTTCTTGATGTCAGTGGTCCACATAAATGTGCAAAGCTTTAGAGCTTGTTGTGAGGTGAAGGCTGCTGAAAGTGGTAACTTATTGTCCTATAACATTGAAAAAAAGCTGCCAAAACCAAACAAGCAGAAAACCCAAAGCCTGAGAGAACACCTCAGTAGTTTTCAGTTTCTGAGATAGGTGCATCCATGTACATGGGGTTCAGAATTTTACGTGCCCCTTAAAGAACAGCTTTCTAACCAAGTGGTGCCCTTGTGTACAGACCAGAGTTAGCAGTGGCACGGTGCTTTTGCAGGGCAGAATTGGCTGAACATGTAGGAAACATGGTAAAGGTCAAGCTTCCAGTCAATATGGCCAGGGGGACTCACTGGCCACCAGCTAGAGAAGTGCAGTGCTGGCTCCCAGAAACCTGGGGTTTTCAAACCTTCTATGCTTTCTGGCACTGACCCCCTGAAAAACACCACTTTTAACCTGAGGTCTTAGGAAAAGCTTCTAAAGTTTAAGTGATAAAGTTAAAATCATGAGCGTATAATTAAATAAAAGTGTGTGTTTTCACAGAGTAAAAGGTTTTAAATTTACAGTTTTTATAGTATAGTAACAAATATAGAACAAAATAAAATATGTTGAGATTTTGACTGGTGACTTAGCGTTCATCTTCCTTCTTCATGAATTTCAAGTAGTTGTTTCTAGGTTAATCAGTCAGTGTCACACTGAAAGTCATGGAAAATTAGTTATTAAGCCAAAAATATAAATAATATAAGTGTTAATTCTCTATTGAGCTCTTTAAAAAAACTAATAAAAACTAAATCTTCCTCCATTTTACTCAATTCTGAGCAGTAGCTAAAAGTGCTGCTAAACTCTCTGTACTTTTAAATAAAATTTAATAAACAACCAAGCCCTGAACACAAGAAAATCCATTTCCTTTGTGTATCTTTTAATCCTGACTCTAAATAAAACCAAAAAAGGCTAAAACAAACCACTAATGAAGTGGTGCAGGACTCCCACCACTGTTACAGGTAGGCTCTGGGAGAGGCAGGAGACTGCTGCTGCCCACTTGGTGAGCCCACTGGCACAGCCAGTCTGAGCTGGGAGGGAAGGAAATCCAGCACAGGGACACTGACTTGCTCCAGCACAGCTGAAGGAGAACCTCTCCTTCCAGTCCTTTCTTCCAGCAGTCTGTATGTGCATTGGTTCACAGGGGCTTTAGAAAGAGATACATTTTTTATTTCTCCAGAAGGTAGAATTTAGGAATAAATACCCTTTAACATTGCATACTCTTTTATTTGGAGAGTGTATATGGTGCAGGTATGTATAGATATATAGATACAGATACTCATATAGCTATATATTTAATGTTAGAGACTTCAAGTGAATTTAATAGAATACATTTAATCAAATTTTAACAAGCTAAATTTAAAAAATATTCAGATATTAACTATCTCGATATATTTTCATGCTTTCTTTCCTTTCTCATGTTTTTCTTTCTCTCAGATGATCATGCAGTGCCACCTAGTCGTTGCTGCTGAGGTTTGCAGAGAAAACAATTGAAAACAACTACTTCTCTAAAGAGTTATTAAAGAAGTGATTTTCTTCGACTCTTGGGAGAAAGGGTGCTTATGTTGTTCCCTCCCACCCTCCCTCATTATTATTCTAACATCATTTATTCAGAGAATATTTAAAAATGTTAATTTGGTGTCAATTTTATAATGCTCATGTTTATTACTATGGCATACGAAATGTATTTATCTGGACAACACACAAAGTTACCAAACTTCCAAAAGACATTTAAGAAGTGATGCTTGAGAGGAGCAGTTACAAAAAATATGAATGGCCACAGAAAAATACTTTCCCTCTACATGCTGCATGTGGAGGTCATAGCAAGAGGTAGCTTACATTGCAGCCTCAGGAAAATGTGAGTGTTAGCATGAACATGAGGCAGTAGCACAGCTACTCCTTGGGGCTGATCCTGCATTAATAGAAGGACACCCACAGCCCAAACAGCAGCAGCCATCAGGTCAGCCTCAACTTAATGATGCAGCTATAATATAACCATAAGAGGAGCTTGACTGGTTGCTTTTCAGGTCTTAAAATTAGAATGTATCTTGTCACAAAATTTTTTCTGTTTTTCTATGGATCTGCATCCCAAATGCTATGTGGTAACGAGCACCTTCATGGAAGCAATCAAAAGGCAAACCAAACAAAAAAACAGTAGGATTCCAGCAAGTAACAGATCCAGAACAGAATTTGAAAATACAGACATCAAAGGCTTAAAAGCTGAAGTGTTAAATAAATGATTTCTCTTACCTTCTTGTCTCCTTTAAATTTACATAAATATTTTTTAAAGCCCCTAATTCTGGAAGTATTAACGCATGACTTCTGCATTTTTAGTGTGACAACTGATTGTATATCCTGGATCAAAACATTTTCCCCTCAGAGAGAGGTGAATTCACAGATTTTTGCAGAGGAGTAATTTTGTACATGTTTCTGGGTGCCCTCTAGAGCATGTAACAGATTCAAAGAGTAATGCATGATACCAGTTTAAATTCATATCCTTTAATAAATGAATAAGGGCTAATATTTCATAACCAGTCCATTATGAATATTGTCCTTTCCATCTGACTTTTAGACTTTTTCTTGATATTGGAATTTTTGAAAGGTGAGTATAAGGAAGTGTCTAACTAATACAGGACAGCTTCCTGCAAAATCTGAGAAGCCCCATGCAGATATAAGAAAACTAATCCATTAAAAATCTAACCAGACCACAAAATAGGCTTTTTAATTATTATTATTTGTTGATCTGTTCAAGAGGATCCTGTTCTTTTAAGAAAGTATTCTTAAAAAAGCTTTTAGGGTCTCCTGTTGGTTTATTCTTGAAGAATATCCATGTGAAAACATACAAAAATAATCAGTGGATGGCACTGTTGGCTTGCACGTAAAGAATCATCCCCTGAATTAAAAAATATATATGGATTTTAAGGTTAGCTGTGTATATATATATATCTGGACTTGTCTTTGTCTAGTACTTTATAGATTTTGCTGTATTTGAGCAAATAATTTTTTTAAAAAAAGTTTATTGTCATGCTAAAGCCTCCAAAATTAAGAGTTATTTAATTCTGGTATTTTGTGGCTTGCTTGAAACAGAAAGTTTTTGGACTAAGTAATGGACTGAACAAATCACCTCTTACAACCATTGCAAGGAACATACTAGGTTTTGCAACACTGAAAAATGCCTGATTTTTACCTCTTTAGTCTATCGGTACTAAGCACGAAAATTTGGTTTGTTGAATTATTTATTGAATGGTACAAAAACCCCAATTTTTCTGACCTATAGAGCATCTCAGGAACTTACTGATTCAGGCTCTGATCACTTAGTCTCCATTGATGACAAGTTCCCTTGGAGCCCTCACACACTCTTTGAAACAAGGAAAGACAGAAAACATTGATGGAAAAGCATCGTGTGGTCAGTGTGGAGAGGCAACACAAACCTGGGACAAAACAATTGCCTTTCCCAGAGCTCTGTGCTCTGGGATCATTTGATGCTTGACAGCATTTATTCGGTGCTTCAGCTCAAGCATTGCATGCCATAGGGAGGAGGAAATCTGCAAATCTTTCTGCTGTGGGTCATATGGGTAGGCAAAGGAGTAAGGAACTGCTGGGCTCTTTTGCTGTGGGTAGAGAGGCTGAGGCTGCCATCGTTCACAATGGAGTTAATCCCATTGAAATGGAATTAATCCCATTGAAAATAAGCACACTTGGAAGTTGTGCCTTGGCATTGAATGCCAACCCAACCACAGCCTCAGTGTCTGCCTTAGTTTGAACCTACACCATGGACACAGTGCTGTACACTGGGTTTGTGAGCAGAGATAAAAATGGTCACCTCTGTGTGATGGAGGGACCAGGAAAATGAGGTGTGCTGTGGCTATGCCTTGGCTTTACAGCAGGATTTGCAATCAAGTCAGCCGAGGGTTCCCCTCCTGGGTGAGCCCCCACATAATGTGGCAATGGCACCAAAAGTTTGTAAGCAGCCCAAAACTTACCTCATTGTTCTGACAGTGTGGCACTTACCTGCAGGTGTCCTACTCCAATATGCACATGAGGCTACATGGAGCTAAATCAGGAGACCTGCTAAGACTCCCAGAAGCTTGGAACACTTTAGAATGCCTGTATGATGACCCTAGGTATAGGGGAATACAGCTTGAGGGCCAGGACCAGTAAACACTGAACACAAGAGAAAGATTCCCACTGCAATTAAAGGGGTCTCTTTGTCCTCGGTCCCAAATTCCATCTGGATGGATAGCTAGCTAGGGGCAGAGGGAATAGACCTTCCTTCCCTCCTTCCTATTAGGGCTTTCCGAAAAATATTTCTGTTGTTACATTTTATTGAAGCTGAAATTTTAAAACTATTTGTTATTTTAATAAGGAGAGGAAAAAATCTGACTTTTATTTTTAAACTGAGCACTATAACTTTAATGTACCAGCCAAGGTCCTAGAAAGTGGAATGCAGATAGGGACTGAGCAAAGGTTTGGGCATTATTTTCCATTCACTTGCTGTGGCGCTTACCCTGCCTCTCTGACATTGAAAATAATATGAGTTAAAGCTCCCACTAGGGGACTTTTGTTTTGTGACTCAAAGGTCTTGAAGGAGTCTTTTATCATGTCAGATAACGCATTTCTGGCATGTCTGTTGCATCTCCACACTTTTCATCTTGGCACCCATGGTTGTCATGGCTACAGTATCCATACTCTGAAAAATAATAAATAAATAAAATCCCCTTGATCAGAGTAGAGGAAAAGAATATATTTTCTGAGTGCATGAAAAGCAGTTTCCTGCACTAGACTTATTTTAAGATTACAATTTCAAATTATCAGAATTGAGTTGCAAATTCAGTTTTATGCCCCGAAACGTGGAAGCTGGAATATACTGAGTACATCTAGTTAATAACCAAGCTTACAGCTGGGCAATGCTGGAATAACAAGAAACACTGAACCTTGAAATAGATCATGAATCAGCATCTCTTTGCATTACCCTTTGAAATCTCTCCCAGAAATTTGGTAGGGTTTTTCAGGCAGAAGTGGCCAAGATTCCTTAATCATGAAGATCAAATATTTCAAGATGCAGGTAGCAAAAGATTTCTTCCATGTACATAACATGGGAAGTGGGGGCAGAGTCTGTGCTGTAACTCCATTAAAAATGGAGGGATTCAGCTTCAGGACTACAGTTAAAATGATATATTTCCAAATGTACCCTCAGAATAATTCTACTAACCAGTAGATGACTCTGCTTTGAGCCAAATCTTCTATCCTCAGGGGTTGAAAAGAAATGTCACAGAGATTTAATTCTCTGACTTGAGTTTTGTAAAACTAGCACCACTATAGATTGACAAGAGCATTATTTTGATCTAAGTTTACACGAGGCATTGTGCCTTATCAGACAAGGCAGACAGTCCCTGCTGCCTCACTCATGGCTTTTGGGAGGCTTTTGTGAAACTCAGCACGCTCTCCTTGTCACGCCATCCCTTCCCTGTGGCTGCTTGCAGAGGTCTCCACTTGAGTCCCACAGCCAAATTCTTACCTCAGCTGTGCTGTTAACAAGCAAATGCCTTCACTGTGGTGCATAGACACCACTGCAAATAGGGTGTGCAAATTGCACAGCTTGCCTCCACTTTTACCATTCTTCCCAAAACGTCCAGAGAAGCCTGCTTACATTACTGGTTGTCAGTGTTTCTGGAAGGTCAGACCTTGGCTGCCACGATGCTTGCGTAGATTTCTTCCTTATTGAAATGGAATAGCTCCTCTGCCTGTCACATATAAACAGTTCTGCTCTGGATATTGTCAGAGGTTTCTGAATCTGAAAGATTTCTTTTCTTGTTGGCAATAGCAAACCTACTTGCTAATACAATTTAGTGGAGTTTTAATCAGCAGCACCAGGCTGCTCACAGAGCAGCTCCCAGACATCTGCCATACATTTCCCATATCTGACAGGACTTTTCCCAAGGCACATGCCATTTATCAAGGAAGGCATGTGATGCTCTCTCTTACCAAAACCTGTTCTCTTAATGCATGTGTAATGAGGTGGCTAATGCTTTGTGAGTAGGAGTGCCCAGCCTTAATAAATACTGACATGCACTAAATGATATCATAGGCTTTGGAGTTATCCCTGAAAAAAACCCTCACATATATATTTGCATACAAAAAGAAGTTTCCAAGCATGATTAAAAGTTGAATATCTTTGTTTAATATTTGCTGCTCTCTGTTAATCATATGAAAACAAAACAGCAATTACAGTCTCTTGCTGTTGTAGTAATATTAACACAAAGAAGTCCACAACACCTATGCCCAAAGAATGCACTATAATTAAACATTGTAAACCTAAGAGTAAACATTTACAGAGAGGAAGGAATAGCTAAACACAATGTGTAAGTTCAGGGGGAAGACCACACTTATCTAGCCAATAGCTTTTTTTCAACTCAATACTGCAGACAGCAATTCGACTTCTGATTTTTGTGTGTTCTGAGAAAATGACAAGTTCTTTTCTTCTGGTGTAAGCAAGAGTCTAATATCAAGAATGTTTTTAAAGGCAGTCTTTCACCTTCTCTCTGATAATCAATATACATTTTCCTTTGCTTTCTTTTTTCTTAGAAGATCACACCACTGACTCTTCACCTTTGCTTGCAACATTTCTGCAGGCTGAAGCTTCTGTTGGGACCACACAGTCCCCCAAGTCTAAAAGCCCATCATGCCAAGCACTGCCTTCTCCAATTGCATGGCTAACAGCTGTGCTTTTCTCCAGAACCACATCCTCTGATTTCCTATTTTGTTCTGGGGTTTTTCTACAGCTATTCACCACTAGGGTACTTGATACAGACAGCTACAGCCCCACTCAGTAATTTTAACAGTAGGAAGTCCAACATAATTTTAGACAGAATGTTTCTTACTGGGAAAAATTACTCCACCCCCATACAATTTTGTCCAGCTGGGGCTAGGGTCTCTTATTTCCTTCTTCACAAAACATCTATTGTATAAAACCCAAAGAGCCATGGCATGTGCCTCATTGGGCTCTCCCTGGGCTGGCATGCAGGGCTACAGCCACCAGCTTGGTCGAGCATCCTGGGCAAGCTGCTTCACTTCTGTGAGGTGTTATCTGTGCATCTGGAACACGCTTTGAGACTACATAGCTGTCTGCCACTCCCTCCACAAGAGCTACCATGTTAGCAATTAACTCATCTGTGTGTTTACAGGATTAAAGGATCTGGTTTCTCTTACTAGGTCAGTTTACTGTGCTGTAATTAGCCTTATCCTCTTCTTACAATTAGTGTCACACCAAAGCCTCAGAGCTTAACATGGGCCAAGCTTTGTGAGTGATCAAATTTGTATCTCACAGGTATAATTGAAAACAGAATTTGTAATCTCGTGTAACGCTGTATGCTATATACAAGACACTTTAAAATGCTAATTTAGGCTGGAACATAAGAGTTTTACCCAACACAGGGATGCTGAAAGTGGCACAGGAGTTTCCAGGGAAACCCGTGTGAATCACTAAAACAGGGGAGCACACAGGCCTCTGCTGAATGACCCACCTTCACCAAACCAAGCTGGCTAGATGTGAGCAAGGTCTGGTTTGAAAGCAAGTATAGCACCAGCAGGGTTTATGGATGTGCTGGTGAGATCAATGCTTCTAAAAACCATTCCTACTGATGCTCTCTTCAACACTGTCTGGAGCTTCACAGCCTTTGCTCTTTGATTGTCTTGAATGATTTATCACTTACCTCCTCTCTTTGGATAATTCTTGACTCCAGTATTACATGTCCCACAAAAGCCAAACCACAAGCAGCAGACTCTTTAGCAGTGACAGTCATTCCAAAGCATGTAAGAGGAGTTGCAACTGCTGTGCTGTGAGTAGGGAGGTGCTGAGACAGTGTGCTCTATCACCAGGTATGGCACACATTTATCAGTCATTTCTCCTTATGACAGAACAATGGTCTGTAGAGTCTTTATACAGAATCAGAGATGATGCCCATGTTTGGCATATAATCCTCCTCTCATCTGATACACTGATGGCTGATGACAAAAATGCCAAAATAACCCAGTCCTCTCCTTGCTCAGCAGAAGAGCCAGACCTCTTTGTGTTTTATGTGACACCTGCACTGGCAGGCACCCCCTGTGTAGCAAACATCACAGCTTTTGATTCCTGGGCTTTAATTTTACCTTCCACCTTTTGAAGTCACTGTCCTAGCTTGAAAGCAGCTTCAGAATCTAATCCATCAAGAATCTCCCTCATATAGCAGGAAAGAAGTCAAAACTTTTCAGGATTAAACCATTCCAGTCAAGTTTAATTTCCCTCACCTCCTCTAACTTTTGGTTGTCCTGTCTTCAGCTAAAAATATCCCAGGTTTATAAAAGACTTTTGTCCTGTTTTTGTGACTCCACAAAAATAGATGAATGGATAGCAAATTTAACTTACCCAAAATTTTTCTAATCCATTGCTTTAGCCATTCTATGGTGTAGTACTGGGCTATTGTTAATAGATAACAATAGTTGGAAGCCAGGTTTTAAAATTCTTTAAAATTTAATATTGTGTCATTAAAATGGTGAATATCTGCAATATGAAGGAATTCTTGAAGAAAGCAATCACATGTAGATTAGATGATCTGCCAGTCAGGTAGCTCTAAAGTCTCCTGACAAGAAACTATCAGCAACTGGAAATCAGCTGTTGTTGGACCACTCACTGAGCCTCGTGGGTGTTCCATGAGCTACTCTGCAGCAGCTGAGACTGACCTGTGAATGAAAGCCTGTTGTTCACAGCAGGGGAGGGTTATCTGCCTGATGTTCACAGCAGCTCCTTTCCTTTTGGGTCTCCTCTGAAAAAGGCATTCAAAACAAGATTAATAGCACCCCGTATTGACAGACAGAGAACTCAAACCACTCAAAAAATTATGACAATGATCAGAAGACTGAAGACAAGGTGTTATTTTCTCATGCTTTCTGTAACAGAACCAGTCTGTAATGTAATAGACTTGGTCTTCATGTACACTTCCTGTATCTGTGCAGTTAATTTTTATTACAATTAAATAGTTCTTACCATTGGAGACATTCCATCTCAACTAATCATCTGCTATCTAGTCATTCTCCTTATTTTCCTAAACATAAAGTAGGTGTGAAGGCTGGGCATTTTATATATTCTATTACTGTTCAAATCACTGAAGCAAAATATATTCCTATTCAGGAGGGATCAAACTTAGGCTTGAAAATTAGGAAAAATTAATTTCATTACACTCTAAGTCAAAAAACAACTGCTGAATCTGATACTATTCCTTAAAATGAAATCTGTGAAAGTCCCAGATTTTTTTCTTCCATGCACCCACCCTTTCTTCTTTTCCCCCTTCCCTCCAGTTCAACAAAATACTAGTCTTTATTCTCACAAGGAAAGATGCTGGCAAAGAGTGCACAGCTCCAAAAGCAAGGCAGCAGGCTCAGACTCATTTTTGTACTATACAGCTACAATAATTCTGAATAATAAAAAACATAATAAAACCATAAGTATGCCTATAACTGTAGTTGTTCCATATCATCCTTCTTCCTGCACTCAGTAGATCTCTCTTGCTAACACTTACATCCGCTTCTTATTTTTCCCTGTTTTTCCACTAAGTTTCCACAGGGAGCACTGCTATGGTCAAAGCAACATACAGACTTTCTGCCTGTATGGATTGGATCTGTGTTTGGGGACTCCTGTCCTGCCCTCTGTTCTCATGCATATCAAGAGGAAAAGATATTTGGCAAAATCTTCACAAACTTCACAGCCAGGCACATGCAGTGAAGAAAAAAGAGTGCAGTTTCCACAGCACCTGTAGACTTTTATTGTAATAGACAGGAGAAGCAATTATTTCCTCATTTCTAAAATCTTTTGATCACATAATTAATAAATCCAGTGGACTCTTGCAATTGTTCTCATATTCTGTTCAAATAATCCAAAATCAAGGCACATTCATACTGTGCAAGATCCCTCCTAGCTTGTTTTGTGTAGAACTGCCATGAAAGTAATTATCTTTCAGGCTGGCTACAATCAGGATGACAAACCTTTAAAAATGCAAAAAAGGATAGAAAATAAAATTGAGGGTTTTTTATTTGTGTCATGTTAACTGGAGATTTTTGTGCTGCTCTTGTTCTGTATCCCCAGTGGATATTTTGGGGGAAAAAGAATCCCCTCTCTCCTTCTTCCAAATTAAGCAGATTTTAATTTAAGCTATGTAAAAAACTGCTAAGTAGCTATACTTCATAGCTACAGAAAGATACCTATCCACCATATTTCAGAGCAACAAGTCTATTTAACTA
Source organism: Luscinia megarhynchos (assembly GCA_034336665.1). Taxonomy (NCBI): domain Eukaryota; kingdom Metazoa; phylum Chordata; class Aves; order Passeriformes; family Muscicapidae; genus Luscinia; species Luscinia megarhynchos. The sequence continues at coordinate 66,744,191 of CM067565.1, forward strand.
ATGATAATGCAAATCCTTGCTGAAGCAACTTAAAGAAAGTGTGTGCTAACTTTGGGAAACAGACTATTGTACAGGTTTGAGCAGCATTAGGAACTGTATTGCTTTTTCTTTGACTTCAGCTGAATGGAAACAACAAAACATTGCTGTTAAATCTTTTCACAGAGTCTACTTCCCATGCTTCCCTGCTGACTTACTACTCCATGGCAGAATAAACAGCTTCAGAGAAGATACATAAACCTCACATCTAGTTGCATTAAATAGCACGGACAAAATGCTGTGAAGAGTTGCATCAGCTGTCTGCCATAAGTACTGAAAAACACAGCACATGGATATTTGTACAATGAAGCAGAAGTAAATTTTCATTTTGAAAGCATCATCAGGAAAGATCTTGCTGGCTAGAGGAAGGTGTTTGTGATTTTACATTTTCTCATTGCAGCAGCCAGATGTATTTAGCTGCCATAGTGGCAGCTATAACTGGTTACAGGACACAGCTTATTGCTTTATTTGACAAAGCAAATATAAATTTATTTATAAATAAATAAATTTTATATATATTTAAATATAAACAATATTTATAATGAGGGCAGCACAGAGTCCTTTGCATTAAGGAGAAGATTGAGGATGTTCAGAGAATTAGGAATTAATAGCTTCATAAGGGCTATTATCAGGGCTTCTGAACAGGAATTGGACTACACAACTTCCAGATACATGAGTTTACTTTAGTTCTAATCCAGACTTTCTTTAGAAATGCTTAAAAGCACCTTTGAAACTTTAATCCAGGATTTTAATCTACAACTGCTTTAGCCTTACTTGAAGCATCTAACCTTTGAATGCAGTAACATGACTTTTAAAGACAGATCTTTCCCTAGGCCTTCTTCTACTAAACCAAGCAAACTTACCAGCCCATTTCAGCCTCACAAGGTACTTTAAAAAAACCAAACCCAACAACAACAACAACAAAACAAAACATAACTAAAAAAAAAAAAAAAAAAAACAAAAACCACAAAACAAAAAAAACTAAAAAAAAACTAAAAAAAAAAAAAAAAACCAAAAAAACACCTACAAACCCAAACTCCCTTCTCTCCCCTTTTTATTTCCTCTCTTACAGCATTAAATAGGTCAGTGTGTGTCAGCTGTGAAGGCACTCCTGATCCAGGTGGAGTGTCAGCACATTCAGCTGTAACTGGGAGTGTGTGCTGCCCTGATATCCTGAGTCTGGCAGGAGCAGCTCACTGTAGATCAGCTGGCTGGGGCTGGAGGAGTGGCACCCTCAGCTGCTCCCTGCATCCAGCTGTGCTCCAGGTGCTTGAGGTATTCTGTGATCCACAGTTCACAGTCATTCCTGAAAGGGTGACAATAAATCTACTCCATCCTGTAATGAAAGGAAGGAAAACGGACAGGTGAAATTTGATAGTGATGAAAAAGAAAGGATCATGACACAAGCAGATGCCAAATGACATATAACAAGAAAATAGTCCACCTTTGCAGTAATTATAAAAAGCAAACACACCCATTTCACAACATTAATTTCCCTTTTCTATTATATGTGGTCCACATCCAGGGCCTTGTCTTTTTTTTTGTATTTTATCTATTTCCTCTACCACTTTATTGAAGAGAACATCATATAAAGTGACAATTTATTGTTTCTGGCTCCCTTTGCATTTATATTCCCCAGATCAGCAAGGAGAAAAAGAAGTTGAATCATTGGAGAAAACCCCTCCAGTTAAGTTCATTCCTCCCGTGGCTTCTCTTTCAGAGCAGCTGTAGATCTGAAACTTAAATGTCTGTAGAGGGTTGCATTTCAGAGTAACTAGTGTTCCTTGATGTATAGAACATACATTTTGCACCCTGTTACACACCTGGCCTTTGGGCTGGACCAAGGAAAAAGCTGGAATTGTGCAACCCTTCCAAATGGCTGTGAATTTGCAGTACATCCCATAGTGTACAAGGTGAGGAAAGTACTAAAGATCTCTACAGGTTGTGCTTGTGGAGGAAAGCTCTAAAGCCTTTCCTTGAAGATGAAAGGAAACTGGAGAAGCACTATTTTACTTAGTCAAATCTCAACAGTGGGACTGATACTTTAAGGTGCTCTGCAATTTTGACCCACATTCATTGTTGTGAGAGGTCTGAATGCCCCACACTTCAGAGAGCCCGAAATGGCATGTGGTGTCATGTGGAAACCTTCAGTTAAAAAGTAAGACCAAACTTTGCAGGAAAAGAGGAGTTTTTGTTCCCCTTCACTTTCTGATGTCCTCTTGGTGTGATGTACTGATGTGGCAATCCCTTTCCAGGATTTCTGCAAAGTGTATCCCCAAGTTCTCACAGCTGCACAGGCAAGAACAGCCCATGTATTCACTGAGAACTGGAAGCCATATAGTTAAGAACTCAGTAACTATCTCTTTTAGTAAGGAACAGAATTAAAAGTATTAAAAGAATGTACTGGATATAAATGACAGCTGTGACAGGAAAATGAGAACAACTTTCATGTTTTTATTGCTGCCTTAGAAGCAATTGATAAACAGTACACTTCATATATAAATGAGCATGTGTCAATATATGACAACAAAAATAAATTACAGTGACATAGTATTTAACTTTACAAGGTTGTACAAAATTTCCAAATATGAATAGGTTTCAACTTAAAAATTTGAAATAAGTTAAAACTTCAACTATTCTGAAGACTTAAAAATATACATACAGTTTCACTCAATCACATCATTTACAGTATGATTTTTTTAAGCTGTTTATTCTTATACACCCATATATTTTTGACTGTATTAGTGGAATATATCCTGCTATATGCAGCTTTGCTGCACTGGGAAAAAGGGGTTCCCTGAGGGCACAGAACAGGCTTTGAGTGTTTATATTTTAAATAATTTGATTACATCTATTAGCTAGAAATATAAACCCAAAGTGTTATTTATCTGTCCTATAGTGAGAGACTGATTTATCTGCTCTTTCTAGAATTTCCATTGATGCTAATGAGAATTTTGAAGAGATCTTAACAGCAGGGTTGAACTAAACTAACTCTGTTTAGCCAGGATGAATTAGGACAAATTATTTAATGAAGTATTCAGTTTTGCATTAGATGCCATTACAGACTACATAACTAGTCCTGGCTATGCACAAACATATTTGCTTCTGTAACTAATAGGAAAACATATTTGATATGGTACTTTGAAGCAATGGGATGGATTATGGATTGGCATTTTTAACACCTCATTTATATGCATGTGATTACTTTATTAAATATCATGAAGATTAAAAGCATTGCCCAAAACTCCTTGGCTGTTGAGTATATGGTACTTGAGAATGCCAAGGATCTAATTCAAGCTGTAAAATAAGGTAAGATGGAGGAAATTCGTGCTGCAGCTGTATCCCTCCCAATAACTTCAACCAAGGCAGGTGCACACAGACTCTGTGCACCAGCAAAAAGGCAAAGGCTTGCAAATTCAGAAAATATTTGTGAGAAAACTGATAAGGAAAGAAATTTGAACAAACTGGCACGTGTGAGAAAATTGCTCAATTGTCAAAAATACAGGAATACACTTGTGCAGAGGTGGGTCTTAAACTGCCTGTGATGAATTTGGTAAGAAATAAAAAAGAATTTAAATATGTCTGTTTGTGAGACTGGATTTTCTCTTCTCTGGATATGTTAAAATATCTATCAGAATGCTGAGCCAGTAATCCACAATCTTTCTTCCAAACAAATAAATGTCCTGTGTACATCATTTAAATGAGAAAGGAAGAAAAAAGAGTCATAAACAGGGCAGAGCTGTGCAATTCCTCATTTCCATTTTTCTCTAGTGTTATTGGTAATAAAGACCACTGCAGTCTACAATTCAGCTGGAAGTTATTTTAGAAGCCGCTGTTTTTGTTGTGTGAATATGCTGTCATTGGGCAGCAGGAAGGAGGAAGGGAGCTGGAAGGAGATATACATATACACACACACACACACACACACATATATGTATATATATAGGTGTGAAAATGGCTGGGGGTGGCTTGCTCTGTGTGCTCTATATTTTCCAAGAGAATTTCTTTGCAGGCTCATGCCCAGGGAGTGAAAGGTGGGGGGCACACAACTGGAGATCTGTAATGCTGATGGGAGGCCACACAGTCCAGCCCCACACTATGGTGTGCTGGAGCCTGGCTGCCTCCTGCTTTTCTGGGGATAAAAGTTCATTTCAGAAGCACAGAGGGAGCCTTTCCATCAGCTGGAGCTGGGCTTGGATCAGGCCCCAGAAAAGGCTGTTTTTCACCGTCGCTAAGAGAGCGCAGAGCAATTTCACTCAGCAACAGACTGGGTCATTAAGTGAATTAATAGCAGTCAAAGAATATTGTTGCACGTGACTGGAGTAAAAATTTCCTTCTACAAATCCACACCTAAGGGGAGTCCTCCCAGACTGAAGGGAAAGCATCTACATGATGAAGACTTCAAAACATTTTCTAGATTGTTTGCTCCTCTTGCAACTTCTAATCTCAAACTACTTCAATCAAAACAATTACATTTCTCTTAATTGCTTGTTCTGTGTTCTGCCCCTGTTTTGGCTCCTGAGAGAAGAAAATAACATGGAAATATATCTCAAAAGTTCAAGCAACATCTAGCAGTTATGTAAACCTTACCTCACCGACTGCTTGGCACACAGTGTATTACTGTACAATCAGATACGTCTTTTATATCCCATAATTTGCTTTTTATCTTAACTAGCAAGCCACTCTATGAGCAGCAACTAAAGAAATGAGTTTATCTGCCCATATTAATGCAATTGTTATCAGGGGCATACAGGGTAAAAATAATTTGTAGATTACAGTAATGTATTTGCACGGAAATTTCCACACGGGAAGGTGCCACCTGATTAGTTTTCTGTGGAGAGTTAAAAAAAAAAAGAAAAGAGAGAGATGTTAAAGCATCTTGGCAGGAGAAAATCTCCTAAGAGCACAATGTTCCACCGTGATAGCTCAGTGGGAGCCAAGTTTTGACAGCACATTTTGGGCTGATCCCCGTGCAGCGAAAGGAGAAATGTGAGCTCTCATGGGACACTTGACCTGGACCAGTGTATTGACTTTTCTACAAACACGCAGCCATCCACCTTCTGCCCTCAGGACTGCGGTGGTGGCAGTCATGCCAGAGGAGAGAATAAGGCATTTGAGTCTCCCCCAGTACATCTTCTCCTACTCTCATTTTTATTAGCTGCAAAAGGGAAGGTTCCTCTAAAACACTGAAGCCAAGGAAAACGATTGCTCTTCATCATGCTCTGCCTCTACTCTTCCAGTTACTGTGCTAGTGTTCTGCAAACTGCTGTCAATATGAACTAGGGCCAATTATTCTTTCTGAGAGTTTACCAAGACATATAACCTAATTTATTGGCAGAAAAAATTCTGCACAGTAAGGTAAGTGCTAGCAAAAAAAGATCAACTTGGCCAATAATTTAAAAAATGTTAATATTATGAATGGGTAGCTATGACTAGATCAATAGACACCAGATTTTGAGTTAATGCCCAAGCACTGTCTTTTTGCACAGAACAAGTTAAGGGGCTTCTTTGTACTGTTTCCTGTAATTTTATGAGTTTACTACATTCAGCTCCACTGGTTTTGTGGAAGATAATCAGTTTTACAAGGTGTAAAATTCCAAATTCCTTTTCATTAAACCTATTTCTGAGGTGCCTAATTACTACATGCAATTTCTCCGTATATTTCAAAATCAGAAAGCAGCAGGCAAAACTCTATTTAAAATTTTCAAGCCTTAAAAGTAGGTATTCAGATATTGTGTCTGGGATTTGTTTTGCTCCATAACCAGCAGAACAGAAAGCTTTCAAATAATAGGAACATATCAGGAAACACATAAAATATGTTCATCAGATTCCTGCAAATGTTATCTCTATTTCTATCACAAAAATACCCGCTATCTCCAAATAGAAGCAGGAAGCTTATGGCTCTTTCTTGTAACAACTTGACTGGTGTGGCCCACACCCTTCCTGCTGTGGGGTGGCAGGGGCAGGAGTTTAGTTCCAGCTTCCTGTGAGGCAGAAGTCCTACGACTGCTGGTCAGCTTTGAGGCAGGAGGAATTGGGTTAAGAGGCAACTGGGTGGTGGGACACCTCTAGAAACCCAGGGATAATTCATATTTTAAAAATTACATCTGCTTCACTGTCATCTTCTAACATCTACAGCTTACAGCAACAAAACTTCACATTTTATTTATCATTTTCCTCTTTCTTTTGGAAAGAAATTAATTGCAATTTAGGCTTTTTTACAGCTTTAACTATGAGCTCTTGTGTGCAGTTAGTATATAGACTTCAATGATCCATCCCTATGCAGCTTGCTTTTGAGAGCAGCTGTCCATCCTTAGTCTTTATATTTCACCTTAAATGATGGATATTGTGTCAGTCAATACACATTGCAGAGACTAAAAACCAAAATAAAACAAAACCTAAAGTGGCACCTATGCACATTAGTTTAAATCTCTTGCATTTTTCATGCTGATCCATCCTGTCTCACAGCAGGAGAGATATGCAACTATGTAATGTAGTTTGTACTGTTTTGAAAAAACAAGTGAAAGGACCTGAAAGAACCTTCCATCCTATTCAGTGAAGTGCAGGGCAGAGCAGGAGATAAATGCTGCTCTATCCTTTACAGAGAGGATTTTGTTCAGATTACCCTATTGCCAAGAAATCATACTCATTTTGAATAAAGGAACAAAACATTTGCTCAGATGTACTTCTACAGCCTGAAAAGTAGGAAAGTTTTGGTCCTAATACCATTTGTAAAATAAACATCATTAATGGAGATATGAGGCAAGAAAGTGGAATGTATTTCTGAAAAATTCATGCCAATGGAGGATAAAAGCTGGTTAATTCCAGCTATATCTGATTTCATATAGCTTTGCAGATGCAAAGAAATGACATATTTCTATATTGATGGCAGAGGATATTCAATAGGCATATTCAATAAATATATGTGATAGGTATGTACAATAGGAGCAGTGATCTAAGGATAAAAGTAATGAGTGGAGAAAAGTAGCATCAGGAAATACAGCACAGGCCCATTTCTTGTGATGTATCTGCATAAGCAGAGTGCAACACTGTGCAGGGTTCAAAGTAAATTGGCTTATTTCTTTTGCCCCATGGTGTTAGTCTGTGCCACAGTGGTAATAATAATTCTTAATGTGGACACATTAAGCACAAATTAATGAGGGCCATTTGGCCATTTCCTCATTCCTTTGGCATCTCTAGAGTAGGTAGTACTTCAGGAGTGACTACAGTTGCTTTATTACCCAAAGATTTCAATACAGAAGAAAAATAGACTCAAGAAGACTGGATTTTGAAATTACATAAGGAATCAGATTCTTGTCCAGAGAATTTATTTCTGTGATAGTGTAAAATTTTTCAGATCTTTTCAGTATTTTCAGTGAATTAACTATGCCCGTATGAATGAATTGAAACATAAATTTAAGTTCCCTTGGCCCTAAAATATCCTGTGCTGTGCTTTTTCTGATTGTTAGGCATGGTTGAGTGATGATTACCAGATCATTGCAAGAGTAGTTTCATTCCAGAAAGTGCACTAAAGAACTTTGGTCCAGGAATCCATCCTGGAAAATGCATATGCACCCAGACAAACAGGCCCTGCTTACATATTCAGGCCTTGTTATTTAGTCCTGGAGTGCTGTAATAAGGATCTCTTCACAGGGGCCTGAGTGGGGTGTCAGGGTGCTCTGCCAACAGTGTGGCTAATGGTGACGTGTGTTTTTGGCTCACAGAGCCATTCATACACTGAACTTTTTTGGGCACTGTTTACATGTGTTTATTCACCATTATGCAAGGAGGATGTGCACCATCTAGAAAGCCTTTAAAAGTCTTGGGGTTTTTTCCATACTTTCTGCCAAGTTACATAAATTTTATAACTTCACTAGCTTGGAAAAAAGTTACCTCTTCTCACCACCATTAGATTGAATAGTTTTATCATAACTTTCATAAGACATTCCCTTAAGCCAGCATCACACAGTCAAGGATTTACTGTTTGAAAACCCAGAAGGGGGGTGAATGATCTAGATATAGTGGGTATTTCTTAGTCTTACCAGGCAAACAAGGCTTTTAAAGCCTGCAAAATTCCACCCATGGGACTGGCAAATGAAAAGCATACCATGCCACAGAAAGGGCAGAGCAATACTAGGGGATGAGGGAGGATGGTAATTTATTTTCCTTTCATTTCTAATGGAAGGAGTGAATTTGCTGTGGTGACTTGCCTTTTATATGTTTGTGACATTTGCCTCAAACAGTTTTCATAGTGACTGGATTTCTCTTTCAACTTTGAGAAAGTGGACATAGGAGTTTCTCTTATATGAACCTAGATAGAATCTAGTCTAGGAGGCTTTTTTTTTCCTTTGAAAAAAGGCAGTGTAACTTGGGGTAATGTGATGGAGTTAAACCTGGTGCAGCCTTGGTGAATAGCTCAGTAAGTGAAATATGTTCATGCATTTCTAAGTTTTGGATAATGTCTAAAAAGCCAGCTCAACACACTGAAAACACCATATCCAGAATTAAGGACAATGCAATTGTAAAAAAAATGCACTAAGGAAAGACGTGGAAACTTTTCTTGCAGATAAGCAGAGGAGACTTTAACACAATTTCACTGTCCAGTTACAACTGATGAGGCATCAAAGGCAATGTTTACCATGGCTGACAACTTCAGCATAAATTTGTACATCTATAAACATTGCTCTAGATGTGGTCTGCAGATCTCTCTGAATGTACATGCACAGTAGAGACACATATATGTTATCCTGAGATATACATAGTGCATGGAGATGTATAGGTACAACATACACACCATACAATACATGTTGGAATAGGCCACGAAATAAGTAGCACTTATCTTAATGTTTTCCCATGTTATCTGTGCTCCTTCCATTAAACAACCCCTGACAGGGATTGGCTCTCTTGAGCCACCTTCTAGGAATGTATCTGGAAATAACTACAGTGATATTTATTGAGAAATAAAAAATACATTCTATGTTCTATTTTGAATGTGCAGTGTGAGTAGTGAAGAGCAAAGTCCCAAATGCCAGCACAGCATAGGTAAGGAGTTTGCCAGTTAAGATTGTGAAGAACTGTCAGTGACATCAATCTCATGGAGTTGCAGTGCCATGGAGTTTGAAATGAAATAAACATAGTGTAGAATTCCCATTCATACTCGACTTGTTTTCAACAAATAGCACAATTGTATTATGTCTGCCTTACTTTAAAAGCTGAAGCACAAAAATGCACAAGTATCAGACATTACAAATTAGCTTTTTGCCCGATATCCTTCTGACACCTCAAAAACGTAGAAGTAGAAAAGTGCAGATGCTATAAATGATCTATGCCTGCTACAAGGAAGAACATCCTAATTAAATGAAGTTTTTAATGCCATGAAAACCTGAATGTCATGCATGCTTTAGCTAAGCTTCCAAACAGAAGTGTTTGGGTTTCATGGGAGTGCAGTGCATGAGTCAAAAAGGCAGCCATCATTCTGAACACCTCACCTCCACCAGACATCTCAGCATACCCTTCGGGCTAACAGGAAGCAACCTACAAATATGTATCACTTTGAGCTGCACTCAGCAGCCAGTGCAGTGGTATTTGAATGGGCAAATATATAAAAGCTTAAAAGAATATATAAAATTGAGAATCACAGAGGGTGAATAGCAACAGCAGATTTGCATGGGTCCGAGAATATTCAGAACTAACACAATGAATATGTATGCTTTTTAAAATTTCCATTAAAATACATGATGATTGATGAACTGCATGAAGTTCAGGCTAGTGGGGGTTTGGGAGAATATCCCTAGGGACAGGTCAACCCCTGGCTAGGCTTGGTGAACAGACCACTTGTGGGGCACACCATTTCTGCCAACAAGGACCTGGCAAAACCTCTCCAGTTGTTTTTGATATGTTTTATACATCTTTAGAAAAGAAACTATCAGACCTCAAAACTATACAAATCCTGTAACCCACCTGATAACAAGGCAGGCTTGTAGAGCATATTTTAGCGTAAGAATCTAGGAGCCATCTGGAGGAAAATGAGGGTTAAGAATCTGGAATATAAATTTGAATAGCAATTCATAAATAGTCAAATGGTAAGGGGTGAGTGAAAAGCAGTTTATAAATAGTATGACTCTGCTTGACCATCCCTACTGTATATTTTTATTGATGCTGCTGACTAGGGAAAAAAAAGTTTAAAACTTCCTTTTGCTTTGATGCTTGCATTCTGTAGAGGCAAACCAATTGTACTTTTGGATCTTTACTCACTTTTTAGATATATAAGGTTGATAATGAAGCAAGACTTTTTAGAATATTCTTGCAGAATAAGTAAAGATATATAATAATCAAGACGGCAAAGTAAGCTGTACATAATTGAGAAAGGTCACCCACCCTTTCTGAATATCTCTGTGCATATTCCTACTGCCAGAACCCTTCAGGCCATTTATTGTTTAGGAAACACAGATCCAGGGAACTACTCAGGCCTTTCCTATATTTATTTAGCTTTAGAACAGTGCCAGACTGATCAGCTTTTGTTGAAAGTGTATTATGCAGGAGTGGGAAAAAGTGCTTCATGCACCATGGCCTCTGCCCTCGGATCTTCAGATCAGGTATCTCTCACTGCCTATACCAATACAGAAGTAATAAACTTCTATCACAGTTTAACAAATGAAAAAGCCAAACATATATTATAATGCATTTTGTGGCCTGTTCAGAGGCTGACAGTGATTGGGGTCTATTCTGCAAAGCTTTCTCCAGACTACCCAATGGCTCCTGTCTGGCTATCACTTCTGACTCTTTGGTCCTCCTCATATGGAGTCTAATCTTGTATTATTGCAATTAACAGAGACTGGTCTCTGAAACGCCAGCTTTCAGAGCTGTGAGGAGAGTTAATGGGACTGACCTGTTTGTCTGCCATCAGAATGATGCTTTCTACTGTGTTTTCTGACTTAATTTTCTTTAAAACAGATGAAATATTACACCATTTTGTAGTTCTTAAAAGTAATTCTGTGTCATCGGTCTTGCATTGTTCTTCTTCTGCAACCTATTATGTGCGCCTGTGTTCATAAATAATATATCCACTAGTGCATACAGCTAAAATTTTTGTGTGTGCATGGGTTTAAAGCAAACACAGAAACATATAAAATGCAAATTAAATTGATGCCCACTGTACTTGCAACACAGCCAAATTCTTAATATTTTATAGTGCATATTCCATTAAATAAATAATAACTCAACTGATCTATGCTACAATATGTGTATACATACACATTTTATGATGCCTGTAAAAAACATTTTAAAGCCTGTTCACACATCAAAAGACAGGTTGTTTATTTCTCTGTTAAAACAATCCAAGGATTTAACTCTTCCTATTATGTAAACAGTGGTGACAGACACTTTCAAGGAAGCTTAACTTCAATAAAAATAATAGTTTCCCATTTTAAAATCAATACCAATATACCATAAATCCCCCTGATGAACTCTGGCTTCCTTACATGCTCTCACATTTTGTGTATTAGGGGCACAGCACTACTCTAGATATCAGAATATAATAATATGGCAATATATATAGATATAGATATATATTTAAATGTTAAAACATTTTTAGGTCAACTTGAGTAATGAATATATTTTAAATATATGCTTTTTTTAATAAATAAAGGTAATTAATTTTCTTTGCAACATGGGTACCTTTGCATGTGGCTAGCAAACGAGCAAAACAATTCTTGTATCTTCAGTTCAAAACACTTGTGACATTGATGAAGCTTTAACTTTTTTCTTTTTTGTACTAAAATTGTACTTGCAGTAGAGTTTCAATATAATTTATGAGATTACTTTAGGGCAGACATTTCAAACAACTCATACAAAAGAGAATTTGTCTTAATGACAAGAAAACTAGGTATAGTCTATTCATTTCTCAAGCAGACCTTTATGAATCACTTTAAAAGGACACTACAGCTGAAGACTGAAGAGCAATATTTATCAACATTAAATAAAACATTCGGTGAAATATGTATAAATATTTCTTCATATGAACATAACACAAAATTAAATAGTTCAGATACACAGACACCATTTAATATATTTCCACTGTTGTCAAAATCATCTGTAAACACCATCTCACACTGAATACAAAAGCAGCTTTAACATCAGTTCTGTGTTCACAACACTGATGCCCCTTTGTAAAATAAGATACTTGTTTTATTTTCAGCAAAATAAGAGTCTAAGCAATAAAAAAAAAAAAGTTTTGGTCAGTTCAAAGGAGAATACAAAATAATCTTTCAACATGTAACTAAATCAGATTTAGAGCAACAGTTTAAAGTACAATCCTTTCCCCAGGGGACCTCTGACTTTTATAAATCATGTTTGGTGCAGACCACATCACAAATACCAGGAAATACTGGTCATGTCTAAACTATAAATATTAAAGCCCTTTTAAAATTGTCTTTATCAAAAATTGCCAGGTTACAAATTGGCAATATCACATTTTTCACACCACTGAATAACCTGGCGTCAAACTGGATATAGGTGCACTTCTCCTGATGATTTTTAAAACAGGTTGTGGAAAACAAACACTTTTTAGTGAGCATCCTTCAGGTGCAAAAATAAGCATTTCTTTGAAACAAACCATTTTTATCTGAAGATCACCTGGACAGACGGTGCAAGCAATGAGGCTCCACCAACTTTTGTCAGAGAATTGCAACTTGAGCTTTCATCGGAAGCCGTGCAGAGACTGCACGCAGGATCTGAGCTGGCTCTGAGAAGGGTGGTGCATCCCCATGGTGCAGCCCAGGACAAGGTGCTGCAGGAGCTGTGTGCCTCGGCAGCAGCACAGCCTCCCCAGCAGACACAGGGCTGCTGCTGCTGGTCGTGCCTGCCTGGCTCCTGAGCAGCTCCCTTTGAGCACCGTGCAGCCCAGACCCGGGCTCTCATCGTCCTGTGCCCCAAAGACAGCTTCATGCTCTTCCCTGAATGCAGCCTCCAATTCCTTCCTTTGGATCTTTTAAAGAGGCAGGATCACTTTGAGGAGAGACTCTGTGCTCAAGGATAAGGTTTTACTGGGCAAGTACCTCATTATAAAACTCTGCAAACTCACAGGCTATGTTTTGGTTTTCTCAGTTTGAAATGTGGACACCATGTTGTGGTTCCAGAGATAAACTTGAATTTCAGGTGCCAAATAATGCGCTATATACTTATAACATGATTTTCTCACTTAAAAAAATTTCAATCATATGTAATCATGATGGGCAGCCCTGTAAAACCTGGAACAATAGGTCAAATCTTTCCTGGTATGTGTGTATTTCAGAGGTGTGAATGCATGCTATGCATACACACACACACTCAAACACATATAACATCAGCTGCACACATTCTCAGATACTCAGAAATCAGGAATCAGGGATACAATTACAACATACCAGAAGAGAAGTAGACAGGAAGCTCTACCAGGACAAGAGGCAATTTTTCGACCTATACAGTGTCTCAAATAATTTCATAATTCTGTTTACTAGCGTGCTACATCTGTTTGTAACTTGAATTGAAAGTTGTTGGATTCCTTGGAAAAAGAAGAGTTGGGCTAGCTAGATGTGCTTACCTGAGATCCCAGAGTTGATTATAATCAAAGAACTGGGCAGATCAGTAATGGGTTTATAATTGCTATACAACTTCTCACAAATTTGTAGGAAAACTTTATTAAATCTTTCACTCCTTAGTAAAAAATGTTGAAGTTTCTTAGTTTTTGCTGAATGCGGATTGACTTTTATATTAAACTGGCTTTATTGAAAGAATAAATAAGCCTGGCAGCTGCTTTCATCTCTTGATGTTCAAACCATAGAACCAGCACCCTGGAACCACCTTCCCACCCCAACCGATCCTGTCCCATCCCTCACTATCCTTCCCGTCCTGCCCATGCCATCCTGTTCTGTCCTATCTCATCACATCCCATCCCGTCCTGTCCCATCCCATCACATCCCTGCTTCATTATTTTTTTTGTTTAAAAAATACTATTCTATGAAGCCTCCCTGGGGATCCGCTTATGAAAAATGACGGACTGCCTTTGCTGATACTGCTGTTTGCGCTGTTTCCGTTTGTCACACTGGCACAGCAGCAGCATCTTGAAAGTGTTTCTGAACGTTTTGTTACACAGTGCATAGCACATGGGGTTCACTGTGCTATTGATGTAGCAAAGCCAATACCCCAGGTGCCAGAAAGTTTTGGGGATACAGTCGCAAAAGGTGTTCACCAGAACAATGATGTTATATGGGGTCCAGGTAATGATGAAGGCAAACAAAATGGCACTGAGCGTCTGTGCCGCTTTCTTTTCTTTGATAAGTGACATTCGTTTTCGTTTTGTGATCTGACTTCTGGTCTTCAAGGCAAACTTTTTTGCCAGTGTTGCTTCCTTAAAGGACAAGGGCAGGGCTGCTGACGTCTTGGTCACAGACGAGATGCCATCAGAAGCTGTGGTTGTCTCTTCTGACTCTGGTTCAATTGGCAGCTTAGTAAAGCTCTTTTGGAAATTTCCACCATCCTGAACACTTTTGGAAGGGTGCAATTTTTTAGCTTTCTTTTCCTTTGATTCTGTGTCAGATTTCTGCAGTTCATCCCCTGACTCATGCAAATCTTCTGAGGAGGGTAGCTTTGTGGAATTGAGGATAGCACTGTGACCAGGAAGCTTCAGCACGATGGAATAGATTGCTCTGGTCTCTGCAGCAATGTCTTCTTCATCAGAGGAGGCTGAATTTTCAAGGGAGGCAGCAGCATCGTTGTTGTTCCAGCTGTCACTGCTGCTGTGGTCTTGGTCCCCCTGATCTGCGCTGGGCTCCCAGCTCTTCATTGTGAGCCAGAAGTGGCAGCGTCCGTATTTCTTCCGGGAGGAGCGTTTCACGCTCTGCCGCTGCAGCTCGTAGCTGCTGCAGCTCCGGGAGCTGCCCGTCTGGTGCACGAAGCGCGCTGCCTCTGCCTCGCTGCCCGAAGCCTGCAGCCCTGCTAACTCCTTGGTGCGCTTCTCCGTCTCCTTGTAGATCCTCCAGTACAGAATACTCATAATGGTGACCGGCAAGTAGAAGGCAGCTATGGCAGTGCCAAAGGTGATGATAGGTTCACTTAGAAACTGGATGAAACATTCATCAGGAGGCACGGTCCTCTTCCCAACAAAATACTGCCAAAACAAGATGGCAGGGGCCCAAAGAACAAAAGAGACGATCCATGCTAAACCAATCATTATCCCAGCCCTTTTAGTTGTTCGTTTGGCTCTGTATGTTAGTGGCCTAGTGATGGAAAAATACCTGTCAAAACTTATCACAAGGAGGTTCATGACAGAGGCATTACTGGCGACATAGTCAATGGAGAGCCAAAGATCACAGGCCAAACTTCCCAAAGCCCAGTGGTCCATGATGATGTACGTGGTATAAAGATTCATGGAAAGAACACCGATGATCAAATCTGCACAAGCAAGGCTCAACAAGAAGTAGTTGTTGACTGTTTTCAGTTGTTTGTTAACCTTAAATGCAACAATCACTAAGATGTTTCCTATGATGGTCACCAGTGCAAGAATCCCAGTGAGGAAAGCAATCAAAACTACCTGCCAGACAGTGTGTCCACCCAGAGGGTCTTTGCTTGTGGCATTTAGGGTCATGTTTGTTGATTCCACAGTGGAGAAAGGAAAACTCTCTGTGGTCTGAGGGAAATCATAGCTGCCAATGAGTGATGCTGCTTCATCAAGGAGTCCCGGTCCATGCGAATCTCTCTTCCAGAAGGAGCTCACATTTGGAAAAAGAGGCGAGGATGAACTGTTATTTTGCATGATCATTGTGGCCCTCTGACATAGTCTGTAGCAGAGAAAAACCAAACAAAAATCAAGTGAACAGGTGAAGATGTTAAATCAATAATTGTCCTCATACTTGTACATAAAATCACTTTAGCACTTTAAAAGACGTCTTTAAAAAGTCAAGCCTCCTGTGACACATTTCAAGGCAAACCTGTATGTGATAGCATTCAGCTTCCAGACTGAGATTAAACTGAGCTCTTTATAGACATTGTGTTTTCTTATCAACATTCAATAACAGAGGAACCAAAATCCCGAGAGAATTTGAACCCACAGTAGTATTAACATGCCCCTGAACTCTAACTCTGAATTAAAACACTCCTTGCTGGATCTGAACTCAACATATCAAAAATACACAATTCTGGAGCCTTCAAAATTAAGTTCCAAACATTTGGAGCCACAAATCTTCCAAGTTCCAATCAACACTGGTCCCCAGTGCTATCCTGACTCTTGCAAAACAGAGCCACAGCTTCTGCTGCCTCCAGCTACAGCTGATGACAAACAAAAATATTGTTCTGCCTTTTCCTAAACTATGGACATACAAGCTAGTATCATTTCACTGTGTCAAGCTACTCTAACCTGTGAGGTGGCAAAACTCTTCCCATTTTCATCTACCTTTCAGCTATCCCATAAAAGTAGTGAAAGTTCTCATTAGCACTTTTTGCACATGCCTCTATTAATTTTTTCATGCACATTTTTATATTTGGACTAGAGATTTTGCACATCTAATGACTTCAAAATTTCTTTAGGGGCAACACATGGTAAAAGTTGCTTTGAAACTATGGTCTCCAGAGTCAGGAAAAACCTTTGGCAGATGTATGTCAAAGCAATCATTAAACACTTTGGGAAAATAGGGAAAAAAAGCATGAAAGGGATTAATAATTAAACTTTAATCCTTTTCCCCAAGTACGAACATAAAATGAAAACATGCTCAGAATAGGAGCTTGTATTTTTCTTATTTCATTAGCTTCTCTAGTCAGCTGACTGGATCCATAGTAATAAATGAATTATATCATCAAGAAGAAAAAATTCTGATGAAAAAGTCCATCATTGATTGTAAGTGTTGAGCAAAACATGCTGTCAATGTTTGTTTGTTTGCTAAATGTGAGTCCTTCCAGAGTCAATATATAATGGCATGAGATAATGAGTACCACAATACACTGATCTGACACAAAAATATTTAACCAAAAGAGGAGGGTCTGGTTCTTTTTTTCTAATTAATTTCTAAATTCTGCTTCCTCTTGAACTGTACTTGGTTTTGTTATGAAGCCATAAGACACTGTGTAATTTTAAATGATGCAGTTTCTTTCACATATGCAGTATATAGACCAGCAATTCTTTTCCTTCATTCATGCACAATAACTAACACAAACCTCTCCCCTATTTTGATATCTAGTGTAAATGAGGTATTATTGTTTCTTTTTATTAATAGCAATACAAGGTTAAAATGAAGATGCCACATTATAATCTAATTCAGTCCACTTTAAATGCATTCATCGTTGTATAACTTAGAGTATGAACACAATAATAATGAATAGAAATTGTTCTGGTAAATCACACAGTTAAATTTTAAGTCTTTTCCTGATAAAATGATTGAAAACTCAGAGAAGCTCACCTTCTAAAAAATAAAATAGTAAGACAGGACTGCTGAAAACCATCCTTCTTGCAATGTTTTATTTAGGAAGCAGGCATTTTTTTCCAGAGCTATCAGACAGGATGAGGTCAAAACCAGAAGAGTATGAGAGGGATCTCAAATAATGATATTTGCTAAATATATGCCGGAAATTATTAATGTTATAGGGTGCAGATCTTCCTTCACTCACACTAGGGACAGAGAACAGAGGATGAAAGCCAGAAAGCATCTGCTCTGCAGCCACAAATTTCTAAAACCTCTGTAGGGCAACAGCCAATCCAGTCAAGTTACACTTAGATGGCAATGATATCATTATGTTGCTTTATTATAAAAAAAGACAAGCTGCTACCTACTAACACGTAAGAAAAGATCAGGAAGAATATATCAATAAAGGAGACCAAACTTCCACTAAAATGGATAGAATAAAAACCAATATCACTTAGAAGTGATGGTAAAAATAATGGTACTACTAGGAAATAAAAATAGTTAACAGTTAGGTAGTAGTTCTCATTTTCATTGTATAACACAACCATGAACTAATCTAAGTGCTAGCCTTGGAAGACCAAAACAAATACCACATAAGAGATACAAATGATCTTGCAAAATTAACATGTAAAGGCCACACTATCTATCACTAAGTCCATAAACCAATTGTGAATTCTATTGGACTGTAGACTTTGAAATGGATTTCCAACGGAAATGCATTGATAAATCATTTTGGAAATGCCATGATTCAAAAGACTCATGATGAGGAGCCCTGGGATCATCATAATTCAGCTGCAGTCTTTCAGACACTGCAGTGTTGGAACCAAACCTTTCTTTCTCAGGTCAGTTCTCTCATGTCTGGACTTCAAAACATCTTCTCTAAGTTATTGTTTCAATGAAAACCTGAACAGTCCTTAGCAGTCCAGTAACTGAGGAAAAGGAGAAACTGAGAACAGCCCACCATCTGTCTCCTGCTGTTCAGTGCAATCCTGCATCTTAAATTTGGCTTTTTAAACTCCCCAGGGATTAAAAGGAACCCTAAACTTGCATTGACTGCACTATTTGATAAAATGGAAGTGCTAGTAGGATGATTAGTTCAGTCTTTTGTTATTCTGCCTCCTCTACAAGCTCCTGTAATTGAACCATTTAATTCAATAAAAAATGTATTAACCATATGTTCATCTGCACAGAAAAAAGAAAATATCACTACCAGCACCACCACTATAACATACCACATCAGCACAGCTGGATTTTCTTGCCTTTAGGAAGCCAAGGCAAGATACATTACCCATCATTTTCCAAAGCTGCCATGCAGTTTCTGGTTTCTGTATAAGTGCTACAGGGAAGGAGTGTCCTGGGTTTGTCAAGATGACAGCAGGATTTGCAGTGCAGCGCCAGCACCTGCCCAGCAAGCCAAGCTCAGACAGAATGATGTGTGACCAAGTGGGAAAGCAGCCACACATGCTTTGGTAAAACAAACAGTGCAGCACTGTCTGAGTGAGGCAAACAAACCTAACTGTGAAATGATTATAGGTTTACATACCATGACAAGAATTTACAAATCACTGGTATGATACATTACATCACAATTTCAAGGCAGGGAAGCAGGCAAGCTAAGAAAACTTCTTTTAGCCTAAGAATGTATAATTACTTACCTAAGATCATAGTAATGGTATTCCCTGTGGGTTTCAGTCTTTTTTGTTTTCGTTTCTGCTTTTTAATAGGATCTTATGAAAGGTACAGGCCAGAGAACACCAGATGAAATGTACACTTCCCAAGATTATTCAGGAAAAGTGTAGGGCCAGTACAGGCAATGGCTATACAGTCTTTCATATACATCCATCCAGCACTCCCTCTGCTCTCTGCCCAGCCAGAGGGAGTGAGATATTTGATATCCCGCTAAGACCAACTGAAAGGGTAGGAGGAAACATCTACAAAAATGGTCAGTGATTTCAATAAATGGGTATAACCCAGATTTAAAAGCCTGTAATTTTGACTAGTCTAATTTATTTCACATTGCTGTAAATAGAAAGTAAAATAGAATAGACAGTAGTAACAGTTCTGTCACACATTTTCAGTGCATTTAATTTCTCCCTGCTAATTTTTAAGTGCTTTTGTGAATATTTTACATTTTACCAAACATTTTTCTTTTCCTCAAACCTCCCTATTCAAAAAATCTGTTTTTCTTGCTGTCTTTAAAGTGCTCTAAGGAGCATTTTCTGGGAAGTGAGATGGCAATCTGTGGGCTTGGCTATCTGTGAGCACAAAACTAGCAAGCCTTTATGGCTGAATAATTTCACATTGCATCTCATTACACAGACAAAAAAATTGCTTACCTTATTTTTCCATTTTCTTCTGCACTGCTGCTATATACACATTAGCCTAAACAGCAGAGGACTCCATGTAGTGATTTGTAAAAGACTTTTCTAACATGGAGAAGGGAAGCCTTCAGAATGCTTAATACAGTTACCTAAACAAGCACATATACTTTGTTCCAAAATTATTATTTGGTAAAATAAAAATATACATTTGATTTATAAGGTCTTCCTAAGATTATTAGCAAGATTATGTATAAACAATTTTTCAAAACACACAGAGGTTTTTTTGTTGGTTGCTTCTTGCTTTTCAAAATACAGTGTATTTTTTCAGAATATAATAAAGAATTTTAAAAGCTCATAATGGAAGATGAAAGCATTCACAGTTTTACATTTATAGTAGCTCATATCAATTGAAGTTAGTGTAGCACAAAGTACAGGATTCCTTAGGAATGTTTATGTGGCAACAGGAAGCACAGTGTGATTATCAGTGAACACGACCTCAGATTTACCATGACTAAATTACACTTATATGAAATATATTACACAAAATATAGTTTTGCTTCTTTGCAGAATTTGAATACAGAACCATAGAAATCAAGCACACCAGCAAAAATCCTGGCCACTGTCTTGCACATTCACAGTTGCTAAAAACAAATGACTGCCATATACTTTTTTTATGTATGCACATATACACATAAGTATATCTACATACAAATGTATGTCACATACAGTGTGAGGAGTACATGTATATAGAGCTGCAGATGAAAGCATATGTATATATACACTTATGTATGTACACATACACACACACAAATATCTGCAGCTACGTATACACATAATTTTGTCATATTATTCCAAGTATTCCCATAAAGGAAGACTATATATCTTTCACTTATTAGCTATCAACTTGATAATGTTCAGTCAAACCTACCCCAGTTGCACTTCAACCCAAACTCTTCCATTTTGAATCCATAAATATGTTTTGTTTTCTAAATTCACCTAAATTAAATGCCAGTGCTTTAAAATCACTTTTGTGATTAATGAATTAGATTTGCTCATTATGTGCTTACTCTATTTCTGCTGCTAGTGTGAGGTCTAGCATGAGCGAGTTAGGAACTCATTTCTCTAATCACATGGATCCTTTCCATTACTTTGAAGAGTGTATAGAGAATCTAATGCATAGCACTGAGCTCCCTGATCCATCTCCCTTGCAGCCCTGCAGTCAGAGAAAGGAGCATCCCTTGGGGGCAGAGGCAAGGGGATGCCACTCAAGTGCTGCTGCTGCGGGGGCACCCACGAGTCTGTGTGCCTGGCACAGCCAGGAAATACACGCTAAAGCTGGGCCATGCCAGGAGCCTCTTCTGTGCCTTAATTGGCCAGTTAGCTTTTGCCAAACATCTACCATCTCCTTCACCAGGACTGAGACTTTTGCTCATACTGCCCAGCTGGACCTGCTACATCCTCTGGGGACACGATTGCTTAAGCTGTGTTTGTTTTTACAGAACGTGCTCTTCCAAACAGCTTACTCCTTGTAGCATGAGCCCTGCACTGAGGGCTTTTGTATGATAATAGAAATGCAACTTTGAATGTGTTTTAATGGCCAGTGACTTCAGTGGAAACATCTGCTTATTTATATGGTCTCAACAATAAGAATAAATACTGTGTTGCCATTAGGACCAGAGAAGAAAAATCTCAGACGTTGCATCTGTGCAAAAATCCAGATATGCATTTCTGATCTCTTGCACTTAAGACTTCCATCAAAGATTGAATTTATTATTATTCATACCTTGCATAATTTTTTTTTCCACATACACTATCTATAACAAATATACATCCTAGTCTGCATGGTTAAAGGACAGTGATTTTCACAGATTTACTGAATAAGTGTTTCTGTACTAATTATTATTTATTTACCCCATGACCCAATAGTCATTCACACCATGACTTTCAGTTTCACAATAATCTTATCTTGAAATCCTCTAAAATGTTTTCTAGAGGTTCCAGAAATGAGCTACCAATCTCACTTGTGATAGGCCTCAGGGCAGTGCACAGGCTTCTCACATGTAGCAGCAGCAGACTTGCCAAAGAAGGGTACTTGTCTTTCTTGGACAAGTGCACTTAGTGGTTATTGTCCAAACAATTTATACAGGACAAAGTGAAATCTTCAGAAGCCTGAGCTTGGACATGCCTAGAGTTTCCAAAAGCTTGAAAATCAGAGCAAATCAAGTATTGCCTAATTAAGATTACAGTAAATATTGATTATAAATCTATGAGGTACAATTCTATAAAGAGAGGAAATGATTTAAATTCCAGGCAGTTTCAGTGAGCTTTATTAGAATTACACTCCATCTGTCTAATTGATATTGGAGGAATTAGACATGCAGCGTGGTTAGTAAGAATTACAAATACTGAGAGTTTTACTCTGAGCAAACCACTGCAAACTGACTTTGCAGGTATCTGGGGACAGGAAAGTTTGGAAAAAGGGTTTATTACTACACTGAATAAAAATATTAGATTTAAATGAAAGAAGAATACATGCCACCCAATTATGTCCTCTATTTGTAAATGCATATTTTTTCCTTTGAATAAAACCTGCCCATCTCAGTCTTCATTTCAGTATTTTATTATACATGCACTTTTAAACCCAGGGTTTATTAATTTTTTATTATGTTGGATCAGAGTTGTGATCCAGATTTTCAGCTCTCTCCTTATGAAACACTGTCCATTGACTCCAGAGATAATCTTCCCAATGAGATATTTTAAGCCACATTAAAATGTTCACTAGGTGAAATAAAGTAAAGAGAATTCTTAGGATTAATTATATCATTGTCCCAGATGTTGTTAAATGCTGGGATACCTGGAATCAACATGGAAAAATAATGTCTAAAGAGAAAAAAAATCAAGCCTTGTAAGTGATTTCTCCACTTTTACTGAAATGGCATTGTCATCTATAAAAATAATCACATTTGAACATGTTCATATTGAGAAGAGCTTGTTATCAATTCTAGATAGAGCAAAAAAAAGTTATTGTATTTCTAATCCTGCCCTACTTTTAGTAATACTTGCATGCATTCAAATTCCATATTTAATGTGAATATTAGCCATTAAGAAGCTTTACAGGGAACACAAACCTCATAGGCAGACCTCTTTACTATCTTAATTGGTACTGCTTTAACATTAAGTAATCAATTGATTATGCCTCAAAGAGAAATAAACTTGCTTTTTCTGTTTGCTCACTACACAATACACCTCCAGAGAAAACTGGAACACTGTACAAACACTTTTCAAGTATCAAAGAATTCAGAGAGCCTGGAAACTGAGCTCTAAAGAAACTCATCTGGCACCTGACACAATCTTTTCAATTTCATTTGTCTGCAAGAAGAAAATGAAATGACAAAATGTCTGTCAAGCCTTGAAACCAGAAAATTGAAAATATTTTTTTCTGGAAATCTTTTTCATGGTGGGAAAATAAATAGCTCAAACAACAACAACAAAGCTGCAAAAAAGCCTCCTCAAACCACAGATTTTCTGCTTTTCAAAACAATATGGATTTTACCTTCAGAAACTAATTTCATTTTCTCTCAACTTCGAACTGAATCTCAGATACTTTGCAACAAAAAGTGCTGAAAGAAGATGAGCTCCATTCTACTGTTAATTGAGAAAAATTATAGAAATATTTGTGTTTCCATCAGGTCTGGCATAGAGCTATCTGAGTCTCTGGACACGATGTGATGTTTACCTGGTGTCAGGTCCTGTTGTATGAAAGATCTCTAACATGCATCATTTAAATGTGTTAAACAACATGAATTTGGACTCCCTGGAGTGTCAGAGAATCTAGAAGTTTCTAAACTGAACTGTTGCTGACCACTAGATTTTCTGCTGTAACTATGGCACTGCATGCAGGTATTAAAAGAGCAGACTATCTACTTTGGCTTTTATTGATGATGGATAGTGGGGCAATTTAACATAAGATGCAATAAAGTGACTTGAAAAGTGCTGGGAAATGCTCTATTAAGGAAAATTTATTGTTACTGGCTTTGGTGATTGAAATATTACTGCTATCTGCTGTGGCAAACCCAATACTCCCACACAGGACAGATGGTTTACTTAAAAAGTGAAAGAAAAAAAACTCACAACCCTGTTGAGAAGTTTCAGCTAGAAGAGAAAAATAACTAAGAAAAAGCTACTGGCTAATGAAATCTATTAGTTTTTTGAACACAAAATATTTATATGGAAAAGGAAATTTTATGAGAAATTTTGTGCCAGAATGCTATAAAACACTGCTTATTATTTTGTCTAAATAATGTCTTAAAACATGCAAGCATAATAATGTGTTAAAGCTTTTTTTTTGGCACCAAGTTGTCACAGTTGGTCAGAAAATAACATTTTTTATTGTATTTATTTATTTACTGTATTACAGAAAGGCAATTCCTACCATCTGAGATTTGGGGATATCTTTTCACACTGATAAGCTTATGAATTGTGCTAGTAATTTATTGGAATGGATTTATTGCTGAGGAGGTAGAGTTCTGTGTGCATCCTTTTTATGTATTATATTTCTTTAATGCAATTGCAAACAAAATGCTACAATATGGTCGAAATGGAATATTTTTTACCTCAGAGGAACACCTTGGTAAATAATCAAGAAAAAAGGGAAATACTTTTTGTTTTAACATGTCACTCAAAATATTTTAATAAATACTTTATTTCTTTATTCACCAGTATGTTCAAAGTCAACTTTTCTGTCTATTTCAAAGTGTAGTTTAACACTCACTAGGTGGCACAATGGTTATTCAGAAGCAAAAGTCTGGACTTTGCAACGAACTCTTACTCAGTCTCTCATAAAGCCTTTGTCTTATACATAGAAATTACAAACCAAATTATATCTATTCCTAGATAGGGACAGCAGATAAAGTAAATGCATGTCATCCAAGTACTAGTCGGAATTAAACTAGCAGCCAAATTGCCAAAAACTGTGTTCTCTGCTGTAGTTTGACTTCAATTTTGTTTTCCCCCTTGGAATAGACACATCTGCAAGTCCTAGTGGAATCCTGCAGATAAATCAAAATTGCCCATTCCAAACTTCAACCCCTTTTATGCATGCTGCCAGGAATTTGCAGTCTCTGGAAAATTGATGGTGGCAGGCACTGTGGATTTTAATGCATGCAAGCAATTGTTCTTTAGTGAGATACAGACAAGTAATCAAATAATGCTCCAATGCTATGCTCCTTTTTAAAGGCTTTTTTTGCAGGGCTTGTGGGTTTCTTTTGGTTGTTCGCTCGTTTCAGTTAGAAAACAAAGATTTGCCCAGGTGAGTATGTCACTAAATGGAAACATCTCCAATGAAAAGACTCGACAGAGAGGGAGGAGGCATTAAGGAAAAATTAATTTTTAGTTATTCTACATAAATGCCTGATGGTAGCCCTCATGACAGGGTCCTCTTCCTACTAAGATTTAGCTAGGTTTGCTTGACTATCTCCTTTTCTGCCCACTTGAAATACATCCCTATAATTTGAAGATTTTGAACTACAGTTTTAAAAAATCACTGCTAGTATAGAGAATACACATTCACAAGGCAGTGATTTTATTATGGGTGCAAATGGATCTGCTCCAGCAATTCACTGCAGTTACACTGCAGAATATTGATTCCTTCAAGACTCTCTTGTCTGATGGTTGTAGAAGCCTTGTAGTAAAGGAGGCACAAGGCTGAGGAGGGAAAAAGAAGGATTCAAGGTTAAGAAAATTAAATGTGGAAGTTAAGTGTATTCCTAATTCTGTCACAATATCTCCAGTCACTACCAAAGGAGAGATGTGTACAGATCTTTAAAATAATATCCTTGAAAGGATAGTGCAGAGCTGAATTTAGTACATCACAGGTATTTCTCAACTTCTGTATATTCAACTTTGTAAAATGAAGGATCTTGAACTATATCTTTGTAGGGTTTTGTCTACACAATTCAAAAATTTTAAAACCATTCCATCAACAAAAAGGATCATATTTAAATGGAGTAACTATATTTTCATCTATTTCACTACAAGTTTTCTATTCACTATCTAGCTAACACAGCCATGGTACTCTGCAGCCCCTCCTTGTTTCTGTTTCTGAGGATTCAGGCATTCTGCACATGCTAAATGGAAAGGCATGGAGATATAATTATATTAGCTGTAAAGGTTGCTATCTAAGTAACAGGATTTTGCTTCTAAAATAAGAAGGTAGAGTGGACTCATGATTGTTTGCATTTTCCCTTTCAAGCCTATAAAGCCTGCATTTTGTAAACCCATTACAGTCTAGGACAATCAACAAAAAACTTAAAATCAGGAGTTCTACATAAATTACAAGGATAATATTTCTCCTAGCTTCTGACAGGGTTGCTCAAATGGCAAATATTTTATTTTCAGAAACGAAGAAGAAAGCTAGAAGAAAGAGAATCTGTACCTGGAAAAAATATCTCCTGCTCTAAAAGGTCAGAAGTACTTTAATACTTGAACCAAGAGTAGGGATACATACTGCACATCTTTTCACAAAGTCACACTGCCTCAAAAAGAAGCAATAATGCAGCATGATTTCTTTCCATTCATCTGTATCTTCCAGATGCCCCACTTTTATGCTTTGATCTGCCAGTGAGCTGTACTTCTAGGCTGCTGTGGGTCTATCTGACCAATTATTTTTCAGAATCAGAAAAGAATTCTGTATTTGGTTGCCACTCAGGAGGGTACTTTCTTTGTTGTTCTTTTAATCTTTCTTGCCAGTCCTACCGGGATACATGTAGGTAAAAGCTCTTAGGACTGAGTGTCTTAATTAGGTAAGTATCTGCTGCAACCCGTGGACAGACTCCAGAGAAGACAAAATGGTTTTGGATTTCTACTGGTGGACATCAGAGAAGAGGACAAATTTAAACTTGCTGTTACTGGTACCTTCTCGCCCCATTTCTTGCAGGATTAAAGGTTTACTGTAGAAAGGCCAGTGCAGGCTTTCTCTTTTGTTCTGCATCACCTGAGCAACAACTCTCAGGGGTGTCTCAAACCCAGTACTCCCAGTTTGAAGGGCTTGTCACCTGGATCCTTGTATTCAGCAAGAAGGTGTACTGCAGTGTCACTGTGTTCTTCAAAAACTGTCCTGTAGGCCAGAGCATGTCCTTTGGAGAGAACAAGGTGTGGCTGGATTTGCATCCAGGGCAGGGGCACCAGGGAAAGAGTGGAATGGTCAGCATAAACTGCACATGCTTGTGTGCTAAAAGCTCCTGCATGAAATTTCACTGCACAAACAAAACCAATCTAGATAAAGATAAAAGGGACACAAATTATAAAATACAATACAAAGATATCTGATAGTGCCATGTTGTAACTCCTTATGGGAGCCTGAAGTCAGCAGGTAGAGCAGGGAGGGCATGCAGGCAATCCTTCCTTTTGGAATAATGGTTCTTGTAACTGAAAGTAGCAACAGAATCACTTGAAGGAAAAAGGCATTTCCATCAGCTGGAGAAGCAATTCTCTGTCGTCAGTTCTCCCTCTTCCTATCATGCTCTCATGGCTAAAGGAAAGGCTCTTACAACCACACGTAGTCAGGAGAGGAGTCCAGGTACAATGGACTGAACAGGTCAAGAACAGCTGGGGCTTGTAACCCTCTTCTACAGAAGGAAGCATATTCATCAATGAATTACTCAAGAAAGAATTGCTTGAAAATGGCTGAAAAGATTTCCACTTTCCTAAGAATCTAAATTTTTGTTTGTCATAGTAGAAATACAGATTCAAAGAGTAGGAAGAGAGGAACAAAGGTTTTGTTAACATCAGAATTTTATATCAGAACAAGACATGCATTGGAGTTGTTTTGGCATATATTATAAACAAATCAATGTTTTATTTCTCATGTGTCTGACAACAAAAGTGCCAGTGATGCTCTTAGTGAAGAGAAGGAAGAAGCCATACTGCCGCCCAGGCTTTCAGGAAACCCACACTTTTTGTTAAATAGATACATAAAATCCCTCACCCACTTACATCACTTTTATACCATTTCAGCTGAGACTTGAGATCAGATGGCAGATGCTTGGTACAGTACCATGAAGAACAGAGCTAAAAAGAGAATCAGGTTTCCAAAGAGACCAGGCATTATGGCAAAGCCAGTGAAGCTGTGAGCCAGAGCCAGGTGATGGCAGAGAAACACGTGAGCTTCTGAGTCAAGTCCTGCTTTCTGCCACTCCAGCTGCAGCAGACAAAGCAAATCCACCATGCTTGCTCCTGAAGTAGGCATTGCATGGGACCTCTTTGATTCAGTACCATTTTACGAAAGAAAGGAGGCAGGGAGAACTGAATCTCAATAAAGTAGTTAGATATCAAAAGTGATAAATGAGAAAAAAAAAAAAAGCATTTCTAGGCTTAACCTGACATCAGTCAATTGCAGTAGCTGGGACCCTCAACAACTCCTTGCTATCAGGGAGGCAGTGGTTGCTGAAAGAGAAGGAGTTTATGGTATTTCAACAAACCCATGGGCACAAGAAAAATACACTGAATTTATCTGTGCCACCTGGGGGGCAGGGGGCATGTGGAAGGAAACAAGCTGGCTCAAGTGTCTCCATGCTGAAATACCATAAAAAACCTGTAGTACACATCCCAGATGGCTTCTTTATATTTTTTCCTTAGAAGAGATATTCATATTTTAGTGGCAACTAAAGCCAAGGGATACTGCAATGTTATTAGGAAAGTGAACATGTTAATGTTGTGTTAACATTTGGAAAACCTTGGTCTTCAGGAGGTCAAATCCTTGCAATGTAGTACTGGTAGCACTAGCCAGGCAACATTGAGCAGTAAAGGAATGAGCCTGAGCTCATATATTTATGCACATTATCAATACAGCACACAGCAGGATTTTCCAGATTTTTTTGCTGTATCTGGATTTATCATCAAAATGGTGCAGGATTTCCCTGTCATTCTCAATACTGCATGCCAAATGTAAATTTTCTAACTAAATAATTAATGAAAATTAAAGCATTGGACTACTTATCAATCAGTGAGAAGTGCCTATTGACTTTGAACAAGCATCTAGTGTCTCCAGCTTTTTCAAAAATCAAAAAATCCTACCCCAGCAAACGTGGCCCAGTTTCAGAGATTAGGATTATCTGCATTTCTGATGAAGTTACTGATAAATTATAAATTAATAAAGGAATTCAAAGATTTTGAATAAAGTAGCATTAACTTAACTACTGACACTTCAGAATATTAATTGCTGCCAGAATACTGGTAAGACTTTCAAAAGGCAAAATGTATCCATGAGGGACTGTGTTGAATCATAGTTGCTTGGATATGTATTAATGTTTACCTGAGCTTTTGAAATAGAGACTAACACTTAAATCTCACTGTAGACTTTTGATCTGAGCTTGCTTTTCCAAATGTCTCTGTTCCCCCATCAATCCCTTTCACTAATCCTTACGGCTGCTTCACAATTTTTCCAGCTGAAAATGTATCTGTCCTCCAAGCTCTATATTATTAATGAATACAAATAAGCTGTGACTCTTTAGGATTCATGTAAACCTATCAATATTCCCATGCTGGCTGTGCTTTCAACTGCATGAGAAACACTCCACACCAACATCTGCAGCATATTAAAAATCAAAAATGAGAGTTTTCATGGCACTTGCACATTTCTGCCCTTTCATTTGTCCTCTCTCACTCATTTACTCACAGGAGGAAATGACTTTTCCTGCCAAGGTAGAGGTAAAATGAGTCAGACAAGGGCAAAAAAAAAAGAAAAGAAAGATTCGTTAGTGAACCAGAGGAAACAATTTCTGAGATACAAAGTGTCAGCAGAAATGAGTTTCTACTGTTGAATTCCTGTGACCTTATTCAGAAAGGCATAATATACCACCTAGTTTTTGGTTACTAGAAATAATTTTCAAATGATAGTATCTAGGTGAATCAATGTGTCACTAGAGCCTCTCTACCCACTAATACTTTGGTGTTTTTTGTTTGTGTTTTTTTTATTTAAATAAAAATAAGGGAAAAGCTTTTCTGAGAAGTTGAAATAAAAATGTGTGCTTTACATGTAAAAATCTGAGAGTTGGGAAATCATAAATGCCCGTGTAATTGGAAATATTGTCCCTAATTCCAATGCTGCAAGGTTTCACATTGAGTTCAAATCACTCTGCAATTCAAACTTCTTGTCTATTTGAGTAATTTAAGCAAGTTTGCAAAGCTTCTCATTGCTCTTAGTTAGAAAGAAAGAAAGAGAGAAAGAGAGAAAGAGAAAGAAAGAAAGAAAGAAAGAAAGAAAGAAAGAAAGAAAGAAAGAAAGAAAGAAAGAAAGAAAGAAAGAAAGAAAGAAAGAAAGAAAGAAAGAAAGAAAGAAAGAAAGAAAGAGAAAGAAAGAAACCATTATAAACCAAGCCTTACTATTACTTAGGACTAAATATCTGGCTATTGGAAGAAGGTGAACTGAAGCCATGAATATGCAGATTTGCTGGCATGGGCAATAAGGAGGTCATCTGGAAATGGAAGAAGAATGAAAAATAATTGTATCAGAAGAGGGAAATTGAAGACATTTACAGTTCCAGCCATATTACACTCTCTAGTGCAGGAGAGTTTTAGGGAATGATGGAGATGTGGCTTACAGGGAGCTCATGGTCAGTGCACAAAATCTCTAGAGCCATTACCATGTTTGCAAGCTGTCACTACCCCAAGGAGAGGAAAGGCTGGGATTTTACTCTGTGTGTGCCAAAAAAGCCCCAGGTGTAGGAAGCCAGTGCAGCAGGGTCTCAGTTTTGTGACCTGAGTGCCTGGCTCCCAAGTGCTAACTTCACTGTGCTGCAGTTTTCCCAGGGGCACTGCTGGGTTGGGATCCTGTGCAGGAAACATCACAATGTAATTTCCCACTAACAAGCCCCCACAACACAGCAGGTCAGAGCTCACTGGAGACTGCCAGTGTTTGCTAGGTTTTTTCATTTCTTCATTCAAACTTCTGCCCAGAAACCAAGCCAATCAGAAGAACAAGAGATCGAATCTGGCAGCCGTGTACCTGAGCAAACAAATCTCAGATGATTACACTCACAGTGCCTTCCCCTGGCCTAGTCAAAGGCAAGGAGCACCAGGTACACTCATACCTATATGTGTATGAGTTTATAACCTAAACACATAAGTGGAGAGAAAAATGACATTGCTAACAAAATCCTTGGGGATAACTGATACACAGGGACACTGGGCAGGAGTTTGGGATGCCTCATTTAGTAGCTATTCAGGAAGGAATTCATGGTGCTTTCACTTTACTACATATATACACATATTATATTTTTCATTCATTTGCTGGCTGCCTGAAGTACTTTTTCTTTCCACAGTCTGATACACATCAATATAACCTAATTCTGTAACTGTTTTAAAAAAAATCTACATCAGTATTAAACAGGAATGTCTTTTTGCAAAACCAGGAAGTTATAAAAGAATAATTTTCTCTATTAGAAGGTTACTTTTAGGCAAGTTTTTCCATTAAATAATTTCACTGCAATATATGAATTGATAGAAGTGAAATGCAAGAAAATTCAGACAACTTAATTCTCTAAGAACCATATATTAAAAGCGGATGGCAATGAGATTTTTCTTTATTTAGGAAGACACTTTTTTTTCCTTCTAGCATGTAAAGAATTCTCCAAATGACCAACAGTTTGGTTTCCTTGATATTGTGAAAAACAGTTCATAAATCAACACTTTCCAGTAAAAAGACTCATTCCAACATCTTCCCCTGGACACACTCAAGCACTTCCCCTGTATATCCTTATTCACTTGTGTGTGAATTATCGCATGGTTAGAGAAATCAGCAGGTTACACACAGCTCCATTCTCAAAAGGAGTCACTGGTGTGCCTTTCTGTAAATCACTTTAATCCCTTATTTTTATAAATGGGTATAAAATCCCTTTACCTAATCGCTATGTCCAAGCCCCAGCTGAATTATTCTGCAAGACATATTCATGCCTTTGGAAGGAAAGTCCTTAAAGCTAACAGCAAACAGCTAATAGCTATTTAATTTGACCTTTTCCTTAAAGTCAGGTAAATATCAAACTCTAGTTTACATGTCTAAATGAAATTTGACTTGAGAAACCCAAGAGGAATAATGATACTTTCCCAGGTCTTGAGCCAATACCAAATTAGGACAGCCACTCAACAGGACCCTGGGTCTGCTCCCTTTGCTCATCTTCAGGAGTGGGCATAGATAGTGCAAGCAAACCTAGAGGGGAAATTCAGATTATCCAGCATTGCAGAAGATTGCCATCAACTGGATTAATGAATCTGCCTTTTAAAATTGGACTTTGCAGGTTTCCCTCTGTGTATGTGTCTCCTGCTAACCAATAAAGCCTGAAACTTAACCTCCAAGGGAGTTCCATGGGAGACTCCCACTGGTTCTTGGTGCAGCCTGTTTCCATGTGCTCAAAAGCTTCTTGGAGTGACTTTCCTGTCCTTATGAGGCTTCTGTTAGACCACTCATGTTCTTCACTTCCAGGCTGCTATGCACTGTCATGCTCTTAATAGACTTTGATGTAGCCTTTTAAATAACAAACGGTCCTGATTTCTTTTTCATTATTTGATTCTTCTGTTTGCCATAAGATCTTCACCCAAACCTCTTCCAAATATATACAAATGTCAGAGTTTCTTTATATCTATGCTTATATGACTTTTCTAAAAATTTTTATTGACCTCTTATTTTTCATCCAGTTCACTTGCCTCCATGCAAAACTGGAATAAAGCCCTACTGTTCTTAATAACTCACAGAGGCAAATATGTTCATAAAGTATAAAAGAGTGAAGAAGGATTATTTTTCAAGTATTTGTTTTCTGAAAAAACAATATTAAGTATGGATCACAGTAAATGATGGACAGCATTTATGTTTTCTCTCAAAATTCTCTCAACAGGAAGCAGGAATTTCCCGATATGCTGGTCTGTAAAGAAGTCCTCGTTTCCCTACAAGTTTAGACCTTCAGCTTATAGAATAGATTCTAAAAAATTAAATTGCATAAAACATATAAGGTACCAAAATGGTTTGCTGTATTTTCCACATTTTTACTATGCAGAAAGAAAACAATGATCTGTATACCTTCTATATGCTTTGGGTGATATTTGATATTATAGGTAAGCCAAGATATGAGTGAATGTGGGATATACACAACAAACAACTTCTTTGCTTTTACATTAAAAGAACTGGTAGCTTATATCCACTAGATTTTTTTTTTTTTTTTTTTTTTGCTGTCAGAGAACAATGAGGTCAACTAGTTCTGTAGCAATTCACCACTGGACAAATAGTGTTTTATAAAATGTTGGAAATTTATTATATAAAGCTCCCAATGGTAAGGTGTAATATATTGATTATTTCTCTGACTAAATGAACACACTATCCCACACACTGAAATGGTAAAAAACTCCATGAAGAGCCCTATTTATAGCCTAGCATATTTTCACCAGACTGAGGCATAACTGATCCTAATCTCATTCAACAGATTTAATACAGCTTTTTTCTTTTTTTCTTTTTTTTGGGGGGAGGATTGTGTGTGGTAGGTTTTGGTTGCTATTATTTTGGGTTTTTAATCCCTTAATCTCCTGTAGTTCATTAAGGACTAGAAAAGAATACTAGAAGGAAAACAGAGTGGTTAAACGAAGAATTG
Organism: Luscinia megarhynchos; assembly: GCA_034336665.1. NCBI lineage: Eukaryota > Metazoa > Chordata > Aves > Passeriformes > Muscicapidae > Luscinia > Luscinia megarhynchos. Next base: position 66,777,608 of record CM067565.1, read on the forward strand.
AAAAAGTTAATTCTTCTTGCTGAGGAAAAACTTTGACCATTTACCAGCCCTGACAAAAAATATGGCCTGTGGATCACTTTGCCCTTTCAGCATTGACCTCTGTGGATGCCCAGCCAACATTTACATGTTAAGGAGCTGTTCCTCTGTGCCACATCTTCTCCTGACAATGTGATGGTACTTTCCTTAAGGTAGCAAATGGAAGATCTCCAAATAAAGCTGCTTCTTGCACAAACACTGCACAAATCCTGGTGGAGATCCCTTGATCTCCTTGGCCATTGCATGGTTAACCACATATACTAAACAGAGAATTCAACAAGTTATATCAAATCAATAACTGCTTTCTCAAATTCCATGAAAAACCTCTCCTCATAATTTTACTAGTTTATCTGAAAGGTATTGGTCCTACATCTCTAATGCAATTATGTCTCCAATGAAATAAATGCCTTGAACTTACAGGAAGCCCAGCTGCTTCCAGATCTCAGCATGGAAAATATTTTTCTCTCTGACTCTGTATTACCTATTTCAACTGAAGCTTTCAAAATCTACAATCTAATTTAAATATAATTTTGTGATTGATGGCAGGGCTTCAAAATAGTTCTCTATGAACTATGGAGAAAATACTGGCTACATCTAAAGATAGTTGTAATTTTCTTAGCTCAGTGAAACTAAATTTGGTTTCCAGGTATCCCTGAGGCCATAATTAATGCATGCATTTGGGCAAAGGGAGGATAAAGTGAACCTGGACTTCTAAAACTATAGTTTGAGAAACAACTTTCCAATTGCAGAAATTTTCCCAGCATTCCTAATGAAACTGCAAAAACTATATGGACTTAGCAGTGTAAAAGTGGCTAAAAAAATCCATGACTTTGAGCAAAAAAGCCTTTAAAAATACTAATTTGATAGAATGTTTGGAGCAGCTCAGGACAAGCCATGAATAAAACTGGGCATATGAAAATTCCTTTTTTCTCAGAAGAAATGTTCCTCTTTTCTCAGAAGAAATGTTCCTTTTTATCTTTATTATTTTTTTGCTCTTGTAATGAAAAGGCAATAGTTCAAATTCAAATAGGTTTTGGGGCTTTTCTCTATTTTATTTTATTTGGAATCCAAGGAGGTTTTGTACTGAAATGTAGTAAAACTATTTCAGTGTCAAAAGACTTTACTTTCATAATGTCATTAAGTGTTTTAAATAATTAAATTTTAAAAATAGCAGTAGTTAATTAATAATTAGTCTACAGAATGCATTTTACACCCTTTTGCATCCAAAACATATAAATAGAATTGCTAGATTCCAGAGAAAGTCTTCCATTTCCTGAAAAATGCTTGTAGCAGTGGAAATTTCCTTACCTGAAGCTTTCTGGCAAGCTCTCTTTGTAAGACTTATAAATGTGTTTGGGTTTTTCTACATCTCTTTTTTGAAAGGCTTGTATCAAGCATTGATACTGCTTGATGGAAGACTGTTTCCATCAAGCAGCACTGCATACTGACCTAAAAGGCCCAAAGGAAGCTCAGGAGAACAAACTGAATTATAAGGCAGTGTGTTTCCCTTGCTCCTCTAAAGGGTATCCATGCCCAAAGTGAAAAATTGATCCAATAGCCCTCATTTTTGATCCACCTGAAGAATCAGAACTGTCACCAAAGGAATTAAAGCATCAATGCTCCAAAGATGTGACAGAAATCTCTGTCTTGATGCACACAAATAAACCATTAGAGACTATATGGGAATACTGTCCAGTGGCAGAACCAGATGTAAGGGTATGCTAATTATACTGGGATGTTTTTTAGAAACCATTAACATATGGTATATGGCATTCAAGTATTGTCCCATAAGTGCAACAAGGGGATTCTGCCACACAGCCTTTTGAGAAGGATCTGACATTGCTAGCACTGATGAGAATCAGGTAAACTATTTAGTTTAGTAGACAACATTTTTTTTTCTAATTCTTACAGTGACTATATGACTTTGTAACTAAGTTCTTCATGATATAATTTTCAGTGGTGCTAGCAAAGCTTTTCACCCTAAGCTGCTGATTTGTGTGTATGGAAAGTCCAGAAGATTAAAGATGGCTCAAGGGGACCATCAAAATCCAGACTCATATAAACTTTATGATCTTGGCTTTTAACTGCTTTGTGCCTCAGTTGTTCTATTCAAGTAGAAAGAAAAACCAAATGTATTTAATTGTCAAGACTACAGCTAATTATTTACAAAAGCACTGAGTCTTTATAATTAATTTTTCATTTCCTCAGCTCTCAAAGAATTGCTAATTTGTCTTGAATTTTTTATTATCTCTAAACATCACAAACTACTCTGTCCAAGCAGACATAAAATATAGTTTCATTTGGATTGAAAATCTTAATATAGAATCCAGCAGAGTTATAACATGCACTATAACAAAAGTCATGGATCATGTTTTTCAATAAAGTGTTAGATGGCTAACCTTTTAAAGTAAGTTAATGATGCTAATATTGCAGCAGGGCTTTTTTTTTTTTTTTTTTTTTTTTTTGACAGAACACATTTCCTATCAAGGGCAATTGCCCAGGTCCTTGAATTACCAGCTCATCCGTACTTGGCAACCTTGCCAGCTCTATACCTCATGGTGTCAGAGCTCTGCTTTACATCCAGGAGGAAACATTTTCCTCAGAGTGACATACTGCTGTTACCCCACTACTGCAAGGCAACCCTGCACTGGTATCTCACCAAACATTATCTTTCACCTTTCCAGTTCGCAGTATCCATGTGCCAAACAGATCACTGCATTGATTCTTGCCAGGGATCAATATATTGTGTATTTTCACACTTATACAAACACATGCAGTCTAGCTTATTTAAATGAAAAGGTTTTGGAAAGCTAAAAGTACATCATAACAGGAGGGAAGAGAGCACAGTTCGATATATTGATTATGGGAATTATTACTACCAAGGTCACTACAATGTATATGTGTATTTACAGAGACTGCTGGCAAGATTGTTTTCTCTCAGACCATATCTATAACTCCTTCTAACAACAGTTTATTATCAGAGATGGGTTTATCAAAGCTGATCAGTTCTGAGTGAAGATATGCATGTGAGAATATGTGTTTTCATGTGCAAACACTCATATACCTTTCTATTAGAATGTTTGCTCAGGGTTATGGAATACTCATGAAACAAGAACAGAGTGGTTATCAACTTTTCTTATGGCTCCCCTAGTTTTACTGTATTATTGTACACACCAAATTTTGGGGTTTTTTCACAGCCATTTTTTTTTCGTAAGACACAAGAGCAATAGGAAATAACTAGGAAGACAAATCAAATAATCCAAAGATCCACTACATGTAGCCATCCAACTACAACCATGCTGTGAGCAACACTATATATAGCTATCTATATCATCTATATCTATCTATATATCTATCTATATATATAATCTATCTATCTATCTATCTATCTATCTATCTATCTATCTATCTATCTATCTAATCTAATCTAATCTAATCTAATCTATATCTTTCAGTGAGCTTCTACTACAGCATTCATTCATTTTCTGTGTGCTTAAATGGGAGGAATGAATTCACTATAACACGAGTGCTTGCCTGTAGCACACAGCTAGCTCTCTCTCCGGAGGAGGCAGGCTGCACTGACATTCCTTACTGGCTCTCTGGCACAAGAGGTACACTGGCTGCTGAGAAACAGCAGGCTTTGCTCAGCTCTGTTACTTTCCAGGAGATTAGTACTGCTCTCTGCACTGGTATCACACACATCTCGCTCAGGGAGAGCAGCAGCTGGAACTGTACCTCTGCACAAACAGGGAGACAGCAGCTTTTTGTAGTTTCTGTCCTTCCTGTGTTGAATGCCTGTATAAGATTAGTAATAACACAACCTTGAGTAAGATTTCAGCAACTCTGAGGAAGAAGCAATTTGCATCCCCAGATTGGCCCTTCACACTTAGGCTTGCAGCTGCCCAAGATAGCATCAGGTGTAGCATACTAAGCAGAAATTACAATCCCCAAATACCTACTATTTTGAATAAATCTAGGAGTTAGGCTGGGGTAGATTTCTTTCATAGATACTAATTGAGCTGATAAGGATTTTCTGGGTGGTAATGGAGATCCTGCACACAAAGGCTAGGAGCTTCCTGTTCCTTTTACAGAGTGCCAAATGATAAGGATGTGAACTGGAAATGAACAAATAAACCAAGCTCCAACAGAAGTCCTGAGGGTGGTCAGTCCCCCTCATTAGAACACTCCTTTTGGTTTACTGCCTGTTTCTCATTTACTTTTTCCTCTGCCTCTGTATCTCCATCTGAGATCCCCAAGGGCACTTCAGCAGAATCCCTGAAGCTTCTCAGATCTTTTCCAGCCGTGTAAGGCTGCACACAGGATTCCCTGGCACAAAATGGAACCAGCCATATGTAGCAAATTTGGCTGCTTTTTCCCCGATAACAACAGTTGTCAGACATCAATCTACAGGTACGTGCAATGGTTGCTTGGGAGTAAAAATGGTTATTGAAACTTCACAAAATTCTATGAAAAAGATCAATCAACACATACTTTATATTTCTATTACAGCAGCATCTATGATTTATTTCTGCCTGCAAATTCCCCTTGTAGCAAACAGTGTCAATTTAACAACCAGAATCCATACATAAGCAAAATGTGAACAGTCTCCTCTTCCTGAAGGAATTTCTGACATGCTGTGGTATTTAATTCTGTCCCACCTTTAGTGGACTGCAATGACTTACAGCACTTTGCATCTGTATCACAGACAATAAAGCCATGCAGTGTTTGTAAGTTCCATTTTTGTTTTCTGGATAGTACAGCTGCCTCAATATTCAGAGGCAAGAAACTTTCAGACCATACATAGTACAGGTGAAAATCAACAAGTCAACACCTATAAAGTCTACACGAAAACTTCATACTGATTTTTAGCAAGACAATACTTCTACAGAAAGTTTTAATGCAAATATTTGTACTTCTTGGAAATTGTACTTTTACAGGAAAAACAAAGTCTTCTAGGTTTGCAGTGAGTTAGAGTACAACCCCAGATATTAAGTATTTGAGTTAGAAAACTCTTCATATCAAAAAAGTATTTTTGCATATTTTATATATAAAACACACACTTGTAGCAAAACTACTTTGACAAATGCTTGAGACTGAATTTCATAGAAAAAACTATTTGACTAGAAATATTAAGGTTCTTTTCTCCCATTTGTTAATGAATCAGAATCCTAAATGCCAGGCAGCAAGTAAATTATGGGCAAGGGGCTAAAATAATGGAAAGAAAATGGATACTCAGGCACTGTTAATGGATACTGTACTAACTTCTTCACTGTGTCAGTGCAGGAACAATGGATAGTCCCTCTGCACTACCAAAATGCTTCCCAGTAGCATCTTTTGGAAAACTCACTGGTCCTGATCAGAAAAAAATACAATGCAAATATCTGTGCAATTGCCAAAGTGAAAAAAATTGTCTCTGCTGCTGATTTTGACTTCCATAACTGGAATATCAGTTACAAATCTCAGACTACAGATTCAGAATATATAAAATGAAAATTAGCGGGAAATGAGAAAGAATTAAAAACATCATCCTTCTGAGAAATTATTTTTTGACAGTTTTTCTATACTTCATAGTGATAATAATTTAAAATATTAGCTATCTAAATTAACTTGGTAGTTCATAATATCAACTCTGAAATTTGGAGAAATTGCAAAAATAAATTACTTTGGAGAAATATAATCTTTTGCTTTTGTGGTTTTTTTTTGGTTTTTTTTTTTTTTTTTAATTTTGAATTAATCTTATTTTAGTAATTTTTTAACAGGTGAACTGAAAACATCTCAAGCAGGAATAGATTTCAAGCTAAGAGTTTCAAAGTGATTCAGCAGAACCTGATAGCCTTAACACTTTAAGCCTTCATGGGAGCTGTTTGCCTCACGCTCCTTCAGCAGTAGCAATAACATATATTGCAGTTAAGGGAGAAAGTTCTTTTGAGGTTCTGAAGTTTTGATAAATAAACAAAAGAAAAAGAATTACATGACTTTTTTTTTTACCAAAACAAGATTTTACCTTTTAGTTACAAATTAATTTCAATTTACCTTAGACACCTTTGTGACCCACAGCCTTATGTGAAGTCCTATGATACTTCATATGGAGAAGACTAAAAGGTTGCAAGACACATCTGGTTTTACCACAGTGTAACAGAGAGTTTTGTTCCAGCCAATTCAATCTGTACAAGATACTTACAAAATAACTAAAGATTAAAGAAAAAAAATAGAAAAGCTTAAGGAGTAGAAGTCCTTGAGTTATGGGAAGGGAGTGAGGAAACATTGTTTAAACAAAGTGACAAGAACAGGAGAAATATTTAAACTGTAGAAGGGCACCAAGTAATTTTGGAAAGTGTAACAGAATAAGTGAAACAATATTACTCTCACAGATTGTGCCTACATCTTTAAATAAATTATTCACAGCAATGAAGCACAAAAATCTCAAAAATAACGAAGAGGCTGAGAGCAGGGGCAGAACCCCCAACAGTGCAGCTCCAAGGAAGGGAGGAGTTTATTTAGTGTTGTAAGGAGGGTACTCAATTATATCTGACCAAAGGGAAGATTATTTCCTGGTGTCCTGGTTGCAGCTAGGGGTTATACTATTACAGCTGGCACAATGAACTATCAGTTTTTAGGATACATATGAAGCTCTAGAGAAAGTTCTTAAAATGCCAAAATAGCAAACAAATTAAACAGACTGAACTGGCAAGTGAGAAAGAAACTCTTTTTAGCAAAGAGATGGACTAGATGGTCCAATGAGTTTTAGCTGTCTAAAGTCTTTTCAAGTGTAGAAAAATGTATAGTTTTAAAATTTATTCTGAAGGAATGACATATTTGTCACCTAAATGTTTTGCAATGGAAGAATCCAGTACTAGAGAAATTAAAGACTTTTTCTCTGTTATTATAAACTCTGAGAAGATATTTACCTTGCCAGATCAAATGTTATTTTTATCAGGAACATCTGTAATGAAAAAGGCTTACTTCACAACATTTACACCTGAAATTCAATAAAAATGTGAGCACAGGTTGTGAAGTTTTCTTCTTCTGAAGGTGTCTTAGCTACAATAAAAAAGGTTTACAGCAACTTTTGATAGGAATTGCATGTTTGTGCCCTTTTGTGCCTGTAGGAGCTTGTCAGTTTTAATTTCCAAAGAAAAATACTTTTATTCCTTTTAGGGCTTTTTTTAGTCAATTTTGGTTTGCTTGCATTCGTGCAGAAAGTACTAATAACAGTAATTTGAATAATTGTTCCCACCAATGAACACTTCGACTACATCCAGCATAAAAAAATCTTGTTGCTTTGAAATCTACAGATGCAGCCTGTGCTATGGGATAGCCAGGCTGAGACACGAAGCTCTACTGAAATAAGAGCTGAGCAACGACGATAATGAGAGCTAAACCACTTCTGTACTAGGAGTAGGGACTATCATTTTGGACCATATCCACTGATGAAGATCAATGCTTAATGATTTCTTAATCCCACACTTCCTCAAATTTTTAATTCTGAGTCTGTTCCTTTCTCTCCAATGGAGCTGAAATTGCTGTGAAAACCTCAAGAACGCAATCAGAAAATATATACAATTTTATTTGACTGGTGAAAGTGAGGAGTTATTGAAAACTTGTCTCTGCCACAGCTTAATAACTAGGAGTGAGTGAGAGGTGAAGATGTCAGCTCAGAAAGGCAGGGACACTTTTCATCTTACTTAGGTGAAGTGAAAGGAGGTGTCACAGCCCTGCGGGTGGTGTGGCACCGCTCCCCTGCTGCTCTGGCCACACAGCAGCTGACCAGCCAGCAGGAGATTAACAAAGGGTGAGAGCTCTGCTGTGGCACCAGCTCAGTCCAACAACAGCCCTCATGCAGCAATCACACACCACCAGCAGCAGTTCACCTGTCTCCTGTGAATATGAGAAATCCAGATTACAAGGATAGCACCTACATCAGAGATATGATTCAGCATCTGGAAACAAGCTTGGTGGAACAATCCAATAATACCAGGTGCTCTTACCCTGAGTTACACTTCAATTAGTCTGTTGAGACAAAGGGTAGACCACAGACCAACTTTAATTACTAGGTCTTGAGGGTTCATATTTTGAGAGGAGTTATTTAAATAATTTTTTGCAAATCCACTGAAGTAAAGGATGATCAATAAAAGTAACTAAAAGGCAATTCTGAAACCCCAGTCATACCAGTACTATTTCATGCAGCTTATCTTTAAAACTGAAGCAAAGCAACACTGAAGACAACTAGTAAAATACATTTGCATCAATAAAACTACTGCATTAATGAAAACTTTATAAATTATGGTCAGTGTTGTAAATGACATTCGGATACAGCTATTGCTGAGTGCAGGAAGTCAATACAAAGTTTTACTGAGTTCATACTGGTCTCAAAAAAGAAAACAGTTATTTATAGGAATGATTCTAACTGCTGATAGTACTTTTGTTTCCAAACACTAGCACAGCTATATTTGGAAACTAAGTAGGAAATGTACTGGACCTTCAGGAAAAGTCTCTACTGTGCTTTATATGTGAAACTTGATGAAAGTAGAATAATGCAGTAATAAATAATTTTAGAACAAAATATATTCATCCTTAAAAAATGTTATGAGTAAGACTTTTCCTTTATTAGCATGCCCACAGATGAAATGCTCAGCATCTGGGAAGTTTTGCTACCCCTTCACTCCTACTTGGCTTTTTGCCCCTAATACTAGAAAAGTGTCATCACATATACTTGCATTTTTAACTGTGGTTCTTCATAGAAAAATAACAGATATCACTAACAAAAACATTTTATCCTAGTTTTGGCACTGCACTTCTTCTCAGTATATTTAAACCAAAAACTATGAACATATCTTTACTTTGGAGTCTACATACTGAGGACTTTAGATGTATGACCAAATTCTCACAAAGATTTTCTTCAATGAAGAAAGATTTTTTTTCATTTGTGACAAGCTTTCTTGTTATTTTTGTTAAAAACTTTGATCTTAGACATCCTTAACGCATTTTCTTCACAATCTAAAAATTGATTCATTCTACTGAAAGTGACATGCTTCTTTCATACCAGCATATAAACTGAATGCTGGCCTAACTGGAAATATCCTTTAAAAAGGAAGTTTGAGATACAAAATCCCTGCAGGGAACAATTACAAGAACAAGCTATTCCTAAGCAGAAGAAATATAAATACTGAAAGACCCTGCTGCAAATAATAATGGCTTAGAAGAGTAGAACAGTCACAAAATGTCCAATGATGTTACATTTGCAATCCTCTCTGTTAAAGCAACTATTTCAACAATATTTTCTATTTATTTGTGAAACAAAGAAAGGAAATGCAGTTTGATCACTACCAACAACTGTAGGGCCTTAAGCTGTGTGCAGATTAGTTATGTCCATATTTTTTTAAATGGCCAAAGTGAAAAAAGTGGTAGTCTATTATTTTTAAGGTATCAATTGACATTGTCATAGAGTAGCCTAACCTGGAGCAAATGATGAGTAGCCTGACTAGATGACATTTATTTCCAGAGATCTACTAGGAGATGAAATGTGATGTAAACTTGCTGCAAACACTCACTGACCTCGAGCTAAGGACTGTGGCTGACTATTATGTGAGTTCAAATGCAATCCTTATGATTTGGATCTGCAACATTTCCTAAAGTATGGTCAATACCTTTACTGGATGTTTTGGAAGAAAAGGAAAGCAGTGATCCCTCACATCAGGAGTGGCTGTGTTCCCTGTGACTGCTGCCCATAACAACCAGTTTCAGTGATTACAAAGGGTAAAACACTCACTGTCGAATGTTACTTATTGCTGAAACAGTCATTACATTTTTAATGTGCGACTCCTCTCAAGCAGGTTTCAGAAAGGCAAGAAGAGCCCTTCAGGATATGAAATACATTAGGAAACAGCTCACAACCTGAGCTGGAGGGTCTATTTCAGAGCATCTCACCATCTCACAGTGCATGATTTTTACACCTTTGGCCATTCATGAACAATTGTCTCCCATTTTGTCCTGCAGTCCTCTCCACTCAACAAACCATGCAGAGTGTGGGAAAGCCAGGCCTGAACATCAGCTAAAGGCACTTGAAGAAAGCTGTCTGCTCTTTCCTCAGGGCTGACTGCTCTCCCTATGCCTAGTCTGCCACTGTGGGCCAAGGCTGGATACTCTGTTTTAGAAGCCCACAACAGCTCAGAATAAGACAATTCCATGTATCCAGTCTTTCAAATGGATGTGGCATTTGCACAGATTTTACTGCACTGCACAAAGCAAATGGCAATTTTCCATCTGTGAATGGGGTTGATAAATAGCAATCAGCCTCACATCCAGACTCAGCTCTACATTGCATCTACCAAAAAGCAATAAAAATTAAAGAAAAGAGATACCTCTCTAATCAGCTGCAGAAATTCTGGCCATTTACAAAGCATCCAGCCAGTCTCACACATGCACCTCCTGCACTGAGTCATATTGACTTGGGCATGTATAAATCTATAATATCAGGACACAAACAGCATGACACAGGTGCCTCTTTTGGGTGTCACTGGCATCCTACATACAAAAGTTGTCAAAAGCACAGGAAGTGCGGAATTATTGGATTCCATGACAGAATTAAATGAAAAATCTAAAGTATCAATAGACATAAGATTTATCAGTCTTTGATAAGTTTTTCAGGAAAAGAAGAAATATAAGAAAGAGCAAGAAAGAAGTTTGTGAGTGAAAGCAAGCCAAGTGAAAAGTTGTTCTAGTACTAATAAAACAGGATTTATTTGGTTAATAAATGTATTCAAGTACATTGAACATTGTACTAAGATCTATTAAAAAATGGGCTAAAGGCTTTTCATTTGTGTAAGCAAAATGAATTTATGAGGAGAATGCTGCTGGGGATAAGAGCCAGAGAGGGCTCAATTTTGATTTGCTGAGCAAGCTTTCTCTACCTTTCTCCCTTCAAGATAATTTCACCTCAGTAGGGACCCAGGGGTTTTTCCTATAGATTTGAGCCTATATTAATGTTAAACAAGGCTGAGACTTGACCATAAGGTATGGGCTAGCTTAAACTTTTTACCTGCTCCCACAGGCAGTGTGGAGGGAGGTGGGCATCCCCCTGCACAGGGCTATTATGAACTGGAGGGCATTTGAGAAGATCAGTAGGGAAGACACTTCTGCATCAATCCACCCTTAAATCTAAATCTGTATATTGAGGAGAAGCCAAGGAGAAAAGGACAGCCAAGGAGACTTGTAGATACATCTAAAATACTCCAGGCAGCAAGTGAGAGTTTAATTCATGACCTGTGGAGAGCAGAGCTGGGGAAGTGAGTGTCTCAGTTTCAGGAAACCCGATGCCTGTGTGCTCCTTCAGCATAGTGCCTCCTTAGGAGGCTGTAGAGACTGAAGCAATAAGGAACAACAGACTTCCAGCAGACCCAGAACACTTTTTTTCTTTTTGCAATAAGTGGAAATGGATAGCAGCCAAATTGTATTCCTTAAGTCTCAATGAAGGTCCCAATAGAATAAATGTAATTGCAAAATAACAACTGTATAAGGAAATTTTAACAACAGCTCAGGTATTAAAAATGCTGTACTTGATACATCTAAGGTTGTCCTTGCAAAAAACGCACTGCAGAAGTTTTGTATACATCATGATTTTCCACACCTCAGGGATTTCTCCACTTCTTGACTTTAAAACACAAACTAAAAACAGAAATAGAGACATATAATTTTTATTTTAAACCCCCTTCAATTTCAAAATCAATTTCAAAACTCAAGCTCTTTATACTATGTTTTCAAAGTGGAAAGTGCACTCATGCAAAAAGGTAGCATAAAGTTTATGCAGCAGCCAGGTCCCAACAAGGTTCCAATAAGACTCTGACTTAAATTATTTCCTAAAGCTGTATTAGTCTTCTCAACAGAGCTTTATTTCATCCTAAATGAATACTTCAATTAAGCTGCTATCCAAATGTGTGCTAATAAAAATGCAATTTCTCTACAAGAATACCAAGAGTACCAAAACTGTACTGGTTTTCACAAGAATAGATTTTATCTCTATAAACTATCTTAATCTTATGCACTATTTAAGCAGCTTTCATATGTCTGTGAAGCACATTAAGTTTTTAAGATAAAAGCATTTAGATAAGGGTATAACATCTGTATTAGGGCTGTTACATACACGGGATGATAAATGTACTGTTTTTCATTTATGATATTTTCCAAAGATATTTAAACTACATATAATTATCACCTAGTCAAAAGATGAAATAAATTAAAAAAAAAAAATCACCAAGCCTGCTTAGCTTTCAAATATTTTATCATGCACTAATGAAAGATAATTGGAAATTTATAAATAAAATGAAGAAGAAAGGACTGTGATAGTTAAAAGTAATTATAATTTTAATTATAATTCAAGTTACAAAATTAACGATTTATAATTTTAATTCATTTAAGTTACAACATGAATGTGTCCAAAAGTCTTGAATTTTGTTTCTTGAAAATGTAGTTATAGTTTCCTCTTAAGTAAGAAGCCTGGCATATCCAGCCAGGCTTGCTTGGAACATCACAGCTTCATTTGACTAGTCTTGAGTCTTTTCTGCACAATTTTCTTTATTTACATAAAAATATAGGCAAAATTGTGCAATGAAAATCTCAGACACACTAGCACCAGCTGTGACTGATGGTGTTGTTATATGAGGCTTTCTGAGAGCAAGCTGGGTCGTTGTGAGACCATTCCTTGGCTCCCTGTTTCTACAGAAGCTCCCTGCAGTGATGGCCCCCCTATGACAGTGTCTGCAATACTCCAGGCACAGCTGTGCCTCCAGTGTCAAACTGACTTAATGCTTCCAGCCAAAGGAAAAAAGCTTCCTGAATCTTCTCTAGCATGTGGAAGGTGGTAAAACCTGTCATCTCTGCTTTTGTCTCAAATGAAGAGAAGGCACAGTTCCACATTTCTGAGTTCAGCTTTCAGATGTGGAATGACAAGGCTTCTGAGCTGTGATTAAAACTGATTAATCAGTTTAACCTCCTGAGAAACAAATACTTCACCTCTTGCTGCCCACATCCTCCCTCCCCCTTCTCCCTCGGAGATTCTCACACCTCTAGAGAAGCAAGAGAACATTAAGAAAGCCCAATCAGTTTTCTATTAAACTTCTAAAATGCTTATGTTCTGGCTTCCCTTCCTGTGATTATAACTATTAACTGCAACTACATTTAAGTCTTGCTCCAAATTAGAAATAGGAAGCCCACATTTTATTCTAACAGCTCTCCCATTATTATTTTTCATCTGGTTATTAGCAGTAAGTCCTAAATAATCCAGAAGTTCTTTTAGTATTATTAAAGGTCAAATTTTACTTTGCAAACACAAATTGATCCTATAATACACCTGTTCATCTAAAACATCACTTAACTTTAACTAGGAAGCCAGGAGTCACTCCAAGCTTAAGTTGATGTGACCTAAAGTAAAATCTAGTCCCATTAATCCTTCCTTTCCTTGATTTGTCTCATAAATCACAGCAAAGACTAGAGGGGATTAGATTTATTCAACGTATTTTATTTCCACAGGACTCTGCAAATATGTAATTTTCAAAATAAAAGGGAGCTGCTGTTAATTTTCTGCCCTGCTTAGTGGCAACTTGGAAGGTGGGAGGATAATCATTCTCCTACGATCAGCCCTTGAAATCCCCAGATGAGCATGAATAATCACAACTGAAGACATATGAATATACAGAGAGCTGTTGATACATCCTCTTACATATGAATTTGAAAGATGGGGCCAAAACACTGTAATCCATTTTAGCATCACCTGGTTTGATGTTTATTTTGGTAAGACACCTATTTGTATCTCCCTTACAAATATTGCAATTTAAACTAGCTCTGATTTAATTTGAATTTTCAAAACATTGCTCCCTCCAGTCTAAATTAATTTTCATCAATGTTAAACCTTGTTTGCATCATCAAGCAAAAACTCTATTTTACAGCTGCCATCACAAACCAATAATTAGTTTTGTTTCATTTATCAGAATTATTCATCAGTAATTTACTAAGGTATAACTTCTGCCTACAGCTCCACACCTCTAACCACATCCTAAACCATCACCTGCCAGACATTATGTGAAAATTTTCTTTCCAGACTAGGATTCATACTCCTAATTCCTATGTATTAGATTATGCAGTTTTCATTTAACTGATTTGGAAGGAAGGACATTCATATAAAACCTATGTCCTGGGAAGCCAAAATTTTAAAGCTCCATCTGGAGGCAAATATATTTTTGTCATATATTTACGCAAACATTTTCCAAAACACATATTTTGAAACAATACAGGATTTCTTTTCTAATTTCACTAAATCATCCAGTCACCGTGGAGTAACATAAAAAAAAGCACATGAATGCTGACTATAGACAGCAAGCAGGAATAAGGACTTGGTGTGTGCATCTTCCTCTCATTTCTAAAACTATCCACTCCCAGCTCTGGTGATAAATAAGAACTGATTGGCATTAACATTTCCTTTTTCTGTCTGCAAAGAGAACTAGGCAGTGTATGCTGGATGTTTTTGTGGATACATGCCGTGTCATAGTGTAGCATTCATAACAAACTGTGATAGCTATTTCTGCAGGTTGGCAGAGCAAACAAGATTGGATATAGCAACTGTAATTGGGGTTTGTAAAGAAACTTGGTGGAGTGCTGTTCAAATAAAGAAAGGTCCTATGGTTATTTGCACTAGCTTATTTCAGGAGTAAGTATTTTTTCCTTTTAGTTATGAATTCTCCTTGGAAACACAACGGAAAAATTGGTGGGTTTTTTCCTTATTTTCATAAGGGTCATGTTCAAAATTGAGAATGACAGCCCAGACTTTTATATAATTTGCTTTTATTAAATGCAAAAGCTACACACAAAGAGTCTGCCACACAGAGGATGCTAATTTCATTTTCCAAACCCTAGGCAATAACGCTTCTAATCACAAAGAGAGACATTACAACATACTTAGAAGTTGTACTGATATATATTAATGGCCACTAAATTACCAAAGAAGTTTCCTGGCATGACATACACAACTCTTGTCTCTTCTGGAAATGGCATGGGAGTGTTCAGAATAAACACTGCTCCTCGGAAGCAAGAGACTTTAACTTTCTAGTGCAAATATGGGTTCTGTGCTTCAAAGACATCCAAAATCACCCTTTTGGATGACTCTGCAGTATTTAACTGTGATGCAGAGATTCCTGCCTCCTAACCCTGATTTATCAGATTCCCATATGATGTCTAAGAATTCACACTTGTAGGTTAGACATGTAAATATTTTCTTTGGGATGGCTCAGGAGGAGATCAGCTGAAGGATTTGTAGGCACCTCTCCTCCGCTGCTGTTGCCTTGCTTCTTTTCCTGCCCTCCTTTACCCCAGAGCCTCCTGCTGAAGGGATTGGGAAGTTTATGAGCTCCCTGGAAGCACGGCACTGAAACCTGGATCTGTGATACTGTGGGATCTGTCTGCTGACCCCAGAAACAGATTATTATTATCTGCTGTCTGATGCACTGATCTCAGTTTTAACTATGTTGCCAGGTTTTCATGGTCAGCGCGCTCAGAATAAATTCTGAGTTTGGGCAGAGCCCAGCTGCTTTTGAAATACCTAAACAGCAGCCAGATTTTACTTCCATACAGATTGTGTCCACACAGTGCTGGTTTTGCTTCAATGCTTAGATTATGTGGTTCACATGCAAATGCTGCAAAGCTCCTGTAAAGAGTAATGTTTATTTTCTGGATTGTCCTCCTTAACAGGACAAAGGAGGAGGAGCATATGAAAGAAGAGAGGGTGTCTTTCCCTGCTTAGCTGGAGCACTGTGCAGGAAAAAGGAACAATCCTGGAGTCTGGAAGTGGGTGTGCTACAGCATGACCCTGGCACACTGCACAGCAGATTGCAAGAGCATCACTAGCCAGAGCAGGCTGCTCCTCTCCAGCTCTTGAAAGGTTACCCTGACAAGAAATTTTTGTTGCCTTTTAAAACAAATTGAAAAATTAAATCAGAGCAAGAAGCAATGTGGAGAGGGCACGGTGGGTGATGGGTCTAGGGGAGGAAAAAGGGAATGAGAGCAGAAGAGGTGAAAAAGGCTTTAACAGTTCAAAGTAATTATTGTTGTCACCTTTCCTCAAGCTGCTCTTTGCAGTGAGGTTGTCAAGCATCAAGGCTATATATCAACATGCACAAGTCACCTCTGTTTTGACACCTGCTATTTTTGCAGAGCTTTTGATACTGGAACACTAATAACAGATATTTTAATATGGAGTTCAGAACATAATTCTGATTTTCAGCTCTTTAAAGATAAAAAGTCTGAGTTTTTTTTAGGAATTATTTCATTAAGGATTCTTTCCTGATTTGAACATATAAAAGTGTATTTACAATTATACACTGTCTTTTCTATATAGTGCTAGTCTCAGTATATATTCCATCCTTCTTAGACAAAAAGACAGTCATACATTGTGATTTTAATTTACTGCAAACTGAAAAACAAACTTAATTGACAGCAAATCAATACATAAATAAATAAGTACTGAAAGTCAAGGATCAAAAAGCCTGTGAGAAACCGATGCCCAGAGTACTGATTTCTGATAAACAGCATTCAAATATTTCTCAGTCTGACATTTGGCTAAAAGTTGAGTGTTGATCATACTGAAATGATTTCACAAGTCCTTGCTGGGACAGGCAGCTCTAATCAGAAGGAGAATGAAAACCTTTATTAGGAATTTAATATTTTCAGAAAATGAAGAATGAATGTTTCTTGTACAAGCTTTTAATTTTTTCTAAATTATCAGCAGTCTTTTGGCAACAAAGGAGATGGATTATAATGGTTGGTCCAAATGCAAAGGAAAAAATCTTTACCCTATGAAGAAAACATGCATTATTGCATGCCTGTATGGATTATGTAGAATGAAGATGTTGTTAGAAATGACAGAGCAAATTAGCCAGTTTGATAAAACATGTGGCAGCTCCCTGGATTTGCTGACTACTTTACATAATTACAGTAGCTCTTCAACAATATCACTCTTCATAGATAATTTTAGTAATTTTCCCAAGGCACATTATTTCTTGCTGCTTTTCCAATTTAACTCATTTATCTCATTCTTATTTATTCAAGTTTACTCCTTTTTTTTTCGTTACCTACTGTTTAATGTAAGCCAGTCCCATGAATTCATGGTAGTCATTTCAAGATAACAGAAATCAGGAATCAACTAGGTTGGAAAAGACCTCTGAGATCATCCAAGTCCAAACTACGACCAAACACCATCTTGTCAACTAGGACATGGCACTGAGTGCCATGTCCAGTCTTTTAAACACCTCCACCACCTCACTGGGCAGTCCATCCCAATGCCCAATCACCCTTTCTGTGAAGAACTTCTTATGTCCAATCTATACCTTCCCTGGCACAGCTAAAACTGTGTCCTCTGGTCCAAAATGTGAACCTCCACTTATGTAAATATGATGCACAAAGCAGCAGACCTGTTGCTGGTGCACTCCTGTTTCCTGAGGAATAAAGCTCTGTGCCAAAACTGCATGATAAACCTACACACTTAAGGGTATGAGCACAAACTCAAGTGGCTGATTCAGAAACTCTGAGTCACTCCATAATTGCTGGGCCTCCCAGAGCACCCAGAAAGCATATGGACCTCAATTCTTCATCCAGCCAAACCAGAAAACTCTGCTGCCTTATGTGCCCACTCTGGGTCCCCTGACTACTCTGGACTCATCTTCTGCCTGCAGGGGAAACAGAGTGCTGGTGGTGCTGGTATTTCATGTAGCAGGAGAATACATCATGATGACAATGAACCTCCCCATGAATTCCCAGGAAACCTCCAGGGAGTTCCTCGGGCTCCTTTGCCAGTACACCTACTTCCAACCTTATGACAGCCATTTAATACCCTAGAATCACAATCCAGCATGATTTCCTTTCAGGTTATAATTACCTTGCAACTGGTTTGTTTCTATCTACCTCAAACAAAAGGCAACTTTTATAAAAGGAGTCATTGTTCACAGCAACACTGTGTGCTGAAAAGTTTATGGGCTCCTTCTGCTTGTCTGGCACAGTGTGAAAAAAATAAATAAAAGAGAGAGAGAAGCTGTGGCAGAACTCCACAGTTTGGAAGATATTATGTACTTGGTACAAGCAATTACTGAATTTTTTTACACCCAAATGCAGTATTACCTCAAAAATAATCCCAAAAATAAACCACTTGCCTAGATTAATCATTGATTCCTTTTTCATTCAAATGCTGCCTTTTTCAAATTCACAAAGTATTGTCTAAACTTTTTTTCTTAATATGCATTTATCCATAGGCTGGGATCCTCAGAAAGTAAAATAATTGAATGGTCTAATTAGGAACAGACAAGCTAGCCCAATCATTCCATACATTAGACAACAGAAAGCCTGGTGGCAGACAAAGGCAAGAGGAAGAGTAAATAGAAACGAGTTTCCAAGCACCCTCTGAGTATTCTTACACATTATCTTGGATATGACCTGGATTGTTTGGTGCACAAGCAATGTCACCAGCCATCCTGCCAGAAACCCCAGGGCTCAAGGACCCTGCCAGCTAAGAACTTGTATGAATTGCTGTTTAAAAATTATCTTTATTAACGAAATAAGAGCAGTATAACAGGCTGAGAAACCGCATTAAGAATGGTACAGCACTGAAGACACTTGTAATTCTTGTCCCTGCACCCACATGGATTTAGAAATTATAAAAGAATTAGTGCTGCACTGTACAGTTCTTTGTAATATAACACATGTGAGTGTTATACACAATAAACACATGTGAGTAGGACACATCATAGCAAAAGTTGCCCCAAGTGCCATTTCACCTCTGAAGCTACTCTGGAGGGAATGGCATAAGGGGTTATAACTTAGAACATCATGCAATGACCTGAAAATTATGAGTTCCAAAATATTTTCCTGAACTGAGTTTAGCTTCTACATTAAAAATCTGTGCAGAAACTGTGTAAAATATGTGCCTGCTAGACTTATAAGCTGCTCATAAAAGGCAACTTTGATAATCTAACATGCTTATTAGAATCTGGTTTGCTTATTTTGCTGTGAAATTATGATTTTTTTTCCCCCTTATACTACAAAGCATACTGACATATTTCATTCCTTTCTGTTATTTTTTTCCTGTTAGTAACTTAAATAAATGATACAACTATGACATGAATTTTGGTCAAACATTTCAAGACAATTTCCAAAGAACCATTCGCTTCCTGGAAATATTTCTTTTTGGCTCAGGAAGCTATTCAGCTTCACTAACTCTCCTATCTTCAAGCTAATCAGACCTTACTCACCTTTCTTCCATCAACAGTTAGAAAAACATGGTGTCTTGTTCAATAGGTACAATATCAAAATCTGGTAAAATTCTACCACCGTTCCTGAAAGGCTCTGAGGGGCCTCTGACTTTTAATTGCAAATTAATTGCACATACTTGTGCACATTTACAGTACTTAAAAAACCCTGAGATCCATAAAAATAAAAGAATTATATGCTAAAATAATATGAATGTAGCATATTTCATATCCACATAATCATTATGGTCTTCTCAAAAACTAATTTAGCAATTTTTTAAAAATAGCAAGCAGAGAGTTGGTTGGAAAAAGGCAGGCCTCATTCTTGCAGGTATCTCAGTAAATAAGTCAGAGAAGCTGATTAAAAAATAAATTATTTTATAAAAAGAGGATTCTTTAAAATGGGCTTTCATTGTGTATCAAGGTTTTGCTAAGGTGATCTAATGTCAGTGCACTTTGAGTTTTGGCTACTCTTACTATGCCATTTATATTATAAGTATTTTAACCAGTTCTGATCTCATAGCATGAACTGTAAACTTCAGATTTACAAGAAAATGAAATGTGGGAAAATAAACAGGAAATGGTAACACAAAGACATCCGTCTGCAGAAGGAAACTGCCTCTCAGAATATATTTGCTTAGAAATAAATAAATGGATATCACAGAACCTGACACTTAATGTAACTTGCATTGCAAGCTAGTTAAAAAGGGAAGCAGACCCTGAGCAATTGGTTTATATTCCTTTTCCAAAGCTTTCCTTGGAGACTTCAGTGGCTCTGTGATCTAATGTTAATACAGCCTTACTCAAGCACCACCCATTCTGTCTTTAGAGTGAGTTAAACCTCAACAAGTGGTCCCCCACTAATAAGAAACAGCTGCTGCCCAGAAGGGCAGACAGTCATGATTCAGTGTGACATTAGAAGCATACTCATATCATGAAAAGGGGATTGAGCAAACAGAAATGAAGGACAAGTGTCAGTACAATAAAATAACAGTAAGCTATCTGGAAGGTTATGTCCTAGTTGTCCTACAGAAAATGAGAACTGAAAGGCTGGAGGCAGGAAAAGGGTTTAGAAAGGTGGGCATCTGAAAACTGCACAGAAAAAAACCCCAGGGTCACTCAAGGAAAAGAAGACAGTCAAGTTGATATACTTTAGTTTTGAACATTCTTGAACATTCTT
This sequence comes from Luscinia megarhynchos, assembly GCA_034336665.1. Classification (NCBI taxonomy): domain Eukaryota; kingdom Metazoa; phylum Chordata; class Aves; order Passeriformes; family Muscicapidae; genus Luscinia; species Luscinia megarhynchos. The sequence goes on from CM067565.1 coordinate 66,798,104, forward strand.
TTATCACTTCTTGATTTTTCAATGAGATTTGCCTTATATCTGCTTACGTTGTACCACATCTTACTCCTTTGACATCAAACTTGAGACAACATCTCATGACATATTCAATTTCACAGTGCAGCTGTGTGTCTCAACATCACTTGCTCCTGGGCTCACTCTTTCAGCTTCTGTCTCCCAGAATAAACTAGTTTGGGGACTGCTCAGACTAGAGCCACCACCAGAGTGGTGACCTGGTGATTTACCCTTGGAACACCACAACACACTGAAAAATAAAAAGAGGCACTGGACAACATACTCATCTCTACACCACTTATCTCATATAATTACCCAAAAATATGAATCTGTATGAATAGAGTTAGCCTTTCTTAATGGATGGGCTGCCCAAGACACTAGGTAGGACAGCAAGGGGCTCTCTTTATTTGTCAGGCCTCATTTCAGTCTCTGTTGTGCATGTTTTCTCATTTTGCATTCATAGATACTGCAACTGCATGAAAAAGTTCACTCTAAAACTGTTTTACCAAATGTTACCCAGAAGGTATTGCTGGCCTTAACCTCTTGTGTTTTAATCTCAAGTGCTTTTTACTGGGGCAGGCAATCCTTTTCTCAATACTGAAAGCTTTGCAGAGATCTGCAAAGATCAGAATAAAAAGAAACAACACAAAAACCCCCTCTAAAATTATCAAATATAAACTTTACCTGAGATCATACTAATATATACTGTTAATGATTAAACTAATATTGTATTTATAGTCTCAGTAAACTGCTTATTAAAGTCCATTAACATTTTACTTTTAGTCCTTCTAGCACTTCATCTTGTATCAGAATGCTAAGGTTTCTAGAAGATCTAACCTGTATCTTAATGTTTCTTACACTTATCATGGACTTGGAACTTTCTTTCACTTATTAACCTGGGGTTTAAGTTGCTGGTTTACATTCTCAGTTGCAACCTCACCTCAATTTTATGAGTGAGTGTGTGTCTGGAAAGCTGCTGCTTTCAAACTTCAGTGGCACACTCAAAAGTTAACAACTTCTTGAATTAGAGCACCACAACCTATGTAAACAACACTCAGTCAAACTTCAACCCACCAAGGCAAGTCTCATTCATAAACATGTTTGGCCATGCCCTGATGTGGCAGCCTTCAGATGTGGCTGCTTATTGTTGATTTTGTGGACTCTGAAGAGGGAGTGTGGCACAGAGGCACTTGAAAGAACAAGCTTTCACAGTGAGAGCTGAAACAAATCCATAGCAGAGCAGCACAGAAGTGGTTCTGAGAGCCTGTCAAATGCTGATTGGCATCCTGTGGTGCCTATAAAGAAATTGGTCAAGTCTCACTGAAATTCCCGGAGCTGCAAGAGAAGCAAATTAATTTTTTTTCCTTCAGCTTGATCTATCAGACTTATGAGAAAACCTGATGACTGCAGGTTTGTTTTTTTCTTATTTCCTGTCTCTCCTCCCTTCTCCCCACTCCTCTTTTATAATTACTGTGTGGATGCAATTTGATGAACTCCATTTATCTCAGTCAGCAACTAGCTGGGCAAAGCAAGTCTGAAAACCATGGTATACTTCTGTTGTGGTTGATAAGCACCATACAAACAGGGATCTGTCATGTCATTCTGGAGAACAGGCTGTGTGCTGAGGCTCCAAGGATTTGTCCCTGCACAAGGAAATGTCCTGCAGAGGTGAGAAAGCTGGCTGTCAGCCAGGTGGTTACAACCAGCCTGCCCTCAGTTGTGCAGCTCCAGAACAAGCCCCTCCACTTGAGTACATCTCGTTCTGCAGCTGAGATGTCTTGGCTGCACTAGAAAAAGGACAAACTGCTGGCAACCTTCCTCTTCACTTCCAGCCACACCTTCCAACCTCCTCCTTATGTCAGCTTTAGGATTTGAGCTGCTGTAGATAAATTCCATCTATCCATCTGTGAGATGAATTTGTGGTTGGATTGGGTCACAGAGGTGCTGGTGGAGCCCCAGGGAAGGAGAGGAAGGGACAAGGCAGGGCTAGCAGAGCAGCACTGCCCCTTGCAGCTCCACCTGACTTGAACCTTGGATGCACCAGTGCTCAGAAAGACGGGAGACCTGCACGCTGCTGAAGGGTTTTTCCTGTCCCAGGGATCATTGTAACCAACAGTGCTGTGTCACTGGTAGGAGTGCTACCCATCATCAGGGACTAATAACAGTGCAAGCAGTGCTTGACAGGAGATGCAGGGCATAGCAGGGAATACTGTGCCTGAACAGGAAAAGATCAAGGTGTTCAATGGATCAATCACTAATGTGAACTACCTCAAACCTTATGTGCATGACGTTTGCTTTAAAACCAACTGCCTTCAAGAAATATCCAGAGCAGAAGCTTGGTAAATAACCTGAATCATCCACCCTTTTACAAGCTGAATAATGACACTAAATACGCTCTGTAAAACAAGAGTGATGGATGTTTCTTTTCAAATCTTAGATATGTTAGATATGCTACAGCAACATTTCAAAATTCAGGCTCCTGGTAGGTGAAAACTAGCAGAATATTACATAGGTTAATGCGACAGCTAGGTGCTGGGACCTTCAGAGACAGCTAAAATGATAGAACAGTTCTGAAGTAATACAGGAGAAAAAGAGCACACTTGAAGCTAAGTCATCGAGCAGTGAAGTTAAGAATTACACTAACTTTGGCTTCTTACCTGTGGGGGTCCAGGGAGTCCCTCTGGACCTTCCAGGAGAGCGGAGACCCCCCTGTCCAACCCCTGAGAGACCCCCGAGCGAGGCCAGGGGGGTCAGAGAGCTGGATTCAGCTCCTCAGGGACATTTGCTTTCCTGCAGAGGAGAAATGCGACCTTTGAGAGTAACTAGGGTCTGAATTATATATTTAACATGTAGAAAATGTGGTTTTTAGGATTGTTTATATTATCAGTCACAAAGCCAAGATGGAGAATTTGGGGTGTGGTGTCTTTTTTCTTCTTCTTCTTCTTGCCCTCCATGTTGGTGTGGGATGCTGGGAGTCGCAGATTGGTTGGGGACAAAGCTAGACATGGTAATAAAACTTTGTAGTATTGGAATATTATTGTAAACATAGAATACGTAGTATAGAGTATAAAAGATAAGTTCGGCCCTCCTTGGGCAGACTTTCGTCCTGGACACGGTGGTGACCAGACTGCTGCTCGCGAGCAAAGAACACTTTATAGATAACAAATAATAAACAGACCTTGAGCCCGGACGACTGTCTCCTGCGGTTTCTCTTCGGTTGCTTCAAGATTCCCTGTGCCCTGAACCACCCTCCTATGTCCATCTGAGTAGTCTCGGCCACAAAGAGACCCCCAGACAGTGACACTTACCTATATTTATCTTGCAATAACTAAGTAAGGGCTGGATGCAGCCCCAAAGGTGACAGGGGTGGTATTAGCCTGTTCCCTGGGATGTGACTCCTCCCCATCCCATTCCCCACATACAAACACAGAGGGACCCCAGCAAGGAATGCACAGTGTGAGGATCAGAAGATTCTTCTGAAGCAAAGTCATCCCAAAGAAATGACAACATCAAGGCAAAAAATATCCTGTAAGAGGCACATAAGAAGTACAATTGTACAGTAGTTACCAACTACATAGATATTTATCCCTGAAAACTTCTAATGTTTTGTATCTGATTTCATCCTACATTAATGCAAGCAGAAAAGCTTTTCAAGTGCTTTTGTTGGAAAAGTAGAAGTGTGAGAAACTACACTGTGGGTCACTAAAGGACAATGGAAATCTATCTCCTTTGTCTATCTGGTTTTGGGTCATGCTCTGTCTCCCCTTAAGTAGGCTCTCCATGCTCTGCACAAGATTAATGACTATCTTTTTAACCTGCTTTAGTGTATGTTTCTCCAGCTCTGAAGATACAGCAAAGAACTTTAGATATGGAAAGCAAAACCTAAAACTTTTTGAGTTTGTTTTTGTTGGTTTTTTTCCCTCTATCTAGTTCTTGTCAGGTGCTTTAAGGGCTTTATCCAGTTCTTTGGTGTGCTGCTCCTTCATTTTAATCATGCTGCCCCTGCACCACAATGCATGTACTTTGGGTTTTTTTTCTGTGGCTTTTTTTCTTGGTTGTTTTTTTTTAGTTTCCAAACAATTTTCAGCCTATAATCTTAAAAAATTGTATAATCTGTAGAAGAGTTTATCTAAATTTTTGATTACCTGACTCATCTTTACTAGTTGTCTGCATTGCTCCTATAGAAGGCCTGAGCTGTCCCAGAAGCTTTTCCAAAACTTTTTCAGTAAATCCCAAGGCCTTTATGTTCCTCAGGAGAGTTTACATCTCATTGCTTTAAAAACAAATTTTTGCAACCAAGTACATTTCCAACTCTTCCTTAGTAATTAACTGGAGTTAAAAATCTGATAATGCAAGAAGAATGTATCAAATTAACTTCAGGAAAAGTTAAAGAAATCCTCCAAGAAACCAATTTGGTTGGTACTCAGGTCAGTCAGGGATTCATTAATTGCCTATTTCCCACCTAATTAAAACACTTTTCTAAAACATCGATGAAGAAGCATTACAGAAAATTTTATTTTAGTCTCACATTTCCCTTTCAAAAACTGTCAGTGCTTCATGTTTTGAAAGTTAAATAGGATAGATTCATAAAACAGTGTAATATAGAAAGCTGAGCTAAAGCCATTTGATTTTAAACAGCTTGTTCCCTTGTATCCAAGAGCTTAAACAGTTCTCTATTTCAGCTTTTTGATTATTACTCTGTCCTTTTGGAAACATCTATGGAGTTTATTGATTTTTTGAGAAATTATTTTCTGGTTTTCCATCAGGCTATAAGACTGTCAATGTCTATACGATAAAATTCTTAATGGAGCTTTACAAATTGGTCTTGTTCTCCTTCTTTCATTCCCCTTTACATGCCTCGAGAACTTTTTCCAAAGGCACCCAGATTCTTTAATCTCCAAACACCCTTGAAGTTTCTACACCAGCCCTCAGAACTTACAGACTGTGACCCTATGGCAGGAGTGAATAGGAGCAGGTTTTCACCAGCAGCAGCTCCCACAATTGGAGAGGAACCTGGATGATTTCCAGCTGCTCCAGTCAGCTCGGTTCACCACTGAACAGCTGAGACTGCACTTTCCCTAGAACGATTTATATTAATAAATAAAGTATTATGAGCTACAAGGAGAAGATTGTAAAAATTCATGGATCTTTTGGATGTCAGCTGACAACTCTCACAGTAGGCACTCCTTATTGTTCAGTGCATATCAGTGTCTCCCTTGGGTATCTCCAGTACAAGATCATTTCTAGAATTAAAGCAGAGTAAGAACATTGATCCAAAAAGGGAAGAATAAAGTTCTGAGTCTGCTGAAATACTCACTGCTTCTTTTGGAGTTTACAAAATTTCCAGTTATAAGAAAAGCTATGGAAAAATATGATAGACTCAAAAATATGTGGGAAAAGATGCCCTGTCCCAGGAAATCTGGGCACTTGGTTCCAGCTAAATTGGAGAAAATCCACAGGTTGCCATCTGTGCTCCCTGCCCAGTGAGGATAGGGACCTGGCCAAGTGGAGTTGGCTGGGAGTGGAATAGATGAAGAAAGGATTCTTTCCAAAAGACATTACAGCTGCCACTCGTGTCTGCATTCACTTCAGCCAGAACTTCTCCCATGGTCTTCACTGCAGAAATGGGAATCCCTTAAATAAATGCCATAGTATGGAGCAATTATCTAATCCTAACGGCAGGTTAGATAGATAACTATACAACCAGACTAGTTTAAAAGAAACTGTGAGAATTTGAGTTGAAAAAGGTCAGCAAGCATTCATTTAAATAGCAAACAACTAATTTAAGACATGAACTTAACAGATTTTTCTTGCTTTTATTCTAGTTTTTGTGGATTTTTTTGTAAGACTAAAATAATTTTTATCGTTTCTTGGTTTTATGCTGTGTGCGGGAAAAGTTAGAAGGCATTCAGAATTGAAATTTCCTACAATTTCTAAATGCTGTATGTCTTCTGCTAGTTAAAAAAAGCAGTTAAGTATACTGAAAGTACTGTTTTTACAACTGAGGTTTAAAAAAAATGTCAGACAACATTTAAGGATTGTTCTAAATTGTTCTAAACATATGGAAACCTTGCTGAAGCTGAAAAATTACTCATTTATAAATTAAGATTTCCCTGTTTATATTTTGCATTTGAAAAGTTAACAGGGGAGAATGAAACTCTCTACGAAAAAAAGAGTTTAGCATATGGCTTTATCTTTTATTTATTTGATTTTAGAGGAAGCTCCTCAGTTGCCACTATCCATGGGCAGAATGCTGGCTGCCTTCTGTACCTGTTTAAGTTCCACGCATCGAAAAATTCATCTTCTGACTTTGGCAAGCATCATAAATGATCTCTGTAGTGCCTGACAATACTGACACTTCTTAAAACATGCAAATAGAAAGCCTCTGCACTCTTTTTAAAAGTAAAGTTTCAATTCAGGTGTGATAATTATGTTGTTTCTTACACCATATATTAGTCGAGTATTTGTTGAAAGCACAATATTCCTCCTGCCTGGGACTATATAAATCTGATTCATACAAGTCTGATTGTTCCATGCTCCACTTGAAAGAAACGGAAGAATTTAGAATGGTTTTTCCTTTAAGCCTTATTTCTAAGCACTCCAGGGGCATTCCACAGATGCTGCAAGGCTCTAGGTTTTGACATTAACACTAAATAAAGGTGCTGTTATATGCACATTTGCAAGTTGAAGTGTCAAAACCACTCATGTACAGAGAAAACAAATGCGAATTTCCTTGTGCTACATTGATCCTAGCAATAGAAATGTGAATTACAGACCCTGAAACAAAGCCCCCTATGTTTGTTTACGACTGCTTTTCCCTTTTCCATGTTCTTATTTATTAACCAATTAAATAATCTGGGGTTGGATCTCGGCTTTGTTTTTAACCACCTGCAAATCACAGCACAAAGAGAAGCTGGTCTATGAATGAACTGAGAAATGTCACATAGTTAAAGTTTCATCTTTGAAATCTCCCTGTGGCAGAGGCAAGAATCAATACAGGGCAACAAACATCCATCACAAAATATTTCCTCTACAGTGGAAGAAGATCAAAGGCTCTGGGCAGCCCTGGAAGAGATCCTCTCCGTCAATTCTCTTTTTTAACAAAGGAAGTTTGTCTTCTAGACCTGCAACATGCAATTCAAACAATAAATATAAACTACGTATCCTCATTCCTCTGAATAGATGAATTCCTGATTCATAGTCTATGGATAAAAAAAAATCAATTCAAAAGGAGAAAAAACACCATTAAGACATTTATGTGCTAAGGAAAAGAATAATTTCCTTAATTGCTCCAACTTGTGCAGCTAGCATCTTAATTTACAAAGAACATAGACACTACATAGTGGAAAATAAATGTCATTAATCATTGCTTGTCCTTTCCCTTTACTCTATAAGATGCCAGGCATATCAGGGATTTTACATGTGCAAAACTTTCCCTTCAGGAAAGACTAGACAAAATAGTTGCATTTTGATGTCATAAAGGGTTATGCTTTGCCCAAAGATATCAGTATTGGCACAGTTGCAGAAGCATGGTATGGTTGGGAAGAAGGGGAAATGGAAGTGTGCTGCAGCTATGTGATGATGTGTGGAAGCTGATAACTGTGTGCCAGAGATTAGAAAAAAGTCAAATGGTAAAATATAATTTCAAAAGCAGAAATAAAGTGGAAAAGAAATTGAGAGGATGGTCAAGAAAAAATGTCATATTAAATACAGTAAGTATGTTCCAAACTGAAGTAGGAGTTATCCCACAGAAGAAGTAGCTGTATTTTTGTTTTGCTGAGCAAAACATCTGTCGTGAGGTCACATCTTGAGTCCACTATCTAGTTCTGGGCTCCTCACTACAAGAAGGACATTGAGGTGCTGGAGTGTGTCCAGAGAAGGGCAATGGATCTGGTGAAGGGCCTGGAGAACAAATGCTCTGAGGAGCAGCTAAGGGAGCTGGGGGTGCTTAGCCTGGAGAAAAGGAGGCTCAGGAGGGATCTTATCCATCTCTAAAACTGTTTGGAAGAGGGCTGTAGCCATGAGGGGGTTTGGCCTCTTCTCCCAGGCAACAAGCTGCAAGAAAGCACAAGGAGAAATGTCCAGTTGTATCAGGGGAGGTTTAGACTGCCTAATAGGAAAATATTTTCATGGAAATGGCTATTAAGCTCTGGAACAGGTTGTCCAGAGAAGTGATTGAGCCACTATCCCTGGAGGGATTTAAATAACGTGTAGATGTGGCACTTAGGAACATGGTTTAGTGGTGGACTTGGCAGTGTTAGGTTTATTATTAGACTCAATCTTAATGGTGTTTTCTAACCCAAAATATTCCATGATTCTACAAATTTAGCAAAAATGGTTTGGAATATCTCATGTGGTTCTGGCGTTCTGTCTTCAAGGAGGAGGAACCACAAAACACAGCAGCAGCAGAGACAATCTGTGAGGATAACAAAGCAGATTCATCCTGGGATTGCAGTCATGGTGGAGACTAAGGAGCATGACCTGGAATCACAGAATCACAGAATCATAGAAACATCTAGGTTGGAAGAGACCTTTAAGATCAGGAAGTCTAACCATCAGCCAGCACTATGACTAAGGACTGTTAGGTAAGGATTTCTGCCCCTGAACATAGCAACAGGTATCTTGCTCTCCCTCCCCTAAAGGGGAAAAGGCATAGCACAATGTTATAAAAAACATGTAAAGGGAGTTACAGTAGTATCTGAATATAACCATACCGTCAAAATAAGTTTAAATCTCATCTCCATTATACATCCCAAAACAGATGGAAAATATGGCTTAATATGTTGCTACCCTTTTTGCACAGTACATTTCACTTGAGTCTCTTGAAATACATTTCACTAGATTTATATTCTTAGTTAAAAGACTCATAACTTCTTCAGAGTGAAGAAGCATCAACTCCCTACCATGAATCTGTGCAATGATGTGCTCTTTCAAGATTAAGAGATGCATTAAATGTCCTGGAGTTGAAAGAAAAAAACAACTAGCTAGGCCATCCATTAAAATTACCATTTTGTTTTGAAATAATAGAGCAATGTAGGAGAATAAAAATAGGATTTTTTTTTTCTCAGACACAGAGTGAAAAATACAGTGTTAATTCAATGGGAAAAGGAGTTTATATTCAGTCTAAATTTTGTCTGATGATGCTTGTACATGCAGCCATGTCCACAGCACGTGAGCATATGGGGGAACCTTCGCCATGCACGGGGCAGATGCAAGCACAGCCACGTGCTCTCATTCTGACATGGTCTCTGCCACCTTGAATTTCTGTTCAGTGAAATGCAGTGTGTTTCTGAGGTGGAACACATCAACTGTTTAATGACATGCAATGGTTCTCTTCAATAGCCAAGGATAAAACGCAGGGAGAAACACAATATTGTACTTAACACTTCCTAACAGGGGTTTCCCTGTAGCAGTCTCTTGCTAAGTACAAGGAGGACCAGAAGCTGCACCTTTCACCCTATTTTGCATGTGTAATACTGCAGCTTGCAAACCAAAACATGGCTTAATGTGTATGAATTCACAGGAAAACATACAGGGGTAAGATAGAAGCATGGATACATGTGGATATTTCTTCTCCTTATGTCATTTGACTGGTTGACTATTTCCCCTCTGAGACAAACAAATAACTGTTGAAAAGAATGTTCTAAACCAGTCCTTTCTCAGACTGCTTTCCTTAATCTCCAGAATTTCAGACATATAAAGGGGCTATAAAACTGAAGAGTCAAACTAAAGTGGCTAGAACTTTATCCTCTGCTAGTAAACAAAGATGAATCTGACAATTTGTAAAATGTCACCGTCTAGTGAAATGAGAAAGGTCTAGTGAGGCTTGAAGCATTATCATCTCATAGTTAAAAACTGTTTTGAAACCTTAATAGCTTGGAACTCAGTTAATTCCACAGCCACAAGGAAAGAGGTTGCACTTCATTTAAAGCTGTAAATCCTTTTGAGGGTATTTAACCATTTAAGATATTGGGCAGTTTCACTCAGGGTTGACAGTAAACTAAAAACCAACCAAAAAAAAAAAAAAAAAAAAACCAAAACAAAACCCCACAAAAACCCCCTAAATCAAACTAAAATGACAGAAATACCAAAAAAAAAAAAACAAAAAAAACCCCAATTAGATACTTTTGACAACATTTTGGGGACATGAGCTGTGACCTCTATCATCTTGTCTCAATGCACCATCAGGCACACAACATTAGGACAGGATACCAGGCACATAGAAATTTGTGCAAGTTTGTCTGTAAAGGAATTCAGAGAAAAAAGGGGGAAATTACAAAAATGTTGCAAACACTGACACTAAATTATAAGGTAATGAAGAGAACCAACTGAGAAAGAGAAATCCCTTTGTTTAGTTGAACAGTCAATAGCCTCTGGGACTGCCTTTTTCTAAATGCTGAGGTTTCTTTTAAAGAGTGCCTCTTTATGAAAAGGGAAGTTGCAAATAATTTTCCCACTGAGATGGTTCAGTGTGAAAACTAGCAATGGAGGGAAAGAGCCCTGAATCCCCTCTTAACCCAGGATTACTCAGATGGAAGACTCTGACTTGGCTCTGGACCACAAGTAAAGTTTATTGCAGCCAAGTTCACATGTTGGTGATCCTTCTGCATTTCTGCAGGAGATGCTGCCATTTTCCCAGTCTGTCCAAAACCAGCTATGGCTTGCCACAAGACCTGCCAGCTATAAAAGGGGTTTGTTGTGCCTGGTTTGCTCCATAGAGTCAGGGCCAGCACTCTGCTTAATGCAGAACCGCTCTTGGCAAAAATACCCACCAGACTTTGCTAGAAATTGGCAAGAGAAATAGCAAAAAGTCTCTTGGGTAACCTGACCCTTTACCTTTTCCATTTCCCTCCAGCACATCAACTTATATCTATTTAAAATACAGCCAATAAATACTACTGGTGTGCATACAAAACCACATGCAAGAGTCTGAAAAATTGATATTCAAAGCTGAAATTCTATCACAGAAAAGCCCTGTACTCCCTATTTTCATTCAGTCCTCATCAAGAGAAAAAGCCCCAAATGGGAAGCATAGCTGATGTCCTGAAGGTTTGGTGAACAAGAGAAAATGGCTACTTCCTCTCATATTCTATCACATTCCTTTTGTAATAGCTAAAGAGTCTTGCCTTGCCATTTTTTTGCAGGTGCAATTACTGCAAGGCATTGCAGTGGCAGAGGCACAGTGGAGGCGTTGTACACTAACTGAAGTTATCTCTCAGTATTGTATCTCCTGGAAAGCAGTATGAATTATGAAACAAATGTCATGTTCTCCCTACAAGAAACAATTTTTAATAGACAGAGGCTGTTAGAGAAAAAATAATTGATGATGGAAGATTTTTCATTAGAAAATGCTATGTCAGACTTTAAATATTTTGCTGGAATGTAATGCTTGGTTACATTTTTGGGAACATTTCAAAACAATTTTATTCCAATACACAGTATTTAATTTTGATCAAACTTGCACTCAGCTAAAGTAGTGCATGTGATAAAGTGTATATGATATGTTAAACCTCTACTTAATTTTAATAATTCTGTATATTTTATTGGTTAATAAAATTCTATGTTACAGTACACCCACATTAATACCAAGCAAAAAAAGAAAAAAAATACAAGATTGAATTTTTATGTCTGGAAGCCAAATATCAAAATATCAGTTTCCTAGAAATAAAATTTGTCCACCAGTTCCTTTGAGAAAAGAAGACAGGACCTCATGGGACGTTTGATGCCCCCTGTCTGAGAGCTTGAATTTCCAGGGGAGGGGAAAGAAAAAGGAGGTAGGCATGAAACATGGGGCATGTCCTATGAGGAAAGTCTGAGAGAATTGGGATTGCTCAGCCTGGAAAAGAAGCAGCTTTGGGGTGACCTAATTGTGGTGCTCCAACAACAGAAGGGGGCCTACACGGAAGATGGAGAGAGACTTTTTACAAAAAATGTAGTGGGAGGAGAAAGGAGGGATGGGTTCAAACTAAAAGACAGTAGGTTTAGATGACATGTTATAAAGAAATTCTTTATTGTAAAGGTGCTGGGGCACTGGAACTGACTACTGACTGCCTATTTCCTAAGCTCCCTTTTTTTTTTTCTCTCCCTTAGAAGTGACCGGAGAAAACTAATAGATTTGACTTCGAAAAACCTCACTAGCAACCCTCCTCTGCACTGTGGCAGAGATGTGTGTACAGACCTGTGAGGAACATAGGTGACAAATACAACTAATAACAGGGCATCAGTGGAGGTAAAGACCCTTGAATTTCCAGCTGAAGAGGTGGTTACTGCACCTCAGCTCTGCACTGCAGCTACACCACCCAGAGTAATGGGTGCAGGTCTGAGACCAAAGCCTGAGCGAAACAATGTTCTAGATGATTCGACAAATAAAGGCATCCTGTCATTTCCATATTATTCTAATTTCTCTAATGCAACTCTGCAGTCATGGCACAATAATGCCTGCATCATTTAGGTGCTGTCTCCTGTTTCTCAAGATGCTTTGGCCTCGGTTATTAACTGATATCACAATCATTTTTTGTTAAGTATTGTTATTGTCTTTCTTAGTCTTCATTGCCCTTCTCCAGAACACAGGAAGAATAAATACATTAAGGACAGGGCTCGATTTTCAAGGACCATAGGGATTTAAGAATAGTTGTTCTTTTGTTTGTTGGTTTTTTTTCTTTTTTTAGTTCAGTTTCTAGCCTTGCTTCTAGACAGACATGGCTTAAATGTAAAACTATGTGCTTTTTCTGTCCACCCTTTACTTTCTGTGGTCCTCTGTCCCCCTCTCAAAATGCTAATTTAATTCACATTTGATATAGAAGAAGACCACAGAAGTATGAAATGCCTACACATTTCATGAAAAATTAATATCTATTAAGAAGAGACCCTTGCTACATGGTAAGCAGGAGAAATAAGACCCTAAACTCTGATTGCAAAGAGGGGTTAAAAATGTATCAACTATAGGAGAAACATCAGAATCTCTATCTTAGAGAATCTCATCTGAGCACATATATCAACTGGAATAAAAGCCTTATTCATTTAACTTCTATTTTTTTTTTCTTTTTGCTGCTAATATGTACACCATATTCACTCTTTATTCACTTGGATAGCATACAAATACAAATGAAGCATGTATTTGCCATGTGGCATCAGATACAAATTCTCCTGAAATTTAAAATTAGACCCATATATGATACCAAGGCTCATTTCAATTTGTTATCATTTGGTGCTATGCTGACATAACTTCAAGGAAGACAACAGTCAAGCATAAAACTTTGCTTTGTATATTTAATATTTCTTTGTGCAGAGATAGTGTCAAAAGTGATCAAAAAGCATTGAAACTCTGAAGCCTTGCAGAATCAAAAGTCTTCATTTTAAAAATGGAGGAGGTAATGCAAAAAACTGCCTAGCAACTTGAGAACAGATAGCAAATGTGATGGACCAAACATGGAGCTGTCAGAATAAATTTTCATACAAAGACCTGAAAAAACTCAGAAATCTGCTACAGTGGAAAAGCTGTCTCACTAGCTTAATATGATGCAGGAAGGCATGTTTTGCCAGCAAGAACAAGTCCCCAGAATTAATACAAGAGTATTTCCTCATGTGCAATATTAAATATATTGGAAGTGCCTACTTCTAAGAAATAATGCCATCTGTAATTATTACTTCCTTTTTTGTTTCATTCTCAGAAAACAGAAAATTGTCCAACTTTTCATTAGTTTGTATCAGAATAAGTGAGGATGGAATATAACAATCTCAACATAATTAAAATGCTTTAAGTCTAGATAATGAACAAGAGGTTCTTAGCCAGTGAGTCAGCTGTCTCAACCTCAATTTCTGTCCAGCCTCGCCCTCTCTCAGAGTTCTCTTGGATTTTAACTTCAAACATGTATGTAGACCCAGTGATATATTTCTATGGATAATGAGTGCCTGTATCTCTCCTTACACAACATGAAGACCCAGATTTATTAGGTGAATCAAAGTAACAGCTACTTTGCTTGATTTTGCAGTGTCCTGGTTCAAGGACAGGAGGAGCTGGGTTCTGAATCCTTCTAGTGCCTACATGATTTAGATCTCTATCTCCTTTAATTTGACTCCTCAAAACTCACAGGGCTTCTCTAGCCCTTCTAGACACAGGTCATAAACCCACATAAGGAAAATCATATTCTGATTACTTAGGAGTTACTTAATCAGAGATATAACATTATCAGAAAATCATCTCATTCCTCCTCTGGCTATATAAATTTAATCCTCTCACATCCTCTACTATTATTTAAAACTCTTATGGTAAGGCTTCTATTATTTGTATAAGTAGACAGTTAAATACCTTGAAGATCTCATAGCTGAAGTACTTCCTTTCCTTGTCAAATTCAAATCCTTTTTATCTATCCCATTGCATCGAGCCACATCCATTTGGAGTTTCCTAATCAGTTATTTTAATGCTTACACCCCTCAAGTGCTTGCTGATATTATCTTCCTTTTAGAAAGTACATTTGTGATTTGGTTGGCTATACCTCTGAATTACTGTGATTTTGATCAATAAATTCCATTAAAAAGCTTGCAAAAATCCACTCTGGATCATGGTAAAATATGGTATAACACAACAGCATCTGATCTAATAGTGAGACAGACCAAAAATCAAATAGATAGTAAATTATGTCAAATTAAAGGCAGGAAGAAAGTGTACAATTAGGAAAAATCCCCATAACACCTACAAGATGAGCTTTTAAACTTGCCTGTTGGGTTGGTTGTTGGAAAGAGACACTGTATCTCAGTGAAATGATTTTATTTAGGAAAAAAACAGAACACTGAAGCTAGAGGAAAGACACACAGCCTTCCCTCCCACACTCCCCACTCTTTGAGCCAAAGTAGAGCCAAGAATAATGTGTGATATTATCAGCAAGTATTACTGCACTTCTCTGTAGGTGGCAAACATAATACAAGCATTGGCATCTCTGCAAATAAACTAAGGACAATTTTCAAATGCTGCAATAGGAATGCCAGGACAATTAAAGAAAGGTCAGCAAAACACATACACAGTGGCAAGGATCCTAACACTTATAAAACAGCTTGAGAAAGATATTAGAAAGGTTCTTTTAACTCTCTGAATATACTATCACTGAAGAACAATCATAAAATGATTAAAAAAAATGGATGAAAACACAGATATTAATTTATGCATTTGCCTAGGTATGACAGGAGTGTTTCAAGGATCTGATTAGTTTTTGAAAAGAAATGCTTTGGACATGAAACCAGTTGTGACCTATTTTTATTTTAAGCCTTTGTATGGTTAGGGCTGGTCTACAATCTGCCAAAGAGAAAGCTAACAAAAGCTGGACAAAGCTAAAGTTAATAGATCCCCAATTCTCCTTTAACTGTGGATCTAAAGATGGTATTCCAAGATTTCATACTGTTTAAGTACACTTTCCTGTGGTTGGTATGGAGTTAAATCTATCCCCTGTGTTTCCTCTCATACAGCTCACAATATATTTTTCCATCAGGGACTGACTCATTGCCCTCTTTTCTCCACAGGGATGAAGAAAAAGGGCACTGAAGAAATACCTGACTTCCATTTGGGCATGCCTGCTTCAGGAAGCATCAGAAGCATTTTCCTCTGCTCCTTTGGTCTTTGGCTGCTGTGCCACTGCAGCCATCTGAGGGACAGCTCCTGCCTCCCACCTCCTGTAGTGGGAACTCCTTCCTTCCTCCTCACCTCATGGATGAAGCCACATCCCTCATCACCACACACAGCCAAACAAGCTGTCTTGGCTTAGCTTATCTCCTTACTGTGGACTTCTCCAGCATGCAGCAACACACGAACACCTCCTTCAATATAGAATGACTTCACTCTGCTGCTTGAAAAGCATAAAGCAAATTTACCACAGGAAAGTCCCAAAACAAAACCCCCCCGTTCCAGTCATTTGATTCAGTGAGTCCTTTGGTGTATAGGTCTCATGAAAGACACAATAATAAAATAAAAGATACAAGTTAACATTTTAAAAAACTAAGGAAGTCCCCAATAAGACCACAGCTGTGAGAAAGTTAAATCATTGTCTTTCTCATTGTTCCTCTTGAAGTTTCATATTTTCTGTAATATCCCTGTACATAGCTGA
This sequence comes from Luscinia megarhynchos, assembly GCA_034336665.1. Taxonomy (NCBI): domain Eukaryota; kingdom Metazoa; phylum Chordata; class Aves; order Passeriformes; family Muscicapidae; genus Luscinia; species Luscinia megarhynchos. The sequence goes on from CM067565.1 coordinate 66,814,210, forward strand.
GGTACTCCATACACTTGTGTCTAAGGTAACCTCACTAATTTTGCATATCTGACAGATGTGGTTTAAAAAACAGTTATGCAGAGTAAGAGAAGGCAGTATCCTGAGTCTAAATTGATCAATTCATAAGACACACATGTACAGAGTAAATGTGGCACGTAGCACCATAAATAAAGATACAAAAGCAAAAGTAACAAAAAATGCTACAGAAACCTTTTTTATCAACTAAAAAAATTCTGTAAATTATATAATACAAATCTATGGAATCTAAATGAACTGCCATTTCTGTAAATCCATTCCAGTCTTACCAACATTTTAAATTTTTTAAAAGAAGCAAGGAAAGTATTAATATTATAATATTTATTATTTTTAATTATTAATACTTCACGGTTAACTAATTAATAATATATATTAATTATGGTATTAATTATTCAGTTATAATATATCCCAGATAAAATTTAATTTAATTCTCAGTTTGGCATTATGTCTGTTTTTGATATTTGCATTACATGTTAAATTATAAACATTGGAGAATCTATCAAAATATCAGATGATAATGCTGATAATTTCAAAGAAGATTGCCTACTTTCAGGGAAGTATTTAGATGGTAAATTCTGATAGAAAATCAAACTACAATTCAAAGCCCTCAGTACTCTTCAGAACAGATTTTTCTGCCTTTTATATAGTAGCTGTTAATGTATTTGTCTTTGGTCTGGTGTTCAATCACATAAAACTTTTAGATATTCTAGTACATTTGAATATGAACTCTTACCAGAGAAACATTATTTAAAAATATATTTGAATATACTCAAAAGAAAGAACTATGAAAGAGGAAAGGAAAAAAGTAGAAAACTACTTAGAATAAAAGCATTGGTGGAAATCAGTGAGGAAAAAGTAGAATACACCCAAACCAAAAGTAAATTTCATTGGGATTTTCAAAATCGTTCATTGTTAAAAGCGCAAGCCTAATGTGGAATAACTCAGTATCTAAGCTAATTTTGCAACTAACAAGAGCAATTAAAATAAACATACATAAATTTTCAATATTTTTTAAAGCATTGTGATAGGAAAATAATTAAATTTACCTTTGCATAGTCTTTAAAGAGAGGGTGGTGCACTTGGAAATCAGATTGAGTTTATACATATCCACATACCAGATAATCTGCCAGACAGGGACAGCTGCAGCATGAGGGGGGAAAGCAGAAACAGCCTTCACATGGGAGCCCCAGCAAAGAGCCCCAGCTGCTCCCCTCCTTACCACCTGGATGGTGCAGACTGCCCAGCTACCACCAAACCTTTGCCTTCTCCCCAGCAAACTCAGCCCTGCCACACTTGCTGTGCTGCTCCTTCTACATGAAAAAAACAAAAACAAGACCCTAAAACTCATAGGGCAGACACACAAAAATGCATCAATAGCAGAATTGGATTAGTGACTGCTGACAGGAAAAGTAACTAATTTCATATTACTAACCTTACACTAAGAATTGAATCAATACTAATATGAAGTAAGCTGCACGTCATGTACCTGTTACTGAGATGCTCATAATATGGGATTACAGCTCCAACCTCCTGTGATTTTAATCTTGATATGATAAATACAAGTAAGGATTATGAGCAAGCACAGCTTGTTTTTAAATGGCTTGCAGGAGATGTTTAGTTAAATTTGCATACATTTTTAGGTGCATATTAATAGTGGGAAAGATACTACTGAAGGTAAGGGCAAACAATTTTGGATCTGTGAATCTTAAGCTACCTGAAAAATAAAATAGTGGCTATACCTGCTATTAAACAAAATCTGAAATTATAAAATATCCAGATTTTTATTCAAGAAATATGAGCCTTTTGCAATTAAAGTTACTATTTATCTAAAAAAAATTTAGATTTGAAAAAAAGTTTAAAATTTTGTTAACGTGGCTTTTCTGCAGCTGTGATGGTGTACGTATAGACAAGAAACAGCCTGAACGCATAGACAATCTCTTTATTTTCTGATCTTCTATTAGACAAGTTGAGATAATTAGGAATAAAAAGCAGGTTGCTTTTGGATTCAGGCTTCCTTGAGACATTTTATTTGTTGAGGAAGCTAGGGTAAAAAATATTCTATGCCTTTATTGCAACTCCTACCACTTGTCACTACTGCACTGCATATGGGTCACAGGGTGCATTTTATCATTCATGTAATACAGGTTAAAAAAGTACCCTTTTTAAGAAGAGGTGGCTTGTTGTTTGTTAATGTTTTTCTTTTTGTTTGTTTTTGGTTTGTTTGGTTTGGTTTTCTTAACTGATTCACTGACAAGGCTAAGATGTTGTGTTAACCTCATCCCAGATAATTAGATGAAGCAAAATCCCAGGTTGAAACAGGTCAGGCATATACATTTGCTTCAATTAAAATGTTCTTCAGTTACTTGGGTAAAACAAGCAGGTGGCACAATTAAAGGCCAGAAGAACTGAGAGGCTGAGACTTTGTGACAGAGAAGGAGATGTTTTTGGAAGCAGAGATTAAGAGATGTGTCAGCAGAAGGACTGTAAGTAGACATAAACCTGAGGTCTGTGCTGAATCCATTATTTTTTTGGTAACCTGGGAATGCCTGAATTTCACTTCCCAGGCTCATCTACTGAAAAACATTTATATGCATCTCATAGTGATGATGGTTGGGTTTAACCTCAATGGGAGATGTTTATTTGGGGGGAAATCAGCCTCCAACAGTAGCAAAGTATTTTTATTCTTTTATGTCAATTGTCTGCAGAAGTCCATAGGTAATTATAATTGATGGTTTTCTAAAATTTCCAAGAGGGCACTAAATATGCAAGATATAGTAGAACCACTTTGAGTTGAGTATATGTAGGATCATGAATTTTAAACATTCTTTTGTGGCAAACACGTGTTCATAGATTTTTGGTGATGTCTCTGGTGGTTTAATTCACTACATAAACAATTAAAGCAGTTAAAATAAACTTCTTTAGGCTTCACTGACTACTGGCAAGACCACCATTGTCCATAGTGGAAGATCACCTGCTTCATTAATATGAAGTCAACCCCTCATCTAAATTTATGTCATCCTACTCTCATTACTTGCACATTAAGTATGCTTTTCCTTATAATTTTAAATTGCTTTTTTAAAGCATGAATAGACATGACTCTTGAAGAAGGACCACACAACTGGAGCCCACCAGATGTGACTCTGAACTTCTGAGTCTCTATCAGAGCACCATGACATGGTGGAGAGACCACAGGCTACCAAGGCAGACCTGCAGGATAAAAACCCTTGAGTGAGAAGACAGGTGGGAAACAAGGACTGCTCAATTCTCATGCCTGTCAAATTGGCATGATGCATAGCTATCTGGGAAGAGCTAGCAAACAACCAAAGTACATATGAGGCTTTGTAACCTCAGTTTTTAAAACACAGACTTGCACTGCAGAATGAGACTTTAGAGGAGGAAGTTTTTCTTTTGGGTTATCTTTTGTCCTCAGTGATTTCAGGACTTTTGTTCTGAAATCACAGAGAGATAATGGAGGCTCATTAAACAATTTTTTGAGTTACTTCCAGCACAAAAACCTCATTGGAATTGGAATCGTGTCTTTAATTAGCTTCTTGATTTTCTATTTGGGATTTCTGTGAATTAGGAGAGAGATTAAGAACTGCTAATACTCTTGCATGTGTCCTTCACTCTCACATTTTACTGGCCTCTCTAAAGGACAAAACAAGGAAATGTAAAGGAATTTCTATTTTATCTCCCGAAGTATGCTCACTCTTTCTACTTACAGTGTTTATTTGGTCATAGTTCCCCATTATAGTTCTAATTCCTAGACATAGTGCAACTTTATCTTAGGAAAACAGAACAAGGATGCATCTTCTAGATCACAGAGGTGATGTTAAGAAATCCAATACTGTAATCCTCCCTCCTCTCCCCCTTCAGAAGGAAGGCTACACTGAAGCTTTGCTGTCTCTCAGTGGTCTTCCAGTCTAGTTCCAGCACCCTGGAAATCCCTCACATGCACAGTCCCTCTCTGAAGCAGCTCCTGCTGGGCTGCTCCCCTCTGCAGAAGGACTACTGCAACATCACCCACAGGCTAGCAAACAGTCCTGAACATGAAGGAACCACATAAACAAACTTGCTTCACTTTGAATCTAGAACTAATTTATTAAAAAAAAACAAACAAAAAAAACCAAAGAAAATTACTGCCAATGGTTTGAGAAGTAGGCTCTGCTTCTTGTGTTATTTTATGCCATTCCCAAGGTGTTGTGGGCAGCAAAAATAGTTAAGATGGCTCAAGCAAGATAAAAGTGAAACTAATGTATTACAGACAGCATTGTCTTGTAGGCACAGAGCAAGCTGCTTTATAAATATGCTATAAAAATAATACAAGGTTCAATTTTACTAATCTTAAGGTCAAGTAAACCTTGTTTGAACTTAACAAGAATAGTTTCCCTTTGAAATTCCTGCTCATTACTCACTTGTCACATTTAGAAAACCTCCCAGGTAATATGAAAAGCTCCTTGTTTTCACAGCTTCCTCCATGAAGACAAACTGGGCATTTCACTAAAATTATAATCCCATTTTTCTTAAAGTAAACTTTTTTTATTGGACTGTGCACCAATTTTTTAGACATCTTGAGACAAACAGTTTTAATTTTCTGGTTTTTTCCCTTCACAAAACAGTAACAAAGGCTTTACTCCAGCATGCTAAAACTTACCACTGGCAGAGATTAAAAACAAACCATTAAGTAATTCTATAAAATAACTTACTTCAAAGCTGTTAAAATAATACAGAATTTAAAATTCTATCATAATTTACAGCAGACTTTTTTCTGGGGCAATGAATCACACCCATTCTTCTCTATGTGTTTAATATCTTTGCTCTCATAATGGAAAAATATAAAAAAATATACTGCTAAAGGATCTGAAGGGAGCAAAACTAGCCAGATAGCTCACCAAAAAAGTTGTACTCTGTAACTTGTGTCTTCTGTGGAGAATATGTAAGCAAGATACAAATAATAAAATATGAAAATGCAGGGACTTCATAGGCATACTGTTAATTAAATTTCTCTATAAAGAGAGAATTATCTTTATAGTTCTAGATAAGGTTTTCACCTTCAGATCAGTCATATGTCTATGGCTTTCCAATTAAGAGAGGTGATCCTACTTCCTCCTTTCCCTAAGGATATATCAATGATTTTTTTTATTGTAAAGTATCAAAAGCACTCCAAAAACTAAATTATTGGAGCACTAATAATTTTAACTTTTTAAAAAATACTGTATTTAATAATGTATTTTAATGTATTTAATATATTTTTCTTCTAATTAAGCATATTTTTTATTTCATTAGCATTAATTTCTCTAAGATACATAATAGTTAATGTAATGCTACGTGTTTGTTTTTCTATCCCTGAACACACACAATTTCCAGGGAGCAACCTATTTCTTGTGAAATTTACAGTTTTCTAAAATATGACCATCATTCCACCATTACTATGTTTACTAACTAAACATTGTGCTGAATTGAATACTCACAGAAACAACACGTTTATTCATCCCAAATAAAACTGAACATGTTCTGCACCACAGTAATTCAAAATTGAAAAGGGGACAAATACATCTGTGTTCCCTGTCTACTGTGAGGTGAAGCTTTTCGAATATCCCACTCTCAAGCAAGGCTCTGAAGCACAATGCTTCACATCAGTTGTTTTCCACTCAGTCACAATTAACCAAAACATGTGAGGATCCTTTTTTTCAAAGTAGGATGAACAGTTTATACAGCACAAATATAAACACACATTTATTTAGAGGCGACTTCCCTGGTCATATTTACTGGAAGACCAACCAGCCCCTAGAGTAAGAAGACTTCTTTAAATCCTTGCGTTTTTCTAAATATTTTTCTCTTTTTTTTCCCTAGAATATTACTAGCTATCCAGGATTCTCTTAGAAACAGCCTAGCTCTGAGCCTACTTGTTTTACCACACTGCACTCTAAACCAGAATATTCATGGGATGAATACAAATTTAACACAGACGGAGTTCAAAGGAAAGGAACTAATTTTTGACACTGAATCACCAACTGTGTGTTAAATTTAAACAAATATTTTGAAAGTAGAGCATGAAAATACCATATGGGAAACCAAAACAATACAATTAAGAACATAAAATAGAGAAACTTTAGTTAGCTATATATTCAGAAGACTACTTGGACTAGAGAAAAGTTTTCTTCAAATTATTTCTTGAATGCTTGCATTTTTCATTTTTGTCAATCCATTTAATGATTATGTACTGGGACATGTTAGGTATCCAGAGTGATACTTTCTGTCTCCTCTGGAATGTGTAGGTAGGAACTAAAACTTTGGACAGGTCTGCTAAACCAAGGCTCAGTAAGTTTTCTTTGTCCATACTAATTCTTTTACCCAGAAAGGCAGATTTCTAATGTATTATATTTCCCACATCTACCACAATGTACAGCATTGCTCCTGCTAATACCTATTTTCAATGAATACTCTTTAGGTTGCAATTTAAATCTTTTCAATGCATAGAAATAGGTGAAACATACACATAATCACTTGTAAAATTCCTGTTACAGAAACACCTTACTTTAATATTTCCATAAAACACTAGCTGACCTTGCATAAGAATTTTCAACTTAGAAAAAACACTTCTGTTTTTTCATAGGCTACTATATGTGCTTCTAACCAGAAAAACACATTAAAGTGCTTTTAAAAAGAAAGGAGTTTAATTTGTGAAGTAGTACAAGAGAGTTCTCCAAGTATCTGGGACAGGAAGTGACTGCTTTATTGAATGCACAACACAAATGAGGAAGGAACTCTTTTTTGCAGAAACACTTATGTGTAAACCAGCAGTAAGATGCACCACCCCTTTTCAAGTGGAGAGTAAGTGGCAATTTAAAGTAACCAAAAAGGATTCCTGACCAGAATATTTTCATCCTGTCTGTGCAGTATAATACATGAACTGTCCCAGTCCTCAGCCACTCACAGTTTCAGTGCAAAAATCCTTTGAAAGCAAAGCTCTGCATGGACTGTAGGGGTCTCAGATCAGAGACAGTATCTACAATACTGAGCAGAGATCCTGAGGGTGATTTTTTAAATGTGATTTTCTTCCTTCATACACATCTAATTATATTTCACTACACAAAAGTGGTCCTAATGAATGCATTTTTTTCAAGAACAATATCTTTATAAAATTATACAGACTTCTATCTTCATATTTAGTGAGTGGGAGGTTTGGGTTTTTAAAGTAAGACTATTAGCAATCCCTGCACTGTGCTGGAGTTTTAGCATCAGGTTCAGCCCGCTTTTCCTGATTTGTAAATAATTTGTAAATAATTTTCATTTGATTCTCACTATGGTTCCAAAAGAGAGTTTGTTTAAAAACAAGTAAATTTCATCTTGGAAAAGCATCCCATAGGCAGAGGAGAGAAAAAAAACCTTAGTTGCCAATGCACAGAATATTAGGACAAAACACAAGCCCTATCAAGAGATGAAGGAAATGTGAAAACTCTGTCAGCAATTGTGATTTTAGAATGGGGTTTCCCCAAACTGTTTCCCTACATGGCCTTTGCATCATGTGAGTGAAGGGGAGAAGGGCTGTGGGACCAAGCCTGCACACCAGCAGAGCCCCTCAGGTGAGCTGTGGCAAAACCCCTGTTTAGTTCCCCATTGCTTTCAGTCTTTTAACTGCTCTGGCTTACTGGCAGGAGACTGTAGTTTACACTCTATATGGCTTTCACATCCTTGCAAAGCAAAACACTGGTTAAATACGAACACAAACGTGCACATGGCCATCAGATGCACTCTCCACAGATGAATGGCATGCTGCTTTCCCAAAAGCATAGGATCCTGTACAGAATTGAACTCTTAAGAAGTTTTGAGCTCCACTGCTGTGCTGGTTACCAAAACAGGCACTCACAGAGGCAACACTTCTGACATCACTCAAGTGGAAAAGGAACCACTACGGAAGGTTGGACTTTGGGAGATCTGTGAGGAGTTGCAGTACAATCTCAATTGTACAAACAGCAATCTCAAACATATTCCTTCTGGGATGGTAAATGAAGCTGTGTGCCCTGATTCAGGAAAACTTTTAGATGCTAGTCCAAACCTGTGGGGACTTTTCCACATTTTTCTGAATTGAATCAGAGAAGGAACAGTGATGCATAAAAACAAAAATCACCTGAGTAGCTGCAATGGCTATCCCTTGCAATCTCTCCTGATGTCATTTTCAGGGTATCTTTAGCAAATCTCATTAGAGCTCTCAGAAAAGCTTCATTCCTATCGACTGAGGAAAAGTTCTAAAGACAATTGATTAGGAAAATGTACTCAAGAACATCTCCTGTAGGAGTGGAGTTATTTCTACTGTGTATTTCTAAGCCCATTTTTCAGCACTAGTAAGTAGCACTTTGATACCACTGTCCAGGCAGCTGAGATGATGTGTAGCTGATACAGATGAGACACACAGACTCCAGACATTATTTGTGAGCTGGATGACAGAAATCACACACTTTTTTCACTACTTCTTCAGCGAGTGATTGACTGCAGCTACTGTAAGGCTCAGATTTTCCAGGATGGTATGGCAAGTTTAGACTGTTGTTTTTCCTTCCCTAAAGCCTGACCGTACAGTCACTCAGCAACAGTCTTTCAGCAAGCTTTCTTCCTTGATTTTTCATGAAATAAATAATACTATTTATAGCATTTACACAATAATTGTTCTATTGTGTTCACCTTCAGTATAACAAATAAACAAGTTAAAATAGGCTGTACTAGAAAACAAACAATAATCTGTCTGAAATGAAGCATGATGTGGCCTTGACAGTAGTAGATATAAATGCTGCCCTACTTCAAAGTCTTCTGCTTGCCAAGTTTCTTTCCTAGGATCTCCTACAATTCAGCCAGGCCAGCTCAGTGCCTATGTTCAATTCACTGCTGCTGTATGGGTACTCTCCCAATTGAACCACACTGACAGAAATAATGCAGAAAAAGAACTCTTTTTTTAAAGGTCAGCAGTTCTACCTAACACTACTAAGTTCTCCCAAATACTCAGATTTGGTGTCTCTCCTGATGGAGGAGAACACAGTAATGACACCACACTTAGATGTCACTCTAGCCAATATATTTATAGATAATCACCCAGCAGATACTGCTTTTCTTGAAGGCTGGCAGATATTACAACCTTCTTTTGTTCCCTCATGGAAATAACAACTTGACTCCCAGAATGGTTTGAATATTTTCAGTAACTGGAAACTCACAGCTTTTCCAAAGCATCCTCCTTCCACATTGTGTAATATTGATCAGAATATCCAGGAGATGACAAAGTAGTTAATAAAAGGTCTATAAGTTATGCTTCTCTGCCCCTCTCTTTGTGCCTAACTCCACATGCCTGTAGGACCCAGAATCTGTGGTGCTCTTAAGGGTTGTTTTCTCCCCCTTAGATACATGAAAAACTGCACAAGGTTCAACTTGCCAAGGCCATGATTACTTCCTACGTTCTGAACTCTTCTTTCTGGGCTCAGGGAACTGAATTTTAAAAGGATCTGGGAAAATGTCTACAGATCACCTCAACACTACCTGAATTGAGAGCATTTGACAGTGCAAGTCACTTGTTTAAACTGACTGAACACTTGGATGTGAGACACCAAGAGGAGTAACATTATCTACCTGTCAGTATAGGCCAGATGTTGTAACCAAGGAAAGATATGACTTTCCAATCAGAGCTGTCTGTGATTAAAAAAAAACCAGGTATACATAGAAAAACAACAGGAAACATAAGGCAACTTCCTTCATCTAATAAACTTGTGTCCAGAATTGAATCACGAAGGAGACAGTGTTACAAAAGAAAAGGGAAGAATTCATATACAAAATCTTCTCTCAGATTTTAAAAGTTCCCGTGCTACTGCTTCATGTAGGATACAGATTTTTATCTGTGATTTCTCTCTGTCTGTGTTTGTAACATCACATAAAAAATTCCAGTGATGGGAAACTTTCATTTTATTATTACCAGCTATCCTGGAGCTGAGAAGCAACTTTATAGATACAGTATAGATACAGTATAATATAGTGCAGTATATTCAATGTAGATACCATTGACTGTTAGTGTCTCAAATACAAACTAGCAGGACAACTACAGTTATCTAACAACAGAGAACCAGAATGCCCTGGGTTGGAAGGAACCTTAAAGATCATCTAGCTCACCCCCTTGCCATGGGCAGGGATGCCTTCCACAAGACCAGGTGGCTCAAAACCCCATCCAAGCTGGCCTTGACAACTTCCAGGGATAGGGATTCCAAAACTTGTCCCAGCAAACTCTTCTAATGCCTCACCACCTCTCAATAAAAATTTCTTTCTTATATCTAACATAAACCTATCCTTTTTCCATTTGATTCTCATCCCCCTTGTGTCACTACATGCCCTTGTAAGAACTCCTTTCCATCTTTCTTTTAGGCTCCCTTCAGATACAGGAAGGCTGCAATTAGATCTCCCCAAAGCCTTCTCTTTTCCAGGCTGAACAATCCTCTCAATTCTCTCAAACTTTCCTCATTGGAGAGGTGCTCCATCCTTCTATTCAACTTTGCAACCCCGCTCTGGACTCCAACACATCCTTCCTGTGCTGGGCACTCCAGATGCAGCACTGTAGGTGGGGTCTCACCAGAGCAGAGCAGAGCAGAGCAGAGCAGAGCAGAGCAGAGCAGAGCAGAGGGACAGAACTCCCTCCCTGCCCTGCTGCCCTTGCTGCTTTGGATGCAGCCCAGGACACGTTTGGGCTGTGAGTGCCCATGGCTGGGTCATTTCCAGCCTCTCACCCACCTGCACCCCCAGGTCCTTCTCAGCAGGGCAGCTCTCTCTGTTCATCCCCCAGTTCCAGGGGTTGCTGCAACCCAGGTTGCAGCACCTTGCACTTGTTTAAACTTGCCTTTTAAACCTTTCCCATGGGCCTATTTTTTGAGCTTGTCCAGGTCACTAACTCTTAAAAGCACTATCTACATCTAGGTTATATATAAAAAAAAAAATTGAAAAATCATGTCTTTAATCTCAAGTGAATGCTACCTTACCTTTTAGCATGAAAAACTTAGCAAGACTTGTCAGTCCAGCTTTCCCTCCAAAATGGGCATCACCCAGACTGTTGCAGTCAGGTTATTTGTGGGGGTGCCAACATGTGGTGTTTGGAATGAATGGTGCACAAACAAGGCTGAGCTGCTGAGCAGACTGTGCTGGTGATTAGAGAGAGACATAACACTTTGGGAGAGGAGGTATCTGAGTGAGGCCTGGGAGTGACCTCTCTGTAGAGGAAGACAAGATTTATAGTGCTGAAAGTCAGCAGTGTGTTAGACAGATTCCATTCTCACTTTAATGTAAAGCTAAGATGGCTTACGTTAAGCTAATTGTGATACAATTAATGAAAAATGGCCTAAGAGGGGATCAGGGTTAAGCTTTCTAAGTTTAGGCTTTGTAAAACCAGTGAACTCTTTCTGAACTTCAGCTTTTGCTCAGAAAATGTTAGAAAAGGAATTCTGTGCTGTACAGAGATCATCTTATGAGCCATTCTCTTTAGTGACTGCACCTGTTTGCCACTGTCTTGTTTATAACACTAGTAATGGGAACAATAAGCAAGAATTATGCAATTAACTGTTTGCTTAGGTGTAAATTTCCATCCTTTTTGCCAAAGAGATGGTTCTACAAAATGCAGTTCATATTTCTTAATTGAGAACTAGTCAACTGAGTGCAATTTGAAGAAGAAAAATGGAATCAATTTTGAAAGAAAAAAATACTAAAGAAATGGCACTCTTGGGTTAACCTGGCAATTGGAAGTTGTGAATGTAAACTTTTAAGACATCATGAGTTAAAATAAAAATAAAACAAATAAAATAAAAATAAAATTAAAAATAGTGTAAAATTTCATTGAGTTAAAGAACAGAAGCAGGCTGCAGAAAATTCATTTCTAAAACCATACATACATGACTATTGACTGTCCATGGTAATAGAAGGAGATGCACTAGAATGCCAGAAGAAATAAATCGTTTATAGGGTCTGTAAGAGCAGAGAGAATGAAGATAACTATGATGATGATGGACAGGTCTTGAGCTTCATGACAAACTAAGAGTACAAGACTTCCTGCTAAATATGAGGTGAATGCAAGGCAAGATTTGTTCCTTTCTTAGAATATATCCTGAGTTCTTAGTCCCCTAGAATATATTCCCATTCCAATGATCCCTAACTGCTGTAGCAAGCAGTATTAGTGAAATACAATAAACTTTGGCTGCACATCCACTGCTGTTATCTGCTTACAAATATTTAAATTGATAAAAAGCCCAGAGATCCTATATCCATATTGATTTAGCTCTGAACTGCTGCAAACCAATGTCCTGTTGCCCCTGTTCCCCAAACTGCACAGCACAGGATCAGAAATAGCTTTGTGTGTTCTTTTATGCATTTTTGCACTCTACTTACACTTTTAATCCTAGGACATAATGCTAATGTTACTGATGAACATTCTTGTAAAGGATTTACATATGCCTCAATTTCAAACAACTATTAGAAGCAAGAAACTAAAAAATGCAAGATCATCTATAGCAAAGACAGAAATTGCCAAAAACCATCATTAATTTCAGCTGTGGTCAGGAAAAATATAATCAGTTGAAAATAACAGAAAACAGTGTCTCCTCAGGAGAAGAAACTGCAGGAACATAAGAACTTTATAAAAGGAGGTGCACAGTTAGGCCTGGTCCTCTGAAGATAATGAGAATAAGAATCTCATCAAAAGTGTTATGATGGAACAGAAGGAAAATTGGACTTGATGTGGATTGCAGACAGAAGAGACAATTTGAGCTCAGAAACAAAAAGAAAGGAGTGCTCAGCAGCAAGATGCTTTTAAAAAGGGCAAATTGAATTTTTCAGTAGCATGGAGATAATCATGTAAGAGATTATTTTTATAATATAAATCAAGACATTTTTTTCATGTGGGAAATTAGAATGTCAGAGGGAAAATACAGCTAAATTATTTCAATTTACTTTTCTCTTATTTTCCTCCTATACTCTGAATGTATTTCTTTTGTATATCACACAGAAAAAAACAAAATAAAACAAAACAACAAAAAGGTATATTTCTGCTTCTAGGCATGTTGCATGCTATGTGCCTTATTCAGTGAGGCCAAGCTAGAACACAGGCATCAAATAACATAGAGGAAAACAGAATTTTTTACGAAATATTTGCAAGGAAGTCCACAAGACTTAAGAGAAGTATAAACTGGGTTATGCAAGTTTCCTGGTGTAATAACTTAGATCAGATATTAGATCTTGCTCTGCTCATCTGACATAAACCTCTTGCATTAGTCTTTGGTAGTCCTTCTGTCAACAGGTACCTTAGTCACTTTTCTCCATAGAGCTGACAAGTTAAACAAAATCCTATTCCAGTGCTTTTCAGGGATTTGTCTTTATTAACAATAAAAATAAGACAAACTTCAGCTCAAAAATTCTGTTGATGCTGTTTCATTTCATTGAGCCTGTTGCTAAGATGACAACTTTGGGACTTCTGAGCCCACACTCTAGATTCTATCTTCTCAGGCAGCTACTTCCCCCTCTTACATCTAGAAGTTATGAGTCATCTGCCTCCCAGTGCCAACAAATGTCTCTCAGCCTTTTTCAGGCCTGAGAGAATAACAGCAGAAGGAGATGTTCAGGCAGATTCTAATAACCTTTAAAAACAGAGTAACTGTGTGCGACAAAATTTGGTCTTAAAGGTCTTTCAGAAAACAGACTTTAGAAAGGAAATGCTAATTAATATGTCATTTCAGTTAGCATGTCATACTGAAACATTATCTGATATCTACCAAGGAGAACAGCTTCCAAGTCTGTCTAAACCAATCTAAACAGAGTGAGGGTTCTTAACCACTGGTGGTAGCAATTTATTCTGGCATTCCAAAACTTCATGATAATTTTTGCATTCAGAGTGTGATCTTGCACTCCTCTTCCACAAATAAAGTCAAATCACTTACCCTTTAGAAGCTGTGAAGCCAAATTAAGGCTTTAAACAGAATATGCATTTTAAATTTCCTGAAATACTTTATTCTAACTTGCAGAAGTTTAGAACATTTCTCATAACCATGTTACTGCTGCTGCAGGAAGCAAGAGATGCCTTAAGCTGTTCTGTGTGCAGCCAGTCTCAAAAGCATCACAGGCAGGTCTTTTTTCAGACAACCTGACTGTCAGGCTGTCTGGATAGGTAGAAAGTAGTAGAATGCTGGATAGATGTTTCCAGTCTGCACAGAAAGATTTTTTTTCCCACTAGAAAGAAGGCAAGGAAATTTCTATTACCCCACAATATGATACACACCTATGAGAATAAGAGAAGGTTTCTTCCCACTGAGCATAAATCAGAGTTCCAGAAGAAAAGGATGGATCCATGGTCTAACCAGCAAGACAGCTATGATAAATTAGTTAAAGTAAACAAATTCAGTTCAAAACTGACCAGCCAATAGAGGTATCTGGCAGAAAGGTATTCTATTCTTTTGAGAAAACATATAAAATATAATAGCAAGCACATCAACTTGAGAGGAATATAATAGACTATCATTGTGAAAGCTTAACTGCCAATTTTCTTTCTTGCATAAGAATATCAGGGATGTCTATCCCGACCACTTCAGTTATTTTATGTAAGTGTAAAATGCCTGAGAACCATTTAATGCTAATTTTATCCCCTTGTTAACACTAAATGTCACAGCAAAACTACTGAATAATCAAAGAGAGGTTTCTTTTACCACAATAATTATTATATTCCAGTGATGCCTATGGAATTTTAATCCCTCAAATTCACCAACAATGTGTTTGCCATGGGTGGGAGCAATTAAGTCACCTGAAGACTGCAGCTGTGTCTGTGGCAAGCTCGTTTTTTTACACCTGTCATTTGGTGTGATTGATGGCATGTTTGCAAATCTGTCAGAAAATCCAATATTTTTTATTACTCTATTGTAATGGAAAATAACTGGGAGGGTTTTTCTACCTTGGTTCCACCACAATTCTGAGAGCAAAGTTCTGGCTACCTGGTTTGAAAGAGGCAACAAATCTATCTCCTTTCTTGGTCCTTCCCCCCACATTCTTTACCTTCTACCTTTTAGTGGATTTATTCCCAGGAAAGTAGACACACATTTCCCTGCTGTCAAAGAAATCCACAGCAAAAGTTTTATACTTTTTCACAGTGCTTCACACTGTTTGCATTTTAAAGGCTAGAATACGATTTGATGTTTTATTTAATGTGTCCTGACAGTCAATAAAGTCAATAACTGTCCAAAAAATAATAAAGTTTTAACTGAATGATCTGCAACATTTAAACACAAATGCAAACAATAACAGGTTTTAAGCCTGCAAATGCCTGTAAATGTCATAGCTTTAAACTGGTGTTACTAATTGTATGCGTCAAAGTTAAGCCCAGGGAGTATTTAAAAAACTTACCAGGATAAGGTGTTTAGACTACTGAACATTAAAAAGCATAGTTTTTTTCTAACAATTAGAGCATTAGACCAAGACTGAAGATGCACAGATTGATTTTTGTAAGTCAGTAGCCATCTGCATTACCTGGGAAAATATTTGCATCTACTCTTCAGGTGCCTTATCAATGACATTAGAGTCAAGGACATTCTTGAGCTTTGCAAACTGATATAAAACAGTTAAAAAACATAGATATTTACGTTTTGGTAGTTTCATTGTACAAGACAAACAAGCACAATAACTTCAGAGTGAAATGTGGTTTTTTCTCAACTGAAATTATGTGGAGAATGTATTTAAGCAACCACAAATAGACTGGGATACTAGAACATACAGAAATGCTCATTAATGGGAATCCAGGGAGACTGCTTATGTCTGGCTTTCAGCCCTAGGAGGAAATGGCTCAGAGACAAAACCTTCCTTTGGAAAGTTATTCACCACATGCCTTCATTGCCATCCCTTTCTGGATGAGACACCCTTTCCACAAGCACCTCTCTCTAGGATGTCCACTGCCTGGGACAAGAGGCAACCTTTTACAAGGGAAAACTCCAGGAATTCTAGACTAAATGTTTGTCAGAACAATCATGATACAAATATCTTGGGTATATCCATCATTTTTCAGGCCACCTACAGTTATCTTCTCATGTGTATTAGCCATAGAAGACAAATGAACTCCCTAAGGCAATTTTAAGGGAGTTCTAGATAACATTTTATGGATATTCTTTCTCCTACATAACCTGAAAAAAGATTTTAACTTGTCTGTTTTAAATAAATTAAATAAGGAATAATGCTAGAACCCTAGAGAAGCTATAATGTTAACTCATAGTTTTAAAGTTTCATTTCAATTATAGGAACCCTAATAAAAATAGCAAAGCTTAAATATTTTGGAAGGGAAAAGCACTTGGAATGGGCAGAAATTTGAAACACATTTCTAAAAATATAAGAACTCATATCATTGGGCTCATTTCTGTACTTGTTAATGCATTTTAAGTGAAAATGGTTTCCATTCAACTGTCTTTATTTACCTGCATATACTGTATACTGTTGTCAGTCTGAAAATCCCTCTAACATCTTATTTTTGTCATTTATGGAAAACTTTAAAAGTCAAGATTTTTGAATCATTTTGGAAAAGCAAATTTGTGATTTCTGCTTCAGGAATGGGCAGCATATCCATCAGTAAGATCTTCACAAGCAGTCTGCTTGATTGGCTGAACATCAGCAAGAAAACTGCATGAATTCTCAAGCATTTTAGACATGACAATTGTGTTGTAGTCCACAGGATTTTCATTCTAGATAGGAATTAGTTTTCTCTTAGTGAAGTCATGATTTCAACTGGACCCAACAATACCATAAGCAATCCTCTGTATTAGTATTCTGAGTAGACTTGCACATATAATACACACAGCATATGCAGCTCCATATTCAGGACAGAAATTTATTTTCAAGCTTTCAAGTTTGGTCTTTGATATCAGAAAACACTTGTGAGGTATGGTGAGTAACATTCTTTGTGTGCTAAAAGAGTTGAATAAAGATGGGATTTTTAGTAAATATTAATTTCAGTATTTTCATCAGAACAACATGGCAGATCATTCAGTTTAATGGAAATTAATAATTTCCCTACTCTTCTCAAAAAATACCCCAATAAACTAATACAAGAAGTGGGTTCTGTAATGGCTTGCAGCAAGAAACTACAACATGTTGTTTTAAGAACAAAAGACCAAAAACACAAAAACAGAACACATGAGACTACCTAGATGCCAGAGGAGCACTCACACAGGGAGCAGCTTTGCCTAGGACTGTTAACAGAGCACAGGACGGGCACTTTATGGGCACTCTGCAGCATTCTGAGTAGGCAGGTGTGGGTAACATGCACAGCACGACAATAATGTAGTGCATAAATTCTGCTTCTTTGCTCAACAAGCAGTACATGCAGTTACTGAGGTATCTCCAAAGGGAGCC
This sequence comes from Luscinia megarhynchos, assembly GCA_034336665.1. Classification (NCBI taxonomy): domain Eukaryota; kingdom Metazoa; phylum Chordata; class Aves; order Passeriformes; family Muscicapidae; genus Luscinia; species Luscinia megarhynchos. The sequence goes on from CM067565.1 coordinate 66,831,634, forward strand.
ATACCAGCTCCTTTACATTTCAGCTGGGATTAGCTGGAGCTAATTTCACCATAACTTAGAGTACAAAGATGTGCCACATCACAATGGGCTCTCTGTGAGCCCACAGCTCTTCAGTGCTTTGCAAAGGAACATCAAACTTTTTTTTTTTCTAGTTAGCATTAGCAATTCTTAAGGTTTCTGGATTCAGTTTAGTACCGTGACAGATTAAGTCCTCAAATACTTGGGGTAGCATTAAAGAAATTATAAAATCACCCCTGCTTAGGCTCCTCAAAATATCTGCCTTTAGTTTTCTGCCACTATGACGAACTTCTAAAAACACCAGGCAATGTACACAGATCGTGCATCTGGTGTAGGCATAGTGAGTAGTTTTTCACTGCTTCTCTAAACTCAGTTCTAAGCCCATGGGACAGCTTATCTTCTTTTTATTTTCAGTATTTTTATGTTTTCGCAAGAAAGCTCCTTGACAAGTTGTTGAGACTGCCAAAAGAGAAGGCAAGTGAAGTGAGTGAGCAGAATTGAAAGCCATCCAACCAGAACAGGAAAAGTGGCTGTACTCTGGGCCTATACCCACTCCTGAATGGTGGGGCTAATGCCCAGTGCAGGTGGCTGCAGCAATGGGAGAACTGGCAAGGCAAACCCACCTGGGCTGCTGCACTGTGGCCAGACATCACTGCATGGGTAGGAAACTCTGCAGGGACATGATGTAGATGCTCACATCCCCAAAAATCACACCACTGAGCGTCACTGAAACAAACAACGGGTAGATAAGGCTGTCAAAATTGAAATAGCTCAGACAGACTCAGGCTGGGAGCAGAAGTAAGAGCTGTTTATAGCCTGGTGGCTCCATGAAACATCAGGACATCTAGAAAGAGATGTGACACACATATGGATGCGCTCGTGATCGAGGGGTGGATGCTGATTGCATCCAGTGTTTTGGCTACAGCAGTAGTACAGGCAGTGCTGGCACAGCACCAGAGCTGTCTCTCCAACATTCCACCTCCCAGCAGTGAGCTGGATATGGGAAAGTCCTGGGCAGGGACACACCTAGCTGACCCAAAATGGCCAAGGGGATGTTCCATGGGGAGCATTTGGTACTTCCAATGTTTGCTTTCCTGAGAAACGACTACTTATGCTTCCTCTTCCCAGGCAGTGGAAAAATATTGTCTGATGATGGGGAAATAGAGAAAACTTTTTTTCCCTCTTTTCTTGGGCATGCACAAACCCTTTGCTTTTGCTTTAGTAAACTGCCTTGTCTCAATCTACAAGTTGTCTTCCATCTTATTTTCTCACTTCCTTTGTATTTCCCTCTGTCCAGCTGAGAAGGGGGACTGGTAGAGCAGCCTGGGGAGTACTTGGTCAATCCAAGGTCAATCCAGTACACTTTGTAGGAAAACTAACAATTAAATAACATTCTAATGGCCAGACAAGACATTGCACCTGATTCAGGGGCAATCTAATGAACTTCAGTGAGGTCAAACTAGTTGAATTCACTTGGCTTAAAATAGCTAGGATATAGATCAGTGTTAAAATTTCAGCCTAGAAAAAAAATAGGATATTAAACTGTTTTGCAGAGAGATACATATATCTACAGCTACAGTAGACAAAATACAAAGTACAATCAGTAGCTGGGTGAAGAAGTAATTTTCCTTTATGGTATAGTTATAAAGCAAGTACATTACATTTGGTTGTTAGATCATTAATCATTTTTACTATGCTAGTGCCTAAAACCATGCAAACGATGAGCCTCATAGGATTTTGCAGTATGCAGACACACAGCAAAAGACCGTAGCTATCCTGAAGAATTTATAGACTAGGCAAACAGTATAGGTATCTGAGGAGAAAGGGATGCAAAAAATGAGCAGTGTGAGCAGGGCAGTCACAGGAAGTGTTAGGTTTGCAGTAGGAACAAGCACACAGGATGCTGAGAAGGGATGAGGGGGAGCAAGGGGGCACCAAGAAAGGGACAGTTCAAGGAGAAAAGACAAAGAAACATAAGTGAGCAGGACCAGGATGAATACACTTGGGACAGAAGTGAAGTAAAACTGAGGTTAAGGGAGTTGGCAGAGATTCAGAGCAGACATTCACTAAGCAGAGGGGCAGAGGCAAGCCTGCCAAAAGTGCAGAGATAGCTGAAGGCTGCAGGTAGCCTGCAACAACAGCTGGGTGGACTCTCTGAACTCTCTATTTGCCTACATGGTTGCCCTAGAGCTGGTGAGAGCTCCTCAGTAGATCAAGAGGTATTTGGAAACAGGTTCTGCTGGATGTATCTGAGACAGATGCACTCATTTTCTCTTGTATATGCTCCTACATAATTGTGTTTATATATTACCACACCATAGAAAATAATTTATTTGCCATTTTGGACCACAGAACTATACAAAATAAAGCACATATGACACCTGCCTTTAAAATTATACTAGCTGTCATTCTTCGATTGAAACAAATCAGCTTTGTAATCAAAACAAAGTGAAATTAGGGACTTCATTCCTGAACAGATATTACCAGTGTATCTTAAAGAATTAGGAAAACTGTCAGTCATAGTACAGTTTTGCTCTTCAATATTTACTGATATATTTTCTCTGCCCTAAGCACAGAGTGAGGAGGCAGTGAAAATCAGATTGAACATAGAATCGTTTCAGCAAACAGCAATTACAACTGACAGTGCAAAATTAACAAAAATACTGGAGATAGTGTGGGTTGGGGTTTTTTCCTCTTTGGTGTCACTAGATGAGTTACACAGCAGAGAAGCATAAGGGCATATTATATATAATACTGCATGCAAATTCATGGCAAAGCACAAATGGGATACAATTTCCTAGGAAAAAGGCTGTTCCTCGTGATCAAATCCATGAAGGGAAATCTCTGATTCCACAGAGTCCGTGGAATTCCTTTGGTGGGGTATCTGGTCAGGAAGGCCCTAGTTTCATGACCTCCATGAAAAATTATTTTAAAGCTGTTCTTTATCCACTGAGTCGGAACCCAGCCTAGAAATAGTGAATATAAAGACCTCTTGATTCAAGCAGACTAAGAGATGTTCCTAGAGGAATCCTTTCACAAAGGAGCATAAGGTCAATAAAGCCTATGAATAAAGGATGTGTTTGCACACATGCATAGGAATAAGTTAATTTTATCTCTGTGGCTAAAATTGAGAAAACTTAAGAAAAAAATACATTCCATTCTGGTGGCAACGTTGTAAAACAAACAGAAAATTAAGAGTAGCTGCAGAATACAGATTATTTTTTTTAAAACCCTGTACTTTTTCTACCTTACTTAAAAGAAAACACATCCATAATCTATTTAGTGTATACATCCCATCAAAAAGAGAAAATAACAAAGCAATTTTCATTCTGTCAGCACTGGAGTTAGTGGCCTGGAGCTGAAATAAACGTCTGGAAACAAGCAAAATGCACACATTGTCACGGAGCATGGTCCTCCAGTACAAAATCCATCAAAATAAGCAACCGATCCTCTGTAACTTGATGTCTTATTCATCATTCAGAAGGTCACTTTTTAATTTAAAGTATTTTAGATCAACACAAGAAAAACCTGGTGAAATTTAATGACTTCTGGATGTTCCAAATGTTTTCTGAACAAAAATATCTGTACTAGGTACAAAATAAAACAAAAAGTGACGTGGATGTACATCAGGAATTACTCCTCCCACAGCTGAGGAGAGTTTGGCTTTCTTGCAGCAATCTCCCTGATACTTCCCAGTTTTCACTGACCTTCCCTTTCAGTTCATCCTCTGTAATTTTTTTTTCTTTTAGCTTCTTTAAGGAAGACTCTTCTAATATGACTGGCATACGATTAAATTAACAATCTCAGTAAAACTGTAGCTGAAGCTGAGGAGTCTTTTCCAACTGTGATTTCTGCCATACAATTGACTGTTTGGTAGAAGACATTTCTCCTCTGTAGATAGCAGGAGTGCTTCTTACTCTACTTCTTTATTCTTTGTTACCAACACCTTCATGACCATCTTCAAATTTACCTTCTTCTATTGAGGCAGAGTGCAAAGCCAAGCTAAACAAAGAAATGCTGCAGAGTTATGAAAATGCATTGGATTTTCTGAATTCAGTGCCAGGCTGTGTGTGTTTGCAATCACAGCAAACTGTTATCAAACTAAATATTACAGGTTTTCAGTTAGAGAAAGAAAAGCAGTGAAGTTGCTTAGGAGCACCCAAGCAAATAATGAATGCAATCAAGCAGCCCACCCAGGAAGAACTCCTTGGTCCTGCCCAGTCCTTAACACAGCTGCCAAGGTGGAGAGCAGAGAGATGAGGGAATATCAGACCTTTGAAGTCTTTGGGAAAGGGCTGGAGACAGAAGCATAGTGAACAGTTTAGAGCTTCCAAGGCAATGATCACAAAAGCTGTCAGCTTGACCAGGGATAATACAAGCAACCTGAAAGTAGGAAAGGTCTTTTCTGCTTATCAGACAGGGAACTAACAAACGTGGGGGAAAACTTCATTTTTTTCTTACCAGCTTTTATGAATAAGTCACATGCACAAAGTCCTATTGTCGTGTGACCTTCTGCTTGCTTTTGAAGGTTAAGTAATAAGTAATGAATTATGAATAATTCATAATTAATGAATAAGTAATGATCCTTTTCAGAGTGACTGGGATTGACTTGCTGATAGCAGTGTTTCGAAAAGAAAAAGCTTGCAATGAAAACAGAATCATTCTGTTCAAAGAATGTGAAGAAACGATAGATGGATAAAGGCTCTACATAAAACTCTTAACAGAGAGGTGGAGGAAGCCAGGTTTATTTCTAGGAACTGTCTTAGAAGCATCTCTGTGGGAACAGGGGATTAGGTATAATTTCAAACTCCAAACTAAAAAGTAAGTTCTTAAGTATGAAGAAAGAGAAACTCTGTTCCTTTTTTTCTGGGGGAGCCTTCAAAAAAGGGAACTTGCTAAGAATACATGCAGGGACCTGAACAGAGGCAGGTCCCAGAGTGCTGGCAGTGTGTAAGTCTGTGTAGGCTTAGCAATGCCTCAGGCTGGCTACACATGAATGGTACTCAACATCACTGTTTACAGGTTTTGTAATTCTGCAGTGTTTATCTCCAATAAAAAGCCACCTCAGAGATGACTGTCTGCTTTGGATCAATGGTGTAAGGCTAAAGGAACTCCCGCTAAACAAATTTCCTCTTCAAGATCAAGGAACTAGGATAAGCATTCCTAGGCCAGATAAATGAGAAAGACATTATCAACGTAAAATATTTCTTTTTCCTATCCTGTTCTCTTCCCATTAATTTCTTCTCCCCCAGGCATTCTCCTGTATCCCTGGCTCCTATACTGTGCTCCCTGGTACAGCTCTGAGGACGCCCACTACCCTTCTTTTTCAATAATCACCTGAATTTTTCATTTAGTTGAACACACATGGCATTTGCCCCTCCAATGGACTGAGATACATTGCTTATCTCCCAGACAAGCAGAATGCACTTATGTTCTGGCTGGAAGGTGCTTACACCTATTGGAAGGAGTGCTCTTCTGGCCAGGCTTTGGAGGGCAAACACTCAGCACAGACCCTGCGGCCACCCCACTGATGAATTTCACATCAGTGGGCCAAGAAGAACTCTGCTCTTCACTGCAGGTGAGCAAAAACAGGCACAGGCATGAGTTTCATCTTGGGAAAAAAATTCAAGTCTGCACTTCTGTAGCAGGCATGAGGAAAAGTCCTGGGAAAGAACTTAAGCTTAAAACTCCTCCCTGCATTAGTTCTGTCTGTGTGAAAGAGTTAGGATTTTGAAACACAAATTGAGGCGAGTTAGGAAAGGAGCTACACTTTGCAAACTCATGTAACTCTCTGCATATTTACTTATCTTGCTAACAGTCTTGCCCAGTATTAAGAAAACATGCAATTATGAAGGTTTGTCAGAACAGCACCTCATTGAAGCTGGAGATATTTTGCTTTCCTTGCAGCTCCTCTGCTGCTGAATTCACTTTCCCTTATTTTTCCATGTGTTGAATGTCACCAGGATGTCCACTGGGTAGTTTGACAAGCAAGTCACTCTGCAGTGGACTCTAGGAAAAATCCACAATCTCACATTTGATTTGATAGACCTAAATAACATGAACTCGTGACATATGAAAAATGACAAATAGGTCATGTAGCTAACTGTGAAGCAAACTCCACTGAGTATAGCTTCAGCAAAACATCTGCCATGTATAAAAAAGGCTATGTGCTGAGTTTATTTATTTTCTCTATTTATTTTGATTTTCTCTAATTTTTTTTAGAGAAAAGCACACTTAGTTCAATTTATAAATTGTACGAGTTTATTTCACACATGTGATTTTAATTTTGGATTTATAGATTGCATCAATTTATGTCATTTTCTTCACATCAAGCAAGAAAAATGAAATATGAATTATGCTAACATGAAACATGTTTCCCTCAAAGCACTTTTTCCTGATCACAGTAATTAGAGTGGTATCACCATTATTGTTTGGTATTCCCACAGCTTCTATTTTCCTATAGAAATCAAAATTTGTTTTTGCTGTTAACTCAATTACTCTAAATAAGTTTACTTGGAACTTACTTCCAAGAACTGTTCTTAAAAACAGAACCAGAGTAATTTTCATTACCCTGAAGGAGCTAATTCAAAACATTTTTAAAATAGACCATAATGTGGAGGCATTTTCCCATTTTGGGTTTTTTGGTCAGTAGATTTGATGTACTTTAATAACATCAGCAGAATGAAATATCACTAAATTTTCTCCAGTGACACAAACAAAAAGGTAAATTTTACTGTTATTTTCAAGTCTGGATTCCAAACTCTAACAGAAAGAGCATTTTATCTTAGTCAAATACAAAAAGTGCACTTGTGTAAATATTTGCACACATGCATGTGTATATACATGTGTATACATTTACACATATGAATGCACATGACACACAAATTGACTAATCCATCTATTTGTACTTAATTGCTACCCCACATCAACCAGTAGCACAACCTTGCTAAGAATCTGCTTGTGACCTAAATGGACAGGCTGAGCAAGAAAAAGCAGGATCTAAAACAGAAGGAAGGGGTAAGAGAAGAGGCTCTCTAGGGATATTAAAAACTCTTTTTATGATAAGTATAACTAAAGATATATTAAATATGATCTCTTTACCACACATAAAAGTATTGCATTCACTTTTTCAAAACAAATTCTGAAGCTACATCATTAAATGTTTATCTCAAATCATCAATCCAGAATACAACAGTACCCATAGCTTTTATATTTCATTAATCAACAATGATCAACAAAGAAATGCATAAAAGATTCAATAAATCTTCATAAAGTTGCAGGTCCACTGTATGGTAAAAACCTAGGTTTTATTTTTTCATAAATTCTTATGTACAGGATTTGTCTTTTTTGGCTCCAAATCCATATATTTTGGCAGCGTATCTTTACATAACACAGGTTAACACAAGGTCAACTCTCAGAATTAACCATGTTATTTTTCTATACACACACACAAAAGAGTTTTCACATTAATTGATTGCTTTTATTAGGGACTATGAGCACAAAATAATCTCTCAATCTCCTCTCTCTGCCAAGAGTACTGCGTGCACATCTGGCACACCAGTCCATGCTGAGAGGGAAGCAGTGATGCTTTCCTCATACCAACATCCCAGACTCCTGAGAGGTCTTAGGGTGCCACACATCTATCACAGACATTTCACTACAGTTAGATATGATGGCATCGCCTCTCAGGGCTGTCATTAAGGTTTGCACATGTTTGCTGATTTCTTTTGCCATCTTGTGCATATTGAGTGCCAACCTGCCATCACTGCGGGCTTTGCACTCTGGCAATTGTTTTCCATATTTCAGATGTAACTGCTGGTCTCATGAGTGCCTTCTGTCTCTTGGTGAAAGTGCTGAGGATGTGTCTCATCCTCTTGCCTGACAGAGCCCAAGGACACCAATCCTTCTTTCAGAGATGCAGCAGTAATTCTTACACAGTAAACCTAGGTTAGTCTCACAAACTGTGTTTCACAAAGTGGTGCTGAGCTCACAGGTAAATAGGAAAGCAGCAACTCATTTTATCAACCAGGTATCGTCTGAAGCAAGTGCCTACGACCAAGGAAATGTGAATAAAGGGTTTTGGAATTGATCTCACCACTTTCATGCTTTATTACTGCTTCAATGCAATTCAGTAAGTAACAATCCATCATAAGACCACAGTAAATATGGTTAATTGACATCTATTTCACTCTTCTAATACAGTGTGCTTCTGTATCTTAGGAAGCTCCTAGATGATTAACGATTTTTTCCCCCTCTCTCAGACTGAGGGATCTAGGGCATTTTACTTTCTGAAGCTCTAAATGATAGTGCATGCTCTACCATAACTGATACTATCTATAACACTCCACACAGAAGAGATAAATCTTTCTCAAAATGTCATATACATTTTGGAAGACGTTCCAAAATTATTTCCATATAGGAAGTATATTGCAGATGTCCTAAGTGTTTTTACCATTCTAAAGAAGGACTAAACTGTCATTTAACAATTAAGCCTTTCCTTTAGTAATTCAGACAATACTTTGGGAGGATGTTTGATCTGCTTCACCTGGAATTACCTCAGATTTATGCAGGATGTTTGGTAAAATAAGAGATAAAGTCACACACCAGCAGACAAACTTAATTCACTTAAGACACTAAATTCAGTTAAGACACTAAGAGTGAACTTCAGGCAGTAAGGGTTGAAGAGGGGGAGATAACCCACACAGAACACCCACACTAAGGAAAAAGCATACTGTGATTAGGTTTAAAAAAAAAAAAATCCTCACCGACTATGTGACTCAGAGAGGAACATTTAGTACAAATTCTACCCTGTCCTTTTCTGAATGTGAGCCTCACATTTTAATAGATAATGGTTTTTGGGCTGGAGGCTCCTGAATTTATTGAAATGGCACTAATTTAAAACATATTTATCTTAGAAAATATATAGAAGAAATATTGCTCAAACTAACAACTCTAAAGAGATTTTAAAAAAAAAGACAGAAGGAATTGAAGAGCCCAAATTTCAAGAACTTTTACATCCTTGGAAAGTGGTTACACTGAGAGAGATGTGAGCTGTGTGGGATTTTACTTCTTTCTCAGCTCTTTCTCATGGTAGGAGACCAGAATATCCCTAATAAGAGTGACATAGTTAGCAGTCTGTGCTGTTTAGTCATTCTTCCTCTGATCTGGTGACTGTCACACAGTTTACACTAAAAAAAAAATAAAATCCTTTTCCTCCTATATTCCAAACTCCATTCTATTTCTCAGAAGTTCCAACATATCAACTGTAGATATGATGCGTAATTTTTTTCTTCTCAACTCTGCCTATACACTGTGTTTTCATTTGAAACTCCACAAATAATTAAAAGAGGCACAAATAACAGTTAAACCTACTGAAATGTAAGGTACTTCCAATCATACTGAACTGAGGAAAACAACAAAGCAACTGCCAATAGCAGAAAACCCGTTTCAGAACTCCTTTGGCCACTGAGTACTCATTTATTTTAATAATTGACTGAAAGTCCTCAAAATTGTTGCTGTTCTAATTTTGGTGTTATTGAATTCTCAAATGAAGGCAAGTTTTAAATAATGATAAACCAAACTGTTTACTCTTACTTCCATAGGAAACAAAATGGTCTATTAGAAAAGAAGGAAGAATTCAGAACTTAATAAATAAAATAAAAAGCTGCATTAATTTTTGGTGTGTTAGTTAGTTAGTTACTTGTAAGATCATTAAAGTACATTTATTATTAGCAATTTTACATAAAGAAACTATTGAAAACTTTCTTTTCATTTTTGTATTTCACAAGAAGAAAATTAATAATTAATATGCTACGAAATAATTTTTATCTGCCTTTGCATTTTTCTGCTGAAAGCTGAAAAGTATTTTGCAAATATTAAGTATCCCTCTAAGGTGACTCTTTCTATTATTGACATTTTTAGAAGAATTGAAGCAAGAAAAGTACCAGTGACTGCTGAAAGTCAGAACGAATTGCAAGAAAGAGTATTTCAAATTCTAAAGTCCTGATTACCCACCCACAGTCTTCATCACACAATGATGCTTCTCTTTCTCTATGAAGACAAAATGATTCACACTGCCTTCTCAATAATTGGAATATTCATAAGCAATTATAGCTGTGTTCAAAGAACATCCTTGGACTAAGCTCTTGAATAAATCCATTATCAAGGATTTTGAAAAAAAAAATAATCACATTTTCACATAAAATAGCACATGTTCACTTTACCAGGGTGTTTTCAACTCTTTTCATGAAACTCATGAAGTTGCATAGCAAATTTACTACATCCTCTGCACTTCTACAAAACTGAAGTCTGGTAACACCTATGACAACTTGGATTCCAAATAAGAATTGAAGTCATTGTGTTTCTGTTGATGCAGAACCACAAACCTAATTAATTACCAAGTTATCTTTCTAGTGTTACATGTAAATCCTGAAATAAGCATCAAGGAAAGAAAACAAACAAACAAACAGACAAATCTTCAAATTTACCATAGGAAATGAAAACACACCACAATACCAGAATGAGTTGAAAGAGTCACAACTTAGAGAGCAGGCAACTTTTCAACTTTATCCTTTTAAAAAAAGTTGTATTTTGTCAGTGACTCCTCTGTAATGGAAAAGAAAGATTTTGCTTATTTTACTTCAGTCTAAATACACAGAACCTCCAAAGGGGTTCCACCAAGTATCAAACAGGCCCCTGGAAATCTAGAATTGAAAATGGAAATAAAAGTAAGTGCAGCAAACAAGCTGTTGCTGCCATAGAATCTGTTCTCAGTGCAAACCAGGCTGCTCTGTACTGGCACAGCACATCTGGCACCATCCTGCACCAGCACAGAGCTTGGATTTCCCTTTGCAGCACGGAGTGCTTTATCTCGGGCAAAGAGGGAAGCAGCAGCTCTATGCCAATTCCATGCTCCAGCCCTGGAGCTGCTAAGTGAACACACAGTTCCTGAGTGTCTTGACAATGTTTGGGTGAAAGCAGGGCACGGGCAGTGCTTCTGCAGCCCCTGCCAGCACGGCTCTTCCAGCGGCCCAGTGGCTTTGCAGCACAGGGAAGCAGGAGCCATCAATGAATGGCTGCTTGCTGTACCCAGATACCGCAGCCTTTACTGAATTAACGTGCTTTAAAATCCCACCCACACGAACCTGGCTCTAAAGCAAACCCGAAGACTTTGTGCCAGTGATCCTCAGGCTGAAAGGACTGAGTTTAAAACTCATTTGCACACGCTCAGCCTGGAAGCAGTCACAAGACACCTCCCTCCCTGCCAGGCTGCTGGGCAGTGCAGTCCCTAAACCACGCTGGTGACACCCAGTGAATGTGGATATCGAGGTCTCCTGGGGACAGGGCTGGGGGATGTGAGCAGCACTGCTTCTGGCAAGCCTGAAAGCAGCCCCTTGTCAGGATGCAGAATGCAGAAAAGGCTGATCTAAGATCTGGGAGCACAGCAAATTCACTGAAAAGTGAAACAAAGGGTGACATTCCAGCTTCAGAAAATAAGTGGCAAAACCCATCACGAATATCTCTCAAGTCTCCTTACTTTATGAAAACAAGAGGCACGCTGCTTACAAGCAAGTGAAATTGAGCTAAACTTTTGTACTACCAAAAAGTGAACTTTTGTGTCCATGGGTGGGCACATACTGATAAACTTTACTATGAAATAAATACCAGTAACATGGCAGAAGGTAACAGGAAATTACAAGACAGCTATACACCCACACAGATTCTTAAACTTGCAGGGATTCTTCCAAAGAAGTTGATGGTGTCTTTTCTCTATTGAGTAAAAAAATGGTGCATTCTTTAAAACTAACTTTAATGACTTTTAAGTGTAGAACCTGATAAAAAAGGACGAGTAGTAGGTCGTCTCTCCAGGTATGTTAACTCTCTGTCAGTTTTAAGAAAAATCAGATTTCCTATGTGGATTTATTTCTGATTTTACAATAATCTCACTTATGGAAAGTAATTCAGATGGCAAAAAAAACTTATTCATACCTGCCTAATGAAGTAACAGAATTTCTTCATTCAGTGTCTAAATTTAATAATGCACTTATTTCTCATTAGAATTTGCTCTTAAAAATGAAGAGGATAATGGCAGCCACCGAAAGCCATGAAATCCCAATTTCAACTGAAGTTCAATATGATTTCCATGTGGATATGCTGTATTTCACCTAGAATCACATTTTAAAAATCCACAAGTAAATAATTTAGATGTTTTGAAAAAAAAATCCCAAAAACATTGTGATTTATTTCTGGCTAAGAATATAATGCTTTTTTTGATCTGTGTGACTTGTGTTTTTCCCTGCAAGCACTGTGTATCCATCAGATTACACATTCTGAAGCATGATGCATTGGAGTAAAGCATCTGCTGTACAATCTGCAGCTGTATTTTGCTGACAGACCTTGGGAGTTAGATGTTTATCAAGATCTTGCTGGTGGATGGGAGCATGGTTCATAATACTCCAGGATAATCTCTGGGGACTCAACTTTTGCAATAAAGCAAGATAGGCTCTGGCTGTAAGCTGTAAGAAAAGTAACAAATATAGACCCTAAAATTTCATCATGGTACTGTATTTTACTAAACTTCATTGCATTTCAGTTTTATTTATGATCCCCAGTTTTTGCTTTAGAGCTGGATGAGAATGAATAAACACAAACACCATAAACTGAAAGAGTGTTGAGACAAATTCTTTCAATTTGAACAGATAGATGGGAATCTCACCTTTCAAAGTTTGGATTGTAAAGTTAGTGTCTTAGAAAACAAATACTCAAATGCAATCAAATAGAGAATTGCTCCAGATTTGGTGGTAATTTGGTTGCTGTATAAGAAGCAGTGGAGCAATAAATGTAATACAAAGTAAAATGTCAAACTCTTCAACCCAAGAGAAGATCTGAACTGAAACAAAACTTTCTATGGGGCTACTAAAGAATTCAGTGAATAATCTTCTCCATAATTCAAGGATTCATTTCCACAGTAAAAATTGCTAGAATCACCTTTGCAATCAATGGAAACAGTCTGAAGTCTTTGGCAGGACTCACAACATGTACATTGTTAACCTCCAATTTCTCCACCATCAGCAGAGTCTATTTGTTGAAGAACTGGTCCAATGTGCAGTTAAGCACAATATATGCACAGAAAGGTATGTAAGAGGATACCCAAGGTAAAGGAGAGATGCAAAAGAAGGCAACATAATAACTATAACTGCATAACGGGATGAGTACTTCTACAGCATTTTTCCTCCTATTTGTTCAGTGTTCTTCATTGTCTAATATTTAAGCAATATGTAAAGTGACTCTTAGTCCTAGGGAGTTCAGTTCTGAGGAAATGACACATACATGCAACTCTGAGAAAAGATAATGAAGAATGAATCCCAACAGATTGAAAATTCAAACGCAGTTTAATTGAAAAAGTTGAAAACCAGAGGAAAACATTTTTTTCCAATTATTTCAGCTTCTGCTATAAACAAAGATGAATGTTTCTCAAGTTTTTTGCCCATTAATAATGTTGCTGTAAAGCTCAAGTATGCAAAACAAAATTAAATAAACAGGACTGATTCATCATTACACTCCAATTGTTTTGCAGCGCTCTGGTGAAGCAGTAAATGCAGAAAACCCCATATTTTAGACCAACTTTATAGCTGTTCTGCATCACCAAAGTGGCACAGAGCAACTTATTACAGACAAGTAGCACAAAAGAATTTGTAAAACCTCTTTCTTATTCTTCCCATCTCTGCCCTCTCTCGCTTTCCCTAGCAGTGGCACAAGACTAAGAAAACTAGCTGCCTTCCAGCTCCTTTGATGCCTTCTGTACTTAGAGCCATATACAATACCTTTCATGCTGCTACTCACCCCTGAAGCTGCTGCTCAAATGCAAGGCTGGTGAGCACCACAGACGATCTCAAGCCCTGGCTCCTGTTCTGCAACTGTGCCTGGCTGCAGCCCAGCTCAGAGCCAGGGCAGGACTGGGATCACTGAATAGAAGCTGTACAAACAGATGAACAATTCTAACAATGTGTTACTAAGAGCTGCAACCAAAACAGCTGGGAAAAGCCCCAAAACACAAAACCAAAAGGCAAAACCTCTGGAAAACGAATGTGCCTGTGATGCACACCTGCAATTTGTAAGATGCTGCTCAGCAAAGCACTTACACTGCCATGGCTGAAGCTGAGCTTCCTGAAGCACTTTAGCACACTTCACCTGTGTATGAAAACTCTTATGAACAATGACAATTCCTAGGTGGTGAGAAAGGGCCAACCACTTCTGCACTAAGCACCCAGGAGAAGAGGGAAGCAGAACATATAGCAAAGGTACTGAATGCACTTCAGGTCTGCTTTGTGGGAGAGAAACTGATCCACAGCTCCTCAGTTGCAGGGATGCAATTTCCCTTGATATACTTGTCTGGCTGACTGTCAACCCATTTCTGAGGTAGGAAGTAAAAGTGAATGTCCTTACCCATTTATTTTCTTCAAAACAGTGAAAGAATTTATCACCTGTTGTCCAGGCCAGGGGGTAACAAGGTGACCTCTCCAGCTGCAACTCTGCACTTTCACCAGCTCACTCACCCTTCTCATTCACAGCCTTAATGTGGCTCCATTTTGGCACTGCTATCCATGCCCATATCCACAGGGGAAACAAAAAGCCCACATTTCCTTACACTGGGATGATTTTTTTTTCAAGTTCAGAACCAATTAAATCCATGTTACCAGCTGAACTAGAAATCATATTTTCCTGACACACAGAGAAAGGGAAAAAGTGATTTGTATGTCCTTTATCTCCTTAATTTCCAAAAAATCAGCAGAAAAGTTCTGTTCTTATGAAAGTTCAGGGGAGATTAAAAGCCGTAGAAGAATATAGAGTTAAACAAAGTCCACCTACAACTGCAGCAGGAATAATATACAGCAAGATTTAGATGCAAATATGATGGTCTAGAGCCCCACATAAAAAGTTTAAATTCACTGGCATACAGACAATGAAGACACCCACAATGATGTCTCAGGGAATGACTTTCAAGCCCACGTTGGATATATTTACCAACTAACACTTAGGAGATGACAACCACTGACATTTACTATCTAATATTAGACTACAACTCTCCAGTGTTTTACACCTACAGGATAAACAACAGGCTGAAAGGATGAGGAAAGGTACAAGAAGCTGATACTGACAAATTTGGAACAGTCCAGTTCTCACATCACCAAAGCTTGCATTACATGTGCTTGATGCTCCTGGGGATTTTTCTGAGGGTGCCCAGTCCCAGGTTTTACCAACTCAGGCAAGGTTTTCATTAGATTCAATTGCAGTTTAATATTGGTATAACTAAGGTATACCCTAAGACACTGATCTGTTCAGTCACTGGCAGCATTTTCAGCTCAACTAGTAGATAAATCTACAACATTTAGAAATCTGAAAAGCATATTATATGGTTTTCAAGAAAATTATGCACACACATTGAATCATTCCCTCGACATCTTTTCATTGGCTGTGATCACACTCCTTTGAAATGAGAAAAAATCACAACTCTGCATACATGATTAACTTTAATTAGCAAGCACCTACAAATCAATTGTTAGACTGTCACCTAATTAGCTTGGAATAGTAAATTGTAAGCAGCTGAGAGAAATTTCAAAGAGGAATGAGAAAACAAACAGTGCCAAGCACGCATGAATTCTGAGCCAAGTTCAGCATCACTGAAGATGAACTGAGATGGGTTTAGGAAGCCCTGACTTGTCTTTCAGTTCAAGTCATGATGACATTAAATAATTTCTGTAAAACTACACAGCTCCTCACTCTGGGCACAAGAACAAGCAAGCAGAGCTGTACCTAGATGTTGTGCTACAGCACCGTGCTGCTCCACAGCACACAAGCTGAGGACTTAGGTGATTTTATTTTCTATGCATTTTAAAAATGTTACATCATCTGAAAGATTATTTTAGCCATATTTTATCAGGCTGCAGAGACAGAAATATGTTTTACTATCCTGACCTCTGTTTTTTTCCCTGTGATATCTCCCTTCTAAATCTTGGCTCAGATACAGAAATATCAAGAGGATTTGGTAGGGCAGCCAGGCTATTGACACAATTGCAGTTTCTTTTGTTGAAATGGATGGGATCCTTGAAAGAATTCCCATGATCACAATTTTGGCTGTAATAATATAATTCATAGGTAATATGATAAAGAAACTCTGATCCACTTCATTGTGACCACAGTTTTTTAATATTAGAGAATACACATCATAAATCATTCTAGTCTGGGATGAAAAAACATTGATTAAAATTTGCATTTCCTGAAAAGGTTACTGCATGAGCATATGTATCATATGTAGCATATGTATCATATCATCTCCACTCAGGGTGGAGAGTAGGTGCTGGTTTTGGAACAGGGTAGTTGGATGCAAGAACCATTCAGGTGATTTGGTCCTGACAGCAAGTATGCTGCTCAATCTCTGGAGGGAAAAAAAATCCCAGATCACCCCTTGGTGGATCAGGCCAAAAAGGAATTGAACTTACATTTTCTTTTTGAAATAGTTTACTCCAGTAAACAACTAATGAAGCGAAAAAACCCAACTAAACCACTGAACCACCAAACACATTTCCTTTCCTTTCCTTTTGCCTTTCTCAAATGGAATACCTTACAGAAGGACCTTTATTAATCTTTTTTTCCAATACTGCTATTTAAAACATTGTCTTTCTTTACAACAAATTGAAAAGCACTACTCATGTAAGTGGGAGTTCTAAAAATTCAAGTGTGTGGTTGCTCTTTATATGAAAAATCATTTATTCTTTTAATATGCAGTGCATAGAACAATTCCCTTAAGTATTAGTGTTTCTGGCTTGATATGAATTTGGCTTTCTTCCCCTCTCCTCTGTTTTTCCCATCTAACAAAAATTCTATCAGCACAAATGGTATTATGCAATGTACCTTAGAATGCTCCTAATGTAAAAGCCTGTCTTAGTCTGCTTTCACCAGAGATTTCTTAACAAAGGTAAATGAAAGAAAAAGTTGGAGTATTTGAAAATCTTTATAAAAAGCTTAATATCTTCATTATAGGGAAAAGTGAAAATACATTTTTTAGAAAGTGTGTACTCAAGAATGCTTGCCTGAAGTACAAGTTTTAAACCAGAGCCAAAGCCTGCCAGCCATTGTTATGAAAACCATCAGACAGTGAAGACAGCCATGGAAATGGTTGGGGTAGTGAGCTGGCAATTTCAGCATCACTTGGGCTTTCTCCTTGCTGAGCTGGACATCAAACCTGGCTTTCAGGTAGAAGAAAACATGTCATTCCACATCTTACTCTTTCAGAAGGCTATTCAGAAAAGAACAAGAGCTAAATGCTAAAATCACCTCAGACTGAGACACAAGGATTACTGTGAACACTACCAAAGTATGCACAGTATGACCTGCATTTCCCATGCTATGGAGAAGACAAAAAACTAGGATCTGTAAAAGTGTTCTCAGACTTGTGGTACAAACTGCTGCCCTTTTTTCTGAGAGGGGCTATCACCAGAACAGTAATCATTTACACAAACTGAATGCTAAGTTTTTAAACCCATTCTTAACATAAATATCTGGCAAAACATATGATAAGATCTTTTATGCAAAAGCCAGTTCATTAACTGCCTACCTCAGTCTTTAATTGTAAAGGATTGCTGTGTGAATTTCTTGGATGATTCAATGTCTATTTAAGATCATGTTTATCCTGTTCTCTGCAAGTTGATTTTACTTATGAAATGATGCTTCTTACTGAGGACATAATTTTATTTTTTTGCAATATGAGAATGATTCATAACCATATTTTTGCCTTGATCAGAATGTATTATTTTTCTTGATGTATCTCGCACCAGACTGATGGGTCAGCCAGTAAGAATGTCGGTCATGCTAGAAAAAAAATATACCCTCCTGTTGTACTGACAATACAAACTGTTCATTAAAAGAACATGTGACCAAGAAAAAAAAATAAAGCAGGTGGAGAAAAGATTTTTTGCTAAAACAAGCAGCTGAAATCCCTTTCAGGCTTATCAGCTTGAATTGAGGATTATCTACTCCTCGTGCAACACTAAATATGATAAAGGAAAACATACTGCCTGTTTCAGCATTGGCAGTAAGAGAAAATGCTTCTCTTTGAGCTGAAATAAAAGCACCAAGAACACACTGCTGCTGCTAAGTACTTTGTACAGGCAAAACCCCTTGATACAAGGAATAAACAGTTTTGCCACATTAGATTATTACATTCCCAGTACTGTAACAGATTTCAAGAAGAACCTGTCACAAATTTCCTTCTGGATTTAAGAACAGTGCAGTGAGAACAGCATGTTATCTGCACAAAACTAATGTGATGCCATGGCTGGCCCACACAGCTGCTTTACAAAAGACTTTACAAACTGAGAATGAAAACAGAGCTTATCCCCTAATTCCACATAAGAGTTATTACATTTTTAATATGCAGAAAGCATTTCCCTCTCTTACCTTTGACAGACACGTGCTGAAAGGATGCTCCAAGATATTTTTCAGGGTGCTGGTGATAGAGGAATCCCTGACTTACATAGGTCAGCTGCCATGGCACAATACTAAAATTCAGATGAAGTAGTCAGAATTACCCAGTGGTTTGATAAAAATAAGCTTACTGCAGATCTAATCTAGAGACTGCATACTGATAGGTATGTGTTTGGAGAAATGGCAAATATGACAGCCCAAAAGGACAACTGAGGAACAAACTATGAACTGAAACTGCTATGCCTATAAACTTGACTAGTATAAAAATGCCATCTTACTGTTCCTGAGCCTTGCAAATGAGTACTGTAAAATTTGTCATATCCAGAGCTCTCTTTTGAGCAATTCTGCATAATATTTACACAAACACAATTACAGTTATTTTGAAAGGATTGGAGTAACTTCCAAAACTGTCTTTCCAGAGAGGAAGCTCCCGAATGAGCATTAGGTTCTCGATATGAAGAGAAAATTCTATTTACTCTTTGCTATTTTACAACCTCTTAAATTTACTAAAATAATGAAAACACCATCCATGAAAAAAGAATTCTAAGAAACGCCTCCATAATACAGCCAACATTTGTTGTGGATCAACAAAAAACACAGCATCCCTAATGAATAAACACTGAGACTTTTCAGAAGAGTGAATAATCCAGAAAAATCTCAAGAAGGTTTTGCACATATAGAAGTATGTATATTATCAAGCAAGTACCAATCAACTCTATTTTCTGCACCTTCCTGCAAAGCCATGAGGCTTCTGCTCCTGATGTAGTTGTGCCTGCTTTGACCTTTGGGATAGATCCCTTTTTGAGCTGCAGCATTTTGTATCTGCTATTTAATTTGGAAAATGTTTGTATTTTAGGATCCATTAATACTGCTCTGGTAAAAAAAAGACAGCTAATATTATTTCCATATCCTGTTGCTGCAATCAGCAACAGTGGCACGCACATTTGTTACTTTTGGTATTACATTAACTGCATTACCTATAAGTCAGCAAGAAGTAACAACAGAACAAAAAATGTTTTTGAATTTTTTTTCTTAAAGGAGATGAGCAGTATTTCACAAAATTAAAATTAAGCTTTTGAGTATATAACCATGGAATTTTAGTGTCAACACTTGTGGAAATATTACACAAATGAAAATAAACATTTTGCCATAATCTTGTGAGAAATGAATTTTAGCAAAAAAATAACATATATTGCAAACACAGCTAAATAATTTCTCATGTTTGCATAAACTAAAAGGAAGTGAATGCTTATTGTAAGTGCTAAAGTGCAGCAGTGAAATAAAGATTATCCTGGCACTAGTGTAGAGGTACAAGTGCTCTTTATTACCACTTGTAGCACTGCTAACATCAGTGATTAGGGATAAATAGATACATTTGCCTTTTATTTAAGAAGTAATCCCTCTGCTAAGTATAAAGAATAAATTCAGAACACAGCAAATACCACGATAAAGTGTTTCATTAAGTAGGTTATTCCTGGAACAGCTGGAAGGTCATGAAAGATTGAACTTTTTTCTGTCAACCTGAATACTACTGCATACAACCATGAGTTTGTGGTAAAAAGACAATCTTGGCAGAGACACAAAATGAAGGAATATTCTGCTGAGGAATCTGGCCAATACTCAGTCTTTGTCATTTTTTATTAGCAATCTTATAGCACACAGTACTAACTACTTACTTACTAACCAATACAAAAATGTTCATTACATCCCTAGTTTTGGCATTAAGTCTTCTTTTAAAGTGAAAAGGAAGATAATTTAAATTCTGCCTCAGATTTTGTATATACAAGTCAGGCTCCAAATCCAATCCAGGAGACTGAAGAACTACATGCATTCACAGAAATATACAAATATATAAGCTGAATATAAATATACAAATACTCTGAACCTAGTGACACAGCCATGTGTAATGTAGGTACCACCAGTTTTACTCAATATTCACATGTAAACTGATGTTTGTCCCTGGGTTCCATGCAGTGATAAAATAATGGTTCTTGTGAAAGCCCAGATCAGTGGCCAACCCAGAGCTTTATTCGCTCATTCAAGTCCAGAAGTCAGGATTTATCAGGAACAAAGGATGTTCTGTTTTTTCTGGAGTGTGAAAATAAATGGTGGCACATCAGTTTATTGCTGTGATATGTAATATGTCCTATGCAAGGGATATCTACCTCTACCTTTAGAAAAAAGACGAGGGACAAAGGATGTCACATTACTTTGAATCTCGGAAATAGGGAAGCAGAACTTCTCTTTGGTGGTAGATTGGCTGGTCTGTCAGCTTCCTCCAGTTTCAGAATATAAATTTCTAGTATGGCTGCACAGCAGATGCAATTCATTTAAATCAAGGATACCATGGGCTTCTGCTACTTCAAGTCACTAACCCCTGTCAGTGAACCCTCACTGACACACCTGTGAACCAGAGGAGTGAACTGGAAACTAATCACTGTTTGTAGGATTGCACTGTCAGTATTTGAATGTAAAATTATTCCCAGCCCACTTTTGGATGTTGGTATTGAACATACTGTAAGCCCTAAAGAGTTGATCTTCAGTTGTATTTCAGGGAAAGAACCAGGGCCACAGGCTCACAGAGAAGAGTTGAATGCAAAGGGACTGTGAAAGCAGTGCCCCCCTAAAGAAGAAATGGGACATGTTCCTAAAGTTGAAAGAGTAGGACAAATGTACCATGAAGAAAGCACCCCAAGTTCCCAACCTGACACCTCAACCATCAGTTTTTCATGGAAGATTTTAGGGCAGTTTAAGAAGTAGCCCTTGCCCATTATGCACATTTTATGGGCTGTAGTTCATAAAGTAAATTGTCAGTCACGAAAACACTGTGAGCAATTAAAAGTCACTTATATTAAAGAAATAACAAACATACCTTAAAAATATAAATTTAGATACAATCTCTAGGAAAAAGGAAGCTTTGGATTTTATAACTCAGTTTAGGGAACACAAGAAGGTAGAAGAGTAAATGCCAGCAGCATAGCTGTATCCAAATTAAATCCTTGTGCAGGAAGGATCAAGAAAGGTCTTCAAGAAACACAAATGTGGGAGAGGAGGGGAGAAGGAGGAGAGGGACTGCACTTGCAGGAGGGTGCCTAGAGTAGGTGTAGTCCCAAACATGAAGCAGTTCAATTGAAGCAAAGGTTGCTGCATTCCCCCACCCCTCAGGCCTGAAGCAAGGAGTATTGAGCCTGGTCAGCCCCCTGCAGCCTCCTGAGGTCTCACACATGGTGGGTGCAGGAGCAGGGACACAGCACAGGGCCAGCCTGGGGCAGGGGCACTGCTGGGACTGCTTTTCCAGGAGAGCTGCCAGGGCAGAGCAGCTCTGGGGTGGGGATGCCCTCACCACATTCACATGCTATCTATGGCAAGTAAGAAAGAGCCTTTGATTTTCTACAGATAATACCTTGGTGAAACTTGCTGAGAGCAGTCTCAGTCTAACCTGAGAGGTGGGAGGCACGTTATTCCTCGAGAGGAAAGTATCTCTCATAAAGAGTGCGCAGAACAAAATCCTTGCAACTTGGAACAAACCTACATTGCTCAGGAAAACAGATGCATCTCTAACCAAGCCATGAGTATAAACAGCTGAAAAGGTCAAGTCCCAGCATATAAAGAAATCTCTCTCAGGTGTGAGCTAAAGCCCTTCTGCCACAGGCAGGTGGATGCAGGCAGCATTAATTTCTGAAATGCTCCCTGGGGATTTGACAGGCTAAAGTATAATAAATCTAAAAAATCTGCAGAAACAAGAGACTTTTTTGGGAAGCCAAGTAAGTGAAATATTGACCATTCCTTAAACAAAACTTCCATCCTATTTATTGAGATTTCAAGTGAGGTTTAGATATAATTTATTGAAGGAATTAAAACTCATTTATTGTGAAGCCTTAGTCACAAGATTTTAGTCCACATCTTTCAGTCCTGTCACTCTCCTCTCTCATTTGTTATGCTGCTGTCACCCACTCTTCTTCCTTCTCTGGATCAACAATGCTGGAGAGGGATAATCAGGTCATTTTAAAAGACCTTAATTTTTACTGAGAGCTGACAAAACCCCTTCAAGTGTATTAAAAAAAGTAGAAAACAGTGATATTTGAAAATGAAAAGCTTTTAAAAAGAAAAAAAATGTCCTCAGGGAAAAATAAAACCTTTAAATTATTCTCCTGAAGACCTCGGAGGACAAAATCCTTTAAATCCATTAATATTTTGGCATCAGTATGCAGTTATTAAAATCACGCTTGACTGGAGGTTTTTTCCATAATGTTGAGTATAAAGACACTACACAGAATTCAATGACTTCGCTCGACTATTTGCTACTCAGTTCAAAATGATGCCCTAATAGAAAAGAAAACCCAAACCCACAACTCCCCTCAAAACCACACAAAATTGCCCCCTAAAAATCCCAGCCTTCTGAGACATGTAAAGAGGGAGTAGCACAGAGCCCTTTCTTTGGCTTTCTCTGACACCTTTCCCTGGGGTCAGGATTTCAGACGAGCCACCAAAACAGATGCAGAATGAAACAGATGATACAAACTGCAGATCTTTGCATTTGCATGAAAATATTTGTTATCCAGGAGGGAGGGGAGCCCCTTGCTCTCTGAAGAGCATTGGTGCTTTAGGCAATGCAGGGCTCTGCTGGGGAACACCCAGCACTAATGCTTCAGACCTGGCTAGGGGCACTCCTTGGGAGCAGGAAGAATGTGCTCTCTTCAATCAGATTTTCCTCAAACCTATATTGAAAAGATAGTTTTTCCCTCCAACTACAGTGAGTGCCAAATGCTGCTGACTGAACATAGCAGAAAACTCATGAGTGAAGATGATGTTTTCCTTTATCCTGCATGAAAGATGTGCTACAGATCCCACCTCCCTACTCAGCATTTTCTGGTGGTTCTTTTAGGGAGTCTCACATACTGTGATGGCTTTTTAGGTGCCATTTCCTACATACTGTAGAAGGTGCTAGGTTTACAATTTAAGCACTTGTAAGAAAGTATAGAAGCCAAAAATGCAGTTTTTCAATAGTCAGTGTCCTGCAAAGAATAGCTGGCTAAGTCTTGACATGTCTAGGACTTTTGCTATTGCCAAAAGATTATAACAGAGCCTGGATTAAAAGTCAAAAGCAACTATTTCATAGAATTTTAACTTTGAGGCAGGAAATATTTTGTATATTTGATATATTGCATTTAGTGGAATAATAAAACATGCAACATTATTTGATTATTATGGCCTTTAAAATTATTCAGTGATTGTAAAATAGTTGGTCAGACAATAATTTGGTCCTGATAATTACACCTTTTCCACCTCTGTGATTGGGCAAAATACAGAATAAACTATGAATGATCCTTAAATAAGTTACTGTCAAAAATATGTATTTGAAAGAAAATATATATATATATATATAGATCCAAATCAGTTCAGCTGTAACTGAAAGAACACCAATAGATACAATTTTTGGGGTTTCAGGATTAAGCAGCATCAGGATTAAGTAGCATCTGGAACATATTAAATATAATTTGATAAATCCAGAGATCAGGGAATTTTTAAACTTTCTTATTACAGACAATATGTAATTTCATGAGCTAAGTTTTGGCTTTCTCTTTGTCCATATAAAGCAATACATGTTCAGTTTCAGTGAAACGAACTTTCATTATAAACATAAGTATTACTTGAGAAACCTACCATAGATTAGTATCCTTATTGCATATACTCACTTGTATATTCATGTCCTGAACATTCCAGGCAAAGGGAAAGATGAATTTTTCCACATTAGGTAAGATGAATTATTAGAAAAAATAGAAAAGTTGGGATTGTTGATTATGATGTTAATTCCTTGCCCTTTGCACTTTGTTTAAGGACCCTTCCAGCCACCAAAAAAAAAAAAGAAAATTGTAACAATATAAAAATAATGATCATAAATAAGAGTAGTAAGAGATAATACTAATTGTAAGCTCTGCACTGATTACAAAACCAGTGTCTACTATAAAATAAGGAAGACCTACTGTCTCATGGAACATCCTATGAACTAGTTTCAATATGTTTTCTATGCCATAGAAAAATATAACTTTGTGTCTTGAAATACTTTCTGATGGTGAGTTCTCCAGGCCCATCATATATTTTTCTAAACTCTACTTTCTTTTCAACATTTCTATGTTTTTAATCAAGAGCAGATTATTTTGAATGATATCTAAGAACATGCTGGATTCTTGCACATGTGTGAATCCAGCAAAATGATGATGCACCAGCCCCTTGGTGCAGGAGTATGTTTTGAACACTGTGCTCATGCCCAGTGCTTTGCTGACCCTCACTACTGACACCTGAGTCTGCTTGGATGTGTGTCTCATCCCAGAGTTGTTTGCTGCCTCCTGATTCCTGATGCCTTCTAGTTAAAATAATGCAATAACTTAGACGTGTTTACATAATATCAGCACACAGTACATCCTAACAAACAAAACCAAGCAACCAAAAATAAAAAAATGTACTCTAAAAGCAATATTTAGGCCAAGCTTACCTTTCATCAAAGTTCAGCAAAACAATGATTTATTTTTTGGGTTAAGTTTTAATATGTTGTAATTTTATATGAATACATATGGGTTACTGAATTTTAATTTGTAATTTGAGATGGAAGAGCAGGAAAGATCAGTAGAAAGAAGATTATTTTACATATCAGTTTTGTTTTGAAACAAGAGTTTTCTCTTATTTGAATCCAGGGAGAAATATACAAGTGTTTTATTCCCATTTAATGAGAGTAAAAGGGGTAATATGTTCCTTTGAAATGGAATTTGTAAAGCAAGAGGTTATTTGGTATCAACAAAAGCAGAAGATAGGCTGTCTTGATGACACATATGAAAAATGTGAATCTAGAGCTAAGCATCTTTGAGAATTTTATAAAATCCCCCCAAAATCTCAAAGAACAAAAGCAAAAGGCCAAATATATCCAATATAGATCCTCTTCTAATTTGAGAAGGGCCATGCAGGAACTCTCCTTCATGCTGAAGCCAAGATCAGCACATATTTTATTACTAAATTCTGCTTATATGGTATCATAAGTTTATGAGGGGAACTCACAGAGAACTTGCCTATTTGACTGTTGTGAAGAACTGCATTCATCACCAAGGCAGAGCTGCTTCCAAAGGGCACTAAGTGATGATGTAAAGGTGCAACTTGGGCACACCAACGAGGTACCAAACTGCACTCCTCATAAGGCAGAGAAAAGCAACCAGCATGCACATACAGACCAAAAAGCAGGAAAAGAAATGCTTCTGGAGGTGTGTAAGACCACAGAGCAACTTCCTGCTGTAACACAGCTCTGAATTGTATCAGTGGGCTTTTCTGTCATTGCTGCTTAGTTAATTAGCTGGAAAAATCTACCCTCTGAAGCTTGAACACTCCAGAAGAGCCATATTTTATTGTCAGGGCTTCCTGCTGAAGCAACCCAGGCAGACTTTCTGAACAGAGACGACAATGTAGCTTGCCTTTTGTAGTTCAAGGTTGAAGACCCTAATTAAAAATGTATTCTGGGCTGCTCAGAAGGTAGATGTATTGTATGAAAAATAAACGTCAGATTTTAGTACTTTCCCCGGTCTTGGCTTTTCAGTGCCAAAGATAGCCTAAGAGAAGCAAATATTCCCATGCATTGAGGCCTTGCAGAGTAATCACCATAATTCAAAATCAAATGTGACCAATGACAGTATGGTTTACAGAGTACACTGCTTTAAATTCAAAGGCATCCAGTGTATTACCATACTAAAGACTCTTAAGGGATGTTTATTCATCTTGCACCTACCTTTAAGCATAGCTATAAAGTTTGCTATTCAGGAAGATATGCAGAAGTACTTTATTATAATTTTCAGTTCTAATGTCTAAGCTGTCTGATTCCATTTGCTCAAAAATCCATTGGCGAGATGGTGAGTGCACAAGCCACCTAAAATCAATGCAGGGACCGTTGCTGATGGTCCATTTCACATTCCCTGCTCAACTGAAATTCTGGAAGCTTTAACAGTTCCATAGGCATAGAAACTTTAGTATGATGATCTGGAGGTTAATGATGTCTGCAGTGATGTGAAGCCCAAGGTCAGTTAACACATTGGCTGCACAGCCTGTCTGGGAACTTTGGTAGAGTTGTGGGCTGCTGACTTGAACTCAACTCTCTAATTATCCCAGATCCAGCAATTCTAAGCGAGCCATGAGGTGTTTATATGAGGCACATTATCACAAGTGATTACACTGTAGCTACAGCCATCAGTTTATCACAGTCTGGTGGAAAAATACCTATTTTGAAAACAGACAAATATACATTTTGCAGGACCTTTCACGATGCCGCTGCATTCTTTTCATGTTGCTAACTGAAACTAAGAAGGAAAAGCTGGTAATTAAAATTTTAAATTTACCTTTGAGATGAAATATACATAAGACAAAATATCCCTAAACTGATAGTATTGCACAGCAGTTTCATTTTCTCAGATCTTAATTTTCAGTTTTTTAAAAAATATATTTTGCATTTACTATGTTGGCTTTTAATGTCACGGACTTGGAAGTAGTAGGTTAGTGGCTGGACTTGAGGATCTTAAAAGCTTTTTCAACATTAAAAATTCCTATATAATTAATTTATCAATGCTCTGATTCTCCTTACCTTAAGTACCAATGGTGTAGACCAAGAAGTTTAGCAAAATGGAATCTACCAGTCTTTAAATATTGAAGAGACCTAAGGATTTCCTTCAAGGCTGCTGTTTGGTTTTAGCACACACCTTTTGTATGTGGTACTTTCAGATACAGATGCATGTTGAAGGTTTTTCTGCAATATACAGTGCAGAAAGCAATAAAGGTATTTGTGAGCTGGAAAACTGGGAAATATTGATGATATAGGCAAAATTTGACTGTTTGTGATTTTTTTAGCCTATATAAGAGACCAGAAAATTTATCTGACTAAAATTTTTCTTTTTTTGCTCTTTGCCAGGCTGACAGCCCAGCTTGTTATTGCTTTGAAAATGTTTATCTCTGAGAAAGCACCACAGCGCAATAGTATAAGTATAGAGGCTTTCTTTTAAAAGAATAATCTTACCAGCTTCAGTTACTTCATAGTCCTTATTATGGTGTCTCTAAAAGTCAGGAACACCTGTAGCTGATTTTTTTCAGGTGTATGTTCCGGTCAATAAACAAGTTGCACTCATTCCTACAATTCTTTCAATTTATTCACTGAACAATGTTGAATGTAATCATCAAAAATAATAGCTGCTATTTACTGAGAGGGGCAGCCACTTGTTTCCAGTGCTGCCACCGAGGATCTCACAATTGTTTCCATTCCTCCAAGGAGCTTCATACAAAGAGCACCACAGGGAATTATTGATTACCTGAACTCTGCTAGGAAACAAGACTGAAAACAATACAAAGTACCAGAGACTGAAAGAAGCCCTGGAAAATGCAAGCTGGCTTTAGGCACTTTGCAGTTGTGCAGCACCAGTAGATGCTGCCCCTTACTCTTCTCCTTCCAGACTTTACAATGCTGCAGGACTTCAGGTCCCTCTTGAGATGTGTTTGCATGTGGCAAAAGGGGAAAATTACTTTTCCCTCAATGAGAGACATGTCAAAAAAGTATTCAGAGACAGAACTGCAGCAAAATGATAACAGCAACCAGTTTTGCCTATTTCCTTACAGATAAAAATTCACAGTGTTCTCCTATGAAACATTACAGATTAGTGTAACTTTTATCTATTTTGTGGATTTTAAGAAAAAAAAATAAACACTACAAAATCTGTAACTGTTTCTTTCTCTAAATAATTAATAATAATTCAACAGAAAATAGAACTTTACTACAGAGAACTGAACAGTCACCTGAACAAAAGAACACAAATAAGAAACACAAAATATGCTGTGTTCAGACTAGTAGGCATCAAATTGGGCCTTTTTTGCTCTGGCAAAAACCTCTTAGATATCTGCAACTATGCTACCCCAATTTGCAGCAAGCAGTCATTTAGTTTCCTCAATGGCTTTGTAGAGTCTAGATTTTAAGACATCTTCTGTGTTTCACATATAAGATGCAATTACTCCAAAAATCTCACAATAGATATAACCAAAGTAATTATGCTTTCATCTGAAATCCCAAACAGAAGCCTCAGAAGCCAAGCTTTGTCTTGGAATGTGGCATATCTAATAAATCTACTCCTGCTACCAACAGATACCTATGCTGTCCCATATTATTTCTTCCGATTTTTTCTCACTGATAGCTATTGCCATTCAAATTTGAAAATGCCATTCACTAACAAATTACAATAAAAGCAGTGGAACACATGCATAAGGAAAAAAAAAACCAGTGACTGGCAGCAAACCAAAGACAGTCCAAGCAATGAAAAGGATATGGAAGAGAAGTGAACGTTTTTTCCCTGACAGCACATGTCACTGCCATTATAAATCAAGGACTTATTTATACTTGCCTGTTTATACTAATTGTCCCAGCTGCCCACCACATGGAGACCTAGTTCCCTCTAAAGTTCTCCTCACTGCATAGATTTCAGAATAGACCCTCAGTGGTATTAAAGCAGAAAACTCCTGAAGAGGTTGGTGACAGAAAGGCAATCATGTTCCTGTGGGCCAAGAAGAAATGTAAATGGTCATTGCTAAGAGACAAAATGTGGATGGGATAACAAGAGCCACGTTTGAGGAGGAAACCAACTCTGTGAGGACTTTTTTTTCTGGAGTAAAATATACATTAAACCTAGAATTTATGATCAAGTTTTCTTAATTTCTGCAAAACCAGGAAGAGATTACACTGTCCATAGTATGAGATCATAGATGCTTTCAGCACTTATGCTACACAGGGAGAAATCAAACAGTTCCCCATCTTCTTCCATACTCCTCTGAAGTTGGTCCACCTTTTGATCAGTCCTTGGCTCAGCTACTTTGATTCCATGCTGGCACAATGTATTATTTAGCAGGGAAAAAATGTCCTAGTCATGAATCAGAAGGTCTACAAACATCATTTAACTGTTATCTAAACCAGATTCAAATCATGCAGGAAATTAATCTGGAAAGAAAAGTGTGTGTGATAGGCTAATCTAAACACTGGTGTAACTAGTTTAAACTGTGGTTAAATAGAGATGTGCTCTTTTGGAAACTGTCTTCTTGTTTCTGGAATAGTTCTGCATGCATAGGAAGATAGAATCTGACTTTTCAAATAGCTCTATACATAATAGAAAGAAAAAAAGGCTTCAAAAACTGGAATCAGAAGCACATGCCTTCACAGTCATGTGGATTAGAACACTAGAAAAACAATGCTCAGAGTATTACAGGTATCTCAACCTAATGAGGAAAAAAAAAGCAAAATGTCTTTCAGATTTTTCTAAAACCCATCTGCTGTTTTTACCTATTTTTGACCCCATCTCACACAGTTAGGATAATTTACTGTATATAAGATTTAAAAAGAATAGAGTTCAGTTATTGCTAGGGAATAAGAGAGCAATGATTTAATTAACTATATTTCTCTGTGGCTGACAGAACTGAAAAGATGGAAAATAAGGCTGAAAACATGGGCCACACCAGGATATCAAGATTGTTTACAGCAGTACACAGATAAAGCATCTCATTTGAGAGGGTTTTGATTTGTAGTGGGCACATGATAATTCATTTAGCATGGTTGCATTAATGTGATAAAAGAAAACAAGTAGGAACACGAATAGAAAAGTTAAGAAATGCTAAAATGATAAGACTTTGAAATGCAGACAGTGGTTTTCTATAGAGTAACAGGAAGAGCTGTGATTTGAATGAGCATAACAATACAGTTTTAAAACTTTATCTTCTGCCCTTATTGGAAATTTTTTGAGAAAATGAAGGGTGTGGTCTCAAAACCTTGCCAGCTAGGAGGATTTGCCACATTACATATGTGCAATAACTTTGGTCTATGAGGAAAGTCTGAAAATGGCTCACACAGGCACTTTTTGGATACTGTTTCATTCTCAAGAGATGGGAAGCCAGAATTAGTATTTTTCTTATTTAAAAGGTGACCTTGCTCCAACAGAAACAGCAAGAATAGCACTAATGTACATGTAAAATATCCTTTGTTTAATTCTTTGTTTTTTACAAATATTATGTATCTTCATCTCATCAAAGGTTAAAATCTAATGGAAGATGGGCTCTTAATGGCTGATTGAGTGGCAACATCATTTATAGTATATCAGAGATTTTTCCTAGAGATATAAGAAATGTTATGTAGGGTGAAGGTTTCTGATCCTTCTCCATGTGTGAAAATCAAGCAATTTTCTCCTTCATTCAAAGTCTGTCCCTCCTGAATGCTTGTGAGCATCAAATGACCTCAGTGAGAGATATCTACTTGCTCACCATTTTCCTCAATCTGTCCCACAGCTCCCACTGTGACAAAAATTACTTGTCCCTGTTCAGACTGACCAGGAGGTGACAAAGAGAATGGCAGAAGCTTTGTTTTTGAAGGAAAGCAATTTACTTGGGAAACGTAATGCAAAATTAAAACAGGATTTCACTGCTACATGGCATGCAGTTGTGACAAGAATACTGATTTTTATTTACATCTGCACAACAAAACACTAATGGCACTACCACTTAATGGGCAGGTCCCTAAATGTGATTACATTTCAGCAAAGCATTGTTCAGGCTGATCCATCTGGGAGTAATATTCCAAGTTGTCCTCTAGGGACTTGGGCTTTTTACAAACATGTGACTTTATTTTGTTGGCAAAATAGAAATTTCTATGGAGACACTGATTACGTGGAAAGGAAATTTTCCTAGAAATTCGCCAGAACATGAGGAATGAATTCCCACAGAAACAAAGGACAAGCACAGTCTTGCCTCAGCACTTTTTATTGTACCTTATCAGTGGGAGTGCTTAAGGTAACATCATCCACAATGGAACACAATACTATGTGTGCTCCTTTGCATATGTGATAACTAATCAATCTGCATCCAAAAGATATTACAATATTGCTGTGGGGAGGACAGCATTAAGAGAGATGGAGAGCAGCATCCAGCAAACTATCAGTATGTCTGGCATAAAATAAGAAGTGGTTTGTGTTTCCAAACCTTACTGCTTACTAGATAAGAGTGTGTATTTTGGTCCAAATTTTAAAAAGTTTCTAAACAATCCCTGATTAAGAAGTTTGAGTTAAGTTCTACTGTTTTACAGTTTCAGTCTTTGTAATAGAAAATAGTTGACTTAAAAATGTAATAAGCAAATTAAATTATCAGTACTTTAAATCTTCATCCTGAATGGGGTTTAGCCACATAATCCAAATAGTCCCCAAAAGAAAAATGCCTAAAGAAAATGGATAATAATGGTTGGATAACTTTGGCTGCTCTTTGGAAAAAAGAAATCCTAGAAGTGGATGCATGGGAGGAAAATAAAACAGTTCATCAAAGAGGCACTGGCTTACACAACTAAAACCAGAAATTTGAGAGTCTATATCCTCTCCCCAAGAAGCCATAGGAAATACTTTGGTGTACAATGCAACATATTTCTGTTGAGAGAGAAATAGGCTTATCACAGCCAATCTTGGTGATCCCACTTAAAACACCTGTTGTTTCTTTCCTCATGGTCCTTTCAGTACACCTAGCTCTTATTTACCATGCAATGTCTGCTAATATTTCAGATGGGAAGAAGATACTAATTATTCAGAGCAACGCAGCCTGAAGATCTGGCTCAATGCTTTTGAAGACGCACATTGTTACAAGTGTTGCTGACAAATTTTGTGTTAAAAAGTCGCTCCTCAAGCTTTTTTTTTACAAGTCCTTCAAGCTGGTAAACGCCAGTCAATGAGCAGCCCAGGACATGTTTGTCAGCCCTCTCAAGCTGCTCAAAACCCTTTGCACAATACCACCAGGGCTGCAAGAATCTCAGATTAAGTGGTACAGGAGTGGTGCCTGAAGTTCACCTCAAAATCAGACAGCAGGCTGAGAAGTTCTCTCTTGCAAGCTGTGTTGCCTGCAGCTCTGTCACCCAGAGACTGCAAAGGGAGTGGTCCAGAATTACAAACTAGACTTTGGAGACTACGGACATCAGAATAATAATGTAGGAAGTCACAGGGCAGTGGAAAAATCACAGAACCACAGCAGTGCTATGGTTGGAAGGGACCTCTGGAGATCATCTAGTCCCATGCCACCACCATGGCAGGGTCATCCAGAGCAGGTTACACAGGACTGCCTCCAGGCTGGTTTTGAATGTCTCCAAGAGGGGGAAACTCCACAACTTTCCTGGGATGTTCAGTGCTCTGTCACCCTCGGTGTAAAGAAGCTCGAATTATGAGGTAAATGCAAAAAAGTGAGCACAGAGAAAAACTGAAACAGATCTTGAAAATGCTTTGGCACACTGCCATTTACAAGTAGAAGCAGAGGGCATTAGGGTTACCAAGGTCAGAGTTCTTGTCACCTTGCTGCAGAATGCCCTGCTCTCCATTTAGCAAGTTCTCTATGGATATTTCTCAAGTGCTGCAAAGTCTTTGTCTTGGGCATATTCTGGGCCACTGTGTGACAATACAAATTTGTTGTGCTGTTTTGAAAATACTTTTTCAGTTTACTTTAGATGAATCAAATAAAATAAGCATCAAAGCAACAACAACAATTATTTTAAATTAATTAATCATTTGATAGATTAATTTTGAGAAAGGTTTCAAATTCACGAATCATCACGCATCGATTATTTTAGACCTAGAAGGCAACCATTAAGTTCTGCTCCTTAGTGTCAGTCTGTCAACAGAGACAACCTGCTAATATAAAATAATACAAGGCATGGAATATCCACAACTAAAAAAATCTAGAGGCACACTATTAATGTCTTCATTTTCTATCAATCACTAGGGTAAGCCTTCCAAAGCTCTCCAACAAAGTACTTACAGTGAATGTGAGTCTAAGTGTTCTCTCACGCAGAGGGTACCAGTGCATTTCCAAATCATACCTAATTTGTTCTCAAACTACAAACTTAGTTGTAGTCATCTATTCAAAATCCTCACCAAAAAGGCATTTTAAAACATTTTTAACATGGAGGAATCTTTTTTTGTTTGGTTGTTTTTTTGTTTTTTTGTTTTTTTCTATGCAAACAATTGTATTAGCTTAGATTTAAATCAATATAGAGACAGATGTTGAGAGTCACTATACCTTAGGGTATGATCATTTCTGCAAGAGGGTTCCAATGAAATTCAGGCATTTTTTCTGAAGATATGCACTGGCATGAAAGCATAAGCTTTGTAATTCCCCCAGCACCAGGTAAATCAGCAGTGACCATCATGCTAGAGCCAACTGTGAACCTTGCTAGCTTTCATGCACAAGTCATGTACTGTGCCCAAAACCAGAGTATAAATCTCAGCTTCATAATGGTGTCTACAATTGAAAGAAACTTGAAAAATCCCAGAGAAACACACAAATGTACAAATGCAGCTTCTTTGTCTGGACTGCTTCCTTTCTTCCTGAATTCTGTGCTTCAAAGCAACATTGATTACTGACTGCAGTTGGACTGACACCTCCAATGTGATATCTGCTAGTATTTATATTTTGATAGCAGCCATTAACACATACTCATAGAATAAATAAGAAAACAACAAAGAGATGTCCATATAGATGCAGTATGTTTTACATTGCATCCTTACACATTTAGGTAACTTAATGCACCCTGAAGTATTTCTCACTTTAATGCTGCAGTATTTCATTTTCAATTGGTCACCACAGTGTTCAAAATAATGATTAAAAAAAGGGTATGATTTGAGGGGATATTTCAACATAGTGCTATAAAATCATGAGAGGTGATATGAAAAGCACAAATAGCAGATGTGAGCAGTCATTCAGAAAAACATAACTGGAAAACCAGAGCAGACAAGGTGTTGTATGTACAGAAGATTGAAAATACTTTGTTATGAAACTTTTGGACATTTTGGCATTAAAATATTTTTCTTGCCACATTAGTTTTCCATTTGAAAGCTGACTTTAAATTACAAAACAACAGGTGAAACAACAGATTCAGTGGACTTACAACTTTGTTTGCCTATGACTCGTATTCTGAATAAAACATGTCCATCTACTCCCTTGCTGTCATTCAGAGCATGGGTTGGTGGCTGGGTGGCAGTGCATATGGAGACAGAGTGCATGATTAAGTGCACAACTAGTCAAATGAACAAATGAAATTTGCAAATTCCAAACAAATTTTTACTTCAAAGTTCCTCATTAAAGGAATTCCACAGTTCCTCACTGCTTTGGCTATGCACTTCTATGACATCAACATAAACATTCCAGTGAAATCCTAAGGTTATATCGCTATGATAATGACTGTAAGTTCCTCCCTAAGTCCTTGCACATGAAGGTTTACAAGGAGAACTTGACTGTCACCTTGAGCACCACGGGTCTGGAGAGGGGCAGACAATGCCAGAGCAGCACAGCTGCAACAAGAGCTGGGAAAAGGGACAAAGGGACTGCTGCCCTCCCATGCCATGTCTCCAGTGTTTGCTATCAACTTGAATTTCTCCAAGGACTCTTGTTTCTTCGTTGTAATTGAGCAATCAGCCCTTAAAGTACAAAATGAGTCATGCATGGCCTTTTTTTATATATTTCAATAGTGTTAATAACTAGCTGCAAACATCTATTTTCCTATGTAAAAATAGTTCTAATAACTAGAAATTAAGTGATATGAAACAAAACCCATGTTTTAGACTTAAATACGGATTATTTTGAGGCTAATGGCTTTTTTAAAGTTGACTGTAAAGTGGAAATAAGTGTGAGATATGAGATTGGTCTGCTTTTATTAAACAACCTGTTTTAGCTCCTGTAAGCTTATATGTGCTTAGACTACCTCTACAGAAACCCATACTGCAAAGCTGTCAATATTAGGGGAGCTTGGCAGCACAGATTTACTGCCCTCCTTGCTCTGAGGAACGACAGCCTGATTTAGTCCTGCCTGTAAAGTCTCATCACGGGGTGAAAAAGGAAGAAAAATAAATCACTCTGAAAATTAGATAGTTCACTAAGGTTTTCCAATAGTTTTTTCTCCTAGAAAACATATTATCTTCATATCTTATCAGGCTCCCTTGCCTCCATGTTATCTTTATGGAGTAGGGAGAATAATGGATTCTGCTGCTTGTGCTGCAGTCCCTGCTCAAGTTACCCCTGCAAGCACCCTGCAAAGAGCAAGCAGCACAATTTGGATGAGCAGACCCTAAAATATTCCTACAGAAGAAAGCTTCACCCCCTCCATTGTTTTGATACAAAACTTGAGGCTGAGCTGAGACTCATTTCCAGCAGGAGTTTGATAAAGCTGAACATGCGTGACACAGCGATGGAAATCTTCTGTCACAGCCCGATGCTCAGAGCGTTAGTCACCCGTGATAAAGCACTGAGAAATGAGGTAAGGCAGGCAAATAAAACTACACTGATCTGCTGAACACTAGGGCTTGGAACACAAGATGGGAAAGAATTACTCCTGTTGCAATGACAATACTTTTAATTATATATAGTCAATGAAAAGTAAACTATTAGAGAGAGAATAAAATACTTCCAATTAATGGAAGTAATGCAATGTTCAAACTTAAATGAAGTATTTTTCTCTTGAGGGTTCTGCTGTACTATTTTATTTAGCTTAATGTAATTTAAATTATAAACAGAATGGTTTTGTAAGCCCCCAGAGAAATGTACTTTATTTATAATGTATTTCCTTTGAAGTGGTTATGGAAATCACGCTCTTCCTGAAGTCTGTGTTTCACATACCACCTACAGCTGCAAGCTAGTCAGTCCTCACAAGTTAAATATGATCTGTCTGGTAAAGTGCATTACAAGAAAACCTGAGATTTTTTAAAAATGCCAGAGGGAATAAAAATTTTTAATTCTGCAAGCTAATAGTCTTTCTTTCAAAAAAAGTTATTGAAAAATCTTTGTTGATAAACGTTATGTACTTCCAGAGGGAATGGAACTCAGCCATAGTCACTTTACTTGAGTTTTAATGCACATAATGAAAGAATAATTGTTTATACTGTACCCTAGAGACAGTTTCAGCTGGAAAAAGTTGTATTTTTTTTATACTTAAATTTAAACACATAAATATTTCCATCTTTCATTTACATAAAAAATCCTTTAAAATTTAATTCCAGTATTAAGAGCAGACATTTTCTTTCAGGAGGAAAATGACAAATGTCTAGTTTGTGCCACCTTTTTTCCTCAAAGTAATTAAAGTTATCTATTTACACAAAAATAAGGAGCTACAAATGAATAAATGGAACCCTAATCTCTGTGCTCTCCTCACCATCTGCATCGAGCTGGTTAAATAGAGACAAAGAGGAAATAGTTTCCAGAAAATTCATTTTGGCCATTAACCATCTTTATGAAGCATAATGGTACCTTACCCTCATGGATGAACCACTAGCTTAACATGCCAGCACAGACATACAATAGTGGAAGCTGTGATGCTGCTCCTGAAATAATGTCACACCAAGTCACTTCAAAGGGAACAGACAAAGGCAGCTGTGTATGTAAAAGCATACAGTATACCTTGTCATAATTTCAGGATAAAAAATCAGGGATAAACATTGTTACAGGATTCACCTGAGGCCCCTGTTGTTAAAACTGAAGCAAAAATAATTCAGCCAGCATACTCTGAAAATGTTTTAGTGAGACGACTTGCTTAGAAACCTTCTCCAGACAGAACTGAGCGACTGAAATCTCAAGACACTCCAGAAACAATCACAATAAACTTTCAGTGTCACAGTTCCAAAAGAGAATGTGAGGAGAGCTGTTTGCTATGTGCAGAGACTGTGCCAGCATGTGTAAATACAGGCCATTCAAACAACGGCTACACACTCAAGTTTACAGTTAATTTCCATAAAATTAGAAATGCAAACCAAGGTAGAGCTTTTACAGTGTAAGGATTGCAAAAGGAACGCTGATTATAATGTAGACATAAACTCTGCAGTTTACCAATTCATGTGAATTATTTTAAGTGTCACTGCAACTGAGACATAAAACAGCATAGCGTACAAGGGAGAAAGCAGTCAAGAGACAATAAATGCTGGCAATTTAAACAGAACAATTTAGTCCTCTGCCTAGGTCTGCTAGCTCAGAGGGAGGTGAAACTCCATGCAGCTAGCATATCAAAGCAAAAAGGAAAAATACACTTTTCAAGAAATCGAGTATAAATCGCTGCATTCACAGCTCTTCTCGAGGAAAACTGAATTACTCTGGAGGAAATCCTGGCTACATTTTATATTTTGTCTGAAACTCATAGAAAACTTGAAGATTTGTGCAGAAGCTCAAGATGATCAACAGAAATAACTTGAAGGCACCTTTCTTCTGATTATTAATACCATGATAATTCTCTACTAATACCATGATACTCTTTAGACAAGTATAGAGGCTCATGCATGTAGACCTGTTCAGCCTAGCTCTTGCCTGGCTAGCTCTTATTCTTCTAGCTGTGTGGTTGTAATAACAAGAACCTCAAGATTTACCAGCTGCTTCAGAACTCATTCAATTTCTCTGCTGGGTTTTGTGCCTAAGCTGAAATTTTCACCACTGCAGCTGCTACTAAAGTTAGCTCAGGTATGCCTACAGGAATGATGGGCATCACCTGTTGCCAGCACCTGCAAGTACTTAAAACAGACGTGGCCAGAACACCAAACACATTGTGACATTTGACCCTCTACTTTTGTGCTACTGTTAACAATAAAGCTCATCAAAAAGTTCTGGGGTCTTAATGATACTCTAGTCCATAAATTCCAAAAGACCCCACAAATGAGCACTGTTGCAAAAAACCAGAAGTTTCCCAATATGTTGAATACTTTTACAGATACAGTATAGATATATATAAATAGGGTTTTTTGAATTTTACCTACATGGTCCAGTGAGGATCATCAGAGCAGCTAGTTGGATCAGACACTGTAATTCTGTGAACTCCTCCTTTGGAAACAAAACTGGTACTGTGTCAGCATGTAGGCTGTGAACAAAGCAAAAGATGGAACAATTATTAAAATAGATTATAGAAACATGGGGAAAAGCATAGACATATAAGCCAAAAAGGCTAATTTGGAGCAACATAAGACAAAAGCTTTTAATAATTTTGATTGACAAATAATACTGGGTTTCTTTTGTTTGGTTTTTTTTGGTTTGGTTTTTTTTTTTTTTCCATCTGAGAGACCTAGTTGGAGATAAACAACTCAAGCACGCATTTATCACACAGAGATCTGGAGCAGTGGCAGTAACATGGTACTGACAAGCCTTCAGGCTGCTGACACCTCTCTCCAAAGGGCTATGCATGACCATAGTATTTTCAGATGATTTTTTTTAATTTTTTTTTTAAACCTGGCGACCAAACTGGAGCGAAGGGAACAGTTTCTCCAATACAGTACAATCAATCATAGAACACGAGGCTGAACCTCTCTTGGCAAAAGCACAATCTTGACAGACAACTCAGCAAACTGTCCAGCTGCATCTTGAAAGATCAACGCTGGGGGATCCAGCACTTTCCTGGGGAGCTTACTATTTTAAGGCTGCAGCTGCATCAGCAAGCAAACTTGTGTAGCTTGTGTCTGAAAATGGGCATCTCCAGCAAAGAGGAATGATGAGCCCACTCAGACCAAGGAGCAGGTGACCCCAAAGGCAGAATTAAGAAATGGGATCTCCTTTTCTTCCCCAAATGATGCAGTCTTTTAAGCTCACCACTTTAGAAAGTTGGTCCGGAATATAATTTTTCATGTAAAAAATGTAACAGAGGAAGCAAAAATAATAATTAAAACCTAAACAAAACACTTTCCTCCACAGAAGTTGTAAATGTCTGAATTTACAGCATATGAGAAAGATTAATGACTGACCACTATGCTCCATTCCATTACATGTAATTAGGGCCAAGTAGAACCACGTGCCATTATTATTCCATTTATTGCATGCCATTGCAGCCTAAGGCTTCCAGACCCCTTTGAATAACTTAAACACAGAAGAGTGAATCTAATCAAGATGTTTCTTGATGTTTCTTCAAGATGTCTCAGCCTCTACTAGAATGCCAAGGGATTTTACTCCCAGGTGTTATAAACAGGCAACAGACCAGAGAGGGAATGTATTTGTTATGCCACGTATTTCTCAGGAAAAAAAAACCAAAAACACCACCAAAAACCAACAGCAACAAGGGTGAGGATACTAACAAAGCCGAGACTATATTCCAGTCAATTTTCAGAAGGGAAGATAATACACATTTACTACCCATGTGCATTGCTGCATGCCAGCCCAGCACTTGCAACACAGCTCTGATATGCCTTTAATTGTGAAGGTCTCTCTCTAATCTGGTAAAATACTCTTCTGGAAGAAAGCTGTTCCCTCCACTGACCCTGTACTGTCAAGAAGCTCAAAGAGTCAGAGAGGAAGCCAATCTGAACAACCTCTTAAATCAAATGAACACAAGAGAGGCTGTATTTGAATGAATGAAGGGAAATGAAACAAATCAGATGAAGGATGGCCAGAATTTGCATAATTTGACTTACAAGGAGTGCAAAGCAGTTCTCAGCTGGACATGTGAGAGTTGCAACCATTTCAAAAGAGCAGGCTTTGAAATGGACCCTCTCAGCCCAGGATCTATGTTTAGATCAGAGACTATTACTCCAAGCTCACTTCCTAGAACATTTATTTTCCAAGGCATTTCTTGGCCAGCCATTACACCACTATAATGCTCTGTTCCCACCACTGCTCCCAGACTGACAGTGCACAGGAAGCACAACACAAGGAAGAGTCTGCACTGAGGGTCAGGAGGCAAAACTCAAGAGAGGCAAAGAGCAGCCAGGGAGATCAAAAGCATCATTTACCCCCTTCCCACCTGAAAGGGTTTTCACTCTGGAATGTTCTCATGGAGCCTTTGGCACTAGAGCTTGACCTTTTGGCTCAGGAAGGACAGTTACAGACTTCTCAAAACAGCAGCTCTGATTTTAGCACCTCATTCCAGCAATGCAGCAGTGAATCTACACACACACTTAGAATTCACTCACGTAGTAAAACTACAATTTGCACAGCACATACCAATTTTTGATTAATTGAGGTCCCTAGAGGTCATTAGTGGAATGCTTACATAGCGTTGGCAATATGAAACAACGTGAATTATTCTTAAAAAAAAACTTGAATGTTTAAAAATTAATTCATCCATTTACTTAATTCTATCAATGCAGAAAAATAATTTTAGAAACTCTGCTACATGATCAAAATCACTTTTAAGACTGCAAAACAATTGAAAAGAGAAGCCTTTTTTTGTTAGCTGAGCCTCCTTTTAGTTGAGGAAATTAGCTGTCTGGCAATTAAAATTTGAATTTTAATAATTTCCCCCTTATCAAGTTATTATGCTTTAGGTTACCAAAAAACTAATTTATTATGAAAACAGCTTTTCTAGCTATCCTCAATTTAAAAAAAAAATCTTCCCAATAATTTTCTAGTACATTTTAGTTTTATGCCATTACTACCAAGAATCCAGTTTTACATGCCTAATAATGCAGGTTGTGACTCAGAGCTTTGGAA
Source organism: Luscinia megarhynchos (assembly GCA_034336665.1). Lineage (NCBI taxonomy): Eukaryota > Metazoa > Chordata > Aves > Passeriformes > Muscicapidae > Luscinia > Luscinia megarhynchos. The sequence goes on from CM067565.1 coordinate 66,872,593, forward strand.
TTCATTGCCTTAATAAACTAAGTCTCCTCAAATAAGCTTGTGCTGTTTGTATATTCAGCTACAAAGCTAATACACTCTACTCTCTATGAACAGTGACCAAGGCCAGTTGACAATCCAGATTGTGCAGAACATCACTCTCCAGCTGAACAGCCCTGTCAACAAACCCCCCAAAGCCCCATTCCAGCTACCAGCATGAACCCTGGACCTCTTTAATCCATCATCTGTCGTCTTTAACCTCACTTACCATGTCTGTGCTAGAAAATTTAATTTGAGGGGTGCTTATAGACATTGGCACCCAAATTCTGCCATAAAACTGAGACTGGTCCTAGCAGGATTTTAGCTTGGGTGTGGTCTGGGAGGCAGCACAGCCAAGGAATTTCAGTAATGCTCTGCACACATGGACACACTATGAAGAGGAGAGGACTGAAATTTGTGGCACCACAAATACAGATGTGATTTCAATAACAATTAAAAAAAAAAAAAGAAAGAAAAAAGCTGCAGTCAGGATAGGCAGACACTCAGTGTTGCAGGTACAGAACCAAAACCCACATTTTATGACTTGTACAATTCCTTTCCTATATTCATGAGAATCCCTACTTAAATCAAGAAGAGACCCTGTGTGCTACCTTTAGCTTTTTATTTATCTTTGATAAAACCTCACTTGAGACTAGAATGTCAGAAATGAATGGCTAGAATGTCTAAGTAAGTAAAGTACTTTTGCGGAAAGCAAAACTATGGATACAGTAATTTCTATCCTGTTTACTTGAGAAGACAAATTTGCATGCATTGACTGCACTGAGAAAATTAGTTCCCATGTTTCACAAAGTAGGTTCCTCTCTATGAAAAATAAAATTCACACTGGTAAAACTTTATACATAATCAGGCAAGTATTTCACATGAGTTTGTATCGAGAGATAAAGGTGATCTCGTGTGTTGGGATCTTTTAAACGAATTATGTTCAATTTTTTGTCTTGCTTTGATGACAAAAAAAGTCTCAAAAACTTGACTTAGTTATGCATTTTTTATTTTTTTTGCTGAAATAACCGAATAAAAATCAACACTTTTTCACATCACATTTTTCAACCTCAAAAATGCTTACAGAGGTACCTAAATAGACTAAAAAAGCATTTTAAGAGTTGAATAAATATGAATAATAATGAATATGATCTTGATGCAAAAAAAAAAATTCACCAAAAGGGCAGTTTCTATTTTGAATGGACTTTAAAGAGCTTTTTAAAATTTGCAAAGTGATTAGACTCTCTCTTAGATAGTTGCTTCTTCAGGTGTCTACTGATACCTGACTACTAGTGTCTCTGACAAGGATTATTATTTTACACACTGAAATCTTCTCAATGTCATGTATAATTTTATACGGCACTAAGAGATAATAATGGTTAAAGAGACCAACACAGGAAGCTCAATACTTAGTATCCAATAATCTGCATTAATAATTTAGGGTGGTTCTACTTAACTTTAGATATCTTTGCAGCTACAGGCATCTGCCCCTGAGAAGTACAGGCTGCACAATCAACCCAAGAAAAGCTACCACACCAAAGGACAATTCAACAGAGCTGATGTGTTTTAGTTGTTGGCCCTAGGATGGGATGAAGTAAGCTTTAGGAGGTTCTCATGTTCACTATCCATTATGCAGCACATCTAAATCTGTTTTGATGAATTGCTTCCTGATGGTTCATTTCTCATATTGGTATCCTCAATTGTTTTTATCAATCCCTTCCATCCACTGTTTAGTCTATAAATATTCTGATCCATCCAGCCACTTAGAGTGAGATTAGGCTCCACTACATGCATCAAAAAAAATCCCATACCCCTTCTTGTGGAAGACAGCCTTATCTGAAAAAGATTTCCCAAGCAAACATACTGCTCCATTTCTTTTTCAGTTCTACTTTAACTGTTACTCAAAAATTTCAGGATATTAATGACTTCTGTATTAATAGCCTTTTCTCCACCCATCTCTGCAACTAATAAACCCCCCATAAGTGGTTTTTACTGTAACTGATTATTCTAAACACAAAGGAAAAAAAAGTTTTACAAAACAGTAGACTTTTCAACATTTGAGGAAATATTTGGGTGTGACTCATGTACACAAGATATGTCTGGTGTGTCAAATCTGAGAAAGTGGGAAAGCACAAGTAAAATTTTGAATTATCATGAGGCAGCTGAATGTGAAGTGAGTAATATGCTGCTTTATCAGCTGGAAGCAGATGGGCTTTCCTGAAAAGGGATTGTGAGTTTGCTAATGGAAATGTGCAGCCTGTTCACTGGAATACCCAGGTAGGAAATGTCCCATAATTTGGCCCTTCCTAACTATGCCTGCCAGGCAGTACTGGAAAATCCAAGTAATCATGAATTTCTTTCTAAACTCCATTTTGTATCAAGGATACACAAAACTACCCCCAACAAACGTCTTAATGAAACATCTGATGAGAAATTAAGGGATTAATGATGCTTATAAGCAAAAAGAGGAGACAAGCTGTTGGCAAGAGGTACAATAATCTCTGATACTCACCAACCAAAATCCATTCTCTTGCATCCACAGTGCAGCCTGGCAAGGGGTCACCTGCAGCCTCAATTGGAGCTCTTGTGGTGCCTTTCTCTACCTGGGGGCAGGAGCCTGGGACACTGTGATGGAGATGTCCATGCCATCTCCTGGGGCTATTCCCAGGCACCCAGAGGGCCTCTGGGAAGGTAGAGAAGACAGCCCTGCATGCCCCAGGGACAGCAGCAAACACAGCAGCACTGACACAACCTCCAGGGCGAATGTCACTTGAAACAATAAAAGGAAATCAGCTAAGAAGCCTTGGGTTCACCTCTGCTGTGGGCAGCCCTGTCCATGCTGCAGGGCCCTCTGTGGAGAGGCAGGGGATGCCTCATGCTCCAGCTGGCTCCAAGGCAAGCAGCACAGGGTATGGGTGAGCCCTGCAGCTGCACTGGCAGTGCCTGTGGGATGTGTGGCCCGTGGAGAGCCCAGGCTGGAGCAGGCTTCTCCTAAAGCACAGCAGCTGTGGATGCCTCAGGCTGGAACAGGGAGCAGCTGGAGAAAGGAGGGGCAGAGAGGAGCTACCAGCAGCTGACCACAACCCCTGTCCCCACAGCTTCACTGTGGAGAAACAGTCCTGACCCCCTATGGGAAAAATATTGTAAATATCTTTTGGGACTGTAACATGCCTTTGCTCACGTCTGAAAACCTTTAAACCCCTTAAGATCACTTGCAGAATGGCTCTCTGTGCAGCTGAAGTTAAAGACCTGTTATTAATTTTGCATTGAATTAGTATACAGAACTTCAGTATTAGAAAAAGCAGCTCAATAATTTCTTTATCAATATCTTGGATTTTTCTTTTTTTGTTTGTTTGTTTGTTTATACAAAATAAAATGCTAAACAGCTTTTGCCTGGTGGGGAGAAGGGATGAGGAAGAAAAAAAAATAGAAAAGAATGATATGTGGAAAGATAAAAGTCCTGACACGAGGCTCTTGTGTCATGCCACCTTCTGTTGTCAAATACAGAACTTACACAACAAACCAGATCCCCAAAATTACAAAGTATACTGTATCCCAGTGCTTTACTAAAACTACACAGCCCAGGGAATATAAGCCTTTGCTATCACAGTTTCACTCTTCTGCTCAGATAATACAGGTTTAGCTTTGCTCAGGATTTATTTAATTCTGAGTATTAGGAAAAGCTTGGGACTGATTACTACCAAGGGCAGTAGTAGTCAACATCTGTTGCTGATATACATTTACTCAGATGAGTTAATATGAGCAAAACAGTGTAAACGACCCCAAAGAACATAAACTCAGTGGTACAGGAGATTAGGGATATAATGGGATATATCTGTGAAAGCAGCAGGATGACCTGTACCCTAACCAGGACCAGAGCAGACCAGGTCTGTGTGCTGTTTGTAGGCTTTGACTTGCAGGGGCAGCATCAAAAGAGCAGGCACTTGTGGCTGGTTCAGGATAATCACTCCTGCCATGCAGCACTGCTCTGCTCTCCTGTAATCTCTCGGGTCATTATAGTAATGCAAGGGCTGTCACCTAGACAAAATGCAAAAGTATGCTTTTCTCTTGTGAACTGATGGCAACCCCAGCCACACTTTCTAGCTGGAATTAACATGGGCTTTGCCTATGCATGTTTCCTTCTGTATTTCAGTTCAATCAAAGAGAAAGTGTTGTTTCTATACATTCACAAAAGTAATATTCCCTAAAGCATAATGATTCTGTTTTTCCTGTATATACCGTTTTCAGAGTGTTGCTTTGGAAAGCAAAGAAAATGATGGACTTTTCCTGATAGATTATATGACTGAAGGTGACTTAGTTTTTGAAATATTTCAGAAAAATTAGATGCCTTAGAAACTGGGGAGAGGACTCATATCTGTCTTCTTTCTGCTACAGGCTGAAGTATGGAAGTGGAAAACCCTTTTAGTCTTCAAGGAAAGCTTAAGCATACCAGGCTAACCCCAAAGCCATGATGACCAATGCCACCTACTAGCAATACTAAATTTTCAGGTATCTAGCTAGATTCTGTAAAAACGAAACTAAATTATCTTTAAGCCAATAGCCAAATCTAAAGGTAAGATGAAAGTAGTCTGGTTAGATTGGCAGGGACTGCTGTGTTTGGCTTTATTATTGCCTTTTCCTTGATTATGAGAAACATTATTTTTCCCAAAAATAATGTAATCTTTTCCACTTCTACAGGCACTTAAGCTATTGGAAATAGCCTTCATTTCTTATACTCTCTTTCTGAAGTATCCTGTAATTGTGGCTTTTGATTTTTAAAGTATATATTCAGTGGCCACCAGGAACATACCAGTAAAATGTTTTATGAACCTTCTGATCTGGAAATTTACTGAGTAATTGCAACAATTTGTTGGGGAACAATCCCTAAAACCACAGGTACTTCCATTCCTATGGTACACAATCACATTAGCTTTATGTTTATGCTGAACAAATGCAATTCAAGACTTAATAACAATATTAAATTGCATAATTAATTTAGAGGAATTAAAGAACACTAGGATGTATTGAGACAATTAAGATCTTTAGCAGGATTATCTTATGATATTTTCTGCCTCATGAAGGCAACGTAATACTAGCACACCATCAGCCCAAGCAAAGGCTCTCACTGGGATAAAATTTTAAATTACTTAATAAAGAATTTAACAGACAAAATTCTGCGATCATCTTTCATGGAGTTCATAAGTCAAGAAAGGTCCTGATTTATTACAAGCTAACCATGCAATTACAGAAATTATGCATCTTGCTGACATTACAGAAAGTGAGACAGAAATCTCAGCAATTTTCCAAATGCAGCAAAAGGAATGTCAAAGGGAGAGTGAAAACCCTCAAGGCTGAGCACAGTCTTACATTAGTATAACAAAATACCAATGCAGAATAACCAACAGAACTCACTGTGCCTTTTGTTTTCCTTGCCAAAAAGGTGTCAGTATAGGTTACTTTTGAATTAACTGCATAATACCACTCCAGTGATACTAAATTTATAACTGCATCAATGCTAAAAAGTACTCAATTATTTTCCATCATAAATATCCCTATGGCTTAACTTCCCAGAGATGTAAGAAATACCCTGAAGAGGGCTGCTTATACCATGTAACTTAACTATTTATTTTATTCTGAATCATTCTTTGCAGGAGCTTCTCCCCAGGATCACATGAAAAAGCCCACTGGTTAATTTAGATTAAACATCCAATACCTAAACAGGTAACTTTAGGTAAGTTGGATTCTACCCAAAACTATGGCAAGAATAAAAATCTATCCATTCCCTTCTTATAAAGCAGTGGCACACTCAAGGTCTGAAGACTTTTTAAGCCAGAATATATCACCCTCTTCCCTGCCATCTGAAAATCCACTGATTGCTAAACTAAATTTCTAAGTTGCCAGAGTAACTAATCTCACTCATTAATTCCTGTATTTCTACCTGATTCATTTTGCTGCTGTTTAATTAGCAGCATTCATGAACTAAGCATTAAGAATGTGCAAGGAGGAAGTAAGTCTGATGTATATAACCATGTAACAGGTAATGTTAGCTAGAGAGAAAATCGTAACACCACCAATCTTTGTCAACATATGTCAATGGAGCTGGCTTCAGGATTCAGAGCTAAACTCTGGTTTTTGACAGAACTCTACCAGGGAGGGCATGTTGTTGGACTGTGCCCTGAAGCAGGGAGGACAGCCAGGTGTTACTCTGTGTGTCTGTTCCAAACATGATGTATCCCTCAACCACCCTTATCCACAGGAAAGGGACTGTCCTTGCATTGACCAGATTATTCTGAGAACACAATTTTATTCTGAGGCTATAATATCACCCTTTAGGCAGCACTAATACCATCTTTCTTCCAGTACAGGTTCTCTGACCTGCAGATATCTTCCTCTGTAAACCTTGGTAAAGCGTAGATAGCTTCAACTGGCACTAAGGCAGTACTTCACGCCCTCCTAATTTCTTCAAAACAGTGCTGCCAGCCAAGCAAATATATTTGTTACAGACAGGAAGAGCAGCTCAGCAGCTGCTTTTACTCTGAATATATATATATATATATATATTTTTTTTTTTTTTTTGGTTAAAGAAGGACAAAAAACTTCTTTATATCCTTTTTTACAGTCCAGGAATAAGGTCATAATCTTATTCTACATTAAGTCAGTGAAAGAAACCCAGTATCAACACCCATGAAGAAAAAAACAATGTAAAAAGAAAAGCAAGCATTCCTAATTGCTCTATATTTGTACTGTTCTGGAAGACTGGCAAAGCAATGCTGAAAACTCTCTTTCTGGTGTCATTTATTCCTTTAAATAGTGCAGTTTTCTTATGGAGAGCTGATTTAATGGCAATATCAGTTCAAATCATAGGGAGGTTCTTTAACAGCTAGTAATTTTCAAGGACAGCATTTAGACCTTGCAGCAAATAAACAAATTCCATCTACAAACGTTCTTTCCCCTATTATATTACTTTAAGCAACTTTTCAAGGTGCTGCTATCTGTATAAAAAATAGCTCTTTCTCAGCCTGACAAACAAAAAGAACAACTGGCAAAATTTTAATAAGACTGTAAATTCAAAAACCAATATGAAATTATAAAAAGTGTGTTGATGCCTCAAGCACTGTCATATATGCATTGGATGTAAAAATGCCATTTATTTAAAATCGTACCACTCTGAAAAAGAAGAAAGAAGTGTAAGGAAGCCCATGACGGATAATAGTAAGGGTCCAGCAATGCAAGTTCCCAGCTGAGGCTTATAAACTTTCAACCAGGTGGACTCATCTTATTTCAGGCAGAGACAGAGCAGCTGTTGGTGGCTTGCTTGCAAATATAATGGAGGTGAACTTCAAAGCAAAGTTTGTTGAGACAGAGATTTATGCTCATACAGAGAACAGAATTTTATAGTGGACATGACTTTGACAACTACTTTTACTTAAAAGAAGCCAATCTTTTTTACAACGGTCTAGCATTCAAATGACTTAGTAAACTCACAGTACTCTCTCCAGCAAATTGATGTTGCAACCAATCTGTGCCTATTTAGACACAACCTTTTCCCTCATATTTTATACTTCAGTGAAGAAGTATGCACCTTGTTTAGGGGAAGAGGGGATACTCTACTCAGCAGGTATCTTCCACAGCTTGTTTCTGGTTGTTTAAACTGTGCAACAGCAAATGATAGAGCAGATTTGCTGGGCTTTACTTTAGTTTTCTTCCCACAAGTCTGGAATTATTAAAAACCCCATAACCCACATTAGATTACAGAAAAAAAAGCTCACCATCAATATACTCTGCTGCTCTGAAGTGGGTGGTTGTTGGTCATATCCTCACCTCATAATAATCCCAGTTACTAAACTGCTGGAACCTAGGTTCTCTACTCAAGCCAAAGCTCACCTCAAGAGGAACAGACACAAGCAATTCTTTTCCACTTCTAAATGCACTGTGCTTAAGATGAAGAATTAAGGTCACTGCTTCTTAAAAGATTATTTTGATGAAATTCATGCTTATTCACTCCTAGGTGCAAAAGCTTTCAGTGAAAGATAAAAAAAACCAAACAATTCACCCAAAACCCAACCAAATACTGCAGAAGCAGGCAGCTTAGGTGATTTGTATTATAGTGTTGAAAGGAATAATAAGGTTTTGCTACAATTTTTCTGCTGCACTGAGCACCCTGCAAGCCTTGATGCCAGCCCGTTTGCATGGCACAGCAATCCTGGTGGGCTCCTCACAGAGAATCGCGTCTCTAGCCAGGATTAGCTCCAGAGTGAACAGAGGAACCACACGCGTGCTCCAAAACAAAGCCTCACAGAGACATTTCCAGCTACACTTTTCTTTATTTCCCTTTCTTTAGGACCATTTTCCCCTAGCTTACAGTGCATGATCTACACACTCTTCAATCGAACTCTATCTCTTAGTTTAAGAAAGCAGTTTGCTGAATTCTCCTAAAAGAATTGGGAAGATGGTTAGATTGCTACATGTTTTGCAGTGGCATATTCCAGAACAGTGCCCTGCAAGTCATATCTGAAAACATGTTGAACTGTAACTCACTCACTACAAGGAAATTAAATTTTTCTTCTGTCAGGGAACCACTAAAGTTTCTTATGTCCAAATTAATTGTATCTACTAACTTTAATTTTCCAGACACAGGATGAGAAGATCAGCTACTTGGGAATTCTGTACCTGTAAAGATACAAGTCAAAAACCAAAAAACCCCTTTAAGCAAATATATAATGCCAAGACTAAAATATAGATACAAATAAAATAATAAATAAATAAAAAAAAGTAATTAAATTTAATCTCTACATAATATCTCAGCTGATTCTGAGAAGTGTTTTGTGTATTTGACTAGGGAAATACCCATTTTTATCCAATATTAAGAGTTTAAATGATGAAAAACTTTCTTTGTTATTAAACAGAAGTTCTACTTGTTCAGAAGTGATAAAAATAGCAAATTCCTACCTCAGGTTTACATACCTTTAAATGCTAACATTATAGCAGGAAAAGGAACCATTAGAAAATGGTCTCACTCCTCCTAATGTATTCTGGGATTTCATTTTTTTCACTTGCAGCAATAAAAAACAAGTTCCTCTTTACAATAAGACATTCTAACATCATTGTACTATTGCTGTTTGGAAGATTAAAATACTTTATTGCTAAAGGAATTCAAAGAATCCAGCCATATGTAGTCTTTTCAATTAAGGTTATTTCTTCAAATAAAGCTCAAGCAGATATAAAAGTATTCCAATTTTATATGCTTACTGAAAGTGAAATTATTTCTTTGAGCTTTCCAGTTTTTAGCTATAATCAGGCTTGATTTATGCAGAAAAATGTTGAAAAAAAATGAAAATAATCTTAGAAAACAGCTGTTCAACAGAGATATGGTTTGGGGTGTTTCCCTACATTTTTTCAATTTTTTTTGTTTTAAATGTGATACCTAAACTTCTTAAAATTTTATCTTTTTTTTTTCCAGTCAAATACTTATCAACAATCTTGATTATCTAATACAACGACCAGTGAAAAAAACCAGAAAGCAATTATTTACAAGTAACTGTCAAGTCCACTTGTGGTTAGGCAAGAACAATTTAATTTTATTGACAAAAAGAGATGCTTTCTGTGTTTAGGTTTCCTGTTACCAAAGGCAACACAACAGCACCTGAGATTGGCTCAGCTGGTTAGAGGCTGGTGCTAATAACAAAAAGGTTTTGGGCTCAATTCCCATATGGACCATTCACTTAAAAATTGCACCTGATGATCCTTTTGGGTCCCTTGAACACAAAATATTCTGTAACCTGTGTTTTAATACTAGGCTGGCACATGTTTTGCAATCCTGAAACTTGAAGCTGAATCTCCATGCCAAAAAACAACAACAACTAAAAAACCTGAAACAAACAAAAAAAGCAGTTGAGTTGTACTTACAGGTAAACATTCTCATTCAGGGTGCCTGAAATCCCACTAGCTATAGCACCCCTAGCCATGTAATTGTAATACAGAACTACAGCCCAAAAATGCATACCAAAAAAAGAAAAATTAACATACAGACAAAACTCACATACAAAACAAATATTCATTTCCAACTTAGACTAAAAGTGCCTAAGCCTTCTCTTCCTTTGCCTCTACTCTGACCCTTGTTATTCCAATAATTTGTGAAATTATTTGCTACAACTCGTGCATTTGAGGTCTTCACACGCTGATGTGAAACACAGCAGCCATCACAACAGCGACCTAACTCTCCTCATGCCTTGTGGATGTGCAGCATATTCAATTTACACTGAACATTTGCAGCTCCCAGCTGTACAACAATCTGCATCTTTGGGCTCTTTGGCAATGTACAACATGCAGATCATTTCACTTCCAAAGGGCACTTGGAGAGAGCACATTTTAAAGGGCAAGAAGTCACTTCGTTATGAGAAGAGCTCAGAAGTTCTTCCAGCACATCAAGCCCAGCTGCCTAAGGAGCCCAGATGTCAGAAAACATCTTTCAAGAACTTGCCACTTGCATCCTGTGATTGCCATCCAAGAAGGTAAAAAAGAGGGATGAACCATCTCACGGGACAGGATGGCTGGCAATCCCTGCAGAGTTGTATCCTGATCAAAAGATTTACAAGACTGAAATAAGATATTAAATTTAATGGATAAGTAATGATGGACAGCATATTTGCACCTAAACCCAAGCATATATTGCAATTAAATTACACACTTGTTTTGTTGGGGTTTTTTTGTTTGTTTTTTTTTAATCTTGCCGATTAGTTACATATTTTTGCAAAAACATAAACCTAACTTGCTTATTACCACAGCTAAATTCTGGGACATTGTGAATACCTGAAATGGTAAATGTAAATGGTAAATGAGAGACTTTTTTTCTTTGCATTAGTTTTGTGTTTGAGCATACAAAATTAACAGGGTTTTATTCTTTCACATGAGCCTGGGGACCTATACTGTGAACAACATCAGTATTGGGTTTAGAAGCAGGTAATAAACAAGTAGTGAAATGGACAGATTAACAACATATTTTGAAAGTTCTCGACAAATGTTTGTTCAACTATCAGAAATAACACCTATAAATGTGTAGATGAATTTAAAAAGAGAGTTATTAAACTATACCCTCTTCAGCTTTTACATGCTTTGTAAGATTTGTTGAAATCTAATAAAAGTTTGTATTCTTTCTAGGGAACTGCAACTGAATTCTACTGTTCATAGATCCAAAATAAGCAGTTTGTGTAACCTCAGTTTAAATTCATTAACAGTAGAAGAATGTTGTCATATCCTAGAGATATACACAGAGCTCAGATGAAGAGACAGTCCATAACCCATGCTCTGTCCTTGAACCAGCATTTCCAGCAGTATTTTACTATTAATTTCTACAACAATCAGATAACTTTCCCTTTGAATTGTGACTTCAAAGCACTCAAAGTTTTGGATCTAAAAGAGTTTTCTGATAACATACTTAATCTAATAAAAAAGTAGTGTACAGAACTATTTAAAAAGTATTTTCCTACAAAGGATGACAATTTCTTTGGAATCTTTCTTGTTCCAAGCAATCTTGGGATCATCATTAAATACTGGCTGCATAAAGATTACCTCTATGTATTTCCCAAATAGTACTCCAGCTCTGACAAGATAAGATGAAAGAACAGTGTTACTAGCCAGGGTCAAAAGATAGGGCAGTCTAAAACACAGAGCACTTTGCATGATAACAAGATTTTATTTTTTAAATATAATTTTGTGTGGGTTATTTTGTTCCTTAGGTTTGCAGGTTTTTTTGGTCAGTTGTTTGGGTACTTTTTTTTTGCGGGGGAGGGGGGTTTGGGGTTGTTTTTTGGGTTTTGTTTTGGTTTTTTTCCCCCTTAAGTAGGATAGGAAGTCATGAAACAACATAAGTAAATGGAAAAGAACAGCATTTTCTAAAGAGACAGATGAAAGAGTCCATATATAAAATAAAGGAATATTATAAAATGCATGGGAAGGAAAAAATAAAAAAAATATCTCTAATTTTTGTACAAGAGTCAATACGAAAATTAGCTTACTTCTGCATGCATTGTAATTGATGTAACCTGATTTCAGAGCCAACATTTTATTCGTGCAATTCTCTACTTTTTCTTCCCTCTGGTTATGTTTTTTAGCACACTTGATCAACTGTGTTTCTCCCATAAGGATGCTCAAAGCAAGTCCATGACCAACCTGATTGCTGCCTAGCCCACCGTTGTAAGGCAAGGTAGCAACAACACCCCTTTTTCCTTCCAAAATTAAGTAGGATATAATATCCAAAGAACACTTTAAAGAGAAATGCTAGCAGCTTTTAGTCTGAAGCTGACTACACAAATCTCATGCCACATTTGAAAAGGACAAACTAGATTGTAACTTATAAAAATACCTGCAATAATGAAATCTGTGTGTTCTTTCATCCTTCTTTCAGTCTTTGACTTACTTTCCCTTCCACCTCTGTAAACAAAATTTCAATCTCTTAACTTCCTTTTTATTTTTTATATGCAGCATTATGTTTTTTGTGGGTGTTGCCCCTTAAGCTTCTAAATATTTTTAATTTCATGTCCTTCTCCTCTGTCTTTCCATGGTACTGAGATGTTCTCAGTTCCTCCTCCTTCTTCTTGCTAGATCTTAGCTCTCTGAGCCATTTCTCTCCTCTAGCAATTTCCTGATAGCCCTTTTAATGATCTTTTTTTCAGCAACAAAGAGAACCTGAACTGCTGCATCAATGCCACAGCAGTCTGGAAGCTAAAGATGTTTAAGAGGTGTGTTAGAAACTCTTCTGTCACTGACTATTTTATTATTTATACTTTTAACTTTTTTATTTGACTGGGACTTTTCACAGGGACTTTGAAAGAAAGCAAAGATGGAAGCAGAGGCATGAAAACACCATAAAAGTGCTGGAGATGGTTTGCAAACAGCAATCGCAAAACAAGTCAAAAATAAACATATTGCTTTCATAGTTTTTACTGTCATGTGCCCTCAGAAGGTAACTCAGACACACCATGAAGATCCAGCACCATCATTCCTGACAGAACAAGAGCAGAGCTAAGCCTTCCTTTGCCTTCAGGTAGGGAGTAGAAAGGACACAGGGTTTGGACATATTGCAATAAGTTGTCCTGATTGCCATAGAGAAAAATGAGCTAACACATTACCTATGCTCTAATCTACCTTTTCAGTATATATGCCAGTTATTTACTTCTGCATATGTCCCTTATAAAGTATGACAAGGAGGACATAAAGGTGATGAGGCACACTGAAAATCGTGAAATATGAGTGTGAAAACCCTGTAGAGAAAATCCCCATGAATCAGTGATATAAGCATAGGAAAGAGAAAAGCAAGGCCAAAAATAAATTAATTTATTCAAGGATATAACAGCTTAATAATTCTTTCTAACACTTGAACAGATAACTAGATATGCTATTTGGTTTCACAGACCTGTTAAAAAAATTAAGAAAGAAAAATAAGAAAAAAACCAACCTTCCTCAGAAAATTAATAATAAAGGCAAGAGAATATAGTCTGCATTATAGGAAATACATCTGCTTCCTCAGATGATAATATGATAAATCTTGACAAGATGTTTAAATTTTCACGAGTTCTCATATATACACAGAAAAAAATGAGATGTAAGAATTAGTACACCTTGCCAAGGAAAGGCTCTTGAATAAAAGCAAAACAGTGAAGCAGATCAGAAGGAACCACTAAGTGCTATTAAAAGGGCTGAGGAGACTTCTTCTAAAGAAAGTTGTAAAAATCAGATGAGTCGGTCTGGCAAAAGAACATGCTGAAGAATCAGAAAACCATAGAATGCTGTGGAAAAACCAATCACCTAGCTGACACTTTTTTTTTAGAGCCTTCTCACATTTCTCTGTTTCAGTCCATTTCATCCATTGCACGCAATTAAATCTCTTTATAAGAAATAAAAACAACTCTTCCCAACTGCATTTAGGCAAGTAGCAAGGCAAGTCCTTTGCAAAAATGCTTGCTGTTCACATTTATCTCCAATAGTAATTTCAGGAAAAAATCAGAGTCCAAACACTGGTATTTCTAACTAACTTTAAATTAATACAATTCAAGAACACAAGAAATAAATGTGAGAAGTTTTGTTTTGATGTAACCAAGTCCACTTCTGCTTCCTATGGACTGAATGCTTTGCATCTTAAAGCTCTTAACAAATTAAAGCAGATAGCACTTAAGAAAAAGATAGTAGTATATAGTAAAAATTTACTAGCATAAATTGAAAATTCATATACTGTATTGATAACTCGATAGTGTCAGTTGATACTATTTCTGTGATTGATTTTAAATAAATTTATTTTAATTCCTTGCATCAGATTTTCAACCCATTTCAAAAATTGCAGAAAAATATATTTATTCCTCTTGTGCCTGAATACCTCATATTAAATCTGTTTTAGTTCCACAGCACTGTGCATATTAACACTGAGCATGTTAGAAAAATACTATCTTCATTTTCTAGAGATTTTGTAGACCTGAAATGCCTGCTCTGTTACACACACCTACAGAGTGCACCATTTGGTCTCTTATTCCAGTTCTCCAGGATGGAGAACATAACTACAGGTAGCAGCTTCTCCATTTTTCACTGAATATCAGTGTCAGTGGAACTTTGCAGGAAAAAGGCATGATTGCAAACTTGCTTTCTGAAGTAGGATCAACTGGTAAATATATACAACGTGTCATGGCAAACTACTGAAATGCCTGAGAAATACACAGGCAAGCACTGACAGAGCTTGCCTTCACACCCAGCCTGTCCTCCACAGCAGCAGCCAAAAACTGTTTTTGTCTCTTGCATTTCATACAGCACTTTCACTCTGCACTCTCAGAGCTCCCTGTTTGATGTCAGCTAAGCATCTGACTCCACAAACTGAGATGCTCATTTCTGGGCTAGAAATGCCTTAGGCTAGCATTTTTAACCTCCTGCTTTCACTTCCATGTGTTTCTCTAATCTCCTACACTCTGGCTGTACTGTTGTGAAGTATGTAATGATAAGGTGGTAGAAACTCCTTGTAACACGTTCATAAAAATTTGAACAGAGACAAACAAAAGAGTTTTGCCTCTTCTTGGCACATATTTGTATTTATGGCAATCCTGTGGGGTACAGACCAGTTACTAATAACTATGAAAATACTGCCTGAGATACTGAACTTAGAAAGATCTCTATGTAATAATGGATTTTTTTTTCACCTTATAATAGAAAGTGCTAATTGGTGGTACATAAGATATTAACATTATTTAATGAGCACTACAAAGCTTCAAAGAGTTTAATCGACTTTTACTTTTGCTGGTACTGTTCCATGTCTGAAAACAGTTTTCTGTCAGTTTTGGTTAACAGCAGCTTTAGTATTAAGTGGCTCAGCAGTTACTCACAATTATAGTTTTGTATCTAGAGAAATAGCTTCACAGAATTTAACCAGTTTTTGACTTCACAGACTCAATTCTAGATCTAATTGCAAAATGCTTCTGAATGATGCTTTAAAAATTGTAACTTACATCACTTGTCAAATGGTTATAACCACCAAGCAATCTCTGGATGCCTACAGAAAAAATTGAACTATGGTTTATGATACAAAACATTAGACCATCTCTTAGCAATTTCCTTTCCTCCTTTTTTCCACCTCTCACAGAAAAAGAAGATTAATCACTTTTCCAATCTATTTCAGCACATAGCTGCCCAAGCAGCTTTGTGGAAACACAGGGACAGGTGACAGGCACAAAATACCAGACTTCAGCATAGCTGAATATCTCTATTGTGAAACCCAAGACTAACACTGCTTTGAAGGTGTTGGCACTGCTGAGACCACAGAGTATCCTTGCCTTTACATGATATTACTGGAGACAAATTAATTATTGAGGGTTCTTAAAGTTCACCTCTGCAGGAACTGATACTGCACAATTAGGAAATAAAGCAGAACCTGCTCACTATGAGATCTACCCCATTTTTACTGCAGAAGCAACTTTACTATTGGCACAGTTGTTAACTATTGTTAAAACTCATATTGACACTGTAAAATCATCATATCCTCATAAGATGGATGTAGGAAATAGATAACAATTGCCTAATTATTGTTCATGATTATATACGAAGAGAATCCATTTAAAAGTCATAGGGTGAGCTAGAAGGAACACCAGTTGGAAGAGAGCTCTATGTTCATAAACTATAGATATATTTCCCCAGGATTATTAAATACCTGATCTTATGTGGGCTTCACCAGGAAAACTTCCACAAGAACTATAATGTGCAGTTTTATAAATTGGAAAATAATTTATGAATGATGATTTTTAGACCAGTCTAATGTAAACCAACTTTTCCTTTCAAATAAGAAGGAGAAAGTCAATTTTCTTCTTTACATCAACAAACAACACCAACTCTATGACTTTGCCACGTGGCAAAATACTTTGTGAACCGAATTGTGAAGAACTGCATTAGATACAGTGCCATTTTGAACTCTGGAAGGACATTATGCAAAGGACATTATGCATCGTGAACATTTATTCTGAAAATTTACATGGACTATTTCTCAAGTAACTAGTGAATCTGTTTTTTCATGTCTTCATCTGAACACTTGAACAACTTTTAGTGGGCACTTAATGCCAGTCTTGAGCCCAGTGACTTTCAACAGCTGATTCAAACATAGAATGCCATAAACATGCACAAAGAAAAGAAATAACCATTTTGAGAAGAGTTTTGGAAGATTTTCTTTGAGTTTCATTCACATGGATGACAAGTAGGCTTGATAGTGAAAAGGGGACAAAAGCTCACCTACTCTGTTTGAAACTAATTTAACACACAATAATCTTATTTGAAAATAACATATTATAAACACCAATAATTGTCTTAGATTGTAGTGATAAAAGATAAATTGTTGTCTTTTGTTATTGCCAGAAGATTGGATTGCATGTATCATTTGAATGTGGAAAATTATTGCAAGACATGCCTTAATGGCTGGTGGGGAAATTCTAGTCACAGAATCACAGAATAATTTAGGTTGTAAAAGACCTCACTGAGTCCAGCCTTTGACCCACCACCATCTTTGTCAACCACACCACGGCACTGAGTGCCACCTCCAGCCGTTCCCAGAACGCCTCCAGGATAGTGACTCTGACTCCCTGACCAGTCTGTTTCAATGTTTAACAACCTCTTCCCCCATGAAACTCCTTCTGCTGTCCAGCCTGAACGTCCTCTGGCACAGTTTGAGGCTGTGTCATCTCAGCTGTCGCTGGTTGCTCGGAATAAGAGACCGGCCCCCACCTGGCCCCACTCTCTTTACAGGTAGTTGTCCACCCTTGAGACTCCTTTTCCCCAGATTAAACAACCCCAGCTCCCTCAGTACAAGGGCTCAAGTCCATATTTAAAACTAGCATAACTCTTACGTAAGCCAGAATAAATCAGAGCAAGTCAGAAACTTGGTTTAAGATCTGAGCTGGCTCTTGGCTGCTTCTAAGCACTGATGGAAAAGTGGATGTGCATGGAAAGTACTTATGTACCTCCCCTCAGTGTTCCAACAAATCTTCTACATGCCTCTGAAACAGGCTTTTAAAAACATCAACTACCTGGCTAGGGCAATATTTTTGCAAGCAACGTGGTTGTTATAGCAAATCGAATTTGTCAAATTGTACTAGATACAACTACTTACTAATGCAGTATTACCTTCAGAATAGCAAATTTATTAGCATACATTACCTAAGAAAGAAAATGCATTTTAAATACCTATTTTAATAACTTGTAACAGTTACAAGAAAATTGTGGTTCAGTAATTTCCTCTTGTTTTACTGAAGATTGTTTATATGAAAATCTAATTGAGTACTTCACTGATTATTGTTGCATTTAATGATCATCCTAACCCCTCTTTGTTCAAGCTGTGAAATGCAATATTTGTTACAGACATAACTCACACATAATCATGTCCTTGATAACGACATGTTGGTAAGAAGAATGTTAGATCATAGAAATATTTTGCAATAAGAAATCTATTCTTATTTCCAATTTCCAATGCATTAAAAAAAAGGGGGTATACATGAAAATCTAACATGCTTAAAATTAACTACTGCCTTCTTTAAGGTTTTGCAAAATGAAATACATTAATTTTCAAACTCGGTAAATTAGCACGGATCATTATAACAATCTGCTTAATTCCTTAAATCCAAAAGTAATTGTTAACAGTTATTTTGCACATTAAAATTTGGGCATTCAGAGTTGCTGGCAACTTCTGGTTGGCAAAAATACACAAGCTGAAAGTGGATTGAAAACAAAACAAAAAAGACACTGAGGATCACTTAGGTATTAAACAGAAAACAACATTTAGTCTCACGGCTACATCCTGGAAATCCTTTGAGCCTTTGGTTGGAGCAAGACACGCATTTCTGACAAACAAAATAACATCTACTCTATTAAACATTTCTGTGTCAGCCATGCTTAGCAAAAAACCTTTGACTGCAGGTACCATAGTGAACTTTAAGTTGCACCATGCATCATTTCAATTAGATAAAGTTTTGGAGAACAGACAGTTTTAATTGTCTTTGCAATCTTGATTGGTTGTTTGCTCACTGTACCAACAGTGGATAATAGAATTCTCTATAAGGAAAAAAGCATAATCTCAAAACAAAGTAGACAGTCCAGTTTCAGTTTGCTAGCAGAAGGGTGTGGGGACAGAGAGTTCTGAGCAAGAAGTGACAGAAAACAATTCCTTAAAACTAGACAGACAATGGAATTCTCATATTTAATAGAACCTGAAGGCTTAGTTTGAAAACACCTCATTATTTAGACATTTCTCTATGGGTAAAGAATTTAACAACTCTTGTTCACACGTTTCTCTGACTTTCCATGTAGTATTGGTTATATTTCAAACTCTCACTGCTGCTCCTATATTTCATTATGTGTAATTGAACTTCAAGGGTACATCTCTCTGACAATGTGCAAATTCCTATTTTTGATGAGACCACTACAAAATATGAAGAATTCCTCAGCATTAATCCCAGGAAAGTCAGCAACAGAATTATGCAAAATTCATTGCTATTCAAAATGGTCCCAAGGACCAATTTTCCATTTTGTTAGAACTGGGAAAATCCTGAAACTGTAAAAACAAGTAGGACTCAAAAGCATCATTCTCCCCCTTGATGTTGTTTTGCCATCCTTCCCCAAACTCCTAAAGAAGGCACCTGATTAATTTCCCCTGGGCTGTCACAAGTCCCTCTGTGTCCCCTCCAGTGCTCTGGATTGGTTGCACAACAGGAATACCAGACAAGATCAGAAGAGCTGAGTTTTGGGAATGGCTGCAGAAGTCAATGATATATTTGAAAACTCTTGAAATACACAGACAATAGCATGTGAGATTACTCTTTTGACAGGATATACACTGTGCTCTCAACACATCTCTGGACTGAAGTATTTCTTTGAAATGACAGCTCTTTCTATTTTTTTGAACTTTAGATGAACCAAGCAGAGAATTCATATATTTCATATCTCTTCTTAAAAGTACACACACAGGATGTAAGATACCATAAAAGTTGCAGTATAAATCAATTGTCATCTGTCATCTTCAATATTGACATTGCTCCTCCAAAACAGAATAAACTGCTTGAGAATGACAGATGATTTTCCCTTATGGTATGACTTGCACATACATTGTTCCTTCCTCTTTTTTTTTCCCAGTTTCACTCTAGTTTTATTTGTATTGGCTAGAAAGTGAACTCTAACAAAACTTAGCTGACCTGTGTTTCATGTTCAGCCCAACTTTTAGCAAAGCACTGAAGGAGCTCCTGTAGTAAGCCAGTGGGGTAAAGAAGGTGCTGGGTAAAAAAACAGCAAATGAGGAGCCCTGAGATGCCAGACCAGTCCTCATTCCTGCTGCTGCCAGACCAGAAGAAGTGAATCATGCAGTGACTTGGGACAGTTTATTTTTTGATCTCTTTACATCAGTAACACCACTACTGGCTACACTGAATTAACATGAAAGGCCCTGCAGTATGTATTGTATACTTAACACCCAGGTACAACATACACTCTTACAGATCAAAAAAACAGTCACTCAGAAGGCAAGAAAATGGAATATATATTTGTATCAACTTCAGGGAAGTCAGTAAGTTTACATCATGTCAAGAGTTCAAAGAGAAGAGTCTGGAGTCCTGCCTGAGATCTTTTTGAGACTGAAATTTACTCTGGCTAATGTCAGACCAATGTAAATTCTATAGAAGCCCACTGAATTAAAATATATATATCAACCCAACACAAGCTGTTTCAGGATCTTCTCACACTGCCTATAGAGACACAAATGAAAATACTAACAGGCTTGCAACATAAATTAAGGGGTTTTGGAAATATCATAATTTATCATGTCATATCTAAATGTCACCTTTAGTTCATATAAATGTCACCTAATTAGTTCATAAAAATGCTTTTTCTGAAATTACATCAGCCTTAAAATTTTAGAAAGGTCAGAACTGATAAGCAGAAGCACATATATTCTCTCTGCCCCTCCTTAAGAGTTATTCTGCAAAATACCTGACAGAGAATTTTGTCTTTGGTAACTAATGTAAATAAGACGACCTTGAGACAATGTTTAACACAGATGTGTGTTCCAGACAGCCCTCAGTGGCAAGACAAACATTATTCCAACCAAATTTTTGAAAAGTAAAAAGCGCCAAGTTTATACTCCATATGCAGTCTCCTACTTAGTAACCTATCCATTGGAAAAGAGGAAAAAGTAAAAATCTTTCCACAGCTTTTATATAGATCCTTTATTTAAATATTCTGCCTTCTTTCTTTTCTAAATACGTAGCATTCTTTTTCAAATAAAGCCAAATCATAGCCTGATCATAGGAGCAAGTGATTTGCTGAATTTTATCTGTCTTATCAAGTCCTTTTATTTACATTTAATATGTTTAAGCACTTCAGGATTTACCTTTTTCCATTTTAAGTCTGGAGCCCGAAAATAAGCCCAGTGTAGAGTTGTATCCCAATAACACATCCTGAGGAAATGCTGATAAACAGGCCACAAAACATGGCAACAAATATTTCTAATCCTACCTATATTATATCAAAACTCCAGTAAGAGGTTTTATAGTCTTTAGTCCTGCATATATCAAAACTTACTTAAGAGGGTTTTTTGTTTCCAAGTAGACATAGATGCTTCAAGACTGATTACAGTTTTTATTTCTCTTAAAACAAGGCTTGAAACAATTGTTCCCATAATTGGTTCCCAGATTAAATAAATCTAAAACATCAAGCCAATGACAATGAATAAAGAGAAAAACAGATAATTTCTGATTTCAAATGGTTTCCTAATTTTTTGTTGGTCTCCAGAAAACACTATACTGATGCCCCAGAAATAAAGACTGAGAATCTTACAAATTTTTATAGTTTCAGAATACTTCCAAAGGAAAGGCTTCATGATGGAACATTCTTAATATTGGAACATTATTAATATTAACATGAAATTAATGAATCAATAAAAAATTATTCAAGAGCCCTTTTGTTTTTCATACCAAAATCAATTCTGAAGTCATTCATGAAACACTAGAAGGGTTGGGGACAGAAAAAAAGTTAATTCTCCTTTCTTCTACATTGGCATAAAAGAAAATATTGTGGAGCATTATTTAAAAAATCCCTCAGAAACCAAAGAAAAGGAAGCCAAGATTAATACTTACATTTGTTGGGTTCAGATTTTTCTTTTGTCGTTTTCGGTTTTTTTTTAGTCTTTATTTCATATGCTGATAACTACCCAGAAACACTGCATATATGCTATATATGACACTGAACTTATTTCAGGCCAAAATTAAAAAATGTAACAGCAAGTGTTTTCTCCTTCATCACTCAGTGGAAAGATTCAAAGTCACAAGTGAAACATTTTGAGAAAGAGGTCACAGTGAATTCAAACATGTGAAATATACAGAATCTACAAAGTACTTATAATTTTCCTTCTAAACGACACATTTTTGCAGCTTAGTTTCACCACATATGTCTACTTTGCATAAAACAAAGTGGTTTTGCAACATCAAGAAAACTGCAGATGAGATTTGCTCCAAAGCTGCACTACTGAACTAAAGGAAAACTCTCAGTAGTTCAACCACCAGTGAAAGTTCAGAGTTCGTTTCTGTCAAACACCTTACTCCTACAATTGTTCTTCTGTATGAAAATGTAAACAAGGTATCTGTACATACAGCCACACTAGGCAGTTACTGTAATAGACTGTGTCACATTTAATTTTTGCTTTCAACTCTGCTGAACTGCAGAGTCAAAATTCTTGCTGTTACGTGACTATAAAAATATAGTTTATATTTATATAAACGACCACTGAAATCTACTTGAGAAAAAATGAGAAAGAAACAATACCCACTTCAACAGAAGATAGTTCAACTGAAACGGAATTTCCTTTATGGCAAGACAGCAATTTACATTTTAAGTCTTCTTTGCTCCTTTCTAAAACTTGGAATCAAATGGGAAGAAAATATCTTAAGCTAAAAAGCCAGCATCTCCATGTCTTTTTTTTAGTGGTGTGCATTCTTTGATCGAGAAATGGTCATGCAGCTAGACAGGGACACCTTCCATGGGGCCAGGCTGCTCAAAGGCCCATCCAACCCAGCCTTGAGCACTTCCAAGGATGATGCATCCACAACTTCTCTAAACCTTATCCTATTATCCTTATCTCTAAACCTGAATCTTATCTAAACCTACCCTCTTTCAGTTTGAAACCATCTCCCTTTGTATGTCATTTCACCCCTGTTAAAAGTCTCTCTCCAGCCCTCTTGTAGGCTTCCCCCAGGTACAAGAAAATTTCAATTAGGACACCTCAAAGCCTTCTCTCTTGTGGGCTGGACAATCCCAATTGTCTCAGACTTTCCTCATAGGAGAGGAGCTTCCCTTCTTTAATCAATTTAGTGGCCCTCCTCTGGTCCATGTCCTTCCTGTGCTGGGGACCCCAGTGCTGGACACAGCACTGTGGTGGGATCTCACCACAGTGGACTAGAGGGGGAGGATCACCTCTCTTCACATGCTGGCCATGCTCCTTTCCATGCAGCCCAAGATATGGTTGGCTCTCTGGGATGCAGGCACACATTGGGGCCTTATGCCCATCAGCAGCACCAATTTTGCAAGAGGCAAGATGCACTGAATTTGGAAGAGCAAACGAATCATCTCTGAAGTCCAAAGAGAGCGGCTGCAAAAACAGCCAGCACTCCAGCCAGGATGCCAACACCTAACATTCTCCATATAAAAAAAGAGGTTGAATGTGTTAAACATATGTTTAAACAGTCTTAAATCTCTGTTCTTTTTTTTTCATGGAGCAATTCCTCCCTATTCCTATATTTTTCTCTCTCCTGTCCTTCTTGTCTTCTGCTTAAATTGTGTAGACAAGCTTGACAAGCTTAACAGAACTCTGAAGTGATGTAATTGCTGTGATAGGCCAAAATGCAGTCAGCAGCCTTGCTTCAGGCCAGAAGTCCAGTTACTGTAAGACTGCTCTCCATATTTCACTCATCTGTTAGAAAAGCAAACTTTGAAGTCAGACCTCTCCATTCCATCCTCTCATCCCTTCACATGTTCTTCCAAATGATTAGGACATTTGGGAAAATAATTTAGAAGAGTGCACAGACACTTAAAGGAATTTAAGCTGATATGAACACTGTCTAATTACTACAGATAAGTAAGGAAAGGAAAATTTTAACTTTTGAATGTCAAGAATATATTTTAAGGTTTTTCTTTTCTATTCTCATATGCCATTAGAATAAATGGGGATAGCTGCATATAAAGATGGCCAATGCCCATATGCAATCAAATCATCTTAATGATAAACAGTGATGTGATTTCTCATACAAAAAGATGGTTCTAATACAAAACTGAACATTCTAGCTCTGTACAATTTTCTTCTATGGGCCATAAGAGAAGCTCAGCATGGCTGATTAGCAAATGAGATAGGTCAAAAAGCCTAGCTTATTCTTTGAGACAAGAAAGAGACCTAAGCCCTTCCTTTCCTTTACAGCCAACCTGAACCCAAATGCAAGAATCATACTTTTAATTTTTCTTTCATCTTCTTTGTAATAATCTCCTGTCACGTCACAGTCATTTCCTAATATACAAGTTATAAATTGTATAACAATGTGATCAATATTTATTAAAAGTATAAAGCTATAATATATATGCATGTTTTTAAAATATAAACCTTTTATTTATATATAAGGTAAAACTAATATCTACACAAATTAAATAAAAATTAAAAGCATACTGGAGAAAAATTAATAGTAAGATGCATCTATTTATGGCAAATTCTTGCAGTTTCAAATGTTTGCTAAAAAAATTCAGATGAAAATATGCAGAGTTTTTTTCTGTTTGTTTGTTTTAAGATTTATAGGACACAATTAATGGCTACCACTGTGTAATTAATATAATGTTATAAAAAGATTTGGGGGTAAATAGTGTATGCAACAATTACTAGTTATTTACTACATATCTGAATATATTTTCTAAAGAATATGTAAGTGAATACATATATCTAAATAGAAGTTCTAATATGATTTTACAATTTCTTTAAGTTCAAGTTTACATGAATTCACTGGGAAAAAAAAACACCTAAAAAGTTTTCTGTAAAAAGGATATGGAAATGCTCACAACAAAAGCAAGAAGTCATATCTGGATAAAACACAAGGAAAACTGAAGCAACCCCTCTGCAGTGCAGAGCAGCATTTCTGCAAATGGGGAAATGTACTACTGCAGGTCACATGGACGGATGGAAGCCAAAGGCTCTGTGACAACACTCACTACGAGCAGCAGATGCAACTTCAAAAGCACTGGGAAATGTCTAGATAAGAGCAGTTGTTCTGGTAAAGCAATTCTTCTTGTCCTTTGCCCTGGCATAAATAACTTTGCAATTGAACAGTACAATCTGCTCTTTCTTCTGCCCTTACCATCTGTCCTGCTCTTGCATCACCATGATAGGCACCTCAGCAATAATCACTGAGGTAGGGGAATTTCATCAGACAGACATGGAGAACAATATAAAAATGCAAAACAGATTTCTAAAAGGAATCTAATGAAATGTTAGAGGAAAGAAACCCTGCACATTTGCTTGTTTTCTCTAAAGAAACACACAAAACCAGAATCACCATCACAATTGTGAATTATGCCCAATGTGATAAAAGCGAATATTCGGAAAAAAAATAACTTCAAGAATTCTCCAGGATAATGAAGTTTGAAATACTTTGCTTTATAAATAAGTCATCGTTCTCTTTACCTACTTTCAGATAGGTTTCTGTTATCTCATAATCATTTAATTGCAATTTTCTTTTCTTCTTTTCCAGTACCTATTTGTTTTTCAGTATTTATGCTGATTATATGACAACTCCACAGCAGAAAGATCCATTATTGAAAACAATCCCAATGTATTTTGAAGTAAATGTTTATGCTGACACAATGAAAGGCTTTTGCTCATCGAATATATCCTTGCATTTAATAGAAATCACTGTTCTTCTAGTGAACAGACAATTATTTTCCAAATAAAACAATAAAAATAGTCTGTTTTTAATAAAAATATAGGATGATTTTCTTCCAGGGAAAAATCACTACTCTGAGAAGCACAGACTTTCAAAACACCTCCATGAAGTAATTTTCAGACACTAAAAATATAAAGCAATTTATTCACTACATCTTATTAATAAGAAATTAGCAAAAAGCACTGAAAAATAGTAAGTATATAGTCACATCTGATGATGTTTTAGTAAAGTGAATATTCTCTTAATTTAACACAATGAGCTAAGTCACCATAATAATATAAATACACATAATGAAGGTGGCTGCCCTTCCCTTGGCATGTACAAATTACTACTATGAAGCACCTCCTGGGTCATGGAGGGCCAAAATCCTTGAAGCTCACAGCAAACTCACAGTCCTGTATTTGACTTTTCTAAGCTGCAAAACACAGAGATGCTGACAATCATCCATTTATTATTCCCCTGTATTTCCCTCTGGCGATTTGCTATGGGGACAGATGGAGGCTGTTCAATAGCTCACTTACCCTCTGTCATTACAGTCACAGAATAGATTATGGGTACACAGTGCTAATGAGACCCTCAGAACAAAATATTAAATGTCAGTCACCCTTGGAAACACATAGCAAATTAAAACTAATTTCATGTGTACACCACAGAATTACAAATTGATTTTGACATGACCAGAGTAAGATAAAAAGCCTGTAACAGAAAGCAGGAGGATCTGGACTTTATAATTAAATAAAATACAGATGTACGTTAGAAAAAAATAACCCAGGTTGGTGACTCAGCTACATCTCGTGGGTACTATTACAACGAATGAAGGCAGCTCCTGGATCAGTACAAAGTTCTTAATCAGACATTCTCCCAAATCAAATTACAAGTCAGAACAATAGGGAGGCACCTCAGAATAGCCTGTAGCCTGATGTATCACAGTAGTACTATAGTGAGGTGTTTTGATTTCAGTACATCCTTTCATATTTACCTTTCTCTTTTCTGTCTACCCCAAGGAAGTCCACAGGGCAAGTGCATCCTTCCATCTCCTGCTGTCCTGTGAGACTCTTACATCAGACACCACTGGAAATGCTCAGTCAGGTTCAGTGGAGCCCTGAGCGATCAGATCTTTTGAAAGATGACCTTGCACATGGCAGGGGGTTGGGCTAGGTGGTCTTTGAAGATTCACTCCAATCCAAAGCACTCTGTGGTTCCATGGTCTGTGGAAATGCTGGGGCAGGTTGCAAGGAAATACCACCTCTGCTCATATGTTGCCTGTGCTTACAAAGATCTGGCCTTTCATACGGCAGAAGAATTCACAGAGCCCATGAACAGAGCCAATAAACTCTCTAATTAGTATCATCACATCAAGTAGATGTTATAGTACAATTGTAACAAAAGAGAAGGAGAGAACTGCTTGAGGAACCAAATGTGCTTGTGAATAGATTCTTCACTAACCCCAGAATTGCACTGGTAGTACCCCACTGAAATGAGACCATGTTAAACACAGTAGGGACAAAGATGGCTATCTTCACCACTCAGCTAGCCTTGTCACCCTGTATTTCTTTTACAGAGCTGCTGGTAGTTGATCTAAGACAAAAGTTCTTTCATTCTCATTAAGGCAGAAGATATATCTGAGTCGTAAGACTCATTTTGATAGTTTTAATGGGACTTCTGTGGCTTGCATGCCTTGTGCTATCACTGTTGGAAAGAGCATTTCATTGGGAATGCACACATATCAGATGCACACCATCAGACTGAGAGGTCTGGAAAAGCTGGAGCTGAATATTTCAGCTCCTTTTGAAATATTTCAAGCCACTTCCTCAGCCCTTTTAGTGAAGAGCAGATCGCTTTTCCTGAAATGACAAAAGTATTAATGATCTTGACATACACGAAATGGGGGCTTCTTAAGAGAAAGTAATAAAATATCAATTACTTCAAAGATCATTCTTTAATGAGAATTCTTCCTCTTAGCAGCTAAAGTGATAGAAATCACCCATGATACTATTACATAAATGGACAATGTGAAAATGGGTATAATTTTGGTTTCAAAGCAGGAACCACAGTATTTCTTTTCATGGCAACACAGCTTGAAACAAACAGACCTGAGATGAAATTATCACCTTTGTTCAACTCAGTTTTCCCTAAATTAGCCACTACAAAACTATCTACTAAAGTACTTTCAAAGGATTGCAAATTGTTGCAATGGAGTGCACACAACTAGATTTGAAATACAATCTATCAGAAATGAATTTTTCAGCATTCAAAATACCAATTGCAATTGGCAAGGAAGATGGAAAGGGACCACAGTAGTAAATATTTTGTCTTCTTTAGAAATTGCTGCAAAAATATAGTTTTCAAGCATTTCCAACTACTCTTATTCAGTTGAACATGTTTCTAATAGAAACCTTCCTAGAAACCCTAAGACCACATGTCCTTGAGTGAATTAGGACAAAAGGTAAAACGACTCAGAGGTATTGGTGCATGGGAAGCTCAACATGACCTGGTCACATGCACTTGCAGACCAGAAACACAACTGCATCCCGGGCTGCATCAAAAGAAAGTGACAAGCAGGTCAAGAGAGGGGACTCTACTCTGCCCTCACCTTGAGTACTATGCCCAGCTCTGGGATTCCTAACACAAGAGAGACCTGTTGGAGCGAGTCCAAAGGAAGGTCACAAAGATGATCAGATTCTCCTGAGAAAAGGCTGAGAGTTGGGATTGTTCAGCCTGAAGAAGCGAAGGCTCCATCGAGACCTTAGCTTAGAGAGCTGGAGAGGGATATTCTACAACAGCACAGAGTGACAGAACAAGGGGAAATGGATTTCAACAGAAAGAGAGTAGGTTAAATTAGCTATTAGGATGATATTCCTCACTGTGGGAGTGATGAGGCACTGGAACAGGTTGCCCAGAAAAGTTGTGGATGTGCCATCCCTGGAAAAGTTCAAGGCCAGGCTGGATAGAGCTCTGAGCAACCTGTAGGTGGTGTCCACGCTCACAGCAGGGGTGGAACTAGGTGATTTTTTAAGACCCTTTCCAAACACAAACATTCTACGATATGCAGATCAAAACATCAAACCACAGAACTACGATTTTTCAGCTTCTTTTCAGCAATTTATAATCTCTCTCCAGAGGCACGGACATTTACCTTTCCTAAATCTTACAGTTTCAAGGTTTTCTTTACACAGCTCATGATTTCATAATGAAGTAGTATATTACCAGCCTTCTACTCCTTTTCCACAACACTGTCCAGAAGCCTCTGCTCCCATTCAGAAGAGCACGTGCTACTGGCTGTCCTGACAAAGACTGAAATAGATCCTAAGAGGGAGCAGCTCTTTGAAAACTTCACACATTTCAAGGCCCAAGAGAAACTTTTTTTAGTCCTGTGAATGGGGATGAACCCTGTCTGTTATAAACAAAACAATCATCCATGAACTCAGACAGTAAGGGATGTCTACTCAGGAGAAAAGTTTGGGTTTAAGTAATTTTAAAAGGAAAAGAGACTCTTCCCTAGCCAGCACACACCAGGCTGATTGGCTAAGAAGAGGCCATGCAACCTAACCTAAACAAGGCATAAATCAGCATTTGTGTCCCTGAGAACAAAGATTCCAATGCTTCAAACCAACTGCTTTGATTCCTGTTCTTCAAAGCGACGGCTTTGTTGCATGTCTAAGGAAACATTCTCTACAGTGACAAATTCAATTATTCCTTACAAAATACATGTAAATAACTATAGGAACTATAGTTATAGGAAAGGAGAGGGATTCCCTCATCACATATTTCCATAATTCCATCAGAGAAGCTCTTAATAATGATAAACAATTTTTAAATCTCAGTTTAAATGTCTATTATACTTCAAAAGTATGCTTATCTGCATTACAGTACCTCTGTATCAGATAAAGCTTTTCTCTTTTAAGTCTAAAATAAAAAAAAATACTGGAGATAATAACCCTAATTTCCTAACCTCTTCAGGGAGATACAGTAACTTTCTTCTCAAACAAACAAAAATCACTCAAATGAAAATGGTTTATATTACCTATTAAAAGGCTGGTGATGGCATGCAATGGAAGCAACAGAAAGCTTTGTCTTGTACTACTTTACATATTTAACAACATTCCATAAGCATCAATTCCCACAAGCAGATTCTGAGAAACCAATAGAGAATTTCTATTACAGTGTTAGAAAAAATACAAGGCACAATTAAAATCACTGTCCAGGAGACAGAAAATGTCTGGATACAAACCCTGGTTTAAGAATCATCCTTCATCCCTGAGAAGCACAGGACCAGTCACGATTTACAGCCCAGCCACCAGCACTTCCCTTCCTGATGCTGTGCAGCTGCCAGCCTCTGGAGCAGCCCAGCACAGCTGCTTGGTGTGATGTACTGGAAGTATCCAGGAGAGGGTAAGGCAGCTGAGACAAAAGGAAGGTGGAGGGGTGTGCATGGGAAACAGCTGAATGTGATTATGCATCCTTGCTCTCTTTTGCATGCAGGAATGGAGAGTTGCCCCAGTAATTCCTTACCAGGTCTCTGGTGAGAGCTTGTAAGGAAAATGTGCCTAGAGAGCCTGTTGTCTCTTGCTGTTGTATCAAGTTCAATTCCATGCAAGAAAAACATAAGTTCAGTCTCAAGGCTTCAGAAAGGCTTGAAGAAATTAGGGCACATTGCTTCCAGTGACTGATTTTAAAACATGACACAGAACACTGGAAAACAAGAGCTATAATGAAAACGAAGAAAGGAGTGATACTAACCCACCTGCTTTTTGACCTGAAATGAGAGAGATGAGACTCAGTGACTGAGTTCACACTAAGCTCAATTTTGGCACTGTGGGTAATTTCCCTAGATATAGCATTTTCACTATATAGGCACTCAAAAAAAAAAACAAGCATTGAAAATTAAATAGTTAGCAAGATATCATTACCTGCCTTGGTCAACCTACTCTTGTAAATTTAATTAAAAAAAATATTACGGGGCAAAGTGGTTGGTTTGTTCAGTTTCTCCTTCTAAAAAAAACCCCAAAAAAACAACAAAACCACCATCGCCACCAAAACAGTCCTGTCATCTCAGTGTCAGCATTTAGCATAGACAAGATTTGCAAGGCACTCACTAGTATTCACACTAAGATTCACTACCACCAAGTTCAAAAGTCAAAATTAGTTACGACAGGCTGTAAGGCGAGTCTAAAATGTTTTAGAGTGGGGATAGCGAAAATATCTCTCATTCAGCTGAAATCTGCTGATGATATCACTACAGTCAGAAGATTTGTATCATTTCAACCTTCCCTATTGGCATCAATCTATGAATGATCCTCATGCTCACTTCAAATGCAAGTAAGGACATTTTATAAACACAACAAAATTTTTTTATTGATTAATACGTGGTTTTTCAGTCTGCAAGGACACACCGGAATGAAATCTGGATCTGTGCAAAGCCTATCCCACCTCGCTAGAAAAGAGTATTATTTTGTGCTCATTATTCTGATCCTCAAAAAGTGATTTATGGGAATGAGGAATGTACTGGTGAAAAAGTACACAAGCTATTGACAAGGCTGATTGCTAACATTAAATGACTTTAACAATTATTAGTTTTTTTTAATTAAAACTTCCCTGTTCATTCCAAGCAAAACTTTTAAAGCTGCACTATGTCTCCCTGATGCTCAGACCTTTAATAAGCAACTGGTCTCTCTGTATTTTATGGGCTGTGTTAATAGTTCTCTAAGGTGTTCTGCACAGCTAAGAGACCAATGTCTCTAAGCTGCATTAGGAGCCCACATCAGACATGTAATACATCTCTTAATGTTCAGAAACGATGCATATAGACTATGGCCCTCTCTGTCCCTTTTATTTCCTGTAAAATTATCCCTATGATAAATTATTAATGTGATCTAGCATTTTACTGACTCATCTCTACACTCATTTCAGGATCAGAGATGTAATACTTTGAACAGTACAGGGTTGTAATTCAATGTCATTGCCTAAAGAGAAAGTATTGGTGAATTATTTCTTATGACAACCTCACCTAAGATGATTGGAGAAACCTCATGAAAAAAGGCAAGTATGCTTAGATATTTTTGAGAATAGGTCAACACATTAAAAATAATCCTAGTGCATACTATCAATAAAAGGCAGGAAGTGTTACTGAGTTCCAGTCATCAACTTTGCAGGTTAAGAAAGTATCCCCTGAGTTGCTGGATGGGGTTCCTTCCTACTACATGCACTGCATTAAACAACATTTTTAATCACAGTCAAGAGGAGTAATTGTAAGGGCAAATCTTACCAATTATCTTTTGTATACTACTGTCAAAGCTTGTTACACTAACAAACCTAATTGCATATGTAATTAGTGAAACTCCAATAGACCCAGTAAAATACTGTTACGATGGAAGACAAAGCCTGGTACTTACCTGCCTAGAAAGCAACTTTAAAAAAACACAATATTACAATAGCTGATATATAAAAAGTTTGGTTTTTCTTCTTATTTTTTTAAGAACTATGTAAAAAATTATTTAAAGAAAGATCAGGGACTAATGTGTCTGGATGTCTGAATAAATTGCCACAAAGATAGTTCTAGATCTATCCTACCAGTATACTCCCTTCTACACTTACGTGACAATAAAAATATCTGAGCTGGCTGGCACAGCTCTGCAACTATATGGAGAAAAAAATAAAAAGTCAGGGACAGCGTCCAGCTGAAAGTCAGCTTGGATGTCACAGCCTGTAGAAAAGTGCCTGGGCAGCACTGCAACACTGACAAGGTTCCTGCATTAATTGAACAGGCACCAGAAATCAATTAATGATCTCAATGACATGAAAGGCAAAGGTCTCAAGGAGAAAGAGGTGTAAGTACAGGGAAAAGCCACTGCCTCTTTTCAAGGGAAGTTGTCTCTGAAAGACAGAAATGGAGCTTGGATGCCTGGCATAGGCTTTTCATCTCTGGGATTCCAGAGAGCGCCTGCTGAAGATCACAGCTAGGCTTGGAAGAAAAGTTGCACACATACATGCATGAGCAAAAAAAAAAAAAAAAAAAATCTGGCATGGGAGAGACTATTTGCTTTCTCATATAATCTAAAAAAATATGGAGCACGGAGACTGAACAGGAGTCAAATGACAAATTTTTACTGTTTATTTTAAGTGGATGGTTGCAAGATTTTTTTTCTGATGAAAAGGACTGAAGCAGAGGTGAGGAATGGAAAAAAGATGAGAGAGCACCATTTGTACCTATCAGACTACCTTCAGAGGCAGGAGTGGCAAGAAGCTGTTGTTTTCTGCTGTGAGCATGTGAAAAGCAGGCTCCAGGGTTACCTTTATTGTTTGTTGCTCCCTTGACCTCTCCTGGATACCTTCAGCACATCACACCAAGCAGCTGTGCTGAGCTGCTGCTGGCTGAGGGCATCCCCAGGGCTCTGGGGAGAAGAGGCAGCAGGCAGCCCAGGCCAGTGCAGGGTTGCCTGAAGCAGGTGGCTGCAGAGCCTCAGGAGGTGAAGGGACCCATGGATGGGCAGCAAACCATGGCTGGCCCAGTGTGTCTCAGAGTACAGGGAATTTCAAGACAGAATTTGTTTCCATATTTCCTCTCTGTCCTGGAATGACAATTTTGCATCTCCCTGATAGTTTTTCTCTTGCTTCATTTAGAAGTGGTCTATTAAGTTTCTCCAAATTTTTTTTGAGAACTATGAAGGGTTTTTCTAATACCCTAATCAGTTTGCAAGGAGTTTAAACGAGATGAACATTCCATTCTCCCTTCTCCTTTTTACTTGTACCTAAGCACAGTGGCACCTCTCCTCCTCCACGTTTTTTCCCAGAACAGACTGCAGAAGTGGTCCTGTAATTAGTTTCCAGATTCCCAGTGCTTCTTATGCAGCCTCTCTGCTGTAACACTCTGAGCTCTAAGAGGTCTGAGCTATTTTCTTCATTGCTCGTCACAAATGGAAAGTTCAGGCAGGAGGCTGGAGTCCTGCCATGCCTTCTTGCAGACTTGGATTGCTTCAGCTCTCCATTTCTCAGCTATCCTTCACCAAGGAATTGGGACATTTGTTTTGTGCTGGATGCCCAAGTTCTGCTCTACCTAATTTAAGTGTGGTGTATGAGCTCAGATCTGTGGAATGGGGATGTGCACACGTGTCTATAATCAACTAAGGTAACAATCATACACAGAGTTAAAAGCTTTGAATTCAAAGATTTTGAGCAAATCTGAAGTTTCCATAATGCTCAGTCACAGACAATATATTATCCTGATCCCAGCTGCAGACTGCAAGATTCTCATTAAAGACAGCATGCCATGAAAAGGCTTTATAAGGATTCACCACATCATCAATACTTCTGCAGCAGAAAATGACAAATTAGGATACAGAACTTTTACAGGTAACTTATCGATGGGTAAGAGAGTTTCGTTCTAGCTATTATTAAACTCCAACTGGTATTACAAAGCTATCTCTGTAATAGAGATTTTGCCTCTCTTAGAAGTGATACATCATGAGAAATATTACATAGATTATTAAAATTACTTCTTCCTTCCCAACACTCGGTAGAGGACACGTCCCAAGAAATCAGAAATTAGAATAAACTGCGGATACAATGTCAGAAAACATTTATGCCTCTTATTTTCAGAGAGGAGTAGCAATCAAATATATAAAAAACACAGAAGCCTCAGAAAACACAGGAAATTTTGAATACCACTATTTAATGTTATCTGTCCCTTTTGTGCTGCTGCAAAAATACTATAAATGGTAAATATATTTATTTATGGGTGGCTGGGATAGAAATATCTCCTCACAATTGCATCTCGAGTATCACTCCAAAACAAAGAAGATTTTTCTGTCACAAGGCCTCTTCTCACTCTGGAGGGGAACAGATCACCCCGAATTACCATAAGGAAAAAGCACCAGGCCTATATCCCCAACAGCTGGATGTGCAATGACTGTAAATGACTGAAGTGCTCTGATACAAAGCAGCAATGCTGAGGCCCTTTTACAGATTTCTGGAACTCTTATTGCCAAGTCAGGCTACCACAACTGCTCTCTGCTAGCACTGATGGATGGGTGGCTGTCAGAGGAACACTTGCTCCCACCATTCCAGAACAAATTGTTCCAAGTGCAGGAGAAAGTTCATTGTGCAATTTGCAGAAAAGAGGAAACCAAATGCCCTTCCCAGAGGCCCCCAGTCACGAGCAGCCTCAGAGCAATCTTCCAGGACAGGCAAAAGGGGACCAGGGCTGTGAGCACACACTTAGGTGGCCACACAGTACCATAATCTCCTCCCACACAACTAGAGGCTTTGCCCAGTGACCACCAAGGAGGGAACAGGCATCAACCCCATCCCTCCCTGGGTTAGCATGCTTCCATGCTATAGGCAGGAAAACCCCAGAAATGCTCCAGATAAGATGCTCTCCTCAGTGATTTGACAGAATGGGTTAAGGCATATACAGAGATATGGGAGGATTTAGCAGGATTTAACAGCAAATTCAGAAGAGAGAAAAAACTGAGATGAGCTAATCAAGTGGAAACACAAAACACAAACTTCTTTCTGACATCATTATTTTGTGGATGCTGAGCTTCTTCAGAGGGAGCTCAGTAAAAACACATTTGAAGTCTGTCATTATGCTCCAGAAAAAGAAGGCAATTGGCAATGCTCCTAATCATTCTTACGTAGGATTACTTATACCACAAGCATCACCTTACTCTTTCTTAATAACATATATTTAATGGTAATAAATATTGACTATTTAAATAATAAATATCAATAAACCATGACAAAGCTTATTATTCTCTTATATTACATAAAACCACTACTGCAGTATCATCTATCCTGAAGTATCTTGCAAGGTAGGGTGTTTGAGGATATTCCATTGAGAAATAAATATATTTTAGAACCACTGTATCACAGCAAGTTACCAAGGCTTGTGACAGAGACAGTTTTTGACTTGTGGCAGTGATAACCCACTTAACAGAGAAATATAGCTAGTGAAAATTGAGCTATGCTCTATATAGGCATATTTTATTGCAACCTTGAAAAACAGCCCTTATCAGAATATATGGTATTCTGCTAAGATTTCACTGGTTAGAAAGCTCTTGATCTTCATCATAATTATAGAAGATGAAACTTTTTTCCCCTTTGAAAGACACAAGCATTGCTTTCTAGTAAGGTATCAGTGTACTCATTCCAGATTTTAATCAAAGCAAACAGCACCTGCTCTTGGAATAAACCTGCTTATTTCATCTGCTATTTTGCTTTCAAATCTTAAAGTATCACTCTTGTTCTGTCAGCTCTGTGTGTACTGTCCTTTCTCTCCATCTCACAGGTTTCACATGCTCCTCCACAGGCAGATGCTGACTTGTCCATCTTCCTCTTGGAGATGCAACACCACACTGGGACCAGAAGGATGAGCAGAGGCAATGCTAGAAGCTGGGGGGAGAGAGAGAGGCCTCACCCTTGGATATTTTCAAAATATGAGTGGCCAAGACTTGGGATACAGCCCAGTCAAACTATGAAGTTAACCCTGCCTAGATCAATGGGCTGAAGAAGGTACCTCCAGAGGTCCTTTCCACCATAAAGCAGCCTTTGCTTCCTCCTTCTTCCATCCCCTTTCTTTCACTTTTGAGAAGTGCAAAGGTCTGAGCATAACAATATTAGCTCTTACTGCTTTCTGCATACCTCTGTGCCAACTTCTATTTATGCTGAGAATATCATCTGCTAAGGACTACTTGAACAACATACAGTAAGATCTTCTTAGACACAGGAATGTGTTTATTTCTTTCCTCCTAACCCGTAGATTTTGGCAAGCACATATATCCATAAAAGAGCTTAATGTTTAATAAATATCTTTTTGAACCTTTCTCTTGTTTTTCATTTTGACAACTTTTCTTCATACAATATTTTGATTTGCACTCTAAGATAAAAATTTTCTCAGAAGATCCCTGGAGTTCACATGTATTACTTCTTTTCCAATTATTTCAGTGAAAATAAAAAATAATAAGGAAAAAACTGTAGAAAGAAGGGATTTGATCTCTGCTGAAAAAGGGGAGCAGATGGAGAAAAAGGCAATCAATAGGCCTTGGAATTACTGTGGAGAAATAGGCATGTTTGGAAAGCACAAAACGTTGCCGAGAGCACAAAACATCACACAAAACCTGCCTTAACAGTTGCTATTTCACTCTCTACACTATCTGAAGAGGCAAACTGTATGCTCTGTTTATTTTCACTCACCATAAGCACTCTGCACTTAGCAGATGCCAGCATATGTTTTGACTAGAAATGCAATTAAACTAGCTGGGAAATAACCAATAGGTGGGGGAATAAAGACATGTTGAGCCACTTGACACTAGCTGGAAGGCAGCAGGACAATCTATCAGCCACAGTAGCCAACAGAACTTTAGGAAACCGAAATATTTGACTTTATGGACGCTCATCTGAGGGCTGAACAATAATTGTTGAGGTGGGGTTGAAATAGTCCTCTACACAGAAGCAAAACCAGCTGCACATCCTTTACAGGGAACC
Source organism: Luscinia megarhynchos (assembly GCA_034336665.1). Classification (NCBI taxonomy): domain Eukaryota; kingdom Metazoa; phylum Chordata; class Aves; order Passeriformes; family Muscicapidae; genus Luscinia; species Luscinia megarhynchos. Next base: position 66,909,561 of record CM067565.1, read on the forward strand.
CTTTGCAAATCACTCTGAATTGCTATGTCTTTTCAGTCTTATTTATAGCTCTTCATTGTCACGGTTGAGGCTGCAGCATTTCTGGTTGTTTGGAGTTTTTTGCTGAGTTTTTCCTGAGAAAATACCCCAAACTCTATAGACATTTAGCTGTGGCACCCTCCCATGCTGCATTCTGCAACTTCCAGCCCCAAACATGCCCCACTACCAGTCCTTTGTTTATACATTTTGGCTTTTTTATTTTCAAGCTTTACTAGTTCCCTACACTCCATTTTATTTTTTGTCATATGTTCATAATTTCATCTTCTGTCAACAAGCCAAAAGATTCACCCCAAGAGACTGGAAAGCCACTTACTCCTTTCCCATGCTTTACTGACAGTAAACACAATTCCTGAATCTTGCTTGTGTAGTGTTTTAAATGTGCCCCTGGAGATTCCTGAGCTCTGGGGCTAAATTGTGCAGCCCAGTTGGATTGCTGAAACCCCTGTTTCAACATGCCAGCATTGGCAAGCACGAGGAAAGAAATATCCTCTGGAAAGCAACAGTTCAGAAGAGCCTCTTCAGTATGCTGTGCAACAATTTATGTAAAACTAGCTGACTGAAAAGAAGAAAAATAAAAGCTGACCAAGAATGGAGTGGACAACTAAGAAACAGAATCAGCCATCAAAAGTTCAGTGATTAATAAAAAAAAATTAACTACACTCTTCTTAACACCACCCTTCTGTCTCTCAGTATCTCACCCAAAGCAAAACAACACATTTTATACTAGTGAAAGCTATTACCAATAATTCAAAATGTCATCTTTCAACTATCTCCCAAACAAGAAAAGTTCCTTCACAGATATTGAGAGAAAAAGAAAATATGCATGAAATTAAATTATGAAGACTTAGTTACCAAAGAACACTTGCCAAAATGCATGTTTGAAGTATTTCCCACTTTATGTCACTATTACCACAGGGAAAAAACCCACACAAAATGCTTTAGCGATAAGGATCCTGGGATGTCTCTGTGGTGTAGATAAGAAGAGAAGACAGAGAATGGAGATCTCCCACCTGCTCCCTCTGCTTCTTCAGCAGCAATAATGTGCAGATTAAGCCACAAATTACATTTATTAGACATTAATGTGAAGGCATTTAAAGCTTTATAACAGGAAAGAAGGCTAAATTAATGCCATCTTCAACAACGTGTGAAAAAATAAGAGACTTCAGCAGCAGGAACAAGCTCAAACACGGTGATGAGAAAATTAACTGACCAATTCATTAGCCACAAAATGCACCTCATTTTAATACAACTTTTAAAAAGCATTGGCATTGCTTCTGTTGCTTGTATTTGCTAGGAGCCTGAGCTACTCTCCATAGAGTTAATCCTGCTTTTTTCCTGGACTAGAGAAGACTATACATTAAAGCAGCATGCATTTAGGGCTCAGCCCTGTAGCATGTTGAGTGCTCTGGCCCCTGGCCACCAGAGCACTTAGGCACATGTTTTATTTTAAACACATGAGCAGTTCTGCTGAAATTCAGAGAGAAAGTCACAGTATGGAAAGGGCCAGACTATACCTTGTAAATGTAAAGCTATATTGAAAATGAGCAAATCTATTTAAAACTAATGCAATTATTTCCCTGAATCAGGTAAATCTACCTGGGTAGACAAGATATTCTACAACACATTAATAGAGTCAGAGAGGCCTCTCAGCCCCACTAATGGCCCAGGTATGCTCCCAAATTTGATAAAAATTGTTTTGCAGAAAATAAGATGAGCATTCAAAGTTCAGCAATATCATTCACTGCCACCAAAACCAGAAAGAAAGGCAGAAACTGAAACCTGAGCATATCCTCAATTCTAGTGCAGCCTGCAGGGTTCTGGGCCATGAAGGATGTGTGCACCCTTCACAAAATTGTTCAAGTAGACACCACCTTCTAACAGCTACCGAGGTCTGGCAAATTTCTTTTCTTTTCACCACTGACATAAGCAATAGAACTGCACAAATTATACCTTGAAAATGCTATTAACATTTCACTGTTAAAATTACCCAGGGTCAAGTTGCAGACAAAAAAAAAGTTGTATAAATTTAATATACAGACTACATACAATTTCAGTAGACTTAATGCTTTGAGGACAGGATTTAAAAAATCAAAAAACACATGAAGATGACTTTTTGTACACTAGTATGACCATATTTCCTGAAATGTGAATGTTACATAGTGCATCAATTTTATTTGAAAACAAATCTGTTTTTAATTTTGAGATCACAAAATAATGTTCGCATATTTTATATCTCTTGCTCAAACACATCAGAAAAACAATTTAAATAATTTTTGTTACATATTGTAATCTGCTCCTTGAGTGACAACCTCTGCACTGGTTATCATCTTAGAGGGATGAGATAATAAATAACCCCCTGCTTCAAGCAGTATTTATAATGCAAAATGTCACAGCTCTGTAAAGCAGTGCTGGCACATCTTAGCAAATTGTTGTATCAATGACATTTTAAAACTAGATAATAGGAATTTGAAGCTAAAAGATCAACAACATTCTGTGCTTGAATTTGCAGCACATCACAGTGTAATGTTTCCACCACTGTAGCTGAGGGCACCTTAGTTTCTTCAACACCACTGTATTAAATATAAAACTAAATTTTAAAAAGAAGGGAAAAGTCTTATTACAAAAACTTTAAATTTTCAGTAACTGCTGGTATATACAACATCCCCACCTTTTCCCCCAATGAAATCCTCACTTGGTTTTACCAGGTTTATGGGATTTAATGGGATTGAGAAACTTGGTTCAAGGCTTTGGACTTCCTGATGAAAGGATGAAACAACATGCATTTGAGGCACAGGTTGTACAGACCTCTGGTATCTGTACAAAACCTTGAGGCTGAAAGGAAAAGCTGGGACAGGATCTTGAGAAGCAGGCTCCAGGTAACAGTTCATGCCAGTCCTTGGGACACAGGATGTCTCTCAGCTGCCTGGGCCCAGGGACACTGAGCCACCATCCCTGATTCTAAGGAATTGCTCAGTTTGGAAAAGACCTCTGTGGTCATTAAGTCAAGCTATTAACCCAGCACTGCCAAGTCCATCAATAAACCATGTCCCTAAGTGCCATATCTACATGTGTTTTAAATACCTCCAAGGCTGGTGACTTCACCACTTCCCTGGGCAGCCTGTTCCAACATTTAATAAGCCTTCAGTGAAGGTTGAGCCATTTCTGCCACTGTGGCAGCTGTGGTGCACACTGTTCAGAAGAATGATTGCAATAGACTTGCCCAGTCCTGCAAGACCTCTGTTTATATCTCTTTTCCAGGCCCTATCCTGTAGTGCTTAACTCCATCAGTTCTCATGAACACAACAGATTAGATTACTAAATCCTGACAGCCTGTAGAAAAATACTTCATTTGAGACACCACACTATCCATTCTGCTTTTCCTGATCCAGAGGCTGCTCTGTAGAAGAGCTGCAGCTGGGAAGTTCTGTATTTGCTTGTTTTAAGGGGGATCTGATATGGATAAATAATACTGTCCTTACAACATGATTTGACTTGTCTGACAATAAATCTGTCCTGTTACATTGCTGTGCCATCACATCTCACTGGGCTCTGATAAATTACTGAAGCAGGTACACTCTTAAAAGCCACCTGTGAAACACTGATGGTACATATACAGATCTAGCAGGGTGAGCTTCAGATACCAAGGTGCTCAGCAGCAAAGGGTCATATGACTTATTAAATAAAAGAAATTATTTATATTGAACATAACCTATAGAGGCTGCTGCATAGTTCAATTGCACTAAAGATGCAGAAATTCTCTTCTAACTCCTAAACTACATTTATACATAATTTATAAAATTACTCTTTCTTTAAATGAGTTGGTCTTCATTAAGGAAAAAAAATAGCCCAATCAAAAAACCCAACAAACCCATCCTAAATCCGCACCTCAATAAAGGCCAAAACAGTTTGGGAAAACAACTAGTGGGAACAAAGCAATTACCATTTTAGATAAATAAGTAAGGAAAAAAACACAGCCTGCTATCTCATTCTGTATAAAAGCAGAGGCAAAGATAAAGCAGAGACTTGATTAAGTCAGAACTAAGTAAATACCGAAGAGGTCCATTAAAATAAGCAAAAAAAAAAAGGTGGCTTTCTATTCATCTTGAAGCCCACTGTAAACCTCATTTGGTCATCCATTTGTGAAATCACTAAATACAAACAGGAAACACAAACCCAAGCCAAATCAGACTTACAAAAAATACTTTCAGTAAGAACTCAGCTGTTAGCACTGGATGAGCTCAGGAGTGAGGGACACAAGCAATGAGGCTTTACTCCTGGCAAACAGGGGCACAGGAGCTGTGCTGGACAGCAGAGCTGAGTCTGGACAACATCCCTTCTGCACATCCCTCCTACCAGCTGATATTAGCCCACACACTTTAACTTTCCCTTTTCAAATTAAAGTGAGTGATAAAATCTCCGCGGTGAAGCACAAAGAGGTTGAGACTACCACCATTCTACACCAGATTAACCAAGCAGAGTTAATCAGAGCAGTTTAAGTAGTTATAAACCAGAGACAAGGAAATATATATACAGTAGAGTCAACTGCTTTGTTATATTCTGTATGACTCATAAGATGTGTCTAGAAAAGGCTCACAGAAGGAAAAACAATAGAGAGCTCAGACTTCTAATTAATACTGCTAATTTTTTTTAACTTGTACCCTAACACACCACTCACTTATTGTTATCTGCACTCCATCGAGGAGTAGATGGTGACAGTTCTCAAGCATTGCTAGTAAATTATTTTCATTTTGTCCTTTCCCTCATAAACAAAACATCAGTGACAGAAGCTGCTTGACCTACTTTCTAAGAAAGAGATTTTCCAAGAAGCACACCCCGCCTCCTCCCATTATTCCTGATTTCTGCTTTACTTACACCTCCAGTATGTAAAAGAGTACACAAACCAGCTACTAAACTGATTTGCATGCTTCATCCACTGTGTCACGGATGTTTAAAAATCAATCTTACCTATTCTTTTCCTGGATTTTGTGTTTTAGGTGTCTATATACTCCATTAGTGGAGAGCAAGCCCCACAACAGTAGTGAAAACCTACACAGACAAGTAGACATAATGCTACTTTATCACTTATCTCAGTGAGACCCTTGTTTTCCCCAGACCTCAGGGATCTGCCAAACTTTAAGATGCTACAAAAGAGCTCTGGCAAACTTTCTGTGAATATCACAGAAGTGAAGTAACCTCTTGAAAAGGTCATCTTCTCTATCTTTTAAATTGTTTTCTTAACTTCATTTTTTTCATCTATGAACAGCTACAAGTCCTGAAGTGATAAAATGATGCTATGCCATGGGGCTTGCCTTTGGAACCTTAATGTCAGGTTCTGCTGCACAGCTACAGCATCACAATGGCTAGCCTTGTTTTATCTTTGCTTGCTCTTTCCTCAGATGCCTGTTCCTTCAGTTTTCCTGCACCTTGACACCCTCTGAAACAATGACAGCCTTTTCCTACCGAGCATGTGCCAGGGCACAGCACCTTCCATCCTCCCAGTGGAGTCAGGGGGGTATGATCTCTGAAATGAAGTGGGTTACAGCCAACAGAGAGGTGCTCACATATTAGGAAGCAACAATCTTTTACCAAAATAGAGGCACTTGGAAGCTCTTCTTATGCTTAGTGCCAATTCCTCTGGGTGGCACATGAAGATTCACACTAGCATAATTAATCATGGATAGTGGGGGTCCATTAACACTGGAATCCCCACCAATACTAAATGGGTGGGGGTAAAAGTGATGGCTTATTGGTTTTTAACTGACCTGACACAACAACCCTCCCTGGGAAAAACAACTTAGTTTAACAGTTAGTTTAATGGAAAAGCAGGGTGGATTTAGTTACTGAGGTGAAAAAAAAATTCACAGAATTTAACATCATTTTGGGACACTGCAAAAAATTAACGTGGTCATGGGAAACTTACAAAAACCTCAGCTTTCAAAAACTTCCTGGAAACTCATAGCTCCTAAGAATGGGTAGAGATGGGCCAAATGTTGCTGGGAGATAGTGACCTCTGTGCTGCCTGGGGCTCAGACACAGGGGAGGAGGGAAATGGGGAGCACATTCAGCTGCAGCTTGGAGTGAGCTCTTCTCCAGTGTGGTGAACCATTGCTGTTCCTGGCTGGAATCAGTAAAACATTTCTTAGATGATTTTTCACCTATCACATCAGGAAAATGAAACCTTAAGGGTAAATTAGAGAATTTGAAAAAAAAAAAAAAATTATAGCTCTATAGTTCATCTAGTCGGAGAAGTGATAAAGTCTTCCAATAATTTAATCCAGATCAAGTACAGGCAGCTTTTTAAGTGTATTGCATCAACACATTGAACTAAAGCATTCTTTGCAGCAGAATAACCAGATAATCACAAATTTGCACAGGAACATTGGTGTCTTGCTCTGACTTTCTTCTCCTACATGACAAATTTAAGTAAAGGGAGAGGAAAAGGAGATGAAAAGTAAAAGAGGTTTATTTCAGCCCTTCAAATAGTTAGGAGCTTATCAGTAATCACACACTGTATAATCATGAATTCAATCCAAAATGCATAGAACATTGGGAGCAAAAATAAAAGTCAAACATAATCAGAAACTGTAAACAATTATATGGCTCACAGAAATGTGGTATAAAAGCAGCTGCATAAAACGGTTTACAAGCAAATTTTATATCTTTCTTTAACCAAATAGAGGGGGAAGTCAATGTTAGCAGTCTCATAATACTCACTGAGGTGATGATAATACATCAGCATTATTTATCCTCTGAAATAATAATGACTCTTTGTGAACAGCTGAATTAGCTGTTATCTTATAAACTGCTCAGGATTACAGATATTTATGTAAGAGCAGAGGATGCACACAGCCCTCCCATGGATAGCCCTGCAGTTACATGCACCTTCTTTCTTCCACCTGTGTCACCCACAAAAGACTGGGAGCACTGGATGATGTCACCCCATGTGCAGTCACCCTGTCTATCCTAAACACAGAAATTAAGTCACCGCTTGTGAATCATTTCTCCCCAGGCTCTAGTTCTTCTGGTTTTAAAAATTTCTGTTAGAACTATAACAAATATGATGAAATTGTGCTTGAATCAGCTCAAGTATGTATATTTGCCAAACAAAAGAAATTCTGTGAGTATTCCTACTCCACAGCTGACTCACATTCAGAACTAAATCCTGCACACAATTATTTTATGGCCTTGCTTGAAGTCAACATAAAGCTGACTTGCACTGCAATTTAAATTACCTCCAAATCTCTTTTGGAAAGAAAAACTTTCCATAGTAACAAGAACTATTCTTTAGAGACCAGATTTTCTAACACCAACACCTGAATTCATTTAATCTGAGCTTTTCAGACTCATTGCTGTCACCTGCAGTAGATGCTAATGTGTTGCTTCAGGCTGTTGTTGGAAAGTTTGATACCTCAATTCTCACAGGATTTATCACTTTGAAGCAGGTCCTTCACTTCCTCTCCCCTAAGTACAATAACACCCACAAACCCTCCCTTCTCAAAATCGTTCAGCCACTCTTTCATAGCTATGTAGCTTGGCAGCATATAAAACAATAAAATGATTTCCCCAACATAAAAAAAAAAAATCTCTCCTTTTTCTAATGTTGCAAAAACAAAATATCAACAATCTTTCAGTTAGGAAAAGGTGGACCACGAGATATTTTTAATACTTGTGGTGTTACCTCTTTCTAACCACAATAATTTTTTCCAGGCATTTGAAGCAAAGCCACCTGGAGGAGGGGACACAGCAGCTGCTCACTGGAGCCAAGCAACAGAACAGCTTAGAAGGAAGAATTAAGAGAATGAGAGACTATATAATTGAAAATATTATAAAAGGTTTATAACACCAGTTGTAAACTCAAATCTGGTTGATAACCCAAATTGACAGAGTTTGTTTTATTAGTACAAGCAGTTAAATTAAATCATGGTGTTATCTCTCACTCAAAATGTTTCACCCTTAAAGCATGGCATTGATTAATTAGAACTACACAAGAAAGCCTTGTATAATGGAGTCAGGCCATTAACTTCATTAGGCTGTAGGTGAGACTTGGGCTCTAAGTATTAAGTCCTGAAAAGAGCTGTATATGTTCTCCAATGGGAAATCATTTCTGCACTACTAAACTGCCCACGTTGCTCTGCTGAAACAGTGACTATTTAACAGAGCACCAGAACATCCATTTCACTGAGAGGAAATGAAGACTGGCTACTACATAGGAGTAAACATTTTCCAGTAACAAGTAGAAAAGGGTTCAAAAAGTCTTGCTTCTCATGATTTTTAAAATTTATTTAAACAAAATCTTCATTTTAATAAAACTAACATTATGTTTAGATATAAAAAATGCATCAGGTAGCATGCAAAATGGAAAGTGTGCTATTTCTGTGAGTGTCAAACCATTGAGTTCCTATCATTTTGAGACACCTCTTGTATACCTAAAATATACAACCCATTTGAACAAGTGTGGTTGCTCCAGAGATGCAATTACTGCAGCTCCAACAAAATAAAATGAACAATAGGAAGCATTGGGTTCTTCAGGCTTATCTTGGCCTTGTTTTTTAAAATAGGAAATAACAATATTGCATGCATAGACAATTGCCCAGAGGGTAATATATCCCCTTCTATGATAAGTATCTAAGACAAATGTAATACAAGAATTGCCTTCTGAAGTCGCCTGCCTATCCCCATGGACAACTTTAGAAACACCAGGTAAATCCTACTTTTATTATAAAGAACTGAGTACACAGTAATGACTTCAGATTTCAGATAAAGTGAGCAATTAAGAAGAAAAAAACCCCACAATTTTACATGAAAGATTATTTTCCAAGTTTGCTCTTCTCCTTTTTTTCCTCCACCAAAACAACATGTTTAAAGTGCCTCTGCATAATTTAAACCCTTATTGCCTCTTCTTATATTTGTGCACACACATATATATATACACACACAGCATACTAAAAATACATACAAGAAATGAAATTAAGATATATCAGCATATGTTAATTCTTAGAATAATGAATATCATGCCTCACCAAGACATTGGTACTAAGTATTCAAAATCAGTATTCTGAAGTATCTAAATTGTTTCCATATTAGCATGGAAAATACTGACTTTTGATACTAAATCTTTTTATTGCCTCATTTAAGCAAATGATGCAGCAGAAAAATTAAACTCTCCCAAGAGAAATGCTTATACACAGAAATGTATAGCCCAAATTAGTAGCTACAAACTGCTGCAAAATGCACTCAATTCACATAAAATACAGTTAGAAGACATGTTTATGTAATGCTGAAGGTTGTATAATACAAAGAGAAATAAAATGAGAGGAAAGCTAATAACAGAAAGCATTACATAGTTTTACAAAAAGCAGAGAAGGATACTAAAATGCTTTTGTCAAAAGCAATACCACAAAAGATACTCCTTAAAGTTATAGGGATTTGAGTTGGTTTACTCCAACTTTAATTTTCTGGTAAAAAAGGATAACAAAGGGTATTTCACTGAAACCAGTCATTCTGAAAAGATGATTATCTACAAAAATTAGTAATTCTATCAGAAAGTATGACTGATATACTTGTGAAAATCTGCACTGATATAGTTTTGATCTCATTTAGATAGTTCCATCCAACCTAACAAATTGCCAATATCTAGATGGTGAAAACTATTTGACAACATTAAAACAAAAAAGCAAAAAAACCAAACCCTGAGCCTTACATAAATTTCTGAATAAATTTTCTCAGACGTAACGCAAACCTCATCTCAAAGCAATGAATTTGAAATTGAACTGCGGATGCCTGTTGTAACAACATGAATTAAACGTATGAATCTCATTCCTCCCCTTCTCAAGCACTTAATTAGTTTTTGAATGCCTAGATTTTGTTTCACTGAGCTGAGAAATATAAATTGCTTATCAGAAGCTCTATCTTTTCTAGCAGTTTGCTCTTTCCACCATTTTTGCTGGTGCTGGCTACAGGAATAATCAGTTAGAGGAGATACAGACACCATATGCATTTGATCAGCTGGAAATCACAGAACTGCAGTGATTATTACCTGTTTTCCACCTTGTGCTTTGCAAAGGCACTTTTCACATAAGTCTTAAGATATTATGTTTAATTTGGGTGCATGTACTTATAACTACCCTCTGCTATTAGGTAAACTATACAACACCACTGATGTACTGACAATAATTGAAAAATAAAATGAAAAATTAAGTCTTGCCTCATTGGAAAGGCAAACTTCAGCAGCCTATATTTTTCAATAACTTCATTGGTGATTTGCTGATTGCACAAGAGGCAACAACTGGCAGTAAATTGGGGGGAATGCTGTCATACATATCTGATGGCAGCTATGCCATCATAGCCAGCTGGGAAGATGTTTGCACTCTTGAGTTTTAAGCCAACAAAAACCTCATGTCCTACCCCAGGCACCAAGGTGGGCTCATTTCACAGAATAACCCCCTGCACGAGTAGGGAGCAGGTGTGGAAGGGATGGGCAGGAGCTCTGGCAAAGGCAGAAACCACATCTGCCCTCATCCATGTGGGAAATGGTCCAGGACATATAGTTTTTAAATATCTCATTATCATATTATTAATTTCAGAATTATGTCTATATAAAAAACTAATTTCCAACATCTATATTTAAATAACACAACACTTCAAAATAAGCCTTCAGAAAGGAACTCTACCTGCTGTATATGAAAGAATAAAGGAAAAAAATACTGATTTCTTTAAGCATCATACTTTTTTTTGCCTCAGAAGTCCCTATTGAATCACTTCTGTGAGAAAGCTGGGAGTTGATCACTCATGTTTCCCAGAGATCTTGGAAGCACTACCCAATTCCAACAGTCAATATCAACCATATAGGAGATGTGCATATTTAGTTTATCTTTAGAAGAAACAAAGTTCCACTTTCTAGGAGTATTTTTGGGTGACTAATCCTGGGTAGCTTTTAGGTCCTCAACCCTTCTAGTAAGCATTTAGCATATCTTCTCAAGCTAGATATCCAGAATTAAAACTGTGTCATTGCTCACACTGCAAACCTGGCTGCTGTGCAAGTCAGGAGTGCAAGCAGGCAGGAGAGGAGACACACCATGCAGTGATGCCATGTGTCTCCTCCTGCCAGCCCAGCCACCCTGAGCAACAGGAAAGAACATCTGGAGAAGATTTGCTAGCACTTGCAGAGGCTGAAGTAAGCAAAATTCTTTGGTGAATCTGCAGAACTCATCTATTGCCACCAAGAAGAGCCCAGGAGAAGTGGTGAGGATGCAGCTGCATCCACAAACCAGTGAACTCAGTTACAGATTGTCTAAAATAAGCCACCTCTCCCTTCAAAATGGTATCTTACTGAGTTAATTCCACTAATTTCATGCAGTTCCACAAGGTTTAACTTTGAGGAGAGGAGGCAGTGCTGCTTGGGCACCACAAGCAGTTTGCTGCCAATACAGCTCTGCTTGATCACACACCACTTAAACACTTCCAGCTTCCCAGGATCCTCCCCTATCAAATGTGTTGGATAGTTCTGCAAGTTCTGTACTACATCTTGCTTACCCATTGGAAACTTTACCTTCATAGCAGGACTATTACAAAAAAAACCCACAAACCAAATAGATCTTAAGCACTCAATATATTCTTGTACCATTTTTAACGAGAAAAAAACCCACAACAAAGTAGATTAATATTCTAATAAAAAGAATAATAATCAGTTTACTAGTGTTTGCTTTTTGGGGTTTTTTTACCCTAACAAAACTGGAAAGCCCTAAGTCTTTTGTTGCAAATAGCTGCTGTTGCTTTTTAACAGTAGCACAGTAGAAAAGCTAAAAATTAAATATTAATACATTGAATATATTTTCAAGCAAGCTTGCTCAAGCTTTAAACCCAGCTTTTTCTTTAACAGCCTGCTGCAGTTAAAAGAGTAAGATTACCACAGAACCTCTTCAGATTCCAAGCAGTTTTAAAAAACCTAATATGTTTTTTAAATGCAAAAATCTCACAGAAGTAGTTACTTGGTACAAATAATTCATGAATTCAGAAGAATATGATGCAGGAATTCAAAACTTTAGAAAGTGAAAATATTTTCTCCATTCAGATAAAGAAATTGCTTGCAGCAGTTCATTTAAAGCTAATTCCTGTCACACTCACAATAGAAGGATGCTCTTTAGGAGAAAATAAAATGACACACTGATTCATTGACTAGCACATTAATCAGGACATGCTGATAGAGAATCATTAATCAGGACTCCCCTACTAATAGAAAATCGTTAGAACAAAGCACATCAGCAGTGATGCCTCTTCACTTATCAGGCCTTTCTGTAACCAATACCTAATATTGAGGCCAGTTTCTCAGTAGCTTTCAAAGCTCCTATGACATAATTTATTCAAGACTCTTGACACAGTGCAGTCCTTCAGTATCACAACATCAGCTTGAAAATTAAGCACATAAAGGTGTAGGGAAACAAGGGCAAAGGGGAGTTCTTAGTTTATTTGAATGTACTCAAGCAAATGAGTTTAAATTCACCCAAAACAGAAGTTTCAAGACAAATGTTAACATTATTTCTTTGTTTCTATTAGCTGCATGAACCTCAGTTCAGGATATACCTAAGTAGGATTTAGATTACTTTAATAAATAATACATGCTTCATTCTGATTTTTTTTCAGTGTACCTGCCATGCCATTTACTCTTCCATCCAAATAAAGTCTGTGATGTGTTTGGACAGCCAGACTAGCAGGTGGCACAGATGGACCCAGGTTCACTGAATCCACCTGTGTGAACCCTGATGGAGCAATGCTGTAAGCAAAATCAGTGGCAGTCTAGAGAACCCTGAATATTTCCACAATAGGCAGAAAACAATGGAAATAATAAAAACTGATTTTAATACTTATGAATGATCATTTTTACTTAAAATGGAGCACTTCAGTAACAACACTATCTGTAAACTGTGAGATGCCTCCAGCACAGAGGAGCTGAAACAAGAGTTCAGAAGCAGAACCAGACAAAAACACAAGCTTCCATAGTTCAGTGATGGTACAGGAGGTTTTAGTACATGATTTTTGACAGATTGTTTTGGGTTGAGAAACTGAGATACATGGCTAGACTTTTTCCATGTTTTCTTCTCATTGCCGTTTTTTCCTTATTCCCTTTTTTTTAAAGTAAAGCAATAGAACTGTAATCTTATTTAGCAGCAGCTGCTATTGTTTCTTCAAGTGGTTATCTCAAAAATATAACACTCAGAAAATACATATGGTAAATATTAGGAATACCTGTTATGTGTTTTTTAAATTGAGCTTTCTAGAATTATTCAGTCTTCCAAGTAAATGAAGGTAATTCTACATTAAAAAATCCTTTGTTATTCTTGTAACTTAACACGTGGCCTGAAACACTTATTTGTAGATGTCCTGACCTTTAATGTTTTATAAATTCTCTTTACAATTACCATAAACATCTCCCAAATAGCATCTGGATTCTGTTCTCTATGTCTTTTTCATCCTAACCTGAATTTGAATATTGAACACCTTAAAAAAAAAGTCCTTTCAATAATAAAATACCATATGAATTTTCTCAATTTATAGTAGACAATTAAGATTTACACTTTTTTATTTTGTTTGGCTTTTTTTTTATTGTTGGTTTGGTTTTTGTTGTTTGGGGTTTGGTTCATTATGTTTTTTTTAAATCTCAGTGCTTTCCAGAAACCAAAAAGCCCCAACCAAAGTTGGTATCAGTTTGCCTAAAGCAAAATGAAGATTGGGAGGTACCCAACTAAAGGCTGATATATAATTTTGCATTTAAAGTACTTCTTCCTTATATGAGATTCTCTTTCCTTTTCACACAAGTTCTCAAATACCACTGTGTCCCCTAAAATCCTGACTTAATGGTCTTAACACACATGCAATAGGTTTCCTGGTCTATGTAATAGGGCACAGGATTTGGGAACAAACTAGAAATATTACTACCATAATTATTTTACATATTTTAAATATATACTACTGCTTGAATATTGTTTCCTCTCTTGTATCGAATTTGATGAGCAAAGCTTATTTATCCTCTAGACATCATTCTGCAAGCTACTGTGGTAAGGATAGAGAATCCTCTAGGTTTCACATGCTGGGTGATGGCATTCAGTTTACTCCCTGATGCTCACCTTAGCTTTACTCTGCTTAGAAAGAAGCAGTGGAGTAACTTGCTGGCCATTTGAGAGCCCTTGTGAGCCTTGAGTGGCTACAGAAATTAGAGGAGGATGAGGATGGCCTGACACATGGTACATCCTTTTTGCTTGAAGATTTTGACTGCAAAAAGAAGCAATTCTAACAAGAATGGCAAAGCAGTGGTTTTTTTAATTGTCAGGGCAATGTATAGTGACATTTCTTAAACAATTAAAGACATCATTACACTTTTTTTTTTTTTTTTTAAGTCTGGCCTCAAGGTAAACACTGTGGATTGAAATAGATTTTGTTCTCCTGCTGATGGACACAGGAAATAAATGCAGTAAAATGGTAGTAAAATGTAGTGTAGCAGACATCTACAAAAAGAGACAGAATCCTACAGTATTTACACATATGGGATAGATAATTTTTTCTGTTTAAATAACTCAGGTCTTCCCTGACACTTGACACAAAGCTCTGATTTCATGATTAATCAGTGCACACTCAGGATGTATTAACAGGCTCAGAAATGTATGGCACATTGCTGATAAGGAAAAGGAGATAAAAGGTCAAGTCTTTGGAAGCAAATCTGCTAATTTGGCAAGTACAAAACTTAGTTAGAGAACCATGCATGAACTCAATAAATACCCAGGGCAATGCTTCACAGAACCAACAGGTGCTGGATAACCCATCAAACAATATCAGGTTTGTCCCCTCAAAAATTTGCAGGTGGAAACAAGCAAGGTGATCCTTTTTTGCTATTTATCTGGCTCCCTGGTTTCAGAGTTGGTTACTACTTGGGAGACATAAAATTTGAAAGGCAAAGCACAGGATGAGAAAATGTGCTACATGGCTGTCCCTTTCTCTGTGTAAACACCCATTTTCACCACAAATAGCAGGAACCAGTTTTGCTGGTGAACACCTCTCTCCACTTTTACAGGATATTTAAACACATCTTTCAATTGCCAAGCTCAAACACACCTCTAGAAACTGCATTGCATCTATCTTAGTTCATTACAGCAATTAAGAATATAATAAGAACAGCCTTGACTAAATGCCTTATGGCATTAGGCAAATTAACATACGCCTCTTCTATTCTCATTGCTTTTTCACTACTTCTGCATCCTTCTAAGAAATCTGGAACCAAGAGCAGAAAAGGAATCATATCATATCATTTCTTTTCTAACCCGAATACTAGACACAAACTTAGCGCAACAAACATTTATAGGCAAACTTTAACAGTGGCTAAGCAATTATTCCAGACAATTCAGTATCATTCATAACCAAACTCTGGCATAAGAACCATATCTAAACCCTCAACAAGTGGTAGAGTGAGAGAGTGAAGACTTTAACCTCAGTTGCTTAACCTGATTTTTGGAGAGGAGGCTGGGCTGCAATTTCTGGTATGTTAAGGAGTAGTCAGTGGAATATTTTGATTTCCAAATTTGGTTTGTCAATATGTTTAGCCAAATGAATGATGAGTGCTTTGGATCTCATTACAGTATGTCTGGACACAGAAGCAATAATTCAGTTATAATATGAGGAGCCTTGCTTTCAGCATTATTGATTATAAAATACTTAACAGTGCTCACAGATACTATAATCAGATTAACTGTAGGCACAAAACAGAGAAGCAGTGCAAAAATAAGACTGAAAAATTATTTTCAAATATTTCATCCAATTCATTTTTTACCTGTGTTTTACAGTACATTTGTAATGCAGTTACAATTATCTTATTCTTAAATACATTGTGGTACATGTTTGACCAAAAAGAACATTTGGTTGGAATCTAATTTGAACTAGAAACACTAAATGAAGGTGAAGATGCTTTCAAGCTGAAGGGAGAGATAACATTTCAAGCTGTGTATCAGGATTTTTGCACAGCTCTAAAATAATCCAAAAAGAGAAAAGCTCTATACAGTTATTTTTGAACTTAGGTTTTTAAAACATTTTCAAACAGCTGACGAAAAAAGAATGGGTTTTATGTAGTCAGTAAATTGACAGCTCCAGGGTAATCCATACAAAAATAGTGGGAACAACATCCAATGTGGGTCACTGAAAACTTTTAGTTTTTTCTCTGAAACATTTAATATCTATGTACAGAAGCAGAACTCACCATGGACACGGAAGAGGAGAAGTATATATCATGTTTCAGATGACTGTATATCATCCAACTGGTAGTCCATTATACCATCGGCTGATGAAAGACTCTGCCATACCATAAAGATCTCTAAAAAAACAAATAAATAGGGGAGTCAAAACATAAACACTGAAGAAGTTAAAAACTGAATGTTCTTTATTTAAAATACAGTTTCACTGCTGTTTAAAGAATATTTTAAAACAACAGTAACAAAAGAGCCTTTTCTACATCATCACCATCCAGCAAAGAGGTGGATACATATTCTCTTACAACCACTGCAATATTTGCTCAGATATTTCATTTGCAGTTATTTTACTGCAAAGGCTACTGTACAGATTTTTTGACTTCCAGCTGACCTCACGTTCATCTTTTTTTCCATGTTTTTAACCATGACAGTTGTGTGCCCTGGTGTGTTCTCAAAACAATATTTTTCAAGTGCTATTTTCCTTCTTGTTTCATTTATGCAGGACTCCACTGCAAATTGTCTACCAAAACACAAAATTCACATGCCAAAATTAACTACAAAGGTGGATGATGGGGAACACCACTGCACATGAGCAGGCAGCTGACAAATCAAACACCTTAATACAAGATACACTACTCAACTTGGGCCAACAGCACATACAGAACAAGGGACACCCACCATCCCATCATCAGCTGTTATTTCCTTATTTCTCTTTTGCTAAACACAAAGGCCAGACAGCTACAAAGCTTGCTTGAGGATCTGATCCCAGAGTTGCATTTTTAAACTTTGATGATGGGCAGAGTGGCAAGAGAGGTGGATTCTAAGCCAAGTGGCTGTACAGCATGGAGGCAAAAGCCAATGTAGCTTCACTGAAAAAATTTATATCAGCAATTTTCAGGAATCTCGTTTTCTCTCAATCTCTAGTAAGCCTCCTTGTAAGAATTTTTATCCAGGACTATTTTTTCATGGTTCCTCAAAGCTCCCAGCAAGTGTTACAAGTTAAATTGAAACAATGGCTTACACCAGAAAACCTGATAAATTTGGGGTTATTGAGATTTGTAGTTTGTTCGGGGGGCGGGGGGGAGTTGTTTGTGTGTTTGTTATTTGTTATTGCCTCATTGGTGGTTGTTTTGTATTTTGTTTCCTCAAAGCAAAAAGGGATGGGAGGCTTCCACCACTCTAGATGTATCCAGTTTCAATCATTTCAGATTTAAATATTTCCTCTCAAAAGAGGCTTTCAAATCTAATTATATTTAATGTCAAATCCTAGGTTAAAAGAAAATTAGGATTAAAGTGAAAATGTGACCCCAGCACAGTGGTTCCTCTCTCATGGAGCTCTTTTAAAGTCAGATTTCCAAAACACACTTTTCATCAGACAGCAAATGAGATTTCATGAGATTTCAGAGATCTCTCTGAAGTGGGGCTTTACATTTTCAATAGAATTGCAAAGAACTTAAAAGCTAAGAAATTGATTCTCTTTTCACCTTTTATGATAACAGCTTAAGTAAAATGAATATAATTTTCTAATATTTTTCCACAGATTATTTTTGCCTGCATTAATCACACTTTTCTTTTGAACCCATCTTCTGCAATCTTACATCTAAATTCTGTTGATAATTTAAGGACAGCAACGTGACTCTGCCAACATTAAACCTTCCCAGTCTGCTTTAATCCTCTAAAAACCCAAGAAAAATGCTGAAGACGAGTTCAGTCAAGTGCACATGAGTAGAAAACATCATCACCATCAAAATTTAGAATAACCAACTCTTATCCAGATTTTTTATACAAGGAAATTAAATTCCTAATTTTCCTAATCATAAGAGTATTTTATCATGGTGGAGACCAGCATAAAATTCAAAACAAATATGCTTGGAAAGAGGCATTTTACTTACATACAATCGTTTTTGTTGTATGTGTTCTAAATACTTTTCTAATGCTCTTTCACAGGACAAAATTACATCTTTTCAAGTATAATAAGGCTTTTTTCAAACAATCAGCAACTTCTAGCAAGTCCTACAACAGCCTACTTATTGCTGCTACCTCTCACATTTCTGCTATCTTTTCAGCACAAATGAACAAGAGTGAGGAATTGGTCCAATCCAAGAAAAATATGAGAAAAATTGTCCTTTTTTATCAAGGTAGGTCTGTTTTCTCCCCTTGGAACACTACTGAACCCAAAATACTACTGTAATGGATGAAGTACACAGGGATAGGCACAGAGGGAAGATAAAGTGACTCACCTACCACTGTTACTACTGAAATACACATCAAAATACAATCTTGTTTTGAAAAAGTATTTTATTGGTAAAGACAGTATTTATATGAATATATTAGTATTTTAAACCAGTATTTCATATTCACAACTTTGCTATGTCAATTATTCAGTACAAGCTTTTAGAATTTTAGGCTTTCTAAAGACCAAATGAAATTGATATAAAATGTGAAAAATGTGTAACAGAATTGATATAGTTATTTGGGGTCTTTTACAGGACATTATTTTTTTTTCCTTCAAAGCCTGCAAGAACCATATCTTTATCATAAGCTCTTTCCATAATTTATTTAGATAAATTGATTGATTTATTTCATTCATTGTTTGCAGCTGTGCACCTATGACAAGGCACCAGCCTAGCCCTGCCAAGACAGTAACGTGGGCAATCAGATAATCTAAGTTTTTCCTTGAACAGACTTAGAATTCACTGAAGGACTTCCTTCCACGTGCTGAAAGAACTAAACAAATAAAACCAAACCCCAAACAACATCAAAACTAGACAAAAAACTGTAACAGTCAGCATTTAAGAAAACTGTGAGGAGAAAATTTCCTACTCTCCTAGTTCTTTTCCTTTGAAAAATATAAAATTAATGTGAGAAATCAGAGTATTTTTTTATATTGGCATATCTTTCCTTCACTATAAAGCAGGTATTCCACAAAATTTTCAGGAACTTTGCAGTGTGAGAAGCTGTAGAATGTAGAAAGCCATCAGTATGCACAATGAGCAGGGCCTGGTAACTGCTGCAGTTCTACTATAATTTCTGAAGAACTACATTTTCCTTTAAATAATTACATCATCTTAACTTAGAAGTAGATGTTGTTTAAAGTGAATGCACTCATATGTCAGAGGACTAGCTAGATAGAGCTGATCAATCACTGTGACTCAAATATAAGAGAACTGACTTACAGCTGTGAAGTGCAATGTTATTAAAGCATTCTAACAGAAGCCCCTGACCATCATTCAGTCATATGATTGAGGGGTTTGTCTTGCAGGACTAGATTTTTTGAGCTGCACTTAAGGATGCTTTAGTGACCAATGTAAAAAGCTGGAAATGGTGTTTACACATTCTGCTGACAGCTTTAATCAGTCAAGAAGATGTCTGCAGAGCCAAAACAATACAAGTTTTGGCTCTCCTGTGGTATTCTGACTTCCCATAAAAATAGAAAGCCATAAAAAGACTTTTGATGTTTTCAAATACTTTAAGAACATGAAGGGAAAAAAAAACAAACTTTGCAGGGACTACCATCGTTGTATTTTTTGAGTATGCACAAAACCAAATAAGGTATTATTCCCTACAAAGAGTCTTTTTAAGAAAGGTATTAAATATTTTTAAAAGTGACAAAACACCTGAAATAGCACCAACTACAAACCTCCTCACTGTAACCAGTCTTAATCTGTTCCCAGCACTTATGGGTCACAGGTGGACAGTAAGGATTTATTTGTGACTTCTCTGCTGAACACAGGACAGTCAGTTGAATTATAGTCCCAGAATTACATAAAAACCAGCATTTTATTGGGATCACACATCTCTTCAGCCAGCTCCTGAAGGTGAGCAGTACTCCAGCACAGCTCCAGGCACTGGCACCCAGCCAGCACCAGGGGCAGCCTGCTTCCAGAGCACAGCCTCTAAGGTACGCAAATCACAAAAATAATGAATTGAGAATGAAGCAAAAAATTCTATCCTAGTTTCAGCTCTCAGAAATGTGGAAAGAGTTTTAGGCTGTGCACGTCTCACTGTCATTTCCACAAAAGACTTTCTAAAAAATGGCAATTTCCTGAGTGTCTTATGCAGCTACACAAGCACCCAGATGGAACACGAATTAGCAATTGATTTCATTAATTAGAAAAGTTGCTTTGAAGGAACTGAACATTACTGACACAAGTAGTTTGTAAGCATTGTTCTCTAATGAAATCCAAACTGTCATTTCAACAAAGGCAAAATGTTTTTTCCTAACAAGAAACCTGCACTGAAGACTAATCAGAAGCCACAGGTATTTTGCTGCACTTCACACTCAGTGAGAGGCTAATCTCAAATAGCTAATTGCAAATAGCTCAGCTTGTACAGATAAAATTAACAAGTTGCTCAAACTTTATTGTCATTGACCCTTTATTGTCAGCTTCCACCAGCCTGTCCCAGTGCTGCTCATCTGAAGGGGCAGAGAGGAATGTGGTCATTCCCAGAGCTTGCCTCTGTTGCTCTGCAGGCACGATGCATGCTGGAGACATGCTTGGAAATCACATGAATTTTCATTCCTTGAAAGTGTAACAGAGGAGAACATTTTTTGTACCTGCACCTCCAATTGTAAGCATAATTCCTGATTCCTGTTCTTTTCCTCTTTAAATCAGTCAAACTAGCATTTACTACCTGGTATAACACAACAAAAGGAAATGCAAAAACCCAACAGTGCTGCCAGGACACGCTGTGCAAAGCAGGATGGACACAACCATGTAAATGCACACAGGTGCCAAAGAGCTTTTGTGACACAAAGCAAGTAAGCTACACGTGGTTTTCAATCATGGGCTATATTCAAACTCATTGCTATTCATACAGTTTTCCTTATTTAAATGAAAACTTCTCATCAGGTTTGGTTCTACTAAAATTCATATCAACAACATGCTAAATAGCAGTTGCTTATTCTAACACACTGAAAAATAACTATATATTAATAATTTACAAAAAATCTTGGATGAATTTGTCCCCTTAATATGATCAAAACTGACTTGTATTCAAGTGACCAAGAATTTTGGACCTAACAATTAATACAATTTGTTTTAATCAAATTTTGCTTTATGTTATGAATATGCAACATTTTAAACTGTGGAACAGCACATTATGGCTTGAAACTCTCAAGTTTGTTTTAAGAGTGAGACCTCATAACCACAACATCTAACATGTTCTGATAAATCATAATGATAATGAGTCCTTTGGTCTTTAAACTAACTGTACTAGCCACTGAAATATTTTCAAAGCTTAACCAATTCAGCTTGCACTTATAAAAATGTCTACCTATTAAAAAAATCTACTACTCAGAGAATAAATAATATGATCTTCATTAAAATACTATTTTCCAAAAAGAAAAAATGTAGGGGGGAAAAAACTGAACAAAGCTGAATTTGAAGCTCAGTTAATTAAAAATGCATCTGGCAGCACGCATTAAAAAAAAAAAAAAAAAAAAAAAAGAGAAAATTCTGGATATTGAAACCAGTATCCACCTCCATCACGAAGGGCAGCCTGCTCTGAGAACAGACATTCTTAGCTGAGTGCAAAAATACTGAGATGATATCAGAGGATGAAGTAGAAATTTTGTCCTCGATTCACTTCACTGTGCATACAGCTTTAGATTGCACATGTGTCTTACTGTCATTGCCACAAAGACCTTTCTAAAAATTGGCAATTTCCTGAGTGTCCCATGGAGCTATACAAGTATCCTGAAGGAACACAAATCAGCAATTTTCACAAAGAATTGGCTGATATTAACTTTCTAAACAATGGATTTTTACTCAAAGAAAGAAAGAACTATTTACCTGTGATTTCTGAACAGTGAATTCCACTTGTACATGGCAAGTGAAATTATGAAACATAATTTACATTTCACTTGCATCTTTCTTTGCTTTTTCCTCATAGAGATCCTTCACCTAACTATATTCCTCTCAAATGTTTGTAATGACTTCAAGGCTTTTTGCCTCAACTCTTCAACACTGTGAGACATATTACTTATGATTATAAATTTGTGAGACAAATTATTTATGATTATATTGTAATTTATTAAAAATTTATAGTAACAAATTGTTTGGCAAAACAGTATTTGTATGCTCATATGAGCATATTATATCATTATATTATAATATCATATATATAATATTACATATAGTTATAATTATATTATAACATCATATTATACCAAATAATATTTTCAGGAACTAGAATTCCCATAAAGACCATTGTGCTAGATAACACTTACATGAGCAGATTTTCAGTACAATGTTTTCTGTACAATGATTTTTGTGCAATGATTTCTGTAGAAAAATTAGCATCTTTTGCCTTTGTGAGATATGAATAAAGTAGAAGAACAAAGTATAAAGTCAGAAGTGATGCCTTGAACATATGTTCTAGCATTTAGCAATAACAGTTAGATAAAATGCAAAGGCAAAAAAAAATACTCCTTAACCAGGAAATAATCCTTATCCAAGATTGATTATGGATGGAGTTTGAAAGCAGAATCATCTTGCCCCCACAAAGTAGCAATGAGGTTGTGCTTACATGTGCCCCCAAAACCAATCTGTTGGTGAACTGGTGTTAGTAAACAATAAACCTCTACACAGACCAGCCATACATTCACTCATTAAAAAACAAACAAAACACCCCAACCTTGAAATACCCCCTATGATATATTAATTATTTTGTAATAAAATTTATCTAGGAGAAATTAGGTTGAAAATGCTTCATGGCACATCCTCCTCAATGCACATCAACACCAGCAACATGGATTTGGAGTGAGAAGTGAGGGGATGAGATTTTAACCTCTTCAGAAGCCATTCATCCTCCTCTACAGCAGTATGAAGAACACCCAACCTGGTGCAGCAAATACCCACTATCTACACTATTAGGGATTTCAAAATCCAGAAACAATTCTGGTTTCTTTGAAGCAAAGGTAAAATTTAAGATGTGGGGCCAAAGCAAGCAGTCAAAAACCCCCAAGGATCTCACAGACAGAGGTTCAGACCAGAAGCATAGGGGTGTTTCTCAAAGGATGCAGCAGGCAGCACTGGAGAGAAAAAAGAATTAAAAACTCTTTGGGAAGCAGTTAAAAACGGCTGGCAAAGCATTTCACCTACTTTGTTTGAGGATGACTTACTGAACATTTGAAATGTAGATTTACCATGAAGCTTGCCTGTGATGTTCTAAGTAATACACAGGCCACCTGTTCAGAGTGCAAGTTTTGGGGAGAGAGGAGGCAAGAACCTCAAACCATGGATTATAGAACCAAGAAAATTACTCTTTGTCTCTTGGGGAAGATAGCCAGCTGGCTCATTTGTCAGAACTTTTTCCTTACAGGGACAAAAGATATAATGGAATACCTCAGACACGGCCATCAAATTTTCTCATTTCTAGAACAGCTGTATTAGAAGTAGCATCCTGAAAGTAGAAGTAAAACTACAAAATATGTAAAGAAAGTGAGTTATAAAGTTTCATTACACTTTTTTTTTTTTGTGAAAATATAGTATTTCAAAATCACTAAGGACCAAGTATTTTTTTTTATAATTAATAAGACATACAACATTCAAAAGATTTGAGGTAGCAGAAAATATTCTTTAGTTCACAACTCTTTAAATTGCTGAACAAATTAGTTCATAAGATGTCTTCTGTCACTAAGGTGTAAGTCCATATTGTACAGATTCCAGATAGCCAAGTTATATTACTGATTTCTATATGGGTGATAAAACACAATGTTTAAAAGCCTATTTTTATTACTGCTTCAGCATAATTCTTATTTTAACTTAACCCCAGGCACTGAGAGAATCAAAGAGAGAATAATCAACCTTTTCCCTCAAAATTTTAGTGTTTTCCTAACCAAGATGCTGTTAGCTAAATCTTAAAAGTCTTGTTTCTGCTTTACTCCTGCTCCTGTTACTTTGTCTAGGAAGGTCTTTTTTCAGGAAATAAGAAGGGACAGAGAATATTTTTTCTGTTAATATGAGCTAAGCAAATAAGATAAAGAATTCAGATACTACAAGGACATACTGTTCCCTATGTGGTAGCTTTATTAGTAATAATTACGAGACTAAGTTACACACAAAAATCATTCACGAGAGATTAAAGGTTTATGCTAAACTTATAAAAGCTATGACCTAAAGGCTAACCTTAAGATATTTTTTAAAAACTCCAAAAGGAAAAGAAAAACATGCTGTATATGGAAACATAATCACTTCATAAACTTTAGGCAATTGTCTGAAATAGACAACTGCTGAGGAGGGAGAGCATGAAAATGCAAACTTGCTATCACTTAACAGCTAACTCATCAGAGAGGAGAATTAGTTCAAGGCTGGTAGGGGCTAAAAAGACAGGTTGCTGGTTTTTTCTAAATTCTATTTCAAAATCCGATGATACAAAAAAATCTCAACCAAACAAACAGAAAAAAACCCTGAAACAAACAAAAACCCAAAACAAAAGAACAATTAAAAAAAAATCAAAACCAAACCAACAATAAATCCCCAGAACATTTCAATAGAGCATCATCAAAGAAAAATGCTCTCATTAAAGCAAAATGTTTTTCTTTGGTCACAGTTTATCCCTTTTTATCCAGGATCATTCATATTACCCACAGAATCATACAACCTTGGAACTGCTCTATACAGAATAACAGGATAATCATGTACTTAAAAAAACCTACAAGAGTACAAAATTGTGATCCTGCAAGAGTACAAAACACTTTTGCAACTTCTATCAAAAGAATAAGGGGGAAAACAAAAAGCAGCTATGACTGAAAATGCACTATAAACCATATAATTAATTCCACTTAACAATTACAATCTTTTTATTGTCTTTATTTTATGGTTTTTTAAAAATCAGATTACATGTAATAAAAAGAGATTTGAATTTCATTCCAGCATGGTCCAGAGCATGTGATATTCTGGAACTACACCTTTAAGAAAATCTCAAGATTTGTGTTTTTTCATTTTTTCTTTCCTTAAGAGACATCCTTTTCGCATGAAACATGATTGACCATATTGTTTTATCAATTTGAATCATTTTTAAAAGTAATAAAGGTTTCTGAAAAAACTATTCTAGTTTTGAACATACTCAAAAAAATTGGTGTGTGTGTTTCCAAGGAACAAGTCAGGGGTAGATGATGGGGAAATGTTTTTTATTTAGATTAGGGTTTGGTTAGTTTTGTCTTTAACAAAGAGATGAGTTCCTGTTAAAAATAAACCTGATAACTAAAATTGTTTTAAGTGTTTCATTTGTATCAGTTATTTTGTTACTGCTGCTGTTTTTAATAAAAAGATGATGCTATTTCTAGACATTCTTTACAGAAAACCTGTTGAACTTGGTGTCCATTCATTTTGAAATAAAATCAATAAAGATCAATAGTATCTACACCTGTATCTGCAAGAGTACATGACAATCCTGAACAGGGTGAGATCTAAAACACCATGTCTTTTCCCTCCAAGTAGAATTAGCCAGCAATTCCTCAGACACTGTGGTGACAGGGAATTGTGTTTATATTTTAGATAGTGACCATGATAAACCAAACATTAATGACCTTCTCTTTCCAGTGAAAACAAACCATTTTTGTAACCAAGTTTGTTTCTTCAAAGGTTTCTAACAGACAGTAATTGTAAATGTATGATTTTAATCTCATCTTGAGGAATTTGTGCTGAAGTTCACTTTGTACATCCAGCCAAACTAAAGATTGTCATGCCCTATGAACTGAAAACATTGCATTCTCACAAAGATGCTGACATTTTTCTTTATAAATCAAGAGTGTAAACTACCAAAGTGAGACAGCTGAAGACTTCCTAATAAGAAATACATCTATAAATTGTCAATATTATGGTTTTTTCTTCCCAAGTAAAACCTATGCATGTGTCTGGTTTGTTTTTATTTGCTTTCATGTTTTCCCTTTGCTTAGCTTTCTGTCACGCTTGAAACAGCTTTACTGGCTTTTTAAACACATTTATTTCAGAAGCTTGTAGGAACACAAGAGAACTGTACAGCCTCTGAAAGGAGTCCAACAAGCTCAGACTGTCACTTCCAAAAGCAAATGCCCAGACAGTAACAAAAGCTATCCACAAGAATAAACCACCTATTCCCCATCTTCCAGACACTTTATAGAATCACTGAGCCACATATGGTAGTAACTTCTGTGTATGGTATTATCTCCATCTCCCAAAATCCCTCTGCAATTCTTTCAGTTTCCCTCTCTAGCCCAAATAAGTTTACACTGTCAACAAACCTCACCATTCAGCTGGTTTCCACATAAATATATGTTCACCTGAATGACCATTTTTATTGTCATGTTAATAATTTTTAATATCAGATACAATAAAATCATGATAATACAAGATGAAGAAACATCCTCAATACAAGGTTTTTGTTTTTGTTTTTTTTATTTCTCAGAAAAAAACTCTTCAAAAATGGAATGGAGATAGGAGCCTAGGCTCTAACTTGCGAGGCTTCTACAAGTTTAACAATTAATAGGTAGTAGAAACAGCAGTAATGAAAGAAGATCTTTTAAAAATGGGCAAGAAATACTTAGTATTAATCTGCTTTGCCTTGCAGCCATTCCATCTGCTGGCACCAGGAGTATCTGCAGATTTGTCCTTTCTGAATCAGGTCCACCCAGAGAGAGGATGATAGGCAAATGTAGATTACATAAAACAGAAACAGAATTAGCAACAAATAAAGCTTAGCTATTTTCTTTGCTTATAGAACAAACTGTTTCAAATTCCAGATCTAACTGAACATCTTTATATTAGGGGGTGGAAAAAAAAGATGCTGTTTTAGCAGCAAAGAGTAAGAGCCACATTGTGATAATGGTTGAATATCCTGTGCATGTGAGAAAGGAGAAGAGAAAGCAATAGAGCTTAGAAAACTCACTTTCTTTCTACAAGAAGACATGTCACAAAGGGAAAGTCCCATTGCTGTGAAAAATTGTCAGTTGTTATTTTCCTATACATACAGACTATTGACTGGATGTTAGACACTGAGAGAGGTGAAGATGTGAATGAATCAACACTGAGATCTCCCCAAAATTAAGTGTGCTGGGGTTGGATGGACAACTTGGAAAATGCTCTTCATCTTCTCCATCACAGGAATCCTGTCAGTCCCCATCACCAAGTTAAATAAAGCATCCAGCAGCATGCCTGGGGATTGAGGAGCTTATCTGTAAAAAAAAAAAAACAAACAAAACTTTCCAAGCCTGATGAGCTTTTGCACCTGCCTAGTGAGATCTGGAAGAGGTCTTTATTTCCAGGAAAGACAGAAAGGCTCTAAGGAAATGTCCTGCAGGAGCAGAGAATCACAGGGAAATGAGTAAGACACACTGCGGATATCAGATGGCAAAAACCTGCATTCACACCTGGTAAGTTTCTTTCACCTTTCTTCTACCTTAATAGCCCAAGATTCTCAGAGCAAGCTAACTTTTTAAAAATCAGAAAATTACAACAACACAAAGAACACCTTAAACTTGACTCTATGGGACATATGTGGTTTTTTCTTGCACTGTAGGTAAGCCTCCAAATGACCTTTTCAAAATCTTGTGTACAACCTGTATAGTGGACCATTGTGCCAGAAATTAAGTAATATGCCATTGGCAGGGCTCAGGAAAACAAGGTTAATGAGGCAGTTTTGTAACTGGGACTGCTTCTTGGATCTGCCTAAATACTACTGAGTACACAGCTTACTACAGCTGCTTCGTGTGCGCATCCATAAATATTCAGGAAGTGTTAGAGGAATACAAAGAGGTAAATACCAAATCTCCAGCTTGGAATCTGTTGCATAGCTCTGAAATTCATGGAAATCTCCCTGATTTCAAAGACCTGATTCCTCCCTAAGCTAAAGGATCATAAACACCCCTTAAAGCAACCTGAAGAATGTATCTCGCGATTCGGAGCAAGAATAGATTTAAAGGGGTAGGAAGCATTATTGTGGTAAGAGGGGAGGAAAACTCACAAAGTGAAAGACCATGAACCATAATCATATTTTAGGGGCTCATCACAACAGTTCTGTAAATTAAGGACAGTAAAAATCAGTGCACATTCCAGGGAAGCTGCTGCTGCTGAGCAGGTACCTACGCACTGACTGAATGTCCAATTTCCATATTAAATTCAGGGACAGAATTTGTCACCTTGCCCCCCTGCTGGCAACTGTTGAGAACACAAAGCACAGCAGAAGGAAGGCAGAAACAACTTAAAGCTCTCTCAATATCAACAGCTTGGTACTTGTGTAGTATTTACAGGGGAATGCTGCCAAGACATTGACCTCCAACAAAGCCTGCAGTGTGTGAATCAGTGAGGTTCAGCATAATCCCCTCGTAAAATCTGGTGGTGAGTCACTGTCACAAATAGCTTCCTGCTCATTTTGAAAATGAGGAAGAGGCAGGAAAGGGATGAATGACCAAACGAATAAATGGTAAATGTATTTTTTGTCTCTGAAATGCTGGCTCTGAAGAGGACACAGATGAAGTGAAAGCAGCAGCAGTTGCTCAAGGCTATCACACATGAAAAATGGTAAAGGAAAGGGTCAGAGAAGAAGATGTACAACATGGTTCCAGACAAAAAGATTAATGTCATCTTAAGAGACTCTGATTCTCAGACATATTATCAGCATAAGCACTGCTTAACAGTTTTGGGCCTGAATGAACAGTGCCAAGTCTTCTCCATCATAGAGCTTTTAAAATCTTTATTGCCTAAAATCATATCAATCATAAACAATCATAAAATAGTTCAGGCTGGAAGGGACCTTTAGAGGTCAACTAGCCCAATCCCTCTACAATTAGAAGGGACACCTTAAATAGGCTCAGGCTGCTCAGAGTCCTGTATAACCTGGCTTTGAATGTTTCTGGGCATGGGGCATCCATCACCTCCCTGGGCAACCTGGTCCAGTCTTTCACCACCTTAACTGGAAAAAAAAAATATTTTCACCTTATATATAATCTAAAGGAACTCCTGGCAATTTAAAACCATTACCCCTTGTCCTATCACTACAGACCCTGCCAAAATGTTCCTCTCCAGTTTTCTTGTAGGCCTCCTTTGAGTACCAAAAGGTCCTCCCAGAGCCTCCTCTTGTCTCCAGGCTAGACAACCCCATCTTTCTCAGTTCTTCCCCACAGAAGAGGTGCTTCAGCCCCTTCATCATCCTCATATGGCCCTCCTCTGGACCCACTCTAGGTATTCTCTAAAGTCTAGGATGTCTTTCTTCAATTACTACAAATATTCTGGGTTTCCAGATAAAGATATTTAAATGACCCTGCAGATCCTAAAAAGCTTTTTTAAGTTATGACTGAACAAAACTCCCATTGTACATATCCATATATCAAAAATTTTAGAAAAAATGTAATCTGTACTTTCTAAAGGCAAAGAATCAGAGTATCTGTAAAATCATTTAAACTTTGATTTTAAGGCATGAAAAGACCTACCACATACCAAGCCACCTTCAATACCATGTGAGAAAATAAGTATTTCAAAGGATTATTTTTTTCCTATGAAAAGTAAAAGGCAAAATTTCCCTTACTGCTTGTGCCAGGTAGAGAGCTGTAATTGCATATTTTTCTATGAGATCTGCTAACACCACACAGGTAACTTACTAATTTTTCAGTTCATTGCTTGGCTAGAGATACCTAAATTAAATTTGGAAATGTCACGTCCTTGGAGTCACCCTGTTTATACTGGGAGAGTGTCAGGAAGAGATCTGCTTTCAAGACAGCCGTGTCAGCAGATGCTGTTGTAAATAGGGGACCAGACTGACTTTCATCAGTAAGATGATCTATTCCTTGCTCCAAAATACCATTTCTGCAAGGTCTTGAGAAAGTCTCAAGAACTTACACGTGCCACCTTCAAAAATGAGTCAGGTTATAAAAATTACATCAAAACCCCAGGTTAATCAGGATATACTTGTATTCAAATTAATCAAATCTCCCTAAAAGGGATTCCAATTTCTTAAATGTGTTTGTTTGTTTTTAGGAAAGGTGAAAATTTAAATACATATATTTAACTGGTTCCTGCTTTAATTGTGTTGAGCACTTAAAATGCTTTGGCATGCAGTCAAATAATATGAAAAATGAAAATTAATTTCTATAATCCTCTGTT
Organism: Luscinia megarhynchos; assembly: GCA_034336665.1. Lineage (NCBI taxonomy): Eukaryota > Metazoa > Chordata > Aves > Passeriformes > Muscicapidae > Luscinia > Luscinia megarhynchos. The sequence continues at coordinate 66,939,907 of CM067565.1, forward strand.
TTCTATTGTCAAAATGCAATTTTTCTCTGGTTTGTCATCTTCCGGGAATGGTCAGTTTTACTAATCACAGAAAGCTCATTTGGCTATTTACAATCCTCTTGTGCTCCATAAAAGGCAATTAAAACAAAACTTCACATTAAGATGTCTTTATCTCATCAGATGCATGAATGATTCAATTCTGCTTAATTACTTTGATGTCCAACTGGAATAAACTTGGTTTAGGATAGCCAAAAATAATGAAGGAAACAAATCAAAAAGGATGTCCAAATGGAGTCAAGGTACCCAATACTTTTATCTCAGAAATGCATGTGTCTGTCAAGCTACAGGAAGCCTTTACATATTGACTCATCATTAACTTTGCATGTTTTTGTCAGAAATTCACAGTGACAAGGCCTCAGCTACAGGAACAGAAAGCCAAGAAAACATAAAATGGCCCTGCTCCATTCCAGTGCATTAACTTATGGTGTCTCCAGGTGCCTTTCCATTTCTATTGGAGGAGCTGAAGTCACAGTCAATAATTCAGAGACTAAAACTGAGAGTAAAGTACTTATTTTGCAATCAAAATCAGTTTTCGCAAAAAAGATTCTTCAGTGAATCTGTGTCTGTCCACCAAGGCAGAGAGGTGCTCTAAGGCTTATATATTCCTCCAGATTTATGCCAGCAGAAGCGATGTGACATTCCAGATTTTTTTAAATGCTTATTAAAAAAGAATGGTTGCCAACTATTGAAGGAAAACAAAAACCTAAAGATGATTCTCCTTTGCAAAAAATCCCACATACCATATTCATTGCTGCATTATCAGACAAGCATTTTTACTATTGCTTTGTACTCAGTTATTTGTAAAGTTGCAATTAAATGTTGAGAACAAGTTTTCACTCATTCTTGAAAACATCCAGAAGCAACAATGTTTGATATACAATTATTGGCAGTACACAACACAGGGGGTTCTGCCTTTCAATCACAGGGTAACGATGAAGCTTTGAAGTTTTCTGTATTTTTACTGTTTAAAGCTGCCTTTCATATCTCTTTCATTTTTAATCATCTTGCCTCGTAGAAAGCTTTTCTTTTATTCCTGTCAATTTCCTCCCCCCACCCTTTTCTATTACGTGCAATAGAGTATGACTTTCTGCATAGACATATGCCAACAGACTTGTCTCCAACCTGCAATATAAGAATGCCAGTAATAGGAAAAGAATATAAACTTGTCAGAATTTTTCTAATTACTCTACTGACAGGTATAAATCAAATTACACCACAATCACCAGAACCTGTTTTTAAATCTCTAATCATTCAGTAATGGAACAACACCAGTATCAAATACAAGAAAAAGCACTTGTTCCCTAGAAGTTATAGGCTATAGTCAGAAAGGAGGGATTTCCTTTAGAAGATCTATAAATTACATTGTACTTCCTGAAAATCTTCAGGAGCGAATGAGCTATCTCAGGCAGAGAATGAGGAACTTCCAATTAACTTCCTTGAAATCACCTTAGCAGCTTGTAGCAGAGGTAGGGACACAAAGAAATTTTTCTCTCACTATGGTGCCCATCAGGTGGACTACAGTAATCTGTTTTTTAAATTCTTCCACACTTTGTATTTTCTTATCAGAGCAGATGTTACTGAGGCATGGAGTAGCCAGAAGACAAAATAAAGGACACTGCTACAATGCACTGTGCATCTTGCACACTGAAGAGAACCCTCAGGATTACTATGATTAACTGTTATTTTACCACTCAGAAGTGGTACATTTAGTTTTTAATTCAGAAGGAGAGTGGCACGTGGGAAGAGTAAAACAGGACTATTTTTAGTGGAGGGATTGATAGAAGGGAAAAGCCCTCTAAGTCACTCCTGCCCAAACCAAGTTTTCAGACAAGGGCTCTAGGTGTATGCTCTCTCCATAGATAAGACATTGCCTTGGACTTCCAAAATGCAATTCATTCCAGGCTTAACTTGGGAACACACAGTGCTGCTTGGCACTGGAGCAGCAGATTGTGGGGTGAGACCCTTATGCAGCCAACAGTAAGGCACCCAGCACCAAAAAACATCCCAAGAGGGATGATTTGTTTTGTAGTGTCTTCCCCAAGATGACAAACTGCACACAGGAAGGCATGCCAGCCTTAGTCATCCCAGATCTGCAGGGCATTACCATCCTCATACCTGGCCACCCTGGCACTTCATTGTCCAGCCAAGGAACTGCTCAGAAAACTTTGTCTTTAGGCCTGACTGCTCAGGGAGAAGAGAAGGAGAAGTGCACGAAGAGAGAGGATGCAACTAGGGTAACCCATGGACCCACAAGATAACTACTTCTCCCAGGTCATACAGCACAAGGCCATGTGTGTGCTATCAGCAAATACTTACAGTAGGTCTGCTTTGAAAGAAAACTGGAGAAGCCACATGACTAGGGAGAGCAGAGGAAGCCACACAAGAAGCCTGACTAAGGGACTGCTCTAACAAGAGACACATGATGCCTCTGTGACACAGGAAAAGCCAGCTGGCCATACAGAGAGGATATTACCACAAAATACATTTAGTAAAGCACCTTGGTACACCATATCTATACTGGGAAAAACAGAAGCAACAAACTGTAGACAAAAAGGAGCCAGTCGCCAGTTGGAAATCACTCAGAGAATGTCAGAGACAAAAGGAAAGACATTTGTGACAGAAAGCAAGATAAGCATGTGATCCTTATTGAAATAAGGGATGCTTCCCTTCTGGCATAAGCCACAACAGGTAAGAGCCCTAAAAGCATAAGCTATTAAAGCAGCCATTGCCCAAAGACTTACTCATGGGCTAGAAAATGCCACCAGTCATCAGAGAGCAGACTGGTCAGAACTGGAATGACTTCTGGACAGTGACATTTCACTGTCAGCTCACAGCAGCTGAAGTGTAACAGATGTACAGAGCACTGCTGCAGAGAGGCTGCCCACCTCCCCAGTGATCTATAAAGTGATCCTTATATAAGATACCCTTTCTGAAAAAACACTATGGATGTTCTCCGCCTTCTCCCCAAAACAAACTGTAATTTATTTGTTTATAAACAACATCACCTATCAAACACACAATTGAAATCTATTTGGAAAACCTAGTTTTATTTTTATTTTTGATTGATTTTCTTAGATGTGCATATCATCCCAAAATGCACTTGGATTTGCTTGTTTTATACCACCAGACCAGCTCAGTCTCTCCAACCTGTTAAAGCCATGCCCTCTCCTGCTTCGGTAACTGGGGAAGGCTTCTAAGTGCTTCTTCTGCCCCAAGTGCAGCAAGGGATAGAAGAGAACACAAAGACAGGCATAATTTAAAAAAAAAAAAAAAACCAGAAACCCCCCCCCCAAAAAAAAAAAACCCCACACAAAACAAAAAACCCATAAAAAACTCCAAAAACGAACAAACAAAAAAACCCCAACCAAAACAAAAACAAAACAAAATTAAACTCCACACCCACTTTATAGTAATTTTTTTTTTTTTTCTTGACATAGATATTTGTCTGCTAGGAACTTTAAGAAGGCTCTGAAATCTGTAATTCACATAAGCCACAACCAACTACACCAATATAACACAGACCAGTACAGGAACCACATAACTTAATAACATGACACTAAGGTGAAGAGGAAATTTTTAAACTCTTACATTCTTCACTGGAAAGCCTCCCTGTGCTCATGTTTAAATGAAAAATGTTTCTCAAAAGATCAAGTACATAGACTTGCAAAGCAGGAAAGAGGGAGCCACCACACAAAACCCAGAAAAAGGATTTAACTGAAGCGGGGTGTGCCCACCAGCACAGATGTAGGGGAGGAGGAGAAAGGAGAAAGTACATCCATCTATTCTTTTATTAGGACAAAATGGAAACGTCTCAATTTTTGTTTCCTCATTGGAACAAAACCACAATTTTCAAAGTGCTTTCTAAAAAGCAGTATTTTGGTTTTCAACAAGCACTAGCAATAATCCATTACAGCAAGTGTCAGCTCCAAGCATTTCAAAGCTGTAGATCACATCAGACATCTGCTTTTAAAAGGCAAATTGCTGACTCATTTCTGATCCACCATGCTTGACATTCACATCCTTTCTTAATGACAGCATAACCCTTTTGTTTCTTCCCTGCACTTTCTTAAATAAGCTTAAATTAATTGCCCATTAGATATAATCAGTGTTGAGGATAATACTGCAGCATATTTCAAACCCTGTCATAAATCAAAGGAAAGATGCTTGTTATATTTTCATAAAGGATTTCTTTTATGCCTGTATTATCATTTAACTTCTACAATTACCCTACCAATAAATTTTCAAGTTTATATATACATTTTAACTAATCAAAAACTAATTTTAAAAAAAAGTGTTGTTTGTGAACCAGTATAAATTGAAACCTTAGCTTCCAATTCTTAAAATACACAGGCACAAAAAAAATTAATTTTCCTTTAGAATAGTTTTAAACAATCCGCTAAATATTTATGCACACTTTTTAAAGATTAAAAAGTTTAAAAATTAAAATTTGTCTTTATCACCATGAATTTTAGAGTAATCTTATTTTCTTTACTAGTGCTTTCCACAAAGAAGTACTACCTCAAAACTCAACAATGGGAAAATGTTAAAAATCAAACAAAACAGCAAAATTGCCAAACAGGAAAAGCCAATTAATTTAAATAATAATTTAAAAGTAAACGAACAAGAGGGTCGAAAAGAAAATTATGAAGCACAAGGCTCTATGCTTTCTGTTTTATCTGCCTTAAAAACATGATGATAAGCTTGAGCTAAAATTTCAAACAATTTTATAATTGAAGTAATATAATCTTCCTATCTAGGAAAGAGATAAGGATAAACTTCACTGTTGCAGATCAGAAATGGGATTTCTGGTATAATTTCCTCTGAGAGGCCAGGTCATGATTGTCAAAACCAGGTAATGAAGCAATGTGAAGTAAGTAGGGACCCACAGGGGCTTTAAGTTAAAAGCACACCACTGATCAGAAAAACACCAATGCACAAGCAACCAGTGAGGGGTAAAATGTTGGAGCACAACAACATTATTTTTTCATTAAAAGACAAAAGCTAAAGTCATGGAAGCAGCAATGGATATACTTTTGTTCCTTAAATTGGTTTACTCAGACTTAAATTAGCTTCATTATTAATTTTGTTTTAGTTACATTTGAAGAGGAGCTAGAGGCATGAAACTACATCCTCTGCTTTCAAACTATAATCCACTTCTTTGTGCAGTGGAGAAAAAACGAAAATACCATTAAACAAATCCTGCTGCATTACTATATTTGTGGAAGAGGAAAAGGTATGAACCCAAAAGCAGATCTCCCAATGACAAAAAAAATATCCAGAAGTCATTAGCAATTCAATTTTTATTTTATTAATAATAAAATATAATTTCTCATATATATATATATATGAAATCTGAAAAAGACAGTTTTTAGCTTTTTACCTGTTACTAGATTTGATCAATGTAGAATTATATGAACAAGGAATCTGCCTGCTATAACTAAAGCATAGCATCTAAAATTACTGCTGAGGTCCATCCACCTAAGCAGGCAGATTTCTAAGATACCTGGGCTCCTTAGAACTGCCTTGATTCTCAGCAAAGTTGCTAGTTACTAAACATGTTTTCAAACATAACCAATTATTTTAAGCCAATTTATTCTTCAAAACTCAAATATTGTTCCTTGAGGGGAATAAAAATTAAAAGCAGAGCTGACACAGAATGAGGCTTAAGCAGCTTAGTCCCAAGGCTCTTGGCTTTGAACACTCCCACTGGGAAATAGTATTCAACATCAAAGTTGTGTGTGGATGAGTTTGCCCCATCCTTCCAACTTGTTTTCCTTTATTAAATCCTTTTAGCTGTGTCAACCTGCTGTAATTGCTTTTTCATGAAATTGATAATATTGTGCCTAGTGCTCAACTTTCACTTTATTAACCAGAGCAAAGCACTCTCCTGTAAATCTCCACAACACTTAACCTTTGTGATTCAGTGATCTTTGCTCATTCTCCAACAATTAAATGATTGTCTTATTTTGGTATACAGGTGTTCTAGAACCTTTCTAGTTTAAATTTCATAGAGAACGGGTTTAACTGAATGCATAGGGTAGATTCTTGGAAAATAAATTATTCCTCATTTCCCTGGCACATGAACAATTGCTGTCCTTCTAAGGATATGTTGAAATTTATGAGCCCTCTTTGTCTGAACTGCCATTTGCAAGAAAGGGTAATTACCAAGGCTTTCAAAGTAGCTATATCAATTCAAGCAAAGTAAATTCTAAATACTAAACAGTATTACTACAGTATTTTACTACATTAAAAAGATGGAAAACATGGCTCATGGTAAAAAAGTCTAATACTTAGCATTCTTTTAAAAATAAATGTTATTTTAAACACAGAAGAGCCTCTTAAAAGTGGTTATGTAGAAATAAGAAAGTACCGCTTCATTGGAAAAATTGATATAAATATTACACACAATATTTTTCCTGTTTTTCCTTCCCCTCTCATTAAAATAATTTTACCACCATCTTATGATTCTTCAGTTGTCTCTCAGATGTGCATATAGCACAGATCCTTCTATCTACCGTGGCACAGTAACTGAATAATCTTTCACAAGAGAACTTTGTTTTCATTCCTCTGATAAATATTAGTTAACATATATTAAACCAAATTGAAACAAAACAACACAACAAAAAAAGCCAGCTGGAACTTTCTGACACTGAATAGCTGTAGAGATCAGCTATCTCCATGAAAATTTTATTTGGAAGAGGCATTCCCACACTGGCCCAGCCCTTGCTGTGCTGATCAAGGGAAGCATGATGTGACAAAGGCAGCACTAAAGCTGAACTTAACTTCACCAGGACTGAACTCAAGGAAGGTGAAGCCTGCTAAAGTACATCCACTGGGAAATGCCATGCCTGATGTTTAAACATCACTTTCTCCTCATTAAGTTGAGCATTTCAGCAGCTTTAGACCTTTTAATACTATATACTTGCATCTTCAGCAAATAAAGTATTTCAAGAATTTCCCCCTCATCCTCCAAAAGAAAATAAATTACAAAAAGAAATCCATAAGTAGCCCAAATGTTAGTCTTTTAGAGGAAGTGTTCTCCTCTGAGAGGGATAATAATTTCCTTCCCTAGTGTAAGCCAAACCAGTTTCCACAGCCCTTCCCATCCACACTGCCTTCACTCTAAATATTAACCTAAATATCTGCTTTAGTGAACTAAGATAAAAATAAATAAAAATAAAAAGTTTTAACTTACGTATAGATAGCTTCCAAATCATTGCTCATTCCTTTTATACACAGCCAACTAGCTTAATTGAATGGCAAGTCATTGCAAAGGTAACAAGTCAGTGAGAAATACATACAGAAATGTCACACAGAACAGCAGTAAAGTAGAAGGCTGATATAAGAGATGCAGCTCAGCAAGAGGTTTTGGTATGGAAACCTTTTCTCCTGCTAATGATATAATTCAGATTATCTGGCTGCATCAAAGAGAGGCAGAAGCTAGTGTCTAAAATGATGAAGCTACTGAACCTGTAATAAAGACTTGCATTTATTAGCAGAACCATTAGACAATGCTACACGCCATAAATCAGTGTGCCAATAACACAGCATTTGGAAAGAAAGAATTGTGATCTACTACCCTTTTATGCTCTGGGTTAAACTTTTCACCATGTACCTTCCCAGGGGATGAACACCAAGTATTGTTGTTGGGTCTCCCCTACGTAGCACAGCTGAGTTATCATTGATTCTCCCAGACAACTTGTAGGATGAAGAATTCTTTCTCATGAGTACAGGTGTGTTCACACCTCTCTACTACTTTTAGGAAAATAATTACCTTAGTTTTAAATCTCTTTTTTACTTCTTGATGCTGCCAAGCCAAAATATATGACTCTCTCTCACTCCTCAAAGAGCAAAGACAACATCAGGTATCTTTTTGCTAACAACTCCAGTTTACCTAATCTATGGTTTTGCAAGACATTCAGGTGTCCTTTGCCCTCTACAATGCTCTAATACAAAAGATCAGCAGATTCCCTCTGCTCCTCCAAGGAGCCTGTTGATGGAACACCTTTGGACCATGACAGAGAAGTAAATTCTGAGAAAAAAGACTTCTCTGACCCTGCAATTTAACAACACATGAAGATCATCATGGGACCTAATCCTAATTCCCCATGCTGACAAGTGATTTTTAGACAACCTACACTATCTCAGCCACAAACCATTTTGTGGGGGATATACTGCTGATTACCATGAGTAGGATGCCACTTTAACACGTGGCTTAGTTAAGGTAGGATATCATTAACACATGGCTTAGTTAAGAAGGGATCTTTTTCACTACTTTAACCTCAGATTATCAGATAGGTAAATCCTCAAATGCACCACCACATCAAACCCTGCTAGTTGGAACTGTCTAGTGCCTTTTCTTAACATTAAGGGCTAAAACTAAATGTAAATTTTGAGAACAGAAAAATGAGTTGGCTCCTCTGAAGTTATGGCTACAAGGCAAATCTGATTGAACCTAAACCACAAACAAGACCCTTGAAATAGTTGATTTTGCATCTCTACAGAAATACTTACAGTTATAGCAAGTTACTGAACCATGAAAATAAATACAGAATTGAAAAGGAAAAAAAAAAACTAACCAATTTTTTAGTCTATTTTTCTAAGGAAGTTGGCACAATGCCACATAAAATATAAGTTATGTTTTCATATAATTGTGTTGTGGATCTTCTTGAGGAGAACAGTTTAAGTGTTTGGTCTTGTCTTGAGGTTCTAGATTATAAGTCCAGAGTTAACAAAACATATTTAAAATTACATACAAACCAAAATATTGTAGCTTTATACAGTCAAATATATAGCAACGCATTTTCCAGAAGTTATAGTATGTAAAACTATAAAATTGACTCTCTTGTTATTTCTGCCAGATGAAGAAATCTCATTAGACTCACAGCCCTTCAGCTGTTCCTCACTCTGGTCAAAAAGACACATTTAACATCAGGATTTGAAGAAGATAGAAAGAAATGCAAAACTAGAAAACCTGCAAAGGTATAATTTCTAAAAAAGGGGGGGTGGGCATTTGTTTATTTTCACACATGCAATACTGTTGCATCTTTCAAAAATCCAGCCATGCATATGTGCATGCTCTTAATGACATAAAAAATTCAGAGAACATAATGCTTAATGTTTTTCTCACAGAATAGTAACCAGAAAATATCCTGAACTGTATGGACATCCAAAGGTCGAAACTCCCGGAAACTGAGTTGAATGAAAAGTGCAAGGTCACTGATGTGAAGCCTAGTTAATATTAGCACAACTCTCCAATTAGCACTGCTGAGAAGCAGCATTTAACCTGAGCAGAACTCACATCTGACAAGGCACTGCTTATTCCAAGTTAGCTCAATTATTTTCACTTGGCAGAACATAGTGCACATGGATGTACCAGGAGCACTGCTGAAAAATCATCTCTCACGCAGGACCATAACAGCAGTATTTCTAGTCCCTGCCTCTGAGAAACTCAGGTACCACTTCCTATAGCTATGTTCTAAGCAGGTATTGTAAATTATTCTTCTCCTCAGTCCTGGTTTTTAAGAGACAATCAAGTCAGCAGATATTCAGAATGAACATATACATAGGCAAAACGCCGTTTGCTGGCACGTTCCTGAACCAAGGGACTCATTTGTGAAGAACACTGATCTGTTCTGATATACAGAAACTGTAAGATTGAAATTCAGCCAGCTGTAACCCCTTCTGGAGACTTTGCTGTGGTTTGAAGAATTCTAGGACTAAATTGATATTTTGCCACTACTTTAGGACAATATTAACAATTGATCCCAGAGGGATCTGGCAAATGGTACTTTCAGGAGTATGGGCTCAAAGCCAAGTACTAATCTGTATTTACCAGTGTTCACTTCTCTCTTCTGTTTTATGCACGAGTTGCTTTGCATATACAAAATCAGACTTTTCGAGTGACTTGAGCTATCTGCTGTGAAGGACCCAGGTCCAGGAAATCAGACCTGTGAGTGGATTTCTCATCAGTTTTATGGTATTTTTGGAGAACCTAGAGAAAGGAGCTAGAAATGGTGCCCTTTTTTCTCTCTCTTTTTTTATTAATCATTATTAAATAATAAAATTATGTATTTTTCCTTTTTTTTTTTTCTTTTTCCCCAAAACTCTTCATTCTGAAGAAAGCCACAGCTCCTGATACTGTCAGGTTCTTGTCAGACTCCTGCCCTTGAACTGGCCAAGATCTCTCAACTCATAAAACAAGATATTTAGCCTCAGTCAGTTTCCAATTTCAAGATAAATTTTTTATTTGCTTTCAAAAAAATTCTTACCAACTTTAAACAATGTGCTTATCTACACACGGAGCTTCTAAGAAATTGCACTTCAACATGATCTGAAGTTCTAAATAATAAAAATCAGAAAGTTAAATAGTAGGTTAAAACCAGGAAGAAGTATTAACATGAAAAGTATAGAAGAAATGTGTTTTCAAGTCATATTGGGAAAGCAATTTCACTAGGAAACTGAATTCGTGAAGCACTACACACAAAATAAGTAGATTGGAGCAGACACATCACTGTGAACAGCAACACAGAGAAGCAAAAAAGCAGTGGAAAGAAGTTTCTTAAGGCAAACTGACAGAACCCTACTATGCAGAGGCAGAAGTACTATTTTCAGGATAACTGTTTACACATTTGTGCTCCACGGGAGAGGGCTGGCAACTACATTTTATGCATACTGGAACAGAAGGGTTTGAACTCTTGCAGGAAATTCTGCCAGGCCATCGGCTCCTTCCCACTTCCCCAGCTGCCAGCAGAGTACTAGGGAGCTGATTTCAGGCCATGTCCCCGAGGGACAGCCACTTCACGGGCACTGACTGGGGAGCAGAGAGCTGCTTCTCCACATGGAGATGGGACAGAGTCACTGATCCTAATTCAGCTCATGGCACCACTTCTCACAAATTTTCTTTCAAATTGCTCACAGTTACACAGTCCACAGAGGCGTGCTAGCAAATTGCAACCCATTCTTTACATAAAGAAGAAAGGCAACACACTAAAACAAAAACCAGAGAGAGTCTTAACTAAGAATTTGAAGCAGAAGTACCAAACTGAATTTGGAAATCATCTTGTTTAGAGATTATTTTTTTTTAAATAATTTAATTTTAAAAGTTAAGAGAAAAGTAACTTGTACAAGAAAATATCAGAAATCTAGGCAGAACTAAATATCATCTAAATAAATTACATAACTTGGTCAAGTTTGCAGATAAATAAAGTTTGTGTTCAGAAATGTATCTAGAAAAAGACCTTGCAAATGATGAAGGTGATGCACAGTAAGACTGAAACTACATCATGTTTTACAGAGTGCATCACACAATAGTCTTATCTTTACTCACACACATATATGCCCCACCTTGCAAATGAAATTCTGCCAGATTGATATGCTAAGATACTGTGTGCAATCACAGAAGACACACAGAAGGTAAACCAATCCCTTTTAGTGCTGTGCCACACATTTCCACAGTGCTCTAATTCAGAATTATACAGGAGTCCAAGTCTTTCTAACCAGAATTATTAATTTTTTTTTGGCATGGATATTTAGCAAGAATGTTTCCATGCTGACAATACTTTCTCCAAGGTAAGTTTCACTGTATAAACTCCAGTCTCCTTGGCGGCCAGATGGATAGACTGCCACAGCTGCCAGAAGTTTAACAGTGGGTATACGTGCTCCCCATCTCCTCCCCTGAAGTGTGAGCCCCAGCTGCACTGCTAAAGCACAGAACGCAGAGCCAGGCATGAGTCTGGGCATCACTTGATCTGGTGGTGGGTTATTTCTTAGGGGAAGGGAGGCAGGATGGAAGAGGAGGACGGGAAGGCACCAAAAGAAATAAAAACCTTTCCAAAGGGAGAAGTTTGTTGGGACACAATAATGTGGAAACCAGTTCAAAGGGATAAGCTAATATTGGATGCTTCTAGAGTGAAACGCCAATAGCCATTATCCCTCTTCCTGCAAAAGGAAACATCACACATTTGAGAAGAAGAAAAACTAAGAAGGAAGGCAAAAGTGATGCTTACAGTAGCTGCTAAGTCTCTAAATAAGACCTGCAGTGGCTTTTAATATGTAGTGCTTATTTCTATGGGTGTTTAAATTTCTGTCTTTTAAGGGACAGTGCAAAAAATCACCATATATGGCCTCCTGATCCATTTGTATTTTTAAAGAAAACAAAGAATGCTTGCTTTGGAAGAACATCTAAGAAAACATTTTCTGAAATAAGTCCCTTGACAAGTAGAATGCTAACAAAGAGTGTAGGTGAAACATAACTTCAAGCCCAGCCTCTTCATATGCACAGAGTAAGAAACCACAAATTATTAATTTGTCTACATTCAGGACTTAAACTCACAGTTTCTACTAATAACATAATACTTCTGACATGTCTGTACAGCCTCATAGCAGCTAAAAATGGTTAGGTGCATTATCCTATCTGCATCTGATTTCACATTCACCTGTACAGAATGGCACAGATGCACGCATTTAGATCCATGCTGATTATCACACACATCTCTTGCTGCTGCTAATTCTTAATGATGACATAATTAGTTCTGGCATTATACATAATTATTCTATTAATTCCAGCATCATTTGTATGTTAACAATACAGCCTGAAGTGAGTAAAAGAAAACAATTTGACCAAGATGGCAAAAAGTTTGGATTTCCGATTTTCTAGGGGAAGAAAAAGCAACTGTTCCCATTTTTGGCTGTGGTATCTCAGAATTAAAAATTGTGTCTGTCCCAGCTGTCTAAAGGAATGTATCCACACACTGCAGTCCAAATTTATATTATTGTAGTCTAAATAGCATTTTTTCTTTCTTTTCCTCTATCTCTTCTCCCTAAGTTTCTGACAATCAATTGCCTTTAATCATTTGGGCCATTTTTTCCTAGGCATTATCTATTTTGCAGTGACATTGCCACAACAATTCAGAAACTCCAGACCTGAACTGAGATTGTGCAATAATTTACTTTAAATATAACAATAACAACAATACTACTTATATTACTACTACTAACAATAATTATAACAAAAACAATTCAGAGTATGTGTCCATCAAGGAATAGTTTTCTCAACTTCGAAGGCAAAATGAATTAATCTATGTGGTTTTCAGAAAATCCCTAAGTAACACTGGACTCTTAGGTGCTCCAAATCCCACAATATTTAGCGACCCTGCAGTGTCCCTACCTCACCAGAGCACAAGGGAGCTGCAGTGTTCACTCATGGGTTGATTATTGCCAAACCATAGCCCTGCATTGAATGGTTTTTGTTGAGATTGGGACATCCAGTTAGTGTCTTTAAAACACAAACTTTGGAATACAGTCCTGCCTCTGAGCACCTTTAGAGCAGACTCTGTGTGTAACTCTTGTGAAAAGCACTGCCTTTCTCCAGCAGGGGCAGGGCTCATCCCCAGGACACAGAGATCACCTGCAGGTGTGCACACTGGACAGGGAACAGGCATGCTGCCAGCCATGTCAATACTGGGGCTTGTCAGGAACCAAAAATCAGGGGCCAAAAATCCAAACCCAAGCTACAATTATAACTAAGAAGATCTCTCAATGGGAAAATATCATTCCAAAAAACTGGGAGGGGGGGTGACAGGGTGTCACATTATGTGACATGCACTGTGGTCATACGGTGGAAGTAACCAGAGGGGGGCTGCCTGCCAAGCCCCTGAGCACCTCTGCTCTAACACTTGGGCTGACACCAGGAAAGAGGGATGAGAGTTGGCTCTCTGTGAACATCCACTCTCCGCTCACCATCACAGGAGACAAGACACACCTGCCCAAACATGCCTGGAACTGCTCCTCCCACTTGTATATCCAGGAAACCTCTTTTTTCCCTCCTCCAACCTTTGCAAAAAAGTGCAAAAAAAGGAAACAGTATGACCTGTGGAAATTAAGAGGAGTGCCATCTGTAATCAGCATTTAAAAACATCTAAAAGTCCTACAGCCTTGCAGTCACTGCACCGTCCCAGGGAGGAAATACCTTTCAGGCAGAGGAAGGAACCAAGCCCAAGTTACAGAATTATTTTATAAAAAGATGACAATTACTTAATCTGCGGTAGTTTTCTTAACACATCCTTCCTTTTCTGTTGCTTTTTTGGTAACCTAAAAAACAGTTATTCACAGTAGCTTTATAAAAGCTCTTCTGAAATATCAGTGGCTTCCTTAAAGAGACAAGGGCTTGGCTGTGGATGGGAGAGAGGGAAAGGGTCAATCACATGGCACACACCAGGTCCAGCTTCTTCACAGCTTAATGTTGGGACAACCAACACACATTTAAAGTACAATCCACATCTGTGGTTTGTCTTCTGATCCACTCTATCATAACATATTCCTCATACTAACATGAATGACCACAAAGCCCTCATATTACAAATAAAGGAGAAGAGCTATTTAGTCACAAGTTACCTGTTCTTAGACACGGTGAGTTAAAATAACAATGACAGCAGCCAGTTTAACTACCAATAGGAATATTTTTCCTTCAAATTAAAAGCAAAATCAGGAAGGAAATAAACAGTTTAAAGTTTTGTTAATGAAATGCTAAGGTTGCCAGCCACAGTGTGGACTGTTTCAAATACCTCATTTAGTGGTAAGAGAAAAATATATCCAGAACATAAAGTTTACGACCAGGAAAGCCATTTAACATTACTTTTCTTGAGTAACACTCTCATAATGACCACCTACAGTCATCCATTTAGATCATTCTTTTGATGTTGCAGGACCTTTGTCAAAGAAATATATTTGTCACTGAGTATATTTCACTGTGGAGAAAATCCACATTTAATTTTTATTAGTCATACAAATACACCTATTCGGTGTAACAAAAGGATAATTTGGGACCTAAAGGAAACAAAAATCTTTAGTTGCTTATACCATAAAAGAAAATCAAATAGCCTTTTACTTGAGAGCTGTTGGAATTTCTGAATTACATGGGCATAGCTTACAGAATTTACTAGGGAAAGAAATCCAAACTCTTTCTCCAAAAAAATCCCAAATGCACACTTCAAAGAGAAGAGAGAATGGCATGAAAATTCAAGGACTCTAGCCCCTCTGAGTGAGAGGGGTAAGTCAGGGGGCTGATAAAAGCAGGGCTCAGAAGCTAAATACATGCAGGAATAGAGCCCTTGACTAGGTGCTGCCATCTGAGATAAAACAGAGGAGCTATTAAAAGCATGTCCTCTGCACAGGTGTCACTTCCTTCCTGTGTATTTTAACTGGGAAGACAAGTGATGCAATTTACTCTGTCACACTGTTTATAATGCTTCCTCCTTTAGTAATCAGCTCATATGTGGGAGTGGGAATCAGTGTCTCCTACAGAGAGGATCTGGAAAACACCATTTACCCCTCAGCTCTTTATTTTCTCTCTTTGTAAATTCCTAAGTACTAGCCTCTGTTATATGAATGTTGCTAACACTTTGATGTCTTCAACATAAACAACTGCAGCTGGCTTCAGCATTTTCTGGTACCTATAATCATACTTTACATCATTAGAAAATAGTAACTACAGTATAACAGTATGAAAGCATTAGGATTAGTCACCAACAAATAAGAAGATTGATCTGTTTTCTTTGTGAGTTCAGATAACACAAGCCACGGTTCATTGCATGGAAGTGCATAATAAAACTGTAAAACTAAATGAATTGCCAGTACCGACTAATCATTTCACATTTACCCAAGATGACGGCATCCAAACAAGACTACTGCATTCCAAAGCAGATTTCTTAATTAATGTTAAGTTCTTTATGTCATGTTATAAGAAAGTATCTTTATTTTATACTTAAATCCAGAATAAGATGAGCAATGTGAAACAGCATAGTCATTACCAGGCCATGTAAGGAACAAAATGAGCTGCTAAGTTTAATATTGTAGTTTAAGGGGAGAGCGTAGGAACCAAGTAAAAGGTCAATTAATAAGATGTTTTTCATGGTTCTGGGGATTTATATGATAGCAACAAAAGAGGATGATCTGTGACTGTATTTCTCCTCATGAAGAGTTTAGCCTAATGTTTCTTTTTCACTTTAAATGTTCTCAAAAAATATATTAAGACAAGTTTAATGTGGTAAGAAAAATGGTGGTGATGTGCTGAGCAATCTTTTATGTACTTCAGCCTTGACCTGACCTGCAGTATCTCTGCCACAAACCAACTGAGGCAGAAAAGAGCATTTATTCTAAATTATGCTTTACTATAGAAATTCTAGAAAAAATTGACTAAATCTGCCAAAATTATTTTAATCCTACCTTGGATTACAGATTAAAATAGATTTTAAAGGCAGGAGATTCAGAACCTGAATATACTCTGTCAGCAAAACTTCCAAATGGCAACAAAAGGACAAAGTTACTAGAACTCCAAATACAAATAAGAACTGTATAGGTGATACATAAGCAAGAGTATCTGGTTTAGATCATCCTGTGAGTTGAGGACAGGCATTCAGAAAGGGAAAAGAGTTTGTATGAAAGCAATTTAATTTCATTTATTGATTAGTCACAATTCCTTGAAACAAATCTACTGAAAAGGATCGAGCAGAAATCCATACTGAAATGAGAGGGCATGGAATGGCATGAATTAGAGATATAGGAAAGAACTATATTCAAACCTGAAGAAGGAAAAATGAAGAAATGCATGGAAAGATACATCGATACGCAGACATCAAAAACCCTGGAAAGATAGATAAAGGCCAGCACATGGAATTGAATATTTTAAGCTTAAGAAAACACTCTGAAGTGCTTCACAGAAATAGCACAGGAAAGGTTTCATTACACAGCATGCTTATTTCTCAGAACACACTTTTTAAAAAGGTATATGACTATCTGATCATATGTGTAAAACCACATCTCTTTTTATTAGAAATGCCATGCAAGAATCCATGTTGCACAAAAAATAGATTTTTCCATTCGTTCCACAAAATTTAAACTCAACTTCAACTAGTTAAGGAGGAAATAGATAACAATAATTTGGTGTATTTGATGAGTTAATGAAATATACTGGGAAAAATATCTGTTATGACTTTTTCCTAAAAATCTTTAGAATGCTATAAAAAGAATACATTAAAAGGATAATTACTACCATCTTGCCTTCAAGCACATGTAAAAGAATTGTTCAGTCCAATTTTAAGAATAAAACTAGTTCTACTAAAAAGAATTAAATTTATTCAAATTGTTTATTTATAATCTAAAAAAAAAATCTTTCCAGTGATGGGCTACTTGTCCTGGAAGTTCATATACATACTCATGTATATGAATATACATATTGTAAATAAATACTGAAAAACCCGTGACTATTAAGACTGTCATGACCAAGGATTCTATACAAAGCAGAAGAAAGTAAAACAACTTTAATAAAAGATTAGTATTTTAACAAGCAGTAATAGACAAATGGCGTAAGTTACCAATATGCAGTTCAAAGCTATGCAATATTTATTTAACATGCATTTGCTAGTACGATAATACTTAAGTAGAATGCTAAGCAGCAGCTATAGTACTTTTCACTGGCAAATTCAAATTACTATTTAAAATAAATATAAATAAATAAATAAATAAACACACACACACACACACATATATATATATATAAAAGATATGGCTAAGAAGTACTCTATCCCTTGAACTGCCACTTGGAATTCAGCAACACTTCCATAAGACTGGAAGAAAGCTATGTTACAATATTTAGCAAGATTAATTTGCAAACAAAAAAACCCTACAGGTATTATGAGTTCATCAGACAACAGAAACAGTGTTAATTCATCAAAAGCAGTAATGGAACTTAACATAAGTAATGGTTACTCAATATGAGTTTTTGAAACATTACTTTTATAAAATTTATATTTAGAAGATTATAGACTTGGTTAAGTTTATTGCCACCATAAATTTGTTTTCATTAAGATCTGGTACAACACAGAATCTCAGTTAAGAAACTAATACAATATAAAAAAATAAATACAATAAAAAAGCAGTACAACTTTCACTGAATTGCTTTAAAAAATTGAATTCAGAAAATATTCTGCAATTAGTCCTACTAGGTATTCATTTCTTTGTTCTTTCTTTTCCAACTTGCTCTGTCAATTTAAGATATTATGAGCCAGGGTTTTACCACTTGCTTAAGAGCTAAAGAAGAAAATAATTAGATGCTATAAAATTATAATTCTCGATGATATTTTTATTTCAAAACAATTCATCTCTTCAAATTGGTTTTAAGCACCTATCTTTGATTAAAATCAATTACTCATTTTTACATCCGTGTCACAGAGACAGTCAGGATTTTTGACCTCTCAATAATATTGAGATAATAAACACATTAAAGACTAGAAGTGGACCAGTGGCGACTGTAACACTTTAGATTAATCACCTTTTGTTCTTGTATTAAAGGAAGTGAATGTTTCCTTTTCTAAATACAAATATTGTGGCTATGCAATACAGGCCAACTTACTGTGGCACCCTTAATGGAATCTAATTTAAAAGTCAGATATACCTTCACTCTTAAGAACTTCTAACAAACCTTGCTGAAACAGAAAATTGAAAATATTAAGAATATTTTCAAATTACTCATTGGATTCTGAATGATAGCACTGTATAGGCTGCATGTTACAAGTGAAGGAAAAACACTTTATACCAGAATACACTTGTGTCTTCTCAAAATACTAACAAGGTAATAGAAAAACATCTAAAAATTTCTGGAAAACTATGAAAAAAGCCAAAACTTCCATAGAATTGGAAATAATGTCATTTTTAGGACATTAACTTTAATTACAATTTAGACATCTATTAGGTCAAGGAAACATGGACACTGAGAATCTTTCACTCTCCCAATTTAAGAAGCATTTCTCCAATACTTTATACAACACACAACTCAGATGTAACTTTGATGTAACTTTGCAGTAATTCCAGAAGGCCTGGCATGCACAAAATACAGGTCAATGTTGAATACCTTGCTCATTTATTGTAACTTAACCCTACTATGCCAGAGATACCTGTAAGAGAGCCCAAAGTTAATTGTCCTTATTGCTAAAAAAAATTAAAAGTTACTTTGCAACTTCCCAAATCTGAGCTGCTGAGATATAGCTATAGTTAATTTCATAGGTTTATTATTTATACCTTCTTTGAAAGAGCTGTTAATAAAGAAAGATTTTTTTTTTTCTGGGCTGGAAGAAAATAAATGTTGTTGAAAAAAAAAAATGGACTGATCACAATTGACAAAGTGCAGAGCCCTGAAAGTAAGACATCTGGTTTCTGAGACTGACCCACTCATTGAGATTAAAAATAAAGAGAAGATTATGAAAAATCTAGTCCCTGATTCAATAAAGTATTCAACTATGTCTAGCTTTACATATTTAAGTTATCCTACTAAAACTAATGAAATTAGTTCCTTAAAAAATTATGTCTATGCTCATAGACAATGCTGGAGGAGAGAGTGAAAGTAACTTCAGGGAGAAAAAGTAAGGCAAAGCATTTCAGGGTCAGGCTGCACCTAGCCTGTGCAGAAACTCCACAAGCCCCCTGTTCCAGAAAAGGCAAGGATTTGGCTGCACTGTTTTCAGATAAGCAATGAGCCCCATCCATGCAGTGATCACTTCCAGTATCACCTAACCCATGTTCCAAGCAGCCTTGCTGAGGGATAAACAGCAGCAGAGGTTTGAAATGGAACATCTGGGAAAAGGAGCTGTTAAGCAACTCCTCTAATCCTTCCTTTGGCAAGATCAACGAGTTGCAGACACTAATTTTCTGTATTTTTCAGGATAAATGAAAATCAAGATTTACTAACAATGGATACTTCTAGCATAGCTTCTTCCCCTTAGTGACAATAAAACATGAACGTGAACAACTCAAAGAGGAATTTAGGTATTACCAATTGCTAAGGGGACATTAAATACACTGAAGAAACCTGTTAAAAGCAGCTTACTAGGAAAAGAAAAAGAAAGGAAATTGGCCAGGCTCTCATTGTAAAATTACCAATGGCTGCAGAATAGATTGCTACAATTCCTGTTTCAAATGTGGCAACATCCTGTAAGTTGAAAAAAAATTAAAACTGAAATAACAACCTTCAGAAATGCTTAAATAATCTGAATTTTTTTACTGAAATAATAAATATTCCTCAATATTCCAGATGATTTTTTTTTCATTTCCATTTGTTAAACTAACTGAAAATTACTTTCACAAGCAGCTGCCATTGAAAATTAATTTAAAGTTCAAGCTACATTCTCTTATGGAAAATGCAGTTCAAGGAAGCTGAATTGAATCTCAAGAAACCCTCATCAAACATGTTAAACTATAAGAAAGTTTTGTGGTCAGAGAAGGACGTGTCTTGAGTTAGGTGAGGTTGGTACTAATTTTCACTTTTTCATCTATACTTTTCAGCAAAGTTGAACTGGAACATTTAGCCATAAACTATTTCAGTGGAAATAATTCAACAGCTCTCAAAAGAGCATGAAGACAGGAAAACCAACAACAAAAGAAAAAAAAATACTTCTAAAGGAAAACAAGGAGTTGTCTTAAACTATTTTTGACCACTGAAATGAAATTATCTGAAATGACTCATCAAACTCATGTCAAGCAAGGCCATCACTTTCAATTCTCTTAATCTACAAAGAGAAACTTCAGTAATTCAAATGCTGCTATTTTCCTGATTTTGTTCATTTTAATATAATTTGCAGCTAACAGATAATATAAGTATAGGAAATCTCTCCTCTTTGGATATGCAGTTTGTTCAGCTGCTGCTCACTATCTTCTATTGATACGAAGGAAAATTATAATAGGTATTGAAGCAATGTAAATTAATTATCTCCCAGAGTCCAGCTCTAGCATGTTCCATTTTTTTTAAAATTGCTAGTCTTATAAAGTAATTTTAAAATAAGATTGGGGGGGAAAATTTTTTTGCCAATCAAACTTGCTTACTTGGTTGCTTAAAAGATAAGGAGTCTCTCAGTACCCAGCTTCCATGTAGCCTAAGAAGTAGCCCAAAGTTAATTGGTGAAATTTCCAATTTTCTTCAGTTTAACACCTGTGCTCCCTTTCTTCCCAAAACAAGCATGCACATCTTCTGCCTGCTTCTAAACTTCTTGTAACCAAATAAATAATGCATTTTTGTCCTTACACAGTTGATTTAAACAAAAAAAAAATCAACTTTTCCTAAGGCTTATCATTAATAAAATTAAGAGAAAAATCACCAAAACGACTGAAGTAAAAGCACCAAATATAAATTGGAAGCAACTATGCTGTACCAGTCTGCTTGTTGATAGCTCTTAAAATGACACACATGTTTTCCACCAGTCAAGATAAATGAAGGAACAGATTCATTGAAAGGAGGTAAAAAGAAAAAAAAAATCCATTGGAAGGCAGAAATATAAGTGAGGATTTAACTTTTTCTTTTCACAATTGATATTAAATGTCATAAAAATTTTGAAGTGACATAACTTGCCATTCTTATCTTCAGTATATGCTATCTCATTAGATAGTAAAAAACTGAGTCAATAAACTTACTAGCACTGTCTACCATAATCAATTATTAACCAACTCTCTTCAAGCTATGTATGATGATGGATATATACTGCAAAAGATTTATTTTAATAAAACAGGAGGAGGAGACTTTGCAAATAAAAGGAATTTGGAAGACTATCTTCCTGACTTGCACATTGCTCTGCTGTTTCTTAGGAGAATAAATTGAAATTTTCTATTTCCTTAAATATAATAATGAAAAAAGAATTACATTTTTCTCTATTGAAAACTTGTTTACAATTGCAGCTTTAATGCCATCCAAATATCATGGAAATAAGTGTATTCAGGAATACAGCCACTACAGCTTTTCCTCTTGAAATTACATGCTGAAGTTCCCAGTGACTGTGTGCTGGGAGATCTGCATGTGCTGCTCCTCACTACCCCAGTAATCTGGGAGTCCAGAGTAATCAGGTTAATACTGAAATGCACCTGCTGCTTTCACACTTTTTCCACCTTTTTGCACAAAGAGCTTCCTTTCTTTTTTTCAATAATTGTTTTGTCTAAATAAGCACAATGTATTAAAAAAAATCACTGATATGGTTTTCAGATTCAAAGGAGAGATTCTTGTCTGATAATTCCTGATATCAAAAGCAACTCCTCAGAGTTTATCTAAATGCCAAACATTTCTTGTGCTTTATGCAATCATGCTAATGATGTCAGCCTGATTGGCTTCTTTCACCTCCAAATTTAAGGGAAGACTTCATTTTTGTTTTCACTTTTTTTAAAATGGATTTGGTTTGGGATTTGTCCCTTTTTTAAAATTCATGTTTCATATTTTAATCCGAGAGAAAAATAAACTTAGGTATATGATGTTTATAATGTCAAAGAGTATTTGTGAGTAGAAGAAGACACATTTTCAAACAAAAAAATGAGGTCAGAAGAAGCTTCCAGGGATTGTCTAATCTAACCCAGCTGCTCAAGCAAGGTCACCTAAGGTAGGGGCTCCAAGTTCACGTCCAGTAGGGTCTCAAATACCTCAAGGATGAAGCTCCACAGCTTCTTTGGGCAACTGTACCAGTGTTTGCTCACCCTCAGAGTATTAAGATGTTTCTTGATGTTCACACAGGCAGTCCTGTGGTTTATCTTGTGCTCATCACCTCTCAGCCTGCCACAGGGCACCATGGAAAAGTCTGTCTTCCTCCCCTTCACCCCCCTGCCCCCCAGGCATTCCTTGACATGGATGAGTTCCCCCTGAGCCTTTTCCTCTCCAGGCTGAAGTCCCAGCTTCTCAGGCTCTCCTCACAGAGAAGAGGCTGCTCCAGGTACCTGTGCTTGCTTCACTATGCCCACATCTCTCTCATCCTGGGGAAGCCCAGACCTGAGCCCAGCACTGCTGATGTGGCCCACCAGTGCCACATTAGGAAGGGAGGGGAGGATCACTTCCCTGAACTCGCAGGCAACATTTCTCCTAATGCAGCTCACTCCCTATATTCATTTCTGCTCGAACTGGAACTGAAGGTCTCCTGGTTCCTTGAGGCAACCATAAGGGCAAACAATTTTTTTCAGCTAAAACAAGTTAAAATAGTAATGCTTTGTCTCTATCCTTATTCTTATATTTATTCTTACTTTTATATTCTTCTTTGAAGAACCATGCAGGTTCTTGGTGCTTGACCTACTCAAGTATCTTTTGACTAATCATTCTCTCTTGCATTTGCATTAGACATGGTCCAATTATACCCTTTGGAAAATTATATGCCAGTGTGAAAATTTCTAATACTCCAGGATAATTGGAACTGTCTCCTGTGTATAAACTGTATGTAAATGGAGGAAGGGAGGAGTTATGAGAAAATGCAACTCTCTAGCCTGGTGGCAAGATTAGTCTCTTGGGAAATGAGACATCTGGTTCCAATCCCTGCTCCCCTGAGTGTTTAATTTTGTATACAGAGCAGCAGAACAAACCTTATTTCTGAGTTATTTCTAGTCTGGTTATCAGAGCACTTTCTTCAGAGAGGGAAGGTGCCTGTTCAAGTGTGCTTAGGCAAAAATAGTGTGTTGAATCTGAGTTTACTACATGTAACACGACCACCCTTATTACCAGGCTAATAGTTTAGTGCACTATCAAAAGCAGTACCCAGCCACTCAGTTCTTTCCCTGTTTCACCACTTTTATAATATAAATTATTTATAAAAATTATAAATACAAAAATAAACAAAATAAAACACACATTAAAAAAAAAACACATACAGAAAAGCAAAAAATATCTAACTCTAATTATTTTGCTTCAGATGAATATCATATTTGACACCTTTTTTCCAGTAGCAATTTGGAAATTTGACTTCTTCCACACTGGGAAGGTTTGTTTTATTAAGAGAAGATACAGCATTATACAGCTTTAATGTTTACTTATTCACCTATTCATCATGTTGAATCACCAGCAGACTTGTTAGAAAGGAGGAAGAGAAGGGACCCTGCTCGCCCACCAGCCCATGTGACTGATACACACCTTATTCTGCAGCCCCTCCTCATCCCAGCTGCAGCCTTGAATAAGGCAGACTGAGTCTGTTGGTGTTGGGAGGTCAGACTAGGGACCCAGACACCAAGGCCTATCTGACAGCTTGACCTGTTTGCACAGGTCATAGCAATGAAGAGGAGTTTTCTTACAAGCAACCTGCAATTTCCCTTAATGTAAATTAAAGAAAAAAAAAGGCCTAGAGTCTAAGTTGCTGTATCAGGTCAAATATTTAGGGTAAATTCTTGAGCCTAATATTACATTAAATATGAGATATAAAGACAATACACCAGGGCACTTGATATAATTTTAAAAAAAAAGCAATGTGAACTGACCCAATATGTCAACAGGAACAATTTTGGAAAGATTGGTATACAAAACACAGCATCAACAGCACCATCTTTCAGAATTACATGATTATGTATTTAATGCAGAAAAATTGCTTCCAGTCAAGTCTGATTCCTTCACTTCAAAAACCAGCACAATGAAAACCCACATTCCTTCAGTCAATAAAAAAAAAAGAGCATTTAGAGAAAATCTTTCCCAAGCAACATTCAATCACTGCTTAAAATTTTAGAAGTGGCCTACGAAATTCCATGAAAACTTCCAGTCATTTGCCACTTGGCCCTGAGGCATCCCACCCATAACTGCAGGAAAGGCAGCAGCCCCACGGCCTCAAGGGCACTGAGAGGCAGGATGCCAACAGCCAGTTCCTCTCAGCACTTTGTGGATGATTGCACCCACACAGACAACCTTCCTGAAAACTGCTTCACATGATCAGCTGAGGAGAAATGGGAAAGGTGACTTCTTATGAACAATAAGAAATAAAAATATCTAGGTGAATCTAGCCTAATGTTGATAGGGGTGATTCACAAAGCCTCTAAATAAGAAGAAAGTTTCTTAGGAAAACCAGACATATATTCAAAGACAAACCTGTATTTTGAATAATAGAATTCTCTAAAGAATTTGAATTATGTTTCATTTTAATGTACACTTATTTTTTCAATTAAATGGTTTTGTTAAACATATAATAATGCAAACACCAACATGTGGTATCAATTAAACTAAATACCTTCGTATCCCTGCACAACAGCAAAGGCAATGCTATAAAACCTGGCTATTTCTTAATGATAAGGTCTTAAAGTAATTGTGATTTGGATATGAAACAAACTACAGCAATAGCAAAAAATGTCGTCTCTGTGCCCATGCATCTTAGAAATTTTAACAGCTCCCCAGTGACTTTTTCTTTCTCCCTACACAGGACTAGCCTCTGTTTGCCTGCTTTTCTTTTCTAACACTACCAGGCCCTTCTCACCTGAGGGTCTCCATAAGTTACTATACGGGGAGAAGGTAAAAAACAACATTAGTAAGAGCCCTGGAGGAAATTAATTTGAAATTAATCTTGAATGTTATGCAACAGGACTACAGAACAGATAATGTAATTTTAAACCATGTAAGGACTTGATAAAATATAAATAAAAGCTGAAGCTTGTCTCTATCAGACACATGACCGGAAAACTGCTACAGATAGATCAGAGTAGCAGAAATGAGCAAAATGATGGAAGAATTTACTTTGACAAAAAGTGTAGCACACATGCAGAGAAATAGGCTCAATTTGCATAAATCGACACATATTCCAGAGTCTTGCAGTGCAAGGAAAAAAATTTGATGTGAGTACATGTTTAACACTGAAAACAAAGAGATTAAATGAAGTAAGGAAAAGTTATGAGGTTTTTTTCCTTTTAATTCTTCTGAAAAGATAAAACCATAAGCTAAGCAGTAAAAGAAAATAAACTTTGATACATGTATGTGTCAAAGTACATAAAGGGGATGCCCACCTAAGTAGAGGATTCACATTCAGAAACACAGACAGCAAACACAACCTTGTGAACTGTGTTTTAAGAAAAAGTAGGGTGACATCACCTTACGCTATAACAAAAAATGCCAAGCTCCTAGTACAAGATCCACCTTGAGATTACAGATGCCCATCTTATTTAGCCTATATTTAGGAGTCTATAGATATGTTAAATAAGATGAAGATTTAAGATCCATTTGTTTCTTAGTCACAGGTACCTCAATTAGGCAAGTGAGACTCTTTACAGTGCTTTAGGAAACAACCCCAACCACAGGTAGCTCTGTGCCCTGCTAGGAGCCCGTGCTCAGACCCAAGACAGACAGGTTCAATAACAGACAGCCAATTTGTCCTTCAAAGTATTCTGCTCTTCCATGTTTGTCAGATTCACAACAATTTTTAAACATTATCTGATAAACTCATGAAGCGTTCTGCTTTCAGTTTGGTTTTCCACTGACAGAGAAAGCACAGAGAGGGCCAGTAGTAACAATTTATATTTGAATTATAGCTTGCAGTGCTACAGACATTACACAAATCATTTCAGTTCATCATTGCCAGAAATGGCAAAAATGATACTGTTTTCAAATGAAATTTCAAATCAGCAGGGGTTGTCGTCAGATACCTTGCAATTTCTCAGCTAAGTCCATGTGTCCAGCTCAGTACTAAAAAGTAGGTTTTTTTCTCTAGCACACATAATTGCTTACTCCTTATTTCCTGATTGCTTCTTTGTTTTGGTTGATTGTATACTATTTTTAATTAAATAGGAGGCTTAAAAAATTTATAAAATATTTCATTTAAAAATACATTGCAGTACTATAACTTTGCTAATCAAAAATAATATCATACTTCTAAAATTCTTTCAGATAAAGCAGATCACTGGGAAAGAAAATATTAGAGCACATTTCAGTAATTTCTAAGTTTTCTTGTAAATTTTTTTATTTTTATTTCTCAATTGCAAATTCTTTGCAAATTTTTGCTCCATTGAACCATAATGGGAAGCTCATTCTGGAAAAAAAAACTCCATGGGATCAGAATTTGAGCATTAATTAGAATATAGAGTTGAGAAAAATAATTTAAAGGATTGCAAGTTTATTGCCCCACTCAATTGCTCAAGGAAAAGAACAAGAGAAAAAATTAAAAATAAGAAATGAAAACATGTAAACAAGTACTTAACAAGACAAAGGCTAACATTTTCACAGTGATCTGCTCAAGGCCACGAGTAGTAGCTCCCACTGCCCAATTATTTACAACTATAGTAATCTCTAGAGTGTTTCCCAGTATCAATACTTGGTTTCCATGTGAACTAGTCCCACCACCTGCTGTGTTCAACAAGCGTTAAACCAAACCTCAGCACTGGAGGAAATTTTTTTGAAACAGACAGACCAGTTTACAGGACATTGGAACCAACAGCATCATACCACACATGCACAAAACCAAGCTGTAACCAAGAAACTTGTCCAGCCAGCAAGAACACAAAGTATTCTAAGTGTGGATTGCAGCAGATTCAACTGAACAAAGCAGAGATGAGGTTTCTCTTGTGCTCCTAGGTGTTCTGAAAATAACAGTATGAATGTTTAATGCCACCATGGAAGTCATGTATGTACCTGTTTGCAAATGAGGGAGCTTCTGCAAATAAAAGAGCTGATTACTCACATGTATCTTCAAACCTTTTTTCACATAAATAACTAAAATCCTCTAAATGTTTTAACTAGAGAGTTTGTAACTTCAAATTATGTTGAACCTGGTGGCTTATACGGCTTTATGGCATGTGCCCTCATAGAGGACACTTTGCCATACGGTGTCCTGGAGAGGGAGTCAGGTTTTTGCAAAAGGAGCATCCTTCTTCGAAGAGCCAGGCTGCAAGCTCCTAATGAATAAAATCTGCATCAAGCTGAGCAACCAAGAGTGATGAAATTTACAAACAGAATAGGCTACCCTGTGTTTTGTCAAACAACTTTTAGTGGAAAAGCATTAAGAAAAGGGATTTCAAATTAATTCTACCATCTTTATCTTTATGTGAAAAGAAATAGTATTTGACACTTTTTTTAAAAGGAGCGGTGTTAACAGAAGGAACTGTACCTGCATCCATGGGAGAAAAATGCACCTCAAGGAAAAATATTGTATAAAAAGGCTGGACTATGACATTTTGCAGCCTTTGTATCTGGAGTGCAGACAACATCTGCTCCTTTATATAAACAGAAATACTTCTTCCCTGCCTTCACCCCCTGATTCACCAGCCCTACAAATTTTCCTGAGACTGGAAGTTCAGTCTTGGTGTTTCCTTCACAGCTTATCTATCACCACCAATATTACAGCCAAGCCATTCACTCAGCTGCACCTGTTCAGCTCAGCCAAACCTGAAGCACAAATTCACTGATTTCTGGAAGTGTAAGTTTGTATAACATAAAAGATCAAACTGTCAAAACTTTATGTGTGATTGTACCAGATCTTTTATTTATTTAATTTGGTGGCAGCTCATTTGTTATCGCAGAGCAGGAATATGTTTTAAAGGGTTATTCAATACTGTTTGCAAGAACAATGAATTCTAAACACAATGTTTAATATTTGCCCATCCTTTAAGTACAGGAACAAGAAGACTGACTGCCATCTATTTCTGTTCTCTGATGGTAGATTTGATGGTGCCCACAGAAAATTTAACGTAAGCACTTCAGGAAAATAGGTTTGAAAATATTAATGTTTTTCAGTTTGTAGGGAGAAAGTAAATCATACTGTCATGAGATCCCTTAATTTATCTGTATAGCAGAATTGTAAATGCAGCAGAAAACAGCTTACTGAAATGTAAATAAAGCTTTTCATGCAGTGCTAACGGGGCAAGTTTATTTAATATAATATATTACACAAAGTCTTCATTGCTACCTTTCAGTTTATACTTCTATGGTAACAAACTTTAAATAAACAGAACCCTTGTGTTAAAATCTAATGCAAAGTATCAACACTGATCCTTTTCAAACCTTAGATATAATTTAGCTCTTCACTTTTTAGTTTTACCTACTAGAATTATTAAAAGTAATAGTCTAATAGTCTAATTATTTAAAACAGTACTCTAAGGTTTCAATTTAATTTTTACTCTTGAACACTGGGTAGCAAATTTAGTTACATTTCACTAACTTTATAGGATGTGGTAGCAGAAAAATAGTTTTATTCATATCCAAATCTGAGAAATCAATAATGCTCAATGTATGTTCAAGTATTTTACAGATAACCTTGAGTCTGGCACTGTTGTATTCTACATGTTACAAAAAGAATGCCTGAAAACCTTAAGTGAAATTTTTGGACCCTTATAGCACTTAATAGCAGGAAAAAGAGCTCCTTGATTTAAAGCCCACGTAAAGCATCAGCACTAGAAGCACCAAGGTACCCAGGCATTTGAACTCCAAAAATTGTGGGTGTTTACCATTTTCTGCTTAAGGTCCTCATTTCTAAAACTGGAACAATAGGAGAGTCACTGAAGAAACCTACCAGCCTACTGCAGCTCAATTTGTGGTAACTTAAAACAAACAAACAAAAAACCAAAAACATCCCAAAACCAACCAACCAAAAAAAAAACAAAAAAAAAAACCCACCAAACAAACAACCAACTAAAAAAAACTAGCTAAATTCTCAGGTAAGAATTGCTAGAGAATTGATAGTGCAACCTGATGTTGAATGGGCTCCAAGAATTCAGGAGATTGGAGCAGCTGGTACAATAATGACTGTATAATTATTATAATCAGCGACCCCCTTGGCACCCTGAAATCCTGAATTTTGGTATCTAGGCCTCCAAATTAGCAGATACTTGTGCATAGGTTCTCAATACTCAACTGAAGGAAAAAGTATTTCTTCCTTCCCTCAAAACAAGAGGCATATTATTATAACTCACTGGAAACACTCTGCAGTGCAGATTAAATTGATAAAACAGAGAATGAGAGGGAAAAAAGGCCAGAGAAGAGAAGGTATAAGGATACACTGCTGCTTGTTCCTCACCTCACAGGGCAGGCCTGTGTACCTGCACAGGCTCTGCAACCACTAGGTTAAAACTTTTTCTTTTTTAAGTAGCATTGCTGTAAGTATGCAAAAGGAAAAAAAACCAGGAAAACAAAAACAGAGGAGAAAAGAGAGGGAGCAATAAAAAGCACGTGGCCAAAGAGATAATAATGTGAGAAGGGGGAAAAAAAAGCTATCTAGCTGTTTTCCATTCAAATATATGGGACTCTTCTTGGGATTTATTATTCCAACAGAGACTGCAGCTGTTAGAAGAAAGAGCTGCAGAGTGCATTTTGGGCTGGCTCTGCTGCCTGTAAAAGGGCAGCCGTGCCCCATAACCTGTGCTCCAACATGGAGGAGAGCTGCCAGACAGACAGTGCCCTGAAGATGCAGAGCAATGGCAGGGGTGAACACTACCAGTACAAAGACAACTCAAAACTATTGAGTTTTTTTCCTTCCTGCTTCGTTTAGAAGCCCTTGCAGCTCAGAGGGTTCTCTCGTGCACTGCTGGGCTTTCTCCTGCACACCTCAGAGAAGAGCCCAGCAGGGCCAGGCCCTGTCCAGAGCTGTTAACAAAGAAGCAGAGAGCACTGCTTTGTGGTTTTGAGCCATCCCAGCAGGGAAGGCTGCTGCTGCATACTCACTGCTTGGGGGCCAGGAAGGCTGAGCCCATGGGGCAGGGCTGGAACTGGGCACCCGAGGTGCCATCTGCTGCTGGGTGCCATGGGCAGGGCAGGACAGGAGCCACCAACCACCTGCCATGCCCAGCCTGCTTAGCAAACACCCTTGGGTGAGGTCAGTGATGGACACAGCCCTGCTCTGCCCATCCAGACACACCACCCAGCCAGCTGCCACCAAAGGGGACAGCCCAGCCTTCACAGACAGGCTCAGCTTAGCAAACACCCTTGGGTGAGGTCAGTGATGGACACAGCCTGCTCATCCAGACACACCACCCAGCCAAGTCCCACCAAAGGGGACAGCCCAGCCTTCACAGACAGGGTCAGCTTAGCAAACACCCTTGGGTGAGGTCAGTGATGGACACAGCCCTGCTCATCCAGGCACACCACCCAGCCAGCTGCCACCAAAGGGGACAGGCCAGCCTTCACAGACAGGCTCAGCCACATGGGAGTTTTTTTCAGGAACCAGAGTGCTACAGTCCAACAGACCCTGGACTGAATAAAATTCCCAAACCCTTCAACTTTAGGTACTATTTCCCAATTTCTACCTTTCAAGACCAAGAACAGCCGACACAGTGCCAGGCAGAGGCTCATGTGCTGCTGTTCCCCTTCCTCCCATCCTTTGCATTGGGATCGACTGAGCTTTTCCAAGGCCTTTCCCCACCACCAAACTGGATTAATTCTACTCTGGATGTGCCTGAAGGCAGTTCCAGGAGATTATGACACCACTGATAGTATGATAGTATTATGACACCACTGGGGTGGGTGGGGAGAAAGTTGGTTGTCCAAACAGTGGAGATTAATTCCAGCATTCTGATTATAGGAGAGACAGTCACTAATCAAAGCCATGGCAACGTTTGGCTAGTAAAGATCATGTTTGCAGTAGAGGTGGGCAAAAGGAGAAAGGACCATCTACCTCCTGGATGTCACCTTGACCCAGACTCTCCCCACTGCCCAGACATCCTGCAGCAGTTTACAAGCAGGGCTGAGCCCAGGGACCAGACACATAACTGCAAGCAAGATCAGTGTCCCAGCCTTCTCCTGCTGGAGGTTATCAGAAGGAAATTAAATCTTCCCCCTCCAACATTTGCATCTTTTCTCAATCCATGTTTTAACTGCACAGCAGCATCCTCCAAGTATTATTTCACAAATAGCATAGCAGAGTCAATTGTCTTGCTTATATTTTATGAGCAACTTAATTTTATTCTCAAAAAAAATATATCTACCTTGAAAGCAGCATGTAACTTCTCTTTGTATAGGAGGAAGTCATGGTTTGTTCATGCCTGGCTACTGCATGCAGCCCATTCTTTAAAGTCAGACAGGTTTGTTTTAGAATTCTCCATTCTTTTTTTTTTCCCTCTACGAAGTATTTCTTCACAGAACTGCAAAGTTTTACTCAATGATAAGACAAAAATAGCAAATTGCCAGTAACCTCTTTTTCATAAACAGGAAACAAATACGCTTCTCCTAATTTTACAGCATGTTTATGGAAAGTGCTGACCATCAACTTACAGATAGTTGTACCACCAATCCTGTATCCTGTCTCTCACTGTTTTACAGTATGTACAGGACAGATTGCTTTTGTTTTTTATTGGGAAAACAGTCCAGAACATAAATGAACTCTACATTTCTTAGTACAGGTCTCTCCCTCTCTTTGAAGGCATTTACACTGGACAGTATGGAGTCAGTGTGGGAGAAAACCAGAGACAAAAGTTTACCTCAATCATTAATGGAGTTATAGAAAAATAGCTAGGCCCTATTGAGCTTAAGAGTAAAAAGAATTACATAAGATTCTGAATTCTTCTGGGCAACTTTGAACCAGAAAAGTTCACCAGCTGCTACAGAGAGGTAAATGTGAATCAGTGCTGTGGTACAACTTCAGCTTGCAGTGCCCAGGTCAATCAATGCTAGTGCTTGCCTTTACTCCAGAAAGGGTTTGTAAGAAACAACCAGGTTGCCTCCCCCACATCCTTCAGTGCAGATAAACACCACTCATATCACAGGACAGTAAGGAATTGTCACTGCAACCCTTTCCTTTAAGCTTCCCAAAACCCACAGAAGTACAGCCAAGACCAGAGGTATGCATTACAGAGAGCAGAAGTTACCAGAACTATAAGGTAGCAAAAGTTCTTCATGGCTTTGGTCTCATGTGGTGGCCCAGCCCTACCACAGCCCACCAGCACTCATTAGAGATAATCTGGGCAGTTTCAATAAACTGATTTTAAAAGTTAATATTTCACAGCGTGTTTCATACATGCTTGAATTTCTGTATCCTTAAAAATGAGCATTCCACCACTATTGTTAGCATACAGTCATGAAAACTAGAAAAAAGTTTGTACAGGTCTAGCAATTTAATCCTTGGCAAAAACAGTCAAATTTGCAAGAGACACTGTGACTAAAGGCTAATTACAGATACAGGCCAACACAGTGACATAAAATAAATTAGATCCTGAGCTTGTCAATGTCAAAAAACATTCCCTAGTACAGAGACACCATGTTTGCATAAAAAGATATTTTCCTTAGGAGGCAAGGCAAGGAACCCTGGATACTTCTCATGGAGACAAGTTAGCCTACTTTCTCATACCCACACAAAGTCCCTTCGGACTGTGCTGTATCATCTGGGTTTTTAGAGAAATAACAAAGCTGTAATACCTTTGTCCTATTTCCAAAGGTTTAAGCAAGAAAAAAGCAGCACAAATTTTGATCTTGCATTAAAATGACAGTCCTGAGTAAGCAAGTTTCTCCACAATAGAAGCTCTAGCAACACCTTCCAGAAAAGAAAACTTCTGAAAAGACACTTCTCAAAACTAAAAAAGCCAATTAATTTTGAGTATTTTTTTTCCTTTTTTAAAAATTTTCTTCTTTTTTCTCATGCTTGCCTGCCAGTTATTTTCAACCATTCATCACAAAACTATTTTGGGGATAAGACCCAGTATCTGGACATGGACCTAAACTATCAGGTATTTGCCAAGATCCTTAGAACATTTTACAGATGGTGTGGTAAATCATTTTTTGACGTGCAGTTTAAAACCAAGGTACACTAACCTAAAAAAAGTCACAAAAAGTAGGACAGGAGTTGGACACTTAATTTGATAGAAAAAAATGCTTCTTAGTAAAAAATCCTCCTGAACTAAGAGGAATTTTTTGCTGTTTCACTACCACATAGAGACTTACATTTCCCATAAACATATTTCTGCTAAATACTGAGGATAATGGACAGCTGAAACACAAAACTACAAAGTTATCACTCCTGCAAAGCTGCAATATATCCATAGCCTTTGCTTCTCATCAACACTCCAAGAACACAGGGAGAATACAGAATATTGAGCACATCCTTTTCTCCACCACTAACAAGCTGTTCCCTCCCTCCCTGAAAGCCCTTGGCTGCTTTCAAACAGGGTCTGTGAAAGAGAGCACGAGTGGCTGGTACTGCTAGTATAGCACACCCATGATGATTCCTTCCTGGGCAGGATCAAAGTCACCCTCCCTGCTGTGCTCCCCTTCTCTCCTTGCCAGGGGTTTGGCATTAAATGAGCTCCATTTCAGCACTGCCTACCTCAATTTCCACTGTAAGTCCAACAAGATCACCTAACCAAGTGATTCACAGAAATGCAAGTAAAAGCTACAACTAAATAATTCTTCCAAAATCAGAGAATCAATGCAATGTACTCTGTGACCAGATCTCAACTGTCAATTTTCATTCAAGTAAAAAAAGAACACCAAAAAGGAGTCAAAGCTGTAGCAAAGACTTAGACTAGTTTGGTAGAAGGAAACCACCCATACCTGTGACAGGTCACCTGTACAGCTTTTCAGAGTGTCAGAGATTTTATCACAAAACTGACCATACATACCTTGTTTAAACAGTCAAGACCACAAAGCCATTGCCACAAGGCAAACTTGTTCATTAATTACACAGATGGGTTTAAAGTGCTCTTCATTGCCAGGCTGAGCTTTTAAAGTCCCTGAAAAATGTGTGCCTTGTTCCTTATTCAAATACATAAGAAAATACAACCATGATGTAAGATCAAGTAAAACTCTAGTCCCTAAAATGAACAGCAAGGTTCCTATTGGCCACAGATGGTCCCACTTGTCTTACCTGCTACAGCATGGGGGAAAGAAGGCTGCTACTGGAAACAGGAATAACAGGAGAACATAGCCCTAACAGGATGCAAAGCCATACTTTAAAGATAAAGGTAAAGATTTTGTTATTAGCTTTGTATTTTCTGCCCTTCTTTTTTTTCTATGTTTACAACACCAGAGGAAAGACTCCTGTGCTATATTAGATTAAGGTACTGACTTGGGAATGATCATTCCCAAATTATAGTTCCAGCTCCAATACTCACATACTGCAGCAGGGCAATTCAATTAACCTTCCTCTGCATTTGCTTACCTTCCTGTGTAATGGGGATAAGATCTCCAGAAAAAGGTTCTATAAAGATTAATCTTTATAAAACTCCTAGGATGAAATAGAAATATGCCATACTAAATAAAATGTAAGCAAATAAAAAGTGCATAAATAAGTTACTGTACACTACAGCTAGTTGGAAAAAACTATAACCAAGCAATTATCCAACACGGAATGCTGCTTTATTGAAATTTAAATTCTACATACAAATCATATCCATTGTGCTCACATTTAATATTAAAAGATTTATTCTGACAGTTTTTAAAGTATGCATGTGGATTCATTTGGAATACTAATATTATTTTTTTTAAAAAAATTGAAGTGCTCCATAAAATGGCATTTACTTTCAATAACTTTATTTTTAAACAGCTGATATGCACTACATACTTCAGAAATTTTACGTAAAAAAAATTTAACTGTGCTTTAAAACACTTTATCCTTTTCCAAATTGACATTTTAATAAAAGTTCTTTGTGATCTGAAGATTCCATATATGAAAAACTCAATCCATAGTTTCAGTGTTAACTAGAAAATTTTCAATTATATACTGTCACACCTTCCTATGACTCTTGTAAAGTGAATCTGTATCCTTATATGTAATAAACCTATTCTTAATAGGAATCAATTCTTTTTATATTCAAGCAATTATTTATTAAATTTAATACACAGATCCATAAAGTAAACATCATGGTGAATTAAGCGCTATTCCTCAGGTCAGAGACTTATTGGTTTTGTTTTGTTTTTATTTTACTTTATTAAGAGACTACATAGTCTAAACTATCATTAAGTATTGGAACACTTTTTTCTGCCTTTGTAGAGCTTTAATTTTTGTTTTCATTAATTATGTATGAAAAACAACTACTATAGGAAGTTTTGCTGGATTCTTGTTTACCCTCCGTTAATTTTATCTACATTTTATTTACAAATGGAACTGAGGATTAAGGACAGATACTGCAGGCCTAAGAAGTCCTTGGCAACTTTATACAGAGTTATTACCTCTGCAACCCATTATATCTTTTTACTGAAATAAACATGATTATTGCACCCTGAAGCACACTTTAAATGTCATAATATATTGGTTTGCATTAGAGTTCATCTACAAGGGATATGTGGTTTAAGTAAAATGATTAAACAATTTTTTTTTCCTGTCATTTAGAAAAGATTTTTATCCTCTGTCCTTTAAGGTAGGTTAGAAATTCAGGTATAAATGTAGAAAGCAGAAGCCTTCAAATATCCTGCTGAGTCCCTGAGTCCCTATGGGATTTAGTTTTTCACAAACATCCTTTAATGCCCAACCTCCAATTCCACACTGGCCTTAGTGGTCCAACAGTTATAAAGCAACAACAGACTCAACTCCTCACAAATCTTCAATCTATCCCCCAAACTGAGCCCTCCCCTACCTCACAAGCATTTACATGTTTCTTTTAATTAACAAAAAAAGGAGGGGCTGTGGGAGAAGTGGTAAAGTGATACCTCATGCACTGCCCCTCAAGCAATAGCTCCCTGACCAAAGGAATTGCTCGACAATAATCCATCATGGTCCCTCAAGCAAGGGTGGGGACCAAGCAAGCTCTCCAGAGTTCCACCAAATGCTTGCCAACTCCTGACCACAGAAGTCTTCCTCTCAAAATTTCAATGGACTCCATTGTGGTATGGAATGGAAAAGTTTTGGATTTAATTGTTTTTAATTTTGGCTTAACAGTTTGAAAAATAGAAAAAGCTGCAAACATTACTTACTACACAAAGAACTACCTACATGCATCTGTGTATAGTTTAAGATTATATTTATTCTAAAAAGAAGCATTTTAAGCTATACTAAAATAAATTTTAAAGGCAAGAAAGTTTAATCTTAAACAAGAGTTTCTTTAGAGACAGAAGCCATTCCAACTATTTGAATCAAGTACGCAGGGCTTTATTTTATAATTATTCAAGATCAGTGATTCAGAGGATCAACATGCTCTCCAGGGTAGAAACACTGTGTGGCACAGTTGAAAAAAAATATTTGCAGTCAGATGTGTTTGGATAGTGATTCAAAAGACCTATGACATAAATTTGCCTTCTCATGGCTTACACAGATGCTGCATGTCAGGTAACCAATAATCATCAACCACATCCATGACTTCAGTTCCCTGCAAATGAGGTCAAAATGCAGCTCATATGAACTACAGTAACCCCTTAAGGCAATGTATTTAAGCCAATGTTTGGGTCCTCCAAACAAAAGTCTAGCAAGACCTATTTTATAAATACCTAATTATATGTTTAATTAGCATTGTTATTGTCATCTTTCCAATCAGATCAGAAGAGAAAGAGGAAAATAAGGCTCCTCACTCTAGTCAGGAAATATGACTGGCTTGAAAGGTTCAGGGAGATGAAATCACCAATACTAATGAATTAATCAATATCCTTCAAGGTAGTTTTAAAATCAATATTAAATATAAGTTATGTGTTAAACACAAAACCCGAGAAGTTGTTGATATACTCTGGAGTCATTCTTTTAAGCAACTTCTTGATTTTGTGATTTTATTTGGAACGAAGAACGTGCATATACATCAAAAAGCTAGGAAGCTTTACAGAAGCCCCAATAGTTATCATGCACAAACTGAGGTAAACAAAAAATTATTTCCCTTTCCTTTAACAAGGCTAAAATAAGATCAATATTAAGAAGTCTGATTTATCATCAATAGGAAAATAATGGATGTTTAGGTTATAACACAAAACATTTGGATATTTTAAACAACTTCATTTGTGAAAGTCTGACAATAAGGCAAAGCTTCCAGCTCTCCTGTAAAAGGAGTATTCTCAGCTTTACATAACTGGTCCATCTGCAATTCACACCACTGGAGCTGTACCTCAGCCTTTACCACAGAGTTGATATGCACACTGTTTATGACAGCAATTGCATTCATAGCTTGGTGACACAAGCACAAGTGTCAGGCTGCCCTTTCCCTAGGTGCTGGCAGAGACAAGAGCCCTGATGGACCCCGTGGAAGGAAACTGCAGTGCTGCTGTCAAACCACCTACACGAGACCACGAACCCAAGGAAGGAGAGAAGGGACCAGCTTTAGAAAACATCAGGTCCAAGGAAAAAACCAAACCCACACAGTGACCTTAAGTAGAACTCTTCCTGAATGCTTTAGCACCCCTGCTGTAGCATTGACATTTACCTCTACAGTAAAGTTACAGAAGTTATTTAATACTTCTTCTGCTTGGCTGCCCTTTCATCTCCCCATCCCTTCTAAGGCTTCTGGCCTTCTCTTTCACCATTTGTGCATATTGTTTGTAGCTATGAAAATTTAACTGATGCAGCCTTAAGTCACGGTGTATTTACTGGTTTATTTTTCTCTGTGGTGCAATGCCCTTGTGTCATTCTTATTTTGCTTGATTTTAAATTTACTTTTATGTAAAACATCTCTACTTACACAATCAAATGTCATGAGGAAACAGAGGAAGGACTAAGGAGGCTCCTGATATGCTCTTCAGAATTGCACTTAAACTGCTTTCAGCCTTCAGGGATATGGATTTCAGTTTAGCTACTAGATCACCTAACTTATGCTCACATGAAAATATTTTTTTTTCAGCTGCTTCAACTTTGGCTATCAAAAAAATCATGTTTCAGTGTCAAGTAAATAAGCAACACCAATGTTCCATCATGTTCAAGGAAATTATTCCAACTAGGGGATGTAGTAGTTTATTAAACAAATCATTTTCCAGGATATGTGTACTTACATTTCTTTTTTTAGGTACATCATGTTCTTTTCTGCTCGGTTTTGTGAGAAGCAAAACTGTTCTACAAGCACAGCCTCCCTGTCCAAAGTGAAAATAATGCTTATGCCAATAGCAGGCCTCTCTGTCCTGTGCTTCACAGTGCTCATGCCAGGCAAACTGTGTGCATTTTGGAGATTCTTCTGAAGACTTTTTCATTTGCCTTTCTTCAGTTTGTTTCTTTAAGTTAGATGCTATTCATGTTTTGCTTTGAAAGTTAAATAATGCCATTATTATGAGAATGTATTATTGTTGTCAAAAATACAAAATATTATTACTGTATTTTTGCCACAAAATGGAAAACTGTATTTTCTCTTTTTTACAGAATGGCTCTCAGATAAAATCAGGTACAGGTATCACTAAATGATTTGCAATCCTATTTTTTATTAGTCAATAAAACTAAGCAGGTCTTTGAGCTTTTATATGAAGCTAATAGCATGAATATCTAGAGTGCTGCATTGCTCATGTTTCTGTAATAAACTGACATCTGATTTATTTTGGTTTTCCTAATTGCACACTAGCAACAGTTATTTTCTTAACAAAACACAAAAAAACCTTCCAGCACATCTTCCCTTTCAGTAATTCTATTAGTCCTTACACAGCAGCTTATGGCACAAAGCACTAAGAGATCAAGAAATAAAAACGAAGTTAAGAAAAACTACTTTTATTTTACTAAACTTCATTGCTTATCTGTTTTATAAATAGAATCCTCCATTTTTCAGTATGTTACTATTACCATGAAACCTTTAATACAGCAAGTAGCACAAAGAGGTAGACATGCTCAAAAAGCTCTAATAACAACACGTGTAATGCACAGGCTCAGGAGCACTGCTTATGCTTTCACAGTTTTCCCACCCAACACCCATTCCTGCTCACGGAGTGGCTCAGGCAGATATGAGCACATCTTTTAGGTCTCTCTCTCTTCCTCCAGTGGTAATGGAGAAGATAAAAGGGGAATGGAGCACACAGCTGGCTGCATCACAGACACCTGAGGATGCTCACAGCTAACTGCTAGAGTAGGATTTATTGTTTTCCTTGACATCCTTCCTGCCCACACTGTTCTGTGCCCCTGCTTGTAACAGTGTATGACCACGGGACAATGGCAGATCCAACACTGTAGGTCCTGAGTTACTCATCTCTGAAGCAAAACCCTGCCCTACTAAGGAAGGCAGATGTTAACAGATACCACTGAATATGTATTTGGCACATTCATGCCCAAAGTTTTATGAGATCAAAGCATGCTAAACAACGGAGATTTGACGCCTGTTTCAAACACTCACTTCAATGATTAAGTATAGCATCAGTTAAATATATACAAAATGCTTGTTACATCAACATTAAAAATGAGACCAGAGGTTTTGGTCAACAGGGACTGTGAGCTGCCCAGAACAACCAACCTCAGTTCACACAGGAGAGACAAGAGCACCCAGGCTCCCAACTCATCCCACCTTTGATTTACCAAAAACTTTATCCTAAGAACGAAAGAATGAGTTCCCCTTTTTTCCCTTTTTAAAATGAATGTCTACATAGATAAGTGACAGCATAACAATCAGGCCAAAAATGTTTCTTTCCTTATTTTAAATTTTTTTAACTGTCTGCAGAATAAATAAGAAATAAATAACCAGCAGCCAACAGCAGGAGTGCAAAAAAAATAGAGGAGAAAAAGGGTTGATGAAAGCTGCACCACAGACCTAAAGATTCTGAAGCCACAAATACTTAGAAGACTTACTGGGATAGAGCACAGTTATCTGTATTTGACTAAGAATTTCATTGGAGAAACAAATGTCTGGGAGGTTGGAGTATCCTGCTGTTCGAAGTACCTTCACAGAAGTCAAGTGGAAACTTTTAGTTTCCCTTGGAACAAAGCATCCTTAAGAGACAGTTCTGAGATTTTGATGTTTTACCTTTACTACCACACAAATCCCTGATAATACAATGATTTCTCTCAGCATTTCAGCATACAAAAAGAACTTAAAAATTTATGGTACAGACAATCAGAAAGTCAAACACCAAGATAAAAAGCACTTAAAAGACCTAAGAAAGGGATCAGCAGGTAATGATTTAACCGTTGAACAGAAAATAATGCAAAAATACCTTCTTTGTTCACACGTGTACTGACCTCAGGAAATGCACTACATGTGAGGTACAAGAGAAAAAAAATTAATGATAAATTTCAAAATCCTATGGAACACTGCTTTCAATAAATACACAACCTTTTCCTGGACTGGAAACAAAACTCTCCCAGAGATTAATAGTGTAGTGATTAATAGCATAAAGATTGAGCAAACCATAAGGTACACACTAGGACACAGGCCTTACATTCTCTTTATCTTCCTTCCTTCCACAAGATGAGAGTATAAAAATAAAAGTACTAATAACACTACTGCATGATCAGTGCTGAAAGTTAACAGCCTGAATATTCCTTTCTTGATTTTAACAGGATTTCCAGCATACTACCATATCCAAAACAGCTGCTGAATTATCATTACTTGAATTAATTTAGTATTCCTTACTTTTAAGTTACCTGTATGCTGTAATGGAGAAAAAGCTGACACGTAGCTGCTTTTTGACATTTTCTATTGCTATGGGGCCACCCATCTCTTCAGAGATACTGAATGGGAGCTGATGAAAGCAACGAAAACAGGTTTTGTTCTTCAAAAACTCCATCTCTTTCATTAGACAAATTGTAATGAAGTGGCCATTCCCCTCTTCTCAGAGTTGAGTGAAGAGTCCCTGGCAGCACTTGGTGCAGCAGGGAAAAACAGCATCATTTGTGGGTACAGACTAAAGAGATCTCTCTCCCCTCTGCTACTCCCTTTTAGGGTTGTTGTAATAAGAAGCAACAATAGTTGTTTGGGAAGTTTTAACCAATAAAAACAACAAAAACGCCCCAAAAAATGCCACTAATAACTAACCTTAGTGAAAGATTCTTTAGGTACGTAGTTTACTGCTGATATAATACCAGAAGCAACTGAAAACCCAGTATTTTTAACTCACTATCATTAAAGTCTTAAAACATTTTTCTGGTCTTTAAGCCTAGGGGAATTTTTTTACTTAATCTTTTTTAAGTGAATAGAAATTATTAACACACAAATTAATCATTGTTACATGGAAGGAAACTGTAATTTAAACATCTACTGGTTATTAGTGCAAGATCAAAGAATTATCCCCCTATTGTTTCCTTTAAAACAACTAGCACACTGAGGCTAATGTGTCATTATCTTCAATTCTTCTGAGCCATGAGAATAAAAGTTAAGACTAGGATCTTCATTAGGTCTTCCTTTGTTTTACCATTAGATGAGAAGCTAAAGGTTATGAAGAGCTATTTGCACT
Organism: Luscinia megarhynchos; assembly: GCA_034336665.1. NCBI lineage: Eukaryota > Metazoa > Chordata > Aves > Passeriformes > Muscicapidae > Luscinia > Luscinia megarhynchos. The sequence goes on from CM067565.1 coordinate 66,981,878, forward strand.
ACACAATTTGCTGTAGCAGAAACAAGGAGACACAGTTTTGTGATGATAAATTTTACTAGTTTTGCTTTCTAACAACAACAACAAAAAATTCCCTGCTTTAAATAGAGCTTTCTAGATTTCTGTTCTAATAGCTCAAGTTAGAGCTTCAACACAAAACCAAAATGCACTGCTAAGTAAACTCTAAGAGCTTTATCTCCACAAGAATATATAACTTCAGAAGAAATACTAAGCAGTCCTCTTTAACTAGCAGTACTCAAAGATTTAAAAATATTAATTGTCCACAATATCACTTTTTAGAAACATACAGAGACTATGCAAAGGCAAAAAAACCCAAGTTTCACTCTTTCTGAAAACTTTTTGAAAAAAAAAATGCTCAAAGAGGAGGATTTTTTGTGTAATTTTCAAGCTATAAAACCAAGGCAAAAGAAAGAATCAGACTTAAATGGAAAAAAAAGTTTTCTGGAAGAGTGTCTCTTTTCTTCCTATTTTCTTTTGATGTAATGACAACAGCTCTTCCAGAAGATTAACTAAGTCCTTTGTCATGAGGACATAACCAGAAAGTTAGTGGCCTGTGATCAGACAGAGATACTGGAGACACTAACAGAATGTGTCCAATAGTGATGCTAACCAATGCAATGCAACTGAACTCTACTTTAACCAAAACCACCACATTAGCAAGAAAATCATACAATTCCTGTGTAGACAAATTCATCACCAAATAATTTGGGCAGGAAGGGTCATATATTGGGCTTTAAAGGTCATCTATTCCAGCCCTCTGCAATGAACAGGTACATTTTTCAACTAGATTGAATACCAGTTTTCTCAGAGCCCATCTGACCTGACCTTGAGTATTTCCAGGGATGTGGCTTCTTATCACCTCTCCAGGAAACCTGTTCCAGTGTTTCACCACCCTCACTGTAAAGAAATCCTTCTTAAATCTAGTCTGAACCTAACCTCTTAAAACCATTACCCCTTCTACTACACAACAGCACAGCAGCCAATAGTCAATGTAACTGTAAAACATCAAGAACAGTCTCTGAGGTATGGCAGCATTTAACCAAATTTAAGGTCAGAAGATATTATATCTAAACACAAATATTTGGGTTTTTTCCTGATCTCCTGTATGTTGCAAATCCCATTTCAGTCATTTAATCTGTTGTATTTAGGTCTGCTAGCCTGCCAGAGAAGGCTTGTCAGCCTGGCAGAGGCATGATGAAGGAATGCTGGGGGCTGGAGAACCTCCACTGATTCTGCTAACTTGTCTCTTCTGAGACTAAAACCTGGAGCTTGCTCTCAGTCATCCTGGATCTAATCACAGCATTAGAGAGGAAAATGCTTTAATACTTGGTCTTTGTTTTCAAAATTCCTCTGTGCCATTATTGTGTTAACTTCTAATTTTTGATTTTGTTAGCAAACTTAGCTAGGAAGTTTTGCTTTGTTGTTTGTTCTATTTGTTTTTTGTTTTGGTTTTTGTTTTGTTTTTTCAGAGACATTTATCCTAAGTTCTGGAAGATTTGCTTTTCTCCATGTTTTTTTCCTCATTCCTTAACACTTGTTTTCAACTCATATAGTAAGTGTCTAGGGTCAGCCTCACTGATCTCAATTACATTTTTTACATATATATACAAACCCACAGGTATACACATATTCCCATACATATATGCATATTCTATTACATACATACATACATATGTATATATATATATATAATGAATATATAAATATCACAATCTTTTTTTTTCTACAGCACCACCTAGGGGACAAGGACCCCTTCAAAGTCTCAGTGTTTTGACTGTGATTCCCAGCCTTGTGACTGGGGTCTGTCTGATTTCCTCCGTATTAAAAACTGGCTGTTTCAACTCTGAAACTCCTTTGATTTCACCATCATAGCTGTTTACTCTTTTGATAAAATGTGTAGACAGCATAATTGTCAATGATTTCATCTTTGTTTCTAGATCATTAACAAAAATTATTTCAGGCTCTGAAGAGACAGAGGCTTCTTTTTGAAAAGCCACTTTTGAGATGGAATCCTTAATCCATTTAGCATATGCTTTATTGGTAATGTAGTTAGTGCAATAAAGTGATGAGCACATTCCCAACTTCCATTCTCTGCTCCTGGGATTGCTTACTCATTTTATAGTGGGACTCACCAGAAATAACATATAACCTGCCCTGGAAGGAAGGAACAAAAGCTGTTCTGCCCTTTTCAGCAAGCACCAACAGACTACAAAACTGTGCTGCTTCTGCTGCCTTCCAGTCCATGTGCACAAGGTGCCTCCCTTCAAAGGAATAACTTCCAGCATTGTGGGCAGTTACAGAAGATCTTGCATCATCTTCTTCTAGCAGGTGAATGGGTCCTCAGGCTCCACACGTTTTCCCTCTGTGTGACCTTCCTTCCTTTCCTGGCTGCACAGCCTGGGCTGAGTTCCCAACCCCAGTCCAGCCAGCCCTTCCTGAGCCCCTACCAGGGCAGTCGAGAATCTCCAAGGCAGCTGGGCCACCTAAAGATTTAGTACATCTGGAAAGCTCTCTAGTGCTTTTTTTTTTTTTTCTCCAGTCCACATTCATTGTAGGCAATATCGGATTTTTTATCCCTCCCTTTCTCAAATCACTTAGCACTAGTGGGCATACAGCCTTCCACACTGTTCCACTGTTCACTGTATTGTAGCAGAAATATTAGAGCATTGAGACATTTTTAAACTATCACTTAACAAGCAAGGCATACATTTCTTTAGCTAGAAATTCCTAAATTCTAAGCTGCACTTTAGGTGCTCATTTCTTTTGTTGCATAGTCTCTCTCTAGAGACTAAAAACGCTAGAATAAAGCAGAATTATTCAAATGAACTGTAAAATTAAAATACATTGGAAAATAGGTAGTAGGGGTTTGCATCCTCCCACAGATGAAAACTAAGCCACTTGACAAACTTTGCAGTAGTGGGCCTCAGGTACTTTACATAAGCACAGTATGGATTAATTGAATAGATCAAAATTCACTTCACTTCCAAGATGAATTTAAAAAAAAAAGAACAACTAACTTTTGCAAAATAAGCAGCTTTTAGAAAATGGTAGATACATTTTATTCTGGGTCAGCTTTAATTTCTAAACAAGCCAGGACACAATACACACTGACAACTGCCATGCTTTATACAGATAAAAGCCACTGTGTGAGACAGTGCAGCAGCCCTCATAATATACCACAGTTACTCAGACAGAGATTAAAATGTCAGTCTCAATTAAACTGACCTCATTTATTTTCATGTTTCCTGACTAAACATGCCTATTCCTTTCTCTACAAAATTTCAGAATGGGTTGTAAATTTCATTTTTTCCAAGAAGTATTTTAGACCAAGAAAGTTAATTAAATTTACATTAGACTATAAACAGAATGGGAAGCACTAAAAAAAAAACAAGCAAAACCTGCAAATACCTCCAATGCCTTCTAAGCATCACATGAAACATCTCCTAAATGTATCTTTATAGATTACCCACAAATTGAAAGTGCCACCTTAAAATTAATCCTATGAACACTAAATATCAACATAATTTCAAACAAACAAAACAAAGCCATACAATCACCTTTGGAGGTGGTTTTGATGTTGGCCATAGTCTTAGTAGGTGGCTTAGATTTCAATCAGTATTTTTCAAGTTTTCCCATGATTATCTGAAAGCAGCATTTTTATTATTTCACAGGAAACTAATCCAATAGTATAAAAGCATAAACTTAAAAAAAAAAAAAAAATTTATTTTTATAATAGAAAATAAATAAATGCCACTCATCTTCTCAATTTACTGTATTTTATTTCTCAAAAAATATGTTCACCATTTCTATTCGTGTATATATTTTAAAGGAAGTATGGAGTTTAAAACTAAGAAATTATTCAAGTAAAAACACTGGAAATTAAGAGCAAGGCACACCAACAGTTCAGGATGCATACATGTAAAAATTATTATACTGTGATATAACCTTTACTTATGCTTTCAGTGGAATAAACAAAAAGAGCAACGTAGCCAAGGAGAAAAATCAGTGGTACTCATGTTAAGTAAAAAGCAATGATTAATACTAATAGTAATAAAACAAGAGAGATGTATATGAATAGGGAAATGCTGAAGCAAAGTCTCCATTTCTTTTCTAAGGTGTAACAAATGATACCACATATGTGAGGACAGTTCCATCTAGTCCTAAGGGAGAACAACATACATAAATTGGAGAGAAGTATCTCATTGATACTGCACCTGTAAATTACAGTTTTAAACTATCACTTTTTAAAGAGATGCACGAAAGCCTGAGTGCTTTCACAACATTTAACAATTAACAAATTCCTGTATTGGTGAAGTATAATTATGCAAATCATCATACAAAATAAATAAGCCAGGTACTTCATAGCATGCAAAAAGGTGAGACAAATTCTCATGTCATAGACAAAAGCTTTGGTGAGAAAACAGAAAACCCAAATTTTGCATTAGGTAGCTATTTCAGGGGAAGAGAACCAAGCAGTGTATATGAAATAGTGTCTCTATGGTAGTCACTGATATGTGTGTCAGTACTGCAACAAAAACCCACAACCCTGTTAGTGAGAGCCATCACAGAGGTGGAAGCTTCTCAGTTACACTTTCAAAGCCAAACTTTTGTTCATTTGTAAGCAGGTATCTGATGACCTTCATAGAGATAAGCCCTAAACTTAACTATAACTAGATCAGCATAATTATGATTATAGTAATACTTGGTCCAGTTTGAAAACTAGAAGGAGGTAATACTGTGGTTCCACATCTGTGTCACATTTCACAGAAAAACCTTATTGCAATGATAATAGTTTGAGTAATTTCACAGGTACATATCAGAATGGGCTATTAAAACATAACATTCAACAGTATCTGTTGAAACACCTTCTGCAGAATATTGCTCAGATTCCATTTTATTTCCTACTCGCTCCAACTTTAAATGGGTTCTGCCAATAATAAAAACATATATTTTTGTAAAGCAGATATGGAAGACAAAGAACTCAAGTCAATAAATCTTTAGCTCACAGGTGCAGGTTTTCACTTTTCCAAATGCTAATTATTTTAAAAGAATTTTAAGCAATTGGAAAATTAAAGACAAAAGGTTCATGACAGAAAATTCAAACCATGTTAAAGTGGGAGTGTCTTCGAAAAATTGAATGTTTTTATTCAGGCTGCCCTAGTACTGGTTCTATAGCCCTAGACTCATAATAAACTGAATTTTCTTTTCTAGATACTCTTCCCTTTCAGTCCATTATACTTTCAGAGTTCAAAACAGCAAAGTAAAAATATTATTTTAGAAAAATTAAACATTTCCATCAGACTGAGTAAAATGATGCTAAGGATGAAACACAACAGACCATAAAAACCACAACATTCTATTTCATGTTTTACACAAATGCTGCAAACCTGAAAGATGTAAGCAGTTGAAACTGCATGAACAATGATAATATATCTGCATAGTAGCACCTTCTAGGTTTTCCTTTTAAGATTTTTTTATATTAATACCAAGAAAAATATTTAAGTCCAACATACTGAACTTAATTGGGCTCTCTTTCTGAGTTAATTGATTTCTTTTGGCTCTTACAGAGGAAGAATTCAGTGCACATTTCCATCAAGCATGTTTCTGGGAAAGGACTGGGCACGTTTGTGTCAATTCCAACATCATTCATCTCAATCAAGCATCTGATGATCAAAATGAAATTCAACTTATTTCTTACAGATCTACACTGGCACCCCAGAAAAGGCTGTTCAGTATCCAAAGTGACAAACTGGGATCATTATGAGCTTTGTATGATCATTTTATGACTCTCATACCACGGATTAGTATCTCTACTTGGCTGTTAACTCCACAGCAGAGCAGCATATTAAACATGACATACAATTGCAGGCTCCTTCAGCTTAAACACAAAAGCAGGAGTTCAGAAGGGGCACATCAGTAGTTACAGCTTCTATTTTGACAGTGGGTAATAGAAGGCAAGATCCTGCAAAAATCTCTATATATAAACAAAACAGTATGTTTATAGCACCTAAAGAGCACTTTTGGCAAGACCTGAGTTTTTCTAGACTCAATGTCCAAAGCACCTAGAAGAGACCAAAAATTAGATGAAGATGAGGGAAAAAACAGCAGACAGTCAGAGATTTTAGTCAAATGATTTCTCCATTAGTTGATTCCCACTACAGAAACCAACAGAGACATCAAATGGATGAGTGAAGGTTTCCAGCTCCTCACACAAGTCTCCTCTCCCCCCTGTTACCTCAGGGGAATGCCAACAGTGTTTTGCAGGCATGCAAAATTATGCATCTGTAAGAACCAATGAAGCTACAGTGAAGTCTTACAAATGCAGCTTACAACCCCAAAATTGAACTTAAACTTGAAAGCTGCTTAAGTTTATATTTCAACTCTTTGTTTCACCCATGAAAGTTTCCACTTGTTGCTTAAAATAGCAGATGGAACATTTTTGTTTACTTCCACCCAAGAACAAAATTCCCTGAGATAAAGGCAATGAAGAATATATGTATATGAGAGAATGGAACAGCTTCTGTGGCCAAATTAGTCAAGTATTTTGTATATGGAATTAAGTATACCAGGAAAAGCTTTCTGATGTTAATTTTTGCCTAGTGATAGAAAGCTATTGTTGAATGCAAGTTGTGTTCATGCAAACACTTACCTAAAAAGAATAAGAAAATTATCTAAGAAATGCAATTACTGTACCTATACTAACCTCTCAGTATGCATAGATGCCCAAATAACTTAGCCTTGACTCATTCATCATTTAAATGTAATTATATAGGACTCAGTGAACAAAGCTCTTTTCTTCCTACTCCTAATTGCTCATCACTGCAAGTTATCCGGTCCTATCAGCAAAAAAAACCTTCTCACATAGCTGTACATGATGACAAGAAGGGAATTGTGAGCTTCTAAAAATGCAATATGTCTATGTACATGCAACTAAAACTGAAGAGCAGTTATCATTTATGGAAGGTCCTGCCAGACTCCTGCAATGTGAACAAGATGTAGTGGTTACAGAACTGCTTATATACAGATGTATTCAGTTATTGCTTCTGAAAGAAGCTGCCAGCAAACAACTTCCAACAGCATAATCTCTACCACAACTATGTATGAACGGGTTTGCATTGTTGGTTTGAGTTTTTAAAAATTTTTTTTGGTGTGAATTTTGTCAACAAATAATCTGCTTTGCTTTACAGCTTGGAGTGACTTAACTTTTGCTCCTTTCACACGGTTGTTTTGTTTTTTTGAATATAACCACACAAGAAACTCAGAAGTATAAACTCTTTTTTCTTTTAAATGAAACTGTAAAGCAAACAAATTCAATTTTGTGATCAATTTATTTCAACCCAAATTACTGTTTTTCAAGATTTATTTAACGGCAAACTTCTGTCAAGTAAATATGTTACACTCAACCAGCAGGGAAAAGGTGCATAAATAAAGACTTCTATCTAAAAGAAAAGCCCATGCACAGAGTTTAGTTATCAGTCAGGCCAAACAGTATCCTCAGAGGCAGCAGAGAATTGAACCCATGGGTTCAGGCCTTCATTTCTGACTTCCCAAGGACACAGCTGAGACTTCACTTTTCTCCTCGGCAGGGCTTTTCTCCAAAGGCTTTGGATGATGGACAGGAACAAGGTACACACAGACTGCCAGCCCCAGCTGTGCCCCTGCCCTCCTGAGGTAGCACCACGATTTCTGCATTTTGTAGCTTTTGGGCAAAGCAGTGGTTACTTGAAAAGCCCAAGACAAAGCATGGCTCTTGGAAGGCTGCTCAGTGGTCAGTGTAGTGATAGCAGGGGATGCAGCTCCAGGGCAGCCATCCCCCAGGTCACTCACATGTAACTTCATGGCACACAGGCACTGGACCCTCCTGTTGAAGCTATACCATGAGATATGAAATACATGGAGGAGGAAGACATCTGACTTAGAATTAAGACAGAGACAGATACTTGTTAAGGAACAAAGAGGGATGTGACAGCAAGGCTGCAGTTCTTGCTCAGGTATGTGCTAGCTGGTTACAAAAAGTACAACCATGCTCTACAAGCAATGCAAACCAGAAAAGTTGTATGTTTGAGGAAGTCTCCAGGAAAAGGAGAAATGCTGAAAGCTCCTTAGAACAAGGCACCTGATGCTACTTTGTATGGCAAATGAATGAACTATCCTAAGCTAATGGTTCCCCCTTCTTATCCAGTGACACGTTTTCTCAACGTGAGGTAGACTGCTTCAAAGCATTCCTGGTCCAAAGTCTTCTCTGGAGAACACATTTTTTGCCTGATCAACTCATATCTTGACCTGCAAAGATGTCCCATTCAGCCCTTGTGATGAAGAGCAAATCTACCCAATCCAAAGAAGTTTTTTCACTTATTTCCTGAAAAAGCAGAAAAACTATCTTTTCTGTTTTCTTTTCAGTATTCAACCTGACTGCTTTCTACAGTTAAGAATAAACCCATAGCAGAAACTGTTCCATTTACCCCAAAAGGGGATTAGAACTTCTTGGAAACATTTTCAAAATAAACAGTTTCCTTACTGCGTTTCAACAATGATTATTTAAGCCATGGAGGCAAAATGACTCAGAGGAATTGTACTTGTCATTGTACAATTTTCAGCATGATCTACAATGCATCCGGGCAGCAATGACCTGTATTAATCACGGGCCAAAGTATAATCTAGGTAAAATTAATGTACTGTGACGGTCTGGCAACTGCTGTCCATGTCCTCACCCCTTCTGCTGGCTAGCCAGACTACTGCTTCTGGTGGAGAACTGGTCTGCAACTGAGGAACACATTTTAAACAGAGCAGACTCTAACAGACTAAGAAAAAAAAAGGAACAAAAATAAAAGAAAAAAAAAAAGGGGGGAGGGCAATCAATTTGTGTGAGCATACAGAGGAATTCTTTACACTTTGATTATGGCAAAAGCAATGTGGCAGAAGAGCACTGCTAAATCTACCCAATTCCCTGTGAAAGAGTTTCCAAATGCCTTAATCCATAGCCACCCTTGTGGTACTCACTTTTTTCTCCAGCATGCACAATTTGCTTCTCTCCTGTGACATGTTTATGGTTCTGTTTGTAGTGCACATTCATGGTGAAACACACCTGTTACACTGACACATAGTACCGGTTTACATTTGTCACCAAAGGGTTTTTCAGCAACCCAGCTTGTGGAAATATTTGACTACTACAGCCTTATAGTTTAGCAAGAAATATACAGCAGCCTCAGAAATAACAAACAGTTTCAAGAAAGAAGGCTGTAACAGGTGGTTGGGAAACTGGAAATACACTTCTAAACTACTTCCTCAAGCTAAACACCCAGAAAAAACCACAAGCATATGACTCACATCAATGTTTCATTGGATTAGCTGCCACAGAATTACAGCAAATTTTTGGGAGGAGGGGAGTTTTTTTGTTAAAGTAGATCACCAGCTTCATTTTTCCAGGGGATAAAAAAATCAAACCCTTGAAGATTTATTAGTAACCAGCAGTCTACAAACTCTCAAGTACTTTGGGATACAGCTGCATCCTACCATGATAGAGTCATGTTAAAATTATACACAAAGACTTCCGGGAGCCAAATCTTGACATTTCTCCCTCCTTGAGAAGTGCCTTTGTGAATGCTTACACGTTTCCAAGTCAGGCATACGTGCTAGGGAACTATTTCAACATCACTTTCCATTATCTCATGCCTGCCACTGCCCCCAGGCTCCCACACCTCACTATCAGACAACTTGCACTGTCTCCTGGAAACTAAAGTATCTGTCTAGATTTTCGAGGCATAAAGGTAATGCCAAAGTTTGAAAGCATTGCACTTCAGATCTGTGAATGACAGAAATTTAAACTTCCCCAATTCCTTCTCCTACACTAGAGTCATTATAAACTCACTTGGGTGGCCAGGCTGTCTCTGCAGTAAGATACCTGTCCTCAGCTCCTTTCTCTGAATATTAACTAAACCTAGAGGATTAACAGGAGCAATCTTACAGCACTCAGTGAAAATTAGAGAGTATCATGTCCATCTGCTGTCTAAGCTGGAGAGTTTAAGTTTCCCAAGGCAGCAATATAGCTGTCGTGGAACAGCAGAGATGCACAGGTCATGCCTGAAAAATCAGCTAAGTTCCCTTGACTGTAGCTAGTTGAGTAATTTTTACAGACTTTGTCAGAAGAGTAAACAAATTCCTCAGGCCAGGGTTATTTCTTTCACGTTTCTTGTTGAAGTTGTTATGTAATAAAGTCACTTTGTAGCACTTGAAGTTTTGAGTATTTCAGCTCAACTCTCATTATGACAATTTCAAGGAACTCCGGAAATGCAGGATTGGCAGTAAAGCATTTAAATATCAACAGGGGAATTCACAATTCACTACTTACACACCTGCTTTTCCAGTATGGGAACTGCAACATTCAGCTGACATTTTCAGTGACTTCCATTTCAGAAAGACCAACAAACAATACAGAAAGAACCAAGAGTGTGCAAAAGGAAAACAAAGCAGCTGGTGCACGTGTCTGCCTAGAAAGCGCCTTTTTTTCCCCCCTCAAGAGGCCTAAAGAGCTTCAGCTGTAGGCATTTAAAATTCTCAGGGGTGGCAGAAGCTGAGTGGACATAGTTGCTATTCTGTAGATTATGTCAGAGGAGCTACAAATTGATATGAGTAACTGTGAGCTAACAGGACATGGCTAATCCATAACCACTCTGATGTTAGCACACATTTCTTTACATTAACCTCCTGGGGATAAAATGTCACAGTATACTTCTATGGTTGTTTGCACACAATATTTACAATTACAGAAGTAAAACCAGCCTTTCAGTCAAATGTACTGTGCACATTCAATTTTGTATCATCTCGTGGTGACAGTGCAGACTCTGGAACATAACTTCCTTACTTCAATCACCTTTTGTTTGCCCATATCTGAAATTTTTGTTAGCTTTATATGATCATCAATTTAGGTAAAGTTCAGATGGCTAGCAAACACTCAGTAAGTATTTTGCTACTGAAAAAAAACTTTAACATAGTCATTTATCCATTTTAAAGAATTGTGCTCTACATTTCTGCTGAAGCCATTTTCACATATTTACACAATATTCCAGTGAACATAACATCTCACTAAATCCAGATAGTAAGAATTTAGAAGCAAGGAAAAGCCTTGCTTCTAAATAATGCAGTCAAATAACCTATTACTATCATTGAAACCCCAAGCTGCTTTCAGCAGCCTACTGATAAGAGTCACTAGCTGCTCATCTTTTTGTTCTATGTATTACTCAGCTCTCCCAGCTCTGTCCAAATATTGCTGGAATGATAAAATGACAAAACAACACAAATCCATCACTAATTCTACTATTAATACAGCTAAACTACATCAAGGATCTTTCATCTTGAGGGCTGATTCAGAATATGACTTTCTTATCTTCACATGCACAATACAAGAGGGATTCCTTCCACAGAATCCCAATTCCAGTCCATGTGTGACATTGCACGTAAGTTTCTCCAATAGTTCATTATTTTTCCACATTTGACATCAATTAACAAAACCAAAACTTCCCACCCAAGGTTTTATGAATAAAAACCTCTATTCTTATGATGGTCTGCATAATTACCAATTTAAAATGTTTACTCCGGTTCCATGATTCTCCCTATTCTTAAGATATATATATATGGATCACTGCATTAGAAACAAACTTGCAAATAACATATAAACAAGAATATTTGGAAAAATTACACACAGCTAGCAAACAGAAGGAAATAAAGACAAGACTAGAAATTCAAAAAGGAAGTTATAATCCCCAAATGAAAGGTTCTGGTCTGGTTGTTACTCTGAACTAGGATCAGAGGAAGAATATTGCTTAAGCTTATCTTCATATGAAAATAGCTACACATATTATAGGTTTAATCTCATTTAAATTAATATAATTTAACAGCTGCAAATAGTTGGGGATATTTATTTCAATTTATTTTTCTTAAGTAGATTAGGACAGGCCTTGAAGTATATTTTGCACACGTACACTCCAAGCACATCATTAGCTAAAACAAGACCAACTGGCCACACTCCTCTAACATTCATGTTTCTGTTCCAATTTAACCAAGAAAGAGTGATATCTTTGGTGGAAAAAATGGAAAACTCAAAAAAAATTATAGAGAAACACACAAGTAAAACTGAGCAGAAAAAAGCCCTACACTTTTCCTTGTCTGAGCTTAAAAAAAAAAAGTCAAAGAAAGTGAAATATAGACTAATATAGACTCAATTGGTCCAAATCCAAAACAGAAAGAAAACCCAACCTGTAGTTTAACAGTGTTTGGTGCCACCCCACATTTTCAAGACAGATAGAAAGAGTCAGATGATGTATACACACAAGTACCAAATGTAAGAACGCTCCTATTGTGCTTCCCCTTTATGTTGTATCTTTTAGGTTTAACCTTCTCCATGAGCTAGTCAAACATGACTAGTGAACCTTTTCTGCCTTTCTCCATTGCTCTTAATCATTAATAACCCCAGACACTTGTAATTAAAGACTGGGAGAAGGAGAGAAACAGGAAGGTAAAAGGAAAAATCAGCACTACAGTTTTCTAGTAAACATACTCAGGCTCAACCATAATCTATCATCTTAATCATGAGACTTCTCAAATGCCCTACAGAAGTGTTTCTTTTTAGTACTTCTGTCAAAAACAGTATGGTAAGTATCTTACACTCCCTAAACTGACAATGTTAACCAGCAACTGGCCATGAGTTAGGTGCCAGACTCTTCATGCTCCATGCAAAAATTAAATTAATATTTCAATATTGTAGATTCAAGTCACGTACCAATGAGTCCACATATCCTTGAATTTGTTTACTCTCACATCAGGAGCAGTGGCATAACCAATCGAAAAACCAAGTGAAAGGCCATCAAACATTATTTTTACAGTAGTAAAAAATAAATATATAACAGAAAATAGCAGCTCAGGCTAAAAAGAAACACAATCTCAGCTTCAAACACAAGGTAAATTGGGGGAAAAAAAAATCAGAGTAATTCAAAGGACAGGTCTGGTAATCCAGGGTTTCAGTATGTCCAGCATTAAGATCCAGAAACACTTAATTGCAACACCCAATTGTAACTAGAAGAGAAAAGCAGAATCAGAGTCCTAAAAATCACAAAATCACAAAAGACTGCAGCCCAAATGTCCTCAGTATTCTAGTGCTTTTGGAACATAAATCAATACACAATGCAAATAAATTATGTGAGACATATCCAGGAAATGTTCCCATCTGGTAAATCAAAAAGAATACAATTTTGGGGTTGTGTCTGTTTTCTGTTTCTTTGGGGTTTTTTGGTGAGGGTTGTTGTTTTTTGGGGTTTTTTTAAAGGAGCCTTTTCTCTCCTTACCTTCTATAAAAACAGTACAACCGCGAAATCTAAGAGAAGCAGAAGCAAGACTGTACAGCTGGTGTAAAAGGGATGTGTTATTCCTAGAAACAAACCAATCCACCCAGCAACAACATATCAAAGGAAAGAAGTTGATCATATCTGACACAGAAAAGGGGACTAATCACCTATGTGACTCCCTGTACCATGGAAAGTTTCCAACTGATGTAACAAGGATAAGACCTCTGCATTCCAATACTAGCGGGTTACTAGGTATTAGATATTTTGTGACATTAAAAAGTATGTTAAAATTGTTTCAATTCCAATATTTTCTTCCTGGAAACAACATACCTGATCATACTTATCTTTGAAACTCCATTTTCTTAGCTTGCAAATATGACAACTTAAAACTGTGTAAATATACCAAAACTGTGGGAAGGAAATTAGGTGAGATGAGCTTTTTTGTGTCCTATTTTATTTCAAGTTAACTTGAGATCATATTTGTTTTTTCTCCTTATTGTTACTGTCAGCCTACAAGAGTCACATAATCATAATTCTTTCATTTTGGGCATTTAAAAGTTTGATTTTATCATAATTATAATTCAAGAGTAGAATTCAGTAGCAGAATTCAATGCCCTGAAAAGCTTCAGCTTCAGCCTACTGCTGTATTTATAAACCTTTTGTGGGACCTGGCTGGACACCAGGTGCCCACAAAGACACTCCATTGCTCCCTTCTGAAACTGAACAGGGGAAAGAAAATGCAGCATAAGACTCAAGGGCCAAAATAAGGGCAGGGAGACATCACTCACTGGCTGACATCATAGGCAAAAGGAACTCCACTTTGGTGGCAAGTTGTAAAATTTTCCCTGTCAGAATTGGAGCAGGATAATAAAGACTAAACCCAAATGTTAAAAACACTTTCCCCTCTTGATTAGGGGAAACGTACAGCTCATCACACATCACCTCTAATGCACCTTCCTCTTCAGGGGGAAGAAATCCTCACACTCTTCCCCTGTTCCAGCATGGGGTCCCTCTCACAAGAGACAGTCCTCTGCCAACTTCTACAAGCTGAGTCTGTCCCACAGACTGCACTTCTTCATGAACTGCTCCAACTGTCCCCTGCAAGGTCGCAGCCAAACCCAATCTGGGCTTTTGTGACAGAAAACCTGCTCCAGCATGGGCTCCTCTCCCTGGGCCCACAGATCCTGCCAGAAGCTTCACAGAGTCAGAGTCTCCTTCGAGCATCCACCTGCTCTGACACAGGCTTCCTGCATGGGCTGCAGGTGGAATCAGCTCCATCATGGATCTCCAGGAGCTGCAGGGGCAGCAGGGGAATTTCTGCCCTCCCCCTTCTTCACTGAGCTTGGATCTGCAGAGTTGCTGTCCTGCACACTAAGATTTTCCCTTCCTGAATATGTTACCCCAGAGGCACTGCCACCATCACTGATGGGCTCTGCCTTGGCCAGCAGTGGGATTATCTTCGAGCTGCCTGGCACTGGCTTCATCTGACATAGGTGAAACTTCTAGCAGCTTCACAAAGAGCCTGCCCCTGCATCCCCCCGCTACCAAAATCCAGCCACGTGAGCCCAATAAAACTTTTTTCAATCTTGCTTGCATACTTTTGCCTCTTTAGCATTCTCTTTGGCAAACAAACACAGCTTTCATTGAGCTGAGTGAGAATGAAAATTACTGGCTCGGTAGTGAACAGTATAAACACCGTCTGCTGCTTCTGAAAAGCACAGTTCATCTTCACCTTCCATATACTTGCTTTCACAAACAACTGAATGTTTTGAATGGAGATATGGAACAGGAGGAAAACAGTCACTCACATTTTTATTTGAAAGTCTTAGTAGGCCTTGTGCTTTTCCAGTGAAAGCTACATGTGGGACTGAAAAGGAAAAACCTGACAATCCAAGGTACACACCTACGACCGTCCATCAGCAGGGAAGTCACACTGCCTTTGGACTTGTTGATGCATGCCCATATCACACTGCAAATTAACACCAAGGAAAAGGAGAACCAGCACATGTGCCTAACACATTATCACCAGCCAGTAGCTATTGAACTGCAGTTTCCAGAAATGGGAGCTACAAATTATTCTCATTGCTTTTCGACGAGTTCCCTTTGCATTGTATAGCCGTATTTTTGGAAACTATTTTCTACAGCACAATCCTTTACCCCTCGTGTTGTAGTTCTGTAAGTTTCCCTTTCACACATATTTGCTTCAATGTAGACCTTTCACCAGTTTTTGCTCTAAAGTCATTTTTTGTTAGTTTTTTTATACAGTTTCCAGACACTAGAGATCAATTTCTTGTCTCTTTCAGAGAAAATATTTTTTTCTTGAGTGATTTTTTCCATCTCTTTCCACAGAAAATACAAGACAACTTTATACAAAATAATGATCACAAAAATAATACAAAGACATTTGAAATCCAGAAGTCCCCCTGCAAGCCTCTAAACTAGATTTAAATTTCCTTGAATTTACCTCAGCAGCTTGAAGCCTAAGAGGACTCCAACCCCTCTTTTTTTCCAACCTCTGCTTAAGAGACACTGCTAAACTGGCTTTACTCAGATGCTATCTGAGCTACTAGATGCATTCTGCAATAGATATTTTAGAACAATATTTACATAAATAAATAAGGATCATTTGTCTTCCAAGAATCCTGGAAGTAAAAGACACCAAGCATTTCGTCACTGCTCCCTCTTGTAATGCTCTTTTAGCCTTTATTGCAGAACCTTCTTTAAAATTTCCTAGCTAACAAAGCCCCACCACTACGCTAATAAAAGGAAATACAAAGAGATACAACTTGAAAAGAAATGTAAAACTTTGACTGCTTGAAAACGGTAACTTTGACACTATGCAGAGGGCTCTCAAAGGCTCTCCAAGAAGTGGTGCTCTGACAAGAGAAAGTTGCAGAGGTGTGGCCTTGCATGCCATTGCATTTTAAGTATTTATTTCCTCCCAATTATCATTAGCAAGGCAAACAGTCTGGCCAGGGTAACCACAGATGGTCTGCTGGTTGGTGGGGGCACTGCTAGCAAAGAGACATAACACACAGAAGAAGCAGCCTAGACATCCAGCAAAGCACCATTAAGAAGCCACCCATTTCATGAGGTGAAGGAAGAACCCACAAAACAACCTTTCCTCCCCAGGAAACCATCATGTCCTTCCCAGGATGTCTACCACAGGAACATTCTCCCCTCAGCACCTAGGGTCACACTGTTCATTTTTTTCTGTTTCTTTCACGGTTCTCCCTTCTTTTCTCTGTCCCGTATGTATGCAAGAGTCTCAGGCTCCGGGGATAGTCCCTTCAGACTTCCCTCCTACAAGCACTGCCCTCCTTTGACTACCCTCTTAATTTCCTTAATTTATGCTTTTATCATTCACCTGTCCTTATACGTTCTTCTCGCACAACCTTTTTTCAGTGCAATCAGCATCCTTAGAAGCATAGCTCCCCCTAAAGATTTATAAGTTTTCACTACCTCAAAATCTATAACAGGTAATCACATCAATCATAGACTTACAGTGCCAGACCTTTCCCTTTTTTTCCGTGTTCCTTGGGTATTTTACACTCCCACACCCCTCATGCCTCCTGATTTTTGTGTGTGCATATATGTGTAACTTCTCTTGTGTGCCTGTTATCAAGAGAGATGACAAGCTAAACACAAATACCAATCCACTCCAATGAAAAAGGTGCTTCAACTGGTAAAAAGCAGAGGTAAAGAAACATGTAATTCTGGCTTCATAAATTTGGATTATTTGCTGTCCAACTAATCCTGAAACCTACTTAGGGTTTTCCTGCACTTCATTGTCAGGGCAGAGAACAATCATACTTTGAGAGAAGATGCAGAAGTTGACATCAAAGCATTATTCTCAGAGACAAAAATCTCCAGAGTTCCACAGAATGATGTATTTTTCCTCCAAGGAGACATAGCGCACTGCAATTACTTTGTTCAAAGCACCTATGCACCTTTTTACAGAAACTGGAGATGATTAATAAGAGAATGCTGAAAATTTTCATGTTCTGTTCATTCATGACAGTTTTGAGTATTTGCATTACTCCTCTTTTTAAGAAGTTTGTTCCCTAATCCTTCAAATAGTTCTTACAATTGTGCTTATTACATATTGAGATTGAATTCTCCTACTAATTGCCTGCAGTGAAGTTCGAAAGGATTTGTTGCTATAGCAATACTTCATGTTGATTCAGAAATTATTGATAAAAGAAGTGGCAATTAGCACTATTAATTTTTACTAGAGAAACATGGCAAAGTGCTAACAGGCTTCTGACTCAAAAAAAAAAAAAAAAAAAAAAAAAAAACCCACCCAAAAAGGGCAGTGAGACTTTGCATAGGTGACCAATACAGAGCTTGCAGCTATAAAAGCAAGCATAATGGATATTTCATGCTTCAGTACATGCAGCATGAATATTGCTGCCTTAATACCTCAAGACAGACTATGTCTCTGTTGTGTCCCAGGAATTCCCACAAGACCACCAGGATGTGTCTCTTTCACACATAATGGAGCCCTGTGGGACAAGTTCCTTGTCCTTGTGGGACAAGTATCAGGAAGGGGAATCAAATCCTTTTCTCTACAGCTTTGACACCATTCTTCCAGTGTTTTGCAGGGACTTTTCTTTGGCATTTTTAGTGAATGAAAGTATGCTGCTTCAAGATAATGACCTGCTTATTCTCATCCCTGATTAACAGCCTCGAAGCAGACAAGTGCTTTCCAGGTCATACAAAACCAAAAGAGATAATTAATTTTCCACACCAAGACTGATTTTATCTCACCAAATTATTTGGTTGGGTGGTAGCCCAGGTCCTTCACCACGGTGTTTAAGGTTTTGAGGTTTTTTTTTAAAGGCTTGGCTTGTTATTTCAGTCCTATAAAGGAAATAGAGTGGGGCTCTATGTGACTGCAGTGCAAGACTGAAGGAAATGAAATGCTTTGCTTCTTCAGTACGTATTTAGTGAGATTTTTTTAATGTATGATTTGACAGTCTTAATAATGTATTTCCTGCTATTAGAATCCCACACAATTACTGAATTCAAATTTACTTATTTCATAATGAAGTAATGGAGGCTTTTTATAAATCCTTGTGGATGATAGATAGCATTTTCCCCCTTCAAAACTGTCAGGTTTATTTCCTTCAGGTGCTGCAGCTGATACCTCAGACCTTCACGCAGGAATGTTGGGAGGCTTTCTTAAAACCCATTAATCCTAGATGCTGGCAGGGTCTTCTCCTAATCATGAGAAGGACAGACAGGAATAATGAGCCTGCAGGACAATGTATGCTGTCATGACTTTACACATTTGACCTGAAAAGTTGTCCCTCCATACTTCACATGGAGTCTTAAAGGTCCAAGAAGAGTCCTCAGTATCTGGCTCCAGTACACCTTGTGCTGTCAAATAAGGTAGTAATGGACAAAATGTTACACACAAACACAGCTAGAGCTCAGCAGGCAAACAATATTGTACAAAGCCCTGTGGCCAACCCCGGCACCAAGATTAGATTGTTCTCTTTAACAGAAGAGATGTACACACAGAGACGTGTCCTAGTAACTTTAAACCTCTTTTTTAATCACTTCCTTCCAAATTTCTGTTGTCTATGAACTTATTTGTAAGAGGCAAACTTTTGACTTTTTTTATTATAAACCTTTGTATGCCATAAATAATAATCTTCCCATGAGAACGAAGGAGGACAGATCATCATCCAAATAAGGTGAGAGATTAACCTTACACATCATCACACAGCCTTCTTATCCAGAGAGGGAAAGGAAAAATATAGAAATTATAGAAATATGTATCATTATAGAGCACAAGCCTGTCAACTTGTTGAATGTAACTGAGTGATCCTGGAAGCCCCCAGTCATATTCACTACCCCTACAAGAACTGTCTACAAACTTGCAGAGCAGCCACAACCTCCTGGAGATCAAGCCCAGCCTAATGCCCACAACAGAGAACTTATCAGATCTTTGGTGTTCGTGACACTCTGATACTGTGGCTAAAATGCTATATTGCACTGGGCTAAATGAACAAAACCTTGAATCTGCTTGCAGGAAATTGTTTTAAATTAAACAGGTTTTTTTTTTTTTCTTCATCTTTAAAAAGAAAATAGAGAAGGAAATGTAATGGCATTGACAAATATCTGCATTTTCAAATCATACCCAGGAAAACACTTTCTGATAATCCATACTGAAGCTATATTATTATTTCTCTGTAACTCTCTCCATCAAGATTAATTTAGAGAAGTATGAAACTACCTCTAGCTCTCATTGCAGCAACTGATTATTTATCATTTTTAATATAACTGACATCTTTTGTTTTTTCCAAAGATTTTCCAACCACAGAAAAGACTTTACCTTCAGTTTGCAAACATTTAATAAAGAAAGTCACTTAAGCCTTCCCTCCTTTACACCAACAGATGCCTCTGGCATGAAACTACATACTTAAAATATGCGAGGAGGTTAATCTTTTATTGTCACCTATTCTACAGTCAGTAATTTCAACATTTTACATTCACAAGAATGGATTCTCCCTGAATCTCCTAGCCAGGCATGCATGGACAAGGCTGTGTTCTGCTGGCACTCAACCAAGGCAAGAAATAGAAAATGTTGTAGCCTGCTCTTATCCTCTCTTAAAACAAAAATAAGACATAAACAACTCCTGAGCATGAAGTCTTAATCTAATCATGGCACACCAGGCTTATGCTAAATGTATTTATAATGTTTTGCACCCCAACACCACCAGCAACATAGCCTGGTATATGTTGCAACACGGAGGCACAATTTGTGCTGTAGAGGTGCAGGTGATGGACATTCTCCCAGCACTTCTGACAATTTCAGATGTTCAGCAACCATGCAGCCCAGCAGAGCTGATATTCAACAGAAAAGAGGTGCTGAGCAAAGTGACAGAGAAAGCATCAACACTGTTGAATGGATTTGTGAAACTGACAACTTTTGGTGTTACAAGGCTCTTTGTTTTTATTGCAAGTTTACAGATCTATTTAAACATCTGTTAAAAATTCACAGATAAGGGTAGTGAGATGGCATTGCACATCCTGCCCCATATAATCTTATAGATACTGCTCCTTATTTAAAAGCTTAATTATATATTTTCACTAAATGAGAATCAGCCATTACAGTAAGGGATACCATTAATATTAGTAAACCCTTCCATCATATTTTGTACTAAACTAAGCAGCCATGCAAGCATTCTCATGCACTGAGCAGAGCCTTCACTGACTTCACATACTGCACAGATACTTTGTCTCCTCCTCAGAACACTATCCCCTCGTAATGGCAAACAAGACGTAATACGATAATGAACAATATTAATTAAGGTCATCCAGATCACTTCAAACGTTTTCCTAGAATCAAGCACCTTTTGCACCCCTTCCTTTTTGAGTCACATAACACTGCGTAAGCACAGTAATTGCTGGCACAAAGTACACAATTAGGCTGTCTGCTACAATGAAGACTGAGGGAGAATAGAAGATATGAACATAAGAACCATAACGCTGTAGCATTCATGTGGAAGAAATTTCCACATTAGTCACCACAAGATTTTCCTTACCATTTCAGGATTTGACCCTGAAAACATTCATAACATTAAGTCTAAAATCCAAATACTAATTCAAGAAAGGGAGATTGGATAGTTTTAGAGTAGCAACTACAGGTTTAGAATGAAGAATGTAGTTAAGTGTGACAATTTTTAGACCAGTTTACAAATTAACCAAGACATTTTACTCTTTAGCACTATTACCTAGAACTGTAATTTAAGGCACCATTGAGCACCGTGTTTATGATGTTTCATATGGCCATGGTTGGTTTTTACTGTGAAAACCTACCTCTGAGACTGCTACTCTAAAATACATTAATAAGTTGTCAGATGCAGACTATATTACTATGAGTAAGATGATTGTTTTTTTCAGTAACAGAAAGAAAAATGCACTGTACTTGACAATATACAGATACGTGATATAAGGTATGCAATCAGCTCCCTCCAGAAAGTTACTATTCATTTACTTGAAAATGAGATGAATTTACACTGCATGACATTTTCTGCAATAAATTAGGTTAGGTTCTATTTCTTTTGAATTAAACGTGAAAACATACAAAACTGAATTTCTGGCTTCGATGGCAAAGTGTGTTTGGTAGAAGAGGAGAACTTGCAACATGTTTTGAGATAGCTGCCAGTAAGTCAGATGAATTTCATACTGGATTATCCCTAGAGCGTTTCATCTCTTTGTTAAAATTCAGCAAAACTGAAGCAGTCCAAGAAAATTGTTTTCAGTGTTTCAGCTCAAGTCAACAGATTCTTGTTCCCTATTGCTGGAGTTACCCTGCTAAGATGCACATGACACCGAAATAAAAGCACATTACTTTGAATGAGATTCAGCACTGGAAAATGTAGTCTTCATATTGCTCCATAGCACAATAATGTACACATAAAAGCTACTGGTAATAGCAGAGCTATTAAAAAACCAAACAACTCAATGTATTTAAAAAAAAAGAGAGAGAGAGCACAAAACACACAATATCAGAAAACCCTACAATACTTCTTCCACGCCATGGAAAATTGGTACTGTATGAGCAATGTGCTCACTTCCAAGCTGAGGCACGTTTCTGAAAGCCATCGAACCAGGCTTTCATTCCGGACAAAGCAGCGTTCCCTGCTGCAGTCCTGGTCCAACACAAGTAAGCAAACCAAACACTGCCAGATTAAATAGAGGCAGACAAAATAAAATCAATATATCATTCATCAACTTTGAGGTGTATAGGCAGGTAAACAAGCGAACAAAAACTATAAATAATTGAGTCAATGAAGGATGCAAATACAAGAAAACATATCCCTTGGACAAAAATATCCTCAGGACAAATCCCGGTTATTACTTGCTGTTTTTAAAGTTTCTCGACCTGTGTCAGCAATATTGAAGTTATAGTACTTCTGTCTGCGATTACTTCTATATATGGTCAGCACAGATATTAGCCGGGATTTGCGTTTTTCCAAAGTAATCCCAGGCAATCAGAAGGCAGTTAATCAGTATGAAAACCCACATGAGCAGATCCACAGCCCAGCACACGAGTCCATTGGGGTTTCTCTGCCGCGACACTCACACAGCGCAGAGAATAGGGCTAGTTCTGGTTTTAAGTAAACACTTGGGCTCTGCTTCAGACGCTGCTGTGGGTGCGCTGGCAGCGCACAGCCTACCCACCGGTGCCTTCCCAGCCCAGCCGCACTCCGGGCGCACTCCGGAGCAGCCCCGCTCGGCGCGGGGCGGAGCGGGCACGGCACAGCCGCGGGCACAGCCGGCGCTGCCCCAGCCCGACCGCCGGCGGCGCGGCCAGCCCAGCCGGGCTCCGGGCGAGCCGCCGCCCGACGGACCGCGGCGAGCGCCGGGCGCAGCGGGGCTGGGAGCGGCCGCGCTCCGAGCGCCCGGAGCGGGGCAGCCCCGCCGCGGTGCGCGGAGCCCTCCGGCGGCCGCCGCCGCTGCCACAGCCTCGGCCCCCGCCCCGGCTGGACGGAGGGCTCTGCGGCTCCCAGCCGCTCGAAGCGGGGACCGTCCGCTCAACTTTCCCCGCGGCGAGCCCTGCCGGCTCCCCGCCGCTGAGCCCCGCGCACGCCAGGGACGACAGGCACACAAAAGCTCCTCAGACCCGCCCGAACCGGCGCGTCTCCTCCCTCCTACCTGCCCGGCTGCCGGCGACCCCAGCCCGCCCGCTCCGCGCCGAGCGCTCCGTGCGCCGCCCAGGTGGCGTTAGGAGCGCGCTTCCCACGGGCGGCGCGCCCCCGGCGGCCGGAACATCCCCGCCGGGAGGAGGGCGCTCCGCTCCCGCCGGCCCCGCCGCACCTGTGCCCGGGCGGCGGCGCCGCCCCTCCCGCCAGCCCCGGCCCCTGGTGGGCGGGGGCGCGCCGGGACCGCTCGGACCCTCCCCGTGCCGCCGCCGCCCGAGGGACACCCGCTCCGCCGCCGCCGCTCATTGGCGCGGCCGCCGTGACTCACGGCCCGCCCCGCCCGCCGACCCCGGCCCCCGCCTGCCCGCGCCCCGCAGGTGCGAAGCTGGGCGGCCGCGACGGCCGGGACCTGCCGGGACATTGCCGGGACCTTGCCGGGACCTTGCCGGGACCAGCCGGGCGGGCGGGACGCTGCGGCGGGTGGCGGCGCGGGGACCAGCGGCTGGGAGCCTGCCCGCAGCCCCCGCCCGGGGCCAGAGAGTTAAAGCAGAGGGCTGCCAAACCCTCCCTCGCCCTTGCCAACAGCCTGCGAAGTAGCAAGGACTCACAGATGAGGTTACGCGGGAAAGCCTTCCCTCAGTCTGCGATGGTTTCTTCTCTCTTTTTTTTCTCTTTCCCCTCCCCCCACTAATTTTTTAATCTATTTTTATTAGTTTTAATTGAGACGTGTGAGCAGCTATTGCTTGAAGATTGTGGTCCTGTTTGTGGAGAGCAAATCATTTTCTGTTGCATATTAAATATGCCTCCTAATGAGACATCAACCAAATCACATACCCTCATATAGCTCTGTAATATATATTAATACAATATTTATTCATTACTATCAAGTTTTCTGCTTAAAATATTCTCCCCTCTCAGCTAATCAGGGTATGCTACAAACTCATAGGAAGCCAAATAATTTATTAATATATGCTTATACTCCATTAAAACATGAAGAATGTAAGAAATCTGCATTTTAAAAGATCCTGTAGAACTATGTGATAGCTTACTGCATCAAATTGAGGTGTCTCACACTGCCATGTTTCTTCTGTTGTAAAAGATTAATAAATTTAACTTCAAATCCTGCAACACAAAAGAAGTTGAGCAGTTGTTTTTGCGGGCAGCGTTGCTGGCCGCCAAGTTGCCATGGCATAAGGGAGCAGGGTGTGTTCTGCTTGCCTGCTTGTGTATTTCTTGGCTAGGTGTAAGAGAAAAGTTACAAAGTACTGCTCTGGAGAACAGAAACAAAACAGCGGTGTATCCTTTCGAGGGCACCAATTCTCTATTAATCTCATAAGTAATATTGTTTGGATTATCTACTACCTTCAGAACAAAATTTTTAAAACGTGGGGTCCGTCTGTTAGCCTATGCGTTCAGTGAGGAAGAAGCACTTGCACCCTATGTCCTTCTGCCGGGGTTTTCACAGGACACGCCGCAGGATCCTTTGTGACCAGCAGCCACGACCAGAGCCTGTGAAAGAATATGTAAAATTACAGCTATAAATTTTCAACACTTAGAAAAATTGTTAATTTGCTGGTTTTTAATTAATTCAATGGTAATTCATGACACTCTAAAAAATACCCGTGGGATGAAAGAGCAGAAAACGAAAACTACTTACATATGAAAAATGAAGATCTCATGCCGTGCAGAGATTCCCCTGCTTTTGAGCTCTGCGTATGTTTCTTTACTGCCCGCCTATCTTTTCTTTTTACCTTGCATCTCAAAATAGCACCAGAAAAAATCTCTGTC
Organism: Luscinia megarhynchos; assembly: GCA_034336665.1. Lineage (NCBI taxonomy): Eukaryota > Metazoa > Chordata > Aves > Passeriformes > Muscicapidae > Luscinia > Luscinia megarhynchos. The sequence continues at coordinate 67,006,680 of CM067565.1, forward strand.
CGGTGTAATAGGAAGCTGGGGTTTGGGAGCAGCTGCGAGCGCTTCTGAGTCGTCCCAGGTGACCCTTGCAGTGCGACTGTCCTTGGTGCTTCTGCACCTCAGCTGCCGAGGGCTCAGCTTCCCCACGTGTTGGAGGTGAGCTCACACGATGCACCGCTGGCTTTTGATATTACATTAGAAACAGCGCATTTATTTTTGTGCCACTGAAGACGTGGCTGAAAATTCGACCATCTTTTCCCCTTTTGTCACTTGTGTTAGCTGTTAAATTTGTGTAAGGACTTCCCAGCTGTAAGCACACTAAATATAGATAAGGTAATCTCAGGCTGAGATCTTTACAAGGCACAGACCATTCATAAGGGGGAGGAAAACCACTCCAAATAGTAAATTATGTGATTATTAGGCCAGTGTAGAAAAATGCATAGCTTTGTACCTACCAAATCCTGATTAATTTCTGAGGTTGTGGCAAAAGTCATCTATGTGCATAATGCAGAATGTGTTTTAGAAAATACATTCATTTTGAGATTCAAAGCAAGCTGAGATCAGCTTGGCTTTGAATTTGCCATGTTTTAAGGCACATATCAATACTTTATAAATCAGGGCTCAGTTGCCTAGTACAATTGTATAACATAAATATATTTAACCTTGAGTCATGCAAAGTGAGCCTTTGAAGCAAGTGTATACACACTAAAATCAATGATCCTAGAAAAGCCATATAGGACAATGTCTGTATAAAGAAGTAAGTGTCAAGGCAGGCAATGGACTGGTTAGCCTAAGGTATGGGAATAAATTTTGCAATGATACTGCTAAATAATACTCTTCACAGAAAATATCCATTGATTTTAACAAGATCTTTAGCTGAGCAGAGACCAGAGGTTTAAACCTGCACAGTACAGCTCCTAGGTATAATACAGATCTTTACACTCTATTCCTAAGAAGGATCAGAGGTGGAGATGAATTAGAAGACTGTTGGTTTTTTGGTAGATTGTTGTTGTTGTTGTTGTTGTTTTGTTTGTTTGTTTGTTTGTTTTGGGTTTTTTTTGTTTAGTTGGTTTGGTTTTTCTTTAACGAGGAAATCTCACTTGGGTTTTTTTGTTGGTTTTTATTTGGGGGGTGGTTCTTTTTGTTTTTTATGAGGTATCTATAGGAATAAGAAGCAAATCTGGCATCCTAAGCTGCACATCTCTCAGCATTTATTTTATTTTTCTCTCATTGAACAATATAGAAGGTAACTGACACGTAGGATGCCCTGGAGGATAAAGACCAAACCACCCTAAGCATGCCAGCCCTCACAAAGAACGGTGCTGCAAGCAAGGTGGGGATGTACAAGTGAACACCATGCAGCTGGATGACTGGACAGATGATGGAAAATACACCCCTTTGTTGAGAACCCCTGAAATGCTGAGTTGGCATCCTTGAACTACTGTGCTTTTTGTGCCTGTGCTCATGGCACTGCTGTTCCCAGAATATGTGCATTCATCCTCTGCATACTCTGTGGTTGTGTATTTGCAGCTAAGATCCAAAAAAGCTCATTAAGAAATCAACTGAGTGCTCCTTGAAGTTATCCTTGAAGGACCTTCTTGGGTGACATCACTTCCTTGTCTGTGGTTTCATTCATTACATGGAATCAGGAATCATGTAGTTTCATTCAGAAGCTCAGATGATAAAGATCATATTTTACATTTTGCTCCTGCCCATTTTGCTCTTCTGGAACAGCAGATCCTCACATCTATAATAGTTAGGAACTTCTAATTTTAAGCCTTAATTTATTTCTGAGTACTTTATTCCCATTCATCTTGCCTGATGGTACTAGCCTAACTTGAGCTAGCTAACCATTCTCCTGTGTTTTAATATCTTTGCTTTCTAAGCCTGTGCTTTCATAGTCTTACTTATTAGTAAATGGGATCCTTCTCTTTTCTGCTTATCCAAGCTTCATTTTTGTATTTTTGGAGGGTTTTGTGTTTGTTTGGTTTTGTTGATTTTGTTGTTGTTGTTGCTGTTTGGTTTTGTGGGGTTTTTTTTGTTTTGTTTTGTTTTGTTTTGTTTTTGTGTTGAGCTTCCCTCAATATGGGTGAAATTATGAGCCAGTTTTGGACAGGGTGCTAAATACACCCAGTCAGAAAAAGCTCAGTGTGGTGAGAGTGCCCTGGACTGTAAGCAGGTGTCCATTCTGTTGCTTCCACAGCTCAATCACATTGCTTGCTAACAGTTACCTTCTGGCCAAATAGTATTGACAAATAGAACTCATTTGCTCCTTTTGTTTCCAAATGATGATGCCCAGCTCACAATAGAAATTCCTGTAATTAGCTTCTATGTGTACTATTCTGTATCGCCTCACTTTATTTCTCACTTTGTGCCTTGCTGTGACCTTGTGGGCACTCAATTTTTTTTCTAATCCAATCATCAGATACTCATCAGTCACCCCTGGCAGCACCTCTAAACTTTGTCTCACCAAGAGCCTCAGCTGGCAGATGCCTCACTTTGGCCAAGCAGCTGCTGCTCCATAAGGAATTTCACCAGCAGTACGTATGTAGCCTGCTGATGTGTCAACACAGCACACCTCATAGTCTCCTCTTTGTCCAATGCCTTACTGTATTGACATTCTTTCACTAATCCTTATCCCCTTCAGCTTAACTAACAGTTTCCCATGTCTCACTGTGCCAAATGTTTACTGAGCACCAAACAGATCAAGTCTACAGAATTACCCGTGTCACAAAAATGATCTTGTCTAAAGAAAGGGATCAAGTTAATCACAATCTACTAAAACTGCCTTTTATTAGATTCTCATCATGTAAATCAGTGCAAACCACACACCACTCCATAAACTCGAGTGATCCTTGCAGTATAAGCAAAATAAAAGTCGTGTTAATTGCTGATAATCAGGGTCACACTAAAGCCAGCAGCTAAGCATAGCTGAAACAATGAGACAAAAATTGTGCCATTTTCTAAAGACATCTAAAGAATGTGGTTTCATTGACATTCACAATGATTTCAGAAAAAGTCCAACAAAGATGACAGTGGTCCACAATTCTCTATATTGATAATGTCAAACATCGTTGAATATAACACCTGACAGTTTATTTGTGAGGAAAACAAATACAAGCAGAAAAGCATGTTCAGATGGGGCCTTATCTATATAAAGCTGGTCTAGTCAAGACAGCAATTCCAGTTCTAGACCAAATATTTGCTAACATACCAATTTGATTTTTGTGGCACTTTGATTTTACATAATTGGAAACACTTCAAAAACAATTAATTAATATTTTGAAGAAATTTCTAAACTTTATATAATTATTCCTTAATTGTGAATTGCATGCAGCAGCAATAGCAGATCTAAAAATGAGGTAAGTAGAAATGAAGGGGGTTTTCTTAACATGATACTAAAGAAATACATTTATCACCTTGCTCCCCTGTTAATGCCTAGCAGAAGTATAACTTGAGTGTGCTCTCATTTTAACAGCAGTTCTTCCCTTTAAAAGCAGCTTTTCCATAGCTCATTTTCAGTATTATGATTTCTCATACTCTTTACCTTTCTTATTTTAACTTCCACCTCTTTCTCTGCTGGGAAGAGCCTCTTAAGGATACCCCCCTTCGGTGTGGGCAGAGCACTTTGTGCAGGGTGGGTGAGAGGAAACTGCATGAGGAGAGACTCCAGTGGCTTGATGGGGGAATTGGGCTGTAGAGCTGAAAGGGTGGAAGTCTGTGGCACCCTGTGGGTCCCTAGCCCACACAGATGGATTTCTGTCCTCAGCCAGGCTGGGGACTAGCTCTGCATGGAGCCCAGCAGCTTCATGACAGGATCGAGCACTTCTTTCCCTCTTTATATGTGGGTTGTTGTGGGTTTTTTTCTCCTATACTTTTTATTTTCTGCCAATGGGACCATTTTCTCATAATGAGACCCCTATCACTGCAGATGCCATAGCTCCAGTCCATAATCATTGTTCAGGGTCAAGAAAAAGAGAGAAGGTAAAAAAAACAAGTGTGCAGAGGAGGATTGTGCAGTCTTCCTTGAGAAAAGATGTTCTAATTGTTTTCAACAGCAGCTAGAAGTATTTGCAGTTATGGTGAAGGAAGAGTTTGCAATCAAAGTAGTTAGAAACTGGAAAGCAATTTTGGTAGAAACATTTTTCAAGGAATCAGATTTCCATATTCTCTCAGGTAATGTGATCCAGTATGTCTTCAGTACTTATTTTAACTTAGATGGGGAAAATAAAAATACTTTGTTATTTAACTTGAATACAAAATTAAATTTGTGAAATACTAGCAATTGTATCTTCTAGGCAACTTTTCAGAGTTACTGAAAGCACTAATAAGGTATTTATCAACCCCTAGACTGCACAAAACACTGAAGCAGATAAAATAAAGAAAACAAGTTTAATGAGGTAGGAAGGCTCTCAGTGTCAATGCAGAAATGAAAAAAATAGATCAGCACTGGAGTCTCGAATCATCTGTTGCAAAGCAAGTATGCACAGACTGCTTAGAAAATAAATGATGCACTCAAGGCTGGTAGAGGAATGCTATTCCCAAGCAAAACACTTCTCTATAGCATGTAATCCCACCATGGCACTTCTCTGCTACACACTCTGTAAAAGGTACAGATCTGATATGTCATTATGCAGCTCCAGCACGCTTAAACATTTCTGGTTACTGCAGACTGAGAGCTATTTAATACCACAGAATAAAAAATACAGAGTTGAAAAAATAGAATGTCAGTGTAGTAAAAGACAGATCAGTAACTCTGTTATGACTCAGTAGCTCACAATAAATTATTTAAACAACTTGAGCTCAAGAATGACCTTTCAGCCATTGCAAGGCAGGAAAAATATTTTCCTTTCTTAACCTCCACAATTCAAATCCCGCTTCTTCCATCAAAATCAGAGGACCAAGATGTGGGAACTCGGTCATTAATCTCAGACTGTGAAGCCCTGAAGCACCATCAATCAGGTGTAGATGGTGACATGGTAATGAAAGCATTGGGAGAGGGTCTGCTGGGCAGAAACCAGAGGCACATTATATTGCTTATCATACATTTCTAAGCATTTATGACAGAATATTTAAAACTGATAAATCCTTCAGTTTGGTAAGACTCAGATCAGCATATATTTTAATTGATTCTAAGTATAAAAAAACCCTTTAGGTACATATTATTCCTTACAGACATTCCCTCACACACATTAGAAATTTGTAGGTCAAGCTCCATAAGCTCAGAGTATCTAGACAGCTGCATCCTTTCAAACCTGACCTACTTCACATGCTTTTAAGAATAGGTGTGCACTTGACATTTGATGTGAGACACGTCAAACTGTGGTTTAGGAGGCTCCTTACCTGCTCTGCCAGGTGCTGCTGGGGAGGTGCTGGCAGGGAGGGGCCGCAGGAGCTCCTGTTGGAGAGGCAGGGGCTGTCCCAGCTGGGCACAGCCGATTCCAGCTGGCTGCAGGGTGCCCACCAGGGGTTCGGCTGAGCCCTGCTGCCGTGCTCTGGCTGATTTCGGGAAAGCGTGGTGCAGAAAGGGCCAAACACAGCAGTTTTAAATGGTGAAAAACAGCAGAATGAGCAGCAAGGAGGGAGCAGCAGGAAGTGGGGAAGGTGCTCCAGGCATGGCTTCCCTGCAGCCCCTGGGGAGGGTCAGCAGGGAGCAGTGGAAAGGGGATGGAGCAGCACAGGAGAGCTGCCGCACACTGACCACAGTCCCTGTCCTGATCCCTGTGCAGCCCAGGACTGGGGAAAAGAAGTGGAGCTGGAAATGAAGGAGTGAAGTTGAACCTGGAAAAAAGTGAGAGGTGGTAGGAAGGTGTTGTTTTCATTTTTGCTCTTTATTTCTCACCATCCAACATTGCCACAAATTGGCGATAAGCTAAATTAATTCTTGACAAGTCAAATCTATATTGCCCATGAGGATTCTCAGTGAGTGGTCTCTCTGTTCTGACCTGCAAGCTTTCCATTTTATTTTCTCCTCCCTTCCTGTCTAGATTTAGGAGAGAGCTGCTGTATAGATGTCTGGCAGTTGTCCAAGCTTGAGCCACCATGTCCCTGTAGCTGAATTTGCAATGCTGCTGGGGGATCTACGTGGACAGCCACTATGGTGTATGTACTATATGGGGAAAAGCCAACACATCTAGTGGCTGATTTGGTGCTGTTTTGAAGAACACCTTGGAAGAATGAAGTTCAGTAGTTTAGGGGGACCAAAAATTAATTCTGGAGTAGTTTCACACAAAGTAATTTATTCCCAGTATCTCCACATTTGAATTCTGTTTAAGCCAATAAGATTCTAATTTTTGACAGGTTTAAGAAAATTACATGCTGTTTCTATGAGTTAAAAATTGGGATTTTTTGTTGTTGGTTTTTGTTTGGTTGATTGTTTTCTTTTTCCCCCAGAGACAGATTTCCCACTAATGGGAATTGATTGAGTCCAATTCTCATATAGAGAATGCACTGAGGAATTTCTTCAGTGAAGCATCAAATGAGCTGGAGATACTTCTTCACATTGCAACAAATCAGCACTCTGCCAATTCATGCAACTCCACCTCTAGGATGTAGGTACTACTTTTTGGTCATTGACCTGGAAGTTTTTCTAAAACTGTGTTTGCTACTCCTTATTGTAAATAATTCACTTTTCCTTATTTTTTTTGCTAGAAACAATGAAAAATCCTTTAGGAATATTTTGAAAGCATAGTGATTTGCCCAGAAATTGTGAGAAGGAGAGAAAGGCTTTAGAGGAGTCAATTTTAAAGGACTACTAAAGTAGGTATATGCATAGGAAGTCTGTGGTTATGTGATGCAACTTTAGCCAGGACCTTAGCACATCAGCAAAATGTTCTGTGATAACAGCAGATATCAAAACATGGAAACTCTTCACATTGGTGCCTAGGACATGGTATATGAAGCCAGATAAATATGATAAAAATGTGATTGGTTTCTAGAGCCTTAAGACTGGTGGGCACAGATGTGAAGGGTATATAATTTTGATAGCAATACATAATATTGGCTATTTAATACTCATGCACATCTGTCATTTCCATGGTATTACAATAGTGTGATATTGCTAACTGGGAATGGTGATGCTGGATCCTGAAGGGAGCTGGAGTTGTACAAGCTTTAGTAAGTGCTGCCTGTATCTGCAAATGATAGTGAGAAGGGGAAACAACATGGAAAAGTACAAACCTATTTTATTCTGTGTATCCACAAAGTAGATGATGGTAATGATGACAAGCTGAGTGGTTCAGCTGACACACCTGAAGGACAGGATGCCATCCAGAGGGACCTGGGCAGGCACAAGAAGTGAGCTAAAAGGCATCACATGAGGGTTCATAAGACTGAGTGGAAGCACTGGGTTTGGGGCAACCTCCTGTATCAATAAAGGCTGAGGGATAAACAGGTTAGAGCAGCCCTGAGGAGAAGGACTTGGGGATGTTGGTTAACAAGAAACTAAATATGACCCAGCCATGTGCACTCACAGCCCAGAAACCAAACGTGTCCTGGGCTGCATGCAAAGCAGCGTGGGCAGTAGGGGAGGGAGGGGGTTCTGCTCTTCTGCTCTGCTCTGGTGACACCCCACCAGGAACACTGCATCCAGCTCTGGGGGCCCAGCACAGGGAGGACATGGGACTGTTAATTAGAAGGATGAAACAGCTCTCCTATGAGGAAAGGCTGAGAGAATTGGGGTTGTTCAGCTTGGGGAAGAGAAGGCTTTGGGGCTTAATTGCAGCCTTATGGTACCCGAAGGGAGCCCACAAGAAAGATGAAGTGAGAGTATTTATAAGGGCATGTAGTGACAGAAAAAGGGGGAATGGCTTTGAACTAAAAGAGGGTAGGTTTAGATTAGATATTGGGAAGAAAATTGATTTTATGACTCTATAAAAGTTGCTTGTATATACTTTCAAAGGTTGAAGGCAAACTCTGGCAAAACAGAGAAAATGTTAATTTGCCTCTAATGTTTATTGCATGCATATTCCAATCTTCAATACTCGTGTGCAGTATCCTTTTCATCTGAGTGAGGCTAATGCAGATTGCTGGGAAGTTAGAGCCTGCAAGATGTTTGTTTCTCCTAAAATGAGTATCACTGAATACATGAGACAAATTCATATGGTGTCAAGAAATATTAATGGAACACATTTGGCACTGATCCTCAGCTTCTCCAAAAGCAGACATGCAAGGAAGGGAGATGTGCCACCTGACCACCTGAAATTCCTGTTTTCTTGCTTTCACACAAAGCAGTTGAACAGGAAGGCAGAAATCTCGCTCTGGAAATGCTTCCTTTTGCACTGCTCAGATTTTTCTGCAGGTTTCTCTGTTTTGCCTGCCCCTGTCTGGCAGCATACAAGTGAGTTACAGTCGAGTGGAGCCTGTGTGCTGTGCTGTCACTGTACACCAGCTGCCTGTTATTCAAGAAATGTTGTAAAACATCTCAGGGAGTCTATGACTAACACGGTTTCAGTAACGATCCAGACATAGCAACTAGAGCAGGAGTTAATTAGCAGCCACCCAGCAGCACCAAAGTGAAGTGGGAAGAGTCTGTGTTTAAAACCCCACCACTTCTCCAATCCACACAATTCACATTCGTCACTCACTGTGCAAAAGCAGGCTCTTAACTCTCTGATTCTCTACGTGCAGAACCAAAGCAAGGCAGATCTTTTCACATGTTTTGTAGTACCAGCTGCTGTACTGTCCTTTTACAGCTAATTAAAACCACATGATTTTCCAATTCACTCTGTACAGAAAAATGTGTATTTTGGTGCTATATCACTTCAAAAGAGCATATCTTGCTGCAGATTAGAGAGCAATAACTTGAGATCCTGTTGGGATCTGAAAAAACAGTGAACAATTATGGTTGGCCTTCATCCTCAGGAGCCTCAACAAATTCTCATAGTGGTCTCCTGAGGTATAGTTAGATGCCATCTCTGCAGCAAAATCCCTGCAGCTGAGCAGTGTAGGAAAAGGATTTGGCAGCTTCCCTAAGTTAAGTATATTCAAGTGGAAATTATTCAGAGGGAAAGGTTTGTCTGTATGGCTGGAGTTATTTCCAAGGGGGCCAGCAATATGCTTCTATGAAGAAGCAAGGAGAAACAGCTCTTGAAAGGAAAGATGAAAAAAAGGCCAGGAAGACTATTTTTTTTCATGAGTTGATGGGTTAATAAATTAGTGTTTTTGATCTATTTTGAGGGCTCCAAATAATAAAAGGCAACCTATGGGTCCAGAAATCCCACTCATCTGAATTTGCAGTATAATTAAATTTATGAGAATAATGCAGTCAAAAGGTTCACAAATCAAGTTGTTGGGGTTTTTTTTAACAACTTTCTGCTTGGGCTAATTATCTGATTCAGAGTCAATAATGGATTTTTCATACATTTTCTATGTTCATATTCATATGCAAAAGTCATGCCCATAAAAGAATATATTCTTCTGGGCCATTCCAGCAGATATTTTAATCAGTTAGGAAAGTTGATCAAGAAACTAACAGATCTGAAAAGCACTTTGCACTAATGCAGATTAAGATTCAGGCAGAGTATGTGCCACAGTTTATATTTAAAAAAAATGCAAACAAATAAAGATGGAATTTTCTGCTTATTATTCCTTTTTTTCCTTTGTTCAGTTTGCTGTGCTTGTTGTAATTTCACTGATCATAACTTCCAAAGGCCCACATATTTAATTTTTGCAACCTCTTCTCAAAGTTTGGTGCAGAACCTTTTCTAGAAAATATTTTTTCATCAGGGTAGCACATTTGAGAGAGAAGATTGACAATTTCTTCTTTATTTTTTAATCCAGAAAAATTTAAAAAGTGCAAGCAAATGGTTATGCCAACACAGACATGGCTTTATTGCACACTAACGTTAAACATGAATCACACTAACAAATGTGGGATTCTATTGTGTATATTTTGTAAATATTTGGGTTAATTGTTTGTGAAGCCAAAGCCTAAAATGTACATATTTATACTGATAAGCATGTATATGTTCATAGAGATCATGGTCAGTTAAAAGGTAGGAAAATAACTACTCCAAATTTACATATTAGTAGACAGGGACTGCTAGATGTGGAATGTGGATAGATATAAGACAAAACATGGAGTTATCAGATTAAGTGCTCTGATTAACTTCCTTGTTTATTGTGTTCAGAATTCCTATAGAAAGGAAACATAGATCCTTTCAGAAGCCTTTTAGGAAGCCCTTAGGAAAGCAAACCCTGGATCCTGAGGTAGTAGCAGAAGTTATGAAATTTCACAGTCTGTAGGAACATTATTTTCAAGTACTCTATACCTTGTAGCTTTTAGTTGTGCTGCTATAATATTATGGTCTTAACTGTAAATGTAAACATAATGATTTAGTGTAATATTCTCTGTTATCTTTTGGCACAGCAAGAATATTGAGTATTCTCTCTAGTGAAGACTGACTGGAAAACCTCTGATTTTGAAGCACACCTGAAGAACTTCTGTCAGTGCAAGTTGTGCCATGCAAACACACTCAAATAAATATGATCAGAGAGCAGGAGATTAATGCTGTACGTCACACACTGTGTAGTGCCACAGGCCTGTGAAAGTCGTTCTGAAGAACTGCAATCCTGCCAGAGATCAAAGTGCAAATGCTACAGAAAACACAAAGGAAGCAAGTACAAAAGGATGAGCCTATGGAGGCCAGCATGTTTTTTATACCAACTCCCTTAATGCAGGGTTTCCTGAGCAGATGATCAGAGCAGGCAGCATTTGTGGTGTTTGCCCCTGCTACTCTTCTGCTACTACCCTTTTACTCATTGCCCGTTCACTGAGTCAGTCTATAGGTGTTAAACAGTGTAGGATTATATAAGAACAGTAAAAAATATCCCTCAGTGAGAATATAAAAATCAGTAAGAGCTTAGCAAATGTGAGGAACCATAATAAGCAGCATACATTTGACTTCATTTTCATTATGGTAACAGGAAATTATGTGATAGGGAACCCTCAAACCAGAAATGTTTCAGAAGCAAAAAATAAGCCAGGATAAAAAACACAAAGGTTGCTTAGGGATCTTATCCTTATACGCCTATGGTTATTTTTTTTAATACTAGAGATTTGTTTACTCTAAAAAGATTAATTTTATGTTAATGGCAACTAAATGCTTAGTCCAATATGGTGCTATTCTGATCATGGACCCATGTTCAAACTGAGGTTTTCCATCTGTGCACACCCCCAAACCTTTAAGAGGCTATTCACATTATCTCTCAGTCCTGTCAGTGCTGGGCCTGGGCCAGGCAGATGATGCTGGAGCACATTTATTGCTTAGCAAGCAGCCAAGGAAGTCCAGAGATGTCGTGGCAGCATTTGAGATTCTTGGACAGCCCTTACCTGACTACCTGTAACAAGTTAACAAGCATTATTTTAAAACTCAGTATCATCCATTTCAGGGCTAGACTCAAATTGAAATATTCATAAATGTTCAAAAATCTTGAATAACCTATTGCATATATGTAAGTCTATTTTGTCTTCTAAATAATGCCTTTGCCGAAAAAGTTTACTTTTTCTATTATCTAAATAACAACTTAAGTCAGAAAAAGATTAACTAAAAGTCTAGTCACCTTTATAATACATATTTTCCTAAAGAACACATGATTCATTTTGTTTGCAGCAATCAAAGGTAACCTTTGATTGAAAATAAAAAAAATTTGAAAAGCTTTCAGCACTTGCCTGTGCTATTTCTAATAAATTTAATTGCTCTAGATTAGTTAATTTATATAGATTACATAGAGTTGTTAAATATTTGTACTATTCTCCAGTGATTTAATCTTTCTGCAATGCTTTCTGCTACCCTAGATATATGTCTTCCCAAAATAAGTGCAAAATATTAAATTAGGAAAGCAGCAATTCATAAACACTTACCTATACGTGGCTGCAGAAGACAGACAGAAAACAAGCTCACAGTCATCTAGGATTTTTCTTCATGAGAGAGACATAACTGAGCAGCTGTGTCCATGACATAAGAGTTTATTTAGCCTGGACTCAGCAGAAGCAATTATGAGCACAACGAGATAACAAGCAGATGAGTTTTGAGCCTCTAAAAACTGCTGAGTAATACAATGCTAAATTAAGAAGCTAGTTCCTTACTTCTTCTAAACCATTAATTTTCAATTCTTGCTGAACTACAGTTCAAAAATTATCGTTGCAAAAGCTGTAGCTCAAGCCAGACAGCCAGGTCACAATACTAGGCAACCATTGGTGTGGCTTAGAGCTGCACAGACCTTTGTCTGATTAGACCTCTTGACTTGATGATTAAGACATAAATTCAGAAAAATTAAGGAAGATTAGTAAGTGAGATTATGAGCCCAGAGCAGACCACCTTGTTTCATGCAGACACTGATCAATTCCTTATAAGCAAATTTAACTATCCCTCATCATATCCACTTACTTGTACATGGCTACTACACAAGTCAGACTGGAATCAAGTTCACAGTCATCTAGGATTTGTTTCTGCAAGGGAAAGGTGTAACTGCTGAGCTGTGGCCATGCCATAAGAGTTCATTTAGGCTGGATTCATTAGAAGAAATAATGAGCACAAAAAGATAATAAGAAGATTATTTTAGAGGTGTCCATTACTGTCCATGCCTTATTTATTTACCAAGGGTGTAAAGGCAGAGTGAAACCAGTGAACACTCCTTCTCTTCTCTGTCTCAAAAACTAACTTCAGTGAAGCCAGGAAAATATTAGAACTTAAATTTTGGCTCTGTCAAAAACAAACTAGCTGCTGAAAACTACGGATATCTTCAGGGGGATGTATGAACAGTTAGCACCAAAAAACAGTCCTTCATTAGTAAAACAAAGCAAACTCATTGCTATGTGAATCTCCATGTAGCCAGAAAGTAAAAAACCCAAGGAATTAGCTGTGAAGTGGAAAAAAAAAGTGATGAAACCGAGAATTCAGTCACATTTTGTTGGCTTCATCAGGAAGTGAGGGAGTAAGGAAGGCATTTCAGAGAGACTCTTTGGAAATCCTCTGAACTTTGTGTTCTGTTCACCAGCTTGCACTGTTTCCTTCTTATTTATGGCTATGACATTGCAACCACTTTCATGTTCTTTATTTGAAGGACCCCCCCTCAGGATGTGGAGATCTGCTGCCAATGTCCTGCATGCATTTTGTACCAAAGTGTGACAATTAACTCTGTAAACTGTGGAGTGTTCATCACATCCCTATCAGATGTGTGTCATTATATACACTACAGCTTGAATGAATCCAGAAATAATTCTATTTTGTCAGCTGAGCAGACAGTCTTGTCATTACCCTGCCAGTTTATGCATGAAGTAGTGGGAGCTGTGTGAGAAAGCAGTGAACAATCATTTGGACTAATTAAAAGCAAAGTGATTGAAATAAATGAATGTCATTGAAGGAATGGTGTTGAGCTGTTGCTAGGAGAAAATTGGTTTGAGCTGTATGTTCTTAGGAGATTTGTCTTGGATGCATCCAAGGGTATGGCATGCTGCTGGTCAGAGGCTGGAGGGAGATTGTTCTGTTAGCTCTGTGCCTTTGAGCCCACCTGGTCAGCTAAAAACCACATCCTTTTGGGCACTGAAAGCTCTTGTTTCATGATAGATAGATGAGTAGGCATGTATTGTTGTTGCCTGGCCAAATCTGAGCTGTGTTTTTCTAGTAAAACTCAACTTTAATGGTAGATGGGCTTTTTTCTTGACAAATGCTTTTTTTTCTTTTTTTTTTTTTTCTTTTTCTTTTTTTTTTGGGGGGGGGGAAAGTGATGGCATTCCTTGGAAAATTCTTGATGACAATATGACAATGCAAAAGAAGAATTATTTTGGAACTTCTTTTTCTTTTTTTCTTTTACATTTACAGTTTTGGTTTTTTGTTTTTTGTTGTTGTTTTTGTATTTAACGTGTTTGGAGATTCAGTGATTTTTTGTTTCCAGTGAAAACAAAACCAAAAACAGCAGTGGAAAGCATCTTTTTAATAGGCATTTTCTGCAAGAAAACTACCATATCATTATACCAAACCTGACAGAGACATCAAGAAATGTCAGAAATGTAGAGATCATGTTGCAAGTCAAGTGTAGAACTGCAATAAAACTCCTACCTATCTGTCTAGTCCTTTAAATATGGGCTTTTTCTTTTCCTGCTGCTCTGAAATCTTTCCTTCTCTCTATGTGTTATTCTTTAACTTCAACTCCTGTTCTGAATCCATCGAATATACTTTGATCCCAGTTTTTTGTTAACTCACATAATTTATCTTCACCATTTATCAAAGTCTATGGTATAATTTTCATAGTATGTGTCTCCTCTGGTGATTAAGACTTTGCTGAAGAAATTCTGGCAAATGTGGCCTTATAATTTTTGCCATATTCTGTATTAAATCATATTAAAATTATAGAATATTTTATTCATCTCAATACATTTAAGATGCTCCTCAAGATCTGAATTCCGTGTTTGTGCTGCAATACACAAAAGCTTTCTTGTTTTACTGAGGATAGGGAAGTTATACTTGAAGATGTTATTTTATGAAACCTGAGCATGAAAAAATAAACTTCCTTGTATTAGTGCTATTGTGGAAGAATGTAATTCTTTGTAAACATTGAGTGCACGTGAGTATTTGAGGTCACAAAGCCCCTATATGTCTGTTATATAATGGGCACCTGGAGCCATTTATCACTAATGACTGCTCTTTTTTATTAATATGTTGTATTTGCCCTAGCAGAAGTCCTTATGTTTTGTGCTATGGCAATAAGTCCTGGGTATTTAGAGCACTGTACTGTCCTGTGGCAGCCAGCAATTAATATTTTGGCATTTGTTGGAAGACTGTTGCCAGTATCACTCACCTGCTATTACTAAAGCAGCAATAACACAAGAAAGCAGTGAAGAAGAGGGAAAAGAAAGTAGCTATTGTTTGTTTAACTTGGATGAAAGCAAAGTGAGCTGCATGGAGAGAGGCCAAGTGGCTACTCACAAGAAATAGGTAGCATGAACGTGCACGCTGGCAGCAGCATCCCTGCAGAGGGACACACATGCTGCCAGGTCCATGGAACCAGGGCCCAAGCCCAACCTGCCACACATACTAGAGAAAGATTAAAAGTTCTAATCACTCATCTGAATGAAGAAACGACAGGAACATTTTTTTCCTAAGCAATGCTGGAAGGAAAAGTACACCTAGACATGGGGGAGAGTAGGAAAAAAGGAAGGTGAATATGGATAAAGGGAGGCTCTACTCCCAACCCCTGGCTAGTACACCTCAGTAGGATGACACAAAAGCTTTCAAAAGTGTATTAGCTTCACTTTAAAGCAAACAGAAAAGCAGAAATCTTCCTGGTGTAACAAAAACTTAATAAACGGGTTGTCATCATAAATCAAAGCATTATTCATTTGAAGAATACTTCTTCCAAAGGAAAATGTCAATAGCAGATATACATCTTAAAGCTAGAAGTATTTCTAACATTTCAGCTTTTTTTGTTGTTGTTTTGTCCAGAGATTGACACAAATTCTTCTTTCCTTTTAAATGTAGGAAAATAAATAGCTTACAGCCTGATGGTGACAAATTGGGATGCAGCTTGAAATTTTCTCTCAGTTTTTTCTCAAAAAACCCCCAAGGATTTAAATCCTAATCTTCCCAAAGAAGCAAGGTACCACTTTCTCTCTGTTTCTTTCCAGTCATTTTCCCCCTGTACAGAACAGGACTCCCTCTCACAAGTTTGTATGCTTTTAAAGCTCTAGGTCGTGCAGATACACAGTACCCAAGAGGAACAGCAGTTATTGAATTTTCCCTTTAAAGCTCTATGGTTTGCTAACAGTAGGTAAAAATTGAGTCAAAAGGATATCTATCAGGGACTGGATCAATAAATTGCTTTTCATACTGAGGGTAACTTAATTCATGCTCAGAGAGTCTCTTTGCTCAGACAGAGTGTCTGTTGTACAGACCCAGCTGAACAGAAAATGTTTGCTGCAGATTGTGCAGGGGAGCATGGAGCAGCACTAGGTACAGGCTTTCCTCTTCACAGATGCACACATACATGTACACCATAAATGAAGTTACAGTGCAACAGTGCTGCAATTGTATTTTAGCAGCACTTAACTTAATAGGGCATGTAGGAAATTGTCCCAGATTTCTCTGAAATACTGAGCAGGTGCCAGGACAGTGGCATGGGGAAAGCCAGACCACCATCCAGGGCTGATGCACCACTCAATCTGAACATTTGATAGCCAGAGAAAAAAAATAAATTCTAAGAGTCACTATTTGGTATTCTTCCAAATGTAGTAAAATTGCTAAGTCAGTTAAGAAGCTAGCTCCTTACTTCTGTACCATTAATTTTTTGGTCTGAGGAAAAAGAGAATAGAAAGCAAGAAGTAGGATTTTTTGGGCTTGAATTTTTAAGGAGTCTGTCAGCCCAGGGCTGAACACCTTGTTTCAGGAAGACACCCATTAATTCCTTATAAGAAAATTCAGGTACCCAATGCTTTGCAATGAAAGTCTTGAAGTGATTTCTGTTTTGAGTATGAGCTATATATCTCATTAGGAATATCTGTTTATTGCATCTTTAATGATTCAAATCTCCATTGACTCATCTATTTATCTCTTTTAAGGAGTTTTTGTTAATCCCATTCTGATTATGAGTTCTTGATGTACAAATATGTATACTTGGAATTCGTAAGAAAGCTATATTTAAATTACCCTGAATTAACTGCAAAGTAATAATTTTCTGGAAAAAAAAGAGAAATTCTAGAATTTCATTAGTGAATTATTTTTAGATTGCACTATATTTTAAGATCCTATTTTAAAATTACATACCCAGAAAGCCAACGCTTTCCCTCTCTTTTGTATATGTTTGAAAGACATAGAAATTACAAAAACCATAATTTTTAATCCTCTTTATCTAAATAATTCTTAAGAATCTGTTAAAAAAATATTTTAAAGTGGTCAGGGAGTAGCTTTAAGTAGTTACATGATGTACATGTCTGATGCCTGAAAAGAAATAACAGCAGTGAGAAGGGCAAAGAAGCAAATCCAGAAAGTCACAGCTACAGAGTGGCACAAGTCCAATGTCAAAGGTATGGAGAGTGAAATCTAATTTGTCTGATGAGTCAGGAAGAGGCATGCACAACATCTAGACAGTAGCTAAGACTGGGGATAGCTTATCTGGATTTACCTTTCCAGGTATCTATACGTTTGTCTCCAATCCACCTGACAGGTGGATTAACAGGTATTATGCTTCTTTTACACTGCAAGGAACAGACATGATGTTGAGTAATTTCCTCTGAACTCACTGGAATTCAAAATGGGCATTATTGTAGTGACAAATATTAGTTTCAGATAATTTAGTAGGGTCCATAAAAGGGTCACAAAGATGACCAAAGGACAGGAAAATCTGTCACTTGAGAAAAATCTGAGAAAATTGCATTTGTCCAGTCTTGGGAAAAGAAGACTTAGGGGAGATTTTATCACTATGTTTCAGGTGTGGGGACAGCAAAAATGTGGATTTCATGGTGTTGGATGTTTCTAAAATTCAGCTAGACAGGATTCTGGGTCACCTTGTCTAGATTGTGGTTTTGGCAAAAAAGTTTGGACTAGATGATCCTTGAGGTCTGTTCCAACCCAGATACTTGTCACTTATATTCTCCCTGAAAGCAATAACTTTCAGAAGGTATGGTTTTGATGGTTGTTTTTACATTAAAATACATAATGCAGTGGAATGCAGTACAAAGGAAGATACATCTTGGGGTTTGAGAATTTCACTATTACATCCTAACCACAAAGACATCTTTTTTTTTATACTGCAGTTATGGTATAATATATCTTCTGCATTCTAATTCTTGCAAAAATCACATGCATTGTCATTTATTGTATTTAGCTATAACTTGATCTTCTGAAGGTTAGATAACATGAACAAGAAATTGCTCAAAGCCCCCATCACACCACAAGAAGCTGGATAGTCCTGTACCTTGCTTCTTAGCTCTGTTCAATCTGGTTTGCCACAGTGCATCAGCAATCTGGTCTGCAATAAAATCTTCTATACAGATAGCATTTCAAATTAAATTAAATTTAAAAAAAAAGTTAGTGCACATGAAACAGTCTCTCACCCCCTACTGCACAAACAAGATTTTTTTTTCTTATGCTTTTACCCATTAAAATGCTTTGAAAATATTTCAGAGTTGTTTGTTCTAGATGCTGAAACTACATACTGTAAATATCCATCTGTGTATTAGTCTTAAAAACATTTGGATACATTTAAAGGCACAAATAATAAAATAGTCTGTATTCACATTTACCAGTGGGCTAGGTTCTCTCTTTATGCATGATAAGATTTAGGAAATAAATTTAGTCAAGCTGCAGACTGTATGAATACCTCATTGTATCAGAAATTTTGATTTTGAGAGCAATAGTAGACATGGGCCTAGAAGGGTGCAGGCTTTACATCATCAGTAAAAGGTACTTCTGCCTCTATACAATTAAAGGCAGTTGAGTGTAATCAAAGCATTTCTAGCAAGCAATTTTTATAGCAATAAACAAAAGAGGAAATCTATGTTTCAGTAAATCTCACAGTGACAGAACCAGAGGGCTGCCACCACACCAGCTCCAGGCTGCATTTTGGTAGAAGTGTATGGGTCTGTGGCTGCCTCTGTGCAGAACTGCCTCTGGAACTGCACCAGCTGAAGAGCTGGGATGGAGCCATTAAGCCAAGGCTGTTTATTTATAACTAGTGTTCTTGCTGATTGCACAGATGATTATATCTGTCTGCTGGCAAGAATTCTGTTTCCTGTATATTTCATACTTAGGAATATTAATATTTCTTTAAAAAATAATAATAAAATAATATACATCTCCAGACTTCCCATAGTCAAATTTAGTTTGATTTAACAAAACATGAATTTTACCAGAAAAGAAAAACTCTCAGTGATACATGTAATGAGCTGAGTTGTACTATTTGCAAGAGATGTTTTCCTTTGATGAAGACTTGCTAACTTTCCTAAATGTTCAACAGAAATTATGCAAAGTCTGATTAGACCTATCAGCTTTCTAAAGGGACTATTAAAAGATAATTATGCATAGGAATGATGATCATAGTAAGTAGTGCGCATTGTTCAAAGAAAATGTTTTCTGAAATCTGCAATTATATATGTTGCTGGAAATATTCCCAAGTAAACTTCATTTTGTAGCTCATCCTCCAGAGATGTCATTAACATAATGATACATTTGTACCAATTATCAAGGGAATGTCTGAATTTATTTTCACAGCTGGGTAAATAAGGAGCAGCAGTTGTGTGACTAAGTTAATATTTGTTATATTATACTTGATTCATACTTGATTTGTTATATTATATTTGATACATTATTTGTCAAACAGTACTTAGAGTAACATCTGTAAATATAACTATTTTCTAAACTTGAGTGATTTTTCACTATTTCAGGTATCTTCAATGGAAGTAATTGAGGTTAGTTAGATAGACATGTGACAAATAAGAATACCAGTCTATCTGCTATGGCTTTGGTATGTTCTGCTGATCTGCTTCTGCTGCTCTGACATTACTGAAAATTTGCTTCAGTTGATTATTGTGCGAGTATTCTGGAGAGATTTAGCTCTGTCTCGTAAAATGATTACCCTGGATTTAACGACAGTGCTTTCATTAAGGTCAAATGAAATTATGACTTATGTTTCTAATAAGACTTGGCACAGGAACCTGTGTCCCTAGCCCGGGAAATTTTCAGATGATCTCAATACTTGTTTTTCAGACTACCTGAGAAGAAATCCCTTGATTTTTCAGGAATGAAGAAGGGATAGAATTTCTATATGGGAAGGAATGCTCCTGAACTTTGGGTTATGCATGTGTATGGAGTAATGTCTGAGCATGTAGTTCCTTCAGTTATGCATTTTGAATATAGGAAAATAATCTAAAATAATCTATTTGCTCTGACACAGCATCCAGTGCTTCCTCAGTACGTACAATCTTAATTAGACTAGGGCTGGAATGTTGTTTAACCTCTATTGTGTTGGTTGCAGTGATGGCACCTTTCCTCTCATGGAAACCTCTTAAGTGTGATTAAAGATGCCTGTTTCTCAGACAGGAATGAATCATGTCACTATGCTGAAGTAGGAAACCTGACACCCTGTCAGTCTTTAAAGCTCCTTTTGTAATTTTTTTTTTATCAGTTAGGTATCCTATGATGGAAAAACAAAAACTTGAAGAAGTCTGAATCAGAGGAAACTCTCACAAAATATGGAAAAAAAAATTAGTTCAATATGCTCATCGTGACCAGAGTTTTATTTAAGTAAAAATTATCTTTTCTCCATACTGTTAAGTGAATTTACCCTCCCTGAAAGTCTTCTTCATTTAATTTGCTCATCATGATTATATTAATAAATCTACAGAGAATCTGACACATGTACTTTTCAATGAGTAGTTTTTATAGTTAAAGTATGTTGAAATTGGCAAAGTACCTTCTTAAGTGCTCTGAAAACACAGCTATTCCCCAAAATTACTTTGGAAGTGGCATTGTAGATTCCACTTATCATTTTCTCTCTGAGATTTGCAGATAAAATTAATGTTCCATTTACATGGAGAAAGTAGACTTCTTTCCAAACACCCTGTTCAACAAGCCCCACACAAATACTGAAATCAGGCTGAGATCTTTCTGACTCCCTGCTCTCCAGCCCCAACTCCTTCAGTGAGACCTGAAGGAGGAATGAGGAAGGACTGAAGGGGTAGCTGGGGCACAGCCAAGCCCCAGATATGCTTTCTGGCATTATTGGTGCACTGCCCTTCCCAAAGGACACCCAAACCCCACTCCTGCTGGCGCCTGAGGTTCACCTGGCTGCTTCTAGGCACTAGATCTTCTGAACAGAAATGAATTTACAGGTACACTTTCAGACTAAACCAATTTCAAATAATGGCTTTTCCTTCTCTGAAGTCATCATTTTGGAGTGAGCATTTAATGTATTTAGGACTGAAAATGTGAGTCAAACCCACTGCAAAGTAGGGTCTGCTGTAAGCCCTGCATTTGCTGTTTGTGCAGGCATCAGGTTTCCTGATTAAGTTTGCAGGATGCCTCTTTTTAAGGGTACAGGAAGTTAAAATACAGCACTGAAATCAACATCACAAATGAAATCCAGGCACAGGAAGGGAACTGAAAGCGTTTAAACATTTCAGGATCACTGGTGAAGAAAGATTTACAGAAAAATTATAGAAATTTGGAAGTAAAGAATACTATTTAGGATTCAACCTTGGCTATGTGGCATGATGTGCAGCCTGAGCTGTATATGTGCTGCAAGGGTGGAGTTTCAGTTCATGCAAATTCACATGAGCCTGAGTAGGGAATTTATTCTTCCCAAACAAATTCGATTCAATTTTCAGTTAGAACTAGAAATTTTTTTTAGTAACACTGTATTATATAGAGTTTAAACATCTTCAAATAGTTTGGTCATTTATATTGTTTCACAGAGCAAACAAGCTCCACTATACAACCTGACATTGTTTCTTTATGTTCAAATTGTATAATCCCTATATGCATATATGTTTTTGAGCTCCTTGTGATTTTCAGTAACCCTAAGCATGAGCTGGAGAAAATATAAAATGTCCTTATCAGAAAAAAATGTAAATTACACAAAACCAGGTAACATTCTACGTGTTGCTAATGACAAAGCAGATACAGAGGTTTATCAGAGAGAAATGCCTTTTGGCATATCTAAATAAAAGTCAGACATCTAGGAGCCAAATAATTTGCATGCAAATTCTCATTGTAGTGTTGAAGCCACAAAGGTCAAGTCAGTCCTTGAATCTCACCACAGTGAGGCTCCTACGGAGCAGGGGCACGTCTGATTCTTCCCACAATTTGGAAAAGAATGCTGAAATATTAGAAAAGTTCAGGAAAGACCTACAAGCTTGATTTGAGGTCTAGAGAGAATTAAAGGACTCAGGGTAGTTAATTAGTCAAACATGTGATGTGATCATGGCCTTCAGAAGTACTTCAGTGGAGAGAAGACTTCCTATAATGACTTCTTTAATTTAGTAAAATAAGGATAATGAAATCCAATGCCTGGAAATTAAATTTAGACAAATTCAGAATAGAAATTATATGCAATTTAGTAGCAAGAGTAAAAAACACTGTACTAATTTGCCCAGAAAAATACAGGATTCTCCAGCTTCCAAAGCTTATTATCCAAAAGGTAAACTGTCCAAAAGATATGCTTCAGATTAAGCAGAAGTTATGATATATATGCAAATTATAAGGGAACTTCTCTAGTCCTTATTATTCAGACTAGAGGATGTTCTGCAATAAAAATCACAAAACCTGGGAAGAATTCTTTTAAATTCATCTTGATGTTTGAGCTGTGTTTGCCCTTGTATATGTGGGTGAACAGAAGGAGGGTTTATGCACTTGCCTGTCTTACTCTGGCTTCATATACATCTGCTGCAGAGAAAGCACCCTGTTGTGAAAAATACTGAGTTAGTCCTTATATTATTATTATTGTTGTTGCAGTTTGCCTTTATATATTTTAAAAATAAAAACAGTCAGATGTAAGAAGGTATTTTGGGATGACTAGCCTAGACCCACTGGCACAGAACTTGACAGAGTCCCATATGGTGAGCTGTTTTATTTTTATTTAGTTTTGCAAAGTTGGCTGCATTGTACTAATTTATTTCAGGAGGGTGAGTTTGGTGCTTAAATTTTAGTGGTGTGGATATTTTAAATTATTTTTAAGCATGACAGCCTTCTAACCTGTGGAGAGGTGAATATGGGAGTTTCACCTGCTCTTGATCAAGTGAATAAATGTCTGAAATTATCTGTAAAAGGCTACTGCTGGGGACTTGCTGTGTTTGTATGAAAGACTGAGAGTAGGTAAAAGAGATTAGTGCCAATTAAGCACTGTCATCAGCAGTCAGGAGTCTGTGGTGCCCAATAAGTCAGCAAGGAATATCATTAAAATGGGGATCCTTTTAACAAAGTACTACCTGTACATTTCTACCTGACGTGTGGCATTCTTACATTCTGATTCTGAAACTTTAAGGTTTGGTGAGATTCTGTTATGCAGAAGACACTCATAAATCTTGTTCTTTCTTTTTTTCCTTGGTTTAGTTTGGTGGTTTTTTTTCTTTCTGTATTTGTTGGATATCATAGTGCCCAGCTTCTGGATGCCAATCCCCCAAACTGTGTCACTGGCCTCCGTGGAAGATGCCAAACTCAGATCCAAAAAATCTTCCCCAGTTAAGTAAGAAAACACCTGGAGCTTTACAAAAAATACATTAAACCCCATGACTCAGGGATTCATGGAGGCACTTCTGCCTTGGCACTTCTGCCAAGTCTCAGTGCTGACTAATGCCCTGAGAACTGCTTTCTCCATGGATGGAACAACAACCCCAAACCTACAGTGACCTGGAAGAGGGCTTGCTAGAGAAAAAGTTATTATTATATCTCCTTTTTTAGTGTGTGAACACATTGACTAAAACATTTGGACAGGATGACAGGGACAGAAGTTTGATTCATTTGTCATCCTCAGAGTGTACAAGCAATGTATCCTAGTTTTAAGAGGATTTTTGCATATGTCAGAAGTTCCATTTGATCAAGAGTGCACCTTCAAAGCAAATGTCCTAATTAGTTTTCTCTGTGCTTTGGTTTGCAGCGTGGAACAGCATGGGAGCAAAGAAACTGGTGTCCTTCTGGGCAAAACTAAGGCCAAGAACATCTGCCAGGATCTTATTGACTGTGCTGTAACCATTTCCAGGCACTCAGTGCAAGTCACAGGCTTTGTAGTGGGTCATGGCAGTCTCTCCTGATGGAACTACAACACTGTGAAGAAAGCAAAGAAAGATTCGGGAAGCAATGAAAGATTCACGGTGGTAAACCCCAAAAGCATAAGCAGGAACATGGCTGTGCAAACCCAGTTGATAGCTTTGGCTGCATTGGTTGCAGATCAGAAGCACTCCTGGGAGTGGCTGCCAAGACTTTTTTCTTTAGAAATTATTTAAAAATTCATACCTAGCTCCTGTGAACTTCTCCCAGGGAGTGCACCCAAAATGTGAGTTCATGGTTCCATGTTCCCTCTTGAGCCATCTCTTCTAGCAAGAGTAGTGATTGTGTCCCACTCTAGCAAGAGTAGTGATTGTGTCCCACTCCTTGCTGACAAGGGCACTGAGATGATACCAGATCATGACTTCATCAGCTTCTAGCTCTGATTATGGCCATCTTTCATTTTCTGCATTTAAGAATTTTCTTTG
Source organism: Luscinia megarhynchos (assembly GCA_034336665.1). NCBI lineage: Eukaryota > Metazoa > Chordata > Aves > Passeriformes > Muscicapidae > Luscinia > Luscinia megarhynchos. Next base: position 67,030,840 of record CM067565.1, read on the forward strand.
GGTATTAGCTTCAATATTTTCAAATGCTACTTTAGCATGTAATTATATAATCTATAGAAAGGATGGCTCATTCCTTCTGCATTTCGAAAATATGGAAGATAAGGGCAAAGAGAGAGAGAGACTTCCAATAGCCCATTATTTTTAAGCATTTATAAGCATACCTCAATAATTTGATGGTAAAATCTTGATATTTCATTAAAGATGACTTCTGTTATGCCAACACTGTCTTTAAAATCCATTCTTTAAACTCCCAGCTATTTATAGACCATCATGCTTTTGCCAAGGTATATACATTTAGGACATGTTTTGTTTCATCCTATCCTTCCATTTTTTTTCCAGTTTGCCAATACCTTTCTTTATCAAGCTAGCACAGAGCTGTCAACAAGTGAGAACAACAAAACCAGTTCTCAAAAACTCAAGGAGGAAAGGAATTAAGCTGATTGCATGGGGGTTATGGGGAGGTCCCTCCTGTGCCTCCTGTTTCAGAATTTACTGTGAAACCCTGAGGTCTCAGATCCCAATCCCAGAACACAGCAAACTGGCATTTCAGGGTAAGGGGAAGCCAGCACTTGGTAAGTCCTTAGTTTTTTCAAATCTTTATCTGCCTTCTAGGTAAGAGACCTGCTTGTTTTATTCTAACCTTCATACAAATTGAACTGTGTAAAGCAGTTAAACAGAACCAAATGAGATTGGGTGGGAAAAAAGAGCTGGCAGGGGCTCTCTTTCCATTTTTGCCTTATCATTTATTGAACATGGCCTATTCCAGAAGCTGTAGTGTATGGTGGAGAACTGGGGCAGCTGTATCATCTAAATGTGACCTGTGGATTGACATGAGTAATCAGAAATCTGTGGCACCAACTATGTAGACATAAGCCTCAGCCTTCCCTTGAACTCTGAAATACCCCTGACAGTTCTGTGCATCCCCAGCTGAGAATCTACACAGTTTCAGCACTCTTTTTAGGCAGTACCTGTCAGTAACAGTAGGAGTTTACTTGCCTGCCTGAAGCAGGAGACACAGGGCAGCAATAATGTAAAATGCTATTAGTAGACACAGTCCATTAGGCTCCCATTGTGACAGTGAAGGAATAAAAATGTCTGTGGATGAGTCCATGAAGTTAGACTAACTGTGTAACTGAAATAGGATTTTTTGGTTTTTAATCTATAAATGTTTATTCTAGAGAAAGCATACTAGATGATTACAATTGCAGATGCTCTTCGGGTCAATATTTGATTAAAGAAAGCACTCAGTTCTTCTAACAGTAGCAAGAAAATAATATCATGAGGAATAATGAGTGCATTAAAAAAAAACCAACAAAACCTTTAAATTAACTTTGAAACAATCTAGTTATTTAAGAGCAAAATTTGAATGTTACCAACAGATTTGAACGCATACTAAAATAAAACAAATGCATATAACAACTTTCTTATCTTTAATAGCAAACAATCATTTAACAATAAGGCAGTGAATATAGTAATGTGGCCAGACTGCACCAGAGTTCTTAACTTTAATTAAAATTCTAGTGACTTCAAACTCAGAACTCATCACTTCCATCAGTTCTGTCTGGCAGGTAATATAATGTAGCTATTATTTTTGCCCTTCATATGCAGCATCTTTGTCAAAATAATAGAATCTAAACTGAAATTAGAAATCTCATGCTAGATTGGATCCAATTAACATGACAAAACCATTATGTGAGCATAAGTTTTTTTCTCACTCTGCACACATGTGCAGTCTCCAAAGACAGGAAGGAGATATCATACAGACTACAACTCTTCCACTTGAAAGGCAACACTTCCCTCTTAAAATAACTCAGAATATTCTATGCAGCCTCGAGTACTGCTTATCAGGGGATGATATAGCAAATGTCATCAAACCTACATTTATGTGTCTGCAGCCAGAATGGGGACCTGCTGCTCTATATTCCTTTTAGAAAATGGATAGTGATCTACCCAGAAGAACGAGTCTCATCAGATTGCATGTTGAAGGGCTTCCATTAGCCAGCAGAAGGCACTGATGAGTGGATTGTCATTGAATACTGTTTTTCTCAAAATGTAGAGACAGCTTTAAAGAGCCCGTCATGGTTTTGAAACATAAATTTTTTCCCCTTAAAACTTGTCTCATTTCTCTTTGATGTCATCAGTACACAAAAAATGTGGTCCTAATGAAGTGTTAACTGATAACAAAGGTATACAAGTAAAGTATAAGTTGTCTGTATCATCTCATTGCAATCAATACAACCACATAAAACTTTTTAAAAAGTATTTTGAAAAGTAAAATTTTGTCAAGAACTGTTGCACAATATGAAAACCCCTGATAGTCTGGAAGATTTATTCTAACCTATTCTAAATTCCTTCTGCCTTTTAAAGACTTTTTCCATGAAAAATTACATTAAGGATTCTCCATGCAGAAAGGTTTGATTACAATGAACACCTGTCTGTGCCCATACTAATATTTCTGGATATGTTCTGTTCTGTCAGCTACAGAGACAACTTCTTCATGCACTGCTGCAATTTTCACTGTGGCAGGGGAAAATCACAATCCCTCATCATCTCACCACAGCTTTTGGAGACACAACAAGTACTTCGTTTCCCCACTTGTGAAATTTGAATTATTGAAATTGACGAATGCTAGATTGGTACAACCCATGTTTCAGAAGGGGCTCAAAGTGAAAGAAACATGAAAAACCCTGAGCTGTACTGCTCAGTGGCACACGTTGGTGTCCAGGTGCCTTCCAAGGAGACATGGCTTGGACACTTCACTGGTAGGTGTTTTCTAGTCCAAATCACTTTGAGAGAGAAGTGCTAAGGAGTGAAGGGCGCACAGTTTCACCAGCTGTGTTGTGTAGGACTGAGGGAATGGGTTCACTAGGTGAAGTCAGTGTGTTGTGCAGCCGCAGGTGGTCATGTCAGCATCAGTAGGATGTAGGTCTGGCAAAGAGTCACTCTGTGCTGAACACAGTGCAGGAAGAGAAAGCACTTGGAAAATGCCTCACTTACTCAGATGCATTTTTTATAGTAATCAGAAGATAAAAATTAAAACCCAGAGCTGGTGTGGGATCACAGTGTTTCAAGCAATCAAGCAAGACAGACTGTATTTTTCACTTTCCAAAACACACTCTTAATAAAGAAGAGGTGTAGCGAGATTGAGTTCATTACTTATTCCTTGGCCCAGAAGGAACTATTAAGAGTTGAATTTCTGCTGAACTCACAGAAATAAACTACTTTATGAAGTTTTTTGGTTACCACAGGGAAATAATTATTTTTCTAAGGAGAATAATGAAAAGAAGAATAGCAAACAAAATTAATAATTCTTCCTTTCCACTCTGAAAGCTGATCAAATTGGATAGCTAGTGGCTGTACATGAGGACGTGGCTGTACATGGGGAAAAAGGCAAAGATTTAAACTTAGCTTTGAGCTGTGTGTGATTTGCATGGTTTTGAACAAACAGCAGAAGAATTTAAGACAGAATGGATTCTAGAATAGTCTTATTAGTAATAAACACTGGGAGGAGTTCTTCAGAGTCCTAGCAGGCAGAGTTCTGCTGTTCTATGAAGAAGTGTGAAATATGAATTGCCAGACTCTAGATCCCTTTTTTTTAGGAGAGAATGACTTTCTTACTGCTGAATTAGAACCAAAGTACTTATTTTTATTTTTAAATTGTTAATAACTTAATCTCTGAAAAGCTTATTCCACCAGTTCAGCAGGGTCAAATGAGCTGGCAATGGTAGAAAAATAAGTGTCAGAGCAGTACAGAAAAATTTATGATTGAGTATGCCTCCTTCCAAAACTGCCCACAGACTTTCCTCCTATCAGAAAATGCAGGACAGTTAACTGTACTGGAGGTCACGTCAGCTTTTCATATAAAGGCTTCCCCAAAACTTAACTCCTTCCTCCCACCCTTAAGTAATGAACACCAGACCACAAATTCTTTCAAGCTGGGGCTGAAGAAGACTGTGGTGTGATATTCATCCTTCCTTCTGAGTTGGAAGAAGATTTGACAGAGCAAAAAGGCAAAGGAGACAGGAAAAACCATTTATCTGACTACTTAGTTTGATAAATTGTATAATTAATAATTTGGTAGGAGAAAGGCAGTGGTTAGCCAGCCAAAAGCACTAATGCTTTGGAAGAAACTATACATCCAAAATGAAAAGTGCATTTCATCGAGAGGACAGTTCAAGATTGATTAAGACCACAAACAAAGGTTTTTATTGCGTTTTTAGCTGAAAATGTAGCTGTTTTAAAAAGCATAATTATGGTGAATTTCTGGACAGCATCTATGTCCCACACAGCCACTTGCTTACTCCCCTCCAATGGGCTGGGGGAGTGAACAGAAGGGCAAAAGTGAGAAAACTTGTTGGTTGAGATAAAAACAATTTAACAAGTAAAGCAAAAGCCACGTACACAAGCAAAGCCAAACAAGGACTCCATCCTCGAATTCCCACTTGCAGGCAGGTGCTCAGTGCTGCTGGGGAAGCAGGGTTCTGCCACAAATCATGGTTACTTGGGGAGACAAACACTGTCCCTCTAAACAAGTCCCCCTTCCTGCTTCTAACCCAGCTTTGCATGCCGAGCACTGTGCCGTAGGGTCTGGAATATCCTTGGGTCAGCTGTCCTGGTTGTGTCCCCTCCCAGCTCCTTGTCCACTCCCCATCTTCTCACTGGTGGGGTGGGCTGAGAAGCAGAAAGGGCCTTGATGCTGTGCAAGCCCTGATCAGCAATACCTGAAACATCCCTGTGTTATCAACACTGCTTCCAGCACAAGTACAGAATTAATTCCAGCCGAAACCAGAACAAGCACTCAGAGTCATCATAGCCACCTTTGCCTTATTTCTATTATTGTTCCTGAATTACTGTCATCACCAATCATGTACAAAGAAAAGCTTTAATTGAAGAGAGTCGCTCTGATCCTTCGGTGGGTGTAAAACTTAACTGGAGGAAGCAAATTGAAAATTTGAAGGCAATTACAATCAAAGACAGCACTGTATAATAAATGAGGCTGACTGAAGAGTGATATAAAGTTCTACAGTAGGATACAGTAATGTGTTGGACAAAGCTCTTGCAGTTGCAGGAAAGCCTAAAGTCAAGAATGTGCAAACATAAATTGCTCAAAAGTCAAGAGAAATTGATGCAATTTCAAACTCATATACTCATATACTTTACTGTAAAAAAACCAACAGGTAAATTAGGGGAAAATTTTGTTTTGGTTTGTTTTTCCAGGCCAAATATGCCTGTACCTAGTGACTGGGGCAAAGAGCATGAACCAGAAAGATGGTGGGCACACAACAATGTCTTGTTAAACCAATTTATAAGTTTCCTTCAGTACAGTCTTGATCAGGACTTTAGAGCAATAGAAGAGAGAAAAGTGTTTAAAATATGGCTGATGCAAGTGAAAAATTTGCAACAGAGTTAAGGCTAACAAAGACAGTAAAAATAACTTAAGAGGTGAAAGGAGCTGCTTGGTTCACCTTCCCTGTGAGCTTTATTGTCTGCACTTAGTCTGGAAAATGATGATTCCTTCTTACACCACAGCAATCAGCAGCCATCAGGGTTTTTTTTGTGTCACAGACTGTTCTGGGTGAAGTTCTCAGTAGTGCTTGTCAAAGTGAAGGGTGGTTTTGCAAATATTTTGAAAATATTCAGAAAATTCCTTGGTAGCCTCATGGTGTGGGCTGTCATGTAGGAAGAGGACTTTTTTACACCACACCATATTCCAATAACTGCATGTGAAGGAAGCTCTTGAATAGGACTAGATGTTTCAGTAGACTGATTAAAAATAGTATGTATTTTTTATGTGTGTGCAGCATCCAATTTAGGTCTAGATTAAGCTAGTCAAGAGTGTAAGAGAGCTCTTTGAAATGTATCATGCATGACCATGATCTGCCAGCGGGGGTTTTGCTACATTTCAGCAAGGTATTAGGACACAGGCTTCACAGAAGTAAGAGAAACAGGAGAAATAACCAGTACTAATCAGGAAAATTACTCCTTTGTTTGGGAGTTTCAACATGAATATGTTTTCACAGGTAGGTCACTGTCCAGAGCTAGTTCTGCAGCAATTCATTCTGTTTGGACTTTTCAATGTTTTGCCTCAATGTGATGCCACAAAGATGAAAAAGGATGGAGGTAGCTTATCAGAAAGCATGCCTGTGCAAATAAACAGTTTATAGTGGCCCACATTAATCCAAACTCATGGCTACAGTCAGGACTTGCAAGATAAGCATGAAAAATTGCTTCTTCTTGCACCCCTGTGGGTGATCCATGCAGTCCGAGGCTGAAACTCACCAATTCAATGTTTTCCCACCACTGCCTATGTTGTTCCCTTTTTGAATACTGCAGGTTTTTAATTGCCCATCCTTAGGAAGCCTTTCAGTTCAAGATGCTAATTTGTAGTTTGGCTACCCTCCTGGAGGGACCCTTGTAGGCTCTTAATAAAGTTTTAATAATATTGCTGGCAAACAGCTGGCATTACTAATTATTAATTATGAATTACTAATTACTATTACTACTTATCACTAAGGCATATGGATTTAACTTTGGAAAATCATGATGTGGGTGATCTCACTTCTTTACTGGAGTGTGGTCTGTGGCATATTCTGAGTAAATACAGCTATGCACTGACACTATGACCTGAGGAAACAGAAACAGAAGAGAAAATAGTTTTTCCTTTCCAATAACACAGTGCATAAAATGTGAAATGAATGCTATGGTTGATGAGGCACAGCAAGCAATAGATTTGACACAACACACAGGATTTCACTGTGTGCCACCTTCTCCAGACACTGACATTAATAACTTTAATGAGTGAACCTTGACCTAAAAGAGAAAAAAAAAAAAAAAAGCTGGAGTTTGGCAGACACTAGAAATTTAATGTTAACAGGCTCTTTGCAGAAAGTGTGAATTTTTTCACTGAATATATACATTATTTTAAGTAGTTTGGAAGATTTCTTCTAACCTTATATGTCCAAAATCTCAATCTTGTATAGTTATTCTAACTTTCATGAAAATAAGACAGTCGTTTTCATTACTGTAAGAGCATATATCACCTTTTCATCCTTTTAAATAAAGCAGATACTTTTGTTCTAAAACCATGCTCACGGCATCTGCATTGCATTTTCAAATAGCTGAAAATAAATGAAAAGTGACCACAAAATCCCATCACGTAAAATCCATTGTGTGCACTCCATCAGCTGTTCTTGTTAAGGGATTTTTTTGGTCAGGAAAAGAAGTGCTTGGGGTTATTTTTTAAGCCTCAGCACCTTATTTAAATAGGCAACTGGATGAACATGGAAAGGTCCATGAGAGGAAAACAGAATGTCCAGTCCCAGACCCTAAGTGAGGTTTTCCACTGGTGTGGGTATGTGCAGATCATGGTGTGCCCTCTTGGAAACATCATCACACGAGTCCAGTGCATACCTCTGACTCTTTAAAAGTGGTTACCTTGAAAAATGGGAAAATAATTATCCAAATGACATAAACTGAAAATCTAACAACTCATTATGTAAAGCTTATTGGAGAATAAACTCAAACAACATTTCCTTGCTAAATTTCTCCCTCTAGAAACCTCATGGGGCTGGCTGTGAGAGAGACCAGCCCCTGACAGTGGATTTATTTGGTGAGATAACAGAAGAATACGTGCATTTAAAAGTATTGCTGTCTATACCTAGCACCTTTAATATATGGCCTGAAATACACATGTAATCAGCTACACAAATACTTATTTTTCATAAGTACCCATCAGCTGACTGAAATGATAGTAACCTACTTTATGCAATACATTTGTCTTCATGCTGCAATGTCTGTCTACAAATATGTTTGTAAAACAGCTAGTGAAATTAAGAACCATTGCTTTCATTTCCACTCTCTTTCAAATATGTTTCCAGTTCTAATGTTACAAAAACATTATTTTAAAAGGAAAATCAACATTTAGATTTTTAGTTGTTTGGAAAAAGAATTGTTGGGAAAAGTTCAAAATTGTTTTCAAACTTCTAAGCCACGTCTCTCATTTCACTGTTTTTCACTGTCAGAACCTGCAGTCATTAGCATAATGCTAGTTCTTGTTAATGCAATTAGGATGTTCTACTTCAATTTCATTAACGAGGCTAAAGAGAGCTGCTACCTCACTGAAACCTTTCTCTTATTTTTTCAGAGCAAGCACATCCTTTTTTTCCTCTTGTATAATTCAGTGTTCAGTTTTAATGATAATGCAAACATAAATTATTCTTATTTTTAGGCGAAAATGAGGTACTAGAAGAGAAAAGAGTATTTTACTAAGTTATTATGACCTTTCAAAAAACCCAGAAAATTTATGCCACATTTAATTTTTTTCAAGAAAATTAAACTTTGATTTAGACAAAATCAGCATAATTATTTCAAATGATGTTTTGCTGAAAAATTCACAGCCATCTCTGTATGGAAGTAAACACCTACTAGCACTGCAAACACTTAGTCATTTTGGCTATTTCTACAAACCACATCACAGCAAGGTGTCTTCTTTCAAAAGTTATTATTTCTAATTATATTATTTTGCTGCTCTTGTACTGTACTTCAACTTTTGAAAGCCTGGAAAAAAACACATTCCTGCAGAATTTAATGCTATTATTTAATCCTCTGCAATTATTTCCTTAATTAATCTTAATTGTTTGGAAGATATGAAGTGACAGAAAAGTGTGCTTGTGGGTGAGGCAGAGCCATGGCACTGCCCTTCCCCCATGCCATTCCCCGAGTGCTGTGCTTTAAATGTTCTACCAAAGCCAGGCAAACCAGTGCAGGAGGTTTGGAGTAGTTAATGGAGACCTCCACAGTCATCCACAGTGCACTTGGTGCAAATATACTTCTTTTTGAATGTGCTGCAATCATATTGCCCAGAAAATTTTAATTTGCTTAGTTTCCTTTGTTTTTCACCCTTATGCATTTCATACATCTGTGGACTGGTACATACACACACGTGCACACATAGCAAGCAAGGCAGACACACCCTGCATCACTCCAGCTTTCTTCCAATTATGAAATTATAACTGTGTTTGCTGGCAGTGGGGGGTCTGCAGGATAAACACAGAATGTATCTGCATATGAAATGCCTTTGAGTCATTGATCTGTATGAGTCATTTAATTGAGAGGTGCACCAGCATGTGAGTAAATGTAGGCAACACTTTACAACAAACATATTTAATATATTTATGTATTTATAAAATTCTGCTCTGTAAGGAAAATGACAACAGAATAGCCCTTAAATATAAAGAGAAAATTATAGGCTTGTAAGCAACAAGCAGTATAAATTTTCCCTGATTTCTTCTAAGGGAATTTTAGATATCCTACCTGAAGAAAGAACAGCAAGTGTTGTTCTGTGAAACTCTTGAAAAGGCAGTGGATGAAATGAATTGCAGAAGGTTGCAGGAAAGCATTGCTAATTGTGTTAGCTGTCTGCACTCTCCAAGTAAGAAAGTCTTGTGGGGAACAAGAGGCTAAAGTGGCTGTACAAATAAAAAGGCTAAGCTCTTCTTCAGGTGACACCTGAGGAGGGCTTATGCCAAGATCAGGACGCTGTCTGGACCAAGGGCAGCAGGAGTGATGGAGGCTGGAGGCGTGGTGCCCTTCCCAGACCCTTTTATCCCCGTGGCGAGGGGACAGGAGGTGGTGCAGCTTGCTGGTGGAGGAGGGATCTGCAGTGAGAGGGGAGAGCTGGGGACGAGGCGCTGAGGGCTAGTAAAGATGAAAGACTGCAAAAAGAGAAGGGAATTAAGAGGGGCGAAAGAGAGGAGCAGCATCTCATTACACAAACACTGACACAAGCATTGAGAGAGGGCTTGGTTTGATGCCAGGGAAAGCTGTAGGTGGCTTGGTGGTAGGAAGATATGCACAAGACAGGCACAGAGGTTTTCCCTTGGCACAGCTACTGTCAGTCCCTGGGTAAGGGCTTCCAGATTAAGGGGAAGGAGGGGACTAATTTGGGAGTGCTCTTTGCAAAAATTGTCTTTTATTATGTGTAAATAATATTTTGAGTCTTTCAGAACATTTGATGGCAAGTTCTCTCTCGTTCTCACAGCTGGTGAAAGAAGTTAGTAAGAAGAATTTGAGCTAATGCATTTGCATCCCCTCAGAGAGTTATGATGGAAAGTGAACCTGAAATCCCACATCCTTGCTTTTGTTCTGGGTTTTTAAAAAAATATATTTTTGGAAAGTTATGAAATGCAACTCACTGTATGGGAGCTGAGAGGAGAAAGATTTGCATGCATCTTGTGATGCAGGATGGGCTACTTCAGCATGGATATTTGAAGGGCAAACATTTGAGATGTAAATAATTAGGGAAAGCTCTGAACACCTTCAGAGAGGTCAGAGTGCTTGGAGGAAGGGTATACAGCTGGAAGTTAGTTGAATTATTGAAAAAATCAGGCTGTTATGCAACTGAGAGGAAATTTAAACTGCTCATGTCTTCTGCTCTAGTAATTGTTCAAGTCCAAAACATCACTTGCAAGAACAAGATGTGAAGAATAAGCAAGAAAACAGCACAAAGGAACTGATACTGTCATTATGAAGATCAATTATAGATTCTTCTTCAGAATGTTTGGTTCACTTCTTATCATTCTATCTCAGAAAAGGAGGTAACAGCAATAAAAGTTTCACAAACAGAAAAGAAATATTATCATAAAGGCTACTCTATGGAAGGAAATTGAAATATTGTCTCATTTAGAGAGAGAATGAGTAAGAGGAGACATCCTAGAAAGATATGCTATAAAATAAAAGTAGAGGGGAGCAAATAATATAAAGGGGGCAATTGTTCTATTGCTTTCCTGGTGAGCAGGAAAGCAACTAAGCAGCTAAAGCAACTAAATCTGATTAATCTAGAAAACAAAAAAAAAACATTGCAAATGAATCTAAAATTTAGTTCCAATTTAGAGCTTGGTATCAGCAGCTCAGCAAGATATTCATGTTAGTTTTCTTCCACTTAGTTCCTTTTAAATTCATCAGATTATTTTTTCGAAAATCAGTTTATTATAAAATCACCTGCATTTCTAGTTTCAGTTCCTGTATTTCCTTTCTCTTAAGACTCCCATTCCTTCATATGTTCTCATTCTTTCTTGTACTCATTCCTCCAACTGCCTCCATTGGTATAGGAAAGTGCTAATTCAAGTAAAGGACAAGACACCAGAAAAGACCATGATCATAGCAAATAAGCTTCATAACTTATTATGACATGGGAAACATAATAAATCTTGAGATATTTATGCTTATATGCTGCATAAATGTCACTATTCATTTTGAATTGATAAACAAAACAGTTGGTTCTTACCTTCTCTCCCCCTTCTCTTTTCTTTCCATGGAATTTATTTTTAGAGGAGGCATTCCTATGGATGGATATAGAGGAATAGAGACACTTTGCCTTCTTCTTCTACCACACTGTGAACTTTCCTTCTCCATTTGAGTTGCAGACACAGAGCTAAAAGCATGAAGAGTTAATGTACAGAAATGTCAAAAGCTATAAAATTTCAGTCTTCAATCTGTGCACAAAAATCATTGGGAACAACTTTCAGCAAATGAATGTATTTCAGAAGTACAACATTTTATATATCCATATCTACATCTTTCAGTATTACCAGTATGCATCCTGGTTTTCTGGTTTATCCATTACAATATTGTTTATAATATCCTTAAAAAAACAATTTCACTTTTTTTTTGTTTATATGAACTGAACCAAGTCAGGTCAGTGTAACTTTAAATGTGACCCTTGATCAAGCACTAAGCAATTGGGTTGACCTCACTGTTGATTTCTCTAGGGATAACTTGGTAATTTTTATCTAGAGTTGGATGCTTAGGTTGTTACAAACAAAGATACTGCTTTATTTTCTGCACTTAATAATTTTGTCTCATCAGGTGGTGTTTCAATGGGTCTCTGCTTGATGTCCCTTTGGAGTGCAGATGGCTGGGACCCAGTCCTGAGTGGGGCTGCACAGGCTCTATAAGGAAGGCAACTGAGCTCACAGTCTATGTGCTGCCTCTGTGCCCCAAAGCCAGCAGGCACACACAGCTGAAAATACACCTCATATTTTGAGGTTTTCTTAAATGACTTGGGCAGTAGCAGTGATGTTTTCTTCATTAGTATTTCATGGACTGCTCCACACAGAAATCAACTTTTGTATTTCTATACAGAAAAAAAAAAATCAGTGTTGCTGTGCCAGTGACACTGTCCTTCAGTGTCTTCCCTCTCTACTTAGAAAACCTCTTTGTGCTTTCTTCCAGTGAGTGTCTTGCATTTTGAATACTCTCCTCTCTAATTGGTCCAAATGGGTCCCTGTCCTTTAAATCTCTCTTCACGAGGGTTTAGATGTAGCCTTTCTGCCCATTATTCCCTACTGGTGACCTTGGACACCTCACCCACACATGAAGCTTTCAGGGTGCTGCATATGGCAACAATTCTGGCACAGGGAGCTTTTTAGCTGTAGTCCAGGTGAGAGCTTGGATCGGTGGCAGCAGAGCCTTCAGTGGGATTTTATGGTCCAACCATTGTGCCACACTTTGTACATAACTCTACAAAATCCAGGCTGGGGTGAACACAATGGACAATCCAAATCTGGTGCATCTGAGGCACTGAGGTTTTTACATTCATGTTTAGGAAAGTTTTCAAAATCTCTCTTATGCTGGAGCAATTACTTTCTCCCTGGAGATTTAACTCCAGTTGCAATTTGTTTCCCTTTTGTAAACAGCTCATGTCGTTCTGCATTTAATGAAAAAGTCTCAGATTGCTCCATAAGGCAAATTATTTACCCTTCCACCACTTGCTTAGGACAGAACTGCAAATGCTCAGCTCAAATGGTGAATACTGCACATGGGATTTGCTAATGGCTTTCACTGCAAGTATCTGATCAGCTGTCTGTAAGAAATATGAAGCTTTTTTGGAACTACAGCTTGATTTATTTCAAGATAGTTAATTATATAAATAAATAATTTGAAATATTGATCTCTCTTTCTTTCCTAGTAAAGTCACATTTTCCATTTCTTTCACTGAGAGTGCTAGAGGGGCTGGAACAAGAGAAAAGTCTTGTAGTTACTCCTCCAAACTTTCAAGATTTCTGACTCAAGTCACTTTCACACATCTTGTTTCTCGACATGAAATACAGAATATAATAAATAAGTAATATTTTTCTATGAAACAGCTAAGTAAGCAAGGAGATAATTTATCTTCCAAAACAATTGAAAAGTATCTTTTCATTGATTTATGAATTTTGACTTAAACTCATGGTTTAGCTAATGGATCATAACAGTCTGTAGAAGTATTTCAAGAAGGCACAAGTTGACACATGCAACAAAAACAATCCCCTCATTTCAGTCCTGGTAAAGGCTCTTCATCATAACTTGCACAACTGCTTGGAGCCTGTCTCAATTACACACCCATTGCTGCTACAGTTTTACTTGACAGCTGGTCCTTGATGAATGCAATGACTATTTAAGTGTACATGATACTGGTTTAAGTTTGCAGGAAAGCCACAGAAAAGGAAAAGTACAATAAATACATCTTCAATGACTGTGTAAAAAAAAAATGCCTTGTCCTTTCCACATCTGAGTAGATCCAGATCTGTTCAGCTGCTGTCCTGATTATTTTTCATAATATTTTTGGTCTTTGTGTTTATCTGAAATACCTGGTTATTATTTCAAGTTCTCTAAATGTTGGTTATTATTTCTCTGTCAGGCCTATGTCCCATGGCATTAAGAATCTGTTTGGAGGGGACAAAGCCAGAACAGCTGATTCCAAGTGACTCAAAGGATATTCCATACCATATGGCAAGCAGGTGGGGATGGAGATAGAGTCTGCTGCCCTTTGGCCCAGTGTCCTCCAACCTGGCCACTCATCTAACCCAGATCCCCACCTCCTTTATTTGACTTAATTGCTGGCTGGTGTTAAACCACGGCACAGTCATACAGCGTTCAGAGGAAAAGTAGTTTCTTCATAACTTCATTGTGTACAATGACAGAGTGCAGCTGCTGCCCCAGAGTCTGGGGAGCAGTCAGAAATATGGATCTCAGGGAGAAACGTGATATCTGAGGTATTGAGAATGTCCAGATAAACACTTAGACTGTCGTCCCAAACCTTAAACCTGATCCCTCAAACTTTAAAAAGACCTGCACCAAACTGTTATGATCAGAGAGCCATGGCTAGTTTCTCGTTTTCCCTTGACTCCACAATTCTCTTTCCTAGAATAAATCTCTAGCATTAAGCAGAATGTTTTGGATCTTGAAGCACACCAGCATCCCAGTCCTCTCCCAAGCCTTTTTCACAGCTCTGGGGCACAGTGCCCGGCATAGCATTCACCTGCAGCATAGCATTACTGCCCTTCTCAGCCCATGTGTGCCAGGCTTTGGTTATGCCCAAAAGGGAAATGCAGACTGCTACTCAAGGAAACAGCTGGAATGAAAAATCAGTGAATGACAGATTTGAATTTCTATCTCCAGATAATTTTGACCTTTCACTTACGCTTCAACTTTTTTCTTGCTATATGACAAAAATGGATTGGACCTTCACTGATTGCTTGTATTTCAATTTTTTGCATGTGAACAGAAAGCATATCCTCTATGTGGCTGCCAAAAATAGGAGAAAGATATTATAGCTAAGCTATGACAGAGAAAGATCATTAGGAGATAAACTTTAAAATCTGTTCTGTGATTTCTTACACCTACTTTGTTTGATTTTCCATATACAGAGACATAAGTCTGCCAGACAGGCAGTTGGTATTAGGAACTGTTTGTGTAGAAATACAAATAGATTCTGTTCAATTCATTCTGCATGCTTATTTTCCTTTGATCATCTACTGTATGTTATTTTATGTCAATCACCACCCCAGCCACTTTGGCTACAACCATTGCAGGAGTCTCATGTGTGTTTATTATTTAAGCGTCTATAACCTATGAAAGAAAAATGCACAATTAAAACATGAACTGTGACAAAAAATTATAAGATGGACGGCAAAATGAGCAACAGTCAGTGCAGCTTGTGGAGCAAAATATTTAAAAGTTAATTAGTAAAGATAGAAGAGATGCTAGTACCAAAATCACTACAAAGGATGGGCAAATTTGTATGTGATTGGGCATTATAAAGCCTATGTGATATTGAGTACCAAGACAGTAGATAAAAGACTGATCCTGAGTCAAATCCCACCAAAGCACAGCAGTGATTGAGGAGACATTATATCTGACAATAGAGGCTTAAATGAAAAGAAGACTAAGACAGCTTGGACTATTTGACTTCTTCCTTATTTGAGGATAATTCTGGTCCCCTTGTTGCAGCAAGAACAAAGGCAATGACAGATACGTGGAAGGAAGAAGAGCACCAAGATCTAAAACTTGGGAAGAAAAAATTACCATGGTCAAAGCTGTAATTTAAGACTTATTTTATATCGCCGAACTGGATGTACGTCTTGAGGACTGAGTTTCAGAGATGAGAGGAGAACTGCAGTGACACTGCAGCGTGTGGGAAAGAACAGTCTCTATTCCTGATTAGCATCTCAGCATCCCACTGTCCTACTTTATTGTTGTGTCTCCAAACAAATGAGTCACAGAACTATCTCTGATGAGAATGTTACTTTATTGAAAAACTTGCTCCTTTCTTCCCACTCTGCATCCCTTGCTTTTGTACTCCTCCATCGGTGTCTTTGATTTTTCAGTTACAAAAAATTCAATTTTGAAAATTTTTAGAATTTAACTGCAACTTAAAGAAAAAATTGTTTTCAAATGGATAAAAAAGCAGATATCTTAGTTGGGCATTATTATCTGCAACCTTGCACTAGAATGAAGGCTGAAAGAAAAGATTTGTTATTAAAAAAAAAAAATTTGTTACTTCTCTGTTTTCCACCTGGAACACATGTATGATGCAGAGTGCATATGCACACACTGTGGGAGGTGACAGCAACCATTATTTTGTTCTTAAAATCAGCAGTATAAAAATTGTGAAATATGTGCAAATATTACATTTGGGCTCCAAGGCATACTTTTTAATCTTGAGAGAACCAAATGCCAATTATATGGAAGTGCAGCTATTTCTCTGTTTCTCAACTTGCTAATGGTCTTACAAAATTTTTTGCTGCCCTCCCTGACTTAAAGATTGCATCAAGAATGAAAAAATTCACAGTGTTACCATGACCTTTATCACTCATACCTTCTGAGACTTTAATCAATATTTTATCCAGAAAATGATAAATCTCTTATTAGCCCATGATAAAGTAACTTAAGTGCATATGAAAAGGAAAGAAAAAGACAGTGAAAAATCCAAAATGTTCAGTTAAGTTGATTTTTTAATATGATGTCATGTAATGAAATTATTCAACATTGATAAATAGCTACTATTAGCATACAAAATTACTTTAAGACAATCAAATGTTTTTAAATAACAAATTGATGAAAATTTCCAGCATTTTTTATTCTTATTTTCAAGCCCCTATCCTAAAAATACTTATCCATGTAAAACCTGCTCAGCAGCAATTAAAAGCCTGGTGTGTTATCAACACTGATTTGGTCACAAATCTGGAACAGCATCACATGAGATGCTATGTAGAAAATCAACTCTATCCCAGTGAAAAACAGTATATTTTTACAGGTTTTCTGTATCATTTGGTGCTCTAATATGACTCTGCTTATAACCTATGAGAATTTCAGTTTCCTTTTCCCTAGTGACAGTCAATCCAATACTCTCTTCACTTTACAGGTCCTGTTCTGGGGTATCTTTACAGAGGACCAAAGAGCAGAAGACAAAGCTAGATAACGTTAATATATCATCAGTTCTCTATTTCTCTGAAGATCAACTAGAGTGATGTCTAACCAAACTGTAGCTCTAATCCTTTTCCTGTAAAAGCAGCGATCAGCCTCTTCCTTTCACCCTGAGATCAGCAATAGCACTGCCAAGGACATGAGCGTGTCTAAGGGCCAGTGTGTGCCTCAGCTCACACACTTGGCATCTTACGTGGCTGTTGCTACTTTGATTCATTTGGGGCCTCATTTGATAAATCTGATCAGTGGAAAACTGCTCTTAAATGCAAATTCCCCTTTGGTTCCCAAGGCAGCCTGCTGGAGTGAGGAAGTTTGTGCAGCCCATAAGGGAAATATCCTGCATGGGAGCATCTGGAAAGAACTGGGTCCCCATCCACAGAGGGGACCTGGCTGGGGCTGGGGAGGAGTGTCCACTCTGCATTGCAGCTGAGCTGCCTCATAATTGTCTTCTTTTAGCTGCCTTCTACTGTGAGCATAATGGAGGAGCAAAGCAACAAAAAGGCAACTTCTTGTCTTTCCATAAAGTGTTTTCCCCCAGGGGTGGGTGTGGAGTGACTTCAAGGCTCTCATGAAAAATGTGTGTGTCCATGATGATGTGAGGACACCACACCAAAACAATCAAACTCTTCACTTGGAGGGTGATTTTTTTATTTGCTTGTTCTGTTCCTGAAATACACTCAAATTTACATTATTAGGTTTTCCATCTTCATATAGACTGTTTGGCTCCCCTTTCACAATTCCATTCAGAGGGTTTTGATTGGTGAGAACAGTAAATTATAGTGATACAGGGGAGAGGGTGGATTCATTCCCATTCTTCAGGGGACTGAAATAGCAAAGGCCAGCTATGGTTGCAAAAGCTGCAGATATATCCAGACCTCCTGTTAGAGACATGAAATCATTCCAAGGGACCAGGAAGATTTTTTAATGAGATGGTCAAGTTCCTGCAAGGTTGCTATTGAAAACAACTAGGGATCCTGACTTGCCAGTTCCTAATATCCCTGATTAGATTACTCTTGCTGGTACATTTTGAAACATTTAAGGACAAGTTCCTCGGGGCTGGATTGTCATTGTTTTTGTTGATGGTGGTGGTGCTGCACATGGGGCTTTTTTAAGCCTTTACAGTATAAAATTATGTAATAGAGTGATTGAAAGCATTACACAGGAAGGAAGAGAAATAGAGAAATGAGGCTCATCTTATTACAGTATTTAAGTAAAAATGGCTGTAACATATGTATGAAAATCAGTGTGTGATGTAAATTCATACCAGTATTGAAAACACTTCAGTCCTAAAACTAGACACTTAGAAGTGGAATATGTCCTTTGTTTTGCAGCAAAATTCTTTGATGCTACTAACCAGGTAGCAATGAATCTAGGCAATCTTAAACCAAACAATGCAAGTATTTCTTCTGAATTCAATGGAACTGGTCTCCTACTGAAGGTTTATTCTAGGACATCTAGAACAAAGATTTAGGGAAGTGAATAATACTATGGCATGTCAAAATAACAATGGTATAGTAAAAGAAATATGGGAGAATCCATGGATAGCAGAGCCTGCTACAGAGGACTTCCTCTCCCTGACATGTAATCTTAACACATGATAAAAGCTTTATTTTTTTTCTATTTCTCTGAGGCACAGTAACTCTAGTGCCCTATTGGAACACCAAGCAACTGTGGTGTAGATCATGGATTAATGATGCTTTCCAAATCTTTTCCAGAGCAAATGGATTTTTCTTACAGTCAGCTCACCCTGCACATTGAGCCAACATGCACAACAAAATGCAGAGATGTGTATTTACAGAGGCATTAGGGCTTGGAAAATAGATATAAATAACAGCCTCCAAGGGATCAGGTAAATCATATGTTGTCTCACTATATATTGAATTCCATCCCTGTCCAATGAATTGGGAGCTATTAGCTGGTACTGCAAAATATAATTGCTTTAACACCATAATTTTTTTTAAATTTTCCAAAATATGCGCTGAGATTTGCACATTTTTGTGTGATTTACAAAATATCCTACAACTATTTATGGTTCTGTTTGATTCATGAAGTTGGCTTCTAATATGTTTTTTCTCTCCAAAATGATTCTTCTCATTAGATGAAACATGTCTAACAGAAAATATTTTGGTGGCTGTTTGGAGTTAGTATTAGGAACAGCCCTGCTCACAAAGGAGAGCAGGTTTTCTAGTGACAGCCTTGCAGGTCTGAGTTTTGGAATGAGCTGCAAAGAACTGGAGATGCATTTGGAATGCCAGCTTATTAAAAATCCTCCTCAACATTCTCTATCCTTTGTAGCATCCCACTGTGGGCACTAAGCCAACACAGTGCAAATGCATCAACCTCAATGAGAGTTTGTATTAAATATACTCTCATTTTGTTGCCTTCATATTTGCCTTGTTGCTTTTCTAGTCTTTGCATTAGATTTAATGTGTTTATAACAGGACTTAGGTTTTTTAGTATATTTGAGGATCTTGTCAAAGAGATGTTGATGAATATTAGGATTTCTTTTGTTCTGTATTCTCCCCATGGATATTTTATTTATAATAAAACAACAGTCTACAGAGCATACACAGTTTCACAACCACATGTGAGACACTCTAGAACTACAAAAAAAGGGATAGTAAAGTTTTCTGAACAAATCAAAGGTATCTGATTTAATGCAGAATATGGTGGAGAGAGTTCATGTATCTATTCTGCATTGGAATAACACACCTAGTACTTAACCCCAAGTCTACATTCATTGAGAATGAATTACCTAATCACTGCTGCAAAGTTTAGGGAGGCTCAATGTTTTTTGTCAGAGGTATACTGAAGATAGAGTATGAGTTAAAGTCCAGTAATCATGGTGGGAATACTCTGGGGATCTGCTGCCCCAATTAGCCAGGACACCACCACTGCAGCTGCCCCCTCTTACAGGTGGTGCAACAGCAGCACATTTCAGCTAAACTAAAATGAAACCTCACCTCTTATGAAAATAATACAAATGTTTATTCAGAATTCAGTGAAGTTGTGGTAGAAGCTTTTGCTTTTTCTTTTCTGACAGTAGCTGAGTGACAGAGAAGACAATGGGCTATCAGCATGTGTAGGCACCTAGCCCACTCCCTGTATGCCCCAGAGGCTGGTGGTTTTGGGGTTGTAGGGCTGGAGTCCATGAGGTGACTCATGAGGTGCCTACATGATGCATCTGGTAAATTAATCTGTCTGTAAGCACAAGAGTTTATTATACTATGCCCCAGATTATTTAATTTGTGAAATCATACTGAATCACAAACTCAGACAGTGTGACAAAATTTATAGCACTACATTCATTTCTGGCATTATTTTTTTATTGCTTTTTATTGTGACTGATTGCTATTTTCTGCATGACTGTAGCCATATATGAAGATATATGAAGTTTCTTTCACTCATGAATACATCTCCATTGTGTGTTGGCTCATTTCAAGCAAAACAACTGTAAAAAAAGTTATTCCTAGGCATAAAAGAGCCATTTAGCAAAGATCTATCTGGAAAGAAGATCCTTGTGTGATATTTTTTATCCTTTAACAAACATGAGCTGGGATGGATTTCCAATAGCATGGAGTTAAGTAGGAGGCATTTTGTGACAGGGATGGGTAGTACAATGCTTGTATTTGTCTTCTTGCTACTATTTCTCATTTTCCTTCCCTTGATTCATCATTCCAAATGTTCCCTTATGTGCAATTTTCTACTCATGCTAACAAAACCCATGAGTTTCAGCATTTTACACTATGGATATTTAAAGACAGCTCATTTGAATTGTAAGAAAACTTCAGCTGTTATAAGCCTAGACACATCTTTATCTATTCTTTGCAGTTTTCTTTGACAGTTGAATCATGCCTTTTGAACTCTCTGGTTTCACCATTATGTATTTATTTGCTTTCTTTCTGGAGTGACCTACAAGGTTTTTTTCCCCCTAGAGGTGTACTCTGAAAATTAGGTTTAGTAAACATATCTGTAAGATAAAAATGTAATTTGATAGTTCGTTATGAAAACTTCAAATGTTTAGTGGGTTTGTGTGCTCAGAAATGAACCTCTGAAATATTAAGAGGCTGACAAGTATCATAAAAGAAGAGCTTCAGTTAAAAAGAGAAACAACTTCATTCCTCTCTCAGTATTTGACTTACTGCATGGAGTGAAAAGAAAGTTACAGATGAATCAAATGAATATTCTCACTCAGTTCAGGGCAGTGAAGCCAATTCTGCAAAAATTTCCTTTTTTTTCTTTTAAAGACATTAAGTCAGATACTATTTCCTTTTTATTCATATAAAACAGAAGACACAGTAAGATTAGAAGGGTCAACTTTTAAAAAATTTGTCAATGGACTATTTCTTGCATTACAAGGATCTTTAAATGTTTTGCTGGTGTGGCGAAAAAAAGAATTTCAGGGTGGTGGAAGCCAAGTGAATTAAATGCATTCCAGATCTCTTGTTCAGGACCCATTCTATTTATTTACATTGTATTAAGTCAGAGAGTGGTGTGTTTACTTTCCATCCATAATCTACTCACTATCTAATATATGATTATACATTTCAAAGTGCATATAATTTTTCTATCATCTGATAAAAATTGACTGTGCTGAAGACCACATTATACCTTTTGGACATGATGACTGGCTAGTGTTTAACAGTGCAATATTTTTGAAAAGTAAGGCATTCATTCAATATCCTAATGCTCTGCAGTGGTTTTCCTCTGCACTTAGTGGTGAAAAGGGAAAGCATTGACAAGAGCTGTTAATAGTTTACATTTATATATAACATAATATTTTTCTGTTCACCCATTATATACATTATATATTATGCATATATTTTATCTATATCTATATCTGTATCTATATCTATATCCACCCATGTATCATTATATGCAGTGTGCAGTTCTGTCATTCTTTCTCACAACGATTATCTTACTGCCTAATCATTATTCAGGATGTAATAGGAATTCTGCTGTTGGACCTAGGCAAAGCAACAGTCCTGTCCTTGCTCAGCAAGAGGTCCTATTGATTTAATTCAAATCACTTACAGGTCATGATACCACTCAGCATGCATCAGCATGATAGGATAAAGCCACAGGTAAGGGAGCCTAATGAAATGCAGAAAACAAGTTATGTCCTCAGGCTCTATAGTACCAAATCCAATTCTATTCTGGATACCCAGCATTTGACCGTGAAAATACAAATTTCACATATTTTCACTGTGAAATATATTTTCACTAGTATAATATATTAATACTCTTAATCAACAAATTCCACACCAGCAGTGGGAAAAATACTGCATCTTCTTACAGCAAACTTAAGTCATACACACATGGCACAAGGCTATTGTCTATTGTGGTTAATCTTTATATGTGTGCTTATCCCTTTTATTTATTCTATATTTTGATTCTGTTTATGAAATGTATTCTCATTACTTGTGCTGTCATTCCCTTCTTGGCACTATGTGCTTTCCTGGCTCTTTGGCATCTTGTTATTTGCTTTCCAATTCTTCAATGACATTCCTAATTCGCAATCTCTTCACTGTTACCTTTTCTTACTCCTGTTTCCTCTCCACTCGTGCCTTTGTTTGATGAATAATTCTCTTACACCTTCTTAGACACCATTTTTTCTGATTCTGTACTCTGAGAAAACAGTCTTCTTCTATTTAATGATTACTTTTTTAATCTCAGTTACTGCACCTTTAAATTTCCTGCAATTTCTCAGGTTCCATTAAGATTTATCTGCTTAACTTTTCACTCCACTTCCAGCTGTCCACTTCTGTTCCCCCTCTCCCCATTTAATATATTCTAGCTGTTGCCCATGGCCTATTTTATTCTGACTTATTTTGCACTTTCACTACTACTTTATTTCACTTGATCTTCTGTTGTCTTGCTCTGTTTCACAGAGGAAAGGAAAAGGTGAACCTATCATTAAAATGGCACAATAGAGGCAGATGAGAATTAGATAGTTCTGTCCCACCTTCCTTCCATTCAGCTGTCTCTGATCAGAGCATGAAAAGTGGGGCAGAAATGTGGGTAGATATTAAATTACTTTTTAAATTGTCCTCATCAATGTGCTTCAGACTACATAGTTATTGCAGCCTTGATTGCTGCTCTAATATGGAGGCACAACTCTGTAACAGAGAGATTTGAGTTTATAAGTTTTCCTGAAAATCTACCCAAGACTAAAATTCAGGTTTAGCTGCTATGAGAACATGCACACACTGATTCCAAAGAATTTGCAATTAAAAGAGAAAAATAAAAAAATCAAAAAACCAACCAAACAAAAAAACCCCTTAAACTAAAAGTCTGGAGAATAAAATGGACATACCAGTTGAATGATTTTTTGCATTATGTTCTTATCCAGACTTTAGCTTGGGAGCATATTCTTGCATGACTTCTAACTGTGAAAATTTGCTAAAGAAATTTTATAGTTTTCAAGAAGACTGTGTAAATTATATATCAATGATTGAGTTTTGGATAATAAAGCAAGTTGGATCAAAATAGTAGTGGTTTCAGAATTCTCCCATGTTGGCAGAGAAATTTTTGGTACAGTTTCTACAAAGATGAACAAGCTGAAGCAGACTGAGTTAGTGAAAAACAGTGTTGCAAGAACAGCTGTGCAACAGAAAGGAAAATTTTCCATTGAAATCCAGGGCCACTAATAGATTCTTTATTCATCTGAGCAACGAAACTCATGGAGGATGTCAGAGGTGACCACTGGGTATCCTAGCTCAGACAAAAAGAAGTGATCTGAAAGCCAGCTCCTTGCTCTCTTAAATGTCAGAAGTAGTTTTGTCACTCCAGATGAAGATTTGAGGCTTCTCTCTCAGCGCTGAGCCCACGTTGCAGTACTGCTCTTGCGTCAGGAAGCCCTCTTGGAATGTCACTTGGGGAACTGATATATCTGCTAGGGCTGTAATCCTGCATGCCACAGCTGCTGAGAGCCACCCTTTGTGATATCATGCCAATTATTTTCCAGGTGCCATGGCAGCAAAGGAGAAGAGCAGCCCACTCCTCTTTGGGCGGCAGTCGCTGAAGGCGAGATCCCCAGGCTGCCTTGGGGCTAGCCTGGGAGATCCAAACAGAATGCAAATGTGTTGAGGAAAACTATTCTCTAAGAAGCAGCAGAGAAAAAGATTACTATTTTCTGTGGCTTACACATCCAAAGCTTTACTTTTGCATAGAGTTCTTTGCTGAATATAGGCATAAGTTGGTGCTCTGGCCATGTAAATGTTACTGTGTTTACCTTTGCTGCAAGAACACAGCATCACTCCATCACATGTTGCTTTGTAGCATGTCTAATTTCCACAGCTGTATCAATCAAATTCGTTACACAATTATTTTATTATCCAGGAAAAAATGCCTGCTTAGGACTTTTCTTGTGCATCAAGAATGCATTGGTGTATGAACTAAAGCTGCTTTAACTAGCTAACTAAATGTGATTCATTGTGTTTTGGCTTGTTTTTATCTCTGGATTCTCCCTCATACCAACAGGTGTAGTCAAAACATAAAACATTTTTCAGAAATACAAGTTTGCTATGGGCAGGAGCTGTTAATTTTCCTCTCCTGATTGTCTACCACTGGCTGCAGAATCTCCCTGTGCTGGCTCTGGCTTGAGCTTGGGAATTGTTTGCAACCAAGAAATAAAAAAAGATCACGACTTCTGGGAGGCTGGAAAGGTAAATCCAGTACCAAATTATGCAGCAAATCAAATGTATGAGTCTTTTACCTCTTGAGACATAATGTAAGCATTGATTCTGAAGTACAAAATACACCAAATGTATACATTTATTAATTACTGGAGGAAATGACAAGAATGTTATGCAGGCAGGCTGGCACACAGGGTTCATGAACTCTGGATTTAGCGTGCCTTTGCCTTTAACAGAGCAAAAGGCAAACTTAAAAAATGTTTGAAACAGCTCACCTATCAGCAAACTGTTTCATAGGAGTGAGGCTAATTTTTTGGGTGAAAATCTTCTGCTAGGGCAATATGATGTTTCTGGATAAAACTCTATAAATAATTTTTCAGTACAGCAATGGAATTGAGAGAAAATAAAAATTAGAACCAGGCCGAGAATCATTCTTTTGTCCTACACTGCAGTGGAATATTCATTAGTCTCCATTAACATGTGCAATATTGCTGCAGTATATGTCCTCAGGTGGATTCATTTCCTCTTTCTTTCTCCTTTATAAGGCTAAACAGTTTTAATTTAGTTCTCATTGTTTTATAGCTAAAATATTAATGCACAATAACAGTCTATATTTTATGAAATATTACCAAATATTGCAAGAAATTTGAGTTTAATCTTCTTAGGAGACCCTGCGTAGTTTGGGGGTTTTGAACTCTGATGTGTTTTTCTCTGACCATTAACAAATATGATTTTCTGCTACTCAGGGACATATTTTATTCTTTGTGTGGTGGATTCTGACCAGTTAAATAGGTAGCCTGCTGCATGCTTGACATCACTTGATTGCTGTTGTTTTGCTCACACACCACACATCACACATCCTCCCAGGCTGGAGTGTGGTGTTGGCAGGACATGGATGTAAACATCTGAAAGTGCTCACAACTTCTAAGTAGAGTAGCACTGGTGAAACCAGCGCAGAATTAATAAATAGAAATACAACCAGTGAAGGTAAAAATGTACAAGACTATAAACACCCAGCTGGTGATTTAGTTTCCTTAAGTTTGAATACAAGTGATTGACAAATGTGGATTATAATTTGTTTTTTTCTGGATGGTTTTTTTTTCCTTTTTGTTCCCCCTACCTTTATTACAATAAAAAGCCAACCAAAAAAAACCCCAAACTATATGGTGAATGGAAACTGTAAATGAATTTTATTACCTATCATTATAGGTAGGATTATCTTCTGGATTTTGTCACTCATTTGGAATGTAAGAGGAGTCTCGGGGTTCATTGGGTAACCCACTGTGCATCCAGACATCCATCCCCTGGTAGCACTTGATATATTCCACATATTGACCAGGGAGGGATATCTACATTCACATAAGTCTCCTGGTAATTTTAAAATAGTGCCAAAGTGGAAGCAACTCTCTTGTACCCATCTTTTGCCCCAAACCCTTTCCAGTATTTTTCAGTCCCTATTTAACATGGTAATGCAAATAGCCAGGGAGGGTTTTGGAGGCAGACATGATAGTGCCAGCAAAGAGGTGTAATTTAGGGCATTTCAGCTAGAGTGCTCAAGATAAATGCACCTTTTAAATCGTTCATGCAATAGTTCAATTTAGTTTGCATGATCAAGAGTCCCTGAGCAGGGTGAAAATTGCAGCCTACAAGATGTAGTGTTTCAGAAAATGCCACTTCTATTGCTCAGTACATCATTATTTCAGTACTCTGAGGTCTTTTTCAAAAAGAGCAAAGGGACTTGCTAAGGCTATTTTCTCAGCTTGAATGTTTGATCAAACTCTGAATTCAAGAAATTTTAATTTGCTCAATTTAAAATTTGACAACTTCTTGATTTTTGACCTTGCTGAATCTGCAATATGCATTCCTTCAGGATAAAGTTTTTGCAACACATCTTCCTTTCCACATTTACTTTTGCATCCCAATCTTTGTTACCTTTCTATGTCCAGAAGGTATTTCGTAAGGATTCACTTACACAAAAGCAAGTTTTCACTCATTTATTATTCATCAGTTTTATGCCATCAGTCTATGCCAGGAGAAACAGCCTGGCAGATTTAAGCTCCACCTCAATATTAGAAAAACAAAAGATTCTAAAGAAATATTTGTAAAGGTACTCTAACATACTGATACTCATTCACAGGTACACTTATCTGAGTTCTGCACTACAGAATGGTTTACTCTTCCTCATCTTAAAATAAAAATTTGTATAAAATTTTTTATGCTTTAATTGTGAAAGCTGTGAATAATTTTTTTCATATTGTTTCTAAGTCTTAACTTTCCTACATTCTTAATTTTCTTTCTCAAGTCTGTATTTTTAGATGCAAAGCTTCCATTTTGAAATCTAGAGAATCAAAATCAAAACAAAATATTGAGCCTATGGTTCTAAAGCCATGGTCATGATTTTAATGGACGTGCAAATATCTCAAAATGTGAAGTCTCAATGTTTTGGAATGCCTTCATTTTGGTGGGTTAGGAGAGGCGTTTTTGTTTTTGGTTTTTGGTTTTGGTTTTTTGTTTGTTTTTTTCCCCTCTTTTTTAAGTTCAATTAAAAAAGTAAATTTTGGTTGGATGTCTTATTTAATTTGACATAAACCTTCTTCTTCGTTCATAGCGACATGCACTGCACTAATTACTCATTTCCCCTGCAAATAGCCCTGTTTCAGTGCAGAAGATGCTGGAGGCAGGTGATAAGTTACCAGCTCAGCTGAAAGGCAGCATTTGGTAAGGGCAGCACGGATTACTGCAGCTCACAGCAGACCTGGCAAGGTGAAGTTTACAGCAGCACTCTTTGTCCCTTTGCCCAAAGGCTTGTTCTGTGGATTGAAAACAATACAATGTCAAATCAGCAGTGGATTTCCCAGTGACTGCATTAAGATATACTATGATTGTTGAGTATTGCAAGTCCCACTTTTTGTTAAAAATAAGTTTTCAGGTGTGTATTAACCAGAGCAGGGACTTGAACTTTGGTTTCCTGTGCTGCTGGTAAGTGATACAACTCCTAGATAACAGTGAATCACACTTTCTTCATTTAGACCTATGAATATTTAGTTTATTGATATAAACTAAGTCATCCTCTATAAAATAAACTAAGAGAGACATAAAACTTCTACCAAAGTAACCCTGAGTGTGTCTATCTAATTAATGGAAGGATTAATTTCATAACAGATGAGATGAGGTTTTTAGGTCTCCTTGAGCCTACTTTTCTCAGACTAAACAAACTCAGTTCCCTCACCCACTACTCCTAAGACTTTGGCTCCAGACATTCCTCCCTTTTTCAGCTTTTTTGCCCTTCCTTGGATGCTTGTTTGGTACGTGTGTGTAGAGACACTTGCAGACATAAAATGCAGGCATGCTTGCAGAAATTTTTGTAATGTTTTAGATGAAAAGTTCTCTGCTAGGCTGTATCTGACCTGGTCAAATTATAAAATTGGTGCAGTGACTGATACTACCACGTATTTTATAAGAGCTTATATTTGACAATATTTGACATCACTTTTTACATAGATTTTCTTCATAAAAAGATGGAAATTTCTGGAGAACAGTATATTAGATTTACCACATCAGAAAACTGCTCTATGTTTTAAAGTTGAGAGTTGTGTAGGACTTTTGAACATGATTAGTATAACGAAAAAGGTGGTAAATGTTGTAATAATTAAATTTCTTTTCTGATCACAAGTATCATCACTAGGCATCTAGACAATTCAGCAGTCTGATTCCTTGGTGTAAGAAAACCTTCATCACACAGTCACGAGGCAGTAATTTCTGGAGTGGGAAACCAGCCAGTTTAGAGATCCTAGCAGCAATGGAGAAACTCTCCACAAAGATATAGTAACAAATCCTCCACTTACAGAAAATACCACATTATTTTCGCACAATAATTAAGGAAGACGTAGTTTTTAGCATGGCACATGGAAATCCACAAACAATACAGTGCATGCTGCTCAATTATTCCATGAAGTAGAAAAAACTCACTGTAGGTTCAGGCAGCTAAAAAGAAAAAAAACCCATATCTGATATTTGTACTTCATTAGCTCAATGTCACTAGTTGGAATTTCAACCATTACTTCTGAATAACAGGGAAAGGAAAAAGGTATAGTTTGGGTGTGACTTTTTTTTTTTTAAAGGAAATTATGATAATGAAAAAGTTAAAACCTGTGAAAAGTGCCCTCTCTCCTCTTTCCTACATCCAAATTAGGCTCTGCAAAAGCCATGGCAGGGTCAGGGAACAGATGCCAAATGAGGCATCTAGGTCATGATGCTTCCTTAACCTTTGTCCTGAGTTAGCTATACACTTAAGGGAGGAGGGGTGAATGAAATAAGGTAGAAAAAATCATCATATAGCATGTAGATTTATAAAGTTGGTGTGGTGCAATTAAGCAGTTCCCAGAATTATCTTCAGTGCATTTCATTTCATATGCAATACAGTATTTCCATAATGTCTGGATGGGATATCACATTTTCACTGTTCTTAGAATTCATTGGTATTGATAACATCAACTGATACCTTGGTATAATGAGAGGTAATGTCTATAAAGTCCCTTCAGCCATCCAGCTGGTTTTGTATCTCCATTCATCAGATGTTAAACATTATAAAACAATGCAGGATTGTTCCCACCTTAAAGTCCAACACTCTTCTTTATGCATATGACGAAATAGGTAATTTTATTCTTGTTTATTGTTAAGCACAATAAAAATTCTCTTTTACATCCAACAGACTATTTTTGTTATGGTCTCTTCATTCCTCTGATGATGCAGTTTTCCCAATGGCAAAAAATTGGTGGGTGGGATCCAGCTCATCTGATATTGGTCCAGGTTTTCTGTCATGGTCCATTGCTGGATAATTTATTTTTGATTTTGCAATTCAAATATTATGATTGGTGGATCTCTGGAGCTACTGCATATTCAAGGTTCTTATTCTAATTCAAATACAAAATACTATTCAAACAGAAATCCCTATGCATCTTAGTCTTAGCTAGGAACAAAGACCTATGGACCTGGATTTCAGAAACCTTGGTGTAAAAAGTAGGCAGGCCAGCAATAGCCCATCTTCCCAGTAAACTGAAAGGTGGGGTGTTTCCAGCACATGAAACTGAAGTTCATCTTTTGACTCATTTTTCAGATAAAGATCTTTATCACCAAGACCTCACATTTCAGTTAGAAATTCAAAGCTTATACAATTTTAGTCATGAAGTTCTTACGCACAAAGGTAATGAGACATTAAGCTCCCTACCTTCTTAGCAAACACCACAAATGCCTGCCACCAAATAAATATTGATTCAAGTTTTTAAAGTAAATATTTATTCCAGTTACTGAAATAAATTTTTAGTTAACAATGACGATTTTATTTCAAGCAATTCACTATGGATCAAATATTGTTAAAAATTTGCAATGTGAATTAGAAAAACTCTTTTCCTGGATTTTGAAAGAGGAAGCAAAAACACAGTAGCTGGAGTCAACCTGCTAAATGGTGGCTAATGACAAAATTCTCACCTGCCTTTAGAGCAAGGTCTTCCTGAACTAACTTTATCCTGACCTGGCCAAATCTCAGGTTTCAGCTGAATAAAAATCTTCCAGCATAATATCTTTGGTTTTTTTTTTCCACTGGCCTTTTGAGCTAAGGTACCTCTGCACAAAATATATAGAAATATTTAAAGATATTTTGTATGCAGATAGAGGTGCAGGTTTTGCCAGTCTCTATATATATACAGTAGGATGTACAGAAGAGGAGAAATTTTGCTCTGGGGTTTATTACATCCCGTGTTGGCAACAGGCAGCAAAGTAGGCAGTAGAACTTAGACTTGTTTTTAAAATACAGCAAAGCATTTTGAGAGGTGGGGAACTTGGGAAGCAGTATTTTTCAGTAAGGCCCAATATACTGCAGAAGGAATCTAGCATGTTGTAGCTCTTATCCTGCACAGACTCCTCCAAGTACGCTTCTTTCAAGGCCAACAAAAACTTAGGTTATGTAGACTCTTGTGTTTCCAAAGTTATGCCTTGTGGAATGAATTTACCCTCATGGTTTTAGAAGGCAATAATTGTTTTCTCAAGTAATTCTTTCTCTGTAAACATCTGTAGGAGGAACATGCTGACATCAATAATTTAATCTCTCACATACTTTCTAGTAGTCTGCAGAGTCTAGTTACACAGTAGACCATGAAATTAAGTTACCACTAGACACAGAAGGAAAAACTGTCTGTGCCATTAGTATAGAATAAAGAGAGATACCACCTCACCTTTTTGCCTCTCTGAACCTGAACTTCATCACAGTATAGTGAGGCTGTGTTTTCTTGTATCTGTGTGTGGTTGTAACTAATGCAATATCTGCACTATATAGGTGCTGATAAATCAGATTGTAGAACTGAATAAAACTTCTATAATATTATAAAGTCACACATTGTCACAGCCTGAGATGAGAATTATCAATTATTATAAGGATTGTTTAAAATGCTTTTTAAGGCATTTTATACATTTATTAGTGATTTGAGGAGGAGAAAGAAACAATTAATCAGTTGCTTATGCATAAATGCATTTAATCAACATGCTACAAATATAACAAATAATGGAAAAAAATGCCTTTCATTCTCTGTGTTATTCTGCAACTTTTCAGCAGTTAAAGAACTATAGTAGTAGGTAGGAAGAGTTAAGTATGGGAAAATAAAAGACATAGTAAAGAGCACTCCTGCAATACTACGGTGCACAGCAGAAAACATCAGAAGAAGAAGAGAAAGAAAAGATTAAAAAGATAAAAAGCAAAACAAGAGAAGAAAGAACAACATTTAAATAATTGTTCTTTTTTTCAAACTCGAACAAAATGTGTGAACAAAATCTTCCCACAGGAAATCTTTCATGGAAAATGTGAATATCCTGCAGAAATTATTCACTTTCTTCATTATCCAGTATCTCAAGAATGATTTTACCTAGATAACTCCATGTAATTCCTTTTGCCATTTAATCTCAGTATGTGTCTCTGTAAATTTTTGTTGTAGCATCAACATAAGTCTGCAGGAAGCACACTGGGATCACTTCCCAATAAATTGTTGACACAAATTTAGTAACATTGTGGATCTGTGTAAATTAATTTACATTATCTGATAATCAAAGATAAATCTTTAAAAAATATATATTCCTGCTACATACCTGCGGGGTTTGTTTGAGGGATTTTCTTCTATTTATTTTTAATTTTTATTTTTATTTTTAATTTTTAATTTTTAATTTTTAATTTTTATTTTAATTTAATTTAATTTAATTTAATTTAATGTTATTTTATTTATTCTTGTTCTTATTTTTTATTTTTGCCTTATTTTTTCTTTTTTGTAACCATATAAGTAAATTATATTCTAAAAGAAAACTTTAGAAGGAAATGTATCAGGTCTTGCTGAAAGGGTCTAACAGAAGAGAAAAACCACAGGTAAATGAGAAAAGATTACTAGCAAGGAAACTGTCAGGTGACTGTTCTTCAGTGATCTTTTCAGGACTTCTTTTTCGTGGATTCCCCAGACAGAGGAGTGAGAATCTGTTCACAAACTGATAAAGACAGAAAGACGTTGCTTGTATACAGGAGTAAGAAAACCTTTTCAAATTTCTATAACTGAAGTCAAAGAAAATCTGTATATTTTGAAGTGCAGTGAAAAATAATGAATGTTTGCAGTTTTGTTTGCCTTTAATTGCATACCATTATAAAAAAAGAGCAAGCAACACTTTTATCCATATTTTTAAAACGTGTTCAGATGGAATAAAAGGCAAAATGCTGAAATCAGTTATGAGGACAGGGGAGGACAGCAGTTATTTCTGGGCAATGGATTTGTGTAACTGAGTCAGCAGCACGTTCAAGAGAGTCTGGGTCCATGTATAGACTATATTCCCTTTGACTCTCCTTCTACATTGACACACTTGTGACTGAGGAAATAGGCAAATATTTGATCATATATCCAGAAAATTCCACTGTCTGAAAATTGAAAGCCTCTCAGTGAACTTCTTTGCAATTTCCATATACATGATAAATTGGTTATAAAATATTAAAAATATTTTCGCAAATCAAAAAGCAATGATCTTTACCCAACTTCAGACATCATGATTATTTTCCACTAGAATCCCAGACACCTGACTGAGAAATGGAAGTGGGCTGGGAAGAACCACTTGCCTCCCAGACTGGCCTGTTTGTGATGTGAGGAGGCAAGCTCTGCTCACGGGAACCTGAGATCAAGCACTCAGCTTCTGCTGGATGGATTTGAAATATGGAGCTGTGCAGCAAGCAAGAGCTATGCTCACCTCTGCCTGATCCAGGCGTGTGTTCAGAACCAGAATTGATTTGCTGATTTAATTAGATATGACTCAGGCATTTGCTGTGTTGTATTTCACTGAATTTTAATTTTTTGCAGTTTTGCTCACGAAGCTAAGAACAACTTTTTGTATGGGACTATGCACTTTGCAATGACAAAGTTTAAAATCTTTTCCTATGCCAGCAGAAGTAAAATCTCTCCACCTCTCACCAAGTCCGTGTGTTTGTTTCCAGACAAGAAAAAGGAATGAACAATAAACCAAATAGTCATTTCCAATGAATTCTATGGTAATAAAAACCATAACAATTGTTAAAGTTTTGCCTCACTTGATGTCTTTGAACTTTATTGAATCTCTCTTATCTTTTCAAAAGAACAGTCTGATTCTTGGATTCAAATTTTTCTTTAACACAGACTTCTTAATATCCTGCTGTTTTGAAACCATGCTTTATCAGTGACATTATTGACATGTAGATCCACATAACTGAATATTAATCTGAATACAAATCTTAGTCTTCAACAACCTAAAATGGTGAAAATACAAATTCCTGACTCAGTTTTTCAATTTTTCTATAGAGCTAATGAAGAGCTGTGGAACACCCCCCAAATCTCCATGTTTATCAGTTCCATTAATTAACAAGAGGAGAAGCTGAGAATGGAATGGTTTAAAAAAGCTTAAGTAAAACAGAGCATTAGAAAACAATGTAGAGATCCTATAACAAAAAAACCCTATTTTTAACATTTATATTGTGGCTTAGATGTGATGCTGCTCTGTAGACAACTCTTATTGTGTGTTATATAAATTTAGAGCAGAAGAAAATTAATTTTCTTGGGATGTCTTCCTAAACCTCAAAGAGAACAAAAAGGTGTGAGATGGTAAATTATCTTGTCTTATTCATCTAAGTCGAAAGTTCATTTTTAATCCCTATTTTGTCTGTTTTGATATAGATGGAACTACAGAGAGAAGTGGAATGTATAAGAAATTAGATTAACAATAGTAGAATTGCATTTCCCCCCCTATATTTACGAGCTTCTTGCTCTGCAGTTACTTAAGCTTCTTGTTGTGTTACATTTTCCCCAGCTGAAAAACTTTCACACTATCTGCAATGATCTTTTCTAGCATTCTCTCTCTGGTTTTGTCCTAAAAGTGAACGGAGTCAGAGACATTTTTTTTCTGTGCTGCTTGGAAACTCTCTGGTGCCTTACCAGCTCCCACGGTGGAGCAAACTTAATCTTAGCATCTTATGAAGCTCTGAGAGGGCTCACCAAATACCCTTTCACAACCATAGCTACAGATATACCTTTCATTTTTCAGCATGGATTCACTTCAAGCAAATTATGAGTTTCATCAGAGATGCCTGCTCTTCTTCTATGGTGGGAGATTAAGTCTGTTGCTTCGTTGGCTAGGATTAAAAATCAGAGGCTTGTATCAAAGACCTACACAAATTAATCCATGTTTCTGCTTTTATTTAGCTAGTGTTTTGGACATTTTGGTATTTCAACAAAAGTGGTAAGGTTGTTTTACACACATGAACTATACCATGTCGTTTTGCAATAGGACTGTATAATTATAACAGCCCTAACCATCTTTGATATGGTCAGTTGGAGCAACTAAAATTTATTGGACAATTCCAACAGACAGCAGTATTTTATTGTCTGAAGAAAATTCTGGCAAGGGTGTTTGCTTCTAGATAGCTCTCTCCTCTCCTCTCCTCTCCTCTCCTCTCCTCTCCTCTCCTCTCCTCTCCTCTCCTCTCCTCTCCTCTCCTCTCCTCTCCTCTCCTCTCCTCTCCTCTCCTCTCCTCTCCTCTCCTCTCCTCTCCTCTCCTCTCCTCTCTCTCCTCTCCTCTCCTCTCCTCTCCTCTCCTCTCCTCTCCTCTCCTCTCCTCTCCTCTCCTCTCCTCTCCTCTCCTCTCCTCTCCTCTCCTCTCCTCTCCTCTCCTCTCCCTCTCTGTTTTCTTCACATTCTTGTCCTGTATGACAGATGTTAAGTCTAAGAAGAGAGCCCAAGGAGCAGAAAAAGTATTCCTGGGAAGTGGTTGGAACTTAAAGATCAAGTGGTATCAAGATCAACAGAAAAAAAAGGACAAGAAGAACTAAAAATTATGAAAGAGAATGTAAAGTTGTGGAAGCTGAGGAGTGAACAGAAGAAGGAATGGCTGAAAGATAAACACTAAATACATATTTAAGTACAACTTGTTTTCTTCAACCTGATGGTGGAAACAAAGAGAAAGGATGGTAGATGGGAACAAGAGGATAAATCTAAGCTGTGATACAGCAGAACTGGAAGCAGAAATCAAAGGCTAGGTCTGTGCTGCAGGGGAAAAGCAAACATGAGGTGCACCATATGTTCAAGGTGTCCACTTCCTTTGTAACACCTGTATATCCTGTCTTGCTGTCAAGCAAATAAATAGATTTTGTTCAGATAAGCCATACCCAGTCCTGCCAGTTCTTTGTTCTGAAGAAGTGGCCATATATCTATTGTTACTTCAGCTCCAACTGAATTTATCAACTGGTTGATTACAATTTGTTTAAAATATGAGCAAAAGAAAAGGAAGTAACAAAATGTTGATATTTCATGGCAGCCTTGCAATGAAGAACAATGAAGCCCATCCATGCATAGCAGGAGAGAACCATGAGTCCCTAGCTGTCCCAATTGCAGGGCACTTTACAGTGTTTATCTGTTTATCCATTTAATATTGTTTATATGACTCTCCTGATTGAAAAAAAAAAAAAAAAGAGGAAAAAAAAAGTATGCATTAGGAATCCAAACAGCCTTTGTATGATTTAGCATTTAGGTCCTGATTAAAACAGAGGACAGAGTGTGTTTAAAGCAACATGAGGCATTAGGTGAATTCTGCTTGGTGTCGTTCTACTCACCCTGTGGGTGATGCACACTGGGGTCTGGGCAGCTCCCTGAGACAGGGAGCATACATGTTGCTCATACAGAACTCCCATCATCCAGTGCCTAGCAGCAATTTGGGCATCATAAAGCATACAAGAGATAGGGTTTTCACATAATTCTCCCTTGCCTGCTGGAAGTCATAAACCCAAGTGTGACACAAGAGTTCTCACTGTCATTGCTGAAAAGTACTGATATGAAAACTAATTAACTGGTCTGCTTTCAGAAACAGCACATATTTGTTTGGGTTAGAAATTTTAGCTGTTCTAGCCTGTACCCGTTGGATGTGGTAAGAAATTTTAGAAAAATGTGTTTCTTCATTGTCTTGCCAATAAAAGCTCTGTTAGATTCAAATGGCAACTTAAAAAAAACTCCAAACAATCCTGTTATCTTCTGTCATTCAGCAGTTCATCCCCCTCCTATTTGTTCTGTACATGTTATTTCAGTATCTTATCAAAATGCAAAACACTTCTTCTACATCTCAGGTGAGATCATCTTTTCACATTTTAGCCATTCTAAATAGATTACAGTTTCAAGATTTTAAAGATCTTTTCTAACCTGGATGATTCTGTGATTCTCACAGGTGTCAAGACCATAATTCCCAGTGATAGAAAATACTGGGGTTTTGCAATTGTATATATCATACATCATTATTGAATATAGCTACTTATGGCCTAAAACTCTCTATTTTTATGGCTGAGGTGTTTGAGTCTGTGAACAACCGCTTTGCCTTTATGATGATTTCTTTGGTTCCATCAAAGAATTTTATACCTTTTCAGTGTATTTATCAGACACCTTAGAAAGCTACAGTAGGGAAAGGACCAGGTTACACCTGTGGTTGCCTGCTGCCTGTGTGTCTTCCTGACTGTCGTGCTCTTTTTCTACACAGCAAATCTACTGGCAATTAAGAGCTACATGGAGTTCATTAATGAGTAACAGATCTAGATTTATGATCTTTCAGAGGAAAACTTCAATTTCCTCCCAGCTTCCTCCCTCGCACAACATATTGACATTAGAGGCAAGAGAAAGAGAAAACAGTGTCTTTATACGTATTTCTTATCATACTTGTGTAAACTGTGTGAAGGTGAATGTGCTATAGTTTTCACAGTAATGAAAAGCAGTTGCAGAAAGTTTAGCTTCCTTTGCACCTGGCAAGAACCTGTTATATCAGGAGAAATGACTAAAGCCTATTCTTTCACTTAATTAAATACTACATGAAATATAAATGCATTCTCAGAAATATAACATTTCCAGATGAGCCTAACTCTGGCAAATACGACAGTTCATTAGGAATTACCTAATTCTTGCTTCTATCTCTGCTCCTGGCATTCCCAGGCTCTGGGATGCTCAAGGACACCAGAGACTGAAGAGCCTGTGCAGTAGTGGCAGCTTTGCACCAAAGAGCTGCTGGTGGTCTGCTGCTAGCTCACTGTCATGGCAAAACAGTGCTGACATATGAAGGAATTCTGTGATTTTGTATCTTCCAGCACAAACAAGGAGTAGGAGGAAAAATAACACCTCTTTGAGACATTTATGTTCCTCCTTAAGGACGTTTACTTCTACTGTGCTTCTTGTAGGAGGCCAGAATCATAGCACAGCCCAGATCAGATGTGTGTGGGTCAATATTAATGACAGCCAGAAAAGTTTGTTATGCCTGTCAGATATTTTCTGCCTGAGGTTTTTAAACTTAAGCAAAAGCCTTCTATATAAACCTCTTACACAGACTCTTAACAGCAAAAATTACCAGAACATATATTTTACACAATATTCAGTGTTTTAAAATTGTACTTGAAAATACTTTTTTTTACCTTAATAATGCAGTAGCCTAAGAATCTTCAGCCGTTAGGAAAATCCTTGAATGCAGTTTTCTTCTGCAAGTTATTTTTGTTGTTTGACTTTACTCCCAGTAAAGCCATTTGAACTATTTTCAGTCAAGTTCTAATTACTATGATCCATTTAGTCAGAGGAGTTGCTACTGAGCTCTATTAGGAAATGAAAGAAAAGTCATCCTGTCTAAGAAAAGCAACACATCTTTCACTTTATTAGTAGCTCTTCAAAGTATCTATCTTTTGCGACAATTACTCAGATAAACAGGGTGAAGGATTTAGACTTAAGACTAGCTTAATTTGACATCATTTTTGCAATTGTGATTTCATATTTACAGCCACACATGATAATGTGCAGGAAAAAAAAGAAATTGGAAAAAAGATTTGTGGGATGTATCGTTTAAGGGAGCATGACATTTCTGTAATGGTGAGATATGTTCGTGGTGCAACAGAAAATAAAAAGTCAACTAGGATGTGTGAAGCATGTGAGAAGAGAATAAACTTTACTGCATCATTAGCATTTATCGGTTACTATACCACTGAGACAAATACAAAATGGATTTCCTTTTGCTCTTCCAAATTAAGCATGTGAAACTAATTGGTTTTTTAGTTGGGTGACTGGTTGGTGGTTTGGCTGGCAAAGTTTTAACTCTAATCAGGTCAAAACCAAGGAAAAGTAAACTTTTTGGCAATTCACAAATATGATTTTTTGGTTTATTTCATTAAGTTTTACTAAAAGTCTTTACATTAAGA
Source organism: Luscinia megarhynchos (assembly GCA_034336665.1). Classification (NCBI taxonomy): domain Eukaryota; kingdom Metazoa; phylum Chordata; class Aves; order Passeriformes; family Muscicapidae; genus Luscinia; species Luscinia megarhynchos. Next base: position 67,068,977 of record CM067565.1, read on the forward strand.
TTGAAGGAAATTTCAATTTCATCAAAATGTGAAAAGAAAATATTATAACACCAAAATGAGTGGTCTGGTAAAACTAAAATAAATTAACTAATTTTCCATGTCATTGAATCTAACTCTCATCCAAAAAACTGTTTCATTAAAATAATTTTCCTTAAACAGTTCAAAGTGAGAAATAATTTCTTAGGCATATTAACATGCTTGGCTCCTCAGTTCACATCTGCACATCCACTTTCCATGCTCATGATCTGAAAATAGAGCTCAGAAAGCCTTCGTGTTTAACTGGCTGTGAAGTTTCTGTATGAAACTCCCTTTAATAATTTCTGTATAATAATGTTCTAAAAATAACAACGTTTGAAAATAAATGCAACCTGTAAAAGCATGATGCTCATATCAGATCTTTAAGGGCATCTTGCTTTTAAAGATGAAATAATACATAAGGTACCTCCTCTTAGATGGAGACGACTGATTGGTCTCATCTTTATTCACCTCAGTGCTTTGGAAGCATGTCCTCACATGCTCCAGTTAAATAGCAGATAATATTGAGCTAGGAAGCACCAGGTTTTTGATACTTCATTTTTTCTGTCTATCTTTTCCACCTCTAAAGCAATATGGATAATTTATTAGATTATCTTAGTGTTTTGGTGCCAGGTCCAAGCAGCTGCAGGCTCCCTTCAATTCCCCATGTAACTTGAATGCTGCTGTGTCTATTGTATGATCAAGCATGCAGATAAAAGCACTGCTCACCAACAGCATCTTAAGAATTTTAGATCCGTCATTAAAAGAAAAAGACACATAAAAATATGCTAACAAAAGTCAAGTGTCAATATTTAAATGATTATATGTTTTAGTTACTTTGTTGCCAAAACGGCCTTTTACTTGATATTTCTTGGTTTACAGTATGTGTGAGTCAGCTGTCATCAGGAATTCATGCAAATCTGCAAACAAAAGTACACAATCTGCTAACAAAACGGAATGGATGTGTAGATTGAAAATTATTTCTCTTTTATTTAAGGCCAGATTGGCAAAAGCCAGCCTCCAAAATGGGAGACACATCAGTCAACAATATCTCTCATCATCATTTATTAATTTGAGCCTTGATTATTCTATCAGAGTCAAGCTGGCAGTGCATCTATGGTTACACATACAGTGTTCATAATAAATCACAATGACTTGTCATTTGGTTTAAATAGCTATTTACATAGCAATTAATTGATATAATCTGAAATATTAGCAATACTGACATAGGACTGCCAAATATTTTCCTGCAGAACTGTTTTGTTTCTCTTATTCTTCTCTAAGGAAAGGAGTTGATTTTGCTCTCTTCGTAACTCTGAAAAAGTTTGCTCTCTTTTTCCTACTATTGAAGAAGACATCTTTTCACAAGCTTGAACTTACTCTTCCAACCTGATTTTTCTCTAACTCTCACATCTTTCACAGAGCAAAATTCTTCCTAAGGAGAATGACAGAGTCTGATATGATCTTATCAAATCCATAGTTATTTCTCCTTAGGCAGTCTCTATTTCACGTGTCATAGTTGCAGAATTTTCTCAACCTATCTTCATGCCTCACACTTTCATCTGGACAAGAAGTCATATCTTGGCAACTTTTGAATGCTCATCCCCAGGCTTCCTCACAGGGAGACGTGAGAAGGTTGATCTCCACTCCCAAGTATTTTCACTTCTTTTAGAGGAGCCACCTCAGTAAGTCCCTCCATTTGCAAGCCCTGATATTTATACTCTGTTCTGTTCTGAGGGAAAATTAATCTTTTCAATAAATGCAACTGCCAAGGGCTGCTTAAGCAAGCCCATGTGTGGAACACAGATAGTCAGTTGCTTGAATTTCTATGTGGAAGTGCTGGAAAAGGAGATTTGTAATGGGAAACTTGGGAAGGACTAGAAAGACAGAGGGGGGCCCAAAGCTGTTCAGGCTTTGGAAGAAGGGAGTGTCCTGAGCAACAGGCTTGCTTTCTGTCCTCCCACTAGTCCACTTCACACTTCTTTTCAGTCTTTGGAAGAAATCATTCATCTGTCTCATGCTGAAACCATATTAAATATTCTGCCCTCTTCCAGCCTCACGATGGGGCACCAGCGCCCTGCAGCTTGTGCTCTCTCTGCAAGACATCTCTTGAGCTGCTGGAAACAGCTTCTTTCTGACTACTGCTAGGCAAAGGAAATGGTGCTTTTCTCTTAGTTTTATTTGAGGAATATGGGGAAAGAATTGAGATCAGCTTGGACTACAAACTCTGAAAAGTGGGATGAGTCTTTTCTGGAAATAGGGAATGGTAGAAAAACTCCCCTCTTCATTCTGGGGTTTAGAAGAAGACAATCTCATAAGGTCTCCTCTCTTCACTTCCCAGTTCTCACTCTAGTGAGCAGTAGAATTCGTTCCCACAAGACATTCACTAATTTCTTGGAATTTTCCCTTTTCTCTCCCTGCTTGCTACATTTGACTTTAGTTTTGCAGATCAGGAAGAAAGATAGTTGTTGTCGTATTTTAGGTATTCAAGAGTCAATCAAGCTATTTCTAGTGAGATCCCTAAGTCAGTTTAAGTAATAAAAACATACTCTGCTTTCAGAGCCCCTGGGATTTTCAGAAAAGATTTTGCTTTGAGCCTAGAAAAGCTGAAGGAGCTCTTTGGCAGCTTGATATCAGATATTAAATATATATTTTAAGTAAGGGTTCTCATAATACCTTGCAAAAGCAGGTAGAAATTCTTTGTGACAGGAAATTCAGTTATTGTTGATGAATGCAAGTATGGGGGTGTGACAGAATGGTTGTGGAAAGGGTTTGTTTGTTCTGTATATTGAATACAGCCACATTGTTCTCTTTTTAAATATTTTTAATATTTTTTTAATCACTGTCTAGAACCCACCTGGAACATATGCATCTCAGGCTGAAATGTAAAACTTCTGGAGAAAAATGACTTTTGTATCTTTAAGATGGGTTCTGCAAGTAGAAGGAAGAGGTTGCATGTATTGAGGAAAATACACACAATAATCACTTTGCAGTTAACCACCAAGCTACTTTTCCAGTCTGCTGGAAATTTTCTGTAATACAACACTAATCATGAGGCCAGATAAAAGTACCTCCTTTGCAGTGAAGAGCTATCAGTTTTAATAATGTGTCCTCAGTCTGGCCTTCACATGTCTGTAATAGAAAGCTAATATTCATAAAATCTATATGGTCTTTGGGAAAATGAATTACAAGTCTAAAGTACAATTATATTGCATTAGTTGGAGAGGTCGGAGATCTGTTTCAGAAGAATTTCTCCAGATCACTAAATATTCTTTTACAGGCATAAGTATTTCCTCCTGAATCTAGAAAATTCACTGAGAAATGATGATTCAGAAGTTTCTCTCAACTTTTCGGAATGGAGCTAATAACGTGGTGAATATTGTAACTGCTTGATTTCCTGGCATCTCACTGTGCAGCATATATAAAGGCAGTAGTGGGAGGTAGGATATGAGTTATCCAGGCAGAGAAGTGAACTTGCTATCAAAGGACAGATTTAATTAACTGGGGAAATGTACTGATTTTTGCAAGAAGGCCATATTATAATCAGCATACTACTGTTGATGATTTTGCCTCTTCAAATCATCACTTTCTAGCAGAAGACTATTTTCCTTGAAAAATTTATGATTAGCTAATTAGGAAAAAAACAGTTTCATTTGTTCCTTATGAAAGCTTAATAGCTTTGTAATTATAAAACTACTGCCAAGTATACCTTAAGCATGAATTTTTAAGAAGCTTGAGGTAGACAAAGGAATGTTACTTGAAAATGTAGAGCTTGAACCAGTTTTTACTGCCTTTTCCCTTGTGCTCTTTAAATTTAGCTTAAAGACAGCTTAATTATTTCTCTCTGAATCTGGAGGTAATATTGGATTAAAATTGCATGTCAAACTAATTTTGTGGAATTGAAATTGTGGAAGTATAAAAAAAGACCGACTGATTTAAATTGTAACTATAGAGAGGCTATCCATTATTGTCCAAATAGAGGAATAATTATTTGGACTGTTTCCTGTGCTCAGCCAAAGCTCAAACACAAAGGAGAGTGGATGAAGGAGCAAACACTGAAAGTGTAGAAGCAACTGTTAACGCATTCTGAAAACAAATAGTGGTGCTGCAAAGCCTTCACTGTTAATGGCTGTGCCACGTACAATTTATTAAGAGGAAAGATTGTTTCTGTTAGATAAGGTGTTATGGAAGTGCAGACATATGTCTCTGTTAATGGGCTCTTTGTACGAGCCTGATAGGGAAATCAATGTTCCATGCTCAGAGTGAAGCCCTGGTACAGGGAGACACCTTTGGAAAAGGACCTTGCTGGGTAAGGATCAGGCACAGCAAAGTGGGGCTGCCGGGCAGGGGGGAAGGAATGGATGCTGGAGGAGGCGTGGGGGCATGGCAAATTCCTGGATGGACGAAGGCTCTGGGTTAAAGCTCACATGTGGGAGCTTGCAGTGGGAAAAAATATCCCTGGAGGCCTTCAAGTGACAAAAAAGGGTGAAACAGTTTTATGGGGGTGTCCTGAGGCTGGAGGATCTCAGGAATGTGTTTGAGGTTCTGTGGAAGATAGTGAAGGGCTGGAACACCCCTTCCAAGAGCCTGTCCATGCCCCTGAGCCTGGCAGTGTTTGAAGCTGATACAATTCCAAAATCAGCAGAGTCTCATCCTACTGCTGTGGGTAGAGAAGAAGCTGGGATGATGGAAGCGAGACGGGACTGCCAAGAGCTTGCTGCCATTGCTGCTGCTGCTGGTGGGACTGCTGCATGGCAGGAGCTGATCCTGCCCCTCCATCCGTGCTTGTCCTTCAGTGCTGAGAGGAAAAGCCTTGCAGGCTGGCCCTTTCCTTCTTCTTCTCCTCGGATATAGAGAAATTTCACAGCTTTCCACCCCAGCTGCTGGTGGGTGTGTGCCTAGCAGAGCATGGGACAAGCTGGACAGGATGCCTGAGGGATCAAAGGGACAACCCACTGTCCTTTGACCTGGTGGATATTTCTCCATTAGGAATGGTTTAGCTGTGGTTTACCCTCTCTTGCAGACGGGACAGACAGTGTCATATGCTACCCACACTCTGATATCAATTTTCTGTAATTTCTCTTCCATACTGTCATAGGTTGAAGGAACACAGGCAGTTTCCTCAGTTCATTTGTCAACAGCAGCAGGTGATGAGATACTTTGTCCTGCATCACATCACTGGAAGCTTCCCAGGCTTTTAAAATTTCTTTCCCCCTGCTAAGCTTCTGAAATGTGCTGTGTTTGCTAAGTGATATGACTGACTTAAGACAAATGAACAGTGGCTTTGAATTTTAAGAGCATGGCATCTTGGCAGCAGTAGCCAGAGAGGATGAGGTTTCTGGAATATCTCTTGACCAAATTATTTGCCTCTCAAGCAAGTCCTCTGAGCAGTGCTCCCTGATCCACAGGCGTGGGTTGCTCTTGCCCTTTTATCCTGGTCTGGAAGTGACCAGGGACACTTCCTGATTATTCTCAGCAGCGTTTGTAGACAGCTTAGAGTAATTTATCCCAAGGAATGACCTGAACTGGGGGAAAAAAGGCATGAGTTGCCATGGCAAAGTCTGCTTCTCACAGGTAAATATATTTTTCAAACACTGAAGATTGTGAAAATAAATATTTCTGTTGGATGTTCCTTTCCTTGATGTCACATAATCATACAAGTCCTAGTCATGCTGATAAAAATTATATCTAATAATCAGACAAAAATTTGTTTCATATCTGCTATGGCATTCAGGTAAATACTGAGTTCCTGTTTGCTAGGGAAAGATTTGATACTGAATTAAGTATGCAACACTGGAGGAAGCTGAGTGTTTATATTGTGGCTCCTTTAGAAACTACCAGTAAAACAAGTTATCTTTTCCACATACAACCTTCTAAGAATAAAGATTAACCACTTTGCCACTGCTTTGCTACCACCATTAACTTTGCTGCTGCTACATATCTCTATTTGAAATTACACCAATCAAATACTAGCTAGCAGTAGCTGCAGTGCTATGTTTTGTCTGATGCATAAAGGCAGCTCTGGAAAGGAATGAAATTATGACACAGATCTTATTGACTCAAATTTTTTCTGTAGACTTGATGATTACTCTTATTCAGTAAAAAAAATATATTTTGAGTTCTACACGTGTACTCTATGACTATGCAATTTTTTTTCAGGTAGACAGGCTCCAGACACCACAGAATAGATAATGTCTCTATCCTACAAAACAATGATATCTGCAGCATTTTAAAAATTCCTATTCTAAGGTTTTAGAAATCATTATGTCAATAATATGGAGAAATGAGCTCAGGAGTACAGGAAGGGCATGAACCACTTTCCCTTTTCTGAAGGATAACATGACTATTTACTCCTGGGGTGTTCTCTATACAATTTGTTCACTTATCTTCCCTTTCTCTTAATTGGAATTCTAGACTGAATCTTTCCCAGGAAAAGTTTTGAATTAAAAATTGCTTAATTTAAAAATTCCTGACAAGCTTTACTGGGCAGATCTGGCAACACAGGTCATATGGATTTGACCTTCAATGCAGCTCTTAATTTCAAATTAATTGCACCAAAAAATCTCAGTGCTATGTGCAATGAAAACATTAGCAGTATTATTCCAGTTTAAAAGAGCTAGTGATTTCTTCATTATCTGAAGAAAAAAATTTAACAAAGAAAAAGCAAATAAATTTTAAAAATTAAAGGGTTATGTTAAGTTTACACTGATTCTTATCAGTTCCTACCCCCATGTCCTATTTTTGTCTTATTGGAGTGAAATTTATAGCTACTTCTAGGGCTAGCTAAAGAATATATGCCATTTTTATCTCTGAAGTGGTCTGTTTGTTACTTGCATGGTGGACACTTGTGTAACCTTTAGGTACTCTTTTTAGAGTTCAAAGACCCCAAAAAAGTTGGTAATTGTGACATGCAGGAAAACTCAGTCTGAAGAACCTCTCAGATGTTTTTCTCTCAGCAGTTCCAGAATACAAGAAACCAGAAGCTGAATTACACCATACACACCCTACAGTGAAAACAGACATTCAAAGGATTTTGCATTCCATGTTTGCACAATCTCAGAAGATGGACAGGAACTTACTTTGCCTCTGCATTATAAATGCTGGGACTTGATCCAGCTGCTGACGTGAGTGAAGCCTGTGCTCTGTATGACCCTGCCTCAGGGCTGCAGGGTTTGGACCAGAGCTGGCCTGAGAGCAGAGAGATGGATCAGGATCTCTCTACAGCCCTCCTTGCTATCAGCAGGGTGACTGACATGGCAAAGGATGAGACACAGTGATTTTCACCATCTTCACTTTCTTAGGCTGTCTTATTGCAGCATATAAGACAGCATGGACCTAAATTTTAGTATAAGGCATAGTAACACGTCATTTACTGTATAATTTAACATAACCTTATAAGAAATCATCCTCTTAAATAATGATCTTTATTCATGTACTCACTTACCGTTCTCAAAGACATTTCGTGCTGGGAACTTTTTATAAAAAAAGGTTTCAATTCCCTCCCTTTTATTTATTCATAATCTGCAAGCCATTTTTTATATAGGAAGAATATATCAGCAATTATCCTTCAAAGCCCCACTTTTAGCGGGAGTCACACTGTACTTTTAGTAGCCAATTATTCTGTGTCTGATAGTGCTGATGGCAATTCCTCCTCTCAGAGATTTAAATAAAAATGTGTTTAGTAAAGCAGCCCCTCTCTCCCCATCTGGCCTAAGTTAGTGGTGAATGGCTGAAAGCAAAGGTTGGCCTTACAATGGTTGCTGAGCATGACTGGTCTGCAGCATCCCCCAGGGCATCCCTCCAGCACAAAGGTGGCACACAGAGCTCTCCATGAGGCTTAAGCTGCTCACAGCTATGTGTGGGGTGACTTCAGTAAGCAGGGAAGGGGGCCGGGGGGACACTTGCTGAAGTTCTCTGCAGCGGCAGGCTTCCCCCAAATGATTACATATGTTTCCTTTGCTGTGTGTTTCTCTTCACTCACTAAAATATGTTCCTTTTCAATGCAGAAGTCTTTTGTCTCTACATATGTGTTTAAGAGATACTTCCAAGTAGTTTAGACATTACATTTCAGCTTACATCTATATTTAAAGCAAATATCTATAATTGTCTTCCCAAAATAAAATAAGTAATAGCAAAACCTTTAGCCACTGTTAAAACCTTGACGTGCAACACTGCAGCAGAGGTATTCCTTGAGACACTGCAGCTAAGGCTCAGGAGCTATGCCTTTGGTGAGGAGTCATAGCTCTGATTTCAACAGCAAAAAGTGTAAAGGGCATCACTTCCAGAGCAGCATTTAGTGCTGTAGATGAATAGAGGAGAGGATCATATAAAGAGCTCATGCTACACCTGGCAGGTCTTGGACAGATCCTTAAGGTAAGTCTCAGAATTTATCAACCATATGACACATCTTGTCCCCTAGAATTTAATTAATTACTGAGCTAAGAAATTGTCCTTGTAATACAAGGTCTGTGTCTCAATTGCATTCAGGCCAGAGTAGAATGCAGCTGGGATATGAACTGCATGTGGGTGTTGTGCTTGCTTTTGTCAAGGGAGGGGGGCGAGGGTGGGTTACCCTGTGCCTCACTTTTCAGAGCAGCTGTGACCCCTGAGTGCCACTGTGGCTGTGCACTTCATAGATTGTCACAGACAACTATGATAAAGCTCTTTTTTAAAAAAATCCCAGGAAGTTTTTGTGCTGCAAAATAAAAGAAGGCTGAGGGCAACTCTTGTACTGGACCCATGTCTTTCTGACCTCAATATTATCTTTTTCTCCAGGTGTCCTTCAGGGTGGCATCATCTAGCTCTCTCCAAGTCTGAAGGTAGCTGACTCCAAGGATGGCTTCTAAATGGCAGTGCTCTCAAGACTGAATGCTGGTTTGGCTTCCTGAAGTCCTGTGACACATCTCCAGAAAGCTTTGTACCCTCCTATCCCTTCATGCCAGATCTCAGGGCATGCTAACACAAAGCCTCAGGTTCCTTCTCCAGGAGCACGATTTTGGTGGACTTTGACATCACTTTCAACATCTTAAAAACTAAAATAATATTTCTGTTTAAGGAACACAGAGTACTAGGGGAGATCCAGGAGCAAAATGAAGAAGCAGTCTATTCTGGATGGAGTTAATCTTAGGCAGTGTGTGTCCCTTGAGAGGCAGACAGTAACCTCCACTTTTCTTATTTAGCAGAATAGGACAGCAAATGCTCCCACCTGTGAAAGCATTCTGGAAAGAACGACCCTGAAATTATTAGATTCTAGGCAATATAATTTACATTGCAGTTGTAGAAGAAAATGTGATTTTCTTTCATTAAGATATTTTTTTGGAACATGAAAAACATGTTAAAACATTTAAGAAATCCTTAAGAGTCCTTAGCATTTTTTGTTTCCCTTTTCTCACTCAAATCAGTGTCATGTTTATGAGTAGAGTTTCAGATGCTGTTAATTCAGCTACCATCGATGACAAAAAAGGTGCTTTCTGCTAATTTGAAAATATCTTACTGGAGAATTTGGCTAATCCTACTGATCCAGTAACTTCTTATCTTTGAATTGCTTGAAACCATTTTCTTAAATCTGGCCATTAATGTTTGTTTCTTCATGCAAGGGAGCCAAATGTTTATAGATATTTCAGATATAATAGAGTACAATTTTCCAGATATTTTAATAGAAGTACATCTTTGATATTTTCCTAATTTTTAGGCACTCAACAGTGATCTCATGAACATGTTTTATTAATAAATTAAGCAAGTAAAGATGCAAAGCTTTTGTATTGGTCCCTGTGTGCCAAGTCAGCGTAGACATTGAAACAGAAACTAATATATAAGGCCTCTCTACAGAGATCAGCTTTTTCAAATCTAGCCACTTTCCTTCCCGGAAGCAGGCCCAAATATCAAATACATGTCAGATTTACAACAGGATTCTGTTAGTAGAGGTGGAGGATACTCTCTTCATTCCCTGCCCTCTTGACATAATGGATCCCTCCCCCACCTTGCCTTACATTCCCTTGCCTTGCCATCAGGTCCTTTGCCTAGCAAAGAGTCCCTCAACCCGTAAAATTTTATCACTCTTATTGCCAGAAACTGGCACTTATACTCTTTGTAAAGTGTTTTATGGCAAGGACTGAGAAATACTTTGCAAGATATCGCCATTACTGTTATTACACTTTGCAATAGCTAAGCTTTCAGTTCACTGTCTGGATAGCAAAATATTTTAGGTTAAACACAATGCTTATTAGTTCTGCAAAAAATAGATCTACATTGTCATTTTGCAGTTTTAAATGTCTTTAAACTTTACATTGTAGTAGCGTACTGAAATCTCTTTACAAATATCATGCCTTTACAAAGATCATTTATGCTGTTTTGAGGCTTTGCACTGAAATAGAAGCCATGTGCAGCTCATGATATAGATCTATTTCAGAAAAGATTAGATGTTTTAAAAAATCATAATCCAAGAGCTAGGCCCATGAATAAGACTGGATGAATTTACAAGATATAATTTTAACTAGAAATTTAACTACTAAAACTTTAAATACTTAGATTTATTTTGTCACAATATCCTGAATTCTTTTTGTGATAAAACCTTAGCACAATGTTCTGTCTTGAAATCTATTTATTTTATTAAGAGTCTTTTAAATAAAACTGAAATATTGTGCTTAATGTGGCTTTTTTTGACTGAACAAACTTTTGTCTCCAAATGGAGATTTTTCTGCTATTCTACATCTATATATCTGAAGACCCATTTGTACAGCTGTATTAAAGCAGATGGATGTGTTTCCAAACTGAGTGCTTTGAAAAAGTGTTACTCCTTTATACCATAAATCATATGTAAACAATTTATGTGTATACCATAGTTGCATGTAAAAAAAATTAAATTCTCCATATAGATGGTGGAGGGAGACCTGTGAAATGCCATGCTGAGGAGGTGAGTACTGGGGCTAAAAGAAGAGTAAAACCTGCTGGCATTGCCACCTGCCTCAGATATACTTAGCAAAGGGTCCAAACCTCTTTTTAGCAGATAAAAAATGTATTTGAGTCACAGAGCCTGGCCAGGAGGCAGGTTTTACTTCTTCACTTAGAGCTGTCATGAAATAGTGTAGAGCTCAGAAGCAGTGATGTGCCAGAGGGTGAAAAAGCCAAGAGAGTGCCCCAGGCACCCACTGGGAAGGTGACATGGTGTGGGAAGGGGATGTCTGGGCTGAGGAAGGTGCAGGCAGAAGAGAAAGCCCCGAGTTCTGCAGTGCTGTATGTGGGCATAAAGCTGGTGAGACACTGACAGCCAGCACGGGAATGCCAGCCAGGAATTCCACATTCCCTCACTCAATGCATTTTCAACCAGCTGTGGCAGGCTAATCATGATCTGTCAGCTCCTCTCATTGTCTGTATGAGAGGCCGACTGCCATTAAAATTCAACCTAATGTTGTCAGAGTTTTGTCTCTGAAATGTGCAGGAGCTTTACCTGTATCTTAACTGAAAGAGGTAATGCTAGCATGCAGAAATTCAAGGTTTTCAAAACACCCACACTTTAAATTTGAAGAAGACTGTTTCTTGGCCAAAAAAGGAAAAGAATACAAAGAAATTGCCTTTGTTTTCTATACACACACTTAATTAAATTTTTCTCTAGAAGCTTTATCTTGCAAAAATGTGAACATTAGCACATGGGCATCATGGCCATCATTTATACCCATCAAAAGAAAATAAGACAATCTTATGACTTTTCTAAATCTTTGCTTGATTATGACAGTGGAAGTAGAAAAAGTCAAGAAAAACAGAATTTATTCTGTAGCGTGACACTACTGCCAGCAGAGGTCTGGCTTTGAGAACAGAGACTTCCCTTTGAAGTCTGGCGTTTGATGGGATTGACCTTACTTTGTGTGTTCTCCTGCTCCCCTTAACCCCTTCCCAAGGAGTGTGGGCAGGCAGGACTGTGCAGACCCACCGAAGCCAAAGCAGAGCTGCACCCACGGGCACAAAGGGCTGGGCTTTCAGCCTGTGAAAGGCAAATAGAGAAGGCTGGTGAGAGGCAATGTGCCAAGGCTTCGAGCAAATTTTGGCGGACTCAGGTTCAAGGTCTGCCCTTGGCTTTCTGGGTGAACCACTTTCCCTTTCTGGCTTCTGCTTACAGCAAACATGGCACTGCTGCCTACTAACGTTGTGCCAGAAGGATTTCAAACAAAAGGTTCAGGGTATTTTGCAAAATTGCCCTCAGAGATTAAATAAAAGTTGTTAAATGTTTTTGTTTTTGATTTTTATGAAGAAGCACATGGAATAAATACATTAGAGAACATTAAGTAGCTCCAGTGCAAAGTAGGCAGAGTAAAGAGGAGGAGGCACTTTGGTGTATTCCTGTATTTTAATTAAATCATTTGACCAGCCAAGTATTCCAGCATTGTTTACTTTTTTTTTATCCTCTTGCACTGAAAAAGAACTGTAGAGCTAACCCTGTTAAGTGCTTGTGGATATACAAGTCATGGGAATACCTTTGTTTAGAAGGTTTATGATTTCATAAAAAACTTTCCAACATGGTGAAAATAGACAGAGTTGAGAGACTTCTCTCCATCCATCACCACCTCTGTCTGTCACTAGTGTCGGTGGCTGCACTGGATGACAGCTGAGAGCAAGCTCTGTTGTGAGCATGTAAAATCTTTGGATAACTCCCTAACCACTTCCTCCAACTTGCAGTCCTAACACATTCACATAGTTTGAACAAAATTTTGCAGCAATCATTATGTCTCTAAAACCCAAACTCATGGAATCATAGTGCTTCCTGAAAAATGTTGGTTGTACTTGTCATGAGCAACTTGTTGCTCTGAGTTTCTGAGACAGCCTTTGTTGTGCTGAGCCCGATGGTCAGGCTGGACAGGCAGGAGACAATTAAATGGAGACTCAACAGCCTTTTGGGCAATTATCTCCAGAAGGATAGTGTGTCTTTGGGTACCCGTGGGCCAGGAGAAAAGGGGGACAGGAGTCACCTGTCAGGTGCCCTCCTGGAGGTGACTACGCTTCCTGAGGCAGGCTCTCACACATTTCAGGATAACTCACCAACATTTCCCCAGTTTTCAAAAGGTTAAAAATGGTGGGTTATGCCAATAGCATATACACACTAGCTTTTACCCTTAATCTGTGTGCTCAAGTACGGGAGCAAGAGGGTTCTGAGTTGTCACAGCTGTAGCTGGAGAGCAGAGATGTGTGAAATCCCATCAAGAGCTCACTGAATGATACCCAGAGACAAGAACACCAATTTCTAACCACCTATGTGTCATTTATTACATTAAAATGAACAGAGTAAAATTTGATAAACCAGTAAGGACCCTTGAGGTTAACACACATTCTTGAGATCTTGCATTTTTGAAAATGAGTATTTCTTTTCAGACTTGGTTTGGGAAAAACTTCAAGGTTTTGTTGAGAAATAATTTAATTCACAGAAGAAGTAACAGGCTTATTGCTGCAATACCAGAGGGATTTATTCTGACCATATTTCAGATATCACTGATTTGCAGTACTGCTGTGTTGATAATTTAAGCTTTCATATTTTTCTTATCTTGCAATTATCCTTTTTCTTTGTTGTTGTTGTTGCATAAGGAACTCTTAAATATTTTGTGGTTAGAAATCTTTAATTTTTACTTTGGTTATTTTCCTGAATTCATGGTGGTGGTAAGGGCTGTGGTTTCTGTATGTTTGGTTGTTGTATTTTTAATGAAAATATTTTCCAAATAGGTGAAAACCAACATGCAAATGCCAAGACTTTTAAAGAAAAAAAAAAAAAGAAAAGGAAGAAAAGCTACAACCCCCTCCCCTTAGCTCAGACTCTTCAGCTCCCAAATTACTTCTCACTCTGAGACTTCAAACTGGAAATTGATCTCACACTTGCTACGTTTCAGCGGATTTTAATTGTGCTATGACTCTTTTCTTTTGAGTGACAGAGCCTGAAGGTCTGTGACTCTCAGAGCCAGTTGTCAGTAAGTACTTATGGGTGTCAGGTGGTCATGGTGAGTCAGGAGTTTCAGGGCTGGAATGTCCATCCCAGGCAGCTGCTCTGCTGGTGTTGGTGCTTCAGTGCCACTGTCAAGCTGCCCTGGGCATCTCCACTGCTTGACCGTGTCTCAGAGAGAGGATACCCAGCCAGATTGTAAAAATAAAGGCTATAACGTTCCTTCTCACTGCTTTCTTTGTGAATAGGCCTCCTAAAGGGAAGGGGTGAAGTTTTCCTTATTGGCTGGTGCTCAGAACAGCATCTGGGGTGGGACAGATTCTGGCCATGCTCCTCTCAGCCCGGCTGCCTCTGGATTCACCTTGCAATAACCCACGATGTCTGCTGGGCAGGGAAGGAAGCTAATCACCAGTTGCATGATCCTACTCAGAGAGCCTAAAGTCAGCCTGCACAGAGCCTAAATTTGTAGCCAGAGATTTTCCTGCTTGCATCTTCTCCTATCTTGCACTGTGCAAGCATGCTGCAGCAGAGCATGGCCTTTGGAAGATTTATTTGCAATAAAAGAAAGTTAGAAAGCAGTAATTCAATTGTAAATAACTAGGGGGATTTAAGAAAAAAAAAATGCAGCAGTGCAAACCAAAAACCTCAAGGTACTGTTTATTCAGTGCTGGCAACTTGTACCTGCTTTATTGGTTTAAAGCACAGCATTCAGTCACAGGGTATTGTTTCAGCAGCTGGGCCATGTGTTGAAGTGAAACTCTGAGGAAGTGTAGCAACATTACAGGGGGAACTAGGAAGGAGACTATCAGAAAAGGATAAGGAGTTGGCTTTTATGAAGGAAGTTTTGAAAGAGGCACACAAGGGATTGAACAAAAGAAATTCAGATCATATTGACCTGGTTCCGCAGATGAGAGTGTCAAAAAAAAGAGAATAAGAAAGAGCTTAGCATTTCAACTTGGAAAAGAGGAAACCAGACTATTAAAATGAAACCTAATAGCTGTCATGGGGAGCTAAAGGATATTTAAAGCAAAAAGTGGACTCTAAAAGGCATTGTTTACACCTAGTAATGGACTTAGGAATAAACAAGCAGACAGCTGGGATTGTCACAAATGAAGGAAGACTACAAGATGAGGCTGCCAGAGTGAGTTTAGTAGCAGAGAACAGTGGGTTAAACGGCAACAGTGAAAGTGAAAGAGGAAAATCTAATCATGAAAGGAAACAATATGAAACTCTGAGTGCTCAGGGGGCTTTGAAGGCAAAAATTGAAAGTGTGAAGAACAGGGAGAAATCAGAAAACACAGATCTACACTATAAATGCTATTCATGAACATCTTGCTTCACGTTGGGCTTAGCCTCTTTTGTCTGCTTAAAATAATGTCATCTCAGGTTAGGAATTCTATGCTTAACCTCAGCAAATTAAAGGAGGAGAGAAGTAGATGTGGGGCACAGTGATACCTAGGAGGGTGAAGGGGAGCTGGGAGTGCCCTGCTTGCTTGTGCTGCACCAGTGACTCCCTGGGGCTGTGTGCCCCACTTGGCCCCCACACAGCTCAGGGCATGGGTGGGCTATGGCACAGTCCCTAGAGACAAAAAGGAAGATGGAGAAGCCCTGAACATTTGGAGCAAGATGCTACAATCAAGGAAACCTTTGGATGCCAAGATAGGAATGCAGGTGGATATTCAAATGAAAAATAGCTGGCATTGTTCTCCAAAGCCCCAGCGTTAAGCAAAGCATTCTTGACTGTCTGTAACAAGCAGTGTGGGCTGCAGAAGATACAGCAGTGTACAAGCCTCTTAGTGTAGGGCATCTGAGCTGCCTGCTTTAAAACTTGTTTTAAAATATCTCCGTGTGCTGTCCTTGACTGACCTAAGAATAAACCCCAAACTTTCTATTCAAAGGAAAACCCTTTAACAGTTCTTATAGTTATTTGTATAACCTTTTCAGAAGTGCTTTGTTTTCTTTGTCTTTGCCTTTCATTTACTTTGAGGTTTGTAGTTTCTTTTTTATCAGTGTAACTTTGAAATTCAACAATAAAGTAATTTTTAAGAAGCAAGCACGAAGTGTTTTACACTTTTAAAGAGTAAGTTGTTAAAGCAAACTTTTATTCAAACATGAAGGGCTAGCTCTTGTTAACAAAAGGTCAGCTATGATGAAGATTAAAATGTCACAGGGCCAGAGCTTGTGCTTGCTGTTGACCCGGGTTTCACACTTTTGGTTTTGCAGGAGGGACAGAAGTATCCGTATATGAGGAACAGACCATGGCTTATACTGTGGGCTAAATCCCAAGGAGGGCTCATTTGCCTGTTTGACCACACTGTCACCATGCATATTTTCACTGCAGCAGGGAGATAACTACAGAAATTTCAAGAACTTAAAACATGTGTAAATTTTGTTTCATAAAACCTTTGCCCATCAGAGATAGATCTGATTGATGCTAAAGTGACAGAGGTCCATTTTGGGAAAGGAATGGGCAAGAGACATGCTCGCTCCTCTGATGTCTGAAAAAACTCATGTTCTTGTGTAATCAAACATGAGAAGTGCGAAAATGTAAATTTGGGACAAGATATTGTCAAAAGCAGAATCAACTTAAACTCAATTTTTCCCCGTAGCTAGCATTTTGGAATGTATTTAGTGCCTGAAGATATAGCTTTTATTTGCTATATGAAATTTCAGCATCAATCCAATAACATCCATTACTTTGAAAATTCAATTGATAAAAGAGAAGTTGCTCTGCAGAACCCTTCTACTGAGCTGCTTAAGAAACAGCTGTTGAGCTCATGGTATTATATGAAAGAATATGAAAATGAAATCCAAAACAAGGAAGAGATTAAACAAAAGAAATGATAAACAAAAGGACCTGCTTGCTAAAGCCTGGACTTTTCAACCTGGGTGAAATTCCAGTATTTTGAAGTTTCTGTTTTGAGTGGGATTGAGGACTGTCAACATTTACATTTTCCATTAAAAGGGAATTTATAAATAAAGAGTTTCTTTGGAAAATCATCTGAAACAACATGAAGTCTTCTTTTGAGCAGTCATGCTGCAGAATTCTCCAGCCATTTGGGGTGCTTTTTATTCCCAATGTTCACATCCTTCTGTCCCCAGTGCAGGAAAGATATTGGGGCCTTTTTGGTCAGGAAGGGCCTTGAGCCTTGCTCTCCCTTTTCCAAGGATGGTCTCTCCCTGTTACGAGTAGGGTTTTGCAGAGCTCCATCCTCAGCCCTGTGCTCTTCATCATCTTTTTATAAATGACTTGCATGCAGGACTGGAAGGGATACTGAACAAATTTGCAAACAATACAAAACTGGGGGGAGCTGATGACTTCCTGGAGGGCAGGGAGGCCCTGCAGAGAGACCTCAACAAATTAGAAGCCTGGGAAATCATCAGCCAGGGAAAGTGCTGGACTCTGCACCTGGGAATGAGACACTGGAGAGCAGTGCCATGGAAAGGGACCTGGAGTCCTGGTCAGTGGCAAGTTGAACCTGAGCCAGCAGTGTCCTGGCAGCCAGGAGGGAAAGCCCTGTCCTGGGGGACATCAGGCACAGCATCACAGCCAGGCAAGGGAGGGGATTGTCCTGCTCTGCTCTGAGCTGGGGCAGCCTCATCTCCAAGTGCTGGGGGCTGGTTTGGGCACCACAATGTACCAAAGACATTGAACTGTTAGAGAGTGTCCAAAGGAGGGCTGGAAAGATGGGAATGTTTCAGGGGAGGTTTAGGTGGATATCAGGAAAAGGTGCCTGTGGTTTGGCGCTGGAACAGGCTCCCCAGGGAAGTGGTCACGACAGCAGCCTGACAGAGCTCAAGAAGCACTTAGACAATATTCTTGGGGTGTCACATGCTGTGACTCTTGGGGTGTTCTGTGCAGGGTGGGATCTTGGAGTCCATCATCCTTGTTGGTCCCTTCCAACTCAGCATATTCTGTGTTTCTCTGTCTCTCTGAAGGCTCCCTAGTGCCTTTGCACTTCCAGTCCCATGAGCGCAGACACTCTCCACCACACTAAATATTGGCAGGTCAGCAAATTATCCAAACATCAGGCAGGCTAGGAAGAGCTAGGGCATTATAGCAACTCTATGAAATATTTTTGTGCACCAGCCCATGACCAGTTTTCTTTTCTGTCTTCTTACTTTTGCAAAAAACACAGTCATACGAATACTGGGATCACTATTATTTTTCAATACTTACAGTATAATAATATTTTACCTATTGCAACTAGGTTCTCTCATGACCAAACTGCCAGCAGGGGCTGTGTATTTCATTGGTGCTAACTCAGAATTTAATGTCAGTTAACTCGGCTCTTGTGGATTGTAGATTATAGCCAGGAAACTTCTGATTACTCTTAAAAAACAAGACTTGAATTTCAGTTTTAGTCTCTTTCCCGGGTGGGCCATTAGTCTATTTTTCAAAATATACACTCAATAAACCATTTCAGCAGTAATACTGGTTTTGAAATGTGAATAGCTTGTGCATGTAAAATCCCATTTGTCTGACAAACTGGGAAGCAACACATTTTTGTTCTGCTGGTACATTTATAAATACATGGGATACTTCCATTACAAAGTTCTGAAGTGCAATTATTCGACCCAAAATTATTACCTATGGAATCCTCCCTTTCAAACTAGTAAATTGTAATGGTACAATTTCAATATCTTCTGAAAGTGAATAAAAATAAAACTGTAGTTCCAGTTAAGTTGAGCGATGTAGTTCTGTGTCTAGTGTTTTTCTCTCTTTGTTTTCTACCAAATTCATTGTATTAAACAGAAAGTATTTAGTTACATGGATTAACCACTGCTGCTTTTCCATGCTTTTTTCATAACTTTTTGATGATTGCAATTTATGGTTGCACTGTCTTTATAATATTTTGTTATTCAGTATCTGTTGAATAATAAATTCTACCTTTCATATTTTATTTTAATAGTTGTTTTTGCCATGTGCCCTTTTTTTTAGGTTTTCATTTTGGGCTCTTAAATGTAGAACTTGTCATTTAAACATTGAAATTGCTGCTTGCAATTAAAGGCATATAATAATCTTTTTGAGACAGACTGTAATCAAAACTGTTCAACTCCATTGATGAGCAAAAGTTGGGTTGTCTACCCATTAATATTGCATCTCTGGGATAAATAGTATAAAATTGTTAAGGATATGGTACAGGGCATTAAAGTTTTTTCAATTCTGAAATGCTAGAAGAGGGTCTCACTATGTGAAAACCTGGGTGGAATAAACTGTAAAGCAGAGGAGAAAGTTTTAAGAGAAATCCAGGTTTGTGTTCTGAGGATCATAGAGTGGGGTTAGTCAGCTCAGACAAGGTCCAGAAGAAGAGGAGGAATTTCTGCCTCCTCCCTCCCAGCCCATATCACAGGAGTGGTTATTAGGATGCAGCTCTGGCTTTTCTAATCATGTTTGTAGCACAGGGGCAAAAAAAACCACAAAACTCAGCTGAATTCCCAGTCTGGCCTGGAGTTTTGTTCCTGTTTGCAATGGTCCCTGAGCCAATCTCTACTTGAGAAATGGTCCTAACATGTTTTTTGAGGACTGAGTTCAATGATGAATTGCTCCCATAACCATGGTCTTTTTGGCCATGTGGACATAAAACAGCTTAATCACATGCCCAACATAGGAATAAAGCTCTTGGCCTTGTTTGTTTTCGCCTTAAATATGGGCACAATACAGCTGCTTTGACAGAATTGCTGCAGCTGGTACTGGAGTGGGTTTGAACCCCATCTACAGATAATCTCTCAGAAGACTTCACATTGGATACCTAGCTTTACTTATGGAGAAGCATACAGAACTCTCCTAGAGCTTTCCCTGGGTCTAGTTTCCTAGGAATGACTTTCTGGGAAGCTGCAAAGATCAGGATATGATGCAGTACTGTCTTCAGCCCTCAGTGCTTCATTATAATGAACATGACAAATCTCATCTGAAATTTGAAGCACAAAAACTAATACATGGTACAATTTTAAAATCTAGCCCAAGGCACCAGTAATTTTTAATGTGTTTAAAGAAGTTTCTGAGAATCATTTGACTGCTGTGGTAACATGGACTGTTTTTCATGGTTCTGATTCAGTTCCTCCAGCTTCAGTGATTCTACTTCTGTATTCCTTTTCTTCTTTCAATCATAACTGCAGCTTCATTGTGGTAGAGTTTCACCAAGTGAAAAAAAATCTAAATTAATATCTTAATTTAGATACATGCTTTATGATAGATGTGAAAGAATTTATTCTTAGGAGTTGCAAGAATGATGCTTCCCCTATCCTGTATTTTCATATTTCTGCTTCAAGTAGGCATTCTGTCCAAGTATAATCATTAGTTTGAAATAAGGGACTTAACTGACAGGGTGTATCTAAAACACATAGGCATTCCCAGTCCTGCTAACCAGTTGTACATCTCAGCTCTGGAATACTCAGCTCAACTGAGGTTTTACACCTGGGTTCATGTATATTTCCTCCAGGTGGCTTAAAGAAGTTGTCTGCTTCTGGCTCCTTTTCCTTCTCTCTACTGAAAGATGCACAAGGTTCTAAGCACTGTTTTCCCAACAATTAAAGTGAAGCAACAGATCCTTCACTAGATATGGTGCTAACAACTAGTTGTCAGAAGATAGAAAACCTTCAGACTGTACTTCTGAGTGATTCTGTCGGCCCTTTCTGTCTCACAAAAATAGCACCCCACAAACCATATGCAAGGAGATAATGATCAGTCCATAACAAGGGCGTGTAAAGTCAAACTTCCACTTTCTGTCAGCGTACAAGATGGAGAGTTTGGACAGCCTTGTTTGTTTAGTAAGTTTGCCAGTAAATGTAGCAAGGATAGAATTGTAATGACCAAACACAAGGAAAAAAACCCATTAAGATAATTTTCTGGGCATTGTTGTGCTTACTATTGGATAAGCAGGCATCAGATCAGCTGGTTTCCAGCCTGTAGAGTCCTTTGTACTGTGCAGGAGAGGGAAAATGTTAGACAATTTCCCCCACTGTCATTTAATTATTTTCTTAACTTTCTGCAGAATTTGAAAGTTACATAAAGTGTCCTGCAAAATTGTGCACAGTATGTGTGTGCTTGTAGATAGACGCCTACACCTCACACACAGGCAGATGTCCTGTTAGGATTTTTCTAAAGGCAGTTGCAATTACTTGCCTTGCATTTGTGATGCAAAATATGTCTGACATTACTCCTCCTGAGCTTCAATGTCTGGCTTTGAAATGCCACTACTTTACCAATAAGGAGCAAAAAAAAAATGACATAAGATGAATGTGCTGGTTCCTTCTATGCTGATCATAATAGACTTTTCCTAGAAACTGCTTCCTCATAATAGCAATCTTGCTGCTCACAATAGCATCCACCTTTAATTAGGGGCTTTTACCAAACAATTGGAAGGAAGGTGTCGGATTAAAAACTAAACAAGCAGGCAAACAAAGCCCATGCTCTCCTCAGAAGGCTGCTTTAAATTGAACTGACTAGTGTACTCAAGTTCAGGCAATTTCCCTTGGGTTTGATCTCAGACAAACGGAGTTTCAATTACACCTTGTATACTGTAGGCAATATTTAGACTTCAAAGGTTTTCAGGGATCAGGATGAATTGTTTACTTATTTAAAAACTGAAAGCTTCTTCGCACAATGCCTATTCCCCATGGCTGAACTGCTATATCCTTTGGATATGAAATTCAAACATTTAGCATTCATTTCTGCTGGATTTCTTTGTGTATGTATAAATAATGTAATTTCTTTGCTAACAAGGGAACAGCTCTTACCATCTTTTGCCTAGTGATGTATAAACAGTTTGAAGATAAATATGCTGTGTTGCTTTAGTGAGTGCCCATGCATATGTATCTTTATATCAAATTCTATGAACTAGTCAGACTTCTATAAACTGAGTCCCACACAGTGTTCTATTATTTGCATACCTTTCAGCACCATACCACTCTGTGGTATAAAAAGCACAATGAAAGCAGTCTGATGTCCCTCACCTGCTCTGATGGGTGTTGGAGTTTACACATGGACATGGACTGCTCCTGCACATAACATTGTCATTGTGTAATGCTTTCGCCTCACTTATCTGTTAGCAAGGAAGCAAGTGGGTCATTGAGAAAGTAGAAAACCTGATTACTACACCAAGATATTTGTTGAGCAGATATGTGTTGAAAGTAATTATACATTTGGATGCTTTTGGAAAGGACAATTTAGTAGGCATGATGTGTCCAGGATTTAATAAACTACGTCAAGCCAGTTTAAGTATCTGTAGATTAAATAAAATTAGATGGGGAGAAGCAAGGCAAAAACATTTTTAGGAGACATCATTTCTAGTAATGCTGGCAAAAATTGATAAATTTTCAAATAGTCACTAAACTCTTATGAAGGGCAGTAGAGTTTAGAAAATAAAAACTAAAATGTGAGAAAAAACTGAATAACATGGAAAGGTACACATTTTTATTTTTTCATTGCAAGCACCAACTTAATTAACTGAAATAATATTTAAATGACTTCCTGTGGATAAATATTTACAACAGTCACTAGAGGAGTCCTCAAGTTGACCAGATTTCTTAATGAAATCCCAAGCAAAAGGGCTTTCAAAGAAAAATCAAAGTTCTTCCTTGACTCAAAGTCACTTTCAAGATTGACATCTAAATGCAGTATGGTGAACTTTTATGTACATATTCAATTACTCTTAGATAAATTATTTTGACTTTGCTTTCAAGAGCATGTCCCAAAGGTTTTCCTGCAGAGCATGCAAAGGGTAAGCAGAAGCATTAGGTAGTAAAACACAGGTAATAAGCAGCTGCAAAAGGAAGTAAAAAAAAAAGTATAGGATATCTGGTATCTCAGAAAAGGACATAATTTGGTATAGGTAAGAAGGATATGGGTACATGAGTCTTTAATTCTCTTCTAAGCAAAGTCTCATATTTTATAATACTCACAATCTCTTTTATGAATAGTCAGCCTGCTCTGCATCAAAACAAAAAACAACTTTCAAATAGACTTCTCTCTTAAAACGATCTATAACTGTGAAACTCAGTGTTTTGAAATCACAAGTAACAGATCTCAGTTTAAAAATTCCAACACTAGAGCCACTAAAATACTGTAACCATGTGCTTTAATGGAGACTACAGTTAACCGAAATTTTTCAAGCGTGTAACTTTATCCGCTGTGCAAAGCATCCAAATCTGAGCCAGATACGAATCGGAAGCTGAGCAACTAAGGTTAACCCAATCTAATAAAATCTACTGGAAAGGAAAAGACTATTAGCATTGGCTTAGCAAACAAAAAACACATGGCTTGTGGCCAATATGGACCATGGGAAAGCTGTGGAACACCTAAAAGAAGCCTGGAAAATAATCTCATGGTGGGGAATTTCTTAAGTGGGTTAATGCAAATTCTGCTTTATGAGCAGAAGACACACAGAGAAGCAATGGGAGATTTATCTGGTTCTTTCTTGCTTTATTTGGAGTAAGTTGCATCACAATGAACTATTGGGACAGGAGAAGACTATTTGTACACTATTTGTAGAGGCAGATTTCTAAATTACAGAGATAATAGCAGCCAGTCCCAACTGCTATCACCCATACATCCAGAAAAGCAGCCATTCATAACTTCATAACAATATATACATAATTTCTCTACCAGAACTTCTATCTTTTTAAAGATAAAAGTATGGAATGAAAATAACACAGTTGTTCCTGCATTACATTTTCTAAAAGTTGTCCCGTGAACTTCCTTGCTATTGAATATTGATATATTTTTACAATTATGGAATTTCTGATTTAAAAAATATTCAAAAACACAAAAGTTATTTTATGTCAAGCTATTCAATGAATATTTTCTTAAATTTGGAAAAAATGTTAACAGCATTTTATTAGAGTGTTGCACATAATTTCTAAATGCTTCTTGACAAGATTATGGCTTCTGGTTCCTATCAACTGGCCTTGCATGGCAGGAAAAGTCATTATGTTATGCCACCTAGAGGTGTTCTTACTATGCTGATACATTATCTGAGTTATGCATTAATCCCTATATTATTCTGCTCTATTTTCCTGGTGATACCTTGTTTGTACAGCAAACGGGACTACCACAACCATGTGAGATTCAGCTGAGACAGAAACAACAGTGCAGATTCTTCTGTTTGCTATGTGTAGTCTACAGGCTGAGAAGAAAGACTAAATCATTGTTCCAGATATCATCTTACCAAAATGGAGAACACCTCCAAGATCAGTCATCCCAAAACACGTTAACTTAAATCAGAGATGTCATGCTGAAAATGGAGAAAATAAGAATTGTCTTCCTCTCTGAAATGACACCATGTATGCTGCTCACAAAGTGAACAAAAGTGTTTCAAAGCACCCTTCAGTCAACAGGAAAGGGAATTTTGTGGTGGTTTTATAACCATTTCATCATCCCTAAACTTTAAATTTAACGATCTTTACTATTCAGCATTTATATGGAGTTTGTGTTCTTTTTTAAGTAAAAAACCCTCTTTAAATGCCAAAAGTTTATTTCAAGAAATAAATGATATTATTCTAAGAAGAGCATTCTAGAAAATAAGGGTATGCAAAAATAAACTAAAGTTTTCTGAAAAGCTGCACATGGTAAAGAGATAAGTACAGGTACTCATCCAAGCATGACTTTAATGAGTTAAGGAACATTTATTTCCTCCATTTTAGTAGTCAGGAAATGACAGCTACTTTTTAGAATTAGGAGACTTCCTCCAAAGACAGTGAGGACACGTTATTGGCTTTGGAAAAAACATTCAGAGCACTATTCTTAGCTCAGGAGAGGGGCAATGGTACAAGACACTTTATTTTCAGCATCAAAAATCTTCACATCTCAGCTAATCATGTTC
Source organism: Luscinia megarhynchos (assembly GCA_034336665.1). NCBI lineage: Eukaryota > Metazoa > Chordata > Aves > Passeriformes > Muscicapidae > Luscinia > Luscinia megarhynchos. The sequence goes on from CM067565.1 coordinate 67,093,733, forward strand.
CAAGCCTGAAACCCAACCACCTGCTTCCCTTTTGTCCTGGCATCTGCCACTTCCACATTGGTCAGCAATTCCATGGCAGACTCAGTTAAATTTAAGTTGCTATGATCCTGCACAAAAATGTCAAATTTGAAAACGTGGCATTTCCAAATGATTTTGTATAAAGGAAAAAACCTTTCAACCTGCTACAGTATCAGTGGGTTACTAATGTAACCAACTAATGCGATGTTTAAATTTGATATTGGATGAAGATGTGGGAACACTACAAGTATTCTGCTCTGCCACTTAAACTTGTGCTCTTTTGTAGTCCACTAAAGAGGAAAGAAAGCTTAAATTCAGCAGGTCAGAGATCTGATTTTTAGCTAGTGTTTGAGAAAAAAAGTGCTTTAAATATGTCAGATTATGGTAACAATAATCACCTGTTTCTCTTCACAGGGAGAGTGTGTGAACATTATAACAGAAATACTTCTGCCTATTCTGCCTACTTTCTAAATATGAGTTGAAGTGAAAAGATCAGCCATGAAGAAGTCAAAGCTGGGAGTAAGAGTGTCCTATAATACAAAAGCAAGTTCTACACTTAAATGTGTCTAAATATTCTCTTGGTTATTTTTTAAACTCTAAGCTTTTTCTTTTTATCAGGAGCTTTAACCATATAATAAATGTTTGTTTGCAAGCTTTTATCAGGTATATATATATAGCTAATTAATTTTTAACCAAAGCTTAATTTTACTTTGTTGTTCTTCTGTGTGCTGCTGAGGTCTTATCAATCCTTTTGATTGCACAAACATCACATGATCAGCTTTTGTTGTTTGTCATGGATACGAATGCAAACAAAACTTGTCATAAAGATTGGGCTTCTAATGTCTACATGACACCGGGAAAAAATCAGGTGTTGGTAGGAGCTGGCTAGTGCTGGTCCCTGAGGTTTCTGTGCTGCACACCAGTGACTGAAATCCATCAGCTGATGAAGTGGTTGCCTTCCTCCAAATCTCCATGTAATATGTTATATTTCAGCAAATCACAGGTTTCCTTAGGGTTCTCTTTCCTGGGTCTGTACTAGCTGCCATCTACACCCAGCAGCCTTGTCTCCTGCTGTTGGTGGCTCATTTGAGAGTGCTCCTTGTCTCCTGCTGTTGGTGGCTCATTTGAGAGTGCTCCTTGTGGAGTCACAGCCCAGTGTGCAGGGTGCTCTTGCAGCAGCATGCGTGCTGGTGTGCATGGATGATGTGCATTGCTGAGCATGGCCGTGCACCCTGAGCATGGCCATGCACCCTGAGCATGCTGCTGGGGCCACAAAAGCCCAGCAGGAAGGACTGGAACATATGAGAGCAGGTTGGTGATTGAGGGTCCTGTGAAAGGCTCTGAAAAGGTCTGAGTGCCCTGCAGAGTTAACCAGGATGCCTAGCTAAAGCAGGGTCTGTTTGGAGTAAGTGAATCCAAAGTCTGCAGCTCAGGGACAGTCAATATAATACCAGAAAGATAGAAATACCCTTGTTAAGGCCCACTTTCCAAGCTAATTGCCATCTATAAGGTTTTTTTTAAGCTTTATTGTTAAAGGCCAAAGAGCTAAACTGATGATGTCACCAGCCAAACATGGGTTGCTAAACAAAACCCTTCAGCAAAATATGGGAGGAACACACTGTAAGCCAGAACAAAGTGTGATCTGGTTCACTGCAGTCTATGTACTCCTTGGGTACATCTAATGAATACATCCTTTTCCTGGAAGGAAGTTAAAAATCATGAGTTATGCATGTATGGCTTAAAAAACAGCAAAAAAAAAAAAAGCTGTAAAAATCTCTGTGTGCCACCCTTAAATATCAAAAGTGTCTTTTTGATATTGTTTTTTTTCTTATTTATTTTTATTTTGCTAGTGAGATATTAATCTGTGTGTTTACTGAGTGTTTGGCTGCCAGCAACCACTCAGGTAATAAATCAGAGGGAGATTAGAAAGTTGTTTGCACTTCTGAAACAAACTTCAAGGTTTCCTGTGAGCTATCAATGGTTTAACCAAATTGCTTGAAACAAGAAAGAAAACAGTTTTCTAGACAAAACTAAAATGAGAGCTGGTTTTCAGTCCTGAATCCAACAGTCCTCTTGAAAAATCCTATTTTTTTTTCCATATTTGCAATTATGGCTAAGGCTTTGTGAAGGAATCCTCAGAGACATCACTTGCTTGGCGCTGGAATCAGGTTGGACTGGCCAGAGACCAGAAATGAAAGGTACTGTCAGTACTAAGAGCAAGTTTGTTCCAGAGATTTGCAGATGCTTGAAGTAGAATTGCTTCAGATTGCCAACATTTTTCATATTGATCCAGGATTTAAACTTTGAATAGTCTTTTACTTGCTAGTAGCATGTTATAATTCTGTTCTGATTTAAAAAAAAAAAAAAATTACTATAAACTTTCCATCCCTTATAACTGTTCAGGGCTAAACAATTTGAGACTTGTATGAAGGTTAGAATTCTTTGTATAAGTATGCCTTTTTTCCAACTCTATGGCCAAATTAGTATAGGTTTATCATGCTATATAACTCTATTAGCTTAGTGCCTCATTGATTGCACTTGACTGGAAGTTTTCTCCAAAACAAAAAATTTAGTAAATAGTTTCAAAATATTACCATTTTTCAATTTTTGAACACCATGAAATTATCAAATTGACTTCTGAGTTTTGTATTTTCAACTTAATTTAATGTTTTGAACCACAGATAAATATAGGAGTTGCATCTTTTTTTCCTTTTAAAAATTATTTCTGTTAATTATAAAAATATTGGCTGTGAATGAGACACACCAGGCCTTCTAAAAGAAGGATGAAGGAGTGAATGGGGACATAATTTTCTGTGAGTTTTCTGGGGTGGCAAAATTTTCAATCCATAAAGGTGGCTTGTAAGAAAACAACCACTGATCCTTTCAGCTCTGTGCTAATCAGGATGATTTATTAAAAGGTTAAAAGTGTATTAACAGTAATCTTATTGTCTCTTTATGTGTGATTGAGCTCTCTGTTTCCTGTAGTCTTGTTATTAAAAGAACTATTTCCTTAATAGATTGCATTAGGTTGTGCAGCAAAGGTAAATTATGATTTATATGCACTTGAACAGCATGCTAAGACAAATGTGGTTCTACTTAAAGTGTTATATTTATTTAAAAATTCTCAATGTAAAAAATTCTGTAGAAATAATTATTCATGAAGAGATTTCCTGCTATTCTGAATGTGTCAAAAGGCTGGTTTCAGCTTCACTGGCAGTTTTCCAGACAAAACTAACATCAAACTAGCTACATGCACTTAATGCTTAACACAGACTGTGTACACTGAGTACACGAAATATTGATTCCCAGCTTGAATTCTTAAGGCAACTAGTTCATGGTGAATTAAAATATTAATTGCCTCACATCTTCTTTTAAACAACAACTTCTTGCAAGATTTAAATGCAAATTAAAAGCATCAGGGAGAATTCATAACTGGGAATGATTTGGGCCCTGATTTATTAATACCACCCCATACAAGTCTTGGAAACTCTGTTGGTGCATAAACCTTTCATAAGCACTAGGGTTTAAACAAAGGTGATACTAGAGGAGAGGCAGGAGCATTCTGACAGAATTGGAGTAAAACACAAGTTTTGTGAATGTCCTGTTTCAGCTGGAGCAATAGAGTGGAAATTAGCCTCCTGTACCCTAGACAGAAAGAATAAATTCATTCCAGGATGATCCATGTGGACAATGGAAGAATTAATGAGCTGGAATTTTTACTTTTTTTGCCAGCCTGATACAGAGAGTCTGGAAAGGTCATCTTTTTCAAAAGAGAGAATTATTTTTGTAGGAGTCATCTTATTTGCAGAATAAGACATACTGTCTCTCAGCAGATTTGGTGCAGTAGAATAAGATATGAAACCACTCAGGAAACGCATTGATTTTGAGCAAATATTTGGGGTAAAATTATCTGCTGCTATAAACAGAATCTGTTAATTTTTATGTGAAATTGAACAGTTGTGCCAGGAAAAGAATGTGTCTTTATATTTGCTCGATTCTGCCTAGAAAATAATCAGAAAATAAACATTAGCTTTTCCTAAACCCAAGTCAAATGAAAAAGAAGCTGGTATAAAATTTGCATTTTGCCATTCCACTTTTTCTCATATTCCCTTACTAGCGTGTTGTGCAGTTATTTCTCCTCGATCTTGAAAAATCTAACTTGTGATTATATTAAACCAGAGACAGACAGATGCATTTGACAAATATAAATTACCTATTTAGAAGCAGTGCTTCTGATGTAATTGCTTAAATGGAGCTTAAGCCTAAATGTCAGTACAACATTCACTATGTATTTGTCTGATCTATTCTCAGTGTGTCATCCAATAAGCTCTTTCAAGGTCGATTTATTTCCATATTTGTGAAGATTTGTTTTTGCTGATACTGACTGTAAAGGATCTTTTTTTTATGTATCATTCTAGTGAGCAAGCACTAGTGGACACACACTTTTAACCAACTTGGCCATTTTCAAGTTTGAAATTCCTGAGATGCTTCAGGAGAAGGTGATTGTATCAGGCTTTACACGACTGGCATTTTGAATAGGGAGATGTCTTTACATGCCTTGCAGTTCTGCAGCTGAATATCACCTGCCCAGTTGGGGAAATGCAAACTCCTTTGCCCTGTTCTACCTTTTCAGCTCGTCAGATTTCTTCATTTGCTTCAGAGGAACTTTAAAGACATTAAAAGGGCTGAGATTCCCCCCACCACCTTCCACTGCTCTGACTGACAGCCTTACAAGAAGATAAGGTAAATTGTTTCAGCCAACCAGCAGGTTGATCCATCACCATGTGTTACTGAGGAACTCCTGAAAATAGCAGTATGTAAAGCACCTGTAATCAATCAGTTCTCTCTTCTTCTGGCCACAGTGACTAAATGATAAAGATACATAAATCCCTTAGAACTTTTTACTTAGAAGTTCTGCCATTAATCAACAAAAACAAAATTAAGATATAAGAAAACATAATGAAAACTGTGACAAAATATTGTTTAGTGAAATTAGAAAACTGTATTTTCCATGAAATATTAATCCAAAGCAATATGATTTTATTGTCGAAATAGATTATGTATGTAATAGGTCTTAAGCCATGGCCATGAGGGGATCCAGAAGTTCTGCTAACAGAGATGGGGTGAGATATCGATATGGATGGATTGCAGCAGTGTTTGTATCTGAGAGAAACAGCAGAGACAGAAAAAAAAACCAACAAAAAACCCCAGCAGCAAAAAGTAGTGGGCAGCCAAAAGAACACTTGCAGCATAACCTGAGATGAACAAACAGAGCCTTTGTATATTGCAAAATACTGGAGTAGGGAGTAAACACTTTCTTTTCTATTTGATTCTTGTTGCTTTCAGAGGGATCAGACTTCTCTATAATTCTTTTTATTTACAAAGAATATGTGCAAACAAATATGTGGCCGTGGCATATTCTGTCAATACAGAAAGAACACCATAAAATTGTTTATGATGAAGCAGTCTAGTGGAATGGGATACCAATACACTAACATAAAAAAATAACATGTTCAAAAGGCATAAAGATGGTTAGTTTTAATGTGTCTTTTAAAAGAAGACTTAGGGGGAAAAGTATTTTACAAATGTCCCAAACACCCTCTGGCTTCTGTGGAACACAGTGATCAAGATCAGCGCGCAAAGATTCCAAGACAGTCTCTTTTTTATCTCCTTTTTTTTCCCAGCCAAGGCAGTTTGTACTGAATAAATGCATTTCAATAAGCTTGCTATGATTTGTTTTTTACACACAGGGCCAGAATTTGGCCTTGACACACAAGCAGCCCAGAAACTTCTCCATGGTTTTTATGGACTCCATGTCAGTGGAGAACAAGTGCATGTCCTCTTTCTTATAATTTTTCCTTCTTTGAGACACAAGTATGCAGAGCAGGGCACACACAGGGCATTCCTGCCCAACAGTAAAATATTTGGTCACAGGTTTAGAGCAGGACTGCAGAGGCCTTTCTACCTCATGAGCACTGAGAACTGACCTGTATAATAGATGATCTCCTTCACCTGGTGCTGTGCTTGTACATGAGGGACATATTTGTGAACTAAACAGAACATTGCTATAAAATGGGGAGTAACTCTAAGGTAGTGCAACACTGGTATTTTCTGTGCATTTCAGATCTCTTATGACTGCTTGCTTAACAAAAGACTGAAAGGACTTCTTGACCAGCTGAATTTTGTACTGGCACAAATTTTACGATATAAAGTTTTGATAAAATTAATTATTCTATGAAACCATTGTCCTAAGAATGTGCATTATTGTAACACATACTAATACTAAATAATTTAGCAGTTTTACAAAACATTTCTTACCTAGAAAGTAATACCACTGTTAATATTTAAAAACTTGCTGTAGCACAGTCAAACTAAACTTTTAGGATCTTTCTTTGCACCAAGATGACAATAAAAAATTTCAGTACAGAAAAGCAGCAAATTTATGGTAGCTGAAAGAGAATATGGAAGACATTAACTTCATCAGAATCATGAGAGTTGCTATAAGAAATTTAAGAAAATCACTGGCTTTAGTAAAGTGGGCCGGGTTGACACTAAATAGAAAATCATTTTCCAAGAGGTAGAGTCTAAGAAACTTTCAGAAATTGTGAAAGAAATAGCAGAATAGCAGTAATTAAATTAAAAGCTACTCAGTATCCTCTGTTCCCAAAAAACCAGTCAAGCATTAGGACATCTCCATGTTCTGATCTTATGGAATTTACGAGTTTTGAGAAGATACAAAAAGATAAGCTTTAACCTTTACAATTCTGTGGCTGCTCAGATAAAGCAGTATTACTCCTGAATCTGTATTAATTTTGTCAAAAGCTCCACTACTGTGACAACAGGAGGCTCTGGATTCGTTTAGAATACCCAAATAAGGAAAATCTAACTTAATAATTTGGACCAGGGGCTTTAATTTAATTCTTTCCTATCCCAGTGACTTGCATAGTTAGAATGCTGTTGTCTGCTTCCACAGTGAGTTTCTCAATATTTGCTTTAAAAATAGGTTACTTTCTGTCTGTCTCTCTGTCTCATTATTTTTCATATGGTTACTGGGGTTGGAGCTTACCTTTAAAAAGGAGAAGTATGTGGTGGCACGCTCCCCAGTTTATGCCATAAGCTCCAGTGGGGATCGTGATGGCTGCATCCACCTTACTCTGTACTTTGGGGCACAGATGACAACTTGGAAGCTGGGCTGCAAGGGCAATCCAGGCATCTTGCAAACACTGCAAATATCACTGTAAGTCAATCATCTTACTCCACAAATAGCGTCCATGGGGCCATTGAGCTCTCATGTGCTACAGCAGGTGGCACATCAGGATATTCCCAAGTAGGGACATCTCTTGAGGTTACTCCTTGAGGCCGAGAGAATCCTCATGGTGTCAGATATTCAGTAAGTGATTAATAGCATATAAACTTTGAAATCTTAGCTATGTCATCTAGAGAATTGATTACGCATATATAATCCTTTAGGCATTAACCCTTGACCAAGTCTGGAACCTGGAGTGGATTCAGTCACATTTACAATCCTCTCTGAGAAGGAATTTAAAAAGCAGGGGCGTCCTTTCTGAACAACAATGGGAGAGGTATTGGCAGTTTTGTCTGGTCCTGTCTTCTATGCAGTAAGTGTACTTTGCCATGGAACCATTTACCACTGAATGATGTCATATCAATAAAATATATTGTTTCTTCTTTCCTGTGAGTGAAGGGCACAATTCCAACTGTGAGAAATTCCTGTGGACTAAGTAACTGGAAAAACCATGATCATTTAGTGAAATTCCTTAATTTATCACACATACTTGATGTGCTTCTTCCAAAAGTTCTGAAATTGCTCAAAATCACTCTGCATACTTACTGCTTTTAACACACAACAAATATATGAGAAAAAGAATTTTAAAAACAACAATGAGCCTTGCACTGTGCAACGATGCACAGTGACATTTCAGATAAAGCTGTGCAGAGAAATAAAATTTGTTTCCTATTACTGCGTTACCATGGGTCTTAATAGCTATCTGAAGGTTGCTACAGTACTCTCTGCTTGCTATTGCTCAGTATTTCAAGGTATTCTTTTTCTCCCTCTTAGTAGTCTAACAATTCCTCGATCATGGCTTGTATGTTCTGAGCCCTGCTTATATTTCTTGTGTCATTTCTGCCCTTTTACTCCAAATCCCAGCCTTTTCAAGAACATGTAGGTGGAATCTGGGACAAAAATTCACAATTCCCTTTTCAAACTGGAACTGTCTCCTAGACTAATTTGATGATTCAGAAAAATATACGTGTACAATTAGTCTGCAGTAACAGTGTGAGTCCTCTGTGAAATAGGCTCTGAGAAGGACAAATATTAGAACATTAATCTGCATGTGAGGGGGTGGTGTAGCCCTGGAGTGCAAGAGTGATCAAGAGCAACTGATGCTGTCAGGGAATCTTGTGACATTATTTTTAAATTTAGCTGTGTACCTTTTACATTAAAAAAAAGAGAACAATTACATCACACAACACATTATCACATTTATTTACTAAAATTGTCAGTATAAAAAAAAATTATAGTTACCATTAGGAAATCCAATTTTTGGTTTTCCTAATTATTCTCAAACTATTCTGATGGGATTTTCCTATGGTTTCTGAGATGAACCATGAGAGAAACAGAAAACCATAAGGAATTGTGTAATATTGATGCTGATTCAGGGGAGAGAGTGATAACATAATAGGAAAAAATAAATTCACAATTTAAGATTAAAAGATGCTTGTATTTATTACTGTTCAAAAAGCAATCTGTTGTCACCAAAAGGCAGAGATTGCTCTTTGACCAAGGAATAAAAAGCAGGTGTCTGTTGAGGTCCACAATATTTTGTTCAGCCTCTGCCAGGGACAATCTTTTTAATGACAGTACACAAAAGAGGTTCAGAACCATCTTTGCAGGAAAATTCAAATCACTTGAATCTCAGTGTTCATGGGTTTATGTTCTACGTTAGTAAAATCCTTATTTCCGGCCCAATGGCTGCCTATGAAATTTTATTAGTCATAAACATAACATTGTCTGTAGCTCCTGCCTGTGACAGAAAAGCCCAAATACTAATACCCAGTGTTTACCTTAGGATAGAAAGAATGACTGCAAGCAACTCAACTATTGCTTTCTAGATAAGCCATCAAAGCTGGCTGTAGCCCTGGTCTTAGCACATTATGGGTGCTGAATAAAATGAGTTTGCTTGTATCAAAAAAATAATTCACTCATCAAAGGCATGGTGCACCATAAGTACAATAACAGGATACAACTTATTTGTGTGACTCAGGTGGAACTGTTGGTCTCAAAGTCACAGGAAATGGAGTACATTTATGAAACTGAAATATGCTTAATGTGTCTTATATTATTTTCTATATGCAGTGATCCAGTTATCAATAATGGCATTTAATCTGGAATTTTGTTGCATTCATTTTGAATTTACTGCATGTAGACATACATGAGCACATATATGAGCAATTATTTGTATGTAATAATAAAAAAGTATTCCAGTGGAGAATGCTCATGTTAATTTTATATCTTATTAAAATATTGATAATAAGACATTCTTCAATGTAAAAAATTTTAATGTTTTAATTTTAAATGTACTGCTTTTGTTTATTTAGGCTTAGTAAAGTCAGTTACCAAAGTTTTCAGTAGTAACTGTGCAGTACCTGCCAACAGTTAGTTAACAATTAAGATAACATTATAATCAGCAGTAATCTCTGGGTTTGAATTTTAAGTTTCTGGCAGATCTTATTAGCTTTTATAGCTTAAAATAAATATTAGAATTCAAGAAGGAAGTACAGAAGATAAGAAAGTTAAAATAGAACAAATGGGATCAGAAAGAAGAATGGATGGGTGGGTTAAACCTAGGAACAATGAATGGGTGGGCTTGTCCCTGTGGATCTAGCAAAGATTTTCTTTAAAATTAAGAAAGGGAAAGCAATCATGCTTTCAGTGCCCATTTTAGATCCAATGTACATGTATCTGGATTCCCTCATGTCAAGAAAGCAGATTTCCATCAGGTTCAAATTTTCTGCAGTCTGCTAATCATCAGAATGAACCAAAGCAAGTTCTGTCTTAAACTCAACATATCTAGGAAGAGAGTTTTAGAATAATGCTGATGTCATGTTACTCTGTTAACATCAGTAAATGTTTCCATGTGTTTTGGAAATTCACAGCAGAGTTTTTTAAAATAATATTTTACAAAACAAAAGCAGTAGGTCTTTTTTTCTCATACAAAAGTAGTGAGAAAAATCACAGAAAATATGTTTGTGTAAGAACATGACCAGATGGTGCCCAAGCCACCAAGTTCTTTAATTTATTTGATATTACAAAACTATTAGCAGGTTATTCTACAACATTCATTTTTCCATGCTTAGACTTCATCATCTTTACTCTCAAAGGTTTTTCCCACCCCAAAAGCATCTGAGATTTCTGTAATTCAAGCCCATGATTTTTTTGCCTGTGGCAAGAGGATTAATTTCCTTCCTCTTTGTAGATATTTTGTACATGTTAAATAATTACTGTGTCTTTCTTTCTCTCTCTCCCTTGTTAATTTGCTGAATAACTACATTTTCCTTCTTTGATGGCTATTTTCTAAGTTTATGACAACTTTTTTGGTTTGTACCCAGTCTTTAATGGTCAGCACTGTATATAACAGCATAGGTTCAAGTTGACCCATGGAGTATAGCTGAGTAAAGCTAGAGGATTGCTTCAAATCTCATATATGCCTTCTTTACATATCTCTGAGATGCTTTTGGTATTTTTCCTGAACAGGCATCATTGTTGATACATATCTAATTTGTAAATCACAATGAACTGCTTAGTTTCCATGCAGAACTTGGTTTGCCAAGCCTAAAATATAATAACCTTTGTTAATCTCTAAAAATAAATATTTCAAACTAATTTGAATATGCTTTGGATTGAAGTCTTTTCCAGGAAGGTGCAGCTAAATATTAATGTGTTGATATGAAGAAAGGTGAGGCATACAAAGACCTGTTTAAGGAAAGTAGACTCTAAGGATGGTACAGTGGCAGCATCCACTGGTGCTCCATTTCATCTGAAAATGAAAAGGAATATGATTATTGCACTTCCAGCACAATAAATGAAATTCTTTGACTGCAGTCACCCTATGAGCACAGGCTTCTACTGGCAACCACTCCCTTAACACTGCTTTCCACCTGCTGACATGCTTGCCCACCTCGTCTTGGAGAATGTCAGCTATTAATGAAGATAAATGATATGAGCTTGCAGAGCTCTCAGAGATAAGTCAGCCTAATGACACAGAGTGCCCATCAAATAGTGAGATTTTAATTTTTGAAGTTTTTTCCTCTCCAGGCTTTTCTTACAGTAGACACAGAAGTTGTGGTTAAGAGGTCTGTGTAGGAGGAATAGTGCTTTAGGTTCATAGGTTCCAAAGCCAGGGGTAATCAATCTAAGAAGGAAATGGGTTTGGACTGTGTCCCAATTGCTAGATATAGCTGTTATACCAGTTGTTCCAGAACTATTGGAACTGCTCAGGTCTTTTACATAAATAATGAGAAAACTCTCCAGTTCTACTATTCAGTAAGCATGGGGGTTGTGGGGTGCTCAGAAACACTAGTGTGAAAGTCAGCAGGTTTCACTAAAATATTCAGAAATCCCCTGATGCTGTATTCATTCTGCTCTGTTCCCAGATGGATGTGGTGTGTGCAGTGCCATCCACAGAGCTGCTGTCTGCGTCATCTGTTCCTCCAGACACAAACCCTATTTATGATTACAGCTCTGTTTGCAGTGCTGGGCCTGCATCAAGGCACCCTTTCCATGCACTGCAATTACAGATGAGAAATGCAGGAAGAGTTACAAGTTGAAGACACAGTAGAGAAACAGGCAATGGCAGTTTTCCACTTGCATTAGCAATGTAAGCATCCTGTGGTGAGAGAAAATTCTTTTGTCCTCAGTGAAACTGTGTTAGGTTCTATCCATAGAGGGGATTTTCCACTGCTGTAGGAAATCTCTAGAATAGGTTGGCAATCCAACTTAGAAATCATAATCAGGGAATCACTGTTTCAACTGGATAAATAAGTATTTTTGCTTTTTTTATGCTGAAAGTTTCTAGCATACTCAAAATAAATCTTGCAAGAAACATTTCTGCTCTTTAAATGATGATGAACTTAAGGACCTTATTTAAGACATTTCATTCTCCTTGTTATCCTTAGATCTCATCAGTGGATATATCATTTGGATATCAAGGCTAAAGCGCTTTTAAAGTTAACCCCAAAACAAGTTCTTCCAGCACAAATATTTGTACCTTTTTAAGAACAAGATAACAATCATACCTGAAACACAAACAACCAATCTTGGGAGCAGACAGGAGCAAACTGTGATTATAATGTGTGATTTACCATAATGCTGACAGACGGTTCAGACAGAGATGACAGCCTGCCTGAGATCTTTTGGGACTACATGCAAATACTAAAATCTACCTTCAGTGTAGAGTCAACATGCTATAGTGATTGCAATTTTCATGATCTCAATGTGTTTTTATAACACTGTGAAACTGAATAATTACAGAAATTATAATGACAATTTTGCTTTTTTTATCAGGTATTTTGAGAGCCATCAATACTCTTGATATTTAAAAGAAAAGGGACAATTCGAGAAGCAAAAAGAATGCTAAGAAATTTCAAAAAAAGCTTCACATTGTCACTGCACTAATCCATAACACACCTTTTTATGTTTGGGGTTTGCTTGCAATCCTGAATCTCATCCCAAAAAGAATACAATAATTTTATGAAGTGTAGATGGAGAGTTACAAATATGACCAAAGTAACAGTCTTCACTCAGGAAGGTACTGAAAAGATGTCTTCATTTCAAAATGAAAGAGGCAGTAAACAGACCTCTTTCACAGGATTAAAGTGAGCTTTCCTGCCTTGAAATGTTGAGGATGTCAAGAGGCTGTTAAACTCAGAGGTATACTTCTGGCCCATTATATCCCTACACTCCAATTTATCCTGTTCTGATAATCTTATTCAGTCAGCCACTATCCACTGCTATGAGAGAAGTCAAGACAATTTAGATCTTAAGCCACCATGCTGTTTTTCTCATCTGCAGATAAGAGCTATCTGATCCAGAATGCTCCTTGACTCTACTCTGCATTGCAAGGTTGACCTTGTTCTTGATATTTTATAGGAAGTCAGAGTTTAATCTTATCACTTCTCGTGGAAAAGAATAACTTTCTCTTCTGTGCTGGTTTGGGGTAGAGTTACTTTTCTTCCCAGTGGCTAGTATGGAGCTATGTTTTGTATTTGTGCTGAACACAGGGCTGATAATATGGGGGTGTTTTTGTTATTGGTGAGCTGGGCTTACACACAGATTTTCTGCTTCTTGCATTGCCACTCTGGCAAGGAGATTGGGGATGTATGGAAAATTAGGAGAAGATGCAGTTTAGAGAGCCCTCCTGGAGGAAGCTGAACCCTTTCATGTCCATGGGAAGGAGTGAATTAATTCCTTGTTTTGCTTTGCTTATGTGTGCAGGTTTTGCTTTTCCTATTAAACTGTCTGTATCTCAACCCACAAGTTTTCTACCTTTTACTCTTCTGATTCTCATCCTAGTTCTGCTGGTAGGCAAGAGAGTGACCACTGTGTGGGCCTTGGCTGCTGACTGGGATTAAACCATGGCACCTTCCAAGAAAGCCCTGCACATATCTGAGCTGTTGTTTAGAATCAGGTGGGAAAGACAGATTCACTGAAATCTGCTCTAAGAAATGCACAGAGTACAGCATCCATTCTTAACAAGTTGAAGGTTTTGTTAAGCTGTGTTTGAGAATAGGATTAGATTAATATGATGTAGCTTTGCAATTGTAATTTGGTCTGATCATTATTATGCAGGTAGATATACATAAAAATAAAACCTGGGTCGAGAGACCTGCACCAACTTTTCAGATTTCATTGGAAGTGGCATTAAAAAAAAGGAAAAATGTGTAGATACAATGTTTTGCATTATTTTCTTCATGTTTGGTTTAACTTTGATGCAAAATCTTAAGCCTTTCTCCACAATCCTCCTGCACAAGAGCGTCCATAAATATGTACAAGAATCAAACTGATTCTCATGTAGTTTTAAGGGCTTGTTAAAGTGTCACAAATGGGGAACAGGACTTGATTATATAAACTGAGACGCTTTAAAATAAAGGTCATGCTGGAATGTGAGTGATGTGTATATCATATATAGCACATCAGATGCATTCAGAATGAATAACTAATTCAGAAAAACCGATGCGTTCTTGTTTGGTTTTGGGGCTTTTTTGGTTTTTTGGGGGTTTTTTTTGTTTGTTATTTTTTGGGGTTTTTTGTGGGGAAGGGTTGGAGAGAGAGAGGAGCAATGATTTTAGATATTTGAAGAAATTATAAAGTAAGTCTCGGCACAGAAAATATCGAGGGAACATTTTTAGAATATCTATTACTTGCCATATACATATGCATTCCACAAAATAAATTTTAAAACAATGGAATAAAATTTCACATTTAAAAGTGTGGTTGCTGGCAATTCTCAAGAAAATGTAACTAAAATTTTAAGTCATAGTGAGAGCTGGTCCAGGAAATGATTCTGTGTCACTTGGCACACAGCATTTGAGAGTAAAGGACTATTGTTTCTTTTTGCACAAGGGATATTTCCTTAAAGCAATTTATTTCTGCCTGAATAAAGGAAATTTAGGAAGTTGTTATTGGCTGAATGTTTTTACATTGAAAACAAAATTTTGCCTCTGTTCCTTCTTGAAGGTCTATAAATTCCTTCTGTACAGAGTGATATCTTCACCATTTTGCCTGCAAAGTGAGGCTTTTGCCTGCTTTAGAGTTTGTCTCTGCCGGGGCACAAAAGGAAAATGGAATGGTGACAAATTAATTCAAGTTGTCTACCAATTCTTGCAAAAGTTTAAAGTGAGAAGTGTTTCCTTGAATACTCTTGTCTTTCCATGAACTCTATATTTGGATTTTAAAGAAGTCAGCTGCCTTTTGCTTTGCCTCGGTGGTAGTGTCCCTGTGAAAACACTGACATGAGGCTCTTCACCAGGAGTTTCCAGGTCACTAGTCCCCTTCCGTGGAGATGCTGTGCAGCTACTCGAGGGTTGCCTGCCAGTGTCAAATAGATTGGCTCATAAAGGGGCTTTGGTGATCAGTTCTATCCTGAACTAAATAGTAATTTATTATAACATAAGCAAACAGAAATATGGCAACCCCTGGTAGTGGTGTATCTTGCCTAATACGTTAATGTAAGCATGGTTCCTGCCTACAGTAACATATTAGCTGCTTGTGAGCAGAGACAGAAGAGACCTTTTCCAAAGCAGTTAGTTAAGACCAGCTGCCACTTCCTATAAAACAGTGTCCAGTTCATTTAATGAGTCTAGACATTCATCTATCAGTGTGTCTTTATGTAAGACACAAATTCCTAAATCTAGAAGCAAGTGCTTTTTTGCTGTTTTTCTTGAGTGCTGCATGATAAGCTTGGGGACAGAAAGTCCTAAAGAGGAGTTTCTGAGCACTGAAAGTGAAATATATGTGGGTTGTTAATAGTACAGTCTAGATTAATTATTTCATTCTTCCCAAAGACTTTTTTTGGCAGCACTCTGTAGGCATTATCTAGGACTCTAATCATTCTTGTGCTCATGCAGTCATCTGGTTGTGTAGTTACATGGCCTTCAGCTGGCCAGCATATGCATGAATCCAGTAACACCAGCAAAAACCTGAATTTGGCAAGGAATCCAGGTATTTTCCCCAGTCCACTTTGGGCAAGCAGATGACATGGGAGCACACATAATGCTAGGTTCTGTTTAGAAATTACAGTGAGAGTGAGGAAAGCCTATAGCTCTAAGTATGTAAACCTCTTTCACTATTTATGGGCGGCTTAGAGAACAGTACAACCACACTGGTGAAGCAGAGAATTCAAAATTTGTGAGGTGCAGGGTATGAATGCTTTTTCCCTGACACATGCCACTGTTTATATTTCCTGACTGGATGCCACAAGTTATTGATATATGAAAACAAAGTACATCAACCAGACATTTATGGCATTTACTGAATTTATTAACCTTTTTTAGATGTGGTTTTGTACAGAGAACAGCCTAGCCACATAAGAAATGGGCATTTTCTCAATATTTAGATAAGAAAATACTTCAAAATTGATTTTTGTATCCTCTCACTCAGGAAAATTTAGTTCTGATTAACACAGTCAGTCTGTTACTAACATATTCTGAAGAACAGGTGGAGTCTAGCTTGTTTAGTTTTCTTCATCATGATGTCATTTTTATTTGTGACTGTCCAAGCTTGAGGTTTTTTTCACTTTTATCTATTTTATCTATTAGTATTCCTTAATGGTGAAAAGGGACTTCTTAAACAAGTTAAATATATGCTCTGCAAAGCATTTTTTATCTGGTGTAAAAGCCAGTAAATGAGAAATTGTAAAATAAGCTTGAGAGTATGAAAAGGCTTATTTTCATATATTATGCAAATAAGGAATAAAACAGAAGTATAAAAAAAACCTCCTGAAAAATGTATGAAAAATGGCTAAAGGTGATAATTCTGTATTTTGACTGACTTCCATTTTCAATGCAGACAGACGTAATGCACAGAGTCCTGCAGGGAAGGAGTGAGTTTTGCCTTATTTGGTTTCTGTATATGAGTCAGAAAGGCTTTCCTTTAAGGAGCACACATTCTAATTTCTTTTTTCAAAGCAGAAGTATTCTGGATATAGAAAAAAATGCTGAAATTAGGGCACATTATTCAGATACGTGCTGGAGGAAATCAGTCCATAAGGCAGATAATGTTATCATACTCTTGTTGTCATGGACACGTGGCAAGGATTGTTAAGACTGAAGAAAGACTTAAGCTTTTTCTTTTGAAATTCCTGTTTCCCAGAACCCTGAATATATATATTTTTGGAAGCTATCTTGCTATTTATGGGATGAATAACACAGACCAACTCTTAAATAAAGAGAAGTTACCTTAAATCTTCTGCATATGTCTGCAGTTATAACGTTAAATTATGTTTGTGTGTTTTGTTGTTTACAATGCAATATCCTCCTTCACAAGTTTTGTGAAGAGTTTTTCTCTTTTAAGTGATTGCAGCATCACGTAGCCCATGCCCAAGCTGTATATCAAACTGGAGCCTTAGTGTTACCCATATTGAATGCATTTCCTTTCTCACTTCCTTTCAATTATTGGTTTGGTGGTTACATTTTAGATTTTTTTTTCCCTGTTCATATTTCCCAGGGACTGAATCTCCCCTTCAAACTCTCCAGAACCAGGCTAGGCCATGCTGACCCTTTATGATTTGCCCTTACTGACCTCTGAACCATCCCCATCCCCATCTTTCAACCCTCTTGGGCTCCTCAGTAACATGACAAATGTGTGCCCCACAGGAGGATCCCATGACAGTTTGTTTTTATGCATGCCAGGCAGGAGGGTGTGAGGATGGGCCATACAGACATCAGACTTCCTCAAATCTTTGCATGGGAGTAGCTGCTGCTCTCCCTTACCTTTTAACATTGTGCTCTAGGTCACGTGTTTTGTATCTTCATTTTTTGTGTCTGAGCTCATGTCCACAGCCTTTTGTGGCCACAAATAAATGACTTAGTTAACTGCTCCTACAGTCTTTCCTCTATGCCAAAACCTCCTCCTTTTGCTCATCTATAACTTTCTCTATTTTCAAAGCTCACTATGAAGTACCTCTTAAATACCTTTATATGACACGCCAACAAAAATAAGCTCAATGCTCTGAAGCATGAATCTTCATCGAAATTACTTGTTTATATTTTAGCTTTACTGGTACTAAAAAATTCACTTTTAGAACTGGAGATGACAAATTTCATTTACTGTTCCTTAAATGTGTACAATGTTATCATTACTCACAACAACCCAATCGTGTCAGAAATCCCACACACAAGGAAAAACTGCATTTCTTGATTCCTTTGACATGCACTAGATGTTGAAGTTTGGCTTGGTTTATAAGTTTATTGGCTTAGCTGTATCTAAATCCAAAACATATTAGAAATGGGGTCCAGGGGTCTGGGTCTGCAAGCAGATGGAAAGTCTCATGAAAAAGGCAAGCACAGCACAGCAAACTGAGTTTGACCTCTCTGGTACATGCAATACAAGAGAGGCAAAACCACAGAGCTTTATGTTGCTCTAAATGGATTCATATTCTTTGCTTCTGCAGAAGTTTTGTGCAATGTATCTAACATTCCCTGCTACTTCACAGCTTTGCTGCGTACCTCCTTGTGAAAAAAAAAACCCCAAAAGTGTGATGAAATAGACATGCAATCCACAAGGTTACAAGTGAGTCAACACAGCAGTGTCACTGTCCTTTAGCAACGATATGATTGGTTTGTTTGTTTGTTTGTTTTGATCGTACCGTGTTGCTTTCTGAAGATAAGAAAAATCCTATCTTAGAAGCAGATGTGGGTGGCTGGCCTTCTGACTCAATCAGTCACTTCTCCCACCACCAAGCAGGAATATCTCAGCACACCTCACTCTCCTGAAGCAGATGAGAGACACCTGGTGTCACGGCGGGATTGACAAACCCTTGGTGTCATGGCAGGATAAATAGAAACCTTTCCTGTAAGAAATTTTTAACAGAATGTAAAGGTAACTCAGAAATATTTAAAATAAGCATTTCTTCCAGATATTTCCTTTGTGCAGTCGAGGGAAGATCTGAAGCTGATCTTAGCAACATGACTACTGTGCTAACATCCTGAGTCTGAAATGACTCCCCATTGTGGTTTATATGGCAAAGAAAATATGGCTTAATAGAGCTCTTGTGTTACTCTACCTGCAGGATGTCAGAATCTTAGGATTAGTACTTGACATTTTCATGTTTTACAAAAGAGTACATAACACTGTGTACAAGTGTTTTTAAAATGTCCTCATGAAAACATTGCTTTCAATCTAAGTTTATGAATCTGTGGTTCAGCATCACAGGGACATAAAAAAATCAATTTGGTGACTGTGGGAAGCCATACAGCCTTCATCTACTCTACTCTGCCTCCACTATAAACTCTAAAACTTGGTCCTTGATGGACAGTAAGGTAAATTTAATGCCTTACTCCAGTGGCAGTGGTTGCAATAAATCACAGTGATGACAGCATAATGCAAACAAACTATCAGTTGGCACTGCCTGGGCTGTATATAATGCTTGTCTGCACTCAGGTCCAGTACTAATGGAACAATAGGATGAGAAAATGGGATATGACTGAAATGTGGATTAACTGGATAGGAAGCTGCAGAAGGAAAGTGAAAATAGAAGCATGCTCTCAAAATGCAGGAGAGTTGCTTCCATTGGCAAAGGCTGTTGCACTTTGGCTTTGCTTCATTCAGCTATAGCCTATTTTACTGGCTAACTTTATTATGAAAGGAGGTTGAGGAGGAAGACCTGGATTTAATTTAGTATAGAAATTTTTTGTAAACAAAGCTATATTACCAAATTTGGGTAAAAATTTTGGAAAAGTACTCATTTTGACTTTGATTTAAACAAGCACTTATGATGCTTCTATTTTCCTTTTTTAAAATTTTTTTAATTTGTGTGGGAAGGTAATTTGCATTCAAAGCACTAGTTCAAGATCATTTAAAAAGCAGGTTTCCCTCTTATACAGGCTAAAACGTACAATGAACCTTTTCTTACCAGGCAAGTTGAGAGGCTGTAATAAACAGATCTCCAGATTTTATTTAGGAGGAAATCACACATGCAAGAGAGAAAAAAAAGCTAAACTATTTTTTCTATATTGTTAAAATATGATTATTTTAATCCAGCAAATAGAAATATCACATCAGAGAGAGATGTTATCCACCAACATTTTATAACTTTCCCCCCTGTTCATTGCAGAGTAATGAAACAGAACATGTAAATTTGTTATCATACATAGTTACCATTCAGGTGTTCAGTTTTTGCTGTAAAATATTCTGTTGAGCCTTTATTGAAGTGTTTTTCAGAAAAAAATAACAGCTGGAAAAATGGAGATAGATGGGAAACTTTTAGTTCTGCTCCATTTCTGACAATTTTTTTTTCTGAATGCAACAATAGTACTTGGAAAATGTGGATTTCTACATTATTCCATTTAACTGCAGAAAATGCCACTCAGAAATGCATCAACTACATTAAATTTGTATGTTTTTTTCTTTAAAAGCCTTTTTGTTATCTAACAGGTTTTTTTAAGTCTGTGCAATATTTTTAAAAAAGGATATAATTTTGCCACATGATAGTTAATTAAAACAAGAAATGTTTTTTTAGCCTCATGTAGTAACACTAAAATATTATATATATTTTTGACAGTTAAGATATATGTAAAAACTGGAGAACTCAATGGCTTTCATACAAGAACATACTGCAAATTGCATGAAACATAAAATTATAAGAATAAAATACATGATCTATAGGAGTAACATGAGATGTTATATGTCTGATTTCTCAAGAAAATAAAAAAGGACTTTAAGTTTAAAGACATAATAAGGAAGCAGAAGAAAACAGTTTGTCAGGCTGGAAAGCCTAATGGCTGCTTTCTTAGAGCTACAAAAGTTCATATCTTCCAGGTATAAATAGCTAACAGTTGTCAAAGAAAAAAAATTCAGAATAAACAGTTTGGGTGTGGAAATTGCTCGTACAGAAAACCAAGATCTCAGGCTTTCCTGGAAAATATCAACGTTTAAAAAAAATGTACAAGCTTTGATTGCATTTAGAAGCATCCTTTTGCTTTTTTTGAGGAATGCATAAATATTATAGACAGGCAAGTCTTTTTCTCAACATGTGTTCTAAGCTGAAAATGTTCCTCCCGTGGACTCCATAAGGGAAATGCAGCACAAACTGAAACATCAAAATGTTATAGTTGAAGAAACATAAGGCAGATTATTACAAAATGCAGGCCAGTACTTGTAATTGCTCCTCAGGAGGAATGTATGCAGCATTTTATTTTTTCATAGTGCTGCCTTGCATGCTGCACATGGATGATGTAAATCAATGTGTACTAACAGAGGATTTTCTGGCCAAAGTTCCTCTGTTCCAAGAGTGTGTTTGTTTGTATCTTGCCCCTTATAATGTCAAGTGTTTCAAGTGGAAGAAGCAAGAGGAGCCCTGCAGTTTCTGCTGAATCTGAAATATTTCAGCAAAATGCTGTTTTCTCCTTTTGGATTTCCAGATATTTGTGAGTTTGGGGCTTCTGCAGAAAACAGACAGAGGATGCTGAGCCCTCAAAGTACTTCTAGGGAAGAAAGAGGCTCTGGCTCAGGGAGGTACTTTAGGTGGCTTTTTCTTTGCAATATAGATTATTGCTTTCTGAGGCAGGAAGTGTTCTTGACACACAATTAGGAATATCTCTGCTAAGACAGAAACCAGCAGTAATAAAACCTGAGAGCTGGCACACACAAGCCAGTAGTCAGCTCTTTGTCAGGGTCACCCTGTTTGTCTTGATGTTGGTTGCTTGCTGGTGGCAGGGGAAAGCAAGACTGATGCTGAAGAATATTTTAATGATGAATTTTAATGATCATTTTAAGGATGAAATGTAAGCATTTTGCAGTTGCCCAGATAGCTGCTAGAGCAAGCCAAGGAGTGGCAGGGTGCTTAGCTCCTGGCTCTCACTTTGGCAGTCACACGTGGTGTTTAGAAATGTGCCTGGGGCCCACACGTGGAAGGGAGGCATTTAGAGCTCCCTGTGAGAAAAGGGAGGAGAAGCCCTCGGTGGGCATGGCAGCAGGTGAGCCTGGGGGCAGAGCACAGGGGGACACTGTGTCCTGCTTCTGCTCAGGGGACACAGCACAGATCCTCCCAGGTGCTCTCCATCCTGCTTCTGAGCCTGCCACGAGTAGTGTTTGCAGCTTTACCCACCACCAAGGAAGGGAGGAGCTCTCCCTGTCACCCCCCAGAGACAGTGGCCAAGGAGGGGATGCCCTGCCAGTGTCCCCTCCTGCTGTGCCCTCCTGGGTGCTCCCCCTGCCCCTGCTTGGCCAGGTGTCGGCAGGTGGAAGGGAAAGTCACCCCTGCCACTGCCCAGGTGGCAGCACAGCTAATTGCAGTCTGATGGGATATTACTTCAGGAACTTGAGAGGCAAAGACAAAGAGAAATGCCTAGCTAGTTTAAGAAAAGCAGCATAATTTTTAATGTCTTCACATTGCCAGTGTAGAAATCGAGCACCTCTTTCCACAAATTAAGGAAGAAAATATTTTAAATCACCCTTTTATTGTGCCTAACAGCAAATAAAGATGGTATGAGATGTATCATGCTTATATTGAGTCATATTCTCAAGTGAGCCTTAAGTCCCATTATGAGGGCAAGTTACTTCACTGGTATTTTTCTGATTTTTTTAATACAGGCACTTCTGATGGTTTATTACAGATGACCAGTGCCTAAAAATCCTTTGACCAAATATGGAAACGTATGTAAACTGGCTTTCCATTAAAAAAAGAGTGATTATTTCTCTGCAGGCTGACATTGTATTAATACATAGTCAGATTAAAAAAAAAAATTAATTTGTAAGATACACTGCTGAACTTACATGTTGCTAATGATGTTACCCTGCAGCTTTTCAATATGGTATTGACACTGTTAGTAATTGACCTAAGTGTTCTGAGTTTGCAAGGTCCAAGCTCTGAGGATTGTCATGCCTGCTCAGTCTGAACTTTTATTGACCTGCCAGCAGCTTTACTTTAATGTGGTTTAGCTGTAACAACATATTTCCTAATTGCAGATTGTCTACAGCTAATTTGTTTTCCTTTGCTCTGATGACTCTAACGATGATGTCACATATGGAATCACGGGTTGGTGAGACAGGAGCTGCAGAAGTGGAGACACCAAGCACAGCAGACTGGTGAGAAGGGGACGAGGCAGCCATGATCAGTCAAAGAAATGCACACCTGGGTGACGGCAGGAGAACAAAGAAAAAGTATCCAGCATAGAACAAAGATACCATAGGCAGGAAGTTTGGACATAACATGGAGCAGCAGACCAAAGAAGAAAGAATGAGGTGTGAAAGCATGATAGCAAACATAGAAGAAGGAGGCCAAGTGAGGTAAAACCATCAGCAAGACCACAGTGCTCCTATCAGTGAAACACTCCAAATGCTCAGAGCTTGCCATGAGACCTCCCACTGCCAGAACAGTGAAAGGGGGATCATAACCCTGGGAAAACTGATAGAAACTTCCAAGTCTATTCTTCTTCTTTCTTTTTTCTCAACAATTATATTTAGATTTAAAAATGTCACACTTTTTCAATTTTGATTATATGAATAATAAACTTTTGTCTTTATATACATAAGGCATGCTTATTCTGAGACCGCAAATAAGGTGTGAATGTAACTGTAGGCATTGACTTTAAAAATTTTCCTCTTCTCATTTATGTGTCCTTCATATGTATTAAATTTGGCCATAAATAGGATGTATGATATTATATTCCCTTCATCCTTACTCAGCATGACTATCTGGTCTGTAATATTTCTCTGTGATTGAAATTGATTAGCACTGCCTCCTCCAAAGCCCAGCAACAGCCTCTAAATAATAAAAAGCATAGGAGTCATCTGACATACACCCTGCATTAGCACTGACACCTTTGGCACTATCAGTCCCATTTGTGAGCTGCTACACAAATAAGAGTGAGCACTAAAATAGGTCTCAGTTCACAGTTACTGTAAAGAAACATGCCTCCTATGTAATAATACTATTTCACCAGAAAAGTCAAGCTTATGTCTGGCCCTAAGTTATTATTGCAATAGTATAACTTCTGGGCCTCAAGGACAGTGTCAGTCTGTCCTTCCCCAATGCTTCTCATCTCAGCTGCTGCAATGATTACCACTGGCTGCTCCAGCCATGGAACTATGACGTGGGCCACATCTCTGTTACTGGGATACAAATATCTCTTTTTTCTTTTTCTAAATATAGCTGCAGCTACAAATGGCCAGCCATTAGTGAATTGAATATTCAACAATTTCAATTAAATTGATTGTAGCTATCCTTCAGTTTTTACTGAGCCTGTCTGTGATATCAAAAACACAATATGTATTGCATGCCTCTTCCAAAGATCGAGCTATATTTCCAAATCCCAAAAGTGTATGTGTTTGCCACTAAAAATAATAAATAAAGCTAAAAAAGTCACTACATGCTTAGAACCATCATAAGATTAGAACCTATAATCCTACAAAAGAGTAATTCTTTAAACAGTCTGCTGTGATCCTTAAAATTATAGGAAGTTTGAAAGGGTCTATTGATTCTATGGCAGAACAATAGATGTCCTGTACTTAACTCCTTAATTGATTTTAATGATCCTGATGGATACCAGCCAAAGAGTTGGAACAAGTTGTAAGGTCAAACCAAATTATTCCTTTTGAACATTTCCGCAATCAAATCTTCTTATGTTATAAATTAATTTGAAAAGGAAAATGGTCAATTATAGCACTTCATAATTAGAAACCCACATGCAGAAAAGCTAATGAGATGTATCTGAGATTTTCCATGCTCCATGGAGGCTTGCAGTAGAAGAAACTGAATAATCTGTTTTGTGCCATATTGCACGCAGAATTTCACTTGGTATGGAAAGAAAATACACTCAGGTCCATTACAAGGGGGAATCTTTTTGCTCAGAGTAGAATTAAATGCTTCATGCACAATAGTTTTAGGAAAAAATCCCAACTTCATACTTCAAGCCAATTTTAATATTCAAGAGTATGGAATATTAAAGGTTAATATTTTACCTGATAATTTGCTCATCTGCAATATATCTCTGTGGCTAGGTACACTTAAATCAAGAAAAATGTGACAAAATTCTAATTATTGTATCTCTGTTCCACTGTGGGGTAACTATTTTACTTTTCAAGGCAGGTTGCTTATCTCTCTTTTACCCTTTTCCTTCTCTGTCCCAAGCCCTGATGTCTTCTGGTCTTGCCTCCTCTATTCTCCAAGCTGGTGTGGAACTCAGGGGAGGCTGTATTTGAAAGAGTCAGAGCACCCTTCAAGCCACATGTTGGTTACAAGTGGCCACTCTGGTAGGGCTGCAGGGTGATCTGTGGAGCAGCAGAGGTCTCAGTAACCTTCTGCTCATGATGGAGATCTCTGGCCATGCATCAAGACACTCTTGGCATGGGCACAACATCATACTAACTTGCACTTCAGATGGAAGTTTGGAAACATTTCTGCTTCACTTTTCTTCCTTCCTCTCTGTTCCTCTCTCCTTTCCCATTAATTGTCCCTCCCTAATCCCTCCTTATAGTACTTTTATCGATAATTAAAATACTTATAGTGAAATGCAAACACTGAAGTTAAATCAACAGGAATCTTTGTGCCAAAAGCACACCTTCATGAGTCACCTTGGTTCAGGCTCATTTTACAACTCGCAGAGACTTTGCAAGCAAGCTGGGCACAGCACAGAGAGCACAGCAGTTATTTACTGGGGATAGTGCATGCAATGCATGGCCAAGAGCAACACAGTTGCAGACTAAATATGTTCCTCTGGCTCGAAAAAACACTTCTGCAGGCAGAATCATCTTGTCAGGGATGATTTGGAGAGCCTTTGCCTGCAGAGAAGACTGAGCCTTGGCCTTGCTATGTTACCCACCATAGGTTCTTTACTTCTTCCTATCAGGTATTTTGTATCCTGGAGCTGGCAGATGCTATACAGCATCTGTGGCTGTGGGACACCTTGTCTATCACTTGCCATTTGGTGGCTCCAGCCTCAGCATCTCACACCAGTGCAGCCACATTGAGCCCAGGTCATGCTCCAGGACTGCACAGACACCAGGCTTTGAGTTAGGATGGCTGCACCCTTGGATTCAACACACATCTAATGGTTTGTTCACCTTCTTATTGGACCTACCTTCAAAATAATGGAGGCCAAATTAAGTTTTAGGATTGATCCATTCCTAGAGGAAATTCAAATTGGTTTTGCTCCTCCTAGATGGAGGGAACACCTCAGGAGGAAGCATAGTTGATCAGGGAAGTATCTGTACATCTTGCCAGTCCATACTTGATCTTTGGGACAGGCAGGGTCCCTTAAAGAACCACAAGTAGATCACTGTCTGTTGTCATTGGGAACTGCCTTTTGGGGATGGAGAAAAAGAGCAGCATCCCCTGTAACACAGCAACCTTCAAATGATTTCAGTGAGTTCCTGTTGCTGGTGACCCCTTGACCTATAAAATTCTGTGAGAAGAGATCTTGTCATAGCCACCTTTATTTATGTGGCAAGATACAGGGGAAGAAAAGCATCAGCCAAGATGACGTAACTCCAAAGATTTGCTGGTGCCACAACAATCTCTATCAGCTCAAAGCCCTAAGTCTAATGGAGTATTTTTAAAAAGTTTTGTTAAATTTAGATGAAATGAATTGGCTGCATGACCTTGCTAACAAGAACAAAACTGATTTGTTTTCTAGAAGGAAGTGCTTGTACTTCAGCAACAAATCTTGACCTTTTTCAGCAGTTCATTTTCTTTGGTTTAACAATTTCAGAGCTATTATTTTCACTTGCAACAGCTTATGGAAAGCTTTGAGGCTGTAAAAAAAGTTAACAAACTTGTATTCTTATCTTTGTCCAACGTTCTTCTTAAAATCACCAGAGTCCTGTGAGCTGGCAATCATTTGCAAATGAGGTACTGGATTCTGCATGTTAGAAAAACTCTTTTCTAGCAAATGAGCATGGACCAGAAAGCAACAAAATACAACAGTTTTTTTTGGTGGTTTTTTTTTAAATTAGGAAGTGTATGTAGAGTGTATGGAAAAGAGCTTGCAGTAAACCAGGAGACATTGGCATTTCATTTATGTAAGATATGATAGATACTGATACATTTTTAATGAGATGAATATTTTAAGATCATGAAGTATATGCAAGTAAGAACCAAGTGAAAAGACTGGTTGACCAAGCTATGGCAAATAGCTAACATAAAGCTGCACAGTCCCAATTAAAAAAATAATGATGAGACTTTTTGTGCTTCCAAAGAGATTTTAAGTTTCAATTAATTTTATTGTGAAAATGTTATAAATCACTCAATATGATATAGAGGCACTTCATGTAGACTCATAAAGATTAGTTTTTAGGTAAAGGTAAAATTGAGAAGCTCTGTTAAGGAAGGTCACTTTGGTGTCAGTGAAGGCCTTTTACTCATTGGCATTTGATAATTGCATTATTTTTGATTGTAGAAGGTATACTTAAACATCTGCCTTTTCTGTGAGAAGTCACGTTTGTATTTTATGTCTTCCCCCTCAGTCAGTTGTGGGTTTCCTTTATGCTGCCCTGACTGGGCAAACAGCCACGCTGCTGGCACAGACCCTGCCCACCAGGGCTCCACTCACACTGCAGCACCAACGTCTCACGGCAGATAACAGCCTGGTGGAAACTTAGAGGCATTTTACTTCCCTTAAGTGTGTGAAAACAAAGCTCAAAAAACAAAGTTTTTAAGTTGTGAGATTCATACAGATTTCTGCAGACTATGGCACAGAATTCTCTCTTCCAGAGTGCAATGTTTGTACAGTTTTTGCACAGGAAAAAGTGAAACAGAATCTTTCATTGCAGAGCAAAGTAACAATTCTCCCTCTACTATCATTTTAGAAAATAGAAAATAATATTATTTGAAGTTCATTCCATATACATATTACACTTGAAGCAGTGCTACAATATGTGAAAATTAATGCAAATACTTAAGGTTCTGGTGAAATTAAATGCTCTTGGGAACTGAGTGTCATAGTGAGAAAAACCTAAGAACCACAAGGGTTGCATGCTCTCCATGGTTGGGTACTACCTGATGGTCTCTAAAAATGCCATACCCACAGCTGGGTGTGAAAATGAGCATTAGCTCTTTGATCTTCATACCTCTGGAGTCCTGCAGAAAGGTAAAGACTTCATTCACAGCATGAAGAGCACATCAGGTTGATCTGAGAATGATAAGAAGTTTTGAAGCAAACCGTTCAGGTGTGGTGAGCTTTCAAAAAAATTTGGGTAGTTTTTCCCTAATTACTATCTTTAGTTTACTTTATAACAAGTACTTTCATAGGGAATGCTGTATTTTTGAAAACTTCCATGACTCTGCGATAAAGGAAGTTTTAAGCACTCAAACAAATAATTTTGATGGGTCACAATTGTTCTTTCCAAAAGTGCTGTACTACAAATGTTGGAGCTGGAGACAACAAAAAAAAAAAAAAAAAAAGAAAAGTTTAAAAACAGATAGAGAGCATGAAAAGAGAACATGATTTGGTGAATATATTCCTTGTTTCCATTCATATCTCAGACACAGGATTTACTGCTAATTATTGAAAAAAAAAAAAGAGTAATTGAGGTTAGAAGAGACCTATGGAACTTGTCTGATCCAATTTGAGTGAGGCTAAACTAAAAATTATCAGGAGCAGGTCATATCTTTTCCTGGCTGAGCTTACAATCTCTCCAAAGTGGGAGGCTCCACAAAAACATCTGGAATACTGAGAATATTTTTTTGTTAAAACTATTTAAAGTGTTCATTGATGAAATAGGTGCCTGTTACCTCTAAGACTTTCAGGGTGGAGCTTCTGTCAATGTCTCTGCACTCTCTATAACTACACATTAGGTAGTGGAAGAAAGCGAAAAGACTCCTTCCTCTCCCATCCCTTTTCCACGTTTGCCAAACCACACTCTCTCAGACTCTTCTCAAAAAATCATTTGCTTCAAAATCTATAAAAAGAGATTGGGAAAAGGCACAGGCAGTGTATGCAGACTGCGTATCAGACTCTTAATTGGGTGAGGAAAACCAGACAGACTTCTAACATTTTTTTCCCTACCTTTCAATAACTTTTGAGCTTCTTTGTTATACACATAACTTCTTCAGCATACTTTCAGAACAAAAAAAAAGTAAAAAAATCAGGAAATAGAGTGAATGAAGAAAGTACACTCCAGCAAAGAAAAGGGGGAGGAAAGAGACTATAGCAGAGCTTCTATAGAGATTTGCTGGAGGCTAGCACCAATTCTAATCCAAATACTACATCTGGCCCAGGGTAGAGTTCACAAATAATTTTGTTTGAATCTTTACTTAACGCTTTTCTTGTTTTTAACCAAGTCTCTCCAGACAAAAAGAAGCAAAGACTATTTTCCAGGGAAGTTTTCCAAGCAGCAATTTGGTTCTGAACAGATTCTTTTTAAAAACTGTTTTTCCAAAGGACCAGAGGCAAGATGAGGGGACAAAATGAATAACCTGATTAGCAAGCTGAATATAGCACTAGTCTGGCATCTGAAATTATGTACATTGCTTGCTGGATGAGAGATTCACTTCAAGGCCTCTCTTGCTGCTTAGTGTGAAATGCATGAGCTGTCCTGTGGAAAGGAGATGGATCCAGAACCTCCTCCCAGGTAGAAATCATGTTGCCACAGATCAGCAGTTTTCACCATTTGAAGTAAATTGCCCTTAAAAAATCCTCTTGGAATGATAGCTGCCTATGACTGGAATGAACAAGAAAACCATGAAATGATTGGACCTGGGAATGTGAAGCTTGTAAAGTGAAATCTGTCCCAAGATAGCACTATTATGCAAGCTCTACGTAAGGGCACGTAAGCACACATAGGAGTGTGATCAGATATCAAGTTAAGGAGTGGGAATTAGGTTATGGGGTGGAAGGTGCAGGGTTGTACCAAGATTCACTGTTCTGTGGCTAACCAAATGGGTTTAGCTGAATTTTGTCAAAGAATGTGAAGAAATCCTTTAGGCTAAAACAATCTCAGAAGCTGCATACATGATTCAGAGACAGTTTTGAAGACTGCAAAGTGCACAGTGCTTAGTTGCAATGAAGTAACAAGACACTAGTTTGGCTAAGATTTCACCCAGTTTCCTTGAGTTCACAAAGTAAAGGTTAGGTAACCCTTGGCATGGGGATCACATGTGGGGACATCCTCCAGCAGGTCCCAGGTTTGAACTTTCACTTCCTGACCAGCACTGCAAAGTCTTCGTTTCTGCCACCTTAATAGTAGAACAGGTTGAAAACTCCACATCCTCAAGGGCCTAAGTAAAGTCTTAGGCCTAGAGTTTTGGAGACATTTAGTGGCCTTGATCTTTAAGGGGTATTTACATTGAAGCTTGATTATATAACTGCATGCACATGTATGTCAGTTAAACTGCAAACATCACTGACATCTGAAATGCAAGATGGGACATGAAATCTTCCTGTTATGAACTGTGGATTTAGAGTAGAAATGGTCACCTATAAATAAACTGTATGAAATAGACTGAAATTAGTCAGGCAGATTAAGTTCAGTTCTCTAGGTACATAGCCTGGGGAAGTCATACGGAGTATGGCAACATTAATTGGTTTATGCTGTAAATTATTCCCAGCCTTAAAGCCTTCAGGCTTTACTACTATTCATTAGCTGGGTTTATTTTCATTATTCTGGTGGGGCCCACAAGGTGGTTATCATCTTGACTGCCTCATGCAGGAGAGTTTCCATGCCAGGCCTGAGTACAGCTGCACTTTCTACTCTGTTTCATGGCCAGAAAAATATTAAGGGCACACCACGGATCAATTCATGGCACAGCAATAAATATGCAGATTTAAGTGATACCATCAAGCTGTAGATGCCTCTTCTTCAGTTCCACCTTGTGTGAAAAACCCAGTAATGGTAGAGACTATTTCATCATTTTTCTCTTCCCTTATCTGTATACTGCAAGTGGTGTATCCTCATTTCCTCTACTGTGTTGAGCCTTGCCTTGGAACTCAGATTCAGCTGGTGCAGGCTCTCTATTTCTAGTGACTCCCTGTGCTTTAATTTGCCTACAAAAGCAGAGGAAAGAAAGCTATAAAACAGTGTACATCAATGTAAGTATGCAAGAATATTATTTCAGAAGTTGGTATTTAGAGAAAAAGAAAACGTGGGGTTTTTCCTTTTTTAAAAAAGCAGCATTCTTTATACCCAGTTTCTGTTCATTAGGAGCAACTCAATATTAATCATGTTGCACATGAACAGCTAGCTTGGTATTTAAAAAGCCATAAACAGCAAGTTATTAACATTTTTTAAAGTATTTTGCAGTGAAGCATGTTTTATTGTTATATGAAATACTAACTAATTAAACATAGACATTGCAGCTATAAAGTATTTGAAATAGACAAGCTTTATGAAAATATAGTTTGTTTGTTCTCACTATCAACACATATTGCCTTAAACAGGAAAATATAGATCTTCCAAAAGAGTACATAATGAAAAATATAATAAAAGGATGACCTATCAATCTGTGGAGAGAGATTACAATGATAAATACTTCTTGCAATTTTAGCAAATCCAGTATTATTTTAAAATGATGAATAATAACTCCTCAGTAATATTTATAAATTAATTTAAATTGTGAGTTTTTATTGTGTTTGCTTGGCAAGGTTTTGGTGGTGGTGTGGGTTCTCTGAGAAGCTCTGAAGAGCTTCCACTGTGTCCCATGGAGACAATGTCAGCTGGCTCCAACCCCAATCAGCAATGGTAAGAGACTTAAGAAGGGGACAAAATTTGCTGCACAACTTCAGCTGATGAAGAGAAGAGTTAGAATATGTGAGAGAAATATCTCTGCAGCCAGCAGTGCCAGTGGTGCTCCATGTGCCAGAGCAGGGATCCCAGGCAATCTGTGATGAAGACCACAGTGGTGAAGACACCAGGTGTGTCCTTGCAGCCCATGGAGGTCCACATGGAGCAGAGAACCACCTGCAGCCCATGGAGGAGCCCATGCCAGAACAAGTGAATGCTCAGAGGCTGTGACCCTGCATTACCCTACTCTGATTTGATTGGTAATAAATAAATAAACTAATCTCCTCAAGTTATGTCAATGACAGTAATTGGTAAGTGATCTCTTCCTGCCTATATCTCAACTCATGAGTCTTTTATTTTATTTTCTTTCTCCTGCACAGTTGAGGAGGAGAGTGGCAGAGTGGCTTTGCTGGGCATGCTGTCAGGGTTACCCCAACAAAGACTTAAAAATATAAAAAGCCAAGGACAGAACAAAAAATTGGGGAGATTTGAAATACAACCAATTATGCCTTGATAAGTTTTGAACAATAATATTTTATTATGGAACAAAATATCAAAAGAGATTTTAGTGAAAGATGAATTGAAAAGTTAAGCAAAAATATAAATATTTTTCTGCAATAATACAAGAGAGAATTAAGTGCAAATTGCCATTGAGGGCACATTTTTGCTGCCAACTGATTAGAAGACATATATAATTTCAGTTTATTGTGGAAAATTATGTTATGATATCAGCTTGGTAAACAGGTAGATACTGTTTTCTGTTCTGGACATAACAGATAAAAAACCCCAAAGTCATGACTTCTGGTATTCCAGATAGAGCTCAGAGTAAAATAGCCATAGGGGGGTTTTTTGAGGTCAGAAACTGAGAGCTGCATTTTGTGCAATTTGAAATAGTTACACAGAATTAAATGTATGAGAAGGAATCATCAGTGGACATCTCGACAAAGTGCACCTTTAGAGCTGAGGAAAGCCTCCTGACAGTAGAAATTTAGTTGATACAAAACCTTCTTAAATAGGCTTGAAAGCAAAGCAGATTAAGATAGTAAACATTTTGCACTAAAACATTTACAGTTGTGACTAATCTCAGCTGAATCTGGATGGGTAAAGGTTGAAACAAGGGCAATTTTTGTCTTGTTTTTAAGAGTGTGAAACTTAGAGCATTAAGCTAGACCTAGTGTTTTCTGAGCTCATTTTTTATACAAGTTTTTCCCAAGCAATATTTAGTGGTGTTTTGATAACTCTTTAGCATTTGGTTGTATTCAACTTGTGCTGCTGTTCTTCCACTGAGAATTCCATTAAAAACACTGTATTATTTTTCTCTGTTTGTCTTTTGGTATGAGACTGCACTTCTTAGGGCTGCTTCCTAAACATAATTGTCTAAACCTTTTCCTGTCCTTTGCTGGGAATGTCAATGAAATGATTTCAAGTGTTTTTTCTGTCTCCACTTTCTTAGCAAAATTTTACAATTTCCAGTATTAACAGACTGAACATCTTGCTGATTTGGATCACTGATGCTTCTGTTATAGACAATAGTAGGTATTTGACAAAGTAAGCACAAAATTTAGCAAATATTAGTAAATGCTAAATTCAGAAAAGAAATTTGCTACTGAATTGTCAACTCCTATGGACAGCAGGTCTGTGATAATGCCTAATCAACCTCTTGGAACAACTTCTTAAAAAACATTTGGTCTCATAACTGGCAAGATCATATTTCTTAGAATAACTTATCCTGGGGCTCACATAACAGAGAGATGCAATCAGAGACATGCATCTCTGCAGTAAGGCACGCTGCACAAGCCAAGCCAAAAGCCAGACACAGTCAGGACTCATCGAGCCCTCTGATGCCTTACTACGAGCAGCAAAACACTGGTGAGATTATTTTGGGCATCAACTGGGTACCAGAATGTTCATGCCCCAAACAACTGTGCTTGAAGGACTAGACAGGAGGTATTGATATGTGGCCAAGAAGAGTGAAACAAATGTTGACTTTCTTAAAATGTCAATAATAAGCTATCTCCAATTTCAAGAAAAAACAATTTCACCTCTTGCTCATTCATAGCTCTGGCGAGAACATCTTGTTCAAAATTTAAGTAATGATGTTTCCAAGTTCCAAGTCACAATCATCAACAAATACAATAACAATTTCTAATATTTGTGTATTTGCTTTATAAATGCCAAGAGCCAAATGTTTAATATAATCTAATTAAATCTGTTATAAAGTAAAAAAAAATATATTGATTAAAATTAGGGCATTTCCAGTACTGGTATCTTTAGTAATAAGAACCTAATATTATATGAATATTTTTTAAAAATATAAACTCACGAGTAACATACAGAACTCAGACAATAGGAATGGAATAGGTTATATATTGTCCTAATGAATAATAGTGTATAATGTGTTTTAAAGATAATAATCTCTAAAAAGAAGATTTATAAGCAGTGTCCCAGAAACTTCACACAAACTTATTATAAGGCTCAAACTGTAATTTCAATCATATTTAAACTGGATTTTTTGCTTCAATGACGACTGATAAAAATACAACTCCTTGTTCTTACCCCCTTTCTACAGAAAACACTTTCACAATAGCAATAATATGTGTAACTTCAATTTGCCATAAATGTCTTTGTCTCTTGATTTTTACAGTTTGAAAACAAAAGAGAGTTTAAAAATTAGTCCTCTCTGTGTGCTCATTTCAAAATGATGAATGAGTTCCAACTGGCAGAAAACTTGTTATAACAAGTTTTGTGATCAAGATTGATTTAAGTTATGGTATCTGCAATTGTTATTTTATTTGCTTCCTAAAGTAGGTTCTGAGCCTTTATCTATTGTGTATCAATATTCACAACCAATCAATTTAGCCATCTCACATAGTCTGACAGCCCTTCTGAGGCAGAAAATAGATACAGAACTTTTTATTTTAGAAGCAAAGTATTGTAGGATTGTTTGAGTTGGAAGGGACCTCAAAGATCATCCAGTTCCCACAACCTGCCTTGGGCAGAGGCACCTTTCACCAGTGAGGATTGCAATAAGGATTTTCTTCATAATATCTGTTATAAACCTACTCTCTTTCAGCTTGAAGCCATTCCCCCTTGTCCTGTCCTGCCCTTGTCAAAAGTCCCTCTCCATCTTTCTTGTAAACTCCCCTCAGGGGAAGGAAGTCCACAAATAGGTCATCCCAAAGCCTTCTCTTCTCCAGGCTGAAAAACGCATTAAATGAATTCTCTTATCCTTTTCTAAGAGGTGCTCCAGCCTCTCCCATGATGGAGAGGCTTCTTTAGGTGGGAATTCAATCATATAAAGGCATAATTTTTTGATATACCTTTGTAAGAAAAAGACTACAAAATACAGACTATGGTGCTACCACAAGATCCAGGAGAAGTCGTAGTGTTTTCACAGTTCCAGAGTGTTCTGTATCATAAGAAATACATTAACCATGAAGGTACACCTGTAAAAGTAAAGAGTAACACCTAATAACCCTGCAGTTGGGCCCTATGGGCAATTAAACAAACAGTATGTCTGTGGTATCACAGAATAGACCTTTTGTAGGGATTTAATATTACTTCTAGTGCCAGCCTTACAGCCATTGTGTTTCCCATAAATTCCTCCTGACATTCACAAACCTGAGACAATTTAATTCAAAAAACAGAATGTTTCAGTAGCCAAAGGGAAAACCAACTAGTGAGCTTTCCCTTTTTCAGATATCTCAAGTACTGTTTCTCCATCTCAAAGTCTGACTATGTTTATAATTTTACACATCTTTGAGACTGGAGTAAAGTTATTTTTTAATATAATGACGTTAAGTTATCTGTAGAGTTAGTGTGGCTATTATGACAAAACGGTGCATTATTTTCATAATTAAAAACAAAATGAAATTAATCTGTAGTGTAAGATTTCTTCAATTCTATCATGCTTACGAGTGCCACACACACTGATAAAGGGCCTGGTACTCCAAGACACCCAAACTTTGAGTGACACTTAATTTTAAGCATGGGTAGCTCCCTGTAAATCAGCTACTTACAGGGTTGCCCTTCAGATAATTTCATCTGATGTTACTATGGAGAGAGTTTCTGTATTTTACCTAGTCCCCTCAAGACTTTTAAAAGAAGGATACCTGAAAAGACACTCCATTTCATATCTGGTTATTTGCTAAGATAACACCATTCAGTGGAAGAGATTACATGGATAAGAGCATCCCAGGACAGAGTTGCACTTTGTACTTTCAGTGTTCCCTGAAGACAAATGAAAGAAGACAAACAAGGATCCAGCACTTGCTTCCTTGAGTCTGTAGCTGTGACTGGACACAGTGAGTGCTCAGGTTTGCCTAGGCACTGAAGATATTATGGACCTGCAGCCAGAAACCTTGGGAGTCAACAGACAGAGCTCACCCCAAGACTGACCAGAGACAAGGTAAAGTCCCCTCATGGGCAGCTGCCTGG
This sequence comes from Luscinia megarhynchos, assembly GCA_034336665.1. Lineage (NCBI taxonomy): Eukaryota > Metazoa > Chordata > Aves > Passeriformes > Muscicapidae > Luscinia > Luscinia megarhynchos. Next base: position 67,129,644 of record CM067565.1, read on the forward strand.
GTCAGCAAGCCTGTGGCACAGACATCCTCACCAGCTGCCTGCATTCTATCAGCTCGTCCCGTATTCACCCTGAGAACCTCTGACAACCCTGAGACACGGTGCCAGTTGTCATCTGAGAGAAACAGCCCATGTCAGAGGTCCCCAGCAAGGCTAGAAAATAACTCCAGGAGGTCAAATCTCTGTTTTCTTCAGTTCCCTCAGCGGAATGGGAGCACTTCTGTTTTGTAAATATTGAGTTTTTAGGGTCCTTTATGTGACTCTGTCCTCTTTTTCCCTTTGCTCATGATAACCACATCAAAAGACTTTTCCTCGATGTTTCAAACCGTGGACAATGAAGTTATCAGTGAGGGGTCATTGACTAAGAAGAGCTTTAAAAGTGTAACTTGTGCTCAGTGAGGCTATCTCAGTAGTTAGTCACTCTTAATTATCCTTAATTGCTCAGCATTGCTCATGGAAGAAGTCACAGAGGGACAAATGGCAACTCTTGAGACTGTGACAGGATAGCATGCTGGGATCAGTAGGGGCATAGGACAGAAACCTGTTGGAGTGAGCAGCAGAAAAATTATCCAGGCAAAACAAGAAGTTGTGACATATCCATTCTAAAAGCTTATAAAGGTATTTGTTTATTCTGTAATATCATCTCTAAGGACAGTAATTTAGGGAAATAAGGTATTGTCACTTTCTGATGATGTGAAGCATTAACAATGTCAGTTTACACAAATACAGATTTCTGAGATTTCAATGTAATAAACACAGCACAGAAAGCCTTATGCAGCATGCAAATAAGGCCTCTTTAATTTCCTTTGAATACTCTGAACTTTTGAAAAACATAAACAAATAGTGGCTAAATATTACTATTAGTGTATGACACTCTCTTCTTTTATATCAGTGTATCATACAGTCATTATTCTGACAAAATTCCTCTTTGGAAACAATGAATGTCTTATATAAAGAAGGAGAAAGTGCACTTCCTATAGAGGTAATTGCTTTATATAACTTGCTGCTAATTAAATATTTACTTTGCCTTCTGAAAGCCCACTTCATTGTAACTTTGAAAAATAAAAGCCACAACCAGTTTTTCTGGTTGAAGAATTTTGTTTCCTGGGTAAATAAAATTAAATTATGCCAATAAAATTGACACTGCAATTTGCCAGGGAGAACTATGTAGTCAGCTGTAACAGAGCAGAAAAGTATTGCTCTGGGAAAGGATAATTTTTATCAGAGTCTGATCAGGGATGGGAAAACACTAAGTTAGCTGATGAAATATGTGGATGATCATAATATACAAGCTGAGGCCTGTACCAGGCTGGTTTAGCCCTTTATTTATTCATTTATGTTTATTTTGTGTGAATTTGTGATGCTACAGAGCCGAAGTACCCCCAAAAGTCTGGCAGAATTACCTGTGAGAGAAGTGAAATTCAAAGTGAAAGGAATATATCACCACTTTGTTTTCTGGGGTTTAGGAGGATAACACAATAACTGTATTAAAATTTAATATGTCCAGAACACGTGGATTGGCACTGAGACTGACAGGTGTAGGACAGCCCATGTCTTTCTCATGAAATGCCCTTTTCCTCCAGAATAGGGCAGCACTTTCAGCCTCTGTCCTTGGACCAGGTTGACATCCAGCTTGCTCCAGGGACAGACAGGGGGACAGCTTGACAATAGAGATTATTGATTTTTATGGCCCAGGAAATGTTTACTGGCAATGTTAATGGAGTATCAATGAGGTAGTGTAATATGAAGAATTACTGGACAAATTATTTCTAAAACATTAATTTTCAAAGCACTTAAAACTGATAGAGAAAACAGAGATAGTTCATTAAATGTTCCACTGGTTTAACGTGTATGAAATTTTGTAAACTGAGATTTTGTCAAAGTCACTTCTTGCTGGTTCCTCACAAATTAGAGATTTTCTATGCACTTTATTTGCCAGACCCCTTTGCATCAGCTACTTTTTTTTACATTTGTTTTAATTTTCACATTTCTAGTGTTCCCTCAAGAGCCTAGGAGAAAAAAGCCAGTGCAGGCAAAGTCAGAGAAAACAGTATGAAAACAGCACATAAACCTTCATATATCAGATAAACAACAATGGGCCTAACTTAAGGTTTTATTCCTATCCTTTTTTTCAAGAATATCTTTAGGCATTTCAAAATGTGAAAAGTTTAGGGCCAAATGCAGTCAAGAATTCTTCATGTGGATATAGTCCTGGTATATCCCTCCTTTTCTCCCTGTCTCAAGAGACAAGAAATAAAAAGCACATTATTTATCTGTTTAGATATGAAACTATTTCCCATCTACTGCCTAACTGTTTTTGATTTTCCTGTGTGTTTTTTGACAAAATCAAATCATTGATGGGATATGAGAATTCTCATCTGTGATGGATCTCATGAAGAAGATTTGTCGGTCTGGTAGAAGTTATTGCTGTATTTATCATGTAAATGATAAAACTACATGAAATTCTTAGTAGAAGAAAGCTTTAATAATTGCCATTAGCTTGCCACAGTGGATAAATGAATAATAATGTCTGCAAAAAAAAGAAACCTGCTTAGCAACTTCAGCTTGGTTTTCAGTACTCTTTTGTTGTTATTCATACAAGACAAACACAATTTTGGACAGTCTTCTGGACAGGAACAACGTGAAGCCAAGGCTTTTGTAATGGCTTGGAGCAAACATTAAGGAGACAAAAGCATGAGGGAAAACTTGAGGCTGCAATTTAACTGAGTCACAAGATTACCTTCAGCTTTTATTTTTTAAAATAAGCATGTTGTGTCCATTTGTTTAGATCAGCTTGACATAAAACACCACAAATGCTTATGCTAATAGATTAATTCAGGACAAGATGACTTCTGTAACTTTCCCAATGACTTTCAGGGCTGAGCACACTATGAAATAATTGAAAAGCAATACTTGAGTTGCTGGTATATGAGCATAATCAACAGCTCTTGTGAAAATGTTTTTTTCATCAGCAGGCTTTGTGGGAGGATTTATGACAGGGTAAACCATTAGAATTATCTGAAACTCACATTTGCTGATCAGCATGCAGCTTCTCCTTAGATTCCTGTAAGGCTGGTTTGCTTGGGGGACAACCTCAGCATAAAATTGGCAGCATGTCCTCAGGGGAGCAGGTCCCAAATACTGAAGTGGGCACAGTTTGTACCCTATTTCATGAAGCAAAGTTGATTCTTTATGTATTTTATGTAAAGCCCAGTGGTTTTGGCAAAAAATCTATTGTGTGTTTCAGAGTTTCTTTATTAGCAAATACTTGGATAGATAGAAAAGTATTCCATACACATTAAATTTTCTAAAGAGAAAATATCTGTTTGTAGAACTGTGATATATACTATAACTTCCTACACTTTTTTTTTCTCATCATGAGAAATGTAAGCCACAAAACATCACAACTTCATTCCGTTTACAATACCATTTTCTTCAGATTTGAGCTTCTTTAATATCTTCCATAGTTACAGGAAAACTGGTGCTCAGTAAAGCTCCTTTTAGAATGAAGAAAAACCCCACAAACCCATTCCAGAAGCTATGTAGCATTTTTAAGTGATATATGATAATGTCTTCTGTTTCATAGAGCTGGCATTCAGCCTTAGCACACAAGATGCCTGTTGAATGCCCTGGTTGCTTTAGTCTGCTGGTTTCTGAACAAATGCAGTGTGCAGGTAAATTGTTATAATCTGTCATTCTGGTTTCGAGGGGTCCTGAAGGATGTGAAAGCTATGAGCCATCTAGTTCACTTTTCATTCACTTGGGGAAAGATGATTTATAGGTGTGTGTGCAAATGACTTGTCTTCTGTCCCCTGGCTTCCACTAATACAGGGACTTTAAAAAATGACCAAATAATAAGAGGACCTACAATGGCAGAACATTAATTCCAAGCTGACTGATTTTTTTTTTCAGAAAATAAAGGTAGTCTATGTTGCTGTATTTATTCATGAGTTTCCAGAAAGCCAGTGGTTGAAAAGCAAATTGACTGAGCTCCTCTAATAGACTGCAGCAGTTAGAGTAAGGGGGCAATGGGAGACATGGGATTTTGAGAGCTCACAAGAAATTTCAAGTTCTAATTACCCATCAATAAAAGACTGCTATATCTGAGCTGTGCTTGCCCTGAACCTAGTCATCTAGGTAGTACACTATCCAGTAGTCAGAGTTTTATCAAGAGAGACCATCACTTCAGCAGCAAAGCTGCCAGGTTTGGTAACAGGTCTGCAATCCCCTAAGGCAGCCAAATGATGATTTTGCCAAATAGCTTTCATGCAGGTTTTGCAAATTGTGAAAAAGAGAGAACAGTAACTCGTCCAATAACTTTTAGCAGTTGAAGCTGAAGAGAGGCTGTTTAGACAGGTAGATATAAGCTTTACTTTCAAAAGCCAAAATATCATCCTCCTATGATTTGCATGGGCTTTGTCTTTTAAGGGGAAGAGCAGTTCCAGCTCGCTCAGCTTCACCATACAAGTAAAAGATGGGGTGATCTGTGAACAATGCCTTCCTGAGGACATGCCCCCTTTCTAGCACTCTGCCAAAGAACACACTTAACTGTGATAGCAGCCTAAGGAGGAGGAGGTGGAGTTTGGGGCTAGTGGGTGCTGGCTCCCTAGATCTTGTGGAAAAAAGTTTTGTGTATTGAGAGCACACTCAGAGAACATCAAAACAGAAGAAATAGATAAAATCTGTTTAGATAACACAATTTAAATCTGAAAATAAAACTGAAAGCAAACTTCAGAATTCAATATCTGAAGATCCTGGGAGAAAACCAAGAGTGACTTGATGGCAGTGCTGGTGTGAAAGAATAAAACAACATTGGTACAGCTCATCCCTGACCTGGCAATCCTTCCGGGGGGGAAAAAAAAAGCCACCAACCAACCAACCACAAAAAAACCTCAAAAATACTAATTCCATTTGGGAGTATTTGATGAATGAAGTTAAGCTTGTGTGCTCCTGTAGCTTCTCTCAGGATCATGCATTGTTCTATGCAAACAGAGTGAGAGACAGACTCTGCCTTCAGGGATTTGCCTTCTCTTTGAAGGTGAAGGGTGGAGATTTGGGTTAGCAAACAATAAAAGGAAGAGGAAATACTGAAGGATGATGGCAGCACTGGAGAGCTCATGTGCCAGCAAGGTAAAACTGGTTAACATCTACTATGAGAGAGATTTTACTCATAGGTCTGTAAAATCAGAAGGAACCAGGATGGACCCCTGTTTTATCTTCCTTATTAAAAAATGTCATTTCTTTCTGCTCCTGCGCTGTAAGAAAATATTATTTCTTGCTTCATTAATTGTTGCAGTTGTTAACTTCGAGACTTGGATTAATTACTTTGCTTAATATTTCCTTGGAGGATTTCTGTCTAAATCTCTTTTTAGACTAGGTATTTGAATTTTAACACTTGACTCTCAAGTAGAGAATGTTTAAAACCTCATCCCATGTGAAACCCTGAAAGCATTTATTTCCCTAAGCTCTTGTAGATGCACTTGTTCCCAGTGGACACCAGAAGTTCAGCTGTGTTGAGCACTCATATTGGTTTGAACCTCTGTACAATCCAAAATTATTTCTTTACAAAGTGCATTCTACAAAAATATTTTTCAAATAGTGTCCATTGGAAAGTGAAGCCTATGACTTCGATTTTATTAAAGCAACTTTCTATTTTTAGATTATTCAAGAAATAGTCTAAGGGATTGAAAGCGCTTTCAAGGAAATCCCGACAAACTCTTCAGATGCCCCTAATCTGACACATGTTGTGATGGAGAGTAGGAAACTTTCCATTCAGTATTTTCAAAAGTTTCAAGTTACGTCCAGTATTACATGCAGGAGTCATTGATTGAGAAGCAGAAAATTAGGAATATTACTGAGATATGATGAAGAACAGTATCTCTTGGAAGTACATCTCTCAACATGAGATTTAGATGGAGATGAAACTATGACTTAGGTAATCTTTGATTAGAATGCCTTTACTACATAAGTATTGTACAACAATTACAGGATAAAACTTCATTTAAAACTGCAAAAAGTGTGGATATATGAGTCGATGTTGTGCTTTATTGCCTTTGTGACGAAATCTCAAGAGTATTGCTACCCCTTTTTGTTGTTTTTCCCAGCTGAGAAAGCAGGACATGAGTGAGCAGATGCAGAGCTGTTAAAACACTCTCGAGGGAATCCACTGCCATGTTTTCTGAGTTGAGATCCCATAATTAATTTCTTTCCTTGGTCTGGGCCAGGCAAAATCTACCCATAAAAGTGTGCAAGTTTTCCTCAGGCATTTGGAAAAACAAAAGAAGAAGAGCTTTTGTCCTACATGTATTGTCATATTTTTCCCAGAAATTCTTACTTCACACTGCAACAACTTAGAAGAATGTGGCATGACTGCTGAGTACACTGTGACAATTATAAATGTGCTGTACACTGCTTTGCTCTTTTCAAAGCAAAATTCTGGTGCTTGTTGTCTTAGTCCAGAAAAATGGAGCTCCAAATCTCTTGCTGATTTTGCTCTATGCAACTGCATTTTGTCTCAAAACAATGTTCTGATGCAGCCATTGGAGATATTTCAGGTGAGAGTGGAAGTTAATCATTTACCCTTTTAAAGGCACCTGTTCTCAGGCTGAGGGGCTCTGGGGAAGCAGGGGCTGGTTCTCCCCCAGCTGCACTGTGGATGAGCAGCCAGCCTGTACAAAATGCAGGCTCACACCATGTAGGCAGGTTTCTCTCAGCAGGATGCAAACCAGCACTGAAAGGCAGTGTCTGTAGGCTATCCTCACAGGTGCAGTAATGATTGCTCTAGCAATATTATCCTTCACTGTGCAAAAACCTTCTTTAACCTCTGCTTTCAAATGGTTTTAAGCTGCTGTCACATGTCAAGCATATAACAGCTAACACATTGTTATAAGCACACATGCTAAAGCCATTCAGCTCTGACACCTTGAGCAATAAATGCTGTACTTTGGAAGGGAGACTGATGCTGCTTACTGGTCCTTGCAGCCCTCATTATCCATAATATGCTTATGGCAGAAGTGTTCTGAGTGTCATTACCAGGAAAGTAAAAAGCTCTGCCTAATTTTTTTAAAATTATTATTACAGGGTTGTGAAGATAAGGTGATGTTTAGACTCTATAGAGAGGGATTTGCTATAGAAATTTGAAGTGCCTCTTAAAGCTTCAGAAATAAATTTCTTCTTTTTTTATGGCTATGATGGTATTTTGCAGAAATTAATAGTCGGGTTTTCAAGTGACTGTCAATTCCCAGAGAATATAAGGATGACTGAGATAATGCCTTCAAAACAAAAGGAAAACCTACCTAATCCTCATACATCACTTTGTTCCCTATAGAAAATAGGTCTGAAGAGTTCATGAAGTTTCATGTGATAGCAAAGACTTTTGGAAAGGCAGCCATTTAAATGACAGAAAAATGTACTGTCAGAAAGTTTTGAAGATAAAGAGAAAACCTTGACATATACTGTTTTATGTTAGAAAATATAAAATGCTATAATATTTCATATGGTATGACTATTCCTGTCAAAACAATGAAAATAATTACCTTGGTAAATAGTGTTATTTTTAAATCAAAATATATCAAATTACAAGTCAGGACCTTTTTCTATTGAAAGACCATATCAATCTCTGTTATTTTGGTAAAACCCATCTTTTTCCTTAACAAAGACTGCTTTTACTGAAATCAGAGTCAGATGCTTTGATTTTTCTGTAGGGGAAATGAGGTTTTTTGTGTATGTTTGTTGAGGCTTACTCATATGAGAATTTCAAATCAACATCACTGTGATTTATCTTTGGTTTTAGGTATATCTTAATAATATTGCAAGGTCACAAACAGAAGAAAGTTTAGACATAAAAGCACTTGAAATGACATGTGAAATCTTCTGCCCTGTTGACAGTTCTCATTCTTGGTGCTACAGATTTCACAAGTGAAAGATTTTTTTTCCCAAGTTTCCCTTCATATTATGCCTGATAATCAGTACAAACAGTGATCCTGACCCTTAGCTACACAAGTTTCATTTTAACTTTGAGTTCTATATTCAATCAAACATCCCACATTTGATTTTACAGGGTTAAAAAAGAAAAAAAAATGTAATTTTTTTTTTTTTTTTGTAGCTGAGTGGAGTTTGGCAGTTTCAGGAATTCAGGTCTTGAGAAAAAAAGAATATGACAAAATAAAATATGGGTGGAGGTTTGAATTCCAGGCTACAGATACAAGGTCTTTTGTAATATGAATACTGAGATCCAGACAGTCAGTATAGAAGAGATTGAGAGAGGTGACTTCAGCAACAAGAAAGATGAAACATGTTGTGTTTTCTACCCTTTGCTTATTTGAATCTGACTGAAAATAAATCCAATTACATACAGGATATTTTTATGGAGAACAAATGGAATATTCAAACTTCCTCTGAAATTAATGCAGGATTTTTGTCTCTGAACATGCAATCCTCAACATCCCTGAAATTCTACCACTAATGCACTCTTGCAAACAAGCAAGACTGGACATGAGCTCTTATCATCAATAAAGAAAAATAATTACCTTTTATTTCCCTAGCCCTTTGGAGGTTCTTCCAAAACTCACCACTTCCACCATATCTTTAGATCACATTAAATTTTCCATCGTTCACTAGATTCTTCAGTTAGCCACTAAAATTTCTAATTTTAATTTCAATCTAAAAAAATAATAAAATGCACAGGAAGAACTACTACAAATGACCAGTTTTCTGCAGAGATAACTCTTGTGAGCAGGACTATTCCTGGCAAAGCGAAATTAGATCAACTGTGTTTGCATGATAATGTAGTGATATTGGCAGTTTAATTCTAGCCACCCACACTAAATTCTAGATAGGAACATCAGTTTTTCTGGATAGCTGGTGCAGAGATAGTTTACTGTGGAGCACAGTAGCATAGGGGCTTTGACTCGCTCTGGAGAGTATGGAAGGAAAGCTCTTCAAGGCAATGAGTTACATCTGGTTGGAAGGCCTGATGCTTGCCACTGTAGGTGTGGGCAAAAGTGGCATTTGCATAGCCCTGCTGAGTTCTTGGGGGCAGCAGATAGCCCCAAAAAGACAGACTGCAAGTAGTCTGTCTCACCCACTTCCCTCTGCAACTCAATGCTGCAGAGTACAGAACCCTCCTCTCCAAGCAGTGGGCCAGAGTCTGGGAAGCAGCTCGTGAAATGCATGAGGAGATGGAGATAAAAGGAAAATAAGAAAAGAAAAAGACACCTTGCAAGTAAGATCTATGTGACTGTACCGTTTTCATTAGGACAAAATAATTCAAATTTGCTTCCACCTCTGACAAGCATTCCACAAGTCCTTCTCCCTCTCATGCTGCTGACTCAATCCATGGAGTGCTTTTTGGAGTAAATATTAACCTGTCCACTGAAATGTATCCTCTTAATAGTCTCACTTTCTTAATTAATGCTATTAACAATTACTTTAATGCATTAGTTAATTAAAGCCACTTTTAACAGAATCTTTAACATGCATTGAGACAATAAATTTCAAAACATAACCTTTCTTTTTTGATTCCCAGCAGTGGAAAATGCCTCTCATTTTGCATTTTGAATGGCATACATCTCCATTTAGTAACCTGGTAAGAGCACAGATAAGTCGATGGAGCTGCTTACGTAGCAAACCCAAATTCAAATGCATGAATAGGCTGATAATGCTTAAAAACTTCCTTTCCAGTCATGGTCACTCCATGACTGAGGATACTGTAACCTGAAGACAGTCCTTAATCCAGGTTAAGTGGCTGCTTACCTTTTTGTTTATGCAAGTGGCTTACGTAAGGAAAGGGGAAGTCTGATTTCAAATCGTTCTGCCTATGATTAGCTCTGCAAAGTCAACAGAAGCCTTGTATTTCTCAACAGAAGGATGCAGGGATACTTTATCACAGTCATGACCTTTCCACGTTATTTTTCACTGCTGTTTCAGTGAAGTTGACATTCCAGTTCTAGCACTGGCTACTTGTTCATGGAGTTACACAACACCTGGTTTTGTGGACTGGAAGGGGCAAGGGAGGAAGGAGAAGAGATAAAAACACAAGCCACAGTAAAATAAACAACATATACAGTTTTCCTCAGTAAATAATATTTTTTTTTAAAATCTGTTGGAGTGATTTTTGGTAAAAAAAAAGAATGGCTGCCAAAAGGCTTGAGCTGTCTATTGTGCTCAGGAAAGGGTGGGAAGAGCACAGAATGATGCCAAAGGAAGGGGAAGAAGGAATAGAACAGTGTTTTGTAGTTGTATTGCCACCATGGCTTTTTTACCTTGATAGGGTGAAGAACTCTTGGGCTTGAGCACGTACTCTACTGTCTCTCTGAGGGTAGAAATGTATTGTCCCTGGTTTCTGTTTCATGATAGCAGCCCTGAAGCTAGCACCTGAGTCATGTGCTCATTGCCAGCTGTTTCTGCAATAAACTCAGGGGACTCAGCCAGGAAGGAGGTTTGAGGTGAGCTCAGTATGATATTATTGTGGCCTTGTGGTAGCTGGTGTTTTCCTTTTAGCCACAAGTCCTGAGTCTATGCCAGTCTTAACTTTCAGCTAAGAGGAAAATTTGCCTGTAGTTGCAGGGAAGAGCTTAAAAACGTAATCTTAGTGAACTTCTCAGGTTTCACATGAAGAAAATTAAAAGACAAAAAACCCCCTGGCTTTTAAGCCAATAATTTTTGGGTGTTTGCTTATTTAGATTGCTTTTACTTGTAAGTCCATTTCCTTTTTGTTTGGATATCAAGAAGAATTTGCTTTGGAGAAACAGTACATCATAATACACATAAGTATATATTTTTTTTGCATGACTATCCAATCCATTTAACATCTCTCGTGATGATTTTTTAAAGGCAGGATTGCAACTGTATTGTTGGATGAAGAGATCTATTGTTAGAATTACCCAGAATTACAGAGGAGAAAGTCCTGTTGTGTAGTAACCTTCAGTGACCTCATAAGTACACTCTGTAATTACCTTGTTTAAAAAATACTCTTATGCAGACTGCTCACAAAATACTGTGAAGCATGTTTGCATGAAGAACCTCATGCTTTACATGAAGTGGTAGAAATTGATGGTTTTAGAGACTGTATCAGTAGCACTAAAGACAATTCACTTCAATGGGAGAAAATATTCTGTATACTCTGGGAATAGTAAATATTTCTAGAATTCTGGATTCCTGTTAGTGACCTGACTTCAGCTATTTTATGTTCAAAAAGTGCTCCCTTGAGGAACTACGTGGGATAGGTTGCATACACACAGTCACTAAACAGGCTGACACTCCTCTCCTCCACCGACTTAAATAACTGGCCTTTTGTTTTCTGCCTTCCGGAAAACATCCGTAACCTTGTCTCGTGGTACACACTCCTAACCTAAACTATGTATTCACTAGTTATTGCAGGAATTGTCAACTTCCTCCAACACTGAAATGGTTGTGAGCAATTCACCTGCTCTTGCGTGAGAGCCAGCTGTCATGGACAATATCCAAAGCATTATTTATACACCATTTGCACAACATTGACTTTTGTTCTGTCCTCAAAAAGTTCAGGAGAGGCAATGCCTGGAAAGGCCTAAGCAGGCATTAAGGAATCATTCCTTTGCCCTGCCTCCTCTAAATACTTTTCTCACATTTCCCTAAGCGAACAAGTAAAACTGCACTTGTCAAAGTTAGTTTTCATTTCAATCAATACTAGTGTGAAATATGAGAGGAAAATAATTTATTATTTACTTCCAAAGATTATTTCAGATAGGGACTGTAGAAAGAACAAGGTTCAGTATTTTTTAGATAAGTTCCTGATTGAGGAATCATTCATTCTTTCAGTGGAAAAGGATAGATTATGAAAATAATGCCATTTTATACAACCTAGTCAAGATCACTGACTTTGGCCTTAATAGAGGTTTCTTTGTTTTTTATAAGTAATGAGTTTTATTATCCAATGATCAGAGCTAGAAATCTTTCCCTTAAAAAAAAAAAAAAAAAATTCTGAAAGCATAACATTTTCTGTGGAAGAAATCTGGCTGGACGCCAAACCTTCTTAATATTTGGATATATGAACCTCAGGAGCCTGTAGGGATACAAAAAATTAGTGCTGGGCAGGCAGGGTCACTGCCAGGGAGAGTTATCGTTTCCTTGATGTTTATTGCAATTCAGCCGTACAGGTGTTGGTAATTGTGAGATTGGACCACGTGTCTGTGAGAGTGTTAAACTCAGGTGCAGTTTCAAAATCTCCCCCTGGTGCTGCTGGGCAGGAGGAAATAAGGATACCCTGTGGTGCCGGTGGCACCCGCTTGCACGCACGCAGAGGTGGAAGTGGTGTCTGATTCTGAGACAAAATGAATATAATGTTCCACACAGGAATGTGCTGCCCTTGTTATCTTCTTCCTTCGTCTCCTATGTTCATTCTAGCCTCAGTGTTCAGTGAATTACACCAGCCTACCAGCACCCAGTCTGTGTTTAAAAGAGAGGCAGTCCTTCATTACTTGAATAGGTGATTGTGCCTTTCTGTAATCAAAGCTAAGACAAGTCGAACTCTGTGGGAGAAGTAAGAATGGCTTTGTAAGACAGAAAGACAATTATTGGCAAATTTTTAATAGTTTATGTTTTCCAAAAGATACGCAATTCAATAGCATTTCACCATCCTCTTCTTTTGGCTGCCTTGACTACTTTGAAGTGCCACCCATGAGAGGATCTGGGGGAGGACAGGTCTGTAACACTTTTTAGCTGGATCATAAAAAATCTGCAGACTGCGAGTTGTGAATCATAACATTATGCAATTGGTCAGACGAGCCACTTCTTGAATTTTAGACAATTCATAATTTCATTTTTTTTAATAATTTTCCTTTAAAATTGTTTAAGAACTTCCTGTGAGCTTTCTGATAGTTACTATGTAGGTATGTACATGTGTGTGTGCGTTTGTGTTTCAAAGATGCATATATGTTGCATGTATGGAGAGAAATTCCCATTTTTTCATCATCTCAGGACGTTACAGTATTTTGGCTCGGATTTTATCCTCCAGCTTTAATGTGCCCATTCCAGAGTAGAATTTCAAGCATTTGTGAAAACTCCTAGAGGTCAGGTCACCTGTAGACCAAAGATTTTTGTGTCAGAATGAATAAAGCTACCCCCAAACCTCCACCATCACTCTTTCATGCTCCATCATTTCAGCCAAGGTACAGGCACTCTGGTTCACCATTTAGCTCTTTCCAGGGACATTCCATTTTAAGAGTAATTAGACATAAGCTTCACAAGACCTCTTTAAACTTTGCCATTTGCTTAAGCGATAAAGCCTTAAAGGAAAGTTCAATTTTGTGTAAATCATCCAACCTGAACACCTGACCACAACCCTCCTTGGCTAATCTTTGCTTACTGACATTTAACATATTGCTGTCTCTCATTCAGTGCCTCCAGCAGCTCCCTGTATTTTCCAACCATCAGGAAAAGATTCTGACAGTCAAGCCATTCCCTGCCTTTTTAGCATCCCATAATTGATGCTGGTGTTTGTTCCTGATCCTTTTCCGAATTACAAACAAGTTCTTCTGGCTATAAACTATCTATAATCATTATTCTCTATGTGTTTCAGTGCAATAGGAAACATTCTGAGAAACCATCAAGAGAGACAAAACCTGTTTAAGCATTTGGAAATGAGTTTTAGGTCTAATATAAAGAGTTTCTAATATTAGAGAAATCAGAAACCTATTCTCCAGATCTTCACAAATTTTTCCTGATCTTTTGCAGCTGCATGTTGGTTCCTGGATGACAGCCAGAAGCATGGGGGACCACAAGAGGAGAGACACCACTGCATTGTAAGGTGATCTGCTCATTTATACTCTGTTGGTGACTTAATATTTTCAAAAATGGTGTCTTTCTAAGATAAAAAAATAGGTCAGATATGGATTTGGAAAAAGCATAGAAGGCATGACCTTTTAGCATAAAGATTTTTATTTCATTTGGAATCTGTGTTAGAAATGCCTATTTCAGAAAGTACTCTCAGGAAAGATGAAAAACTGTGATGCCTAAGCAGATTCCTGGTGTCTATTGATTTGCCTTCAAATAACTGAATCTCAGTGCTATGAATGTTTTTTTCATATCTAGAAATAGAGATGCATAGAGATGACCTAATGCAGTATAAATATTGTCTAATAAAATTATTTTTGCTGTTAAAGGGGACTAAAAGTTGCTTATCTTAATTTCTGCCTCTCCTTTTATTTTCCTCTTCTTGATTTTCCTTGCATCTGTGGTACAGGATTAAGAAGATCAACAGATCCTGGCTGCATCAGCAACTTATTGCAGCCAGTAAAAGCCTTAAATCACATCTGCACTAACAAGAATGTTCTAACAGGAGAGGCTCTGTAGAGCAACACAGATTGTGTAAGGAACTTTGTCTGCTCTGCAGCCACTTTCCTCCAGACCAATTTAGTAGGACCCCATGAGATGATGGCTAATTAGCAGCTAAAATATATTTAATGTGATCCCAGATTGCAGTTTTCACTTTGGTGTTACCTAAAGGGAGCAGAGTTTGTGCCTCCTAGCACCCTTCTGCCATGCAAACCAAGGTGCAGTGAGAGAACCATTGCAAAATTCACTTGGAAAGCATATTCCTGAGCAAAATTAAAACAATTATGGGATGCACACTTCAATACCTATGCTGAATTTCCAAACTTTGCCCTCCAGAAGGATGGACGCAACTCTAGGGGTCTGAAGAGAGATTATTTAATCTGCTTTCTTCTCCTAATGTAAGATTAACTCTATTTTTCCTGGTGTTTTCCAGCTTGCTTGTAAAGATGTCCAAAATAGTAGACTTATCACTTCCCACATAATTTATTCTAGTTTGTTCCCTCTTGGATATTACTTTCTTTACAAACACTCCTAATAAAGATTAAGCTGAGGCTTCCTTCACACTGTTAAATCCCCTTCTGCTCATCAAATCCACCACAGACACAGATTGTCCTGTTCCTTTTTGAAATAAGCTTCAGTATCCTTGAAGACTATACATTGTCTAGAGAGGATTTAATTTGTATATTTGTATATGTATGTATGTACAGATATGTATATATTTATATATTTTTAACTCAAACAAGAAAAATAAAATTTATGAGCACTCACATTTATCCAAGCAAATATGTGGAAAATGGGAATTACTTTATCCCTTGATAAAATAACGTCTCATAAATTTTAGTTACCTATCAAACCATTAACAAGGCTCTGTGATTTCTTTCTGTGCTCATAAGTTTTCTATTGTGGAACTTTTTTAATAAAAGAGCATATAGAGTTTTTTTATGAAAAGATGTTTTGGTTTTGTTTCTGTTGTTTTGGTTTTGGTTTTTATGTTTTTGGTTTTTTTTCTTTAATCTGATCTAGAACCTGTCATACACGATGAAAACAATATACTGACTTCTCAGGAACCTAACTAACCTCATTATCAACTTTCTTCATACTGGTGTAGGCATGGGTTTCTGAACATTCTGATCTTTCTAGAACATTGCTTAGAAAATTGCTCCTCCAGCAATGTAGGCTGAGGTACGAGATGAGTTTAGGATGTTCTGCTGCTTAGGAATATAAGTCTTGGCAAATTGTGTGTGCATCAGTGGTAGGCAGAAAGCATGGAATTGCTGGTGGCATCCCTGGGAATAAATGAGCAGAGGACTCTGTGTTTAGACTCCATCCCTTTGGTTCCTTTAATTCTTACATCTGAAAGAGAAAGGGGGTTGATGTTGGTTTTAATACTTTAGCCTGTGGGCTGTTGAAATAATTATTAATTTACTACAAGATGATTCAATAAGTCAGTGTATTATTGAGCAGATTTAGCATTCTGTATTGTACCTCTAATGTCTCTTAATGAAATTAATTTGTTTTTTCTGGTCTCTGCCAGGAAACGAAGACAAGGGATGAAAAATATTCTATTTGAAATTTGAATAATTAAAGAAAGATAATTTAGTGAGATGTTCAATTTTTTACATAGTTTGTTGCAAGGACGGGGAATCCAAAAAATGTCTAGCATAAGGAGGCTTTATTGAAGGATTTAGTTTAATCTATAATCCCCATATTTTTCTAGGCTATTATATGCAATTAGTCCAACTATAGCAATTTCCCAGCTGGCTTCATTTTTATTTAACTGAATTGCAGACAATACCATGAACTCATATTCCTCAAAACTAATAAGACTTTTTATTTAATACCAAGCATTACAGAGTTAAGACACTTCACAGATGGCTAAATAACTGGCTAAACCTGCATTATAATTCTGTGCCAAGTGACAACATTAATAAGAGGAAACCCAGTAAGCTGCAGCTGATAATAATTATGGCAGCTAGGAGACCAAGTGTTTCCTTATAGTAGAGCTGTTACAAATCTAATACTCCTCTTGCCTCTCTCATGGAAACAAATGCATTGGGATGAGAAACTAGTGTTTTGTGTTGCTGCATTGTACTGCAATATCTAAATTTCTGCTGCAAGAGACCAGTTAACTTAGGAAGGCAAATCCGAGTTGTTAAAAAAGTTTTGATGTTTTCTTCTCAGTATATGCAATGCAAGTATTTCCTTCTCCATTTCCTTTGCCAGGTTCTTGTCAGAAACAAAACAGTCAGTGTAAAGCAAAACCAAAATAGTCTGAGTCATCATTGGAATATGTGTAGTTATAGGCACGAGAGAAACTAGTAAATTCTCTGCTATTGCATACATTGTGATTCATGATGACTTCTGCCAATGCATCTTGCCAGTTTCATCAGAGCTGCTGGATTGCATTCTGTAGTGAATAGATTCCTGGTTTATATTTTTAGAAACCTTTCATAATTTAAATAACATTGCCTTTACACACCCATTCAACAATCTTCATACTGAAGTGTATAACTGTGGGTGTAACAATCTTCACTTGACAATGAAATGTTCAGGTTTTTTTCAGGTGTAAAGAAGAAGAGAATTTGACTGACTTCTGAAGCATGAATTCTTCTCCACTTCAAAATCAGAAATGTTATGACTGAATATAAAAAAATAAGCTGAGCAACCCTGATATAGATCCATAATTGCCAAATTATTAAGCTCCTGTACTTGATACTCTTACTGCTTTTCACCCTACATGAAACCAGATGTTGCTACTTCTGAGAACCTGTTTTCCAGAGAAGTTTCTGAGATATGAAGGTAATAAAAAAATCCAAACTCTTTTTAGGGGGACGGACACTACTTCTGAGAGAGAACACAGTCAAAGAAAATTATCATGATTTCATGTTTTATACTCTTTTATATCAGACATTAAAATAAATTTGATGGAATCAGCAGAAACTTGAAATGTTCATAGTGGCTCTTGATTTTTTTCTGTCTTCCTATGAAAATCCAGTTTCTTGGCATTCTTGCTTTACTGGGGACAAGTATAAAGTGTTATTCTTCATCCCCTGTCTGTCTGGAAGGTTTTGTGCATATAATCTAAAAGATAAATCAAGGAAAGCACTAATGTTAACTGTCCTGTCTGGCAAAAAGACAAGTTTCTGATTTCATTGTTTTAATGTGGATTGCTACCACTTTTTTAAACCTTTGACCAGTAGAGATCTCCAAAGCAGATTTTGATAGAAGGAAAATGGCATGTGTTTTCCATGAGCAAAGACTCCTTAATTCAGGGAGAAGAAAAGTTTCCATTATATTCTTCTACTATGTGAGGGATGGACCATGGACACTGAACAGTTAATCTTGATATACTGATTTATTTTCTCTCTGTCCTTGCATTGAATTTAGTTGCTCAGTCATAGGCCCTCTACAGTGATCACAAACTAACTAAACTTCCAGACTAACGTAGCTAAAGTTTTATTTCAGTCTTGTCAAATATTCTGGCTAAAATACTTCAGCAGATCACAACTTTATTTTTCCAGATAAGTGGCTCTGGATTCCATCCTTTGACTGAAAGCAAGTTCATGAGCTCAGATCAAAAACTGAAGAGCAGAGGAATTTTTCTTGTCCCAATTACTGCTTCTTGTTTTAATCAACAGAACTTGGTGATATTAAAATCTCATTCACCTGTTCTCTAAGATTTTGGGATGAGGAATAATTTTTATGCATTGAGAAATGTTTTGATTCCACACTAATTGTGGCCCATATTCTGACTGACAGACTTGTCTTATTTCTTTTGAGCAGTCCATAATCCCTTAAATATCAAAACTTCTACATAATTTTCAGTATTAAATTGGGAATTTAAAAAAATATTACAGAAGAGATCAGTTATGTAGAGGAAAATGAGATTGAAGTGGAAACCTAGAAAAGATAACATCAGGGAATCATCAAAGTCAGAGATGGGGAAAAATTCATTAGGTCATTTTTCTCAGCAAGGCACAGCGTGAGACCCTGGCACAAAGGGCAGACTGTTCACTGACTTCAATGGATTCACAGCATATTCTTGTTTGGACTGGTTTATTTTTTAATGCACAGAAACAGCAGCATGTGTGGGAATAGTTACTAAGCATGCTCCCCAAGTATAGGTGTAAGTGTCAGCCCAGGAATACTCACTAAATGAATTATTCACTTTGTGTACCATATCTGCTCACCATTCACTGCTGAGCAGCATCTCCCAGCACACTACTAAAGGAAAAAGAGAGAGTGCTTTCCTTCTGAAAGTAGAAGAAAGGAAAAATCTCAGGGGTTCAGCTGGTGATGCTATTGCTTTTGGCAGGTCTGACCTGACTCACTCTGTCTAGTTTTGAATTACTCTTGAAGAAATGCTGTATTAGCTTGACAAAGAATGTCCTGTTTTTCTTATGTGATTTAGAATCCTGACCACGCAAACAAGTGAATGCTTACTAGTGATGTGGTGTTTTAGGGTTTATGAGAATGTTAGCTACTAATTGATACCAGTTTTGAACAAATTCAGGGCAAATCAAAGCAGTTCAGGAAACTTTCCAAACACATTCCTATCAATGGAGGTGGGGTTTGCTCCTGCGCTGAGGTGATTTTGTGCCTATGTGAGTTTGCTTCAGAGCATGTAAACTTCCAAATACTGTACCTTAGTTTTCATCCCTGTAACAGCTGGGTGTACTGCAGCCTAAGGCTGATTAACAGGGCAGGGACATTACTTACATGAGCACTGTTGAAAATTTGACTAGTCTCCATGCCACAAGGGCACATTAGGATGTTCTGTTTCACTCCATTTTCTGAAACTGAAAATAATTAACAGCTGAAACCTACTAAAAGATGTAGGGACTATCTATCGCCTGGCCCCTCATGGTATAGCCCAGAAGTAAAAACACCTAATTTATCATGGAATAATTTCCTGAAATCCAGTAGTCATGGAAGAAGCATAACATATTTGAACAGTATAGTCTTCTAGTATACAGGAATATAATTTTTCTTGGTAATGTTTGTACCTCATTGAAAGTAACTGTGTTTGTGCATGACAGCTATATTAAAGTAAGAAATAAATTTTAAAATAACAAAATGCAGTGAATCTGCAGCTTGTTTTGCCATTGCATATGTTTTGCAAGAAAATAAATCTAACCTTTGAAACTTTTTCCTGGGTGGTGATACTGCCCACTAAGGGGAAAAGCATCCTTTTCCCTTTTGTCATGGCTGTGAAAAGTCTTCTACCACAGCAGAGGTAATGTTGCCACCAGGATAATGTATATGCTGGGCCACATGCAGGCAGCTGTCACCACCAGCCTGAAAACTACCACAGACCTAATTAACACAGTAATGGGCTTTCCACTCTTATACTCTCTGAGTGACAGTTTAATAAGGAGCTCCACAGTTATCCTGTAAATCAGAACCAAATTTCATCTTAACAAGATACAGCTAAAGTGTTCCAAAAATTAATTCTGAGGAATTCAGTATGTGGTGTGTCCAGTGTATAACCATAACCATTTATTTCCATTAACTTATTTTATTATCTATATTTGAAAATCATTTAATGACTATGTGTTAGCAGTTTAAGAAAGATGCATGGCTTTATGAACTAAATGTTAGATGAAAATAATTGAATCCGTATAATTTATAAAATTGTCTAAAAACAGGAAATTCTTTCATAAATATGGCTTTGCACTGCAGACATCTATAGAACCAAAAACCTTCAGACCATGGGTATTCTTCAATTTGGCCTCAATTAAGTAGTTAAGATGTAAATTTTATATCTGTAAAACAAGTCTCTTGGAATTAATTGGATCCTGTGCTTCAAATGAAATAATTTGAAAGTCAGTCACAAAACATGAGCCGGTTGACTTTTGATAAGGTCCATTTATGTTTTTGAGCAAATTGGGACCTGATCCAATAAAGCAATTTTGAGCATACTTTGAAGTAGAGCAGGTGTTTAAAAGCCTCATTGAATCATGCTTTTAAGGGCACAGAAGATTAAAAATTATAGTTTGCTTTTAATGAAGATTGAAATTATAATTCCCAGGTACTCTAATTCCAGGATAGAAAAACATTATATTTTTCTCAGTCCTTTGCATCTTTCATGTGTTTAATTTTTATTTGTGTTTCATGGATAAGATGTTAAATGCAGACTTACAGAAAACATGAGCCAAAGAGAATCAAACTGTCTCATTCCATTTCTGAAACCTCTAAAGAAATGGAAAGACATAATCAACGACATAAGCCAAGGAAAAAGCAAAATTAAATGTTTTTAAAAATTGAGTGTTGAACAGATTATTAATCTGCAAGGGTTTCTGAAATTGTCTGTGCTTACATATTGCTAAGATAACTTTTTCATTATTTCCAAAACATGGAATATTTGAAGTATTTTTGAGGTTGCTGCAGTCACTACATTGTTCCCATGGATCTGCCAGCTGCTCCCAAAGGTTTTTAAATCCTCATATTATAGGCAGCTTAGTTCACACTTTTAATTCTAGAGGTCAAACACTCCTTTGTCTGTTATTAATTAGCCTCCTAAAGCAAAATCACTCTTTAAGTTCGATAACAGAGTAAGTGCAGGCCTGGACATGTATACACACACAGAGACAGACACAGGCTCACTGTAGTAGAGGCAAGATGGTAAACAGGAAAAACAAAGGGATTGGGTAGAAATAAGTGTACTGTGAAAGGATATGAGAGTTACAGGGGTGGTTATTTCAAAAGGTTGAATTCTCAGCTGTATCTGAGGTTCATATCTGGCCCTAAAATGGAAAAACAGAGATATTGAAATAACAGATGTTCAAGTGGCCAAGTGTCATAAAATATAGAACTAGCCACTGAAAAATGTCAAACATAAATATTTCCTGCAAGTGTAAAGCAGAGTAGGTAATGTCATTTTGATCCTTTAAAACTCTTGAAAGAGTAATTATCACTGGAAATTTTAATAACAAACAGAAACAAGGACATATCTAGACCCTGACTGCTTGGCAAGTTCTTCCAATTAGCAGCAAAGTTGTATGACATTCATAAATGAGAAAATCTACAAATTATTTCAACCAATAGGAAAGAATTCTGAGGCTGTCTGATTAAAAGATATCTTGACTATGGGTGAACATAGCATTGCAACTCCATGATCCAAACAGAATGCACAAAAAAGGCCAGAATGAAAACAAAAAGCTTTCAGAAAGGCAGACTTCAATGAAATCAGAAAATTAGAAGAAAAGAACTTTTAAATGGCTTGTATTAGTAGAATTTCTGAAAGAGATTAGTAATTTATGAGAATATCAAGGGCACGGAGCTGAAAAACTGTAATCTCGTTGTCATTTTAATCACAAAGTGAACAGCAGAGAAAACAGGCCCCAGGTCAAACTACTGAGGATGGGTGCAAAAATGCAGCATTACAATTAAACTTTGGGTTAGAAAACAAAGTCAGAAAAGGAAAATCATGGAGAAAATTAATTCCAACAGAAACCAGTTACAAGTAAGTACTCCAGAAGTAGGACAAAAAAAAAAAAAAGAAAGATCATTAGTCTGTTCTCCTGCAGAGATTGAAAGTGATTGGCATGCGATGCTGAAAATTTCTAAACACTTAATGACTTTTTCCACTTTCGCTAAAAAGCTCATTTGCTATCATAGTTAATATCAGGCGTGAAGGATCAAGATTTCAGCCTGGTCTAGCACAGAACAAATTGATACTTGACTTAATCAGATGTTTTCAAACTGCCTTCATCTGCCTTTTTTTTTTTTCTCAGAGCACTGAAAGAATTCATAAATAAAATCTCAGTATTTGGTTGCATCCAAGAAGTTATGACAGATGGTTGTGAAAAAAATAGCAAAAGGCAAAAGTGGTGCATTGCTTTATAAAAGAGGTTCTTCAAAATCGCAGATATCCTAACTCCTGCTGCTTAAAAAACCAGGGAGCCAATAATCAAGCAATCTGAGTAAATAGAGGGGTGAATAACCACCAGCCTTTGTGTCTCTGGAATGAATCATGCCTAAGTAGCTTCATTTCCTCCTACAAATTGTAAAGGTCTTAAGAATGTAGGAGGAACATCACATGTCTAATTGCAGTTCCAGTAAGGTTTTCAACACAGGTGCCTTTCCAGGAAGAAATATGGAAAAACATTGTTTAGATAAAAATACTAGACGTAAATTGAATACTCAGCAGTTTCCATTCTCCGAAAGGTTTCTGTAGGATGTAAAAATATAAAGATATTTTTGTATGAATGACCTAAGAAGTGAACAGAAAGTATGCTCATTAAGTATGAAGGGCCACAAAGGCAAGAAGATTTTAATTATTGTCATGAAATTCAAAGAAATCTTGTCAGATTTTAGATGGGATCAGAAAGAATCATGCTATTCTTCTAGTGCAGGTTGTTACATACAGGCAGGAATAAGCAGGATAGGATATTGACTGAAAAAATACCTACAAAATGACCCTGATTTATGAAGAGAACAAGGATCTGCAACCTTTTTGCTGTTGAAGAACAGGGGGGTGTATAGAGGGAAAAAAGCAATTTCCATGCAGAAAATTTGTGCCTATGACATTTGAAGTAGATTTTCTCCAGTGTCTACGTTACTGTGATAAGGTCTCAGCTGGAATATTAAAGCCATCCTTGCTACAGCAAAAAATCTTTGCTCAAATGAATATTGTTTGGGATGAGCACAGATGTAGAAAGCATGACAGGTAAGTATCAAGAATACTGGTTTTGTTTAACTTGGAGAAGGCAAAAGCAAAATGAGATGTGCCTTTCTTACACGTATATGAAAAAAGATTTAAAATAGAAAAATCTATTTTGTTCCATTTCTCTGTGACAGATGGCATTAAAATATTTGGTTAAATTTACAGCTTGTAATTTAAAAATGCTTCTAAAATTATTATGAATGCAGGAATACACTGGCTAAAGTGATTGCTGCAGTCTCTATCATGTGAGGTCAGACCAGCCTCTACACCAATGGATAAACTGGGGGCTGGGAGTCTCCACAACTACCTTCAGACACCTGTCTAGGCTGTTTAGATTCCACTTTCTGCACTCAACAAAATATAATGGACAAATTTAATTACCAATTAGTCTGGTCTGTTGTAGTCCTTTACTTTGGGATGGGACTGATTTCTCCCCAGGATTGTTCTACTGACATTTAGGTAATTGTAGATGGTGCGACAGATGCAAACATCTGTGCTCCAAACACCAAGAAACTGAGAATTCCTCTCTTCAGGTCCTTACAACCTTGTCAGTGTGCACATGGATCTGGTACACCCACCATGCAGGCCCTAGGTACTAGGAGTACTAATGAAGAATTAAACCTACAGGTTGGGTGCTTGGGCATGCTGTGGCTCTGTTTCACGGTGTTCTGTATCATCCCATCACAGACCATTACTGCAGCCACAAAGGGAAGAGCATATGCCTTTGCTCAGCTTTTGCTCTCATTTGCAGTCCAAGATTTGAAATTACTATTGCTGTAGACATTGCCCATATATGACTGAGTCCACAATAAATCAAAATTCTATACCGAAAAGGAGAAAGAAGAAATGCAATGGAAAAATAAAATCTACTCTGTTAATCTCTCTGTCTGACTTTTTTCTTCTTTTTTGGTTTTCCTAGGGCTTAATAATTCCTTTTATATCAAAGAAGATTGAGATTAAAAACTCACATTTTTAGTTGTTTACAGTTTTCTATGAAAAAAGAAATCTAATAACTTCCTTTTTTATGGCCACACTTCATGCATTCATGTTCTTACTTTTTGTCATTTTACAGTACAAAAGTTTGATTGAACTTCTATGTATTGGACTTCTGTAGACTAAAAATTCTGGCATATATTATAAAATTCAAGATAATTTTAAAAAATTAATTGCTATTCAAACATTCAGACTTTTCATAAACTTATTATCACTTCATATCAAGTATTTAATGCTTTCTTTGAAGTACCCCTCCAAATATTCCTTAAATTATAGGACTTATTCTGTTGAATTGTGCAAATAATTCTCATTAGCACCAGTGGGAATTACATATGCACATCAAAGAAATAAAATTTTTATTTGCCTAACAAAATTAGAGAGGCTGTTTAGAAATGTAAGCTTAGGAGTGTGTCTTGATTGTGTTTTTCTCTCCTCAACGGGGCTGTAAGACTTCCCTTACTTTTTTGTCATTTTTGTATTTAAGGGCAGTTTAAAAGGCTCTCATTCAGAGGAATAGCATAAAATGCTATTCATATATACATACATATACACTAGCATTCCTCAGCTCTCTTGGGAGAAACGAGCAGCTCTAAACTGCCCAAGGGCATGCAAGGCACAGATGAGTTGTGGCCAGAAACCAAGTTGTCTCTGGCCTACTCTGTAGTCCTAGTCCTAAATTTGGGCTTTGCAGAGAAGTGAGGTAGTTGGACTGCAGAAATCCATAGTGTCAAGCTGTGGATTCTTGCTTGAAGTCAAAAGTGTTTAGGATTTTAGTTTCATTTGTGCTGTTACATATCTCCTCATGGTTGACTTCCAGTGTGAGTAAGGCACAATACTTCTGCATGTTGCTTTGACATGTTGTGGTGATACAACTCATTATTCCTTTTTCTTTTCACTTGGTGCTTACAGCCACCTACAATGGAAGATATTCATGCCCCTACTGTAGCCACTTACATTTGGTGCAGTTCAGAGCACAGAAAGCTAGAGGCCTTGCTTTCTAAGCTCTCAGTGGAATAATTAAGGTAGCTGTGATAAATTTTCCCCCTAGGCAGGTGACAGGAGCAGAGGGTACAGTCAGTGCCTGCAAAGGTACAATACCTCAGTTAGACACCTGAAGGTGTGGGGTAATTGTATCCTTGCTCCCAGGCTGTTGTCTCTTAATGAAATTCCACCTCAGAAATTAGCCATAGCATGCTCTGAATTTCATCCCCAAGCCAGTTCGTATGCCTTCCAGCTGGAGAACAGCTCTGAAAGTCTGTGCAGCTAATGGACTCTCAAAATATGAGAGTGTTCTCGGTAATGCTTGTGCTGCTGTTTATGACATATAACCTGTGGTGATAGTAAGAGCCTCTGTATCAAACTTGTGAGCTGAATCACAATCAGCTGCTCTAACACAACTCTTGTGGCTTTAGAATTATATTGGCCTGATTTTCTTTTGTATAAAATATATTTTAAATGAAAGTATATTATCCTTTAAAATGAGCAATGGAAAAAAGGCTATAATGCTTGTTAAGTGGTTATTATTATAACTCTTGTCATCGAAAAATTATGTCTTTTTATGTCTTTAGTCTGAGCTCTTTTACACTAATTTGAAATCATGGGACATTACTCTCCACTATCAAATTCCTGTTTTCTCACTAGGCATGTATGAGAGGTTATCAAATAACCCATAAATATTTGCTAAGATTTCACATTCAATGAATGACTTCTCAAATTCCAAAATTCTCAATTCCAGTCTGTCAGCTGTTCTTGTGGCTTGTCCCTGAAATCTCAGTTTCCCATAGACCTCTTTAACTGGTAACTTCTGGTCTATATAAAGAATTCCTATGTGAGGTGGAAACACTGACAAACACAGGTACTCTGATTGCCTCTACCTCCACAAATTGTACATGCATTAATACTATTAAAACTTTTCCCAATGATCCTTTTTTCCCCCTGAAAATTTAACCTCCTGAGAATAGTCCCAGGCTCCTTGCTTACCTGGGAAGGTTGAGGAAAATAGAGGCAAAGAGGATAGAATATTTTAAGAGCTGCTCCTTTGGTCTGACTACTCCAGAGGGATCTCCTGTTAAGGTAGGCATCCTGCATGCATCAGGCTAGAAATTCCTACAACCAATATGAGGAAGCCTCAACCTTAGTCTGCAACCACAGCTTGCTGCCTGGTTTTTTTTATGTGTGTGTGTTTTTGTTGTTGCTGTTGTTTGTTTTATTTGTTTGGGGGTTTTTTGGGGTTTGTTTGTTTGCTTGTTTGTTTGTTTGTTTTGTTTTGTTTTCCATAGATAATTTGGTTTATTTTCAGCAATTGGAAGGTATAAAGCTATTGGTTTTCCATAAACTTATAGACATAAGTATACTGGTACTAACTACATTACTTTCTTTTAAATCTTTATTAACAAATTCTTATTATCCATTTTTCCACACTTTACTTTAGGGTTTATGATAAGCTGACAGACATAATTAGTTTGATCGTCTCAATTGTCTTTTTTCAATATTGGCTTTTTAAAGGAAAGCAATGTAATGTTAACGACAGACTCTTTCTGAAGTATGTAAGTGAAAGTGTTCCAATTATATTAGAAATCCTCATATAAATATGTCTAGCTCTTGTAACTGTTGTTAAAACCTCTCAAATAGAAAATACTTCATCTTATGGCATGAATTAAGTACTCTACTGACATCTTCTATCATAATATCTATTTCTGAATACTTTAGCCTATCATGTAATTGAAATGAAAGGGTAGAGTTTGCCAAATCTCATTGATCAGCTAGATTTGATTTATCTGTCAAAAGATGTACCCCTTAATTAAGCAAAAGTGTGATCAATACAACTCACTTCAGTTTTTTTTTTTTTTTGTGCTCTTTGATATATATTTTATCCTTAAATCTGTCTATAGATGTCCTTATGCTTTTGTAGAAAGTTTATCAGTTTCCTGAATTCCTAGCTTCAGTTTATTGCTATAAACACCCTCTTCCTTTTGTTTGTATTTCTCCTTTAAATTTTATTATAGCTGGTCTTGCTTCCAATCTAGTCTTGGTATACTGTGACATTTTTGGATGTCTGTTACGGTGTTCTAAACACAATTAAAATTTTAATCTTTAGTTGCATCCCTCAAATGATTTGGCTCAGGATTTATCTTTTATTAAGAATTGTCTTTTTAAAGAAAGGGGAAATTTTTTCCTTTCATATTACTTTCCATATAACAAAACAAAACATATTATGACCTTGTGTACCTGAGCATCAGCTCAATATAAGGTCTACTGAAGGACTCTTTGTACTCCAACACCACTTTGTGATTAAACTCTTATTTTCCAGGTATTACATAACACGTTTCTGAATATCCCAAAGGTTGAGTGTTGGTGCAAGTGCACATCAAGCAAACTTCACAATGACATTTAATTTAGGAATTGTACAAATAAAGCCTCAGAGTGAAAGTTGTGTCTGGCTTTTTGTCTGTTCCTTTATCTGCTTTTTAAATAAATTGGATTGTTTTAAAATAGGCCTAAAGTAGGAGATAAAACCGTTTTTTGTCATGTGTAATTTTATTTTCCAATTTTCTACTGTCAGGACATCTACCAGAGAAGTTAAAATTCATCCCGCCACCAACCTCAAGAAAGTGAATTTTCAAAAGTACCCATTCATAATGTATTTTTGACCTTGAAGTCATAGTAATGCTTCTTATTGTGAAGTAAAAATTTTCTCTTATTTGAAATGTAAGGGGATTATTCACATATTGAGGTGTTTATTAGTGATTTCCATTGATATTATGGGTTATTTTAAAAATTTTCCTGTTGAACAGAGAGATGCATATAATAATAGTAACAGTCCTGTTCTCACAGTAAAACTTCAATTATTCTTCAGAGGAAAAGAATGTTTAAAGCTTATTATATTGTCCACCATCAAAGAAAAGTAAGAATAATAACACATGATGGAGATGGAAAATAATTTATCTCACCAAAGGAGCATAAAACTTTCCTCCCCATCAGGCAGATACACAGGCTATACTGGCTGCCTCCCATACTGAGCCTCCCCCTTTACCCAGTAAAAATGCAGTTTTAAGACAGATTAATGTTATGTCCTTGGCTAGAAACTAGCATTAAAAAGAAGTTAGTGGAGAATTGCCCTCATTCCATTTGCAGGACTCCTGCAAAGGGAGCAGACAGAACTGTGTGCTGGGAAGTGGACACAGCAGGAAGGTGTGCTGGGACTCCCAGGATGAGGAAGCAAGGAGCAATGTCCACCTTCAGGTTATGCCCAGAAACAGAGTGGAGAGTGAATTCAGAAGCAGCTGAAGCAGCAATCTGCTGTGGCTCTGCTCGTGGAGCTCTCTGCTGATGCCCACCACAAATTTCCAGAGGGGCTCTGCCCTGGGTTTGGTGGTGGGGAATGCAGGCAGACGGCTCCACTTGCTCAGTCAACTCCCTGCTGAATCAACTGCTTCTAAAGGCAGCAGTGCTTTTCCTCTGAGAAAGAACAGCTTCTATCAACATCTGTAGATCCCACAAATTACAAGTATGATCATCTGTGTGAGAGAAAGCGTGAACTAGAGATCCATCAGCAAAGAGTGAGTTTTGGGTGCTAACTTTCTATTTCCTCTCTAAACCATGCAAGTGTGAATAGTTCTGTGAAATGTCATCAGTATCCTTGTTACTGTAAAGTAAATTCTCTAATAGCAAAACCACATACTGCAATCACGGAGAAAAATTTTAATTTTTTTTTCCAAATTGATTATTTTTACACCACTCATCCATGAGAAAAATTAATTGAATGGGGAAGAGTTTGGCAATTAAAAATACTTTGGGTTCTGCAAACAGGACACTAGAGAACTGTAAAAACCTACAATACATTATGTTTGATATTGTACATGAAGAAGTTATGTCAGAATATGTTTGCAAGTGTCAGAAAGCTGATATTAAATAATTTGCATTATCAGTCTTTGGCACTATCTTGCCACCTCCTAATCCTACACAACTGCAATCCTGTCTTTCATGGACATCTGTTTGCAGCATCACAAAGGTGATAGAAACCTACAGGTGCACTTCATCCCTGCTCAAACAGCAGAAACAAGACAAAAGTGTGCAATAATGTGATCAGCAGGAGTGAACTGAAAACCTCACCCCCAGCAAGAGTGCCACTTGCTCTTGTCTGTCAGGGAATGTTGCTCTTCTGCAGCAGGAGCTGGTGTGGGGTCATGCTGGGGACATCTGCCATCAAACAACTCCCTCCTGCCCCTGCATCTGCAGCTTGAGTTGCAGCATGGATAAGGAATTCCCCAAGGGCTTCCATCTGCAAAGCAATGGCCACTCAGCACTGATACTACCTTCTATAGATTCTTCAGGGCTGCCAACATGCAGAGCAAAGGAAGAGAGAAAGTACCAATAGGTTAATTAATTTTGCCACTCTTTTTTTTGCAAAGTGGGCTAGCATTGTAGCTGTCAGGTTTTAATTTTAAAGAAGGCTGAGATTGGAGTCCTCATTACCCACCTACAGTTGCTCTCACTGCATTCCAACGAGGACTGATGGACTCTGAGGGATGCACCAGCCCTGCTCATTTTCAGGATTAGAGCAGCTCCTAAAAAGCTGGGCCCCTCTAAACTTTGTCAGGGCTAGTTTAAAGAGCTCAGACACTTTCACTTGTTTTCTATACAGCATAGAAGACACAAGCACACAATGAATCATTCAAAATATGTCAATAGATTTTTATTCCTCTGTCTCCAGTTCTAGATGGATTAGAAAAAGGGATTTATAAATTAGATTCTTCTTTTGAAACATCTAAGATAAATAAATTAAATCTATAGCTTTAAAATATTTGTTCTATAACTTTCATAATATTTTCTGTAGATATCTATAAACAAGAACTGCAGAATGAAAATGAGTATTTCTACAAATTCCACACTAACAATTGTAAAAAAAAAGTCTTCAATAATCATTTAGATTTGGTTATGTTCAGAGAAGACATAAGGAAAATTATTTCCTATTTTTCTTGCTGATATCTTATGAATAACAAAAAAGATAATTTAATTATCCTTTATTTTCTGTAAAGCAGTTAATGAGATATTTTGGATTAGAAATGAGTTAGAATGGATTAGAAAATATGAAAAACATATTTGCAAAGGCTTTCAATGTTTTTTCCAGTAATTTCCATTATAACTGTGGATTCTTGAATTGCAATAAAACTTTGATAATTCCCAGGGCCATATTTTTTACTGAAAAATAGTTGTACCACAAGAAATTAAAAGTGAGATAATAAGGATTATTGTAGTTGGAATCTGATAGTTGCTGTTTAGGACAATGCTGATGTGTGCCTGAAGTATCATCTGCAGTGATGAAGTTGCATTAATTTCTTCTTCATTTATGAGTGAACAGAGCAAACATACTGATATGAAATTGAAACCTGTTAATCCAGAAGTCTGAGAACTATAATCATTACACAAAGTTTAAAAGGAGTCAAGTGTACCTAATGGCATTTAAAAATGCTTTGATCACTTGTATCTGAGTATGAAAATAATTATTACATTTACAGTCCACCTTAGATTGAAAAAATATGGTATTATCTTTTCATTCCTATTGCTCATTACGCTCATGCACGCTTCTTAACCTCTTAGCTTTAAATGTCCTTCAGGAAAATAGTGTTTGAACTACCATGAAACCCAGGAATTACACACAAAGATATTTATTGCAAGGTTTGAAGTATGATATTTGACTACAAAATTGTACTTGTGTTAGAGCCTGTATGGAGCCATCAGCAGTGTGACTTCTATTTCAGTCAGACACCTTACTGGGTTTGTTGCATGTGGTGGGACAAAGTGTAGTGACCATGCTGTAGTCATTATGCAGAATATGGACTGCTCCTAATAAAAATATTTTGATTATGTCTTAGATTCCAATTTTGAACAAATACTCGAATTCCTGGCCTTGATGTTTTGTGATGAGGATACTTTTGCTATTGTGTTTTGCATGTGATAATACAGCACATTCTCATGAAACCTGACAAATATAGGATAAAAATTACTTATACTACAAAATTACCTTTCTTACTGAAAGTAAGACAGAAAACTGATAGAAACCTAGCTCTTATTTTTAAAGGGGATGTGACACAGAGTCCTTCAGTGCTGTGATACTAACTGAATAATACTTCAGACTTAAGAATTGAGGATATTTTCTTCTATACAACATAAATTTAGGTTTTATCTAAGATGTTAGGCAACAACTAAAATGCCCTGAACTTCAAAACTATCAGGTGAGTTCACATTAACAACAGTGGAAAAGCTAACCACCGAATTAAACACACTGAAAACAGTCTTTATTAGTGTCTATCAGTTTACAAAAACTGCCATAATAATTTATGTATGTAGCAAAAAAAGAGAACCAGGAGAGAAACCTTGTGGCTTTTGCCACAGTAATAAGCAGCTGCAATTATAAATTTGAAAAGAATTGAAAGTGAACCGAACAAAGAGTCAGATGCAAGAAGAGAGGCCACTTAAAATTAAATTAGTGCAAGATCTCTTACATGTCTTGATGAGCAAGTCTACCACTGAAAAATTTGGAAAAACTCCTGATCTAATTCTCACTTCAGGGGAAACTGTTGAGTCCAGCTGTTAAACACAGATTCAGAGCAACATCAAAATTCAAAATTCTGAATAATGATGAATGCTGGAGTATTTGATTCTGTGGTTTACCAAGCAAAATCATCTAAGAAATTCCATTTTTATAATCCAGTTAGAATTTTACAGATCAATATTTTAAGACTTTATGGAAGGTATTGTGGGACAGAAGTAAACACCTAAGTCTTACCTTTAGTCTAAATGCTAGGACAACAGACTGCTTTGAGGAACGGTTCATATTACCATGCAGCTTGTCATTTTCAGGTTTTTTTACCTTAAATATAATTTTTACCTTAAATACTCTTGAATATATGCAGGCTCTGTCCAATCACCTCTTTCCTGACATTACTTTATCTGCAATTCCATTCTCTACCTCCTGTTCTCATTCACTTCAGGCTCTCACTTTCTTACATATTTTCACATATGCATAGTACATAGCTGCATTTGAATGTAACACAGGAAGTTCAAATGAAGTTCTGTAGCTGGAGAAAAGATGCTATTTTCTCAAGTCTGATTTGGTTTATAAAGTAGAGGTGAAAAATTGAAAACTAATTTATGTTACATTTAGAATAGCTTATGACAATAGCAGTGGCATAGCATTTATGGGAATAGTTTGTTTAATTAAGCTTTCAAGTAACAATGGAAATAAATTTGAAATATGTACTTCCTTTTCATACTGTTTGACTAAATTTTTATGGCGTGTTTTTTTTTAAATAATTACTTTTTGAGAGAATATTTATGATAATTTCTCTTAGATCCAGTCTGTGTTTTTCTTACTCTCCCAGACACAAAGACCTCTAGTTGAGTTACAAGTTAAGCAATTAGTTGGAAAACACAAAAGAACTTTTTTGTTGTAATAAATGTCAAATGATACAAACTCAAAATTTGCAGAGTTAAGTTAATAGAGAAAGCAGTTCTTGTTGTGTGTCAAGGCCATGAGACCTTCATGACAAACCAGTCACGAATCTACTAGGGAGGTCAAACACAATGACAGAAATACTCCTGCTCCCTGAGATCAGAAAGTTTTGTGATGTGAAAATTTATTTTATCTAACTTTATTTTATTATTTTTATTTATTAAGCCAAATAATAGTGAAACATAAGATGATTATATTGAATGCTTAAATCTGTTCTGCTCTAATTCTTGTAAGTACAACCTTCCAGTAATTCAAGAATTCAAGCACTCAATTCAGAATTCCAATTGGACCAACCAACTAAAGAGTAAAGGTTAATCTATTATTCAACAGAGATTTGTGGTTAGAAATATATATATATATATATATAATACACGTTTTATATATAATGTATATATATATATGTTTTATATATATATATGATCTTTACATTTCCATATATAGCCAATCATTATGCTGTTGTATCACTTAAGTTTTATATTTAAAACTCTAAGGCTACAAATTTGAAAATGTAGAAGGAGATGTTTTAATTCTGTGAATTAAGAACTTTATCTGCTAATACTACAAGGCAGAATTTCAAATGGAAGTTTTCTAAGTCTGAGGTTTTGTTTGAGGATGTGAAGTTGACACTTTTTCCTTACATCCAAATCTACAGAAGTGTCTTTTTAATGAAAACAATACAACAGTCCAATCTCATTATAAAAAGTTTCCAATTGCATTAAAAATGTTTAAGAGAGGACCTAATTTGGTCATGATGGCTTGGACAAGGACAGTGAAAGATGAAAGACATTTAAGACTGCTCTTTCCACAGTGACAGTTAAAATTTGGCTGCAAAAACAACCCCAAAATTAAGCGAATCTTGGTGACACATTCCCAAATGTGTGAGATTTCCAGACTAATCAAATGCAGCTGGCTATGATTAACCAGTCATTAATAGTAACAAAATACATTGCACTGCAAACTGTCTTTTCAGCTTCATACATCCTAAACTGACAGTAACAATTTTTGAGGTTTAATTGAGATCGTAATTATAGTGAGCTGTATAATGAACACACAATACATCATTTGATGACAATTCTTTTGTAACAATGTATAACAGCCTGAGTTCAGGAAAAGCAAAAAGCCTTGATTCTCATTGTTCTGTTGCACCTGTAGAGTTCTAATATTTTAAAAATATTCCTTAACAAATTACCTTATTAAAACCTGTATATAAGTTGCCAGTACAAGTTAGAATTTTATTGCATTAATGCAGTAAGCAGAGAGATGGGACTTTTACCATTGAAAATGAGCTGGAGATATGTAAAAACATGTGGTTACTAACTCTTCTAATGAATCTAGACAACCAATTGACATTTCATTCATGCACAAGCTGCAGTCTATCACCATGTGGGCTTGCTATGGCTTGTAACTACTACAAAGATCATGACAGTGACTGAACCGTTGAGATTTCATTGCAATTCCTAGATCTGCAGGAGAGGGACAGGGTTTCTGAATGTGCTTCCCCTGCTTTGTGTTTAATTTATCTACATGCATCCAGAGAAAATAGTAACTTTTTGTTTGTTTAAAAGAAGGACTTTATAATAGTCCTTCTTTGCCTGTTTATAGCTTCTCTCCTGGGGTGACAAATGGGAAAGAAGCACAAAGGAGACAGGTTGAGGGGATGTCCATTCTCACCCAAGGAATCTTAAAAAAAATAAAGTTCATGTTTTAATCAGTTTGCATTGCCATAACCTCCCTGTCCCTAAAGCATAAATACAATAAAAGGCAGCATAATCCAAGCCTTTATGAAGGACTGATCAGACAGCTCTAGGGTTCTAATTATCTCTGTGTTAAATGGCAAAGCAGACCTGGGATATCCCCTGATTGAGGGAGGTGCTTCTTCCCTTCTGCTCAGCGCTGGAGGAGCCACAGCTGGAGTGCTGTGCTCAGTTTGGCTCCTCAGCACATGAGAGATGTGAAGCTACAGGAAAGATCCAGTGAAGGGCTGTGAATGTGATGAAGAGACTGGAGAGCCTCTCCTATAAAAAGGCTGAGAGAGATGGGGTTTTTCAGCCTGGAGAGGAGAAGGCTCGAAGCAAGTCTTGTCAGGGTATGCAAACACATGAAGAGAAGTAAAGAGGATAGAGCCAGGCACTTTGCAGGGGAGCCCAGTCACAGGTAAAGAGGCAGTAGGCAAAAACTGAGATACAGAGGCTCCATCTGACCTTCAGGAAACCCAGCTGCTAGGAGGGTGCCTGGACATGAGCACAGGCTGCCCAGAGAGACTGAAAGTCTCCATGCTTGGAGATACTCAAAAGTTGTCTGGACATGCTCATGGGCAACCAGACCTAGGTGATGCTGCTTGTGCAGAGGGGTTGGGAGATGGGAACTTCAGGGGTCCCATCCAACCTCAAACACAGTGTGAGGCAGGCAAATGCCAACACTTGGTTTGTACAGCAATTTCTGCCAAAGACAACCTGCAGCATCATGTAAACTTCTTCTCACATGAAGATATCAAGGGGATTTGTGAAATCCATCAGAAAGACATTAAAGAGTATTATACTCTCTATTCTATTAGTTTCTCAAGCAGCTGGTTGCATCTAATACAAATAGAATATGTATTATGCTATTAAGACATCTCTTTTTCTGCATTAAACACATTGTGCATGCATGTAATTTAGTAAAATAAAAGTAATTTCCTTGCACAGGATGAGATTAGACAGTTTATTTTTCCTTTTTAATATCAACAGAACAATGGTTCTTCAAAAAACTAATTGATATTGGCATAAAAATGCTATAATCACTATTCATTTTGCAGGAAAAAAAAAGAGGTACTGCAATGCAACCCATCTACCTTAGCACTTTCTGTAGCATCTGTGTAGTGTATAAGGAAAAGGACATGAATATCCAATAAAATTGTTTCCTAAGATTTATATACAGGGAAAATAATATCTTTCTCCTCTTAAGGTGCTTGCAGTCCTTCCATGCATGGGAACAAATGATTTAAATCAAACATCAGCAACCTTAAAGCAAATATAAGTTTTTATATATCTCACATTTCGTATTACTATAAACAAGAAAGCAACAATTTTCTCTTTGCCACTGAGGTTTTTCTGGAGCAGCATGAGTGAAGTTTCCCTGTCTGCTCACCTTAAAACAGCTCCCACCCAAGCATCTGGCCACATGCAGGTGACACAGAGAGGCTCTGGGAGGAGCTGCAGGGTGTCTTTGCTGTGGGACCTGCATCTGCCCCTTTTCATTTCCCTGAAGTGAAAGAACCCCCCTAGCTCAGACACTTCTGTTTTATTCATCTCTAGTGGAGGCAGCTGCATGCTGAGAAGCCAGGTCAGTAATTACTGCAGCATGAGGATGCTCCTTTGAGCCATGCTGATTTCAGGGCAGGATCTCTGCTGGTTGCTTTATTCCCACTCAGTCAATTCTCACATCTTTTTTTGTTTTTCTTTAGACTCAGCTTCTGATCGATTGATCTCTTGCCCATCACTTTCCTGGAAGGAAAACATATCCCAGATAACATCCCAAAAGGAAGCAATTTAAATTACTTTTTCAGTGATACACTGTCATCTGGCCTCCTGTCCTTTTTACAGCTCCAAAGAAGTGGCTATTTGGTTTCTCTGTTTTTTTCTCTGTGTTGAAAGGAAAAGTAAACAGGCACATTTAAGTACATAAACACGCTCAGAGCAGGAATTTATGTTTCTGCAGGTGTTTTCTAGGTCTGGTAAATTTAGAGCAGTTTGCCCCTTGCTGTGAGAGCCTACCTGCATTTTTTTGGGGCCAGCCAATGCAGTCCTCTGGCTGATCCTTTTGAAGTGAGAGGTGTGCTGGAAATTAATCTTCAGGCTGTCTTTGCTTATCCATGCCCTCTGTTCTGCCTTTTTCTGATTTCTTCAATCTTGGCTTCTTGCCTTTTTGGCTCACCTACCTGAAAGTTTTAAGTGACACAAGGGGAGGGTTTTTTTGCCTGAAGGTGCCTTGTACTTTCTATTCTTCCATTCTATATATCCTCATAACAGTTTTCTTTCAAGTCTGTTAGTAACTAATGTTTTCTATGTGGCATAATTGTTGTGTATAATTGGGTAAAAAAATTATAATGGGTAAGTATTATAATTAATTTTATTTTAAAATTTAATAAAATTAATGAATCTTTTGATTGATTATATGGAAGATAAGAAAAACCAAACCAAACCAAACAACAACCATTCTCTCCCTTCAGCCAATAATTTAAGAGGTAAATATACACAGAGTTTAGGAAAGATTTTATTCCATGAGTACCCTGATGTTAAGGAGGGCAAATTTTGCATAAAGATATGCAATTTATAACTTTAAATGGTGCTTATTTTTTCTGTGTCTTTTTCTCCTGAATATAGACAGCTAAAAATGGGCAATTAATTTAAAGCTGTTATCTACAAATCCTGCCTCATTAAAGGAAAGAAGGAGGCATTTCTAAACTGGCATACTCATCTGGGAAGCTCTCAGTGCCAGATCAAGCCCACCAAGAGCTGTTTTCCCTGGGTTGTTCATGTAGGAAGCATAGATGGGATGATTCATTTGGCCTGTCTTGCCTGACTCATAGACCCTTTATGAATCCTGCCCAAAGTACATACAATTTTGGATGAAAACTGAAATTATTGGGGAGTGGTTTGTTGGTTTTTTTTGTTTACTGTAATGTGTATAACAGTAAACATTTAACCTCTTACTCAATCTGAGTCCAAATATTTGAAGTCAAGGTTATTTTATAAATATAGCAAAAAGGAATGGAAAATTTTAAAGGATTAAGCTTGCTATATGATTTTGTAACATTTGCACTATAGGCAATTGATCTTTATAATCTCTTAATCCATATATCAGCACATAAGAGCAGTATGGATGTTTATTAAATAACTCAATGAAAAATTATAATCATAATTTGTCAGTATGGCACAGCTAAGAATACTGGAATTTAGAGCATTTGGAGTTTGTTTCCTTTAAATAACAGTTTTCTTCTACTAGGACAGAAAATTAAGATATGAAAGACAACTTTGAAGAAATCATCTGACATACCATCAAAATAGATCATAATTTGCATTTGCTTATGAAATAGTCCCATGTGCATTAATTACTTGGAGTCTTTGGCAAGGGTTCCTTATATCTGTGTTTCATGAAAGATCAGCTCCTGGCAGCTCTGTCTAACGAGGTGCACAGAAATAGCTGTGAAAGTAAAACCCTAGAATATAGAAACAACAGCGAAAAGAATTTGTGCATCTGCTATTTCCCCCTCACCTCATATTTTTTCCTTACACTTTACCATGAGAACGTCTTTAAAATTTAATTTTCAATGGGAAGAGTTAGAAATTGGTGCAGAAAATATTTCCTACTGATTTTCATCTGTTTTGCTGTGGATTATTATTGTTTTCAGTCTTATATATTGCTGGTGGCTAGTGGCATTGCCAGTCCAGCTTCAGTCTGTCAGGCAATGGAAATGAGCCAGATCCTTTATAGCTTCATCTGTGGTACAGAAAGTACGAGGCAAAGCAGTGTTCAAGAAGACAAGTCCATGCTCAGTTTTGAAGTGAGACCTATTTATCACTTCAAGAAATTATCTGAAACAAGAAGAATACATGCACAAGAAGGCATAAAGTAGATGAACTCTGAAGAGAAACAGTAGCACATGGCATGATGCTTTGCAGAAAGTGCAGATCCTCTCATAGCTCTACACTCTGGTAAATTTGTCACATAAGTTTGAAAGAAATCATGTGGGGAATTGTGTCTTGTGTGTTCACAGCTACCATACACTATCAGGTGGGCTTTTCATGTGACAGATAAAGGCCACTCGTTGATTTACCCCACCCAGCCTAGTAGTGACATCTCCACCACTACCATCACCTCATTTCCTACAAGGATTTTGTAATTTACCTCTTAATGTGATTTCTGGTAGACAGGTTGATCCAAGTAAACCAGGTGAGATCACAAATGTTACAAGCCACTTGACTGGGAGTGTCTGCTAGTGTAAGATTAGAGGAAAAGAACAGATAATGGAAATATTATCTTTTTATCTCCTTTTTTCTTATCTTATTGTTCCCAGCAATCAGTAGGAAGATTTCTAGAAATTTCCTGACCTAGAATTTGAATTCAAGTCATCATGTACAATAGCCACAGCTGAAACAACCTTACAATTGATGGGTTTAAAAAGATTTGAAAATAATCTCTCTTGTCTGAGAAGAAAGGCTTCCTTTTGATTTCAGTATAATAACTTCCTTTTGATTTCAATAATAACACTCAGTTTACAAAAGAAAAAAAATAATCAATTTTACCTACATTTACCATGACATTCATAACTTTTGACATCTTTCTCCAGCTTGCCATTTTTTCCAAGCAGCAGCTGCGAACGAATCATCCTTAACGGAAAAGCATTCCCACACCATAACAATGTGTTAAATCTTACTACTCATAGTTGTACTTTTTCCTGGTTTACTATATATATTGATCTCGAGAAATTTCTGTGTAAAAATGAAATCTATAAGTTTCTATTGATATAAAGAGCAGCCTCCAAGGAACAGCATTCATTGAAGCAATTTTCTGGTGCCAGATATTGATCATACTTGAGGTAAGGAGAACATTTGTTCAAATAACAGGCATAACTAATACAACTAAGATCTGTAAGAGACACATGATTCCCTGGAGTGGTGGTTAAATATTTCAATGCAACATTTAAGTTAATTCAACATTTTCAATTACTAATCTACTTTAGATTGTCCGAGTGATCACTACCCTTGAAAAAATCTGTTTAAAGACAGACTATTTTAAATTAAAATTTTCTGACAGCTCCAGTGACCAGTTTTCCAAAAAACAACATTAGTATTAGCACTGATTAATCTTGCACAGAACTTCTCTGAAAGTAGTAGTTTACTTTTTCTCCATTTTCTCAGTCTGCAGTTATCTAGAAGAGAAACAAGCTAGAAGTTAGTCTTTGCTTCAGGAAATATAAGGCAATCACATGTGAAAACTGCCAACACGTACATTAAAAAGTAACAAAGGAAAACTATTACAGAACACTTTAAATGTGACAGTACCCATCTAGGTATTTATTATTACAAAATACAGACTCATAAACACATCAAAATAACTATTCTTTGGGATTAATTTTGCATATTTCTTCTTGATTTCTGAGAAAAAACCCCCAAAACATAAAAGTCAAATGGAAATGGAAAAAGAGGGTTTTGTAAAAAATAAAGGAAAACTACATAATTCTTCTTGGATGCTTATGACAGCACAATGAAATTTGAGAAGTATTTCCCTCTGGCAAACACATATTCTTCTGTTGCTTTAAAGTTCATTCCTTATTACTACATCAATAAATATGTATATAGGAGTAGATTACTTCCCAAAGAATAGGATTTCTATCATGTTCCTTTTTATTTTTTTAAATTTAATATTCTCTCTTTGTGATTAAAAAGTAATTAATTCACACCAATTTTTATCAGTATTTATAACCTCATGAATGGCAGTTTTCAGGTGTTAAGAAATCAGATGTGAGAAAGTTACTGTTTTTCAAGTGAGTCAGCCCGTGACAAAGGGCTAAAATTTATAATTGAAATATATGAAGCAAAGTAATAAATTAGGATCCAATAGCATTTAGACTGTTTTTCTAATTTCCTGGAGTCAGTCCTCTGGAACAAGAGCTTTATAGCTGATATTTTTTTTCTTATTTCTATTTTATCAATATGGTATTTTATATTATTATCACTGGAGAGAAAAGCCTCCTGTTCTGTCTCACTTTAACCACTAAGGCTATTCAATTTCATTTGCATAGGAAAATGAGTCAAGGATATGGAAATTTTTGTGTTGAGCTTTCCCGATTGAACACGAAATTCTTAAGCATCACTAAATGATGAGTTACTTTATTAACACATCAGCTTCATATTCTCAGCACTCCTTACTTGGCTTTTTTGGAATAAGAATGTTTTTATAAAAAAATTTTTTTTATCGAAAATCAACCACAGAAAGACCTTATATGATCACTCAACCTGACTTCTTATCTTAACCTTGGTCCTGGTATTCAACTCTGCAGCTCAGCTGAGTCCAGTAGCTTGTGATTTCATTGATACAATCATTGCTTTTGAGTGAATTTTCTGGCAGAGTTTAGCTGAAGTTCACATGAACTGCTATGACTAATTTATAGAATGCATGTATTTCTATGGTGACTAAAGAAATCCATTCTTGATTACATGATGACAAAATTCTAATACGCTTAGAAAATTCTACTGATGTCTCGTGTGCTTTGTTAGATTTTTCTTGTTTCTATGAAATAATAACATTTCCTTGTAAAAGTTTCCTTTTTAATAGCATATAATGGTTTTGTCTTTATCAGAACAAGGAGATATATATATATTTATATATACATGTATATTTATATCTATATCAATCTTTTATATTCATTTTTATGTATATCTATAATATTTTTTGGAACTCATGAAAACAAAGAACAAAGCAAAACAGAAACTAAAGCAGAGATAGAAAAAGGCAAAGGATTTATTAAGACAAAATTGTAAAGACTAAAAGACTGAAAATAATTTTATCATTGACTATCAAAATGCTTTATAGATTAAATTCAATTTAAATAGATATTTTTTTACCAAAACAATACCTTAACATTTAAAAATATTAAATTTACCCAAGCGATCTTGAAAGCTCCTTTTAATGACTTTACATTCAGTAGTTCTTGCACTGTGAATGAAAAACAGGGTACTTGGACTCAAGTTAAAAGGGCACAGCTGCTTTGATGGGAAAGTTTCCAAGATAGTTTTTCAGTACTTCATAGGAACAACCATATTTAAGTATGAAACTTTCTGGTTTCCATGGGTGGACAGAGGCAAAATCTTCCTTTCCATTTTTTTTTTTTTGTTTTCCCTTTCCCCAAATGCTCATGAGATTAATTAGGGAGGAAGTGTTGGGTCACTGTGATATTCATTTCAGGAA
This sequence comes from Luscinia megarhynchos, assembly GCA_034336665.1. NCBI lineage: Eukaryota > Metazoa > Chordata > Aves > Passeriformes > Muscicapidae > Luscinia > Luscinia megarhynchos. The sequence continues at coordinate 67,171,079 of CM067565.1, forward strand.
TAAAAGTACCACTGTCTTCAACCAAGCCTGTATTTAACTCCTTACATTTTGCTTTTAATTTCTCAGTGGGGTAAATCCGTAGCTCACTGATGAAAACCAAGAAAATAACCAGAAAAATGTCTGGCAAAAACTTTCACAAAAAAACAAACCACACAGTTTCAAATTATTTTAATCTGACCATATAATTGGCCTTACTTGTGCTCAAAACTCAAAATTTAGCCAATGCTTCCAGGAAATTTGGTCCTGTGACATTTCATTATTTGCAATTCTAATAAAAGCAGCATGATTTTTAAAATTATTCTGAAAGCCAGAAATAATAATATATACTGTGAATTTATGGTGTAGGTTCAATTTTGTAGTAAGAGAAATCCACATGTTTGTATAAAGTCAGCTATGTCAAAACACTGCTTCTCCATTCAAACCTAATCTTGCTTAAAGGACTTGTTAACAGTTAAAAAACTTGAATTTAGCTGTAGATTTTGGACAGATTAATTCCATAGGATAAGTGATAGTAAGTAGTGCAATGAGAAAACACATGAAAAAAAAAATTAAAAATAAAATGGCAACTAATTTTTAAATATTTCAGTGTTGAATGGCCTGACTTTCAGGGAAGACTCAGATAATATATCCAGTGGAAGGGGGAGCAAGATATCTTTAGACCAGAGAGGCAACACAAAGATTTAAATCCCTCTCAAGTCTGGATTCCTGACAGGACATTTAGTGTCTTGGTTTCAAATTCGGTTTTCAAAGAATAACAAATAGATCTTTTTTCACTTCACAAGCTAGTGCTCAAGCCTAACACCTTTACCTTTGGTTGATTTTAAATCCACCAAGCCTTCAGCTTTTCTCTGCATATCTGCCTTTGGGAGCTCTTCACTTCAAGGACTCTTGGCTGTTTTCTAGCTGGATGTACCTCATGCACATATCTGCAAAGGCAGTGCTGACCCAAGAGCTTCTGCAGGGGATTATGCACATCCTCTGAGGAACCCTACCAGAATGATGCAGAGCTGTGGACTTCTGCTTAATCATGTGGTAAGTGTCCTCTGTCTTGCTGCTTCTCCCACAGAGTTGTATCTTTGAGATACCTGTCTTTGAGAGGTAATAAAAGGCATTCTAGTTAATTTTTATTTTCTCCCTAAAAAGAAGATTTAGTCTGTGTCCTTTAGACTGTGCCCTTTAGGTCCTTTCTGTGTTGACAAAGATAATGCCAGAAATAGAAGCATTCACCTCTATAGAGCTGTCATAATCCAATTGCAAAAAAGTAGAGAAACTAATAGTCCTGGTTTTTAGTTCTCAACTTTAAATATGTTATTTTAATAATCTCTTTTCATTATATAACTAGTGTATACCCCAGGTTGATAACCTCCAATGCTGATCTTTTGAATCCCATGATATTAAAGTCAGAAATTCTTATATTTTCCTTGATCTTAAGGGATGCCTGGTACAGCCACAAACTTCAAAACCCCATCAGCAGAGGTAGTTTTACATCCTGGCTTTCCTAGAGAATCAAACTCAGAATTTCAAACAACTTGAAAGTTTTCCCCAATGTTTCAGCCTTACAAGCACTCTGAGAATATACTTTTCCTACATTTTGGAAGTACCCATTAGGAGAAATAGAAATATCTCTTGTTCAGAACTCCCACAATCAGTCACATATTTAAGAGACAAAAAATATGTATGCAACTACAAGCTATGGATATTCTCTCTCATTTTCTTGTCTCAGGTATCTCAACATTCTCAAATATGTTTTAGTCTTAGACCAGATGAGTACTGGAACCTTTAATAATTTTTAAGTGTCTGTCAGAAAATAAAAATCTCCCTGCTTTCTTTGCCCAGATCTCTTTTCTCACTCTGACATTCTCATAGAACCACTCCATTCTTTCCCCTTATTGTTTAGTCAGTAAAGGATAGCAGTAAGAAGGGATTATAATTATAAATTTTTTTCTTGCACTAAAGATTTTCTCTTATTCCTCCATTAGGAAAGCCACTATTAGCAATCAATCATGGTGCTATAGCATTTTCTTTTCCTACAGCTATATAAGCCTTGTTGGGAGGCTTTGATATTGACATTTTATTCCATAGTTCATCATGAAGTGAAAGAAGCTCATTCTGTTAAAAATAGCAGAAAATAGGAGTGCTTATTTACTCCTTGTTTTTGTGAAGCACAAAACATTTGATTTATAGAGGCTTTTGATTTTGGTGTCATTGTTTAGTGAAAATTCAAGGTCAGAGAACACATTGTTTTAAAATCTTTTTTCAGTGAATATCAATCATGTAGGGATGATTTTAATTTTGAGCAGTCTTAAGTATTATTCCTTTGCTTTTTCTGTCTTTCTATCTATGTGAAATTCTTTTCACAGTATTTATCAATTACTATTTCATTATCAGGAATCAAAATACTATTGAAACTGGAAAACAAAAACAGCAGAAAAAAAAAAATTAATACAGGAATTTATTAATTAGGTTTACATGAGAAGTTTTCAAAACAAGAACCTGCTGAGAAAAGCTACTGAATTTCCTGTTGTTTTTTGCTACTTCATTTTCTTACTTTGTCATCATTTTTTTCCTCTTTATTTTTCTCTGAAACCAATTTATTATTTTCATTGTCAGTAATCTTCATTGGTTCACATAGTTTTATCTCTTTATCTGTAGGATCAGGTAATTTGTTTTATTCTTGGTTTTAAAAACATAGAAAATAAAGCAAGCTATGGAAAGAAGTGAAGAATCTCATATAAAATAAGAGCCAGATTGGAACATAAGCTTGAAATTCAACAGAATATTATTGTATTTTGACAGGTATTGAAATTCAAAAAGTTTCTCTATTTCTTTGCTTAAGTGCCAAACTTCAGTTTCCAGACTCTTTTCTGGTGTTTAGGCTATTTTATAGATAATCTAGCTGGACCACTAATGATGGTCTAGGAGATATAATGTTGCCTAAGCTGCATTTGGAGCATGACAAAGATTTTGCTATTATAATGTCCATTTATTGTTCTGAAGAGAAGTGATAGAATAGTGTTTTAATTTGCAGGAATTGCTATGCAATTTTCAAAACGTCAAATCTAGAGATTTTAATTCAGAAATCTTAACATGCAACCCCCTTTCCCCCAGCACTGCAAGTAATTCTTCCTTACCCACAGATGTGCCTGAAATCATCCTAAGGTCCTTCAATGCACCCTTCCCTATGCAAGTAACAGTCTTGGACTTTTTGCCTACAAATGCTCAGTATAGACAAACCTCTTCCCTTGAATTGTATGCCTTTGCCTTCTTGGTGGGTGAAATACATACACAGGACTCTTGCTTCATCTTCACCATCCTCATCATCTTCATCTTCATCTTCATCTTCATCTTCATCTTCATCTTCATCTTCATCTTCATCATCTTCATCTTCATCTTCATCTTCATCTTCATCTTCATCTTCATCCTCTTCAGCCCAGAAATACATTATTTGCATGAATGACCCACAATCAATCACTTGTGTTCTGCTTTCTTGTATAGAAATATCAGACAACAAGACCATGGGCACCTCTCACCCCTGGAGCTTAAAGTACAGAAAATATGCCATGTTGCTGACTGGTGACAAAATGCTTCTATTTGTGAGAATAAAAGGGGTTTGTCACAGAATGATTGTTTGAATTAAGAAGTTAGGGAAATGTTAATGACATGTTAATGACTATTTTACTTTGACACAAGAGCCTGAGTTTTTAACTCTTCCCTCCCCCCTCTCTCTTTGAATTTTATGAAGACTGATGGTTTTGACAGAGCACAAAAACAGAAGAGAAAGATGAGGACCTTTAGTTCAAAAGCACCTTACTTAAATCTAGGTCTTGGTTAGTCGGTTCTCATGTCAAGGTTCCTGTTTTCTTAATTTTTTTTTTTCTTTTAACACTTATCAACCTTATGTAAATGCACATTTACCTACTGGGAATGGCTTTTCTGGAAGATGTAATAATCTCTTCTTAGCATTTCTTTTTGAAAGGAAATGTATCTGAGAATCTTTAATTTCTAACTTATTTCTCTCAGATTTAGAATTACTCACCCACTGATATTTATCACAATACAAGGAGCAGATTAGTACAGAAAATACACCTGTCTGAAGGTGACTTCTTTCAGTTCTCAAAGGAAGGAACACTTTCATTTTATAACACAAGCTCCCCTTTTCCATTTAAAGACCTCTACTATCCTGGACTATATTGCATAAAACTACACAGGTAGGAGGACTTGTTGAAAGATATTACAGAGAAAAATTATTTACTTTCATTATTGGTTCAGCAAGATAAGTGGAAATACAGCATCATACCACTTTTCATAGAGTGTAAAGCACTACCTGTTGCAATTCTGTCATCAACTTACCCCACAATTTTCTGAAATGGCATCTTTGTCACTGCAAGGAAGTATTTGCTCTATAAAGACAGCTACAGTAAGGACTGTGGGTAGGCAAAACAAAGAATATTACTCAAAAAGAAAAAATCAAACCCATAATTCTAACGTTTCTTCTTTTGGGAAGAAAAAGGCAAAATATTATGGTATGTGAAATTTATCTATACTTTCTTTTAATGGCAACACAAGTTTAAAGAAATAATGGCACTTTCTGAACCTTATGCAATTACATACAATTACTTTTAGGGAGGAACTAAGTACCCAGTGAAATAACTTACATGCTTGTAATATTGCTATCTTCCCGTTTTGATGTGATACTGTGAGGAGCCAGGAATCTGCCACTTTTGACAAACGTCAGACTTGCTCAGATAGATAAACGAATATATGTTTAAACATTTTACCAGAAGTTTTGGAATTGTGCTGTGTTTTTGGAGTCTCCACTACTGATCAAGTTTGGATAAAAGAGACTCATCACTAGGTAATTGCCAGCCTTCAAGATGACCAGCTGGTTTCTAGTCAACTTTTGTAAAAATCTGAAACTGATTAACTTTTCAGGGGGGAAAAAATGCAAAGACAAAATCCCCCACAGCTTCCCTCATGATCTGTCTGGTCTTTGCTGAGGTACCACTAATGAAAACTTTGCAATGATTATTCAATTGCAATAGGATAGAACTCAAAGTTGATATCAATCTCTCTTCAGAATCCCTAACAGGAACTGAAATATCGTTTTAGCCCCCAAATGTTATAATACATATGGATGATTGAAGTATTCTGAAGTCTGACTTCTGGCTGTGCATATTCATGTCTCTTGCAGAAAGAACCCAGATCATCCACAGTCTCTTTAGAATTCCCACCCCTTCAGAGATCTCTGGGAGGGGCTTTGGTCAGCCACAAGATTTATGGCCTTCCCCCACTAGAAATTTTCTCATTCTCACTGATTAATAAATCCACCCATGGTTATGTTGAGAAGCCATCGCAGTCAACAAGAGCATGCTCTCTCAGAATGTTAAGAATGTTGGATTGACTCCACCAAATTATAGTTATATCTTATTTTGATACAAGTACACTTTGACAAAATGAAACATGGTGGATAATATTGTAGGGATTAAGATTTGAAGACCTTTGAATTTGTTTTTCTTTCTTGGGGTGGGAGAAGTAAATGTTTAAAAAATATTTTTTTAACTCTCACGGTAGGTTTTATTAATCTTATTTTGAAGCTGAATAGTTTTCCTATCTAAAGAAGGTATTTTTTAAAAGAGTGAAGAAACCCCTAACCTTTTACATGAATGATTATTATTTGTACTGTAAATGGATGCATGATATCTGCTTCCAGATTTTCAGTTCAAGTCTAAATGGAGTGAGGAAAAATTGAAATGTTTGTTATCTTCTGAAAGCTGTATATTGGCAGATGTGAAATGAGCTTTCAGCCTAAAAGCAGAGGTAGTTACATTTGCATTTTGGTATTATGACTGAAAATAGCAGCAAAGATTCATGAACACACACAGCTAAAGTGTTAACCCAAAGTGCCTGTGAGGATTTTCCAAGTTGCAATAAGATCATGAAGCCATGAAAGTACGTTCTATATTATGATATGTATGAGTGCTTGTGTTAAAATATATTTCAGAGAAGATGTATTTAGGGAACATATTTTCAGTATTTAACAATACCAAAATAGGGTGTTTGAATTTGAATGTCAAAAACAGTGGATTATTCATTTTCTTAAGTTGTAGGATATGTACCTGTCTCATTAACAGCAGTTTTCCATAACTTATAGTCACTGAAGATCCCTCTAAGGAATAAAATTTGAGATTGTGTGGAACCTCCTTTACATATTTCATAAGGATCCCATGGGAAAAGAAAAAGAAATAGAGACTAGAAAAATGCTTGAAAAACACTATCTACAGCTAAAGTTTAAGTCCTGAACCTTGAGTGACATCTCTTTAAATTTCTAATGACTTTTCAGGAGAAAGAATCTTCCAGCTAGAACCAGGAGGCTTTCCTCCTTCCTTTGCATGAAGAGTTATGTTTGCCAGAAACATGCTGCTATCCATTTTGGAATCAGTGGAGAAGTTCAGAGAAATGGAAAAATGCGATCCAAATGTTGATTACCATTTAGAATAAGAAATCTGCTTGAAATACAAGAGATCTCAGATTAATTATTTAATATTCTACTTTCCAAAATAAAGGCAGGGAATGCCACCGTTATATCAGAGTCTTTAAATACTTATTTTCCCTTCTTTGACTATGACTACGCCACCACAAAATGTTTGATTAAACAGAAATTCTCCCATTCAGCAAGCTAAAAATGAATAAAAATGATTGCGTATTCAAATCAAATTGTACTGAATGTATATTTAGGGAAAAATAGTGTAGCATACACATGCAAAAATATTTGGAATGACCCCTTAGAAACTACTTTTTATGAAAATTGCACCTGACTTATTAGTAAAGAAAAAGACCATGACTAGAGGTAGAGGCAAGGAAACTGGACTTTTTATGAATAATAAATAGCTTTGTGTCTATTTTAGTGGACGGGGGAGTACATACATATATATGAGCACACATGTGACAGTGACTCATAGAAACAAGCTGGCACCTAGCAGGGTCCTGGAGTCTTGCTGGGCTGTGACTGCAGGCACTACCGAGGGCTGGCACTGCCCACACTCCCTCTCAGGCTCTCGTCTCTGCATTTTACAAGTGCTTTGTTCCTGCTTTCTGCCCATGGGGACCACGACTTCATGGCAGAAGCAGGTATCTAAACCCACACTCCTCCCAGCTTGTCTTCCACATTTCCTACAGCAGGCTGTTGCCACGCTTCCTAACCCCAGAACAGTGTGTAGGGCTTGGGTAAGGTGAGAATGGCCAGAGCAGAGCTGCAGACTGTGCTTTCCTTTCCTGCTCTTTCTTTCTGAAGTAAACTTCATGGGCTTCTGACCTATGCAGGTCTGCTCCCAGCTGGCTTCAGGGATGCTTAGAGAGGCTGATGTGGAACAGAGATTAGACAGTTAAAAGAATAAAATAAGTATTTATTGAAAGGCCTTAGAAGGACACACCTTGGGCAGTACAAAGAGCCTGGCCAGGGCTACACCCAGGATGGATCCAAGGTGGATCCCATCATGAGTTTTTTTCACTTTTATAAGCTCTGGTCCATTCACATGCTGGGGCCAGTTGTCCAACAACAATTCCAGGTCATGAAGTCTCAACCTCCTGGCTTGCATCTTTCACTTTGTTTATGCTTTTTGGGTACTGGCTGTCCTTGACTCTCTAGCTGGGAAGGGACTGCTTTGTCCAACTATTCTATGAAGAGGACTTACCAACAACCAATATGGAGTTTCAATACCAGGCAGCAGAGAATCTGAAAAACATAAGAGCTAAAACTTAAGGCATCATCAGGTTGACTCAAATTTGGTCAGTCCATCTGCTGTTTTTTTTCTTTCTACCCAAAAGGCTCCCTTTCTGGATATGAAGACCTTAAGGCATGGGAAATCACTTCCCTCCACAATTTGTCCAGTGATTAAACATACTCACAGTTTAAAACTACATGTTTCAGTTGCCCTGGGCTTGCTCTGCAGCTACTAATCCTTGTACCTCCTCTCTCTCCTCTATTAGTTAGCCCTTCACTTTCCAGTGTTATCTCCCATTAAACACACTTATATCCATCATTCAACTAATTGCTTGGACTTATTTTTGGAAGTTTAAACAAATTAAGCTCTAAGTACCTTCCTAACAGAGACTTCCTATACCAGTGAACTCATTCTTGCATCTCTTTTGGCATCTCTTCAGATTTTTAGCAAGCTTTTAAAAATATTGGACAAAAATCCTACATGACTTCCCAGTACAGAAGCAAAATCACTTCTTTCCTTCTATTTACTTTTTTCTCTGCATTTATCTAGGCCATTTTGACTTAGCATTATCATGGCAGGTCCAATTGAGTTGTCTACCCCATGAGAATCCCTACATCACTTTCTCTGGGACATTCTTTTCCAAGACACCTATTTTCCTGCCTTATTTGTATGCTTTCCTTCCTTTCTTTCTTTTCTTCAATTATGCAAAACTTCTTATTTGGCTGTATTACAGGTTTTCATTCAAACAAGCAGGGTTTATCACACAATTCAGACTGTTCTACTAAACAATACAAACCCACCAGTGCTGCAATGCAGTAAGCTGTCATAGAGTGTTTGATAAGGTCTCTCCAGAGAAACTTCCCTCAGGATGGGCTGGGAAAAGCTGCCTTTCTTCCATACTTTCAGACTGGTCCTATGGTCCCACTCTCAGAATAATTGAAATAAAGCATGCAAACAGCTAGATGAAACAAAAACTTGTCACTTAGTCATTCATTAATTTCTGTGCAGAGTTTTTCTCTTGCATGACATTTCCTCATTTGTCTTCTAAGTTTGAGACCAATGCCAAAAGCAACAACAAAACTTGATCAATTATTAGACAAAAAGAGACAAAAAAGCTGAGGGTGTGGGTAAATAGTTTACTAATTTTAAAAATAGCTACGCCATCCCTGAAGAAATCTAACAAAACTTTGGATATTCTACAAGAAGGCACAACCCAGGAACAAAGTCACTTCAATAATCTTAACTAAGTTGTATAAACAAAAAGTTACTGTCCATAACAATTTAGACAATTTTTTTTCTCATAATATATTTTGCATGTGTGTATTGTGTATATATTTTACATATATACTTGTGGTATGTGCTTTTATACATAGCACATATTCAGAAGGCTAACAAAACATTTGCTCTTGACAACTTTTCAGAGTTTTGCTCAAATTCAAAAAAACCCAATTTCCTCTGAAGTGGGCAAGATTTACCTGCTTTTATGAGCAGCCCCCCAAATTACATGGATTTCTACAGTTGTGCATTTACATTTTAAGATTTAGAATTTTAAGGTGTAATTGCAATTTTGGTACACTTGTTTAAATTAGGAAAAACTGCAGTAAACCATACTGATTTTAAAATAGTGCACTAACATAAAGCATAAAAAAGTTCATTTTAAGTTAGCTTTTTAGTCCTGAATGGCCACCAGCCTTTAGAAAGTCATATGTTCACAGCACTACTTTTCAGATACAGAATAAGACTCGGTAGACAACAGCTATTCTGGAGCAATCGTGGTAACAGATATTCTCATTCATGAGTAAATTTGCTTCATTCTAACCTGGATTCACACTCACAGCAAAATTCATATACCCTTCTTTTATTCAAAATATCTTCCAAGGTCAATAAAACCTTTATCCTTAGCAAGCCTTTTGGTCCTAAATTGTGTCCACATGGAAACTTATTCTCATTCCTGATACTGCATGTTTGCAGGATCAATTTGGTCAATTTTCACAAAGACTACGTCAGAAATCTGAGATGATAGAAGTACAACCTGTCCCAATATGTTTCAGAAATCTGAGAACTTGAATCGTGAGTTTGGGCTGGGCTGGGAGATGGATGAAGCAAGAGAAGAAAAGACAAGCTTAGAAGTAGCTGAAATACATGGGAGGATGATACTTAATTCATGTTTTAACACTATTCTTTGTCTGCTTTGAACTTCTTTTCAGACATGATTTTGAAATATCATGTATCTCTAGATTATGTGTAAAGCATTTGTAAATCTCTTAGCTCAAGCTTTAGGAAGTCCTTGCCCTCAGAGCATATTGAGTCCACCTAAGACCTCAAAGTTTCCCTATAGCCCTGTCAGGGTGAGACTGTGAACCACTTTGAAATATTTCTTTGTGTGAAACATGACTTTAATAGGAATCAGAGGAGCAATGGCTTAACTACTCACCCATGGCCCTAACAAGCATATAATTCTGTATTTCATATCTCTAATTTTGACTTTTCCTTTCAGTGATAGCTCAGGTTCATTTCTGACAAAGGATGAAGCAAAAGAAGGTAGCAGAGCAGAAAGTACAGTCAGAAATCATTTTTGCAGAGTTCTGAATCCTAAGATATAGGTTAATATTTGCATTATTCAATCATTCATTCACACTTGAGGCTTAGGTATACGTTTCCTGCTTTCTACTAGGAAATTAAATATTTTTTTCCCATAAAATTCTGCTAGCATCTTACTGTCTTCCAGATCTTAAATTTCAATATTTTTTGGGGTTTATGTCCTTTACGTACACCCCTCTCATGAAGTAATAGTATATTTTTATGGTTTTATTGTTTTTTATATTTCTGCAGAATATATGTCCTGAATAAAATTGCAATGAATTTGAGGATGAAGTATATGTAAATATACACGTGAGATTTGTCATTACTTATGCCAAAGGTCCAAAAGACTTCTAGTCAAAGGCTTTGTCTATGCTCTGACTTAGAAAATGTCACTATAAAATATAGAAGTGAAATGGAATCATCAAATGAATAACTAGTGTTTATGACTCATTATGTCACATCCAAGTATCTGGAGAAAGCAAGGTGAATGCATCCACTTATACAAAAAAAGAGATTTTAAAAATCAGGATTCACTTTTAGCACAGTTGTCATCATAATGAATTTCTCCATGACAAATTTGATTTTCCATATATTTCTTTCACACATACCCTTTCATAATGTAACTGTTATAAGATGAAATCTGTTTATGTTTATGTTTCTTTTAAGTGTTTGCTGTTGTTCGGGAAATCAAACAAGTAATTTTCCAGAAGCATATGCTTCTTTTCTTTCATTATGGAAAAGTGTTATTTTTTATCTTTGAAATATTATATGTCAGGAAGAGTTTACTTAGAAATTTAAGTTTTATTGTATTTTTGCAGGCTCATGCTATTACTGTTTTGCATCATATATGTAATTATAATATCAAAGAATAAAAAGATGAGCCTAAAATATTTTTTTTCCTCAGCAGCAGTAAATTGATTTTTCTAATAAGATAGGACAAATTATGGAGTTCGGGTATTGCTTAATTATGCATCAAATCCAAGTTTTATACTATTAAATTTTGTCACATGGTTTTGACCTGCATTCTGAAGAGAAAACTAAGAGCCTCTGTTATCCATGATATTTTGTAGATATCTTAATCTATCAATCCAAGACAAATTTACTTTAAAAAAACACAACATCAGAGGTCATTATAAAATTTTGTTTTTTTCAAGAATAGCAATTAAAGGGATCTATCCAAATTCTTGTATTTCTTCTTTTTGATAATCTGCACATAACTCTGCTTTATTGGGGTTTTTTATCTATCTTGAATCTTATTGTTTTTCAACAATTTTCTAGGAGATTGACATACTGCCAATTGTACTGACTTTTATAATCCTAAAGATACAATCAAAATTTTTAAAATTATTTAGAGAAAGAAACAATATATTTCTTCTTTATGATTAAGCTATATCCTGATTGTAGTTTTCAATACTGTTTCTATGTGGTTTTATAATTTCTGAATTAGTTTTGCTGCTTCCATTACTAGAACTTTTTAAGGCAAGATTAAACCTGCATAGTTAGATTATAGAAAATTCACATGGAAGTTTATCCTATTCTTCCACACCCAAGATCAATGAGCCATCATGCCTGACATCAAGGATATTCACTTCCCTCAGTTCATGTCTGTAATTTCGTAAAAAAATAAGCAATAGAATTTAGTTCAATCCTTTTGCAGCAATGCATATAATTAGTTTATAAAATTATTGAAGATAGGCCACGAATAGCATGGGACAGGAGATGAAATTGAATAACAGTGGCTAGTTTCAGAAGAGTAAAGATATTGATTGAGTGGCAAGTTTTATGCAAGAGTAAGCTGACCATGGGACTTTACTGAGTTATGGATCTATTTTAACAGCCATGTGTGAAGGGAGAAGACAGCTGTGCTAAAGACAAGAATAGGATTGAAATTTTGATTAGTGCTTGCTAAAAGGGAGAGGGCTGCTGCAAGGACAGATATACTCAGATGTGTCTCTCTCCCCTTCCGGTTGTCATCCTTTTGAAAGAAACTGTGAGAAAGCTGACATCCTGAGATATGATATAGACCAAGGGAATTGTTACCATAAGCCCTTGCTGGTGAAGAAGCAAGGAGTGAGACTAGCACAGAAATATGGAGAAGTTTCCCCTGAGCCAATTTGCAGTATTACACAAGATGATGTGCCTCCTCAGCAGGTTGCTGATGACACAGAGCTAGGAGGAGTGGTCAGTACCCCAGAGGGCTTTGAATACCTCCAGAAGAACCTCAACAGGTTGGGGAGATGGACAGAGCCCAACCGTCTGAACTTTAACAAGGGCATGTGCAGGGTCCTGCACCTAGAGAGGAATAACCCCTGCACCAGCACAGGCTGGGGGCTGAGCTGCTGGAAAGCAGCTCTCTGGAGAAGGACCTGGGGGTGCTGGTGGACAACAAGCTGTCCAAGAGCCAGCAGTGCCCTTGTGGCCAAGAAGGCCAATGGTGTCCTGGGATGGATTAGGACAAGCATTGCCAACAGGTCGAGGAAGAGTTCTGCCCTTTTAATGCCCTTCTGTGAGGCACATCTGGAGTGCTGTAACCAGTTCTGGTATCCTCAGTACAAGACAGACATGGAGCTCCTGGAGCAGTGGTAGTTAAGGGACTTATTTACAAACCAAGGTAATTAAGGGACTGGAGCATCTCTCTTACAAGGAGAAGCTTAGAGACTTTGGCCTGTTCAGCCTTGAGAAGAGATGGCTGAGAGGGGACCTCATCAATGCCTATCAGTATCCAAAGGGAGGGTGCCAAGAGGATGGAGCCAGGCTCTTCTCAGAGGGGCTGAGCAATAGGACAAGAGGCACCAGGCAGAAACAGATGCACAGAAAATTCCATCTGAATATAAGAGAAAAACTTCTTATTGTGTTGGTGACCAAGCACTGAAAAAGAGTGTCTAGACAGGCTGTGGGGTCTCCCTCACTGAAGATTTTCGAGAGCCACCTGAATGTGACCCTGGGCCAGGTGCTCTAAGATGACCCAGCTTGAGCAGGGAGGCTGGGCCAGATGACCCACTCTGGTCCCTTCCAATCTTACCCAGTCTGTGATTCTGTGATTTTTATGCTCTAATTTTGGAATTCACTTCTGAGTCTGCAATATGTTTAGTGGAGCTTGAGGACAGTCTAAACACATACTTTGGAAGAGAGATATACAGTGGGCTAGTAGCCAACCACGTGAGTCATAGGAAAGCCTGGGAAGAGGAGGACAGGGGATATAGAACATTTCCTTTTCCTTCCTTAGGTACTTCAGAAGCAATCTAGGCTTTGTGAACTCTCAATGATACCTCTTAATATTTGCTCCAAAAATGGCTATCTTCTTTAGCTTGAAAGGTTATTGTCAAAATAAATCTTCCACAGAAGTGCACTGTATCAAGCTCCAGAAGTACAGGCAACAAATTACACAAAGCCACTGTATTCTGTTGGCTGCATAATTTTTTAATTTCTCTGTCATTAGGGCACTAATTCACTTCTGATCTGTGCTTGAAGAAGAAAGACTCCTACTACTATCATCATGGTTGTCACCCTGACCTAAAATATCGGGAACAATATTTCTGGAACTAATTACCTTGCTACACTTTATAAAATGCTTAAAAGATGTGTTTTACATTCATAAATATTCCTTTTAATAATAAACTGAAAGCTAATCTGTATCCAGTAAGTCTTTGAAGGTTAGTAAGTAATGCCATGTCCTTTGAGACACGTCAGACTTTTTCTCATATCATAAAAGAAATAATTGCCTGGACTATTCAATTACAGTACAGTCTTTTAATATGCTCACAGCTACACAATCAGACTTGATTGTCTTCTTTTGAAAGTTTTTAGCATAATATTGATTTTTTATAGAATTTTTTTGTGTATGTGTAAAGATATGTATCTTTGAGAAACAAAATTCCATAAAATCCGACCATTTTCCAGACAGAGATGTTATGGAGAATTGGTTTTATTTATTTATTTTGGTTTGTTGATATTGTCTCATCACAGTCAAGTGCAAAAATTTCGTCATTAATTAAAAAAAAAAAAAGAATGCATATACTTGAAGTTATGGAATTTAAATAATATGACTACTTTTGAAAACAAATGAGAAAAATCATATTATTGAAGATTACCTTTTCAGGTTACAAAAGAGAGCAAAAACTTGAATCTTTAGTATTAGGACATTGCTCTGTATAACCTGGTTGGAAGGAGAAATTAATCCAGATAACTGTTGGCAGAACTAGTGACAGAAATCTAAAGGAAATTTTTAAAGGATTATACAGAGATGATTTGAATTCAGTGCTTTCTCACCTGCAGATCTGTGAAGCTAGGTGTGTTTGAGAAGTGTTACTGTTTTGATATCCTGAAACTGGCATGTGAACGTTCATAACAACACCAATGCTATGGTAGGCTGGTTAAACATTAAACACAGGCAAGCATTTGTCACATCTTCTTAAGGCATTTATTTTAATACATTTAATTTACGTTAGTATAAAATTTTGTAATGATTTTTTAGTTTAGTTACCCATACATCTGTATCTATTGAGAAAATTATTCTGAAAAGGGTAGAATAAACTCTTGGAGAAGCTAGGCTCTATTAAATAGGATACATTCAATAAGGAAAAAGAAACAAAAGGAAAATTTATCTTTGTTTTTAACAGTATAGACCTGCGAGTGCTAAAATGTGGAAACCAAATGCTTCCATTTCATAACAAAAAAACCCCATATTTTTGTTATAGTTTCATTGGTTTTAAAGTCATTAAGACTGTACAAATATGTTGTTTACTTTCTGTAATGATATGTTTTGGGATCAAATCTGTTCTGAGAAGAGTTCATATGGAATACAGGAATGTGAGTGTGTTCCTAATTTCGTATTACCAGAAGAATCCCTTCATAATTCAGTTTTTACTAATCTCTTTTTAAAAATTAATTTTATCTATTTTAAATTTTAAAATTTTAAAATTTTAAAATTTGATTTAATTTACTAACTTAATTTTTTAAAAAATAATTTATTTTGCCACAAAGGACAGAATAATTTTGCAATGATGGGAATGATCCAACTCTTACAGAGTGCCAAGAGAAGGAAGTTGAAGCCACCAGTCTCTGGCAGGTTTTCTTCATTGTCAGCTTGACCTCTCAAAACCAGACACTGTAAATGGTTTTGGAAACGTTATTCTGAGAGCTAATTCCATTTTGTCTGAAAACAGAGGATATTCAAATAAATTTAAAATATCCAGTTGTTTCTCTTCAAAAATAATAAAGGCTCATCATGGCTTCTCATCTTTTATTCATGCTTTCCAAATTTATTCCTACCACTGATCATTACATGGCACCGGTGTCCATCTTATCCTGTTGTTTCTTTTCAGAGGTTTCTGGACAGATGCAGTGGAGGGGTCGTGGTACTGCACAAGAAAAGTACAAGGATTTTTTTGATTGTGTATCTTGTCAGGACATCTCATCTCTTTGGCTCCAGTATTTTTGTTTGCAATGTCTTCTCACGCTTGCAACAGTATTTGTGCTCTACCAATGAATATTGCGGTGTCGTGCATAACCATTTATTATTCCGTGGCTGAAAGAGCAGAAAGCAAAAATAATAAAACCAAGCACTGTATATAGGAGTACCAGTTACACATTTGTTTTTCAAAATGATCCACAACTTTTTCCTTTCCTGTTAGATACAGGATGCATGAGGGTATCCTGAAATCTGCCCGAGAAATCACATCAACCTACATTAAATCACAGCTACTGTAACCCTCAAGCATTTTTGTAAATGTCAGAATACTCTGTGCTACCAGGATTGGCCTGGAAACAGGAAACATCCTCTGCACCATGACCTGCAATTCCTATAGGATTTCCTTTTGCCTTCAGAGGCATGAAGGTGGCAGATAAAGGTAAGGAACCATGAGAGATTGTGAGTATTTGATGTTTCTGAGACCCGGGATAATAATGAAGGAATTGGTGTGGTACAGGGACTTCTGAGATTGGGCAGACTAGAGTAGAATTTTGAAGATTCCTCCCACTCATAAGCATATCTGCATGTATTAATAACAGGGCATGTTTATTTTTCAGTAGAAATAGAAAACATGCAGGCAAAGGAAATAAGAATATGTTTTAAAATTTTGTTTACTTTGGTGTTTTATAAATATTAAACAAAAAATTGATGACTTTTAAAATATGGCATTAAAGCCAAAACCAGGCATTTAATTACTTTTCCTTTTAAGAGCTGAATATGGCACAATCTAGGCATTTCAATAACTATTTTCATTATTCTACATGCATATTCCACTAAATCAAAAATTCTAGTTATAAGCACTGCCTAAAATCTCTATCATTTATTCCATGATCAAAAATTCACTGTTTTATTTTGGCTACCCCATTCAACACATCTTTTACATCTGAACCATCATCTAAATCCTGTCAATTATACAATGAGATTTTATGGCACTCATCAGAGCAACTGATGATGGGATTCATACACAGCTCTATATTCCCCAACATCCATATGATGTGAAGATACTTTTATCTTTACTGAGGATTTGGAGCTGAATCACAGAGAAATAAAGCATGCTTTCCAAGAAGAGAATCCTCAGCCAATCACCTTGAAAGGTTTATTGTTGGTGTGCATCCTTAATTTTCTGACTTGAGCAAGACACAGCTGGCACTTGTTTCACAGTGAGCTAAACTCTTGATCCAAAGGCAGTGTAACCACATCACACCTGAACTCTAAACCCTTTGCAGCTCCACCACACAGCACATCAGCAGCTGGGCTCTAGAAAAATGCAGCTGGAAAGCTTAAGAAAGAATATCTGACTATTTGAACTAAGATTTTTAGGTAATCAGAAGCCTCAAGTTGGCTAAAATTCTCTCTTGCATACAAGTAAGCAAATGTAGAAGCAGCTAGATTCTGACCCAAGCTGTGGGCAAGCTGGCCTTAACTTACTGCCTCTGGATACAGGGGGCTGGCACATCAAAGATTTTACAAAATTGGCTGCAGATTTGGGTGGTTTATATCTTTATTTGAAGACTTACATTTCAGTTAGCTTCAGGCACTCACTCACTGAAAAGAAATGCACAATAAAGTACCAAAAATCTCCAGCCAGCCTTGCTGGAGCTCAGACTAGTAAACACACACGGGCAGTAGCACTGCTGAAGTATCACTGCTCAGTCCTGGGGGAAAGAGTGAAAAGCTTTGTAATGAAAACCCTCTGGAATGAACCTAAATGCCTGTCTTAGCTCTCTGCAGGGAGACAGCTGGTCACAGTGACATGGCAACACATTCCACATTAATTTCTGTGTGACCACACTGCTGCAACAGCCTTCAGACACAGATCCTTAAAGGCTGGATCTGGCAACAGGCACTTTGTAGAGGCTGCTGTTGTCAAATAGTCCAGGTTTGCATGCTGCTGGCTGTGAAATCCCAGCTGGCGTCTGCTGCATGAGCTCCCAGCTTCATGTGCTGCTATGAAATGATGGGCTTTTTTCACAGGAATTTTGCAGATCCACAACTGGTAATAATTTGATTGTGATCTACAGATCATATCCATTTATGTGGCACTTCCCCCCTATATTCTTGACTGATAAAAAAATTAAAGAATATTCATATATGTAAATGTACTAGTGGTTTACCTCTGTTCTTTTCTTCTGCAGCACCCCAGTATTCTGTCAAATTCAGCTTCTAAAGTCAGGTTATCCTGGAAATTTATGCAATCACATCAAGAAACAAGAAGAAAAAAAATCTAGACTAATACCAGCAAAATCCAACAGCTGCCCAATAAAATTTGTAATGCTTTCTTTGTGTGTTTTATGTTGCAAATACATAATATTAACAGTCAATCAAAGAAATCCAAAGATGACAAATGTCTGAAAAACTTTCCTGACAGAAGCAGCCAAGAGGAATGCTCATGCAGCACTAGCACAGCACATGGGTTTTACTTAGGAGATTTCAGGAGCTCCTGCTCCCAGCACAGAGTTTATAGAAAGGCAAGAAGTGAAGAGCACATAGAAGCAAAAGTAATTCCAAATTAGACACAGTGTCTGGTGAGGCAATGAACCAAGAGACAAACACCCCCACAGACATTTCAGATGGTAAAAGTGCATCTTGGGCTCTATGGAAACATCCTGTCACTCTGCTGAGCCCTGCAGAGTGGGAGAGCTCTGCTGCAGCTCACAGGCGACAGAGAGAGCTCTGCACATCAGCAAGCACACAGAAATCACCACCCTGAACTTGCACCAGGCCACAACTGTTTGGCAAAACTAATATCTTGAAGAAAATAGTTACTGATTGTAATTGCCCTGCAAAATTACACTCATCATTGGCAGACAATGATTAGCTTTCATTTTGCAGCTTATTTGAAAATTAGTGGCAGACAATGCTTCTTGCTAATTTCCTAGGAGGATGGGGAACATTTTACATGACCTCTTGCCACAGCCTTCTACATAAGCCAAGACATAGATGTTACACACTTGGCGTTTTATGCATTGCAGAATTTTACATTAGCATTGCCTTTTGGATTTGTGCATATAGATTTTAAACACCAGGTCTTGGTTTAAAACTAAAAATCAATTACCCCTATTTGAACCTACCGTAGGAGCTGCAGCTTGCTAAGCTCCAAATCAGTGCTACACTGACCTGAGATAATGTGATTACAGTCCAAAAACTTTGCTGTATGCAAAACCCTTAAAACAAACCTGGACATGCCATCCTCTCTTCATATGGTTGGTGGAGGTTTACTTCAAGTGCAGAGAAAAGCTCTCTTGCAAATGATAGAATTTCATAAGACAGAATAAATAAAGGCATTTATTGTTCTCATTAACTCTCAAATCTCATTCACACATTTTATATAGATTTGAGGGTCCATCAACACAATGCACCTTAATGATTGTATGACAATGGAAGGCAGATTTTTCTTAACAAAATGTATTGTTCTCTGACTGATAGACTGATTTAAAATAAAAATGTTCCCAAAAGTAATTTTAAGAATAATAACCTACCTTATCAGCACACATATTTTTTGCCTAACAATTCTGGCAGCCATAATCACAGAAATGTAAATTTTCAAGGTGTTTAGTTTGTGAATTTTCTAATTGTATGAATTTTGGTTCTTTGTCCTGTACAAAAGTGATATACTGAATGAAGTTTTTAGCTCTGCATTTTCAAGTGTGGGCAAGGTCAAGCTACATCACCTACATCATTGACCTGCATCATCTTCCATCTCAAACATTTGGTACTTCACTGATCCAGTTTACAGTAGCCCTCGTATTAAACAACTAGGAGATTTGCTTCTTTTCACCAATACACTTGCAGATAATCATCTTAGTCTCTTAAGGCATCTCTGGACACCATCCTGTGGGGACTTGACTTAATTTTGGATGATCTACTGAAAGAAATTCCCCCCACAAACCTCACTTTGATTCAAACTATTGCTGTTCACACCACAATCTGTTACTCAGCAGGAGTAACGATTGCAGAATTTGTCCTGTGACAACTTTAATGATGAAAATGTTGTGTACAGGGATTTTTGTCTTCACAGAAGGAGCAGTGAGACAGTTACACGAGGTTTCTTTATCTCCCCCAGTATTAAGGCATCTCATGTTGCCTTGCAGTGGCTAATGGGCATTTTATACATGTAGGTCCACAAGCTCTTTTGAGAAGATAATGTACTGAGGAAATGTCACAAAATACTGTGCTTATTTTCAAAGTGACAGTGCATTCATCTCCATGTGGGATCCTTCAGTCTCTGGGAGATTTCATGTACCTTAAAGTCTGCTATCTAGAGCAGCCAAAAGATATTCAGTCATTTTCTGGCTTTCAGATACATAGCCGAATATAAAAAAATAAAAGATTCACACAAAAGAATGCAAATCTACTTTGTTTTTTAACCCAAACCAGACTATGTGTTTGTTGTGATTCGAGGGGGGGAAGGGGGAGGGGTGGATATTTTTTTTTGTTTGTTTGTATTTTTGAGGGATTTTATGTTTACTTTCTAAATCTTACCTATATTATACTGTGAATTAATCAAACTGTACATGGCAAAATTGTGCGGTATTTAGGCGTTTAAACCTTTTTGTTCCAAAAGATTTTACTGTGACAGAACTGCAGATCTAAGTCCTTTAAGACAAACTTGACTATTTAATAACACCTTTAATGACTACTAATTATTGAAAATAGTTAATAGCTTTAAAATATTTATCTTACCCTTTTATTCTTGTGGCAGAATTAGAACATTCTGATGATTCACTCTTATTCACCTGCAGTGGATAATTCAACTGCACCTACTTCCATCAATATATTATCTGCACAATTGTATTCATTATTATTTCAGCTGGTGTCACAGGTTTCAACAGAGCTTGCTATTCTGCATATTGCCCATATTATCCTAAGCCTGTTTCTCATCTTGAGAATGAATGTTATTTTGAAATCATAAAGCCAAGAAAAAATGAACAGTGCTTTAGTTAGCTAGATTTTTTTGCTGCATGGCACATTTCTTTTCAGTGTTGTTATAGGCAAAACCAGTTCATTCACTCAGGTGCATTTCATTGATTTAAAAATAGAGTAGCAAAAAGGCAAAGGTAGCAGAAGAACTGGCATGAAATGGAATCAGAGAATTGTTTGGGTTGGAAGGGACCTCTGGAGATCAGCCAGTGCAAACCTCCTGCAAAGGCAGGGTCACCTTGAGCAGGTGACACAGAAACACAACCGGGTGGATTTTGAAGGTCTCCCACACAGGGAGGCTCCACGATGTTCTTGGGCAGCCTGTTCCAGTCCTCTGCCACCCTCAACATAAATAAGCTCATCCTCATTTTCTTTGGTTTTAGTTTATAGCCATTGCTCCCTGTCTTGTCACAGGGCACCACTGAAAAGAGTATGGAATCAACCTCTTGAACTCACCTCTGAGATACTTCTATGCATTAATGAGATCCCCTCTCAGCCTTGTCCATACTAAGCAGGCCCAGCTCCCAGAGTGTCTCCTCATAAGAGATATTCCAGACCCCAAATCATCTTTGTGGCCTCCACTGGACCCTTTCCAGGAGCTCCTTTTCTCTCCAGTCCTGAGGAGCCCAGAACTGGACGCTGCACCCCAGATGTGGCTCTGTAGGGCAGAGGAGGGGCAGGATCGCCTCCCTCATCCTGCTGGCCACACTTTTCCCCAATGTTCCCAAGGATACCTTTGGCCCTCTTGGCTGCAAGGGCACTGCCAGCTCGTGGTCAGCTGTCACCCACCAGCACTCCCAGGTCCTTCTCTGCCAAGCTGCTCTCTGGCAGATCAGCCCCAGCCTGTGCTGGTACTTGGGCTTATTCCTCCCCAGGTGCAGGACCCTGCCCTGGCTCTAGTTGAACCTCACCAGGTTTCTCTCTGCCCGATTCTCCAGCCTATCAAGGTCCCATTGAATGACAGCACAGACTGTAGGTGTATCAGCCAGTTTTGTGTCATCAGCAAACCTGCTGAGGGTGCATTCTATTCCTTTGCCCAGGTCATTGATAAACAAGTTGAATAAGTATCCAGTACTGATCTCCGGGGAATGCCACTGATTACGGGTCTCCAACTGGATTCTACTCTCTTGGTCATGATCCTCTGAGCTCTGAAATTTAAACTGTTCTTGATCCTCCTCACTGTGCCTTCACCTAACCCACATTTCCTGACCTTACCTACAAATAACCAGGAAACACACAGAACTCAGAGTAGTAGAAGCTGGAATTATAAGAAAAAATGAGAAATAGCATTTGTTGTTCCATCTGAAAGGTATTTAATCTTTTTCTGTTCTATCTCACAACCATATAAAATGTGTAGATTTATAATTTTCTTTTCTCTTCTTACCTATTTCATTTGTTGTTCTATTCCCCTTGTTTTTCCTTCATTCTCTTCCTGGTGGTAATAAAGCTCAATGCAATTATTCCAGTAACTATTGGTATCATTATTTCTATAATTCATCACCTTGCCATTCCTTTGCACTTCATGATAGCCCCAGAGCTATGCAATGAAGGGGTCAGAAAAATTCCCTAGGATCAGATTCCATGTCATTCCTGCCTGTCAGATCTCAGGAGTAAGGATGGCTCCACATCAGGTCAACCAGCTGAAGTCACCCTCTCAGTAATATTTACAACTTTAAGTCAACTGCTGTTTGCTGATCTGTATGAGAAGTGACCCTAGCCTACATCAAATCTCTGGTGTCTGAGGCTGTATATTAGAACCTTAATTACTCCTCATATTGTCAGCTAGCAAGAAATAAACGAGTCAGAAAAACTGAGCTATCTTCCCACCTAAACAGAGAGCTGGATTGTTTATTCTTTTCCAACACGAGTATTGAAGCACACCTGATGAAAGAGTATTTGCAAACTAAGGACTGGCAAATTCATTCTTCAACTCAGAGAATACTGGATTCACAATTGGATAATACAGCTAGGATTCTAACACATATTTTCTTATAAAGTAAAAAATTTTGCTGCTCTTCTGCAAACATCAGTAACTTAAATGTCCAGAATGTTGATTATCATTTTTTTGCACTCACTGAATTGATTTTTAAGAGTTCAAATGTTAAAGATAAAGACCCCTTTTTTTTGTTTGTTTGGGGTTTTTTTCACCAAGACATAAATTAAGTGTGGGGATGTGCTTGGGCATGTGATTTCAGTTCACAGTATCTTTCTGAACTTGAGTTTTTCCACCAAAATTGAGAATCAAGTGTAGCTGTAATAGCTGAAAAAACAGAACAACATGACTTTTCGTCTTTGTCTTGCTGTGTAGTGGATGGTATCACATTACTCTTTAGCAGTCAGTGACATTTGATGACTCTAATCTCACCCCATCCCTCCCTGAGGACTTCTGAGAGGATGTAGCCTTTAGATAAATCTTCAGTGGTGAGCCTAACAAATACTTCTAAAGCAAAAAAAAAAAACAAACCAAAAATAAAAACAGAACCCTTCCCCTTACTCCCATTTTATCCTTGTAAAATGCCTATTCCTGCAAAGAAAATTTATTAAATGTAAGAAGGAAACATGATCCAGTGAAAGAATATTAGTTTTAAGCTACCATGAGAGACTGACAAATCCATGATTTGTCATACTGGCAATGCATCTTTTACTATGAAAATAAAATATGATGCCTGCTCTGAAGAACAAAACTGCTGTAACTTTTCTTTTACTTTAATTTCAGTGATACATTCAATGCAGAAAATGTGACTCATTAGCAAAGTACCTACTGGCCCAGGTGGTGCCCTATGCAGTGCTCACCCTCACCACTTTGAGGGAGCTCAACCTTCTGTGGATAGAAGGCCATGACCTTGTTTTGTCAGAAGTTTTGTCAATCTTTAGATAATAAATGTGTAAAGAACTATTGTATTGGGAAAACAGTAGTAACTCACCTTTGACTATGAAAGATGCATATAAGAAATATGGTTGTCAATTACACTAAAGAAGCAGCTGCACCATGACTTACCTCTTGCACAAACAGTAATAGTTTCAAGTCCATGTGGTGTTAGCTATCTGTCTTGTCAGCAGTAACATTCCATGAAACAGGAAGAACAAAGTATTTTTCTGAATCAGATTTTCTTTTTTCTTTTCTTTTTTTTTTTTTTTTTTTTAAGCTTACAAAGCTAAAGCACATATACTTTTTAAATTCAGAATCACAACTCGGGTAAAGAGTTTACTTCGATGGAGTTTCTGTTTCTAGGCAGTGCAAATAATCCTTGCTGCAAAAAACCACTTCTTAAACAAAAGGAAAAATAACCTTAATAGTCTGCTGATTCTTACATCCTCCTAGGAGGTGACAGATACCAAAGTTTCAAAGACTTCTCTGACCACTCTCTCACAGATGCCAGTGGTAGTGAGCTATGCATTCATTTCTTTGTGCAAATCCCAAACCTATGTTTTAGGCATGCTTTTAAAATAAGTCCATTACTGTCCTGTTCAGAGAATGCCTGCTCTTGAATCCTGAGATAGTCTGAATGTGAAATGCTTTCCAGTGTTATCTCAACTATAGCAAGTGGGAAGAGCATAGTAAAAAACACAAAAAAAGCAAAAAAACCCAAACCAAAACAGTTCTCACAGCCTTCAAATCTAGGCATTGACAGATCAGCTGGGAGGGAAACTTTCAACCCTGGTGCTCCTAAATGACAGAAAATCTCACATTTGAACTATGTGACTATGTAGTAGGTCACAGATGCATTTGTCATGAAGTAAGACGGAAACACAACAGTAATTGTATTTCTGAACTTCTTGTGAAAAACAAGCTATTGTTTTGTGCTGTGAGCATAATTCATTCACCAAGACATATTTCTTTGTTTTAATGACTGTTGATTATTTATCCCTCCTAATAAATAATAAACTTATTTTTCAAAGCTATAACTAAAAGGCCAAGGGCAAAAGGGCATTTGGCATTTATATGGTATTTTCTTTTATTCTAGAAATAAATATGGTACAAGTCATTCCCATGGAAGAAATAGAGAATTAGAATATTCCTTAGGCAAAATGTGTACGAACTGAAACATATTTAATCTAAAAGTCAAAACCACAGTACTAAAGGAATAACAATGGAATTAAAAAGCTTTGCCCATATCAAGAAATCCAAAATAGACTGGCATAAAATTTAGCATTGTCAAATAGTGTTTCTATCACTGTCCTGTTTAAAAGCATGTAGAGCCTTGTGCATATCTCCCTTTCTGCCATGACGTGATCCATGACCAATGTAGGCTTGCAGCATAAAACTACATGTGCTTGTGATAAGTAAGCAAAAAAGTTCAACATGCCATTCTGCAGAGAGCTATCACATGACACAGGTGGGATTCAACATTTCTGCTCCATAGAGTTTGTGTCATTCTTAGCACAAGGTGAAGACAAAATGGAGAGCTGTCACAGATTAATTCACATGCTTGGAAAAAAAAGAGAACTAGAGTTAACAAAGAAAGAATGTAAGTACTAAACCTGTAATAATAATGAGGTTAAAAATGTAATTTTCACATTTAAGAGGGTGAAGGAAAGAATCAATGAAAAAAAACCTGAAACAGGAATCCTTCATTAAAAAAAAAAAAAAAAAAAAGAAAAAAAAGAAAGAAAGAGATCCTTATGTCTTTTTTATGTCTTGGTGTCATGGTACCCAAATCTGCACATAGCACTCAAGGTGAGGCTGCCCCAGTGCAAAATCCCCTCCCCTGGCTGACTGGTGTTGTTGTACCTGTTGCACCGCAGGACATGAAACAGGAAACAAACCAAAAAAATAAAATGTTAAACTGTTATTTTACACACAGTTTCACAAGTTTTCACCCTTTGATTTTCCTGTGAGTACCACACCATCACACTAACTCTATAGGGGTGAAATAACAGACTGTGGAGCAAGGCACACGTTTTCTAACACAGCTTCCCTTTTATCTTTAACTGATGCTAGCATTTTAAGGTGAATAAAGTCTGATAAAATACCAAAGAAAAAGCCATGACATTCATCATATACAAACCCATATGAATTTATAGAGTTCAGTGGAAGCTATAGATGACATGACCCAATAAAATCAAATAAATACTAAAATTAGAAAAAGTTGCTAAAAATCAGAGGGAAAAAGCATATTATTGTACAATTAACATTTTTTAATATATGAGGTTTAACTTTCAGTTAAAGCAACACTTTTCTCGGGATAGGTTTTTGAAGAATACATGCTCAACTCATGTTTTGTTTCTGAAACAGTTACTGAGCTATCCAGAGAAAGTCAGCAGCTCCCATTAACATGCACAAGGAATGATTTTCTTGCAACATACATATCTTTTGGTCAAGATAGTAAAATTCATGAAGAAGAAAGGTACAACGGTATGATAATGATTTTACCCCCAAGATGTGTCACACATCTCTAAATTAGAGGGAGAAGCACTTTAAAACAAGTGAATAAAAAGACCCCAAAATTAAATTCAGAGACAACACAATAATTTTCTAGGGAATCTGACGCCTGGTCTCTTCTAACTATTAATTAGTTATGAAGTAGTCACACAATGCATTTAATAAATTAAATATATTTGCTCACCTAAAAATGAGAGAAAAACTAATCTAGAAACCTTTTTAGGCAACACATGAGTGCATGATGCTGCACGTTCTTCAGTTCCCATTTTCTAGCTCATTGGGACATATGAAATTGCGCAAGACATTTTTAGGCAGTAAAAAAGGAAGTGTTATCTTAAACTCCTTCACTTTTATCTTGCACCTTAAGGGTAAATTGTTAAGTAGTTGCTGAACCATTCTATGAACTCCAATCCTCCTTCTGGTCATTGAACTCCTGAACTTTTTATTGGAGGTGTCAATTTTCACACAGCTGTCACATGTTCTTTGAACAGGATTAAGGTAAAGTGACTGACTTTAAAAAAATACTCCAGTAAATTGCAAGTGTGTAAATCTCATGGCATAATTTTGTTGAATATGCACATATTTATAAATATACTTATCAATTTGAAATTTAAAGGTCAACACAACACAAAGGAAGCCCAAAATGATGCTTGTCTTCTGGCATAACTTTTTCTTCAAATATGTAGACACAAGTGACACTTATTTTGCAGCTTTCTCAGAATGTCTTTTAGTTAGAAATTTTGTTTCTATATAAAATCATTTCTTAAAAATAACACAATAGTTTTTGATTTCCCTTTGCATGATTGTCTATGCCTGACAGGGAAGCACTACTTACATTATTCAATAAATCTTTTTAGAAACACTGAGGGGGGAAGAAAAAGTGACTTTTGAAAGTGTATCAGTTAAGGAGAAGCAAAAGTACAAACAGAACTAAACAATAAAATAAATGAAAATAAGTGCCGCTGACAACAGAAAGTCATTGTCATTATTACAAATACAAGTTCAAATTATGCAGAGGTTTTCAAGTATCAATTTGTTTATATTTTGAGTGGATATTTAACAAGTAAGTTCAGTGAATATATCCTCAAAATCCTACATTGTGCTTGAAGCTGTATTTATAACACATTTGCTTTCTCATGACAGTAAAAAAACACATCTCAAATACCATTTTTGTAAGCATGTCTGCAGGTTGTCAGGAAAAATAACATCAGATCAGAACAACTCTATTATAAATTCATATCTATCTTAGACTTCCAAATAATTGACTACCTGGAAAAACCACAACTGAGTAGTTTAGTGGCATCAATACAGATTCTTACACTGGTTTGCCTCAAGGACTCCTCTTAAGTAGGAACTGTAAGTTATCACAGGAGTGAGAATGCCCTGTAGTTCTTCTGGATGTCTAATTTTCTCAATACTTTGTAGAAATATCTTAGTCATACACAGGGCACAAATTTTATCTTCATTGTAAGACTGGTGTGTGGAGTCACTCCAAATCTAAAGTGAGGTATTTGTAACAGCTTAGAAGGGTGTTTAAAACAGCTCTCTGTAACCTTCCCAAAAAATCACAGTATCTCTCAGGATATTACAGTCAGTGGGGGTCCCCTTCCAGAGGGGGATTTATTGAGCCACTGCTAAATAAATGCTCCTTGAGAAGGGTGAGTTCTGAAGGAATCATGTCACATCAATTCATGATGAAGCACAGATGACATTATACATGAACATTGAGGACCTATGCAAACTTACCATCCAATTTCCTCTTCATAGTGAATAAAGAGGGAGAAATGGTTGTATCACATCGCCCTCTTTTAGCTATCATTCATGCTCATTAGATTTAGGAAGAGGAAATTCTTTTTTTATAGGAGTCAGCTAGAGCCAGCTAAAAGAACTTGTCCTTTGTGTGATCTTTTAACTTTTAGTTAATTTTTTTTTTTAACTATCGCAATCAATCTTTCCAGTCAGAGCCTGCTCAAGGTTGATCAGAGGAAGCATAAATGACTGTTAGAATAGAAATGCATGTGTGTATGAATTATCAGCTAACACTCTAATCCAAGACAGGAATTCTGATTAATTTTTTTTTAAAAAAATTCAAGTAACATTATGCAATTATTTGCTTTCTAATCTTTTAATACTAAGTAATTTGATTAGCTACTAATTGATTCCCTTGAATCAACGCTATGCTGTAAGAGGATTGTCTGCTTTTTCTTTCCACTCTAAAGTAGATAAGAGCTCTGTTATTTTTTGAACTATTTACCCTGTGAAGCCTCAGCTCTCACTTTGCACAGTAAACTGGCACACTTGACACATTAAGAAAGCTTTTCCATTCTTACTGAAGCTCCCTGCTTTCAGCTTTAAGGACTGTGAGTGGGTGGGTGATGTCTTCTGTGGTTTGGCCATCATATTGATACAGGCAGTTTGAACTGTCAGCTGTAGAACTAGATATCAAAACTGCTTGTGAAAACCAAAAAAATATCCTAACTAAATTACTTGACACCCAAACCCAAAGGGAAAGGAAAGCTCCTACTGTAGCTGTACCCAGTCTTGATCTCCTATGCCTCTCATATTATTTCAGTATCAGATAATAGAAGTCAAGATGTGTTTCCAGCAGACACAGTAGGGAATGCAGTGCAAAAGTAACAGCAGTAAAAGCCTAGGTTTAGCTTTTACTTCTTCTTGGGTTTTAATATCTTCATGTCCTCAAAAAAGCAAGGAATTTGAGGGCAGAATAGCAGGGCTTCAGGGAATGTAAAACATCTTCACGTTAATTTTTATCTCTCTCACTTCTTATTTGTTCCTAAGTTCATCCCTTTTTAGTTGCCTGGGGCCAAATTATAGATATGGAAGAAAGTGAAGAAGTTTGCGAAAAAAAGTAGGGATAAGACAAGAATAAAACTCTGTAATGCTTAAGCACAATTTAAAGACTTAGTTTCCTCAAGCCATAAAACTTGTGTGAAATGGAAAACTGGGCAATTGATGGAAACTGCTTGATACATTAAGTTTAGTGGGAAAACTGGATAGGTCCATGGTCTTCGATTGCTACTGATTTCTGATCCCCAGATTTTTGGGTGGTGTACAGGAATACAGTATTTATTGTGAAGGACATACTTCTTTGAAAAGTCCTATCTTCCTTTAGACAGCCTTCTTCTATTGTCATCTTAAGCAAGCTGCAGAAATAAATTAATGAGGAAATTACTGGCTGTTGAGAAACAGGACAGCAGCTAAAACATCTCAAATTCTGACCTGAAAGAGAGGAACTGTAAAACATCCTACAGGAAAGGCTGAGAGATTTGCTTGAGAGTGTCTACTACCTTGATTACATCTATGTAATATTGACTTAGGAGACATTGTAATTATAAAAATATGAATTTAATTTATATAGTGCATGTAAAACACTAAAAAAAATAATTAACAGAGACATTGGCCTCAGGTTACCACAGAGGAGGTTTGGATTGGAAATTAGGAAAAATTTATTCATGGAAGGAATTAGATCAGGCTGCTCAGGGAAGTGATGGAGTAACACTTAGGGTTCAGAAAGTGTTCAGAAACCGTGTAGATGTGGCACTTAAAGACATGGTTTAGTGGTGAACTCGGTGGTGGTGCTAGGTTAGCAGCTGGAATTGATGGTTTTAAAGGTCTTCTCTGACCCTGAAGATTCTATGAAATTTGTTCTTACATATCCTTAAGAAATTGATTTTTATTATTGCAATAGTTTTTCATTGAAGTGGCATTATTCTTCTAATATTGCCCCCTAAAAATAGATAAAAACACACACATGGATATGCTAGTTTTAAAATGTTACTTTCTGAAGTGTGAACATTATAATTTTGTTTAGGAAATGTTTAATTTAATATTTTAGCCTGTAGGTATGCCTAAAGTATTAATATATGTCACAAACTGAACAGGAGGTTATTGAATCTGACCATTGGTGATTAATCTTAAACTGTCTTTCAGGTCTTAAATTCATTATGTATTCCTAGTCTGTCAGGGATATCCAATCCTAGATTTAATTTGGGAATAATTGCTATCTTGGATGATATCCACCATTATTCAGCATAACCTTTTCCTTCAAATCCACACTTTGGGCAGACAATTAAGGATTTGTCCAGAGGCACATAATAATGGTGATTTCCAAGGCATGGGCTTAAAGGAAAGAAGAAGAAGCAGTAAAATGGGTATGTGTTGGTTTACTATGCAGTCCGACCCAATCACACTGAAATAACTCTATGTCCCTCAAATTGTATTCTTTTAGGTACAAGCATCAAAAAACATGTTAAATAAAATGGTTTTAAGAAATATGAGTCTTATAAAAGTAACACAGCAACAGCAAGAGAAACAGACATTTCCTTGCACAATGCTTATCTCTATTAGCACATGCAGGTATTCCACCTGCCTCTCAGGCATCTGAGTACACAGAGGATGTTCCTCCAATTCATCAGTGCACACTTCTTTATCTATGCTTCCACAAAATCATTGGCACTCAGTTAATGATGCATAAACTTTTGGTTCCTAAAACTACTCATTTTTCTAGGTTGGGTTTAAAAATAAAAAACAGCCAACAGCAAAACAAAACAATGAGCATTTCCCCTTGCTCACGTATATTGAGGATTTGGATGCTATATTTAATACATTGTTACATTTCGTTGGTTTTCTAAGGAAATACTGCATCTGTTTCCAAAGTTTCTTGTATGCCTATGTGGTCTAAGTGAAACGATGAGTCAGAAATCATGAAGTTTTCCCTTTCTACTAGCATTATTAAACAGATTTATTTTACTTTTACCACCAAGTCTCACAAAAATTTTCTCTGCCCTAATTGCTAATACACTTGGATGCTTTGGAGTTATCAAAGAGGGATATGTCTTCTGGTGTAAATCTAATAGATACATATTGCTGATGAGTTTCTATTATACTCTAATTAGGAAACATCTGTTCTTGTGCATGCAGATCAAGTGGAGGACTTTGCTTTATTCTGTAATGATGGCTGGTGATTTCCAGCTCCCTTAGGACCTGTTCCATAAAGATGCCACCCAGGTTTTGAAGGAATCTTCTGGCCTGGGTTGCACTAGCTGTGTGATGCTCCCAGTTAATTTCTGGCAAGTTGAAATCCCTCATAAGGACAAGGGCAGTTGATCTGGAAGCATCCCCTAGTTCCACAACGAAAAAATCATCGGCATCATTTCCTGGCCAGGAGGTCTGTGGTAGACTCCCAGGATGACATCTGCACTATTTGTTTGCCCCTTGTTTTTTACCCAGAGGCTCTGAACTGAGCCACTGCCAGCTCTGAGCTCCATACATTCTAACACTTCTATTACACGGAGTGCCATCCCTCTGCCTGTTTTGCCCTGCCTTCCCCTCCTAAGGAGCCTGTAATCACCTGACAGGGCACTTCAGCCACAGGACTCATCCCACCAGGGTTCACTTACAGCAATTGGTGCCTTGGACTGGCTACCTAGAACAGAGGCTGGACAGAGCTAAAGTGAGTATTAATGAAAGGCCTTCAATAGATACACAACAGGCAGCCAAAAGCCTTCCAGAGGCTACATCCAAAATGGTGGTGGTGGTCACAAGTTTCTCACACAGAAATAAGTTTGATCTATTTGCACATCAGGGATTGATTCTCCAGTTACAGCTTCGGGTAATGAAGTCATATTCCTCCAGTTTTCCCCATCAGATTCCCTTTTGTTTATACTTTTCAGGGACTGACATGGGTGTCCTTGGTTCTCAGGATTTTTTTGTTTTGTCTGACCAAAATGTGAACTTACTAACACTCTATATGGAGTTCAGACTTATACAAAAATGCAGCACAGGATCTAAAAAATATAAAAGCTGGAAACTTAAATCTCTAGAACTGGGACAAAGTCTCGAGCTCCTCTTGTTTGTTCCTCATGCTGCATACACCAGTGTAGAAACTGAAGAGGTGATTGAAGTGAAGCTCTTGTGAAGCTCCTTTTTTTCCCTGCTCAAATAACAATACCTTTTTTTACTGTATGTGAGTATGTATTTCATCTGTATGTCATATTACCTGCAGTGTTATTCACTAATACAATCTCAAAAACTACTTCGATGTGTGCATAACTTGCACAGTCTTTACAGGTTTTCTGAAGTACAGATACCATATATTGTGGAAATTGCACATTCTCTCATTTCTTATGCTTTTTCTAGACTGAAGTAACTCACAGTAATGAATACCTGACCTTTATGCACATAGTTTATCTTTCAAAAAACCTCTGCTTTTAAACCCTTAGGATCTTTTTATTCCAAGAGCATGAAGTCAAAGAGAAGCAAAAATAATGATAACACTCTTTTTATCAATATATTGATGTAGTTTATAAACTAGGTTCTCCTTGCCTTTTTATTTGTTGATGGAATTTTTATTTCATAAAGATTTAAACAGCTATACTTGTGTTAGATATTTCTGTGCCACAGCTGAACATTAGTCTAAAGCAGAGGTAAGGTCATTAATTTTTTGTTATTTGGGAAGGAATGACTCAAGACTATTTGGTACTAACAGGTAACTACATCAGACAAGTTTTTCTTTCTTTTGAGGAATAACTTTATTAGTGATAAACCCCTCCACTTACATCTTAAACCTCCAGAGCACAGTGTTTTTAGCTTTTCTTAATTTTGCTTCATTCTTCTAGGAAAGCATCAATGATCCCATGAACTTATTTGTCTTCATGTTCATCTCATTAATTGTTTTTCTTCAGAGCATGTTCCTTAAACACATCTAGCAACAGCTGAAAACTGAATTTGGTTTTATTTATTTTAAATAAAAATATTTTTTCCTCTGACAGTAATAATAGTAGAAATTCTTCAGGAGGAAGGCCAGGCTGACAGAGCTAAAATGCTCCCTAAGTAATATTTCTGCTTTGACAAAGTTACTTTTAGGCTGACAGGACCTAGGAAAACACAGTATGGGATATAGGAAGTCAATCTAATTTATCTCAACTGACATATTGTAGCAGGGCAAAAATGATTAGGTATTTAAAAGTACCACATATTGATGAAAGACTTAAGGTCCTCTATGTAGTCAGATCCAAAGAAAAAAGTTCAGTAATGAGGTTATCTAGCTTGATTTGAACTAATTAAACTCTAATCTCCATTTCCTTCTATCCTGCTGCATTTTTTCCTTCTCTTCCTTTGTTATCCAGGATTGCTCCTACTGCCACCTTATCTCATGCTACTTGCCTCTGCTTTTTTCCTAATGCACCTTCTCTATAATGGACCAACCATCTGACTATACATAATTCCTCTGTGTCAAAGCAGCTGCTGCTTCTAACTCTCCAAGGACCAGTTCTCATATCTCAGTAAAGAAAAGCTCATTTTAACTACCCATCACACTTCCACATTACTCACATATCTGACAAGTGAAATATTCTCTTAGTGTTGCATAAGGTCTTCAATTTTTCTGCTCCTGGCACTATTTTAATGAAAACTATTCAGAGTTATTCTGTTCATGACCTCCACACGTGAAATGAGCTTTGCTCTGATTTACTGTGCCTGAGGAGCTGAGCAGTGTCAGGCAATGTATGAGGCCCATGAGACGAGCACATATGCTGTGCATGCCCACTCAAGCCTTGTAGTTATCACTCATGACATATTGGCCACATAATAAGAGAATCCTGACCTCTTTACCATCTCCTTGTGATTGCTGCCAGCTCTCCAAAAGCCAACAGCATTGTGCTGGAGTCTGCTGTGCACTTGCAGCCTTGTACTAAATGGTGCTGTTATCTGGCCATTCAAGAATTAGACCTCATCCTCTGGTCAGAGTATTGAGATAAAATGAAAACAGCTAGAAGGTACTGCAGGCAAAGAAATGCTGAGAGGGCAGAAGATTATCAAAAGAAAAAATTCAGTAGCTACCATACACATAAAAATGTGTCAGAGCCATGAAGTCAGTCTTCTGACATGATTTGGATTCCCTTTGCCCTCCTTCTCATCAGGGTATTCAAAAATGAAGAAAGCAAACTGAGAATATTTCAACAGCATAAACAGCTTCCACTTTCAGGCCTTTTCCATATTGGAGAAAGCACCATTTGAGCAATCTAGATAGCAAAAACAATTCTGAGGGTGTTTCATATGCAAAGGCATTCTATGCTCCATTAAACTTATTGCTCATATTTTATAATTTTAAAACTGAAATGAAATGCCTGAAATAAGCTGCAATTCAACTCTTGTAAGTGAGGAAATAAAAATGCAAAGATATAATAATTGTCTTATTTTTTTATGTTTTGTTTCAGGAATCTAACATTAATATCAGCAAACTGTTTTATTTCAGTCAATAACTGAAAGGGCTTCCAAAATGCCAGGACAATTGTGCAGTAGAGGGAAAGCCAAAAGGGGATGAGGAGAAAGGAGGGTAAAAGTCTCTCTCTTACATCATTTGTGTAAAATTTCTCTATGTTCATACAGTTCTTACAATGTTCTTAGTTCCAGATATGTATTCTCACTCTACTTCTGGTGATATTTTCCTAACAGATCTTTCTAAAAATCAGCAAAAATACAGAATTCATGGGAGATCATAATCTTTTGAACAATCCAATATTGATTTTCCTGCAGGCAAAGGAGCAGATTTGTGCTTCATTTGTTAACCTCAGATGAGCTAAAGACTCTCAAGGTTCCTAATCAATGGAGTTCCACTACTGCAGAATTTTTCAGCATTACTGTACCCTCTGTAGGTAAGATTTCTATCTGTGGGAGGCTATCACAGCTGTCACCTGAATATAGGCAATCATAAGCCTATTTCTCTTGTGATCTGTGGGTTTTCTTCAGGAATCCCTCAGCTGCAACTAAAGATCTGTCTCCTAAACCTCCTTCCTGTGTCCCAGTCACACCTGAAGAGCCACTGCCCCATTCCTAAGGCTTGTTAGATTTTTGCAGCCTATATTCTTTTCTTGCCAAGAGAATCCTTTGGGGGGACATGCTATGAGAAGAATCTTTAAGTTCTAAGTTTTCTAGTTGCATGTTTGAACTGAAATTTAAAGCAGAAGCAAAATTTGAGGGTGTCAACACTAAACCAACCCAAAAAATTAATTTATATTTCAGACAAGAGGAACTACCACAGTTTTGCAGGACAAGCAATGCTACCTGTATCAAAAGTTCTCTGCCAATTTGAATAGTATTTTTTAAATCCTAATTCTCTTTTTTTGAAGCTTTATAAAATGTAAAAAAAATTTTAAAACTACACTGGTAGGGATGAGCGTAATTTTGTATTACAAATCCTTATGAGATCATCCAACAGTTCATGTTTTGCAGTTCAGTGTGTGGTCTGTTTATAGGTCTCAGCAAGACCAGAATTAACAAATCAATTCTTTACATTAGAGTGCCTAATGCTTCCTTCAATGTCACCCCTTAAATTATCCAAAATAAAGCATGAAATGAATGCGGGAAGCTGCTTCCATTCAGGTAACACGTCGTAGCAGTTACAAGGATTTCACTCCCATTTCATAAATCAGACAACTTCATTGAGGAAGACTGAGGAGAACCTTGAACTCAGAGCTGATCAAGGAGAACCTCACCCCAGGTTCTTTTTGTCACCAGGCTTGGTTATCTTAATTCTGTCAGATCAACCACAGATCAAGCAGACCACAAGGTGATTGTCTCATAGTTGACATCTGGCTTTTTTATTTTTGGCAGGCCCCCTCTGCTGTGTCTGAAATGTTTAGTCTAATGGCTATTTTCTGCAGTACTTCTGGCACAGCCACTGTAATTGTGGCAGGGTACAGAGCCAGTATATGCCCCTGCCTGGTTCCTGAAGGCTGTAACTCAGGGAGCAGCAGCATCTCTGCCCCATACAGGCTGCAGTCTCTTACCCCCAGGAGAGCAGGGAGAGTGGGACAAAGTCAAAATCTGAGACCTCATTGATTAGGATTTGG
The DNA here is from genome assembly GCA_034336665.1 of Luscinia megarhynchos. Classification (NCBI taxonomy): domain Eukaryota; kingdom Metazoa; phylum Chordata; class Aves; order Passeriformes; family Muscicapidae; genus Luscinia; species Luscinia megarhynchos. The sequence continues at coordinate 67,207,028 of CM067565.1, forward strand.
TATCCTATTTAGTTGTTTAAAGCTGGTATTAGCAGTGGAACATATGTGCATACAGCCACCATTTGTGCTTTTTTGTTCTTTTACACACTATTTTAAGTATGTAAATCTTCCTAATGATTTACTATGCTACCAAAAAATAGACACACACTTCACGGGAAATAGGAACATTTAGCACATCTGACTAATATAAAAGTTCCCTACTAAGCTACAGGGTTCATTTAACACTCAGAGACAGTTAATAGGAATGATTCCTGTAGGAATGGTTTTGCTATAGAATTTATACATAAAATCCCCTGAGAAATGGGTCATAACCATAATAAAAAAAATAATTAAAATCTTGGCAATTCAAATCTGTGACTCAGTTATCATTGTTGATGCAAAATCTATTTTTCAGTTCAAGCAAAAATGAGTGAGTTTCTTTTCCAGTTTCCCAAGTTACTCTACTTTGAATGTATATGACTGTGAATGTACATGATAATTTATAGTCTGGTTAAAAAAAGTCCGTATTTTTTCCATGCTTTTCCATATGGGAAAAAAATTTAAAAATAGTATTATGAAAGTGATACATGTTGCATGCAACAGTGTTCTTTTTTATACTATTCAGTGTTTTATATCTAAGGATCTTAATATGTAAGTGAAATGTTATCTCAGTTTTACAGGTCAGGAAGTGAACAAAAGGAGGAGAAACAAGCCAATGTCAGGATCAAGATTGGAAGCCACGGGCTTTGGACTGTGTGATAATGATCACATTTTGCTGCATGTGATTTTTATCTCCCAGTTTCCTCAAATCTTTTGAATTGTCTGAAGAGAAAGAAGGTAATACTTGCAACTGAGCACTTTGAATTGCTTAACACCAGCTATGTGAGGTGAAGTAACTAACACAATTACAGAACTGCACTTGTCAAGCACAGGAATGAGCTTGGCCACTTTTCCTTGGTAAATTATAGCACACTGTTAATAGTAATGGCAGCAACTAAAACCTTTTCCTCTACTCTTGTAGCTTTGTGTTCCAAATTTATTAAAATGTGGTGGTATGTAAGTACTGTGTTGTGCATTATGTTACTATTTTCCTTAAACATTGTTCCCTTGAAAGGTACCATTTAAGGGAAAATGCTGGACTAAAAGCACCCACCTCTACATTTTCCTGTCTGGAACGAAAATACTCTGGGTTAATGGTGTCATTTAGTGGGGTGTTAGGAAACTGAGATCAGTGCAGAACAAGAGGGGATTCAGCTGGTGGCAGTAACTAGGAGCCTGTACATCACTCAGTGTGTCCTGGCTGCAGAGGGGGTGGAGGTCAGGTCTGCCTGGCCGTGGTTAATTTGCTCTTTGCACCATGCACATCATCGTGCACTTTTGGGGGGAAGAAAAGGTGATCACATCACGGAGTCAAACCCGAAGGGGACCCGAGCCCCAGCACAGCAGAGCTTGTCTGTCAGCTTCCCTCTGTCTCGGGCTCAGGGATGGAAGGAGGAGGCAGCAGGGAACAGTCTCCACCCTGTCTTTGGCTCTTGGGATCACATGGAGACAACCTACAGGGAGAGTCTGCCAGCTCGTCTTCATCCCAACAGTCATGCAGAAATACATGAGGTGGTAAGCACCTTTTGTGTGTAAAGCACTTTCTCTTTTTCTATACTTTTGTTATTACATTGCTGCTGTTACTGTGATTTTTTTTTATTCCACTATTTTTTGCTTTCAGTAAGTCGGAAAGGAAACAATCTCCATGGCAAATATAATTGATAAGAAAATAATCACAGGTAGAAAAAACACAAGTTCAAGATGAACATAGACAAGGACATGAGCAGTAATGACACAGTTTTGCCAATAAGGCTTCGCGAGGGAAATGATCATTCATTCCTGGTCAATAATAGACTGCTACTTCGAGGTGTCAATCAACTGAGAAACAAAAGTTTCCTGCTTTAGACAAAAATCATGACTGTCAAAGTAACTGAAAGGAAAGTTGCCAGTGCTGAAATAGTTCAGCCTTGCCACCGAGCCAAGCGTTCGCCCAGTTCTAATCTCAGTGCAATTTCTTGAGGTTTCCTCCAAAGCAAAATGCACATTTTCCATTGCTAATTACATGGCAGTTCCCCTTATTCAAGCTGCTCATATCTTTCCACCTTGTTCTCTTTTATTGCCTTCACTTGGCAACGATAACCTTTTTACCAGGAACTTTAATCTCTCTTTTGGGATGCATCATAAATTATGTCTCGTCCCTTCTTCAATAATGATTGATACAACCTCTCAGCATCTTACTGTCACAGGAAAGGATATTTCCTAGCATAGAACAAATAAAAGCAGAGATGTGCTGCCACGGTCCACATAGAAACTTTATTCTTATTCTCCCATCCCAGCTTTTCTCTGATGAAGGACTAATTTTTGCATCAGGCTGAACATAGGTTTCTGTGAAAAAAACAGCTCTCCATCTCCAACCTCTTTCTTAGAGCTCTAGCCCTTTGCAAGCAGCCAGTGAAATAGACAGTCTCCTTAAATAATGGAAGGACAAGATTTGCAAGATTATGCATCAATTGCCAAAAATTGCAAACATCTGCATCTATCAACTTATTAGGTGCAATCTTAGGGTCTCAACATTGTTTAAGGAAGTACCTCAGATTCAGATAAGTTATGGATTTCTCCAAAAGTAAATGTATAGCATATCTTGCCAAAGTCAGCACTATGATTTTTTTCTTTTATCTGTTTTCACCTATATGTTCTTGAATGTGTTAATACAGGGACATGCTGTAGCTTCTTTTTTGCCTCAGAAGAGATGTAGAAAAACAAAAAAAAAGAAATACTGAAAGATCAATGAGGAAGAAGTCATGGAAGTGAGTCTGGAAGTCTATGTAGTAACTGTAGTAACTACAGTCCTTAAGTAAACCCACTTCTGCAGGCACTTTTCACAGTAATTTCTTTGTCTTTAATATATCTGGCTATCTAGATTCAGAAGGTGTGGAAGGCTGCTCACAGAGAACAAGATAAGGGCATTCACCTGGGAAAACTGATGGATCAGTTCATGCTCAGCTTCAATGGATAATTATTTTAAAATATTTAAACATGTTCTGACACCTACATAAGTGTTCCTACCCTTGTGCAGGCCTTTTGTTCTTTCTTCATGGCCCAATTAATATTCAATTATTTCAATTAGAGTGGAAAAGTTTTTACTCCCTTTAGTCAGAGGAAGAAATTAAATCTCTTCCTCTGTATCCTGGCTGAGTGTGTTAACCACAGAAAAGATTGCTTATGAGCCAGTTCCTCAGGCTGTCCTGCATAAATAGGATCTGAGGACCCCTTCTGGACTGTTTCAGGTTGAAAATCCCAGTTGGCAAGTATTACTTCTGCCTCTCTGAAGCAGCTGAATTACAAGACCCTGACATTTGATTTCTTCATAACTTCTTTCTCATTAACTGTCTGGGAATTCCTCTAGAGCCTAGGTTTCTAATTAAAGACTGTGGATTTACAGAGAAGTAGTGTGGCTGGGAGAAGATGATTTAACTCTGGGTGCTTTCTTTCCCACAGCCTTTCATGGACCTCCTCTTTGGTGTGATAATGTTTTCCTGGGAGTGAGAGCTGGACTCATGACCTTCAAGGGAACACCCCTGGCTGTTCTCTTGGCATGCATGAGCCAGTGGGTGCCACAATTCCTCCAGCCCATCAGAAAGCTTCTGCCTCATCTGACAGCCCAGTAGAGCAACTGTGGAGAGAAGGCCTTTCAACACAATCTCAGACTGAGGTCGCTGATAGATCTGTTCCTGGTCTTCCCCCCACAGTGAATAGCAGCACACATATGCATGTCTAGGTAAAGAAATACTTTCAAAAACTCTAAGGTGGGCAAATACATGGCAGTATAAGGAAATCTTGGGTAATGAGTGCATCAGAGAAGCAGAATTGTCACACAGCATAGGACAATGTCTAAACAAGGGGTGTCCTCAGGCAGTCAGGCTAGCACACAGCTCAGGTACAGTACAGACAGTCAGCAGATGAATCAATTATCTGTCCTGTGGATGGAAAAATAAATTCTTCCACAATAAAAGTGTCATCATGTAACAGAGGCAGGCATAAATTGAAATGAAAGAAACAGAAATAAAAGGGAATAGGAAAGAGAGCATGTTACATGATTTATTCATGTGCTGTAGAAAGTGAGATCAGAGAAGACAATAAAGGCATAGGTTGCCACTCTTCCCTTCAGTCATTTCCCAGAATTTTTTTTGAATTCTGTGTATGTAAACTAGTTTCTATAATAACACCACTTTGTAACTGTGTTTTGTAAATAACAGCACATAATGCACTCTGCTCTGAAGACAAAATGTGAACAGAACATATGTTCAAATTTTAGTGGTATTTCAAACAGGCAAGAGCATGATAAACCAGGAGAAAAGATTACATAGACTATACATTACAGACAAAACATTTTTCGTCGCTGTCTATTAGCTAACATGTTATTACACATATTGTTGGTTTTCAGATTTATTTTGATTTCATGCTGTAAAATTGTGCATCTCTGTAACTAGTTGTATTGGACAGATTAGAGCAACTGGTTTCAGGCCCTATATTGGATTTGTTTAGTCTTATTTCTGTTTTTGTAACAGATAGATAAGTTCATTTACAATGAAAGAGGTTTTTCCACTGTATGGTAATAGAAGCCATCAGTTTTTAGGGTAAGTCCTTTATCTCTCAATGTTCACTGCAACATTTCCTGTAATGAAAAGATCTGAATTGTTATAACCTGACAACATTTGGCAAGAAAGTACATACATTAATTACTGAAACAGCATTCAAAGCATCCCATTACTTCAACTTTACTACAAACAACTTTCTTATATTTCTGTACCCTTCACTCCCATTATCTGATTGTTGGAGTAGAAAAATGAGAACTGACAGGTTTTATGGGGTATTTTAAAACCGAATATTTTCATGGAGTATTTTAAAATAAGAAGTGGAAGAACAGAAGAAAAAAAATGTCATAATTTGCTTATGTGGTGAAGACTGATGGCAACCAGAGTTAAGATAGACCAAGATTCAGTTTCCCTCCTGTGACTCATCTCATGTAAGCATAGTGAAGATGACCTAAAATTTACTGGTTCTCCTGCAGTTTAAAACAAAAGCAACTGTCCAAAGGCTGGCAGCATTGTTCAAAGTCTGAGATCCAATACATGTGAGAGGGGCCATAAGTATCACAGTCACTTAGAGAAGAGGTCTGAACTGAGCCAGGGAGTATTTAAGTGTCAAAGATATTTGGGAAAACCACTTCTGCTTCTGTTTAGATGAACTCTCATATACAGCAGCAAGGGAGGCAGACACCTATGTCTGGCTTTCTTCAGTGTCTTTCTCCAAACCTTTCTCAGGAGAACATGAAGTCAGCCAGTCTCTTCTTAGGTTCCTGCAAAATATTATAGCTCTGTGAGGTAGTCAGTCTTGTTTCAAGCCTCTTTGCATGTGCATATTCACAATATAGGGATGACAGGTTCCAGTTTGCCTAGGTTTTCAGGATTAAAGAATGTAAGGACTCTCTCAGAAGAAAGAGTGAGGGAGAGAAGATCTACAAAAATTATTAAATCATATGTAAGGCAAGTAACAATTATGAGAAGATGAGCATTTTTTAAAATCTGAGATGCTTACAGAAAACCTTATACCTCTAATTGACTGGTATGAAAATCAGCAGGAAATATTTTGAAACTGTTTGGAAGAAATATTTGTACCATGGGTACTTTAGGGACAAATACCTCTAATTAGAAGAGAAGCTCTTGAAAAAAAAGAAAAATCTGCAATTTAATGATAAAAAGGTTTAGCAACTGAGGCATTACAAATACAGACCAAATAGATAAAAAGATACAGCTAATATAAGCCAATGCTCAAGAAAAGAGCACTTTTTTAATGGCGAGGCTTTTGATAACAGTGTTTCCTTCAGTTTTGTCCATCTCCCACATCTCTTCCTGGCTTTAATCTAGAAGGACTTAAAGCTTTCTCATTCTAAGGAGGAGAAGTAGAAAATGTGCATTGCTACAAACTGAGAATCAAGAAGCAGTATAAAGGTGAGATGTAAGAAAAATTGTAATTTTTGACAGGCAATAATCATCAATATGGGAGGATCTGTTTTCTCAGCATAATAATTAATTGGGTTCATGATTCAATTTTTTAACACCAGCAGTTTATAAAATTTAAATAATCATGATAAAATAGTGTTTGAGTCTATTACAAGAGCAATTGATACTCACAGATCTTAAAGTGAAAGTAATGTCCTTGAAGAAACAGGAATATCATTGGTGGAGGATATATGCTTATTTGAAAAACTAGCAAAACCAAAGGACACTGTGAACTTAGTCCTAGGAATCAAGCCAGGTAAAATAAGTAATATTAAACCTGGCTGGAATTCAGAATCTGTTCTGAATTAACAAGCTAGAAGTTCTCTGGAGTGATTAAAGGAAGGTGTCTTTTATAAGACATTTTAAAAGCAGGCTCATGTGAAGTTAGTTCACAGTATTGCATGCAGAAATTTTGAGGGCACGTGGAACTTTTCAAAACAAAGGGTTGATGCTCCTACATTTCCTACAAAATTCACAACTGATTAACAAATTGCAAAAACTTCATGTAGCTCTGATCCATGTGAGGTCACACCATCCACCAAACCACTCTTTTGCATATCATGCACAGAAAAATATTGTTTAAAATATTCCCTCACATGAAATGGTAGAAAATGAAGAATGGGAAAAACACAGGAAAGTGTCACTGTACAAAGCCAAGAATTTAATGGATCAGTTAACAGACTCCCATGGAGTGTATTAACAATCTGACACCGAGAAAATGGGCTGGATAAGACATAAGCATTTTCCTGCTGTTTGTGTTGAGTAGCTGTCTTAAAGGTTTTTGAGTTCTTGGTGTTTTAAGACTGACTTTGAAATGTTTATGTGCAACTTTACGTATAAACCATGTTTTTTAGTAGCAGAGTGAACCCCTGTATAGGAATTTTAATGGCAAGTGGCTCCTTGGGTCCTGTATCTGTATCAGGGTCTCTTGCAAATTAATTTCTCTCTTTTTGTCTTCTATCCTTCTGAAAAAATAGTCACCTATTAGAATGAAGTTTGAAAAAGCACCTTGTTTTTGCACAGTGTTTCTTCTTTTTATTTAAACAATAATAAAAACACTTCTTAAAAAATTACAAGTTGTTATGGAAATGTGACTCATAGCACAATTTGATTTTCATAAAGAAAAGAATATATAAAGATACTGATTTTAAAACTTGTACATGTGATATCTGTCCAATTATTCACTTAGAAAGATATCATCAACCATGTTTTGGAATCTAAATACAAACAAGTTATGCAAGAATGATCATATGTGGTGGAAACAAATGGCTTTTTAGAATTATGTTAAAAATTTAAACAAGAACCCAATCTCCTCTGAGCTGTGACAATATGATAAATGTTCAGGAGATCAAAGATATAAAAATGCCCTCTTCTAACATCAGATTGAATTGTAGAGGTAGATTTGACAGGTGAAATTTGGCAGATAAATACTTTTTGAATAAAATTTATAAAAGCAATTTTCATCATGTTTTTACTTTTTTACCAGTGTATATGCAGTGCTTTAATTTATTAATTTATTAACAGTACCATTTTTGAGGCAGTAATCTATGATTGGTGTAAAGGTGTAGCATATCTATGCCTGGATTTTTCAGATTGAAACAGCTCTTTATGAAAATACCCCTTGGTAAAGCAAATATTTTTGTTTTGCTTTTCCTAGGTTTGTAATAAAAAGCTTGTGGCAGACAGATGACTCTGCAGCTGCATGAAAACATTTAGTCTCTTGATTACAGTCAATTATTGGCTTTAAGGAAATCTGCAGAATGGGAGATATTAATGTGATAATTTGAAAATGGATATACTGTGATCATGCCAGTGAAGATTTAGAGTCAAAGGCATCAAATAAGATAATAGAGCCAAGCCAAGTGTGACTAAGTGGGATTGTACATAGTAGAATGACAACCTAATAACTTTTGAAAGTCATAAAAGCTATGATAAACAGAGCAATCAGCCACATTATAAATAAGACCAACCAATAAACATTCTTCTAACCAGAATATAATAAACTTTTGTTTTTGTTTTTGGTTTGTTTTTTTGGAGGTGAAGAATGCCATTGGGTGTGACTGAATGGCTGTGGAGAAGACCTAAGGCATAGGAAGCATTCCCTCTCAAAACAGCGTCAGTACAGCCTTGGGGTATTTAAAGACTTGTAGGAAGTGGCCCACATTATATGATTAAAAGACATATATGTTAATATGTGTGAGGTATCTTTAATAATCCAAAATTTGAATGTTCTTAATAGCAACTCAGGATGTTAATCAATTTTGGGAAAGAAATCAAGGACAATAAAGACAATAATCATACGTTCTCCCAAAGACAGACATAAGTAGGCCAAGAACAAACAAGTATTTATGTGAAGGAGATCAATGAATGTCAGCAACACCTCAAAAATTCACCCTAAGCTGCATAAATGACTACTCGAAACTGAGAAAATAGCTAACTATTCTGGGAAACCATAAAACACAAATAGGAAGATAAAAAAAATATTCCCTTTTGTAATCAAGGAATATGGAAGAACCAGAGGAATTCTGAGTCAGTCATTTTAGATTAAATAGTTAGAAAATTGCTGAAATAAATTATTAAATAATCAATTTTTTACTGCTGAGATAATGAAGTAATAAAATAAAACAACTGCCTACCATGAAGCTGTTGTGTCCAAATCAAGCCAAAGCAAATACATTTTGTTTTCTGCAGGATATATAAGGACAAACAGTTGATCCTAGTGTCCACCTGCAGTTTTCACAAACAGGCTAAGGAAGTGTGATAAGGATAAGACAGATGTGATCTGAAACAAAAAGCAGTTAAAACCTATATTTGGTGACCAGCTGTCAGTGACACGCTCTCATGCTTGCAGGACCCTCAGGGTAGGATGCAAACCTGGGCTGCCAGGCCCAGGTTCTCTTTAATATTTTCACTGAAAGCATGGGAAATGGTAAACGAGCATGCTTATCAAATTTGCAAATGATACCAGCCTAGGAAGGGTGGTGATCTAGAGTCATGGATCAAATATTTGGGTTTTTTGATTCTTTTTAAGCTGGAAAATGGCTCAAAATCAAGAGAATGAAATTCAGAAAAGTTGAATGTGAATCGTCAATCATCCATAAAGGAGAAATCAGATGCCAAAATGAAAAATTCAAAAGTCTGACTAGACAGCAGTTTAATAAGAGAAGCGTGGGAGTTATGTAGGACAACAGAGCAACAATGATCTACAGTATGACAGTATGTAAAAAAAGGCTTGTGATATGATATACAAAAAATATATATTCCTACAAAATTCTGGTCAATATTTTATCTCTTCACTAAATTATGTTTATGTCTAAACTGGCACTTGGTACTGGGTTTCAGACAGATTTCTTTACCCTGGGTCAAGAGGAAAGTAACAGAATACTGAAATGTTTTAATTTAGCTTTGTTTAAGCTAAAAAAAAGGAAGATTGGTGACAATTTTTCAAAATATAAAAATCTCTTGCAAGGAAGACTGTATTCTCCTTCTTTTCTCCAAAGACAGAATTGAAGGTCAGAGATAAGGAAAATTTTCTGAAGGCATAAACTCCTGTTAGTATAGAAATCTGTCAGGTAAATGGGTTATATAGTCCCCTTCACTAAAGCTTTCAAAGACAGTATAGATTTTTAAAGAAACCCTAGATTTATTTATGTGTACTACTTCAGCACAGAGGACGAGGGAAATGACCCTTTTGGCAAAATATGTTTCTATCATCCTCTGATATAGCCTTAAATCTTCTCCTCTCCCTTTTGGTACCTTTTTGCTGTATTGTGAGCTTCATGTATTAAACCACATTGGGGGAAAATGTTGCCAATATTAAACAAAAAATTAAGAAGCTGCCTAATAATCTTTAAAGCATAAATTAAATATGCTTCACTTTATGTTGAATTTCACTTTTTGCTGTTCATTTTCCTCAGTGAATTTACTGGCAATTGCTGAAGCAACCTACACAGTGCTGTAGTTCTGGACTAAATATGATTATTAACATGAGAGAGAATTTCCTCTACCTTATACCCTTTTTGAGAAACCTTGCCACCATAATAGTTAGCCACAAAATCTCAGGTCAAAGTCACTCACAGCTAATCCATATGTGCTGAAGTGAATGTGAAACTGGTCAGAGCAAGTTGATAAAACACTATGCTCTTGATGTAGGCTAACTGCTATAAGAACATATTTTCTTGTTTTCCGCACAATATCGAAATTAAAGTGTAACTGATATTAAGAGTTATTCACCGAATTTTTATTTCTCAATACCCCATTATCTGTTCTTTGTTAGGATATTTTAGTCTTTCCTGAGTTTGGAGCATTGTTCAGTAATCATCTCTGAACCATGTTCAAGGGTTGAAGGCAATCCCACTCTACTCCTGGATCTAATTAATTGGTAGTTGAAGAACTGATCTGATTTTATGGAGAAAGGAAAGCAACCACAGACGTAAAACTCTGATCTAACTGTAAACTATTTGCTCCATAGTTCCTCCAAATTTTTGCAAGTACATTTTCAAACCAGGAGAAAGATATGAGTAAGAAACAAAACAGAAGATAAGAACACATGCATAGATACTACAATGATGCGTAGGTACTACAAAGAGGTAAAAAGTGTTATCTCTGATATTGCTTCACCCTTCAAGATGTTAAGGAAACATGTATGATCAGGATATTATGATAATTTAGAATTATCTCATTCACCAGTCTTGTGCTATAGGAAGCTTGTAGTAATTTGCCACTGGCATGTGGGGTACAAGGAGAAGATGAGACATAAGAGAATGTGCCTTGCAGGAAGGGATTGGTTTAGATATTTGTTAAAAGCACTACTTTTATGACTAGTGGAGAAGCCTAAAATGGAATATGACCAAGAGAAACTGGGAGCGAACTACATAGTTGCTGCAGAACTGGGAAGTAATTCTGCTTCCAGAAAAGAAAAATAATGTCCAAGTTACAGTAGTTATTTTTCAAAGCAGATGGATGATCACAACAAAGGAGAGCAGGTTTTCTTTGACTTAGGAGACAGAGGTTAAAAACTATTTTTCTTATATTGGTCATAAAAGATAAGAGTATGGGCAAGTGTGTTATAGCAGGAACTTTCAAGAGTAGGGATAAAAGCATGAACCATATTTACTGGAACTGATAACTTTGGGATACTTTGAGCAACATCTCTATGCAATTATCATAAAGCGTAATAAGCATAATAACCATAATAAAACCATAGCAAGCAAAGGAGTTTTGTTCTAAAGACAAGAAATATCTTAAGCCAGGGTGCTGTTTTTCCCAGGACTCGGTATTCATCCCAACCAGTTAGAGACATAAGACAAGATAGATGTTAACTTTATTACGTCTGAAATATAACAGTGGTTCTCTTTTAAATTTTGTGCAAAGGATCAATAAGGGAGGCTTCTTGTTTATTGGACTTAGACATTTTGAGAGTGGTCATCAAGTGCATGGAACCAGGGGTACACCTAGTTTGTGGATCTAAGTGAAAGACTTTCAAGGTGGTGTAGAGATGCATCATACCAAATGCACAGTTAATAACAGAAGTTAATGTTCATGCATTCTGAAAAAAAAAGAGCAGGTTGTTCTTTTTTTTTTTTTTTTTTGTGATCTATTTTTGAGGGCAACATACTTCAGCATGAAGTGGATTCATCCTCTTCATTCTCTTACTCTTTTACTCTGTACTATTTTATCAGCAAATGTTGATCCTAATAAAGAAGGGGGAATGAGAGAATAAGACCTCAAAGTTAAGTGCTTTCTGGTACTTCTTCATTGAAGTCCAATTAGAACATAGTCCATCTAGGTTTTCTTTCTCCTATGTTATTTTTTATTTATTTTTGCTTTCCTCTATGCTATTTTTCTTCTTTTTTTTCTGTCTTAATTGTAAACCAAATCTGATTGATAATGTGTTTCCTGTAAGTGATAAGTGTTAAGCAAATCTGTGAGTAGTTTTATCTGCTGTCTTTCTCCTAGAGAAATTCTTATGATGGTTTGTTTTAGCAATCATATACATTGATGGGTATCTAATGGAATGTGAGTAAAAGTAAATTATCTTAATCTTCTACTCCTGTTTTTATGGGGGATGGAAATTACTTTTGCTGTGTGCTTCTCCTTATTCTGAAAGAAGGGAATAACGAGAGTAAGGCAGACACCCAAAGATGTTTTTTCAGAATGAATTATGTACTTCATCACGTGTTTCTGCTGTGAGGTATGGTGCAGTTGCTTTATCCCTGTGGCTTCCATACAGCATTCCACTGTTTTGCAGATGTTCCTACTTGCTTTTTGAAAAGGTAAGTTCTAACTTGTTTCCTGAGCTAAATCAAATTAAAGCTTTTCCTGAGTAAAAAACTGCAGATGTTATGGAGAATAAGTTTCATACACATTTGTGGGCTATTATATTTTAGCAAGGTTCTTGTTTCATTTCAGAGTCATGGTTGGGGGGGTGGGTGGTATTTTCAGCCCCTTCAAGATAAATATGTAATGCCATGTAAGCCCAGAGTCTCATCTGGCAGATGCAGTGGGTATGGCTCAAAAGGCACGTTTGCAGACATGTACACTTGGGAAGAGTGAACAAAAAAGACTCAAGGCAATAAAGCTAAGACTACCTAGAGTATTACCTACAAGCTTACCACTAACGAGGTTTCATGCAATACATGGATCATCCTCACCCTATTATATTTTCCTGCCATTTGATAAATTTCTAGTTGAACCACTGCAAATAAACAGAGAAAATGAGAACTTTTAATCTTTCTGGTTGACCTAATCTTTAGGGAGATTTCTGTCTTTTGCTAATTAGTCTCACAGGATGCCATGGTCTGTGAAAAAATTTCAGCAGCGTTTCTAATTGCACATTTCCTTTCCTGATATGTCAAGACGGAAAAATACCAGAATCCACCCCTGCACTTTCATTCCCTGAAATTGTTATGTGTTTGCAGGATAGATGGACTCAAACCCAAGCCAGGGGTCTAAGGACAAGGCTTCATCCCCAAGGGCAGACACACAAGTTGTACTGACCCAAATGCTGAGCTGTCCTGTGTGTCCAAGGCCATCTCAAAGGCTTGACAAAACTCACCTTGGCCAGAGCATGGCAAAACAGGGCCATGTTGGGCAGAGGTTGTCACACTGCCTTCAGAGAGCTTTTGCTTTTGAGATTTCCTACATGGTGCTGCTTTTGGGGGTGAAAAGGAGTGACTAGGATGGGTTCTGTCTTACTTCAGAGCTGGTACTATTCTATTCTCAAAAATACATTCTGTTGGGCCCATATTTCTGATGTGAGCTTCTGGAGGCAGGTCTTCTTTCAGGAGTACTTAACTCTGAGACAATCTCAAGGGAAAGCCCTGCTTTGAGAGATATTTGTGGTTGTTCCTGTCCCTACACAGCCTCTCAGCTGCCCACAGCCCAGCACCCCATGTCAGCCCCTGGAACCATCAGCACCTGCCCCAGAAGCAGCAGGACTGGACTCCCACGAGTGACAGCTGACCAAGCAAATCCTCCAAGCTATCAGCATAAGCCTGACTGCTCTGGCTTGAACCAAACCACCAGTGGTTTTGTGTCTAGTAGGTTTAGTTTGTACTGGGAGGAATGCTGGGCAGGTAAGCCAAGGACTCTTCTGGGTAACCCGTGCCCTGGAGAGCATCCTGCAAAGCAGCAACAGGGCAAGCTGGCTGTTCAGGGATTGAGCCACTTTCAGTGTTCTTCTGAGCACTAAAACTGTGCAGTGATCGTGTGTAAAGCACAGAAATAGCAGAACAGAGAGTGGTGCTTAGGCAGGGAGGGAGGTGGAAGAGCGTGTGGAGGGCTCAGGTGGTGTTTAGGTAGAGTGGGGATCCATGAATGCACTCAGGAGGGGCATCTTTGTATAGCAAAGACATTCACCTAACTAACCAGGAGACTGGAAAATCTTCAGTCTCACAAGCATCTGAATTACTGCTTTTCAGACTATTTGAGACTAACTTCTAGGATTATATATTCACAATCACTTACTCTAGCAAAATGTACCACTCCAGTTTCAGCTGTGAAACTACTGCTATAAGTCAAACAACTGAAACATGTGGAATGAAGCTCTTCTCAAATTAAATAAACAACACTCATGGTAAATCATGAGAGGAGTAAACATTTTCTCTTTTTATTGCCTAGAAGCACAAGACCAGAAGCAAGCTTTACAAATATTTAATATAGTTTATAAATAAATTACACCAGCAAAAACTAAACACCAGACCTAGACAGGGGTGATTTCACTGTGCAAAAACCCACTGAATTTTGTCATACTCTCACCTTCTGCTACACAAATTAAAGGTCTGTTTTTCTTACCTTGTTTTCTTTCAACTTTCAACAGAGTTATCAATGCTTCAGAGGAAAGATTAAATTGACAGAAATGTTTCTGTCTGCCATCGTCTCCTCCTTAATGTCCTAAGGAAAAAAAATTAAGAATCTGGCAGAAGAACCAATTGATCTGTAACAGCAGCATTATTACTCAGGAAAATCCCTTGCCCTTGAGACAAAGGCCAAGTGCATGAAATGAAATGCTATTACTTAGTGCATCATACTAGAATAGCAAGACCCTTGATAAGTACAGGTAGCACCACAAACCTCAAATAAAATTTCAGTTCTTTTAATTTGAGAATGAAGGGTTTTCCCCCAAATCTTTGCTCCCATAGGATTCAAGCTCAAATTGCCTTTTACAACTGTTTCAAGTGTGCCCCTGACATCATGGCCACAGAGTTTGTAATCAGATGACATGCACCACAAAAACACATCTGTAGAGAATGGCAATGATCAGATTTACCAAAGACACATTTGCAGGATGCACATGGAACTGTGATGCCTAAAACGACTGTAAAAACAAGTTAACATTTGTGCAAGCAAGTTTGAAGCAGTGTATGCACAGTGAAGACTGATATCCTCAAAATATCAAGGACAATGTTCAGAATTCAAACTGGTATTACACCATGGCTATTTCGCTACTTTGAACCAGTTTCACACAGAATTTTTGTCTTCACTTAGGTCACCAAATCTGTGTGACCTGTTCAACTGCAGGAGCTCATCGCTTCTGTCACTGCCTGAGGGTCTCCTTAGACCTGAGATCACCTCAGAAGGACATAAAGGTGGTCTGGAAACCAGTTCTTTCCTATGCCCACTGATGAGAGACTGCAGAAGGCTGTTCTTAGAGGTTTTCAGGCTGTTTATTGTTTGTTATTTCAGGAATGCTTTGTCCAGCTAACAGGGATCTGTCCAGCCAGACGTCCAGGGCAGAATCTGCCTGGCAGAAGCAGGACTAATCTTTCATAGTCTAAATTACATATTTGATATTTACAATTATTTTCCAATACACCACAATCTTATTGTAATGTCTGGTTTTGTTCCCATGCAATTGAAGGATGTCAAGGTGGCACTCCAACATGGATGGCATGGAGAAGAAGGAGGAAGAGGCATACCACGCCCCAAATCCTCCATCTTGACCACGAGCCCCTTAGTATAAACATTCTAGAAATCTACTTTTTCTACATTATAACAGTCTAATTTACACTCTATTTATTTTTGCAGCTTGCATTTCTTCTCTCAATGCTGGCAAATTGTTCCAAGGAGCTAAATCCAGCCCGCTGAGACACTTGGGGTCTCATTTGAGGGTCTTTGGGGACCCCGCCAGGGGGGTCCTGCACCTCCCAGGGAAGCCAGAGGAATACTCTGGGCTCCCACAGCCTCTATTGTAGTGGATGCTTATTTTCATGGTTTCTTTACAACTACTTTCTATTAATAACTATGTATCCATGGCATCAAATCCGACCGCAGATCTAGGTCTGGGTGGGATTTCACACACAGCAGCTGGGCTGGCAAGGAAAAACAGCAACCCCAGTTGATATGGCCTCTGTGCTTCAGAAATCCCCTGCTTCCAGGAACCTGGTGTGTTCAAAGTTCCCATCTTTCTTCTGAAACAATGTCTGAGCCATGAATGCCTTTTGGAGAAGCAATAATAGGAAAAGAATCTAAAAAATCACAAGAGTGGAAAATGCAGGAAGTTCTCTAAGTCATCAAGATACATGAGAATAGGGTGTCTGTAGTTAATAGAACATTCTCTTTAACTTTTTACAGCCAAGTGTTCAAAGCCTGAATTTCAGCTTCTGAAGGAAGATATGGAAACTCAGTGGGTATTTTTCTGTACTTCAGTGTTTTGACTAGCTTTGTTCTGATGGTGGCTCACAGTATGACCTCCTCCCCATCCCTGACCGTCCAAGGTCAGCTGGACAGGGCTCTGAGCACCCCTTCTGGTTGAAGACCTGCTGGAGCAGGTCCAGAGCAGGGGCTAGGAATGTGATTAGAGGGCTGGAGCACCTCTCCTATGGAGGCAGGCTGGGACAGTTGGGGTTGTTCAGCCTGGAGAAGAGAAGGCTCCAGGGAGACCTTAGAGCAACCCTCCAGGGTCATAAAAGGCAGCCCGAAAGGGAGCTGAAGAGAGACTTTTTACAGAGGAATGCAGTGATAAGGTGTGGGGAAATGACTTTAAACTGAAAGAGGGCAGATTTAGATTAGATATTAGGATGAAAGTCTTTACTGTGAGGGTGATGAGGCACTGGAACAGGTTGCCCAGAGAAGCTGTGGATGCCCAATCCAAAGTGCTCAGGGTGGATGGGGCTTTGACCAAACCGGTGTATTGAAAAATGTCCCTGTCTGTGACAGGGATGATGAACTCAAAGATAATTAAGATAATTTCCAAATCAAAGCATTCTATGATTCTATGCTTCTCCAGTAAGATATCATGCTTCTGAAAAATCCCATATGATTAATTTGCTGTTTTTTGGCAAAATTATTAACAGAGCTGATGGCAGTACCATTACTGCTAGTGGTTTTTTTTCTCTTGGATTTCAAAAGGTTTCACTGAGGAAGGCAGTGTTCTTTTCCAGATGGGGGAAATGATGTAGAGAGAAGGAAGTGACTTGGCTAATTTTAAATCTTACATTTTAACAAATCTATACTTAAAAGACTATAATTTTTTAAAATTTTCCTCACAAATATTTTTCCCACGTTTAAAGGGAGAACAGTGTTAGGGAAAAAATCTTAGCACAAGACAGATTGCTGTGGCCTTGGTTTAGTTTGATTAAATTATTTCAAATCCATAAAAATACATCTAAATAGGGGTTAAATTTAAGTCAACTAAACAAAAGCAGCTTGCCTGTCATATATAGTGATGTGCACATAGATATATAACCTCATATTTTGGTCTACAAGACTAGATTTAGCTTTCATGTAGTCTCAAGCTTCTTTGCTGGTAAGTTATATTATCTAAATTGATTTTTGCCTGCAGCACTCATGACTGCAAATCATCTGACCGGACCTGACCAAAATATTATTCTTATCAAATTTCTATAAGTGAAGAATTATAACTTTGATAGCCTTAGCCCTAATTCCTAGAAAAGGCTGTTACTATCAGGAAACCTGCACTCATTTAGTGTGCATTACAGAATAGGACTTGTCAAGAGGCCAGAAGCTTGGGAAGCAGCTCCTGTGACACAGAGGCTGTGGTCTGAGATAAAGTGCCAGCAGAGCAGACTTCTGCGTGCAGCTTTCTCCTCTCTTCCAGTGCCTTCTGCAAAGGACACTTCAACTGGGCAGAAGCTGTTGGGGGACATATTCTGTATCAGTCACAAGCAGGTTTTGAAGGCTTGATACTTTTTCTGCTCAAGCAGGAATGGTTGAGAAATCCATTTTGACTGGCTGAGGGAAAGAAAAGGAAGATACATCAGCTGTAGGATCAGAAAGCAACTTGTTCTCTTTTAGAAGGCTTAATATTTTTCAGATATGCTGAAATAGGCTCACAATTCCCACTGAAATCGCAGGACAGGCATCCCCAAAAAATCAGCTCTTTCTCTGCCCTTGCAGCTGCATGCACTGCGCATTTGACCTCTCCAGCTGGTAAAAATTTGATACTTTTATTTGAAATATGTTTCAGTCCTGCCATCCTCCATACTGAGGAATATCTCAGTTATATATTACCAAAAAAGCCCACTTTTAAAATTCAATTTTAAGGTAGCCTTGTGCTTTTCCAAGAGATGGAAGCTGGCAACAGAAACTCAGGAAATTAATGAAAGTACAGACTGTGCTTCTCTAGAGCTGGCACTAGGCACAGAGAGCTTCCTGGATACAGGAGTGCAGTTGGTACCTTAGCTATTGCTGTGCTGAGGATAGATTAACTGATTCAGTTTGGCAGATTGTAATCTGAACAGACCTGAGAATTGTTTCAGAGAATGAGGCAGAGGTGTGATTCCACTGCAGTTGTGATAGAGTCCCTGTTCTTGGATTTTGGTGTATGACAGTGGTGCTGCAGGTGAGATCAAGTCTGTGCAGTGCAGAGATGTGCAAGCTGGGTGAGTAGCCCCCAGAGCAGGGCTCTCTCTGCACGGGAGGACAAGACAGCATGCTCTGGGATAACAGTGCTGGCTCAGAAGCATGGTGATACACTGCAGAAGCACAGCAGTACATAGAAATCTCTGCATTGGAGAGGACAGCAAGAAAAATGACCACTGTGCTTGAAAACACTGGTGATTTATTACAGCAGAAAGTTCAGTGTTCACTGTTGAACAAATGTATGTTGATGACCATCCAGAAGACCTTTTACTTCAGCAAAATATATGTGGCTTGGTTTGAGCTGTGCTGCATGCTGTTCAGAAAGGAGCTACATGGATTTGTGCTGGGACATGGTGAGTAGTGGCTGAGATCCAGCAAGGGAAGGGTTTTCCCAGCAGCTACCTTCCCTGTGCTGCTTAGCTTTCAGATCCAAGTCACTGTGGACATGCTTCTCCCAGGTCCTGCCTGACCAACCTCATCTCCTTTCATGACCAAGTGACCTGCCTGGTGGGTGAGGGGAAGCCTGTGGATGTTGTCCATGTGGACTTCAGGAAAGGTTTTGACACCATGCCCCATAACACACACCTGAAAAATCTGCCAGCCCTACAGTCTGCAACACTTTGCTGGGTTAAGAACTGGCGGGGCAGTTGAGCCCAGAGAGTGGGGGTGGATGGTGCCATGTCCAGTTGGACATGATCCCTGTCACCAGTGGTGTCCCCAGAGATCAGTGTTGGCATAAGTCCTGTTTAACTATTCATGGGTGATCTGGATAAGGGGATTGAGCCTAACATGAGCAGATTTGCAGATGAAAGCAAGTTGAGGGGAGTGTTGATCTGCTGGAGGGTAGGAGGGCTCTGCAGAGGGACCTGGACAGGCTGGAGAGATGGGCTGAATCCAACAACACAAGGTTTAACAAAACCTAAGTGCTGGGTCCTGAACCTTGGTCACAACAACCCCTGCAGTGCTAGGGCTAGAGGCAGTGGCTGCACAGCAATGGACAGAAAGGGACCTGGGGCACTGGGCAGCAGACTGAACAGGAGCCAGCAGTGTGCCCACATGGCCAAGAAGGACAATGGCTCCTGGCCTGGATCAGGAGCAGTGTGGCCAGCAGGAGCAGGGAGGTAATTCATCCTCTGTGCTAAGCACTGGTAAGGCCATGCCCTGAGTGCTGTGTCCAATGTTGAGCCCCCAATTTAGGAAAGATGTTGAGACGCTGGAGAATGTCTAGAGAAGGGCTACAAGACTGGTGAAGTGTCTAGAACACAAGCCCAATAAGAACACAAGCAGATGAGGGAGCTGGGATCGTTTAGACTGAAGAAAGGGAGGCTCAGGGAAAACATTATTTTTCCCTACAACTGTGCTTAAGGATGCTGTAGCTGGGTGGGGGTCAGCCTCTTCTGTCCAGGAAACCAGCAACAGTACAAGAGGACACAGCCATAAGCTGTGCCAGGGAAGTTTTAGGTTGGGCATTAGACAAAAGTTATTCACAGAAAGGGTGATTAGACACTGGAATGGGCAGCACAGGAAGGTGAGACAGGAAACTGCCCCTGGGGGTGTTTAAGACTGGCTGTGGCACTCAGTGCCATGGTCTAGTTGACACGGGGTTTTTAGGTTGGTCTCTTCATGATCTCCAAGGTATTTTCTAACCTAATTGATCGTGTGATTCTGTCAGGAGCCTGGCACCACAGGGCAAATGCAGTTCTGCCTCAGTGGAGTAATTTGCAAAGAAGATTTCAATTGCTGGGAGCACTGAAATCTTGTTAAAAGGTCTGCTGAGTCTTTGGATATTAAACTAATATTAAAGAGAAACAGATACTGACAAATTTCTGGATTTGAAGGTTTAGTTCACTTTTCAGAGGAAAATTGTTCTATGTTTAACAGTTGTTAAACAAACAAACACGTGGCCTTAAGGTTTCTCTTCAAGCTTAGGAAGCAAAGGTTTTCTCCTGATATTTTATTCTTCTTATTCCAGGGAATGGAAGTCTGAGAGCATAATAAGTGAAAACTAAAAGTAAAATAGTAGAGAGAGAAGAAAAATGTTGTCCAAGACTTCAGAATCTAGTAGCATTTCAGAATCTAATAATAATGGTTGCAATAGCAAGCAATAGGCATAGTATGGTCTCTTTTTCTCTATTTCTGATGGCAACAGGTACGTGTGAACTTCATTTTTATTTCTTAGTTATTTCTGAATTTTTCTGATGTCTCTAATTCAGTCTTTTTCTTGTCAATGGTGCTTTGAAAAATCACAGGAGTTTCAATCTTCAGTCTTTGGGATTCAGGACCCTGGTAGCTCCCATTGGCTCCTGCAGGATTTGAGAGTGTGTATCCAGGCCACCTGGGAGGATTTCATCTGTCTGACATTACCACAACATGGTTTCCCTATGACTTTACACAGTGATTGGGCACAGTCAAAGCAGAAATCCTGAAAAAACATAAAGGTATTTTGGAAACATTACAGCTTCTGAATTTGAAGCTGTAGATTCCCTTAGCGTTAGAACATGAGTTAATTATTCCCTGGTTACACCTGGAAATGTTTGAAACCCTAAGCTCACTTAGTATAAATACTCATGAAAATGAAACTTAATTTTACCTGCCCCCTTGGAATTCAATATTGGTTATTTACATAAGTTATCCAAGAAAAGGAGAAAAGGGAAAAAAAAATAACCCGTCATGTTAATTTAGGCGCGATTTAGACCCTCTGACATCCATAAGAAACTCTAGTGTTTGGAAAGAAAAAGTAGGTTCTCTGTTTTCTTGCAAAAAATGTACATGCCTTCAATACCACTCTATTTAATAGCAAAGCTGAGATGGACAACCTGTGCCAAGTGTCACACTTTTACAGACCTCAAGTCAGATGAATGACTGAAGTATTTAATCTGTGACAAATTAAATGTGAATTACAAGTAATTTATTGATTGTTATGTCTGGCTTTATGAATCAAGACTGACTGCTAGCTTAACATTTCTGTTTGAATTTTGATGGGGTGCTAATATTCTAAATTAATTGTTTTAAAGAAAATATACCTTCTTCATGTTGGAATAGAAAATTTTCTAGGAAAATTCTCCCCAGCTACATTTTGAAATTACACTTGAATCTTCCCATTTCCATTTTTCAGAGTGAAAATATTTTTGCATATGAACATTTTTTAATATGTTGAACAATAAATTGTTTGTGTCAATTAGTAAACTAGATGTCTTTCAAATTCACCTCTATCCTTTTTTCAACCAAAGAAAATTTTTTTCGTTAAATTTGCAGGGGAGGTAATTTGTACCTTTAAACCATTCAACAGCAGAAACAAAGTGTGAAGGTTTGTTTCCTGTAGCTTGAAAGTAATGGTACTATTCAAAATCAGAATTAGAAGAGCAGAAATAATGACCTTGTTTTCTAGTTATGGTTGACTAGGTTTTTGAGAGGCATTCATCTCAGGAAACTAAAATTTGGTTCCTATTACAAGCAATAGCACTAAGAATTGATTTCATTTTAACACCTTGAAGGTAGAACTTTTTGAATTTTATTCAGCAAAAAAATGCTTGAGAAGAACAGCATAGGACTGCATTAAATACTCACATAAAATGCACTCAAAGTTATCTTGCCCACTGAAATACTTGTATTATTTTTTTAATTATATTATATATTATATTTCTATAATAGCCAAGAATCTGCTTGAATAGAGGAAAAAAAAGCATTTGCACTCAAACTATTGACAGCATTAGAAAACAATTCATTTAATAGTATGTTTATGCATGTGGGAGAACAGATTTTGGAAGATTAGGAATGGGGCTGAGGCCAGCCTCATCCCTAATGGGGTGCAGCTGTGTAAGACAGGTGAACAGCATTGAAGGACAAGAATCACAAAATACTGAGGTGTATTGAGCAACCACAAAAGAGTAAGAGGGCACACAGGTGTTATGCATGTGAGAGAAAAGGTACAAAGGGCTAGGAGGAGAGAGGTGTTGTTGTTGTTGGAGCTGGCAGGTTGTGCTGTGAGAGGAAGGAATCACTGGTGTGAGGTGCTCCCTGTGGGATTGCAACAGAGAAAAGGCAGAAGGCTTTAATAATCTGCTGATGGCTGCTACCATCTCCAACACCATGGTCAATGAGGGGAAAGGTAGAGAAGTTTTTAGATAAGGGACTGACACTTGTGTCAGTTGAGTGTCCACCATCAATTCAGTTAGTGTCCCGTGTAAGGAGTGGGTGACAATGTGGTTTTCTGTCTGACCCAGAGAATCTTCAAGGAAATGACTGAAAATAACAAGGGATCTAGAGACCTAGATCTAGAGTTTGAGGGCTTGGGGTTAGGGCTTGGCTTAACTCCCTGCAGGAGGCTGTGAACTGCAGTGCTGGTGATGACCCCTAGGCCGGGGCTATTGTGTCTCCCTGTATAGACTCTAACTGGAAACAGATATACAGACAGCAGAACTGTGTCTGCAATGCTCCTCAGCAGAACAGAAGAGGGTTGTGTCAAATGTGCACCTTATATTTTCAGTTTACAGAGAGAGCACCAGCCCAAATGGTGATGCTCTTAGTCTGTCTGTGCAATGATGCACTTCTGGGTTTGTCAGACAAGATGACAAAGGGAGGTGTTTGAGTCACTTGCTCAAGAGTATGGCTGTCATTTTTAGTTCAGCCTGTTCCCATCCAGTCTGGCATGGCCTCTCCCACCACTCAGTCCTTTCCAAGAAGGGAGGACTAGAATCATAGGATATACTGAGTTGGGAGGGACCCAAAAGGACCCTCAAATTCCAGCTTGTGGCCCTGCACAGGACACCCTAGGCATCACACCATGTGCCTGAGACCATTGTTCAAACACTACTTGAACTCTGACAGTCTTGATGCTGTGACCACTTCCCTGGAGAACCATTTCAGTGCCTGAGGATGAAGAGCCTCTTCCTGATGTTGTCATTCCTACCAGACAAGAGCCTAAAAGGCAAAAAAAATAAGGGCACAATTTGCAGTGTCAGTAATATTGTTCATACCACTTTGCAGCACAAAAGAAGGATAAATTGGATGTCATCACATTAAGGTGAAAATACAAATTTCAATGATCCCAGCTATTTTCTCTACTAATTTCTGGTTTTATGATAAGCAGGTAGGTACCAGAACATGAATAAAACTGCAATGCCAGCTGTGGTGTCCAGACTGTGCTATGAGATTTAGTCAGTCATGCTGGAAATTTGTGGATAGCAATCAATTTATTTTCTTCAATGTGTTACTTTTTAAATGGAGGACATAATTATAGCATTTATATATTTTTCTTGGCAAAGTAATTGCATAAAGAATGGAAAGGAAACATATGGAACTTGTTTTGGGTAGCATTTTTGAATTTTTTCTCTTCTATGATAAAAATTCTTTTAAGGTGTTATAATTGAATTTTAGTGTGAATATGTTTTTGGAAATGAAAAATGTAATTCTATAAAATTTCCCTCTTCACAATCCTGGTGCTTAATTTTCTTTTCTTCTGATTTCAGTTAGTGGATTTCATGTGGCCATTATCATGCATAGTCCAGGAAAAGTTGAAAAAGATTAAAGAAAAAGGAAGGATGAATAATTGCTAAACATTTCTTTGAAACTGACATTTATACTCTCTGGGAACCAAGACCTGTTACACTCCAGAGAAGTCACCATGCCATAAATGAAGCTTATTTGAGAGTTAAATGCATTAGGAAGTACAGATTTAGACATAATAGTTATTTGTAAAACAAAAATCTTTGCACAAATGAACTGATTCCAAGGGCTTGGTGTCTTAAGATGTATCCTATAGGACTAAGATTTGTGACAGAGAGAAAGTGTGTTGAATGATAAAGAACAACTTTGAATGTTTGAGTAATGCTACCCAAAACTAAACATTTTTACTTTTTTAACATAGTATTTCCAGCCATCATTCATTTAACAAAGCAGAGAGGAAAATCACGCTACTTTTGAAAGGAAAAATAAGGTATTGTTCTCAACTGTCATTCAAGGTCACTGTTGTTGTAATGCAGACAAATTAATGAGGAAAAGATGTCTGATATTTCCCAACACCCATTCTGTTTATTCTGGAGAGAGAAGATGAATTTGCAAATTGCTAGGCACTCCTTGTGGGTAGTCTAGAAAGCTGCATGTGTATGGAGTGTGTGGCTACTACCTAAGATATTCTTCTCCCGCTGAAGTTAATGAAAGTTTTGGTAATGATTAGCTATTGATTAATTTAAAAAGTTTATCAATATTTTCTTATATTAAGTTTCTGTTGGGTATAGCCTAAGCTCTCATTAGCCAGCAAAAAGTATTTTTCAAAGAAAGTGATGTACCAATGCTTGCAGTTGAGATGTGCTGAGCTAAAGTATTGTTTTTCTTGAAACAGTGACTCTGGGTGATGATTAGGGGAATTTTGTTTTTCTAGGTCATTCTCCCTTAGAAGGTAGCATTGTCCAGAGGCTCTGCACCAGAGTTGACTTCAACTGTATATAGTTTTTTTAAAAAATCTTTTTGACCCTATTGATCTTTATATGATTTAAAGAAATTCCTCCATTAACTTTATGGAATGGCCTTACAACAGAAAACCTGGAGCCCTGTGCTCTAAGCAGTACAATTCCTGGAAGCCTGTACTGCCAGTACTTTCTGGGAATGCTACACATGCTCTACTGACTCACTTCACTTCAGAAGAGAAAAAAAAACAACACAAAACAAAAAACTGCTGGTAGTCTTGCTTTTCCCTTCAGGGCAGAAGCATTTCTGCTCAGCATGCTATCATAAAGGTCAAAGGGAGCACTAATGTCATCCAGCTTGTTTCATATTGTGACCAACAGGAGATTTCGTTCTGCATCACATATAAATTTCTAAAATTAGAGAACAGTTTGAGGGAAACTTTGGTTTTAAATTTTTCATATGAAAACAAAACTGTCATATCTTCTAATAAAAGGGTTACAAGCAGACTAATTTGAGAAAAAAAAGAAGGTTACTGCTTCAAATTAATTAGTGAATAAGAACTGGTGGAGACAGATTGGATCCACTGGAATCATGACCTAACCTTTTAAACCATTTCTATATTCTATGGATTATATGCATGATGCACCAGCAGGATCATGGAAAGAAAATGCCATTCAAACATTGACTTTCCCAGTATATTAAGGGATGTATTTCTGCAGGCACTCTCCCACAGGAGAACCCAAGAGGTACAGCAGGACCACTGGACAATCCAGCACCCAAGAGGTTAGGGAGGAATCACAGCTGACTGACAAGAGCTTTTGCTATCAAGGTCCTGCTATTCCTCTCAAGCTCAGTTTACATCATGTTTATTTCTCCTGACAGCTGTGCACAGTGAGCAGTTACTACAGGTTTAGTATTTGCAGTTGCTTAGGCTGTGGTTAATAAGATCTTTGACTGCAGTTGTATTTATTTTCATCTTCACAGACCATCCAGCAAACAGGGAATTGTTTAATGTGCAGGATTACAGGCTTAAAATTTGCTGAATTCAGTTATTCTTTCTGCTTCTCCCTTTTAATAGTACATTGTCATACTTGTTTTTCGTTGCAGAATAGGTAGCTTTTTGAACCTTGCCATAAAAATATTTAAAGTGCACTGCAGAAACAAAAAAAAATCCTCCTCACTCTTTGACAATATCCTATGGAAAACATAACTCAGACACTCACATTGACAATAAAAAATTATTTTAATGACTGAATTTACTTCAGTTTCAAAGATCCAGGTAATAATAATAATAGTAATAATAATAACAGGAACAACATTAATAATAACAGTATTATTGTTACTTCTACAATATATACAGCATTCTCTTTTTAATTTCAGCTTGTTATATCCTGGTAACATTTCTTAAAACCTGACTGCCATTGCACTGACTTCCCATGAAAATAAATGAAGATTAATTTTGTATATATGAGAAAAAAAAATTAAAGACTTAAGTAGTTTCAAATATCCATTACTGTTAAGTGACTGCAAGTCACAGTGAATGAAATTAGCCTCTGGCTATGTAGATTAGGTGAAAGCATAAAATGCCTTAGAGACTATTCTGCTGCAGCCCAGCCATAACTGGTTATGTTTATCCTGAAAAATAAATGTCTTTTTTTTATTTTTCATCTTAGTAATGATGAAATTTCCTATTGGAACTGTCCTCTCATTGCATAGAAATGGATTTTTTTTTTTTTTTTTTTGTGCCAAAAGATGACAATCAATGTATCAACATTTGTAGCTGGGTGCATATAAAGGATAGATAAGTAATGCACCCAGCTGTTGCATTTTGTTAAAGTATTTGTGTCATTATGAGCCACACAGTTTTGATGGTTGCATTTCAGTCTCATGTTTTTCTGCAATGATCAATTAAAATAAATACTTGTTTATTTTGTTTATTATATTGTTGAGAGCTCTCAACTGAGTTTTAATGGGATCTGAATCCCTCCTCACATGTTATGTTTGTGCAAAAGCAAATGCAATTTACAGAAGTACACATAATGGTATGAGAGGGTTGCATCCAGTACACAGAAATTTCCTATTGTAAGTGAAAAAAAGGAGCTGTTCTTTACATCTTGATGGCAAAATAGTGAAAAAACATTGCCTACAAATTGCTTATGTGGGAATTAGGGAACTCTAGCTGTGACAGTTTGTGAGGCACAATGAGAAATCCAGGAGTTGTGCATGAATTGTGGCCTAAAAGTTTGGGAGAGTTACTGTATGTGAAATAATATCATTCCTGGGATTCATTTGGGATGTGATCTGCTTTGGCATGGAGAAAGGACAGGAACTTTAACTCTGCATATTAGGACCAAATTAATCAGAGAAAAGAGTTTCTGTGGTTGAGAGAGCTCTGGCAGACCTGTGAAGGAAGGCTTTCCACAGGCAGGCAGATGGACCTCATGTCTGCAGGGCATATTCTCAAATATGAGGGAACAGAAATGTCTCTTAATAAAAGTCAGTGGGAGAGTGTGAAATTCCTAGCCTACTATCTGGTGCAAGTACTTTATTTCTGTAATGTGTGAATCTATTAGAAATTTAGAGACAGAATTTAAATTTTCCTTTACAAGTGAAAAAGGTTATTTGCTGCCTCTGCAGAGTGGCCAGGCAGGCACACAACACTGAGGCTGGTGGAAGCTTTCCCTCTAGAGGGTAGGGCTCTATGACTCCTCTTTCCTGTAGAACAGCTTTTTCTTCTCTCCCAAATGAACTTGCCAACATGATTTTCCTCTTTACCAGCTGAAATACACTCATAGCACATGGAAACATCCTGATGTGTTTCACAATCTGCATTTCTCAAGGCTTTCAACCCCTAACACTCTCCTAGATGGCTTTGGCTGTGAGAGAAAGCAGTTCCATTTCATTGTTTACAGACATTCACAGTACATGCTGTAATGCCCATCTTATATGTGTGGTGTTTCTTACTAGTTGGATGCTTAGAAAAATTCCAGAATTATTCTGTGGAAAAAATTCTGTCTCCAATGGTGCTGGCCTGGGCTCATGGCAATTAGAGCACTGTGGTTAGAGTCCTGCCACTATTCCTGCATCTTATCTAAAGGCTATGTCTGTTGTCTAAAACTTTATAAATTAAACCTATGTATAAAAATCAATAAAGCAGGCATCCTTTTCTATAACCCATGAAGGCTTATCAGCACATTTGCTCACTCTGTAACCAGCCAGAACCAGATAACTTTCTGTGGCTCAGTCATTAATGCCAGTCCCAGTGTTTACAGACAATAAAATGTCAGTCAACCTTACATTAAATATTGGTGTGTCAATCATCTTTTTTTGTCCTTTAGTTAGATGTATTGAGTACAGCTCCTAATAAATAGGAAATGATGAATTTACCATCTATCAGGATCCAGTTAGGAATCAATGGCTGAGATGAAGCTTTATGAGCTGTAACAAAGCTACAATTATGATTCTTAAATTTTAATTAAGTATATAGCTAATGGTCTACATTAAACGAGTTTTCCTCTTTTTAGCAATTGTAAAAATCTGCAACCTGTAAAAAACCATCTATGAAAATAGAGATCTTAAATAAGTCTTAATACTTTTCTATTAATCAGATATTGAATTATTTCTTGAAACTTCTACATCTTTATGTATTAAACTCTGAATAATCAATTCTACTGATGATGGAGCTAAAAATCCCTATCAGTGAAATGTGTATTGTAGGATAATATTGCTTTATCTAGGGGTCTTGCATTTCTACACAAATTTGAAAAGGCCACTGAGCAAAAGAACTCCTATGTTTTGCCAGTAAATTTGATATTGCAAAGATGTTTTTTATCTCATTCTGCAGTTGAATTAGCAGAGCAGAGAGAGGCAAAGTAGAGAGAAAAAAGCATTTGGTTGATAGGGTTCAAAAGTGACACATTTTCTTCATCCTCTAAATTGCCTGTCAAATTAAAGAGCAAGTCTGAAAACTTCTGTAATTATCTAAACTATAATCTCTAACAAAGATTTACATGTCTTTCCTACTGTGCTAAAGAAGGGCTGTTTCAAATCATTAAGCTTAAAACCTTCTGAGATGCCGTTTACAACATCCCAGTGCAAGACAGCTAGTTACAAACCACTCTAATAAAAATTTCCAGCAGAAGTCTAAAGTTTACTTAGACTGTGTAGATACTGAACTATTCTGATCTAAACCCTTTAAAATAGTTACCACTTCCCCTCCCAACCTCATCATATTAAATTGATGTTTTTTCAAGGCCAAAACCTTTCTTAGGGAAGGGATTTTTCCCCATGGTGTGCATTATATTTAATGTGTATTAAAATACTGATTAGTCCAGCACCAAAAGGTTAGATATAGATTTAACAACAACTAAAGGTTTGCAGATATCAGAAGTTATCAGTTGTAGCTTTTGCCTTTTGGTTATCACAAATACTCTTGAAATAACTTTTGAGATGCAATCCCCTTCCTTTAGCTGGAACATAAATACATTTATTATTTCTATAACTTTGTTGTGGTTACTTCAGAAATTTTAGAACACAGCAGGATTTCTGTAGTGAAGTTTGCTGATAATACAAGGTTGTGATTTTTATCATTTTCAAGCTTTGTCAGACTCAGCTTTTTCTACCTTTACCTTTTAAAATTCATATTATTTGTGCAATTAAATTATTTAATTGATGCAACAGAATCAGAACCTGGCAGATTTTTGGGAGAGATTGGTTATTTAATCTGGATACCGAAATATATCCTGAAGATGATGGTTTATTAAAAAAAAGCTTGTAGAAGTAACAGTCATAAAGACTTATTAACGAAATATTTATGAAGTTCTTTCAGAATCAGTAAACAAAATGTAGGGAAAACTTATTAAGAACTCAATGAAAATACTATTAAAATTCTTGTAAATTATACAATCAAATTCCATGTAAATCTTTTTACTATTCTATTAAAACCAGGTGCCATAGCAGCATCCTTGATAGTTTAGGAGTGAATTGTAAAAAATGGCATTATTAATCTACATACATGAATCATGGGTCATTTAGTTAATGGGATGTCAGGAGAAAGAGATATTTTCACTGAGACAGTGTTACAACACACTGAATCAAGATAGATGTGAATTTTGAATCAGAATCTCATTAATTTTTTCTAGTGACAAAAATAACAAATATTCCTGATCAAAATTAATGATGATTTATTAAGTAAGTGAAGGTTACCTAATTGCAATTGCAGTTTAAACAATGCCTGAATTGCCTAATTAAAAATCTTATGCCTATTGCTTAAAAGGCAATTGCTTGTGAATTGCTGCTTTACCACACTGATTTACCTTCTTAAAGTTCAGTAAATTACTGAAGCTCAGAAGGCATCAAGAGCACAGCATATGCAGGTGAGCCTTCCTTTGCTATTGAAGCACACAAGGAATTGGTTTAGCTATGAAGAAATGGAAGTGTTTTGCAAACAATGACATCTCTATGGTTGTCCATGGAATGCTACCTTTGTTCTCGCTAATGTAAAAATATAACACGTTATTTCAAAGCATGCACATGGCATTTGATGTCACTAAAAAGCCCATTTGTGTCTATAACATTGTGCCTAGTGGCATGTGTGTTTAGGGATATCTGCTGAAAAAAGTTGTCCTTGCCATTAGCTGTGACTAAAGTCTGATTAACAGGGAAAGATGTTTCTGCCAATAGATGAAGCTCTGGAGACCCAAAGGAAAAGTTGCAGATTCCTCTATCAGCTCTACTGGACTTTGCATAGATAATGCAACTTCCTAATATATCTCTTTAGACTTCCAGTTAGGTTTATATAACCTGTGTAGCACGTGTTCTTTTAAGTTATGATGTTATGCCTATTTATTAATATAATGTGAGGTGAACGTCTCCATGTCAATGGGTACCTTCAAATGAAATTTGTGATCAATTTTATGTCTTAGAAAACAATATACAACACTAATGTAATTTGTAATATGCATCTTCAATGAATGCTATTTGTCTCTTTCATATCCACTCAGTTGCTGTGATGGGAAATAAGGATGGGTTTGGAGGACATCCAGGTCTGTCTCCAGTTATATCTCTATATGTCGCTTTTGTATATATACAAAAGTGGAGAGCTTAATCTGCCTTCACTGCCTACATAGAAATCAGTATCATATCTCTTCAAAGACACTCTCTGAATAGAGCCACTGTGATAGATCTGGGACAACCATGTCTAATATCACCGTCATTCTTATGCCTAAAACTTTTATTTGAAGTTTCTACATGGAGGCATAAGCTTTAGATAGAGCCACAACTGATCATCCTGTCAACCATGACTGCTAGGTAGAGTATTGTTGCCTGTGGTCTCTAGGCTGTCCACAAGCACCAAAGTCTATAGAAGATACTGAAAGTTGCCTGTTAAACCAACAGCCAGGTACCATCTCCTTTGCTGAAAGGAAAAATGAAAATAGATTTGGACAGCTAGATGTATTTGATTTACTCTTGGACACCTTACCAGCTCTGGAATAATAACTTTTGCAAGAAGAGCTTTGAGACATCCAACTTACTTGGTCCTGTGGGGTAAAGCAAAGACCAGTGGCTCAGATCAACAATTAGGGGCCTGAAAATCAGACAGTGGAGAGGCAAAGAGCCCAGGCAGAGCCAGGCTGAAAATGTGTAAAGCCCACAAGGGAAGAAGCTGAGGGAGGTCCTAACACCTAATTTTCCCTTCATGGAGTCCTACATTTTGCCTCCTGTTGCTTTAACAAATGCTTCCTCAACAGAAGAGGGCCTTGAATAAGTTCAATAATTATGTGTGTGTCCTCAGAGCAAATAATGGATATTACCGCTATTTAGTATTACTAAAAAGCTTTTTAAAGTATGTGGTTTATAATACCCTGAAGGAATCCACTTGGAAAGCATATCACTTTTTACTCTGTATACTGTATCATAGTTGAATGCAAATAAAATATCCAAGGGTGTAGACCTTGGGTTCCATTTAGAGGAGGAAGCTGATAGATGTGAAGACATAAAGATGACAAAAATTGATGGTGAGAAGTTACAAATTACTTGTGTGTATATGATATGAAAGATAATGAGATGATTTGAAGCCTATCAGTACAGATCTAAAAACATGCATGCATAGGTTATGGAAGTCCAATCTCAAAAATCCTACAGAGAGGATTAGAATTTTCTCCCCAGCTTGAATCTTGGAAAATAACATAGAATAACAATAACCACTTTTAATTCTCATTGCTCTCATCTGAAGTGGCTTTAGTAACTGAAATTGAGGGCTAAAGAACTGAAGTGCCTCAAGATCCCACTTTAATGTTGCCCTCTTAATACAAGTCATACTGTCTGAATCCCAGGTCTTGGTTTATTCTCTGAAAAAAACTTTTTTCTATGCAATTTAGAGGCATTTCTATGCAATTTAGCTTCTGAGACTATCTAAACGACCTTCTTTCAAGTGAACTTGGTGAAGTGGCATACATGTCTTGCATGTTCCCTTGCATGTCTCAGGGAAAATAAAGAGAACCTGAGACTATGAGTTTTACTTGCAGATTTTATGTGTGCTGAGAAGGAAAGAAGGCTGAATCATCAACTCACAGTGAGAGAATGCAAATACACTTTGCAATGAGAATTATTTGGATTTTTTCATTGTATTTTTCTCTTGCACTCTCAAAGCTGAGTATTTTATTCTTTAGGGCTTAACTTGTATGTGTGCTAATTAGTTTGAAAGAAAGAGAAAGCACATTTAATTATGTTTGCTGCAGCTCTTTTCTCATCTGGTGTCTTCCTGGGTATTATTCAGAAATACGAGGTCAACCACTAATATTGACAATGCCAAAACCCTCTAACTTAATGCTGCTGAATATCATTCTGTCTCTGCTGGCTACAACCTCCCTCTATCCTTGCTCAGCACCTTACAGAGTATGGGCTAGTCTTCATCACAGTTTATGTTTTCAGGTATTTCCTCCATAAAAGACAGAGGATGAAGGTATCCTTGTTTAACCCTATGTATATTTCCATATGAAACCTCTTTTCTGGCACATACAGCACGTATATGACAACACATTCTATCTTTATATACTTATATGCAGTTATATAAAAGGTGTTTAAATAGCAAAAGGCAATTAAAATTATGTGTGGAACCCAGATCCAAAGTAGGAGTATGACCTGACTATGAAATCAAGACCCTCCAAAATGTCTATTTTGCATGAGTCAAATCTGTGCATGTTCCTTACAGGTTTACCACAAAGATAGTAATAATGTTATGATGAAATGGGTGATTCTCTTAGGCTCCTTGTTTTTGTGGGTTTTTTTCATTTTGCATAGAAGCTCTCAAAAACAAAAAAATGGACAAGTGAGGCATGTTCACTTTCATTGCATTGCTGACTTAGTATGGAAAGCCTTACATACACCAGGAAAACCTTATGGAGCCATGATTGTTCTTTTTTTTTTTGTGTTTGCTCTCATCACTTTCTTCCCTTTCCCAGGTTTGTCTGTTTGTTGGAAAACATAGATGCAGCTATGGATGCTTTAAAAGAATTAATAACAGCAGAGCTATTGGGCATGAGACAGAAGAGATCACAACTCTTGCTCTCAGAATTATTCTGGATACTGTAGAGGAAAACTGTAGGGACTGACTGGTGATATGACCTTTGTCTGAAGATTAGAAACAATGCACCACATGAAAGCATTCTTTGAAACTATACCTGTATTCAAGTTAACTGAGACATTGCATAATACACTATGTCATGTAGATAATCCCAAGGTGAGAATTTCTTCTAATATACCTGAGTGGAAATGACCTTTCAGCAGCATTTCTAGGTAGCCTTCATTCCATTATTAAAGCAGTAACAGCTCCCCTGCTCTTGAACCAGAAAATCAATATGGAATATTTTTGCTAGGCCTATAATATTGTAATTCCTTTAGAGTACTCTTTACAGATAAAAACTTGTAAGGATCATGCTTATGAATGGCTGCTTTCAATTACAGAATTAAAACCTCAGCATTAGACATTCTGGTTGCTCAAAAAAACACCAGATTTCCATTATTTCTCTGAATAATTTAGAAATTCCAGTGTAATCCTACAGTTTTCTGAATTAAAAGGCCAACAAGAATAGCAGTACCAGCTGATGCTAAAAAGAAAAATCAATAACTTACATAAGCACATTCTGGGAAATGTTTTGTTTGTATATTGTTTCCCCTGTGTGTGCAGCCCTTTTCTTTGCTTTCCAGGTTAGTTGATGTTATAAGGTTGATTAGTTTGCTTGCTTGCTTTTGTAAAAGATAAGAAATAATAAATTGAAATAAACAAGCAAAACCCAAGTAGAAACATGCAGCAATTTATACCACTCTTAGTCTGCTGTCAGGAAGAAGTACACTTCAGAAATAATAGAGAAGATTTGTTTTTCTTTCCAGGTGCAGTCACAGACCCGAGCCCAGAGACTAATGCTTTTGCTCTCACAGCTCATATGGGCCTGCAGAGAAACAAGCACCCACCCATTCAGAGCACACTCATGGAAAGTCAAACCTTTTGGACTGTCAGACTGTCAGCATTACATCAGAGTTTATTTCACAGTGCCCCACCCTCCCAGAAGAGGCAGAGCACACGCTCATGCCCTCACCCCTCCAAGGAGGCTCAGCAGAGCTGCCAGGTAAAGTCATGAATCCCTCCTGAAGTGACACCCCGGGCAGATGGCAGAGCAGCTGTGCCAGTGCATGCTTCTCTATATCACACTGCCCCCCAGTGCTTCCAGTGCAGCTAAAATACCTTCTCCTTTTTACCACCGAGGTGAAAATTACCCACTCAAGCAGCCAGTCAGAGGATGATATTGTTTGCTTGTAAAATACCTGGATCTATATCAGACACAGTCTAAAGTAAAGCAAAGTTTTGTAAGCTGTAAGCACAGCACATTGATGCAGCAAAACTTAAGTGGCCTTGCATGTGCCTTATCACATCCTTCTGTAGCCCTCCACTCATACTTGCTGCTTTGTTCAGGTCCCTGGACAATCAGCTTTGAGGGAGAGAGAGGAAAATGAGGAAATGAGATTAGGAGTGGGAAAATGTCGACATGAATTTCAGTTTCCTTTTTCTAGTGCAAGAAGTGAAGAATTTGGGACAGATCCCATTCCTACCAAGGTCAGTGACAAATTGTCCATTGACTTTAATGAGAACATGGCTAATTTGCTTGGGTTTTATTGTTTCTTATTTTCTAACTTCATCTCGTGGCTGGCCAGAAAGTTTGGGTTTGGTTTCAACTCCTGATAATAACTTTGATACTATTAATTTAATACAGAGAAACCCCTTTCAATCCTATATGCTCATAAGATTCAGGCTGACTCAAACTGATTGCATGTAGTAGGAAAGTAAATCTCTCAAGAATCAAGCTGCAGTGCATTTCTGTGGCATATTCCTTCTTTCTATACTTAAGTGGCTTAATTAAGAAGAAAAGGATTTAAAAGGGCGATCTAGGGCAACTATAGGAATTGCTACTTTTTACTTAGTTGGCTTCAGAAACTATTCAGATATAAATGTTTTTGGGTTCCTGCTTGGGGTGAATTCAAACATCACCATGTACAGGTGAGATTTTGGGGAAAATATCAAGAAGAAATTAGTCTAATTTTGCAGACAAAGCAAACTAGACAAATCTCTTCTGATTGGTGGGTGGAAGCCAGGAGTTTTTCTGGCACTCAGGTAAGCTGCAAAAATCCTCATCTATTTCATTGCTAAAGTTAATATAAAAGCAGAATTTTACTCAATCCTTTAGAGTCTCCTCTTGGAGTTATCTAGTATGGATAGACACATAGAGGCATAGAGGGACAGACAGATAAAAAGAAGATATTTTGACGTGACTATTGAAAATCAATTATTAAGTGTGCTTAGAGAAGTTAGCTCAGTTTTGAAAATCTGCTGTAATTCAGAAGCCCTCAATACCACTTCTCACTCAGTTTTCATTTGTTTGTTTTGCTGATGGCACTAGCAAATCTTGCAGCTTTTTAGACTCAATTCTGAGAGAAAATGTCTTTATGTGAGTCTACTCTTACTGTTAGTCCTTTTATTTCCACTTAGTTGTT
This sequence comes from Luscinia megarhynchos, assembly GCA_034336665.1. Taxonomy (NCBI): domain Eukaryota; kingdom Metazoa; phylum Chordata; class Aves; order Passeriformes; family Muscicapidae; genus Luscinia; species Luscinia megarhynchos. The sequence goes on from CM067565.1 coordinate 67,242,883, forward strand.
CTGTTTTCAGTTTGCCACCTGTAAAGCAAGGCACCAATTTCCATCAAATTCCACAGACTGTTCTGAAATGGGTGAATAGATGCTACTACTGTCAGCTTCATCTTTACCTCACACTTAGACAATCAGGCACTGCTGTGGGCCTCAGGGCACTAAAGCCTAGCAAGCTGGGCTGCTCCTGTTTCAGAACTTGGGGGGTTACTTGGGGCATTTTACACAGTAATACTGAGCTTGAAATGAAAAATGCAATCCCAAGTCTTGCCAGCATGGCACAAATTAAACTAAACAGCAGTTTCACTTTCTTTCATCATTTAATCCTTGTATCTAAACTACTAGTGACACAGCTGAAGAATGTCACCTCACATTGCAAAGGAAATGTAACAGCTGTGTCCTGAGGTTATAAAATTTCTTAAAATTTTAGATTATTAAAATTTCAGGTTAAAAATTTATACTAGTTATAACATTTCTCCTGATGAGCACTCTGGTTTTGGAATATAGTGTTATCTTATGAGCATTTGAATAACTCAGAGATGAGGACCATCAGAACACAGCTAGTCTCCTTTTTTTTGGTAAAATTTTTACATATGGGTGGTCAAACTTTCAACAGTATTTTCACTTGTTCATCTGGTATTGTACTTCTATTCATATGGATAGCAGATTTGAAAGAGGACACAAAAGAAGCTTGTCTGAGAAGGTGTACTTAAAGACTTGCATTATGAGAATGAACATTATTTTCTCTGACATATGGGGAAACTCTGAAACATATCTGGGCTCTTTTTTTTTTCTTACTCTGTCTTTCTAGAGGAGTTTGTGGCCTCAACATTACTGGTACTGGAGGCAATGAACAAAAAAACTGGTGGAAGGTCTTCTGGCTTCACTTCTCAATTAAGATTTCTTTTGGAAGAAAATCTAAAAACAGTTGCTAGTGTCATGGGAGAGTATTTGTGTACAGCAACAGCATAAATCTATGAGTAGTTCTGTGTCTGTGCACTGATTATTTCCTTGATAGGATCTTAGATTTTTCAAAAGGAATTAAGAAAATCCCACTGCATTTAATGTGTGCTTTCCTTGAACATCTAAATCTTCAGGTTGGTGACTGCTGGTCACTGGTGCCAAATGAGTCCTTCAGGCAGCCAGCAGAGCAAAGGGGCCCACAGTACTGTCCTCCAGTGAGCAGCAATCTCTGCTTCACTCTGGAAGTGGAGAAAACCAGGAAAAAGGAAAGCAACACAAGTTCTGAGATACAGAAACAGAGGAAGCAAGAAAACACATCTTCTTGATGAAGACAAGGAATGTTGGCCACTGTTAGCAAGTCACAGGGAGAAGGGAGAGAAGCAGAAACAGCACAAATAAGATTGACATTGAAAAGAAAGAGAGAAATTGCCCTAGTTTTCAAATAAAAATAATAAAATAATATGAATGAAAAGAAGCAGATATAATCCTGTAAACATAATGAGGAAGTAGTAAATGAGTAATAAAGTCAGCTACAAAGAGCCAATTGTGTCTTCTGTTCTGATCTGGTGCCTAAAAAGCTTTCCAGGAAAGTACTCAACATTCTCTTATGAAAGCACATAGCAGTTCTGTGAGAGAGAATAATTTATTTACAGGTTATGGTGTTATTTGTAAAAGGATTCTCAGAAAAGCCTTGGATTTTCCATTACTCAAAATGAAATATAAAGAACATTTTGTTTAATTCTTGCATGTGTTAAAAAGAGAAGATTGGGACTGGGAAAATGCTAAAAACATAGTAATCCAACTTATATCTACTCTTTCTTTAAACAACATTATTTAGCTTAAAATTATTTTCATCAATAACATCTGATTTCAGCCAACAATTTTAAAAATGTCTGAATTATTGCCCAAATAGTTTCAAGGCTTGATTTTGCCATTTGCATTAGTGCTGAAAATTTTACAATACACAGATGATTTAACTGTACCTACTAAACCACTGAGAGGTATGGCATATAGTGCTGGAAGAATAACCCTAGTAAAATCTTTACTGAAATGGCTTGGGAAAGGTATATTATTAGGAAAAGGAGACCAGAGTTTTAATTCCCTTTTTATTTAGCATGAAAACTAGCCAATGTGTTCTACATTCAATTTAACATTTTCTTCTAAATTAATTTCTTCTGAGCTTCATTTATTCGGTCCTTTGGGGCACTGTCAAAATAAATTGCAAAGCATTGCATTTTAGCCTGGTCATTATGACACCTTTTTTTTTCTTAATTTTATTTTTCCAATAATTTGCACTTAAACAAATTGGCATGTCTCATTACTAAGAGCTTCTTGAAGTTTTAGTTACAAAAACTTTTTGTCTCCTCAAAGAGGTTTTGCCACTAGATACAAATCATCCCACTTCCCTTCTACTCTAGTGGGTGCAGAGTGCTCAAAGTATACACTCAATTATCACAGTCTGACTACATGAAAAATCCTATTATCATCAAAGGATATTGTATTGCAGCAGGGCAACAGCAGAAAAATATTTATCCTTTGAAAAGAAAATGAGTTCATAAAGGTAGCTGACACAATTCTGTTACCTAATTCCATAAAAATTTCTTGTACTTGATGCTCCTTTGAACCCATATAGCACTATTTTTCCTATGAAGACTAAAGTAAAGCTGCAGTAAGAGAGCCATTACTCAGACCCATGTTAGCTAGCTAAGTTTTAACTCACTTCTACAGAAGCTCATAAGGTGCTCTTCTAAATAAAAAAAGGATGCTGACAGGTTAATTTTATTCATTGCCCTCAGAGAACAAATGACAGAAGTTAACTTGCTGGTGAATATTTATTGATGGTGCATTTTAATTGTAAATTCTCTTTTATTTCAATTTGTGTGACACAGGACATGTTATTAGTGACAGAACAAACATACTTAGGTTGAACTATCAGAGCTGCTGCTCTTACCTGTAAAAGGAAAACCTTCAATGCAGTTAGCAGATGAGAAATGCCCTTCCAGAATCAAGCAACTGTGGCACCAAGCTGCTTGGGAAGGGCTGGGGATAATACAGAACCTGTCAAATATTGGCAAGAACGTGCCCTGCTGACCTTCACTGTTCCCAACCTGAAACTCCTGTCAGCTTGTACAAGTGTATTTGATTTTAGTCTTTATCATAATGGGAACTTTTTTATAGCCCTTGGTAGAAACAAATTAAAAACAATTCAAAATCTTCTGGAACTGAAACATATTTGGGATTGTTCTATTTGTATCCTATAACCTAGAGCTGTTTAGATCTTCAGCCTTTAGTCTCTTCCTGATTCAGAGCACAACTTCACCTCAGTAGAAACCATTTCTTCACAGACCCCATAGTAGGCTGCAATACCTATATGAAAATAGCAGTCAAACCTAAGGCAGACAAATATTTTTCTGCTCTGTGGCCATGGTCTTTCCATTGGGAACATGGCCTTAGCTTTTCTATGTAAAGCCCAGTTTAATACTAAAATAGATCATAGTTGTTTCTAAAGTTATGGATGGTTTTGTGCCAGAAATGATGGGAAGAATGGTTATCAGTGGGCTGTTTTGGCCACATAAAAATACTGTCTATTATTGTTGAAAAGAAAATATCCCGAGCATGGCTACAGATCCATCCCAGAATCACCAGATAACTCAAGTTAGGAGGGACATCAAGAGGCCTGTAGTCCAATCTCCTGCTCAAAGCAGAATCATCTTAGAGATCAGATCAGGTTAATCAGGACTTTATCCAGCTGGGTCTTGAATACCCACAAAAAATGGAGTCAGCACAACCCCTCTGAGCGACCAGGGGGCTTCCTCAGGATCCAGATCTGCTCTGAAACCTGTCCAGCAGTGTAGACAAAAGACAGCTGTGCTGATGCTGCCCTGTGTTTCATGTGCTGCTGTCCCACTCACCCCATGCACTTTCACTGATCTGGGCCATGCTGCTCCTGCAGTGCCCAACAGCTTCCTCCCCAGCTATGGAGATAATTCCTCTATGATAATCCAGTCACTGATGGCATCCAAATTCAGCTCTGATAGCTGTTTCATTGCTCCAAAGAACAACAGGAAAGAAGACATCCTACCAGGAAAAGCTATGGAGTTTATTTGGCAAAGATTTTAGAGCATATGGGTGAGATGAAAGAAGGCACAGCTGGTTTCAATTTTCTGTAGTGGAATTTAGCATTCAAGAGTATGGCAAACATTGGTAGAAAGAACAATTTCAAACTCAGTTTGGCATCAAACAGATGGATGGCACAGATTTCAGTCAATATACTCCTTCAAACTCAAAACAAAACTGAAATTTTCATTATCCATAAAAAAACCAGCCCACCTGCACTTGTTTATTGGTTTTAGTTCTAATCATGGCAATTTATGGATCTTTCATTTACTATTAATGTTCATATGCTCTTGCAGAGAAGCACTAATACTTCCATTTTACAACAGAAAATAAAATAGACCTAAAATTTAAACCACTGTATTTTTTTAACTGTAAATAAGACTGGAAATACTTCCCCTCAAGGAATTCACACAGAAAATATACATTTCAGTTCAGAGAATGATGCTTAAAAGAAGATGAAGGATAGCACCTCAGGGCTTTTTTTTTTTTTTTTTTTTTTTTTTTTTTTACACAGAATTATGGTTATTGGTGACAGGCATGGAAAGGTTATTTTTGTATGAATGACTGATTGTTTCCAAGTAACATATTCCACTGCTTGGGAGGATAAAGGCAATGGGGCTGTATATGATTTTCTGAGAGCAGACAGATGGAGAAAAGATTATCTAGTACCTATCCTTATGCCACTGAACTCAGTAAAGTTCATTTACATCTTTTCCAGCTTCCCTGAGTATACCTATCTATTTTTACCTTATTATCTTTTCCACAAGGTACCCAGCCTACATCAGAGAGGAGGGAAAAATGAATTAAGCAATGTTCCTTCAGTACTAACAAATAAAGAAACATCCCTGCAACATCAAATGTGGAACATCTTCTGGCTGTTGTGGAAGATTATCACTAATTGAAGAAATACAGATGAGTCTGTGATGGTTCACATCATCTGAATAAAGGATTATGCAAATTCTTGGTAACAATGAACAGAACTTCCCACAAAAGCCATGTGAGGTGGAGGGAATTTCAGAGATGATAAGATTTATTGCTTGTAGGTAGGGAGGGAGGGAGGGAGTATATGTTTTCCTTCAAAGTCTTGTTATTCTCAGCCCCAGTCTTTCCACTTCTGAAAAAAACTTCATTTCCTCCCCTCCCTTGTGGAGGTAAATCTTTATTTCCATCCGAGCTTTCTGTTTTGTTACCACCAGGCCACTTTTCTAGCTGTCAGGTCGATTTTGCTATGGATTGCTGATAAGTGTGGATTTCCCACAGTGCACATTAATAGTGAAATACAGCACATGCAGCTGCCATTTGTCCAGGGCAGCTGCAATCTCCTGTTCATAGGTAGCAATCCTGCACTAAGTCCTGGCTTCAGAGAGTTCTCCTTCCTCACTGGGAAAGCAGCCTGCAGGAGACTGCAGTGCCTGATACCCCAGTTTTGCTGTGGCTGCTCAGCATTTTCAAACCTCCCTGCTGCCCTGCAAGAGGCAAAATGCATCTCCCCCCCTGGAAGTTGCCTCTCAAGCCAGATGAACCCAGGAGAGAAAGTGGGCTTCAATTCTGACAGGAGAGTATGCACAGACACCATTATTGTTTGCTCCAGCTTAGGTGTTTTTTTCAGGCAGCTCTATACATAAAACTGAAATACACCTAAAAGAATTCATGAGATCTGCAAAAGACCCTCAAGGAGTGCAGATGAAAGTTTGTGCAGAGGGAGAGTACTCTTCATGCCTTGTCAGTGATGCACACTGTGAATGCAGAATGATGAAATACAATAACGCACTTATAAAAGATTTAGTGTTTACTAGTGGGTTCATTTCTTGTGCTTAAAGAGATGTAGTAACTTTAATAGTTTGTAATTAAACCTCTTGCTTCACTTTCTTTTTATGTTAATGTGTAATTGCTTCTATATTTTACAGCTAAAGAAAAGTTTCAAACATTTTTAGAAAGATCAACGTTATGTAATCAAACATTACATTAACACACATGTTCTTTCATATTATACATTCAGTGCTCATAGTTATTGTGGGTAATTACCTTGTGGAAGATTTCTTCAAAACCTATTTTTTTCTTTAAGTCCAAGGTACTTTCTTTCAAGTTACAGAAAAACTGGTCCTTGTACAAAAGTGATTTCATTCCTAGCACACAAATGATTAACCACAGCCTTGGAGCAGGAGAAAGGGCTTTAAGATGAGTTATAAGGGAGAATGTGTGTGGGAGCACTGGCTCTCTCTTCTCAAGAGTGGGAAGGGTTTGTGTGTACTGTTCTGACTCAACACTGCCTTGTTTGGTGCTGGTGAGGATTTCCATGTATGAAAAGCCCCTTCAGCTCCTCGTAGTGATCTAATCCTGCACCTGGCAGCCCACTGCCCTGCTGGGTCATGGCAGTGCAGGAAAGAAACCTCTGCTTTAAGGACAACCACAGGCACTTTTGGACTCCCCTCCAATCAGTGCCACTGCATGGACCTCATGTAGGGCCCTACAGCCTTCCACTGGAGGAGTGGGATAAGACAAACTGCTTGTATGAAGCTGTAAAAGTGCAGGGGCTTCAGGAACTGCCCTCTCATACATGCCCACAACTGGCACATCAAGTAGTGAGAGAGATTCCAGACAGTAACATTTTGAATTCTGAATCACTGCTTATTGAGCTATCTTCTCATCCCTCCAGTTTGCAGGAACTCAAGCTGTGTTTAGTAAACTTGATGTATTCTTTAAAGGAATAATAGTATATAATTACTACAGTATTGTGTATAGTTACTACAGTATTTACAAACTTGACCTTTGCTTGCATTCTTTGTTTCCTTTGAATGGTCCCCTACCTATTTTTTTTTTTTGAAAGGTCAAAACCACAATAATATCAGTAAGTAAGTAGTCACAATCATGCCTCAAAATAACAGAAATGAAATATATTTCTATGATCTCTCTTGATCTAGCATTTGCAGATACAGGAAGGCATTCTTTAGTATTGAGGACATTATGTGAGGTTCTGCATATAACATACATATATACATGTCATTTAATGGATTATGCTATATGTGAAGGTGAGCAGCATTTTCAACCCTTTGCAACATTTGTCCAGTTCTACTGTATTTTATTTCACCTCGAGTACTGCAAAGCAGTTTCTCTCTGAGTCATCTGGGATTTAAAAAATTAATTATTAATTCCTTTATTTTCTGAGTGTTCTGTTATACTTTTAATTATTTTCATCAGCTCTCTCTAGCAAACCAGGTGCTTCAGCATCTGAAAGATGTCAAGAAACACCACAAAACTGAGAAAAAAATTATTCTGCCAAGAATGAGGACCTTGAAACTTGTTGCCAAAGCTAGATGCTTATATTTACTCTTACAGAACTGCAATCCTTGAAGTGCTGTTTAAAAATGTTCTTCTTTAATGAGAAAAAAAAAGAAAAATGGTAGAATTCCTGTGTTTCTTTTAAATAATGTTTCTCCTCCGTCTACTCAAGTAAACTTCAACTTCTGTTAACTCACTGAAAGTTACATTGCTGAAAGCTTTTTTTTGGTGGGAGGGAGGATGTTTGTTTGTTTGGGGGTTTTATGAGGAAGATAAGAGGAAGAAAATTACAAAATGGAATAAATAAGTTTTCTAGATAAAATAGAGGTGTTAAAAGAAAAAAATAACCACTGTATTTGAAGTTCTATTGCTACCCTGGAACATGATTTCTTGAAAGATCAAAGAATACTTTTTTCCTTGACATGTCTTTATTTTATTCCTTACTTAATACTTGAAAATTTTTTTGTGTAAGTCATACAGTGGGAAATCCAAGACGAAAATTCAGTTATTATTTCACTTTGCCTGAAATGATGCTATTTTGTTCTACTGGACTTTTACATTAAGAAGTATCACTGATGGACTCTCTGAGGACCTCTAGGGGAAGGGTCTTATCATTTTGAGGTGTAAATAAGCTCTAAAGTTTTCAGAGGTTTTTTCCTTTTCTTCTATATCTTGCCTCTTTGTAGATGCATGGCATTCTTTCACTGCCATATTCCACATTGCAAAAAACTATTAAGAGACAAAAAATTACCATCAGAAGCATGTGAAGGGCAGGAATTTTCTTTTTCAGTGTGAAGTCAAGTTGACCTGAAATGGGCTCCAGATCAGACTGCCAGGCTTTCACTGAAAAATATATACTTTCTGCATTATTTCCCCACAGACAAAGTGAGTTTCCTACAGAAAATTATATCTTGCCTTCTGAACACTTTAACATGTCTCAAGTAATTTAAAGAGAAAGAGACCAAGTCCATATTCAAGTCCATTTTCTTAATATAGGTCCCACTTCAGCAAGCTGTGTTTGGGTTCTCTGTTCATTCTTCAGCTATGACTGGGATAAATTGCTACTTATTGATATCATCCATTGATTAGCAGAGACTGTTAATGAAATGTGGATTGGTTTTAGCTTGAAGCAGGTTTTAGCCTGTTATGTTATGGATCATTTCACCAGCACAAGATCTATTTGTTTACTCCTTTGTGGGTCTTGGTGGGGACTGTTTTGAGGTTTTTTGTTTGTTTTTCCTCCAGCATGCTGTAAAGGAATCAGGGCAAATTTTTATATTAATAAAACTGTTAGTTGTTAGTGGCAAGCTAATCTGACTGATATTTATTTTAGAATAAGAAAGACAGCAAAAAAGCAAACAAAGTAAAATAGATACCAAATATTTGTTTTATAGGAGGAAGGGAAAGTATCCCTTTATATTTATGCAACTTGAGCTCTGTTTATAAATGGAATTGAAATATTTGGCATTTTTGGAAGGTAGCTCTTAATGATGACATATTTTCAACATCTTCCTGAAAAATGCAGTAAAATAACTCAGCATTTCAGAAATGAAGGCAAGAGCCACTGTGGAAGAAAGGTAGAGGAAGAAAGGAAGAAAAAGAGAACATACTCCTGGAAGGCATAGTCTGGTTAAAGAATATATGCTGATAAAGTGCTAATAGTAATAATTAAGTGATAATATTTCTGATTATCCAGAAAAAAAAAGTGGAGAAAGTAGGAAAATTTTTACTTCATCTTAATTTTCTAATTCAATTTATTATAACTGCTGAGTTATGACACTGAAATTACTTGTTATTGGATGTAGCACGATTTGCATAGACCTTTCCTACAGGCCAAAACCTGTCCATCTCCAGAGCTGGATGACAACCACTGGAACTTCACCTGAAGGTCCCAGCATATGTTTTTTTATCTTTTAAGGAATCTCAAGTCTTTTCCCAGGCGTCTTTTGAGTGAGCAATTTCCGGACCTTTAAATGTGGCATAAACATAGAGCTCCCATTTTCAGATGCATATGCCTGCTTGTTTTTAAATATAGATGAAATACTTACATTTATAATATATAATTTATGTATTTGGTGGAAATTTATAATTTTGTTCTTGTTTCAATATTTATAGGGTCTGTTGGTGATTCCTTAGCTTTGCTTCTAATAAGGTTGCCAGAATTACTTAGAATTTTGTGGATTTTGAGGCACCTTTCAAATTATAGCAAGCTCTACTTCCCATTTTTCTTTATTCAATTGAATGGAAAAGGGAGAAATTGTTTCTTCTTCTTCTTCTTCTTCTTTTTAGATAGGAAATATTGCTTCATTGTTTTATTTATTCCTTCAAACTGTCTCAGCAAATACTTGCAAGTAATACCAGAGAAACACAGTATTGAATTTTTCCACAGGAAAAAGTGATCATGCACCTCTGTATGGTTCAACCCAGTGGCCTGTTCTGAGTCACAGAGATGAAAGCTATGGAAAGTAATTTGGATTATTATGTAGTCTCACTCATCTGGCTGATGTTCTGGAAAATTTCTTTGTCATCTCCAGTTAAGGCAGAGATGTGAAATATGACCAATATTTATATCTCTGCACCTACATACATACATATGTACATATGTACACTTGCATACATATATAAGCACACAGTTATAAAAGTGTTTTCTAATATCTAATCTGTCCTTTTTTTTCACCTTTGTATAACATTTTGAAATAATATCCAGTGCTTGTGCATGGTGAAACCATCACTGTTGAACTCTTAAGCTTTCCAAGGCTGCCAGCAGGATGTGGATGGAAAAGCCAGAGGGCAGATGAAATCCTTGTTGTTTTGCAGCAGATGGGTCCTGCTGGTTTCAGCCAAAACCCTGCTGAAGCCTGCACTGGGGCCAGAAGCAGCCACAGATGTGCAAGGAGAGGTGAGGGGCTCCCTGTCCTCAGCCATGCCCACTTTGTGCTGGACCTCTTCACTCACCCTGTCACTGGGTTCTGGATCCTCCTTGACTACAAAGCTGCCTGGCAAGAGGTTTGTCAGCTCTCTGGTCATAATAGGTAACTTCAATTCCAGAAAAGTTTAGGGTCATAGCCAAATACACAGCTGCACACATGCACCAAAAGTCTTCCACCACTCATTCAGTGGCACCTCTGCTCAGTTTCGACCAGATCACATCCATCACAATCATGGCAAGAATGGCAGCCTTGAGAATAATCTGAGGAGTTTTTGCTTTTTGGATTTTGTGGATTTTTTTTTCTTTTTTTTCGTCGGTTGGTTGGCTGGTTTTTTTTAAAGGAAGCTTATTCATTATAATCCACATGTAACAGGAATAAAAAACTTTGACTTTCACGTGCACCATGTTTCTTTAATGGAATTGATATCCATTCCCAATATATGTTTGTCTAGTGTATTGATCCTGCAACTCCAGTTTCTATTTTATTTTCATGCTTCAGCTCCATGGTCATCTAAGAGATTCCTACATAAAAATGTCAATATTTCAGATTATCCTGATTAGGCTTTAAAGAGATTAGTGTTTATATATATATATATGTATTTATATAAGTTTTATACACACACAGACACACACACACGACATTGGCAATGTAAGGATATGCAGAGTTATAAAACCACCCTGTATGGTTGGCATGAACAATCCAGTTCAGTGCTGAAATCAAAAGGTGAAATGCTTGAACTGAAGTAGAAGAAAGATAAATAAGTATTTGCAAGCATAGGGATAGATAGGAATTTCTACAATTTTTTCTTCATTTTTCATTTAAATATAATGTTTTTCAAGCTTTTCCAGATTTTTTTTATTATTATTTGGAATTATATGTTTAATATGTCCCTGGTAAAAAACTCTATTTTACAGTTGGGAAAATAAAATTTCCGTAATTATGCTAAATAAATCTAATAGAGAATTTTAAAAGTACAGTAATATATTAGTATACACAACTTGCATTGTGCATGATGTAATTTATGATTAACTGAAATCCATGAACTTAAAAGAAAAAAAGACACAGGATAAGAATCTACTGGAAAGAGGTTGAATTTATATTGGAAGATATTCAGATATTCATTAAATATCTGAGCTCTTGTGCTTCCTATACATATATATATACACATATATATTTGCCTTATGAATGCCCATCATCTCTTCTCTGCTCCTTAAGAGATGCAGATTTTAAATATATATATATGTGTGTGTGTGTTCTCCAGGCTAACTATTTAACAATAAAATAAATTCAAGAAATCACAATTAAATTTCCTTCTAGTGGAAGTAAAGGAGAAAATGATCTTCAGGAAGAATCTTCCTGAGGCATCTGTATTTTTACCAAGAGAACTTGAGAAATGGGAATTTATGAGCACAACTTCCTGGGGAAAATTCATCTATTGTATTCTTCCTCTTTAATTATTTTTCCTACTGTGAATTCCCAGGATGTTTATTCCTACCTGTGCTTCCCAGATGGCTGTCACACGACTGAGATTTTACAGGGACTTGTGTACAGGCTAATGAGTGCTGGGTGGTGAAAGACTTTTGATCCAAGTATGTGTGGTGTAGCAGTGACAGAGCACTTCCTCAGAACCAGGGTGGGGCCAGCAGACAAGGTGACATTTCGGGGGACAGGAAATGTGCATTGCTTCAGCATTTATTCATGTCACAGCACAGGTCACTGGCTTACCTACGAGTCTGGGTGTCCATGTTACATTTCATTTACTTTGTCAGCTATTTCCATTTGACACTTATGCAAAGAAGGTGAATTTTGTGTCCTTGGTTCAGCATCTTCCTTACAAATCTTGTGTGTAAGCATCGCTTTTTACATGGTCTTTCTGAGAAAAGAGAAGCCATAAAAATCTCCTCTATAGCCCTGAGTCCCTTCAAGATGATGAAGTCTTTACGCTTTTAACAGACTTTTAACTTTATTTTGTGTGAAGTGGTAGATATTTACTTTTGCTCAGAAATGCTCTCTGCTCATTTTTTACATTTTTTCACTCAGTGTTCAGTTAGTCAGTCACAGACTCCGCTTTAAAGCAAGTCTGCCTTCAGAAACACTAACCCACCAGGTCATTAGCAATTCAGTGAAACTTTCTGGCATACACATTATAAAACCCTCAGGGCATTTCAATATTATCTCAGACAAAAAATCAACCAAACAAACCAAAAACCAAACCCAGCTTCATAGTTTTTTTTTCTGAATTCCATGTGTTCCTGCCTAAGAATGCCAGGAGAATCAAAAATAGTCAGTTCTGCAAAAGAAAAAAGAGCAATAAGATTTATCCTATATCCAGCATGGATGGATTTTGTATCTATACCAAAATGTATATATAACACTTTTATTTTCCAAATATTCCAAAGTCTTAGCTAAAGTTGCATAGAGTAGTAGAACTGAAGAAAAGTACACAGATGTATTAGGATTTTAATATAACTTCAGAAAAGGTATCAAGTTCCTTGAGTTACAGCATAATAGTTCCTAGTCCAAATACTTTAATAATAATGTGCATTTTTATACACTGCTCAAATACTTCAAAGTTTCCCACTAAACTACTTTTCACATGCATAAGAAATGCCAGATAATTCTTAGTCTAATCATGGACCAAGGAAAGAACTTTTCCTTCAGGCTACTACATGATAAGTCATACCTCTACATATAAGTATGTGTTATGAAACTCAATGACAGGTCCCTTTTTAATATTTTGAAGTTGAATTCTGAAAATTTATAATCTGTGTATGACATAAAAGCAGGAGGTAACCTTCCAACCACTGTTACTGGAAAGGGAGTCCTGGTAACATTCTGGGGGGAAAAGATCTTTTCTCTCAGTGCATTTGCCTTTCAAAAAAGTGAAGACAAAGGCTAGGTTTATGCATGAGAATACATAAAGTTTCTCAGCAGCCCCATCACCAGTTTCCTGTTCTGCTCTAATTCTCATTGGCTGTGTTTCCTGAGCTGGACCACACGTCATGTTAGAGGTTGCCTTGGTCAGGGCAGCTCTACCTCCACCTAGCTTGTCCAGAGTAAATCAGAAGGTGATGGGCACAGCTACTCCATCTCCTTGCCAGAGAAGTGGTAACTATTCACACAACATCCACCATCCTGAAAAGACATGGAGCTTTTTTTTAAATTCTTACATTACAAAAGAACTGCAATTACTCAGGATGGCTAGTTACAACCACAAATTTAAATTCCCACATTTTTCAGTCTTAGAAGAAGTTAATTTTTTCCTTTCTCTTTGCTTTTTTTGCCTTTTTTATTTTAAGGGTTTTTTTCTGGTGAGTTTTTTTGCTTGATTGTTTGGGGAGTTGTTTTTGGTCTTTGTTCTTAATAGAAATACTGCAGAAATATTTAGTTACATAATAGTCATGAAACACAAATTTTAGGTGGTAGAATACTACCCTGAATAAAACAATATCTTGCTTTATCTCATCTATTCAGGGCAACATAGAATAATTAAAAGTTATAATTTTCATTAATGCCCATTGTAACACAGAGTATCATCCATAAAGGCTTCTGAAAAGTTGTTTGGTCATTTGCTTCCCCCCTGCCTTAGGCTCTGCTGGACTGGCTTACAAGAACATACTTTTCTAAATAGGTCTTTTTTTTCCCTCAACAAGGCAACCATTAGTCTTTTACAAAAAAACCCTCAGAAGGGGGCTGCTGGAATTTCTCCATCAGCAGAACCAATGAAAGAGCACAGCCTAAAAACTTTATCATACTGAGTGTGTGCCTGGAGACACATTGAGAAAAGCCACTGGGGTAATAGTACTCACAACAGGGGTACTACAGTTATGTAATAGAGAGAAAGGACATATAAACAGCATGGGTTAACCATGAATAAAAATACTTTTATTTTTTTTTGCCTGTTCCATGTTTTAGATTTGGATCTAGTGTGTGATTACTTTCCTTTTCTTCTTCTGGATAAAAGATGTGGTAATTTTTCTGAGATAATTAGGACTAGTCATCACTGCAGCACCAAGGGTGTGATCAATGACCCACAGTGCCCTCCATCCCACATGGAGAACATATCAACATCAAAAGAAAATTAAAGATCCCTTCATCCTTAATGCATATTTTTTGTTTTTAATGGTCTGTTTTTTATGGTAATGTAAGCTTTTGGAAGCCCTCCAAACATTTCAAACTTTGTGCGAAAATTAGTTTTTAAGAGAATCTGTCTTCTATGATTCTGTGTAAAAGCACTGAAAGAGAATATTCTCACAGTTCTCATCTATAAAGAAGCATCTGATATCAAAATCTCTGAACCTAGCTAACCAGGAAATATTGGAACAGCGTCTAAACACGCTGTCTTCCCATGATATCACTGACATGTTTTTTTGTTTGGTTGGTTTGTTTTTAGTTTGGGGGTTTTTTATTGTGTAGGAAACTGTGTTATTGAAGAGCCTTCCCTTTCTGTGGCATTTCTGATGGTATCAGCTGACTTCTAGTGTCAGTGTTCATTGTTCATGCGGCACTTTGTGGATTACCTAGGCTACTTGGACCAACCCAACTCCACCTCTCAATTCAAAGCTGACTGCCTTTTAGCCTTCTCTCAGGACTTTGTGTTTTTGCTATTATTTCTCTCAGGTCATCACCACTGATTTTTTTTCTATCTCATGTAGACCACTGGATCCTACAGGTTTCTAAAATCACTCTGATTAACTCATTGGTTGGAGTTTGGGTTTTTGTGGGGTTTTGGTGGGTTTGGTTTGTGGGTTGTTTTTTTTTTTGGTTTTTTTTTTTGGTTGTTTTTTTTTGCAGGTGGAGTAGGAGGAAGTGGTGTTGTTCTTGATTTTTGAAAAACAAGCTTTATTTATTGAAAACAAAACTTATATGGAAATGAAAGCTGCTGCTTTTGTGTACATGCTCTTTCATGTAGCACTCACCCATCCTTTGCAAGGTTGCCCAAAAAAGTGCTAAGTCCTAGGCACAGATTTATTTTCATTATTATTTTATACCTGTGGGCTCTTTGATGGTATCTCTCTTTAAGATTATGGCTGTACTCACACAGGTCAACATGATTCTTTCTAAATAGTTTATATAGGATATTTCAGAATAATTTGTGACTATTGCTTCAGTACTTGATTTTCATGGCTTCTCAACACCTGCCATACAGCTTTCAACACATGCAAGTTAATAGAAGGTTATAAAATTAAATTAATATTCTTTGGAATATCCTTGTTAGCATGATCTCAGATTTTTAAAATTTTCCATGTTTTTGCTCACTAAAACACAGAATTCTTCTGTTTCTTTATATATTACGTTATTTATTCCTGGAGTGAGATTCTTAAACAGTTGCCATAGTTCCTTTCATTGTGATGGATAAAACAATCCAAAAATGCAAATGCTATTCAAGCCATTCTATCTGCAATATTTTCTGAATCCTCCTGGGTGAAAGGCTGTTGTGTGAGTAAGTCTGTCATCATTACCTGTCTCCAAAGCATGGATGCAGAAGATGTCCTTAGCCAGCAGTCTGATTATGCCAAATACCAAAATAGTTGACAAATTGAAATGAGATTTGCTACTGGCCTCCTATCAATCAGACAATGAGAATTGCATCCTTTGAGCAAACAATATTGTAGGCAATTTGCATGGAAATTAGATATTTTTAAAGCATTTTAAGCTGTTGTAATATTCATAAGAAAGCACAGTACAAAAGGAAAAAACACTGATAGAAAAACACTGTCCTTGGATGAGAATATTGTAAGTGTGGTGTTTCAGAGACATATCATGTAGAAACAAGTAATGATTTCCTGATGAGAAAAGATATCAAAGAAAATATAATGAAAATTGTAGGACTAGGCAATCTAGATATAAGATTTAAATGATTTAACTATTATACCAGAGGCATGATAGAATAAATTAATAGTGAAATATTAATGTAAAAGCATGTAATTTGAACAACTAGTGTTGTTCTTCAAACAGCAAACTAAAATTAAAGAGACTGAGGTATTTGTGTTCTGTCATGATGGATGTGCTAAAACATGTTCCAGATTACTAAAAGAATTGGCTAATGAAATGTCAATGATCATAGCACTGTCTTTGAATATTCAGTAGCAAGAAAGAAAATAAAGAAAACTGCAGAGTAGAGCTGTCTCTAGAAATGATAGAAAAGTAGGAGTTTGTGACTTGAAGATACAATTAGATTAATTTTGACCTCTATAAAAATATTGAAACAAACAGGTAAAGGTTGAAAATGTAGAAGGAACACAATTAAATGAGTAATGTTCAGTCTGGAACAGAAAACAAGCAAATCACATCTGGTAAATCTCAGAAGCAATCTGAGGAAATGATGTCCAGATTGAAGCAATGCAGCATGGATCCAGTGACTGGACAAACCTTCTTTACAAAGTGAAGTATCAGTGTACCAGAATAGAAGGATGTGCAAGTGAGATTCTCCAGAAGGTAATATTTCATTAATAAGCAGGATGAAAGAATGGAGATTGTACAAACTTTGTAGATGCATCCAAGCTGGAAGTGGTTGCTTAAAAATTATCTCAAATTCAAAATGAGTTTGTCAAACTGAAGACTAAAAGAAGACAAAAATTCAACCACTAGAAGGTCCTGTGCTTCTGCAGAAATAGTTGCTCATGCAGGGTTGGGAATACCTAGCTAAACAGCAGAAAACATCCTGAGTGGAATAGCAAATGATATTTAAACATGAACTGACAATATTATATGCTGCAATATTGTGTTGCAGCAATAAGCAGATCCCATAGAGGGATCCATACACAGAAGTGCATCTATAGGAAAGCAAATAATCCTTTCCTTATACAGCTTTGGGAAGGTTTCAGCTGGAATGCCTTGTCTATATTCATCACTTTGAGACAGACACAAGCCAGATGAGAAAGCATCAGTCTTGATGGATAATGGCCATCAGAAGATGGAAAGCAATCATCATGGTCTAGAAAGTCTGATGGCATGAAGAAAGGACAAAGGATCTGGGGATTGAATAGTATCTAGAGGAAAGCAAAGAACAGACTTTTAAACTTCTAAGATGCACCAGCAAACATGAAGCATAGGTAAATACTGAAAGGATTTTGTGGAGGAGGTCTGGCACTTCTTTATCAGTAGATTTTTAGCACCAACTTTCAGCCCTTCTCAGGCCTCTGATTCCAGTTTGATAATAAACTGGCGTGCATATTTCTGCTGTCCCCCATGTGTTCATTCTTATTACACAGAATACAGACAGGTATTTATACCTATTTGAATCATTCGTTCTCAATAATCTTTTTCAATAATTTCATTCACAGGAAAAGCAAATCTCAGAATTTATCACTATACCTGACAACTATGGGAAGCTCACTTGAATACATACCATAGAGTTTGGAGTCAGGATTTCATCTACACCCTGGATACCAAGTAGTAAAACTTGTCTACAATGAAAATACAATGAAATTTAATTGAATGAATTAGTTCTGTCTTCTCCTGGATTTAAGCTATCAATTCTTTACCTATGTAGATAGTACAGAAGCAGAAAAAATAAAGTATGGAAGAAGGTTTTCCAGTTACTGCTTGACCTCTTGCAAAGCTCTCAGCTTACTGAGAGCCAAGCAGGGCAGTCAAGTCTTTGCTATAATTGTTTTCATAACACAGATGACAGAAATATAACCAATTGATGTTTCTTCTAGTCTGCAACCATACTGGTACATACCATGGTTAAGTATAATGTTCAATGAAATGTCAGATACTGTCCAGTTCTGAAGTCTGTTGGGAGTAAACCTTACAAATTCTGATACTTGTAAAAACCTTCTGTCTACTGATTAGTAAGAAATCTAACATATCCTTTGTCAGTTAAAAGAATGTCAGTTTTTGAAAAAAACTCCAAACATATAATAACAGGTACTATAGGATAAGGTTTAGGCAGCAGAAAATTATAAAAATACCATAAAAATACATAGTATTTTATTTAATTTAAACAGTTTGATAGAATTCTTCATCGCCTTAAAGGTCATAGTCAGCTGATGCTGTGAGAATCTGATGCAAAACCAAATAGTGCAAAGATAGCTAGCAGAAAAGGATGCATAAACGTGACCCATGCATCATAAGACACAAGAAGAAGGAGTTGAACAAGAAAATAAAACTTTGGGGAAAATCAAAGGAATAATGGCACAAAATTGGAAATTTTCTGGATGCATCAAACAGGTAAAATATCTTCAAGATAAATTTTCTGAAAATGAGTGATAGTAAACATTTTTAAATAGAACTAGAGAATTTTAGCCTAGAAGTTATTCTGTATGAGAATTTATTTAGGAAAACAAAGCATTATATCTTCCTATGGCAAGAACCTGTAGCCATTTCTGCATTCTCTCTTGATATTCTGCTGAAATTTCTGTCTGTAGATCCCTCCAACTGTTATTTAGTTTTAAATATAGAACATTTAGAACTATAGCTCTATATATCCCTTAACTGCACTTAAAACATTTCAAAATAGACAGAGTTTTGCAAAAGCAAAAAAAGTATATTCAGTACTATCCATTTAGGATTTTTTCTGGTTATTTCAGGAACACTTTTTACTTAAATTTTCTGTTGATCATTGAAAGTTTTGGTATCCTTTACCTTTGCAGAGGTTGAAGGTGATGACAACATAATATCTCTGAACTCTCCATGGCATTTGATGGCACCATGCCCATATAGTTTAACTCCTGTCCACCTGCCAAATAGTTGAAAGTCTATCTCAGGCTTCAGAGTCATGTGCCAGAGGTAGAAATAATTGACAGAAATAATCTGACAATTAATTATCTAAATGAATCAAGTGAGTGCATTTCACAAGCCCATATGGATCAAAAATAAAAATACACTGATAAAACTGGTGAATGGTATAAAATAGTAGGAAGGGGAAAGATTAATTCTGCATTCTATCATGTATTGCACAGTAACTTATGTTGACACTGGTTTCTCAAGAAATGTCAGGACACTTTCATTTTATCTTTTTCTCAGATATTTTGGCAGAAGTTCTGGAAAAAATTACATCAAGTAAATTTAATTGAACATACCATCATAAAATTGATATTTCGAGCTCATCTGAAGGCCTAGTAGTTGCAATACATTGGAAAAACCATCTATGTTGAGGATTCAAACTTTATTACCACAACACTGTAAAATACTGATCAGCCTAATAAATCCTCAGCTCTTCAGCAAAGATGGTTGCATGCACTCATGAAATTTTCCTTTACAGATGATTTGAGATCACTCAGTGCTGATAAAATGAATCAACTCCCCTTTCTTAACCCCCAAACCTCCTCCCACAGGTTGCCTGTGCATGCAAAAACAAGAACAAAAGACAGTTTTAGGTTTGCCTTTAATCAAAAGAGTAATTGATTATTTTTCAGAAAAGGGTGGAAAGTATCCCATTTTCTGCCTTCACAGTGGTTTCTACACCCTCAGGCTGGATGCTAACTTGACAGTGGAAGACTGAGCCAGGTGTTCCTGAGTTGCTACCAAAGGAAAGTTTCTGCTCCCAGTGGCTGATTCAATTTGGAAACTTCCTGTCTTCTGCTCATTTTACAATTTCCCTTGTCATAGGTCTCAAATATCTTTAGTTGCTACACTTGAGAAACTACATAGCATAGAAATATTTGTAGGTGATTTTTCTTAATGCCTGAAGATTTCAAGGAGAGGAGGGAGAGGAAAGGGGAAGGGGAAAACGCTTCTTGTTTTGTTTTTTATTTCAAGTCTAGCATGATTAATTCTCACTGTCAAATTGAAGGCAGGTTTTCAAAAGCTGTGTTTTGTGAGTCACTGGACTAATTTCATCAACTTCACTTTGCATTAACTAGATAGTTTATGTCAAAATGTTAAAATAATATTGCTTCACTATGCAAGCTTGATGAAATACTTCAATTAACAGTCTCTGAGCCCCTCAAGAGAGCCAGCAAAATAAGGAAGACTAGAGTAGATCTCTCTAGAAATGTATCATATTAAAATGAAGAAATAGAGCAGCTAGTATTTAAAATTAATGACACCTTTTGCATCTCACTTTTGAATTGCATTTTCTTCTAATGGAGATAGAAAAAAAGATTAGAAGAAAATGTCTGGGTTTTTGAATGGTGTGGAAAACAGTTGAGAGGTCTCCTGGTAGTATTACATGTTTCTCAATAGCTTCTGATTTTCACACCTAGATACTCTTGATCTTGTGGGAATCACTGTTTTACTCTTTGTTAAATGTGTTCTCAGCTTCAAGATTCTAGAGAAAAAAAGTCTAAATACATGAGTAGGTTCAAATTCACCTCTGTATATGGTTACAATAAATGCACCTACTCTAATTTTTTTCTTTAAATTCAGCTGATCCAAGAACTCTCAGACTCTTTGAATATTTGGAGTTGACAACCCTTTAGGTATTACTGTGATCTTGTTTCTGCATTCCTAGTGCTCTGTCATATTTTTAAATTCTAAATGCATGAAAAATGTATCCCGAAAAAATTAGGTTTATTTCTTGTCTGTTACATTTTTGAGAGGCTGCTGATCTCATCATATTTTAATTAATGTTTGCTCTTCATTTTAATGTGATCAGAAGGGCTCCAAAAAGAATAGATAAATAATCAGGATGGACAGTTTGCTGAGCATCTGCCAATAATTTGATTGCTAACAAGAAATAAAGCAGCACTCGAGAGAAGAATGTTCTTCCAAAGATGTTTGAATTTAATTCATATTTTTCTCTGTGAACATCCATGTTACCTCAGGCAATTGTTATCCAGGCCCCTTTGCCAAGCCTGGGCTTTGCAAGCACCCCCAGAGTGGCCCTATTTTAAGAGAAAACATGAGAACAGGCCCAGTGATGAATTTTTTCTACTCTGCTTGAGCAGCCTGTTCTTGCCAGTTCGCTACCTCTAATTTCCAAATATTGATGGGCTTAGAATAAATATCATCAATTACTTACTTCGAGCATTATTCTAGGGCCCAGGTTTGTTGTTCTCTTTGTCTGTGCAATGTTTCAGTTGATTTCCTAAATGGAGGCTTTTTGCATTTGTCCAGTTTAACTGCTAAACAATTTTTTTTACAGCTGTCAGGGTAATGACTAAATAAAGTGCATCAAAGTGTATTATCTGGCTTGCAATATTCCATAATCATTGCAGTGCTGAGAAAAGAAATGAAAATTATATCCCAAAGGATGCTGTGAGTCTACCTGATCATCTTTTGCATGCTCTGGTGGCCTTCCAAAGGTTATTTTGACCATTGCTCTGCCAAAAGAAAACTTGATTCCTGGCCTGACAATGCTTAGCATGGAATGGGTTTCCATGGAACATCTCCTGGCTCCAGAAACATCCATAGTCGTTCAGAGCTAGCACAAATTAAGAGTCATGAATCCTTCTTTATGTAAGGGGGCTGACCTTGAGCTAGGTAAATTGAAGGGTTTTCATTTAAATTAACTGCTTTGGGAATAATCTGAGCTACGCTACTTCCATTTTTCCCACTAAGTTTTATGTAAAACAATGGAGTGTGATGAACATTTGAATTGTACATCAAAGTGGCAAGGACCCATGAGGCCCCTGGTAAGTCATCAGCAACACCACTACTTACAAGACTTAAAAGACACTTGCTTAGAAGAAGGCATAAAAGTCCAAAGTTATCAGGTTTATATTATCAGTGCTAATCTCCAAATGCCTTGTGTAGTGATACACGGAAAAGAGACCAGATGTACAAAAGTGTCCTTTTAATCCAACCTGTTATTACTTGAAACTGATCAAAGCCAGAAAATTCCTGAAAATTTGTTTCAGCTATGAATTGTCAGTCCTGATAACCAACATCAGTAACCAGAACATTGTGTCCCAAAAGGAGAAGTGTCTCAAAATAGTAGACCTGATTTCTCAAATATTTACACCAAAAGTAAGATATGTTTCTTTTCTACATGCAGCAGTGTAAATGTGACTATTTTAACCATGGATTTCCAAAAGCACAGAATTTACTTTATGTCATCGATGATAAAATTCTCATTTCTTTCTTCTGAGAATTGTATCCACTATTTTGAAACAACAGTCAAAAATTCTCAAACTATCAAATTAATTATGCTTTCACAAATGTACTCCTATGTTTCCAAAACAAGACTTAATGCAATGCTTGGTTTGCATAAAGAGTTTCTTCCATTAAAATTAAAAAGGGACATGTCCAAATTTGAAAAAGCATCTTTCTTTCAGACTGGACTCATATGCTGGTTTTATGGTGACTATAATAACAACTATATTAGAACAAAGCAGTAATATTGCTTAAGAGTCAAAAGTGAAATCTCCCATGCTGTTCTGTATGTTATCCATATTAATGGTTTTTACTCTGTATATTTGGCCAAAACTCTGCTTACAGTTTATCTCTCCTTGAGAGCACTTTTACATTTCACCAGTGAAATAGAGTAATGTCTAACAGAAATAATTGAGCCTGGCTAGCATTCGTTTTCACAAAGCTTAAGCTAGTGAGCCAAGAATTAGGATATTTACATCTGACTATTTTAAAATATTTTGGGATAATGGGGCATGGTACAACATATAAATGCAGGATCTGTCGTTGCTGGCCACCCAAATATTTTATAATTTGCCTATTGGAATAGAAAATAATCTGTTGATGTGTTTTATCTGACTGCAGAACAAAAATGTGCACAAATTCTATTCAGTATCACAGAAACTTTGATCCCTAAAATATGTCCAAAGCTCTTTCTTAAACTAAGCAGGCTTATATGTCATTTGCATGTAGCAGTTAATTCAGCAATGCATCTGCTTCTCTTTCTCACCTAAAAATTATTTCCTTACTTTCAATGGCTGTGAAATTGTTTTGTTAGAAATTAGGATGATCAGTGTAAAACCATCAGATGTTTTGCAACACCAGCATGAAATGCTTTCATGACCTGAATTGTTCTGTTGGTTGCCAATATACCAGCAAGTCTTAACAGATACAGATATATAACAGTATTGTAATTCATTGAATGTATAGTCTCTTTTTTCATTGCAAAACTAAGAACCACCAAGATTTTTTTAAATGTAACTAATCTTTAGGATTATAATTTCTACAAATTTGTCATCAAAAACACTTAGAGACCCTAGTCATCTCATTAGCACAGTGCTACACCCAAATTAAGAGTTCCTATGAAAATGCCAAAGGCAGGTGTTAAATGCTACTTTGGACTGTGATAAGAACAATTTGGAATCATAGTTTTTGTGGGAAGCAGTATAGAGGGGTCTGCTTGAAGCATCAGTCTTTTGGCAGAAAAGTGGGGACCTCTGGAAGGCCTCAAGAAACTTCCCCTGCCTGTAAAAAAAACATGGCATCTCCTTTTTTTCAAGATACAGGGAGAGTACTCAGTGTTAAAAGTTTCAGAGATTAGAGCCAAAGTAACCCAGCCTGTTTGCAGAGAGGGAAATGAGGAAATCAGATTATTTTCTGCTGAGCATGAGTTCAGCTAGCACTAACATTTAGGGAAGAGGCCTCTAGCAGAACCAAATTTCCTTTCCCCGAGGCGAAGTGGTGCAGCTGTGGGTGGGCACCAGGAGCTTCCCTGGTGTCTCTCAGCCAGGGAACCACTCCTGCCTGCGGGACATGCTCTGCTCCCACAGCACAGATCCCTTTCCCCTGAGCTGCTGCTTGGCTTTGCTCTCCACTCTGGTTTGGAGTCTTGCACAGAATGAGGAGGATGACCTGGCTTCTGTGACAGCAACAGCAAGGCATTTAAACACCTGCTGGGTGGGTAAGAGAGCATTTACTCCATCCAGTGGAGTCTTAAGGTCAGCAGCTCTACAAAAGCTTTACCTTTGTGAGTCTGAGGTGGCTTCAAACAGGCATGCTATAGTTTTCATGATATGGAAACAAAAGAGAAAGGGTTCTTAACCACAGAACTTGTGTGAATGTGGCAGAAAAATACTACAAGGGCTAATGTTAGGATTAGTTTTAACATCATAGGACATGGGAGAGTTATGAATAACATATTAACTGAATTTCCAAATGCCTGCTAACCAGGGAGTACATTCAAACACTTCTGTGTATCCATGAAAAATAACACCTTTATTTAAACTGTTGGGAAAGTCATTGGCCTCCCCTGCAGGGATACAAAGGCAGAATAACCCAGAGAGGTGCCAAGATCATTGCATTCAATAGGAGATTCCATCTTGCCATCCAGGCAGTGCATCCTGTAGTGCACTTTTGTGGCAGACTGCAAACTGGACCACTTTAATCTGAGCAAGAAAAGGAGGCTAAAAGTCCAACCACTTACTATGCTAACACTTCAGTTTTGGAGATTTCTTGGAGGTTCCTTTATTATTGTATTTTCCAGCTTTTGAAACAATATGACATATGCAGATAGAGAAACAACTGGGATTTCCACAATCCTTTCTGAGTTCTGCAAAGATGTTCACTCTTGTGATTTAGCAGCCTTGCTCCTGCTAAGAAAAGCTCATTCAACAGTAGAGAGATACTCAAAGTTACAAGTCCTCTTTTCAAATCTAACATGACTATCTTTTAAGAAACAGAATTTCTACAGGGCATTTAGTCTTTTTTACATAGAGGGAGCAGACATCAACTTGTTAAATGCTTGTGGAAGAGAAAAATGACTCAACTTTTTCTGCTGTCCTCTAGAACAAAGCTAGTATTCCTAACCTCTCTTTCTTTGTAGAATATCCATCTTTAAGGCATAGAGTGCTGATTTGCTGACAAACTTTTAGGTTGAATCAATGAATATAAGCATACTCACACTTTTGAAAGTTTTCCCTTAATTTCATTTTTTAGTATTTTACTTCAGCAGTCTCATAATTTTCATTTTATTTTCACCAAGTTTTTAAAATGTATGAGGTTCTTAAACATAATTTTCCTCTGATAAAAAGAAGTTTCTACAGCTTCTCAGAGAAAGAAGGATGCAGAATTTGACAGAGAAAAAGTGTTGTATGCTTAAAAGCTTGTCATTCTCTAGCTATATTAGCTGCTCTAATAAAATATTTCTCCCTATGAACATTGCTTCATGGGAGAGGCTTATTTGTGAGTTTAAACATTTGAATGTCTTCAGAGTTAAGATTTTTAGTAGTCATCTGAACTAACAAAAGTATTTGCCAGCCCTTTGCTATAAAAAGTCTAATAAAACTTAATACTTTATTAAAATTTAACAGGTTTGGGTGCCTCTGCTCTTGCTTGAACCAGGACACCTTGTGAGGAATATCCTTTCTGCAGCTTACACTTGTTTTTTACAACTGAGCAGATGGTGTTATTTCAATGCAAAAACTAGCCCTCTCTTTAAAATATTTTTGAATCTGCATTACAGATTTGTTGATGTTGTTGCTAAAATTATATTTACTTGGGTATAGTCATATGAAATGTAACCATATACCTGCAGAATCAAACTCAGTGAAAACCAGGATATGCTGGAGGTGCACAACAATATTGTCTTACTTGTCATGTTTTTGTTTTCTGTTCAAGCCTCAAAATATTGTTTTTCCAGTAAAAGGTTAATTTTATGCTATATGGTATCTAATGCTGTTAAATTTTCACTTTGGGACTGCAATATTTTATTTTTTTTCAGTTTGATTCCTGGTCATCCTTTTTTTTTATTTTTTTTTATTTTTAATTTTTATTTTATTTTATTTTATTTTATTTTATTTTATTTTATTTTATTTTATTTTATTTTGTCTAGGGTTACCAGTTAAACAGTGAAAAAAAATTATGAGTATCCATTTAAAAATAATATTATTCCAATCCTTCTTATGAATCTATTACATTTGTTTTCTCCTGGTCCCATATCTGAAATTTATAAGCATGAATGGTTATTTAATGACAATTTTGAAGTCACTTGGTTGAACACACATTGATGATACACCCTGAATTTGAAAGATAAAAATGTCAGGTGTACTCAATCAGATATCTAAACAGGGAAAAGAAACAAAACCCTGGGCCTCATCCAGCATAGAGATGCAATAAAAACTAAGAAGTGAGGAATGAATGGAAATTTAGGACTGAAAGCAGCTAAATGTCTGTATAAGTGGAAGCAACACAAGAAGAATTTTTACAATCAATAAATAATATCCCTTGTCATAACATAAACTCAGCATAAGACTAGCATCCAGTTAGAATTTAGAATTAGAAATAATTAGAATTTCTGGATAACAGATAAAGGTAAATGAATAATACCTACTTGGATTATTTGGGAAGTTCACCAACAACTTTTCAATTACAAAAGATTTCAGCCGTGCCTATTGATGTGGAGTACAGCTGTAGTGGGTGCACAGCTTACTAAAAGTCTAGCTCAGTAATAAATGAAGATATTAACAAAATATTAGAAGTGGTCACATGGGAAAAAAAAATCATAACAACTTTTTTAAAGAGGCTGATTATTCCTCACATGCTAAGTGTCCCTAGGTGTAAATACAGCTGGCAGATGATAAGCAAAACCAAAGAAAAATGGTCCTTTGACAGACCTTAAATTAATCACCTGTGACTTAACCTAGACAGTAATATTTGAGAAATTCAGGCGAGCAGGTGATAAGTAAATGTTACAGAGCAAAGAAATAATGAATGAGTGAGTTTATTTGACCTGAAAAGATTGGGTGAACACTTTTACTCCAAAAATTTCCTACTAAGCTGTAGACATTGATATCTAGGAAATTGTGATTCATGAAAATCATAGAAATTATTATGGGAAGAAAAATAATATTACAGAATATATATATATAATTGTCATTTTTATCTCATCAGAGAATTAATTTATCATATCATTAAATCTGTATATTTCAAATGAGATTTTTGCTGAAAGACGTAACTTTTCATTTTATAGAGTGCACTTACCTCTTTAATTTACAATGAAGAATGTGTTGCAGTGACTCCTTATTTTGACACTTGCTGAGTATTTAGAAGTAAGGATAGATCAGATTTTATCCTCATAAGAATATGTTTAGCAGTTCAGGTAGCAGTTTAGAGGGCAATGCCAAAATTGTCATCTCCAGAAATTCAGGAGCTCCATGTTTCAACTTCTCACCTCCGTGGCAGTTCTGTACATTTTTGCTTAGAATTGCTGAACTCCTATGACTTGGTGTAAAATTCATAAAAAGGAACAGGATCAACACTAGGATCTAAAACTTTCTACTAGTGAACAGATGTCTGAGCCAGGCTACAGACTAGGCTCATAGGAAAAATCCAGCTGGCTGTTTGTACAGAACTGCTGGGCCAGGAGCAGTCCCAAAGAGGCTCTATTGCCAGGTAGTTGGGATGCTTTCCTCACACTGCTGTGGATTTCTCCCAAGGCAGCACTGGAAGCTCAGGTATCAAACACCATGGTCTGAATTTCATTCTGGAAGCTACTTTAGCACTGATGACCTTTGCAGGACTTGGCAATTAATGAACTAGGTTTCTCTTAATGTAGGCTTTTAGTACAAAAAGCCTGTAGAAAAAACACATTTTTCTCGCCCCTTCTTCTTTCCCACATACTGCTGTGAATGAATATATTGCAGTACAAACTACTTCATTAGGAAGGCAATTGCATTCATTAAAGGCAGAAAATATCCTCCTATTGTGGTATTCAATGGATTCACTAAAATCATTGTCCCAGTAGAAAAAGCAGAGTATATTGCTGAAAGGGGAGAGCAAAGAAACTCAAATACCTCATAAAGGGATATTAAGTCAAGCTGGTAAGTCTTTTATTCAGCCCTTAATAAGCTTACACAGGGATAAGCCTGAATGGGAGAAAGGTGTAGCCCAGAACTTCTTAAACCATTTAAATCTTATTAGAAGTATTTTTGTCAGAGATAGGAAAAGTTTCTGTCACTTACCATTTGGATGATGAGAATAAAAAATCAATTTATAAAAAAAAGAAGAGAAAGGAATTTAAAAGGCAGACAGAAAAGAACAATTTTCCATTCAGAAGAATAACATTTTATTACTCTAAGGTCCATTTCTGAGTCATAATTAAAATCTATCAAGCATAAAACATGTGTGAATATTCTGGACTACTAAGTGCAGACACAATGGTGGAATTTTCAATTGCCATTATTAGATTGAGATAATTTTCAGGCAATATAATGGGCATTAAATTACTTAGTGTCAGTTTTACAAAGAAATAATAGTATTGTATTATTGAGACCAGTGTTAAATACCTCATAAACATTAAGCAGCATTTTTCCCTGTCTTAGCATTAGTTATACTTTTTGCCTTTATACTTAATTTAATTGCCATTCCTTTTAGCAAGAATATGTGCAATGGCATAAAGTAACAAATTCTGTCTCAATTACTTTTGTGGCTTCAGGGGAGAAGGGAAAGAAGGAGTATTGAAGTGGTATATGCATGTTTTCATTTCTGTGCCCATTTTAGCTGCATTAATAATTTGCTGGTGAAAATAGGGTAAACCTGCTTGTCTGGACAGACCTAAACAGCTGCTGCTGGGAAGACAGCATACCGTGCTCTGTTCATGAAAGCAGACAAGTTCCTTGTCCTTCAGCATAGAAATGAAATAGATAAAACTAAATTCTTCTTGCTTTCTTAAGTGGCAACAGGTCTAATATGGAGCAGCAGCATTGCAAAGTGATAAACCATGGCAGTACACAGCTCCAGTGGTCTTCCCTTTGAATGTATACAGTCAACAGATACTTATAGTATGGGGGAATTAAAGCCTGTGGATCATGTGAACTTTGATACCTGAGATACAGATCTTCAAAACTTGCTCACCCTGGCATTGAACATGCTACATTAAACTACAGAATGGGTATGATTTCTGTCCTTTGGAAAGTTCCATAAGTTAGCCCTTTCCTGCAGACAGCCAGCTGCTTCCTTTTCCCAAACTATTGTGGAGGTTTAGATTAGCTCCTCTTTTGATAGGAGAGTGAACAGGAAAAGTGAAGTTAAAAGCAGTGCTCTTCTGGGAATACTCAGCTCACATAAAAGAGTGGTGAGTGACTTATAACTGCCTTGTGGTCCACTCAGGAGAAGGTTTTTGTTGCTTTCTTTGAAAGCTCTGCTTGGGAAACATGCTTGGCAAAGTTTTTGATTAATTTCTAGTGTCAAGGTCTGGAGAGTTCTGGAAGGTGGTGCTGCTGAAACCACACTGGTATAGCTGGGATGAAAAAAAGGCAGTATAATTCAAGGTTATATGAAATTTCTCCAGGCCTTTTTGTTTTGTTTTTTTTTTTTTCCCAGAGAAGACTGAAGATCAAACAATAGATCATCCCATGGTATGTCCCTGAGAGACATAAGGAAAGTCTCATTCAATGGGTCTATGGGAACAAATATTAGGTGTGTTCTAACATCAGACTAGGGTTACACAGTTTATGAGAAATGAAGGGGTGAAAATGTGCAGCAGCTGAAAATGATAGGTGGCAAGCTAGTTATTCAGTCAGTGAAAATATTTCTTTCAACTTCAAGAGAAGTGTAGTGGCTCAGCCAGAAATCTGGAAGGAGAGCAGGTGTGGGTAGCCCAGGTATCTCAGTGACAGATTTTGCAGAGCAGAGTGGGCAGTGCTGCATGGTCCTCATGACCTAAAACTCCAGCTGGGCACTGCCCAAGTTTGAGTGAAACAGAAGCAAGCTTTTATGTAGGAAATGTGAAGCCTGAAATTCTCTTCACCTTTTAATGGAGGGAAAACATTTGATTATATTTTGTTTTGTGGGAAATGAGAACAGCACTGAGTGGTATTCTTTCCATTCTTTCAAAGTAGTGTAATCCTGTGTTTACATTATTCAGTCATTCACAGAGATGAAAGACTGCCTACATAGCCTAGAAGGCCAGCACTTACTGATTGCAATCAAGTCTTTATGAGGCCCCCAGAAAAGCAAGGGATTGATGAAAAATGGAGTCTGGAAGTATGAAAGGAAGTCCTAGGGCTTCAGCAGGAGAAAAAGATACTCTTTACATCTCAACTACATGTTGTTAATTTACAATGCTTAAAAATATTCTTGTTAATGCATGTGAATTCTCAAGGAACAACACCATGTAAAGCAAATCTGGCTGTCATTCCTGTGTGAAGTGTCTATATAACACAGTGAAATAAATAACTGCAAGAAGTGAGAGTTCTCCCATAATTTTAGTGCTTTTTTCTCTAGGAAGGGCATACAAGCAAATGTATAGAGGCCAAAAGGCAAATTGATTGGAATTGTGTAGTAGATATAATACCTGTTACTCAAAATCAAGGCTTTAACCCAAACACTTTTTCATCTCCTCAGCCTTTTTTCGTACCATTTCTTTTGAGAGCAAAATTTTTAAACTGTCTTAAAATTAATTGAAAAAAACCCTGTATCTCCAAGAGATTGAAGTGACAGTCTGCCCAGAGGGGAAGAATCATTACAATTATCTGAAGCCAACGAAGTTTAATGGAAATTAATACATTGAAACAAATGTAATGTGACATCTGATATTTCTAAAATAATTGATTTCCATTTGTTAAATTAAGTAGCTGAAGCTCACAGTTACACTTCAGAGGCACTCTTTCCTTTATTAGTTTCAAGGAACAAGGCTAATGCTGATAGTGTACCACTGGGTGTAAAATATACAGCTTGTGGGAGAGAAAAGACTTCAAGAGATGCCCTGTTTGATGTAAGGGATAGGAAAACCATCATCAAACTATTCTTTCACTACTAAATTTGCATGCCTCATGGTACATTACGTGTCTACAGTTTTATACTCAGATTTAAAGTATCAAAAATTAATTATTTATTGCCAAAATTATTCGGTGCAGTGACTTTGAGTCAAATAGCCTGAAGATTGTAAGAATTAAATAACTTTTTGATTCATCTGCCTATACTTCATGATTTATTGTAAAATGCTTGGGGTTTGAGCAACTTCCCCTGATATTTAGTCACAAAATCCTGACGTGAGAGGGGAGCAGGGGAAGCAGTAGATGAGATTATAGACACAGCATTCCACCTGCGTGGTGTGAGGCTGGGCTGTTTGCCCCCATGTTTTTGCAAAACAATAGGTGTACACCAATTCCAGTAACTTCCCTCCTTTCCAAAGCAAAACCTACATCCACATCTCAAACAGGAGTCTAAGTTAGGCTGGGTGACAGGCTGATGTGGTTCCCCAAGTCTTTGGCAGCACATTTGGCAGAGCAGGTGGGACAGGCTGGTGTTCCTGATCCCCAGCATCCACACAGTTAGAAAGCTTGTGTCCTATGGCCAGACAGGAATGCATAGGGGGGTGTACTTACCACACAGTTTTAAAACCTATTGAATTGTAATAAACCAAGACTAGATGCCCCTAGTCTTCTCTGAAATGGGCATCAGATCCTCTCAGGTAAGTGTTTAATACCATACACTGTATCATTACTTATCTCATTAATTCTAATTTTCACTCTGTTTATCATCCTGAAATTCTGCTTTGGAAAACACAGAACAATGACCAGATCCTTACCTCCCCTTGGGGCTGTCCAGCAGAGCAAATCAACAGGGAAAGCACATTAACTTCTACTGAGAAATACTTCAATGACCTGAAGCAGAGGAGTTAGATACTCTCTCTCTTTGTGTATTATCCAGCATCTGTCCTCTACAGATACATAAATTATTAATGAAATAAAAATATACATATTATTTGATATAATTTGTCTCCTTTCAGTCTTTATTTTTATAGTCTCAGATCTCAGCTCTTAAAGACAATTTTAGACAATTATTTCTGAGGTCCCACCTTTTCTCTTTCTTCTTTTTCCTGCCACATTGAGCTTGTGGTCAAGCATTCACACTTCTCTAATCTTGTGGTAAGATCCCATGAGAAGCAAAAGTACATCTATATGTTTAGAATACAAATTAAGTGTTTCTATATGACACAATTCTTCTTGCCAATACACTCAAGTACAAGGGACCTTTTGGGTGTCAGGAGTAATTTCCCTGTTATTTTTAGAGATTACTTAATATTATTTTTCTCATCAGTAATGATCAAACTTTGTCTTATAATAAGATCTGTTTCTCTCTCTTCCCTTTCCCTCTGAAATGTTTTTACCAAATTCATCACTTTCATTATTTGAAACTTTCTTCAAACTCCCTTTTTGCATTTACTGGGATCAGTTAATACATTTAACAATTAACCTCTTTTAAAGTTCAACCTCCTTCTATAACAGGTGACACATTATGGTTGCTAATGTTCTGAGAACTAAAAAAAATATTCCATTTTTATTGGAAGCTTATGTAATCATGCATCATGGCTTAATCTTTCATTTGTTTCTTTTGGGTAATGGGATTAACATAAAATGAGATGAGGAGACAAACCTTAGGAGTGAAGCAATATTAAAATCTATAGTTTCAGGTGCAACCAAACTCTTAGGTAAATTCTGACTAGACCTTGGGAATGTGTATGACCTTTTCTCTTTTTAAGGAGTTCTTTAAAAAGGTCAGAAATGCAAAGTTTATAAATCTTTTACATTAGGAATAGCTCAAAAAAAGCTATTGTGTAATCCTTTTCTGTATGACAGATATATGACAGATATAAAATTGTTAAGACAGAAAATACATTTTTTTACCTCTCCTTAACTGAAGGCAATATTTTCAAACATTTTTATTATGATTAATACACTTCTTTAAAATGGTAATAAGAGGAATTTCTAGTTTCGGCTTCTTCATTTGCTAAGGTAATTTCTGTTATATTCTGTAATCTGGATAATTGTCAAAATCCACGTAGCTCCCTACGGTGATGTGCTTATACACACACTGCTCTCATGCATAAAAGAGCTGGCTGTTTTAACTCAAGAATTCTAACTCCACTTTTCAAAGAATGATTCAGCCTTCCATGCCTGGTTCCACACTCATATTCCTGTGGCATTAGTTTTGACAGTTGATTTCCTCTCTTTATATGTCTCCTACCTTTTTTACAATGAACTCCAAGATAGGTTGTCAGAGGAAGTTAGAGTCAATGGCTTTCAGAATTGGCTTTTACTCTGTCAGCTCTTTGTTGTTGTTTTCTTTCTCTTCTATTATATTTTGCTTGTTTATTTAGTGCACAATGTTTTTCTAATCAGAAAAGTAGAAAGAAGAGGGGAAAAGCCATGACATTTCTGTTCATGCATTTTACTAAGCTTAAGCTGGCTGTAGAATTATCTTGTTTTATGAGACAGATGAGAAGCACAAGGATTGTGTTCACACAGCTACATCACTTACTGGGCAGTATTTTGAAACTCTTACATGAAGAAAATGTTTTTCCTGTAGTGGTTATTTTTAAAATTGGTTTTCATGTAGGATTTTGTTGTTGTTGTTGCATTTGGAAGTCTAGGTGAACAAATCATTGTCAGTAAACCAGAAAGAAAAAAGGCTTTCAGTAAGAAAGGAACAAAAAACCTGTCTAGTTCTTGTATTGGAAAAAATGATCTGGTAAACTTTTGTGTTAGAACTTCTCTCTTGAGCACAGATTTCCACCAAACTGTGGGGACATTCCATGCTTCTGTAGGTGACTTCAAACCACTTCGGGTTGATACTAATTTTCTTGTAACCAAGACATTTCTGAGAAAGGCATATGATTATTGGTGTATTAGTGCATTATGAGAACTACAAGTTTAGTCAAATAAAATTGCCTGTTAAAAGGAAAAGTAAGCATCTAACATTCTAATGAGAAAATATAATTAAAGAAAAATTAATCTTAATTTAGCAAATCAGTCACAGTAGTCCCTGCAGAAGCTCAGGTTTCATGAGCTGTTGAAAGGAATTTCTCCAACTCAGATTTATTTCTGTATCTACTTTACAGTCCGGACTTGTGCATCCAAATAATATTTGGCCAAAGTAAAACTTTATTATATAGAATATACAACTGTTGCCCAAAAGACAGAACACACATTAAAACTGACTGGACCAAAAAATCAATCTGAGGCCATGTTTAACACAAGTATTTTAAAGTAATGTGTAAAGTTTTCATTTTTATTATATCTATTTTACATTGCTTTTCAAAATAGAAAGCACTTATGCAAAGGCAGTTCAACACAATGACATATAAACAATGTTTATATGGTAAATAATGTTTTCTTACCCACGTAGATGAGTATGATGATGGCCTGTGCAGGCAGTAGCATTAACTATGTAAGATCCAATGCATTAGGACTGTTCACATCAATAGGGGGAAGTTCTGGATGGACATAGATCTCCACTTTTTGCTCATGGACAAGAAACTGTGGAGGAAGGAAGATGGCAAGTGTCTTTCAGTAGAGCTTGAATTGCAGGTTGCAATACTTGTTATGATTCAGCAGCTGTTTTGTGTTACCCTTCATGCATTTTTCTGTCTTGAACTTTGAGTTCACAAAGCTCTAAAGCACACAGGACATGTTTGTATGTCTGCATGAATACAGAAGTAACATGTCCCTTCTTTCTCAGAGCAGAGGAAATTGATAAGCAGAGCTCCCTGTAGATCCATCTCATTCTCACAAGCATACCTCTGAATGTACTTAAGGAAATAGAGACAGTACAACGACAATGAAAGAATTCTGGATACATTCGTACTGATACTTTCCAGTAAGCATATAGGGATATGTAAATTTATGTCTTTAAAATCCATTGAGAAATACTTTGAACTGTGACAAGAAAATAGCAATTGCAGCAAGCAAAATTAGAAAGAATCAAATCTCATAATCAGATGTATAATTACTACAGGGCATTTTGTGGCAGATTTCATTTTGTGACTTGGATAAAACAAATGGTTCAATGATTTTCATTTATTGGATGCCTAAGGGTATGTGGTAATACGTATGTTTTATCAAATTTCAGCATGTACAAGTTTTTAGGGACTTTCATCTAATTTAGAACATGTCCCATGTGGGGGAAAATATGAGACAGTATAGAGGAAGTAGAATAATTTTAAAATTATTTCAGATTTTTTTTAAAGATCAGGCTTAACTTACATAGTTATATGCATCACAAAGCTTTCCCAGCTCACTGATTTGCCTTAGTATTTTCCAGAGAAGATAAGCAATTTCTCCCTCAGAAATACTTTAACTTTTTTTTATTCTCTTACATTTCTTTTTTATATTCTACGTTTTCATTCTGTGAAACCCTAATAATCACCTGAGCCACTTAAATCCTTGGCTTTGCAGCAATAGTGTCAGAGATTTTAATCAGAAAGCAACAAACCTTGACATTTTGTGTAGAAAACAAACAGCAAGCCCCCTGGTCTCTTTGGAATAACCATCTCTAACTTTTACATAAACCATTTCAGTAAGACTTACCTTGTCTTGTCCTTTTGCAGGTTACAGTCATAGTGAAAACACAGTTTATATGAAAGATTTTGATAAAATGATGGCAAAAGAAGCAATAGAACAGGACAAGAAAACCTGTTTACAGAATAGCTTGTGAAAATAGAGCTTCATTTCTTCTTTCTGCCTTTCAATGGAACATATCTCTATCACCTCTTAGGCTCACATAATTCTAGACAAGGGTAGGCTAGGAATTTCAAACCATATAGCAAATTATTTCCTTTCATTAATCACATCAGCTTAATAAATATATTATTATTGTACTTAATTAATATGATAGCTGATCATTAGAATTAGAGATCATGTAAAACAATAAATCAAGCAAAAGAAACAAGATTGGCTCTGACCTGAAGTAATACTGGCCTGAGTGGAAGAGACATTTATTTTTTCAGATTATGAAAAAGAGCAATGAAAATTAAACTAAGACTATTTTTTCCTGGTAGATAAAAATAACAGGATTAGCTTTTATTTTAAATTTCCATTATCAATAGCTATTATTTTTATTATTTATAATAAATTTTTAAATTTCTTAACTTTTACTCTTATGAAGATATAATTAGAGTGAGATTTGTGCTCTGGACTCTTCACCAGCTCCATTGCCCTTCTCTGGACACACTCCAGCATTTTCAGGCAGTTCTCATAATGAGCAACCCAGAACTGAACAGGAGATTTTGGGTACTGCCTCACCAGTGCTGAGTAGAGGGGGACAATCCCTGCCCTGCTCCTGCTGGCCACACTATTGCTGATGCAGGCCAGGATGCCATTGTCCCTCTTGGCCACCTGGGCACACTGTGGCTCGAGTTCAGCCACTGTCAACCAGCACCTCCAGGCCCTTTTCCATGAGGCAGCTTCCCAGCCACTCTGCCCCCAGCCTATAGCACTGTCAGGGGTTGTTGTGACCCAAGGGCAGGACCTGGCACCTGGCCTTGCTGAATTTCATACCACTGGCCTTAGCCCATTGACCCTGCCTGTCCAGATCTCCCTGCAGAACCTTTCTACCCTTCAGCAGATCAGCAGTCCACCCAACCCAGTGTTGCCTGCAAAGTGATGAGGCTGCACTGGATGCCCTCATCCAGATCCCTGATAAAGATATTTAACAGTGCACAGCCAGTTTTTCCAGGACAGTGCTGTGAGAAGTGGGATCAAGCATTTTACCAATGTCTGAATAGTCAACATGCACAGACTTTCCCTCATGCACTAAGCAGGTCCCCTGCCACAGGAGTAGATCAGGTTGGTCAAGCAGGACCTGCTTGTCATAAACCCTTGCTGGCTGGGCCTGATCCCTGTTTGTCCTTCACATGCCACATCATGGCACTCAAGCCAATCTGCTCCACGACCTTCTCTGGCACTGAGGTCAGACAGACTAGAGATCACAGAATCCTCCTGGCTCCTTGTGTAGATGGGTGCCACATTGGCTAATTTCAGTCAACTGTGACATCCCTGGCTGGCTAGGACTGCTGGTAGATGATTGAAAGTGGCTTGGTAAGCTCTTCCATGAGCTCCCTCAGGAACCCTTGGAGGTGCTGGTGGAATTGCTCACTAATCCTCTTCTTCTTTTTTTTCCTTTTATTAATATTCTAGTGAGTGTGGTTTACTCGTTGAGAGCTTGTTCATACAATGATTTGTATTTTAGAAAAAGAAAACACTGTCTCTCACTTCTCATTTTCTCCATCAATAATAAAAATGCAATTGTTTTCATGACCCAGCATATCATAATCTGAAAATAAATTATGACTACTCGTACTTGATACCTGTTCTTTTAAAAACACACCTCATTACAATGAATCACTCACAAGTCTTTCATTATAAAATCCCACTTGGCCATTAAACAGTACTAATGTTTTCCTATTGTGATTAAAAATGAATAATTCATACCCTCCATGAGAATAAGCTAGGATGGTGAATAACAGAGCAGAGCAATTACAGTTATGTCCTGTTTTATATATCTTACCACATGCCTGCTATGTGTGATTTTATGCCTTCCTTTTTGTTGGCCAGGCTGAATTTTATTAATGTGTATATATACATATATATGTATGTGTGTGAGTGTGTGAATAATTATCAGTATATGACCTGCATGGATCAAAATTAATGAGCTTCAGCGTGTGTTTGTGAACATTTTATACATACACAGACACACACACCCCCACACATATACTCAAGAAACTTTCAAAACTTTGAGGAAGTAATAAAGAAACTTGACAATACTTTTGATCATGGAATAACTGCTTGGAAAATCTCAGCTCTTTTTTGCACTGTCATTTCCCTGGACTCTGTCAAGGCTATAGGCACAGTGTTTTCTTGTTTTTTGGGTTTGGTTTTTTTTTCCCTTCCCCTGCATAAATGAGGTGAAACATGGTGAATATAACCTCACATTTCTTGATTAACTATGATTATAATTCTTCCTTCACACTTCTTGCCAACTTATTTGTTAAAAAAAGCCCAACAAATAAAAGCCGGCAAATAATCCCTTTAGGGGCAGAGAGGACCTATCCTGTCATTAACCCTAAAAAAAATTTAAAAATTAAAAATTTGTTTAGTTTTGTCCAACAAAACATCACTGTTAGACCACATCACTTTTTATGATTCTCCACTTCTTGGAGTTGATTAATCCAAGAACAATGGCGTAAGAAAATATTCTTACAGCAGAAAAAGAATGTGCTTTTTTATGTCTGACAGTTCATGCACTTCCATAAGGAATCCGAAGCCTAGTCCACTATTCCTTCTACAGAAACTTAGTAGTTCAACCTTATTTGTTGATTTCAGTTATAACTGATCACACTGTTATTGGAAAAAGAGATAAAATCGTTAGAGAAAAAAGCAAAGCCTTCATTTAATTCTTAGTTTACTCTATTTTACTACTTCTTGTAAACAAGAGAGGTAAGTGTTGGTTTAATTAACATAATTTCTGGCCCACAGGATTTGGAAAAGAGAATTAATCCTGCAGGATGTGATGGGGTATAAGGGTTTGATAAAACTTCTGCTGTGAGACCAGTTTCCTTGTAACACATCCTTAATTAATGTAAATGTTGCCAAACACTACCAGCCTTAAAAAGCCAATTCAAGTTGGTTAAGTTAATTAAACAGCGCCGCTGCTCCCAGTATTCTCTTTGCAGAGTCTGCAGGCGCTCACACCCTGGTGCTTCTCCACTGGGGCTGTTCCCAGCTGCCCTCCCGCCCTGGGGATTGGGCCACAGCTGGGGATTTGGGATTTTGGGAGGGGCAGGCAGGATGGGCTCCTGGTGAGCAGAGGCCCAGCATCCCTGGATGCTGCCAGACCTCTGTCAGTCCCCATGCTGGGCTCCCCGAGTCCCAAGGAGATGCTCAGCCATGCCTGGCCTCTGCCTGGCCTGGCCTCCAAGCTGGCAAGGAGACATGGCTCTGCAGCCAGACACCTGTGCTGTCCCTCCACATTGCAACGAGTCTAATCCTGTCAGAGGGAAGACAGGATCTGAATGTGAAGGAAAGAAAAAGCATCTTTTTCTCATCGTGCCACCCCTGTGAGTTCAGGTGTTGTTGGACACTGTGTACAGTCTTTCTCTCCTTCACCACATCTTTTTTTCCCCCCACCCAGGAAAATTGAATTCAGAAACTGAAAGTAGTTCTGAAAAAGTCTGTGACAGGACAGAATGCATGAGGAAAAATTTTAAAAAGTTTGTCAGTTGATGGAGAGACCAGCTCAACTTGATTCAGATGAAAATGTACAGGGCAGGGTGGGAGAACTCAAAGTAAGGACTACATTTTGGTGTGATTAAAACAATGGTCCCCAAGTCAAGGTGAAAGGATTATTAGCTTCTGTCTTCTGAGATTATAGATCATATTCATAGACATACATATACATGTGTATGCCTGTGTTCATATGTCTACCTGTGTATAGGCAGAGAAAGCTAAGCTTGGTGTCTTCTTTTTGTCTTCTTGTGCCTATCTTCTTCATTTAGATAAATAATGCTTCAGTGAACAGCACAGCAATCTTAATCTATAACAAATAAGAATCACCTAGAAAGAATCATCTATCCTCCCGAATTAACATTTTATTTGTTATTGTAATGGAGGCTATTCCTCTCCAGTACTTTTGCTGAATGCAATATTTTACCACGGTAATAAACAAATTAGAGATATTGAAAGTCATTCTTTGTCATCTATGTGTCTTTTTCTCTAATTCCCATTTGACAACCAATGATTTATAGTATTTAGATTAATGCTTATGGAAGATCATTTTTAATAGCACTGTTTGATAGCCTAATCTGTTCTCTTTTTGACTCAGATGCTTAAATTTTTACTGACTGGTGCTTATTTTGTATGAATCTTGTCATCCACCAACAAAGAAAACAGAAAAGACATTGCAGTCAGAATATATTTCTTTATCTCATAGTAGCAATTTAACACAGGATACCTAGCTGTCTTTGTAGACTCAACAGATAAATGAACTTATCATTGGTGAAAGTGAAGAAATTCCATGCCTTTCTAGAAGATAAACGATCTTTGTTTTCTCATGGCCTTGCTTGCAATTAAAACAAATTTTTCCTAGGTTACCTTTTAACTGAGAGCTAACATAAAGTGAAGGACATCTAGATTTTAATCTTAATTCTGCAGTCAGAAGTGTTTAAGGAAAAAGAGGTGTGTAGAACAAAAGCTAATATCAACTCAGAGGATTTGCATTGTGGATATGCCTATCTGCAGAGTGTTCTTCAAAGCACAAATGCAAGAAAAAACACTTCTCTGCTAAGAAAAGGTATATTTTTTAAATTATGCCTTAATTCACTGAAGACTTTGGTTGGCAGATGTCTTTCTTTGGTCCAACCATAGCAGGGCAGACAGGAAGGGGAAGCCACAGCTGTAGATGTCTTCTCCCCACACTGTGCTAGTCCAGCAACACCCACAGCACATACAGGTACACAAAGGGACCACTTCAGCAGTCTGTATTCTCACAGGAAGCCATGCATCTGGACAAAACACCAGCAGCACCTAGCTGAGAAAGTCTGAAAACCTGCCTTTAATTTGTATGAGTTTTAGAAAATTTTCTCCCTTTACTCTCCTGCCTGGTTGTTAGCTTCCTCAGGGCTTAGGAGGGGTCAAGGAGCTGGGATAGTAGTGTGATACAGGGAATAGATTGATGGCAGCTCAATGTGTGATTAGAGAGAACTGAAATCACAGGCAGGTATTTGAGACCCTATTACTGGGAAAGTAACAGTACTAATTTCATCAGACCTGTAAGTACTGGCCAGGGGCTTAAGGGATCAACAGCTCTAAGTAGCACAGCAGTAATTTGAAGACTAACTGGCATCAGCCCAAAGGTAAGGATGTGTAGCTCTGTGTGAAAAAAATAGCTTTAAGAATTAATACAAAAAGGTAGTTTTCAAAATTATGGTGAATCAGTTCTAGAAGAATATAAGAGAAGAGACAAGAGAAAAAGTTAAATTCTTGTAACTTGGAAAAGGAGATAACTAAACAGAATACAACATAAATAGGGATATAATACTTTAGGTGTAGCACAGATAAAATATGTGGTAACAAGTCTAGGAGAAAAGTTTTTTAAAAGTCTATTCTTACCTAGTTGGATTTCTATAGACTTGTGAATAGCTAGGTTTCCCAAATATGGGTTAGGTGCCTATGTTGTTGCTTTTGTGAATGACAGGTGAACAGGTACTGTTGTTTTCATTGCACTATCAGGCATTGATTGGATATTTACCTTACACTGAAGTCCACTTGGGTTGAAAATTTAGATGCCCATATCTTAAAATCCTGGAAAAGCTTATTCTACTAACATTGTGGAACTGACACTGACAGGACTGAGGTCACAGAACAGCATAGCTTGGTCAGATCAATGTTCTTTAAAAGAAAGACTGGTGGACGGAGTGGCATATCTGGTTTGTGTCATAGCCCAAAAAGCAGAGCAGCCTTGCAGTGCTCCACCATTTTATACTGCAAGAGAAAGGCTCAGCTGCTTTCAGGCTTTTCGGCTCGTCCACCCTCAACAGTATGTCAGTCAGACTAACAGAATCTCAGTGCAGAAGGGATAAATTACTGGTTTGCTGTCTAGAATATGCATAACTGCATGTGGCTCTGCACCTTGACTGAACCTGAAATGTCTGAAACATGTGGACAGCACAGGGCCAGCTGCATGTTCACACCACAATGAGGTGGAGCTAGGTGTTGAGCTGAAGCTATCTGGGCTCCCTGCTGGTTGTCCTTCCACTCAGCAGCTTCTGGCAGCTGTGCTTTTGCAATACCTCTCTGGCTGGAGGTCAGCACAGTGTTTCTGCTTCTGCCCAGCTCTGGGGTCTCGTGTGTGGGGACTCCTGCCTTTAGGACCTTACATCCTTTCACTAAACCTCACCCAGTTTCCTTGAGCCATGACCCTGAATTGCATACACAAATCATGAGTTAATTTTTATGCTTGGGAAACACAAAGATGT
The DNA here is from genome assembly GCA_034336665.1 of Luscinia megarhynchos. NCBI lineage: Eukaryota > Metazoa > Chordata > Aves > Passeriformes > Muscicapidae > Luscinia > Luscinia megarhynchos. The sequence continues at coordinate 67,284,712 of CM067565.1, forward strand.
TCTTTCTGTAAATTACAAATTCAAGCCTGCTCATAAAAAGTCTTTTTAATAAAAAGCTTTCCATAGAAAAATGGTTAGTATAATGCATTTTCTTATGGACTACCAAGTTCCAACTTGTGAATATTCATACTGTACATTCAAAGCTTTTAAGAAAGATTAACATTTTTATTGGTTATGTCAATTATAATTTCAAGAAAGCCTATTATATCACGTTCAGGCAAGGAAAGGCTAATTTTTAATAGATGATACATAAACTAGAATAACTCACTGAAGCAAGCAGGACACTGAAATGCATGAAAGTGGTTCTTAAAAGTGTTCATTTTCCCTCATATTAGCATAACACATAGGAATATTATACATAGCAATCAAGAAGGACAGCACATATCTTGATGGCACATCATCCATCAGTAGAGGCATTACTTTCCAGAATTCTAAGTAATAAGAATTTCTATGGCAGCAAAAAGTGAGTACATGGCATTACAGTAGGAACAAATAATGTTATAATTGAGAAGGAACTCTTCCCTGTTTCTACTTCTAAAATTGCTCATAGGTTTCTAAAAGAAATTCATTTTTGGATTAAGTTTTTCCATTCTATATTTCAGGTTTTAAAAAAAAAATTCTATCTGAAAAAATCAACACTTTTGCTTTTCCTACATACAAAAAAAACCACAATCTGATTCAAAATCAGGTTATTCCAGGTGCTATAATTTTGTCCTTATTGAGATAAAAAACCGTAATTTATTCAGAAAACTAGTATTTATTTCATGGTCTGTATAACCATCTGTTAAATGGCCATGTAGTATTTCGGTTCTTCAGTCTTGATTTGATTACTAGAAGGATTATGAGCCTCATCAAGTTTGAAAGAAAAATCTTGCTTGGATAAGTTTAAAGCAAGGAATAGTTAAGCTGGGTAGTTTAATTATGTTGATGAAAATGGTCCATTTCCTTTGCATTCTCTGTTTGTTTCCAAGGAAGAAGTTTAGAATACAATGAGTTTCAGAGGTTTGAAGTTTGCTCAGGCTGTGTGGGTTTAAAGAGAGCTTTAGCTGATGAAGTCAAGCCTGGGTGAAAACAGCATTGTATATGAACTCAGACTGTCCCTGCTCAGACTCTCTGATTTTAGGACATGACAATTGAACAGGCAAAAGCCCAGTTTGATTCTTAGATCCAGAGTTGAGACAGTAATACATGGAATTTGTTATTTTTTATTTTTTCTTCCATTTTTTTTTCAGTGTCTGATTCTAAAGCTGAAAGATTTTTTTTTTCTTGAAATTAAGAAAAATATTGGGGCCATATTTAATTTGCAGAACAACATCTCAGCCCAGGAATAACCCAGAAATCTAACTTCAGCAGTGAGACCTTAGGCATTTTTGTGTAATTTGAAGGCCTATTGTTTAACTGTTAATCAAAAATTAAAATAATTAATCAATGTACATGAAATTTAATTTTATTAATTTAATAAAACTAAAGAAATTTAATTTAATAATAAAATTAATTAATTGTTTATTTAATTTTTTTTTCTCTGTGTCAGCTTTAGAATATCAGCAATTTAATTATTTGTGGGTATTTTATTTCCAAATTAAAATGGATTAATTCTCAGACTTTTTGTTGAGACTATCAGCAGCACTGGGCTGCCTTAAAGATAGAGGGAGTTCTGTTCTTCTTAGGACACTGCTGTTTAATGCATTCTTCACTAGACTGCAATGATCACAGCTCATCTATGATGTCAACCTTTGTCACTGCTGAAGCAGCTCCAGAGGTTCATGGCAACCAAAACCTAGGTAGTTAACTTTTAAATATGAACAGAACAGTACAGCAAAGCAGATCAAATCTTCTAAATTAGTGTGAAATTGAGAACTGCACAAATGTTAATATTTACATAACTGTTTCAGCAAACCAGCTGAAGATGCAAGCATTAAGTTCTTGAATAACTCTGCAGTAGAGCTTACAAAGTGTCATTCTGTGAGAAGGTAACTATTTATTTTTACCTGGCTTTTGTGATAAAGGGTTTATTACACTAAGTCATGGAGTAACATGAAACTGGTAGATTGTAAGAGTCGAGAATTTTTTTGAGATTTAATATTCCTTGGTATAAAATTTCTGAGATAAAAAATTAACCTGGGTTCAATGGGGAAGTACTTTAAGTTTTGTTTGTGATTTCTAAACATCCCTTGGATTTAATTATTTTTGAGGTTATTTTTTTTTCAGGTGTGTTAGGTAGCATTACACCTACTGGCTTTAAAATACACTGGTATTTGTAAAAACAGTTGAGATCACGTCTAAGAGAAGCCAATTCATTCTTCATTTACCATACTATTTCTATTGAAAAAAAATTTAGATTCCCCCTGCTATGCTAAATAATTATTTCTTATTTTAATTAGAGAGTTCATGCAAATATATTATTACTGCTGCAAACTATTAGTTTTAGGGATTTATGTGCTCATTTCCTATCTGGTTTTCAGGGATTAGAATAGTTTAGATAAAAATAAACCAATTATCATAGGTGTTACAGAAATTAATTTGTTACTACATTATTTTCATAGCTGAATTACACTGTTGTAATACATTGTACATATTTAACAACATAATGCTGGTGTAGCAATTATTTTGATTCATCACAGCTTGTACATCCAGTGGTAGGTGTTAACTGCTGTCCTTTTGATTCCTTGGGGAACAGTGGCAACAGAAGTCCATTAGTCCAAACAGAAGAGAAAATAAAAAGGAAGCTCTGAATTAAGCATTATATTTCTAATCTGGAAAATATAACATGCTAAATTCTGCTTTTATTTACACTGGTTCAATTTCAATGCTTTTATCTACCCACAAAATGTAAAATATTGGATTCCTGACATACACTGGAGAAAATGTACTACAGATGTGGATACAATCAGCTAAGAGCTTTCTTGTAAATATGCTCTTCTCCTCTACAAAGAATGCACTCTTACTTGTAAATCAATAGTCAGGTTTATGCAAGACAGTAAAGTGAGACATTCATGCAAAGCAGAAGCCCAAATAAATGTCAAGATGGTAAAGATTAATGTTATAGTGCATCAAAACAACTTGACTGAGTCAGGGTTACATGGGAAAAGAAAACAAAGTCTTGATGAATTCCTTTGTTAGCATTTCAGAAAAGATTTATGAACCATAGTATTTTACCAAGCAAATAGAATAACTAATAGTACAGGAAATCACTGAAGCTTTAAATGGGTGATGTTTTGAAAAAAATAAACACAGCTATCTCTGATAAAGAAGCACTTCTCTAAGTAATATTTTCCCAAATGTGTGTATGGTGTTTTTACTAAAACTAATATAATGTGTGTGTATATATGTATGTTTAACAGGGTAAATAGGCAGAGAGTAGCCTTCAATAAACCTAACTTCACAGATTTTATTTTATGGAGTTATTTTAATGATTGAACAGGTAAGTATAGACATGTGTCACTGGTTTCTTAACTAAAATTTTCATTAGAATTTCTGCCCTATATCTTGCTTTCACTTTCCTTGATTGCATTTCCCTGGGAAGAAAAATAACCAATAGACACACACATATAAACACACTCCCCAGTTAAAATAAGAAATAGCAAAACCCAATCAACAACCCAACAAGAAACAAACCTTCAGGTTATTCTTTACAAAGGTTTTTTTGCTTTTAAGATAATTCTGAAAAACTTTGAAGTTTGCAAAATGTATTAACACTTATTATAAGCTGTCTTGTCTATGATAACCATGAAAGGAGTCGTTCACATTAGTTTTCCACACTTTTCCACAGCACAGTTAATATTTGTAGTTGCCTTAAAGTTTATTAATATTACACATACGAGTTTTAGATAAGCTGATTTTTTGTTTGCAAAAAATTATGATCAGTTAAAAAAAAGTTCTCAACAAAAGACATTATTCTGGAAAGCGGGAATATATAAAAGCATGAGTGGAAAAGACATAGAAAATTTTATCAGACTTCAATATTATTCTTATATATTAGTAAAATATTTCAAATTGCTTTTAGAAGTGCAGATTTTTTTTCTGAAAAAAATATGTCTTAAAACGGATGAGTTGAAAAATAGTACCCAAGGGTACACTGAGAATGAAAATAAATTCTCTGATTTGTGAGCATGGGATGTAATGATAGTGTGGTACTTGCAGTCAGAACAATAAAAACATGAATGCAGTAGTGCTGCTTAACTTTGAATAAGAAAACTGTTTTTTGGATTGTTTTTAACAGCTAGCTGTGCCTCAAGAAGGTTGCATGCCAAGCACACACCAAAAATCTTTCAGGAAAATGAATCAAAAATTCTCTGACAAATAAGGGCCACTTCATAATTTCTATAAGTAGATCCTCTCAGTCAATTCCCTCTTCTTAAATATGCAATCTATTCATTTAAAAATTAAAGAACAAAAGATTACAGAAGAAGGTATTTGCCAAGGAGCAATTCACAGTGCTTTTAATTTGCTCACGTTTATTTTAATCTCACCAGAGCGGAATATGATTTTTAAGTAAATTCTAAGTAGTGAGGGAAGGTTATGATTTATACATTTGCATAACATATGCACACCAAAGTTTTCAGATGGCACACATAATTGATTCGACTGTAGTAATGACTATTTAATTTTTACATTCACAATACCACTGCTACTAGTTTTTTTGCCTTAAAGCTGAAACTTAAAGGACTTTGTTAATTTTGAATGTTGGAAAAATCTTATTGCATAGACAAGTATAAAATAATTGACCTATGTGAATTCTAATTACACTTTAGAATTTTGTTTCTCTAAAGATAGAAGATTAGCCTTGGCCATGAATTGGTAATAAACTGATGTGTCTGTGGGTACCAACAAGGATGACCAGAGCAGAAAAAGAAAGCCATTAAAAGATGACAGGGTACTGGAGACCAGGAAATAAAACAGATTCTGATAATATCAGATTTATTTTGTAGTCCAAAATAGGTAGTAACAGAGCTATGGTCTCTAATGCACTGGTATCCTGGTCTTCGGGTGTCTCCAGAGGTCAGAAGTCATTGATGCAACAGGATGGGAGATGGCCATCTTCCTGTGTTTGGAATTTAAAAGACAATTTTGTTTCTCTATTTTCCCATCTGTGAGTTCCTAGAACTGCAGTCTGGTCCTTTTCTATCTATCTTGTACTTAAGCTCAAGGAAAGGCTCCATTTATTCAGCTGTCAGAATGCTGGAGGTTTTCTGGGTGACGAGAGATGCTTTTTATGCTGATGACCTCAGTATATTCTCTGGCATTTCCAGTGTTTCCAAAAAACAGTTATTGTAGCATAGGGTATCTCAGCAGTCAGAGAGAACTGTCCAACTCCATGAAGGATTTGGGAAAAAGACAAAAACCACTTGAAATTTGACTCTTGTGTCTGTGGTCCAAATCATGGCAGCAGGGGAGAACATTAGTGCAGGATGAGCATTGAGAGCTCTGCAGCTACATGAGATTTCTTTTCTCCAGATTTCATGGAACAAGTTTTCTGATCAGGGAAGGATAAGGGAAAACAGTTTCCCATAATGTATCCACCAGTACCAAAAATTCAGACTCCTGGCTCAAAAGAACATGAAAAGTAGATGCCATTAACAAAACATTGTAAAATATGAGAAAACCTTTGAAATAAATATTAACAGACAATATGATAGCAAATTGAGTGATTTGGGCTCCTTAAAGCATAAATGAAAAAAGTATCAGTGAAAACTGATTTATACAGATTTGCAAAAATATGACAAAGTTTGGTTCCAAGGTTTACTCTACTAATTACTCCATGGATATAATGTACACAAGAACATGAAATTGGGATCTATTTAAAATTATTTATGTGTAGACTGGGGTTAAAAAAGGGGTGAAGTTCCAAGAGGGAGAACCTCCATTGAGTAACAAGGTTCAGAGAGGCCCCCCTTGCTTTCTAATTTCTCATGGAGTCCAGGTGTGACTGAGCCCAATCCTTGTCCCAGATTTGGTCAATGGTTTATGTCTAAGAATTTAATAGGGAAAAGCAAGGGGCAGGGGAGACCTTCCTTTTGGGACATGAGGTTCAGAGAGGACCACCTTGCCTCCTGAACTCCTTGTCAGAGAGATTTCTATTTGTGTCTGTTTCCAGTCTTATTCCCAAGCTTGGTAAACAGTTTATGTCAAAAAGATTATGGCAGCAGTTTATTACTGATTAATTTATAAAGTGGTTTAATAGAATTTACTATAATCATACCAGTGACTTAGCTATGTATTCCTCATATTTATGCTATACTTGCTCAGATCAATACCCACACACACGGGAGTATGTACAAATGTGAATGTACCTGTGAAAAATGCTCCTCAAGAGTTACTGAAATACTCATGCCAACACTTTGGCCTTTCTCAGTGGGCAAAGGATTGAGCATCAAGAAGTGAGGGTACCAGTCCAGGTCCTGTCATCAGACAGTGGTCCTACAAATATTCCACACTGGAGACCTGGCGAGCTCTGAGAGCTGTCCCACTCACAGGCAGATACTGGCCACGGTCCACTGCAGTCCAGGAGAGCTCAAAACATCTCATTTAGGACTGCTGTTAACAGGGTCTCAAGACAGTTTGCTTTAGACAGCATATTTTTTCTATTCTCAGGTCAGCAACTATCAGAGTTTCCAAAGGAATGGAATTTTCCAATACCAGCAATAACAGTACTGCTCTCCTTAGGCTACAGCTCAGGTAGAGAAAATTGCTAGTTTGTCGTGGGATGCCTGATTACCCCTGCTCTTGTTCTTCACTGTAGGAAGGACTCTGTAGGAAGAACTCTCATGAGGAGTTCCTCGTGTGGCCAGTGCCATTCCACCTTAGCTGTGTAGGAGTTCAGTCAATGGATGCTTCACCACTCAACTCATTTCACAAAGGCCAGTGAGTAGCCTGAGAAATGCAGCTTCAGGGAGGCACTGAGCACCTCCTTTGTGAGTCTTTCCTCAAAAGACCATTAAGAATTATTGAAATCTCTGAGAATGTATTTTATCGGTGGATTGAGTAGTCACAAATTATTACTTATGAATGACAAGCAAATTCAAGGAAAACAGGCACAAGAAAAGCTGTGCTCAAAACTTGAATCTGCAGGAACATATTTGTGTGTCCAGCATGAACAGACTAGGATTATTTTTTTCATTTATCCTTTGGGAGGGATAAATGATAGGAAGACAAATACCACTGGAACCTAAAACAGTATTAAATGGAAATATTTTCAGTCAGTAAAAAGCAGTAAAGACAAATATCTGGTACAGCCAGTTATCTAAAACGCCAGAGTTCTGCAGCTCATGCCATGTCACTGCCTAGTCTATCAGCTTCTCTGAAAATGTTCTCCTTCAGCTTCTCTTTGTGGACTAATTATCTTCTGTAGCGCTAGCCTAAATATGTTTTGACACATGCACTTGAAATTAATTCTCCTAACTCTCTAATCACAAATCATAATATGCAGTCCCTCTTGTTTTTCTATCTGTAGTGTTCATGCCATTATAAACCTTCAATCCAAATAACCACAGAAGAGCATCTCGTAAGTTTTCCATTAGTTTTCTTCTGGTAAAATAAAAAAAAAAATAAATTACTAATATTTGTAGAATGGAAGAACTTCCTTCCCAGATACATGGAGCATTGGGAAATAATACTAGAAAGCTACATACAAATTGCCACAGGGAGAGAAAGGTGACAGGTAGAAGGGAATACAAGACCATCTCTGTCACTGATGGGGGATATGAAACTTCATGATATGAAACCTCTGCACTTTGTTGGCGGCACCCATAGCCTTAAAGACTCTCAACATATTTCTCTGTTGCATTTGTTACTGAAAAGCTGAACAAATTATTCTCCATATCAGGATACACTGGCTGTGTATAATACTGGAAGACAGAAAATATCCACTTGGTTAAAATGCTCTCTTAAGAGAATGAAAGGTTGGACCACTTTGCCTTCAAGCACAGTTCCATTTAATTATCTGGAGGCAACTTGTTTACAGACAGACAAATAAAACAAGATTTGTGCAGTAAAACAGCGTGCTGTCTCAGATGAACTGTGCACTTTTGCTCATGGCAGTTTTCCTTAATGCTCTGGAAGTCAGAAGAATACCAACATATAAATTATGTGGTCCTTATTATAATGTGATTCAGAATATTAATTACTTAACTAAAGAGATGGAGCTAAACATGTCTAAAGCCAGTGGGAGTTCCCCAAATGAGATTAATAAGGCTTGAATTAGATTCTAATTCAATCTCTTTGAATAAATAGTGGGGTTTTGCCTTATTAATTTTTCCTGTTTCTTCGTGACTCCTCTTCTTCTTGCCTACATGAAAGACAGCAATAAGACAGTGTAGTTTGAACTATTCACCAGGAAAGAAAAAATATTCCAGCTTTATTTGAAAGTCAGTTTTCATTGTAAAATATGAGAGCTTGCTCCTTATATACATCCTCTAAAAACTCAATGTATATCACAATACTATTTAAACTCGGAAAGCCCATCAGGAAATTATAATTTGTGACATTTCTTCTAAAAAGTATCTAAAATAGCAACTTTATTGTGAGAATTAACTTTGTACATTAAGGAAAATTATTATCATCAAATTCTCCCATGATAATTTGAAAAACAAAACAAAACAAAACAAAACAAAACAAAACAGAGGTCTCCTAATAAAAAGTCACAATAGTTATTATAAAATGTCTGGAGACATTGCTGTGGTACCCAAATTGACTCTCTCACTTGTTCCTCTAATAAAAGTCCAAAATATTACCTGCCTGCTGCAAGTGTAAGAGTCTATTACAGCTCTGTCTTTTGGGTTGGTCATGGTGGTGTTACCTTTCCCTGGAGGGCAATGGAAGAGCTGCTGAGAACAGTCTTTACCAGCTCCATCCATGCCGTGCTGCAGCCCTGCAGGGCTCTGTATCCAGAGGAGCTGGAGATAACACAGAAGGCCTTTAGTCCCTTTCCTGTTTTGGGAGAAGTGCCAGCACTCTGAGGGACAAAGATCAGAGCACATTGCTTACACTGTCTGCTGATTTGTGTATTCTAGGTTTATGAGAATTTTTGAGTGAATTAGGCTAGAATTTATTAATTCTTCTTTTTCTTTTTTTTTCTTTTTTTTTGTCATTTTAGCCCACATGCCACTTAAATGGATTAATGACACTACATAACTCCTGGGGCACTTTGTACTTCAGCTGCAGTATATTGGTCCTCACAGATAAAAGGGGCTTCACAAATTCCATTGTGATCCCATCTCACCTAGTTTCTTTAATATTACCTCCTTAACATATAAAAATGATACTCCTGTGCTGATCCCAATTACACATATTTAAAATGTGGCTGATAAAAAGAGCCTGCCAGCATCTCTTGTATTCATTCCAGTGTTGAAGCACTCATGTGGTTACACTTTTTAATTTCATTTGGCTTCTCTGAAGACTAGCAGCTGTCTCGTTTCACCTTTCTTCAAAACACACGAGCACATCTGGATTAGCATTAATTAGCATGCATGGGCTGAAGGGTGGGCCTGTCTGAAACCCTGGCTTCAAAAGGCATCTTCAGGAAGGTGCTGAGCACAAATGGTGTCTAAGGAATGAAGGGCGGGATTTGAAGGTTCTCAGACTGCAATATGTTTCCATTTGTTTCTATAGAAAGTGTCCTCTAAACCAGGAACAAGTGTGGTGATAAGTTTTTGATTACTTTGGTTTTGACCAATACGCCAAAAAAAAAAAAAAAAAAATAGTTAACTCTTGTTCCTTAAAGACTGCTAGGATTGCCTAATAAATCCAATGGCTAAATGAAGAGGTTTGCCCTGGATTGCCATTATAACTCTTTCCTAAAACAAACTACAGACAGTTTTAATTAGAGAGCTGGAGACAAGAAAGTAAGACAGAAAAGACAATAATTAGAGTAATAAAATTAGGATGCATAGGGATGTAGATTTACACTGGAATATAAATCTCTTCAAAAGTACATAAAGTTCTATATTGAAGTGAATTATGAAATTAAATAACCAGAGACAAGTACAGTAAAATCCAGTGTGTAGGAGCACAAACCCTCCATACTACTAGAAATTCATATTACTGGGAACAGATGCTTCCTGTACAGATACATAAACATGGAGGAAACATTTTAATTAAAATCAAATAGAAAGTATAAATAAAGATTATTTGAAATAAACAAAGAGGCCAGTAGAAGTGTAACACTACTTTAATAAGACTTAGAGAAAAAAAGGACCTAAAGAGTAACACTCAGTATATTTCAGCTACTATTTTTTCAGTCAAAACTTAGCAAAGAAAAAGAGAATACTTAGGTCTCTAAATGCCACTGAATTCTAAGGAAAGAAAAAAGTTGGCAACAAAGATAACATCAAACCTCAAAAACTCAGGAGAAAGTAAAATTCATTGATTACCTTATAGTAAAACATCAGTGACCATCATAAGGTAATCAAAACCAGAGTGGCTGAATTGATGGGCAAATATTTTAAAATTTTATGTAGAAGTAAAAATTAATCAGTTCTAAAACTTTGTCACATTATTGAATTTTTAGGTGTATTTTATTCTTGCTACTATGCCATAACTGTATAAAAACGAACTAAAGATCATAAAGACCATCCTTCTAGGCCATGCATTCAAAAGTCTTTAATGTTAAATGGTACCAAGAGATTCCTGTCCAAAAAACCCAGGAACAACCAGGATAGATAACTCAGCCAAAGGGCAAGGAAACAGTTGCCTCTACGTTGTGTCCCTTGATGAGAGAGTGCCTGAGAACCAGCAATCAGTATTTTGTTGTTACTTGGTTATATTGCTAAAAAAGCCTTTGTCTTATTTTGACTATTTATGCCTAACTTTACAGACATGCATTTATGCTGCTTACACTACTTAAAGGTCCCTTTCCTGTGTGCTCTTTGGTAATGAAGTAGGTGGCCTTTTCTTCCCAGAAATGTCCTTATTGGTTCTTTACTACATGTCCTGTAACATTTCATTTAAATTTCAGACAGCAAAATGGGATTATTTTCCACTATCTACTAAGGTTGCTTCAAATAACAATAATTTCCCTGCAATTAGGGAGTTTTATAAAAAGTGACTTGTTTTAAAACTGATATGCAGTCACACAATGTTAAGCCTCCCTTCCCTTCTCTAACTCCCTTGAAATTTGTCTGAGACATCCATCAAACTTGAAACAATTCATCAATTCAGAAATCAAATAAAACCATTTTCTTCCTTCACCAAAAGTTACATGACCACTGAACTATACACAAAAACTTTAGATTAAAATCATAAGTCAAACAAGTTTTTGTATGTTGTCTCACAGCCTGAGTAATCTCTGTAGTTTACAAAATTTCAACAGACTAAACAATTTATTTTCACCTGAGATCAATGAAAATGCAATTTTTTTCCTCATGCTTGGTATTTTCATTAATACAATACTATTTATATGTATTTGAAAGGAAGCCTGAAAGCCTGACTGGTTTAAAAGGTGTGAATCTTTGGATTATAAAAAAAATTTTCAGCAGATATTCGGTAAACACATGATTCGATACATGGGGAAAAAAAGCCAATTAAATCATTAAATTAAATAAATAAAACTACCTAGCATCAGTATATAGTATTATTAAAAATGATACTTGCACTTCCTTCTCTATACCAAGGCATAAGGCAAGAGCATGAGATACAATATCCTAAGTGTTATATATTAAATTAGTTTTTTTCATTAGTTTTAATACAACCAATGGTGGATGTGATTTAAATTTGAGGAATAAATTTTCCTCATAATATATTATTTATATTTTTGGCAAGGACAGACTACATTTAATTCTACTTCAGCGCTTAATAAATACTGAAATTCAGTAAAAAAATCACAGAAAAATTTAATATTTTTGTTCCAGAAGATACCTGTTTTAATGAATTTATCATGCAGACAATATATGCATTTGAAAACATTTTCCTCCTAGATGTAGAGAATAAAATTTAAATACAACATTTGATTTTATCTCATTCTTATTTGTTTCAGCACTAAATTACTGATTAGAAAACCATCTACTTTCATCCTTCACATAATTTACATTTAGATTTTGGTATGGGATTTTTCCTTCTGAAAAACCCCATGGTGCACTAATAATGCCTTTTAATAGCCTAATAAAAGTTTTAGTAAAGCTGAAAACTGAATCATAGTTTTGGACATGGTGAATCCTATGTATTTATGAGGAATGAGCATTTATGAGCACAACTCATTGTGATTTTACTTGTCTGAGATCAAACCAAGTATCCCAAGATCTCGATTCCTTTGCCTCACTCTGAAAAGCTTTAAATCTTCACCTTTCTCTTTCTGTGGACAGATGTAGGAACCAGACTGGCAAGGAAAGAGAGGGGAAAAACTTTTACTCATTTCTGCAAGTAAGAGGTCTAAGGATTGCCATTAGGCAGCCACAAATCAACTGTCCTTCAACAAGTGCTAAACTAGCCTGGCCACATGAGTTAGGGTACAGCTGAGAAACTAAGGAGAAGTTGAGGAGGCCCTTGAACCTCTTTTTATTTTCTGGTGTTATGTGGGGTAGTGGTTTATTAATAAATGAGAATTACAACTTCTACAGTGATAAGCACACTTGACCCCTATATGCTGGGAAATAGTGAAAGGATGGAGATCTCCCTGTTTTCTCATTCCAGGATGGTGGCTGCTCAATGAAGGGTTGGAAAGCTCTGTTACCTTCAGCATTTAGAGTTGGCCATGGCCATAAGAATCACCATTGATCATTGATGCCTATATGCCAGGTACACCTAAATCATCTGGATCTAACCATTTCCATACTGAAATAGTTCACTGATATTTAACTTTCTTACAAGTTGTTTTACTAACATTGAATTCAACTGCAAGTGGTATTAAAACACCCATTAATTCCTAGGTATTTTTTCAGTAACATATTCCCCCTGCTTAATAGACCTTGCTAAACAATACTTATTTTGGATTTTTTTGTTTGGATCAATGTTTTATCCTCCAGGAGTGAGAATGCCCCAGGTTTTCTGTCCCCCTTCATCAAGTAGCTCAGTGAGAAAGGAGGCATAATTATTTGGTTGTCCAAAGACACACAGAGTGACACAGATCTTTCAATAGCTCCTCAGTGATTTTTCCTGGCAGAAAGGAGGGAATAAACACATCGTGCCCTCTAATTTCTCTCTTTTGCTGTCTTCAGTTTCCCACCAGCAGGATCAAATCTCTGCCTATCCGTGCAGTGTGGAGGCAAAGAGAAAGTATTTTGGTTGGGCTGCCAGCTATGCTTTCACTGTTTCCTTCATTTGGGTGAGTGAGAATGAATCTTTAAGTCCATGGGGTCAGATGCCTGTGGTGTCACTGCACCTTTCAAAGGAATGAACCAAGTGGTGTATCTGAGCTGACATTGTAATTTCTCACCCCAAAACCACATTATAAATGCAGTGAGCGTAGGTCTGAATGAGGAAGTACACTGTGCTCATAATCCCATCCAAGGAATGAGGCAAGATGTCCTAAATGTGACACTAATTTAAAATCATAGAGGCACCAACTATTTTGCTCTAAGCCTAGCTCTCTATCTGTTGGTTTTCTTTCCAAAACCACTGCTTTCCATGTGTGACAAGACCTCTCAAACTGATTGCTCCCTGAGAGCAGAGCGACAGCTTGCCGGCTGGGCAGCCGCGAGCACTTAGCCGGCCCTTTTGTCACTCCTGACATATGACTCAGATGTGCAGGCACTGGGCTCTGATGAGATTTCAGGAAAGTGCAGAGTCCAAGCCTGACACATTCAATATGCCATCTCTCATCCAAACCAGACAGAACAGGAGCTTTTTGCTAAAGCTCTGTTGCAAGGGAATAGTTTGTTTGCCAGCTGTAAAACCCGATCTCGGTGGAAGAGGATTGTGTGCCAGGTAATTACTTAACATAGCTATTTTCCCTTCTGTTCACAAATCAGAGGTAAATTATAGAAAGAACCAACAGCCTGGGTCTGTTTTGTATTCTTTTAGGAGCTTTTCTGAGCAAGACAGCGAATTTTTACTTTTTAGTTTCAATTGTTTTGAAATAAAAATCAAGGGTCAATGAGTATTGCTATGCCTTAGCATTTGACAAGAGACATGAGCTATCCATGTATTCCATAGGCACCTACTTAGAATGTGCAGTAGATTATTCCACAGCTTCAAAGTGGCTTTTTCCAGCAGTATGTTATTGAAAGAAGTTGTCCTTCATGATGCTGAAGCTAAATCTCAAAATTATACAGAAAATAATAGATTCATTCTCCATTAAAAATAAAGTTAAAAGTTTCTAACTTGACATACATCTGGGAAAATGCATTAAATTCTATAAACATCTAAAAATATGCTTAATTTTAGACATATAAGCAATAGCATCAGGAAACACAGGTTTTCTATACCTTAGGCTTGTTAGCATACTGGAACAGTATTTCTATACAGGATGCTGGACAGTCCTGTCACATAAGAATTTATATGGTATCTCACCTAATTTCTGTTTTCGTTTCTTAAGTATCCTAACTGGCTACTTTAAGAGGTAATGCTTTCCCAGATTAATGGGCTTGACTTTGCTTCTGCCTCTGATTTTGCTCTTCAGTAAGTATAATCCAAAACTAGTCTGAATCCTTTTTTGCTAAAGATTAATGGTGAGGTTGTTTTCAAATGCAGAGTCCTTCCAATATAAAACCTAATAATATTGTCAACAACAGATTAATGAAAAAGCTCTTATACACTAACCATATCTACTAGTGGGGCTGCAAACCACTGTCACTAGCTAGGGGAATTGGTTTTGGTTTAGGTTGCATCCAGAATTGTGCTTGAGATGCCTGTTTCAGCAGAAGCTGAAGAGACCCTATCTGCAGACCCTCATCTCAAAAGCTGTTATGTTCTTCCCAGTTGCTTGTATTTCTTTTGTTTTCAGATCTGGATTTTTCACATCATCTCTGCTAGTCAAGAATTTCATCCCAGTAAGTAAGCTGGAATTTTTTTGCCTGATTCGTAAAAACATTCAATGACCTACACCTGGGTTAATGACGCAGGTTAAAATCATTTAAGTGGAATTAAGGTTGCATCCCTTGAGTTTTACACATAGTACTTTTCTTTTTTTGCATCTAGTAGTTTATAAACCCTAAGTAACAAAATATAGTTAGTGACTTTAAACACAAAAGAATCAATATACCTGGATATGAATAATGTAGGTGTGAAATTCTGAAATTATATCACATGCAGAATATCCAAGAACTCTTTGAAAAGCTTAAAATCTCTCCCTTGAATAAATGCCTAGTGTGTATTTAGCCTAAACTCTGTCACTGTTAAGACTTGTTAACCTTTTGTCAGTCACAATTCATGAGTTAGTTCTCTTGTCTCACACACCTTCATGAAGCACTGTAAGACTGAATTTCAAGCATGATATTTGAGCTGGTTTCAGTACCAATGGCCTACCAAGAGTATGAACTTTGAACAGGAGTGTAAAAATACAGGATGGGAGCCTTCCTTCCTTCCTTCCTTCCTTCCTGCAACAGACAAGCTTAGTTTGCTTATTTAATAGTTAAGTAAACTTATTGCAAAATTATTCAAAAGGGTGGTCACTGTGACTGTGTAGAAAACAGTCTTGAATCTCCTTAAAGCACTTTTTTCCTATAATGTTGAATGGGTAACTACCACCTTTTGAGGGAGACATGAATCTCTAGAAATTAGCCATTTCTGATATTAATGATCATTCTACAGCATGTTACGTTGGTGTAGAGAGTTAGAACCCAAACTAATATATAAGAACATTTGTTGCCATGTCAGGTCATTTGATGCTGTTCATTTCGTTTACAGTCTTGAAGTCTTCTTGAAGTCTTCACTGGTTTTGAGTTTGTTTTTAATCACCTCCAATCTCAATTTAGTTGTAGTTACAATTAAACTATAACAAAAGTAAAAACAGGGTAGTTACTGAGGAAAGTTAATGGAGTTTAGCTAATTAAAATGAAAATGCATGGAAAAAAAGGAAAAGCAAACTAACCTATCAATTTTGCTTAATTAATGAGGTTTCCAAATGAAGGAAGCACAGTTTGAAATTAGGACATATGTTTTTGCAAATAAAAATATACTACTATGTATATTTCCTTCTTACAGATAAAATGAATTTTTATGTGGGCTGCTTAATCCAGGAGTGGTTTTGGTGATTAAGCATCCATCTGCTAACTTGTTAGGGACATGGCTTAGTAGTGATCATGGCATGATAGGTTAATGGTGGAACTCAATGATTTTAGTGGTCTTTTCCAACATAAAACATGAAAAACTTTGTAGAATAGTTCAGGGATATTACCACTCGACTATGCCTTTGAATTAATTTTATGATCAGTACTTTATTTAAGAGAGCATTTACTTTTTAAGCACAGGGTTATATTCTCAGTACTAACTGGTTTCCTTAGAGTTCTGTGAGCACACCAAGACAAAAATATAAACAGCAACTTCTAATGTTTATCATCCCCCACTGTTCAAAAGTATGTTTGGATTTTGCACAATTAGGGAAAAAAAAGATAGAAAGGATTTATTTATTTGCTTTCCCTTACTAATTACAGCCAGTGAGGCCACTGAATGCAATCACCTCTAAACTCTGTGAGAGATGAGGGACTGGATTCTACAGATCAGTAGAATGTTGATCCTGCTGAAATGCTATTTCTGACAGCATTCATGTCAAGAGCTTCCAGGCAGCCTGTAGTAAATTAATGGACACCTGGGCACTGGGTCGTGTAAGTTTTCTGAGCCACCATTTAGCCTCAGGCTATAGGTAATTGTTGGCAAACTTAGATTTTTTTTTGCCTTTTATATTTGCGCTATTTCTAGTTTAATTGGTCTCTAGATCTCCCTTTCAATTATGAGATGTTTACAGGTTACCTCTAAGTTATATTTTAAATGACATGATTTTTGGTTTCGATTCAAGAGTGTAGCTCTATTACATCATCAGATTTTCAAGTATTGCTCATGTACTGGCCTTGTGTAACATCTGTAATTTTTTGCTGAAGAGTTCACAAAAGCAACAAGAAATAACGATTATTCATGCCAAAGCTGATTCATAATTTCAGAGTTTACACATAATTTTCTTTAACATATTTTTTGATAAATGAGTAATATGTCATCCTAAGAAGAGACTTTCCAGAACTTATTTCTTTGTTCATGCAAAAGCAGGTAATTTTTTCTCATAAATCAGGAATTTCTGGGATGGTGTGCTGTGCAGTGAGAAAGCATGTGAAAGTTATATAAACCAGCACATAAAACTTCCCCGTGATCTGCCTCAAAAAAACATGAGCAGCAGTTGACATAATTCTATCAGTAGGAGGTATCAAAAAAACAAAGGGCAGGAATGTGACTATAATTTTTTTTTGCAGAAGACTGAAATTATGTATATTACATCACTGTTCAAACTATATTGAAAGCAAGATTGGAGTCACTAATAAGTTTTTAGCAAGCTCAAGAGATATAGGGGAGATTGCTGTGCTGAGGTATGAAGATAGAGCTTGGATTGTGAGAAAGGCAAATGGAGAGAGATATTGTTGGTAATCTGGTGAGGCTGGTGAAAGGATTTGCTGTATTATTAAAGTACTAATAGTATATCAGGCAGCGAGGATGGAGTGCCAAAGCTGTATGTATATTGAGGTTCTGTCAGCAGTGGATTTTCTTCAACTCATGGCATGAGAAAGAAAGGAAACAAGCCCTAGCCTGTTGTGTCCTGTGAGAACTACCTTCTGGTTCTTGGTCTTACCCATCCCCATTATGTTTCATAAAAAATCTAAAATTATAACCTCGAAGACACTGTAAAATAGTTACTTGGGATGACTATGGAGATGGTAATTTAGGAGATCTCATTGTACTTCACAGTAGAAGCAAGTAAGATAGAATCAGCTGCACATAATGAACAGCAGGAATATATCCTTAGTAGCAAGTCATCAGCAGGGACTCATGAATCATGTTCTTTAGCTATAGTTTATCAAACAATTTCTCTGGAAGAAGTAAAGTCACAGAAATTTAGTATTTTTCAGATTAACTTCTAGAATATGCCTTATAAAGCAGTTTAGATCACCAGAGGGTCACTATAGACACTGACCTCAATGACAGGGAGGAATTTTAATACAAATACTGTACATTCAAGTTTTCTAGTACAGAGGAAAAAAGGAGAATAATAAGATCTATAGGCAGCTTTCCCAGTTTCCCAAGTGGGAGGTGAAAACTTCCATCTCAGAATCAGGAACATTCCCTGTAAAACATTTCTTGATAACCTCATCAGCAGCCCAGCCTTGAACTTGAGCTCTGCTGAGCTTGACAAGCATTTACACTTTTTGTCCCTGCTGTTTGCATTACACATTCATTGCAGAGTTCAGTTGTACTTGACACAACCTTGTATAACTTTCATCCATGGCCACAATTTTCTAGCAGGTCCACAGAAAAGTTAAAAAACAGACCTGGAAAAAACAGTGCTTCATCCTTTCCAATCCCTTTTTGGACAGACCATCTTTAAATGATCTTTACTGGTGCTTTTTTAACCTATTCTCAAACACTCGATTTCTGCAGCACCCAAAGCAATTTGTTCTAGTGCATTACTACCCTTATTGTTAAAAAGGTTTTCCTGACATCTAAACTGAATCTTCTTTGCTGTCACTTAGGAGCACTATTTCTTGCTCTGTGCATGATAAAGTGCAAATTGTTCCTTTCCTCTCTGCAGCAGTCTTTCATGTTTTTAAAGGCTACTTTCAGTCTACTCTACAACCTTATCTCCCTTAGATTTTAATAACCATTTCCATTTTTTTCTTGGTTTTGATGTTTTCTAAACCTTTGATCATTCACTGGATTGTGCCCAACTGATCAATATGTTTCATGAATCAAGGTGCCTAAAACTGAGCAATGATCTTAAGATACAGCTACACTGCTGTTTATACACGCATTTTATCTGTTTATATGCCCTTTCCAAAAATGTCAATGTTTGAGTCATAGTCATGTTGTAATCCATTTTATCAGAAGGACTTTTTTCCTGTAGCACTGCTACCAAATGCAGACATTTCAGTTATTCTATGGAGTGCTCATACAAAATAAGAAAATTTATATTTGTCTTTACTGAATTTAATCGTTATTTTTTTCAGTTCTTTTTTCTAATTTATCAAGATCCAATTCAATTCTAGCCCATTAAGCTGTTCTCTTGAAGTTTCATTTTGCTAAACTGCAGCAGCCAGTACTAGGTCAGTAGGCACTTGTAGAAGGTCAATATATATGGGGGTTTTTTTCCATTTGATAATCATCTCAGTTACAAGTTTTCTAGCCAGCTTCTAAGAGTTTTATCTAGAACACCTGTTCTCACGTTGTTTAAAAGAAATACCATCATATTAACACATAAGTAATATATATCTCTTGCTTCTTCCCTTCTCATGAGTCCTGTTTCTCCATTACAGCAAGAATTCAGATTTCTTTTATATGATTTGTTCTCAATAAGTCTTTATTGACTGTCTATCACCTTTTTTTCTTCTTGGCACTTCTTTGTTCCTACAATTTTCCTGAAAAATTTAAGTGATAAATTTGTAATTGAATTTTCACAAACCATACTTTGTTCCAGGGAAATCTTATTTTGTTTCCCATTAGTCATTCAGTATCTCACCATATTCCAGTAACTCTTTAGAGTAATCACTGCAATATATTGCTTAGGTCACTGCTTTAAATTATATAGGATAAGGTTTATTGTATCAAATAATTTTAAAGTATCTGATTTTCATAGGTGTTCACTAAACCCTTTCCTTACTCTAGGTTAAAGTTGTATATGTTTTATTATAAACAGAACTTGCCTGAGTCACCTGATTGCAGATCACATTCATTCTTTGAAAACATTGAGACAAGGAATATCATCCATCTGTTCACATTCCTTCTGCCATTTACCAATAAATTTCTGTCTTTGTTTAACTGTAGCATGACATTTTCCTGCAGTATATATTATTACATACATTTCCCATGTAATTTTCCCTTATCACTTACATTGCTTCTCTCATTGCTTTTTATGCCCCTTACTGGCTTGGTCTTTTTTGTGCCTTCCACCTCCTGATTTTGTTCCTTTGTGTTATTACTCTGTCATCTTCTCCTTGAATCTGACCTAGCCTCTGCTGTCTGTAAACTTCCACTTAAGTCTCGAGGTCCAATTGCTCAGCCAGTCTGATATCCTGTTACGCTTCTTCCTTTATAATGATTGGTGTTTCTGCTTCTGCTTCTTTGTTTGCCTAAATCTAATGTCTTAAACTTGTTCCCCATAGTATCATAAATGCTGAATATGTGAGACAAAGTAATTCTGCTGTCTTGGAAACGTCACAACTTATGGACATAAAAAATGCTTTATGAGCACATCCACAATATACTCATGTACCTGTTGAATGAATATTAGTGACAGTCAAGGAAAATCGTGTCATAAAAACATAATTTTCAGTTCTTGTTCTTACTGGATCAGTCGTAAAATTCTTTACCCCAATGATAAAATTTTAATATTATAGCCAAATAATTGATATAAGCAGTATGTATAAATATTTATATAGTGAAAGAAATTTAAGCACCATAAATGCAACTTTAAAGCACCTTTTTAAAAATTCTGTACTTCTGGAATAAATTTATAGCATCTTCTTGGAATGGAATATACATTGCTACTCTCCTGTAAATATTAAAAACAATTCTTGTTCAGAGAATCATATTGTACAGCTATGAATAACATTACATTACATTGTCACTTAGGAAGGCACCCTGAGCCTGTTATAAGAACTATACCACAGTTTTAATACATACAGAATGAGGGGGTTTTCTTGAATATATGCAGATAGTTCAGTGGCAAATCTCTGTCTGTTGGATTCTGAGGATAAATTAATTAAATTTTACATAATTATTCTATATTATTGAGGACAAGAATTAAGAATTGGTAACTTACTTTCAAGAAATATTCTGGATATCCCTATAGCTAATGAAACATTAGCTTTTTATTTTGAAGTTCTGACTCTAGGAGCTCTTAATGGAACATTTTCATGGCATGCTAAATGCATTACCAGAAATTAGGCATAAATACTGCTGGATGCTCAGATAAATATTGCATATTGTCATTTAAAGGCTACTGACCAGAATTTTAATAACTTCAACTAAAACAAGATGCCTGATAAAACCAAGTTTAGAAAGGTCTCAAAAATTGCTTTTTAATGCTGTCCTTAAAAGGAGATAATAATCTGTACCAGACGTGGTCATCTCAAGTAGCTCTCAATATACTTGCCATTAATTCTGGTAAATCAAAAAGTTATACTATATGCTTTAATATGTAGTGAGTCTTTTAAGGCAGAACTCTTACTTGCAATTCCTTCTATCTGTAAATAAGAAGTTAAAGAATAAGTTAATGAAGCAACTAGTCACAAAACCTAGGTCTTGGCTGAACAACAGTTTTTCTGAAGAAGGTGCTCAGAAGAGATTTATTTTCAGCTGTATAGTTTAAACAAATAGGAGGAAAGACTTAAAAATTCCACATCATGTCATATTTGCTTTCCTTTGAACTTAGAGTGTAACTCATGAAGGATTGGAACAGTTTTGAGACATTTCTCTTTTCTGTTAAGCAGAGCTGGTTTTAGAAGGCAGGGGCAGCTGGATCCTGCTCACCAAAGGTGAGAGCTAGAGCAGGCAGCCACCAGTGAGTTAGACTGAAAGTCCTAGAGTTTGTGCCAACTTATACCAGAGAAACCTAAGATACATAGACCAATACATGGCATAAAACCAAAAACAAGCTTTGGAAGAACAGGGCCATTCACAACACCCTGTAAGGTAGGTGCTGCTTACCTAGAGGAGAACTGGAAGCAAATCCAGGGATATAATAATTGCAGTTGCCAGAGAAAGTCTAGGTTAAATCCAGTTTGAGTCTAGCCCCTCCAAAATTGCTGTCCTTACAGGAGTCACTCTCTAAATCTTTGCACATCAAAAGTTGAGCTGAGGAATAATTAGCTTCATGCTGTTGCCACCATATTCAATCTACAACTGCAAAGTCGGCAACTTAGAGCACAGGAAAAAATATATGCAGGAGATTTCATTCTCTCTTGGTTTCAGAGAACGGGTAAACTTGAAATAATCTTTTACAGAAAAAAGAGCTCAGTGTTGGAGACATTCATAGCCTGTATTCAGCTAAAGGAAAGGTAAGTACAGGCCATTTATTTTCAGAACTGCAAAAATCGTTTGGCAGGCACAAGGAAATTCAGTTATACACAAAGTATGACTTTAATTTCATTTCAGTCATTTCCTACTGTAAGGTAAAAAGAAAGCTCTGATTTTTTGGTATGATGTCAGAGGTTGTTGATTAAGCCAGTTGTTGTGAAATAGTAAAAGGCCAAGACAATACTTCAATTTCACCTAGTTGTAATTCTCACTTCCTGAGTTTCACATAAAATAAATCTGTTCACCTTTCTATTACCTATTACACAGCACTTGCCATGCAAGTCACCCCAAATCACTCCATCACCCCACGCCCAGATTTGCTGCACCCTCGAGGCAGAGCAGGCACAAGGCTGAGGCTGTTTGCTGGGTTGTGCTGCATGAGTAGTGGATGATTTGTCCAAGGTCCCATGGAGACTCAAGTCGCTGTGGAGCTTCTGTGTCCTCTCCCACACGTGACTGCTCTGCTGCCTTAATATTTAGCGCTTTAAAATATGCTTTATCCTCCAGCAAGCATTTAAGAAAACTTAAGATACCTAACATGTATATTCGCAACTGATATTCTTTTACTAGTGATGTTTTTTCTTGGCCATTTCTATGTTGCCTTTCTAGAAGAATTTGCCAAGCAATATGGAAATATCCACCCTCATATTTCCCTCAGCACAAACAGAAGAATTTATTTAATTGGAGAGAAAAGCTGGGTTTTTTAAGGTGGGGGCAGAAATTAAAAGATTGAATAAAGAAAGGAATTTCAATATCAAGAAGTGGAGCTACTTTCTGATCAACCATCCCTAATCTGTTATTCAGAAAAAGAGCTTTTTTGCAAGTTGACAGCACTGGAACACAAATAAAAGGAGACACTTTAGAAGTTAATGGCAAGAAGAGCTTAAACTGTGATAGTGTGTCGCTTGGATCTTTAACAGCACAAGGAAGCATGTTATCCAGATTAGCATCAGGCAAGAAATTGGTGTCACTGCTAGAAAACATCTTGGATTGCATCATTACTGCTTAAGCCTGGCTGAAACAGAATCTTCACTGAACAAAATGTTTTAACTTTAAGGAAATTACAGTGTTTAATAGCCAAAGACAACCTGCCCAGATCACCTAAGTGCAATGCTAGTGAAGGCCTTTGACAGAGAAAGGTGTTTGAGTGCCTAGTAATCCAATCAGTTAATACTCTCCATTTATTTGCAGAATCAAATAGCAGACTGGTGCAGAGAGGTAAAAGCCCAGGTAGTTTTTTCTCCAGAAGGAAGGGAAGGAAGGCAGGGAGGGAGGGAGGGAGGGAGGGAGGGAGGGAGATAAAAAAACCCTTCGAGTTTCCTGGTAGAAAAAGTAATCACTAGGACATTTCCCAACTTACTGAGTACCATACTTGAAATTCTTACTTTATTCTGTGTTGCTGGCAAGTCTTGTATTCCTAAAAGATGACTCCTCAAGTGATGATTCTCAATATCAAGTACGTGAAGAAAATACCATAGGGCAGAAGAAATTTTTGGCTCATTTGGATTTATCAAGAGCACTCCAAAGACCTAGCCTATAAGGTCTTTCCTTTTCTCCTTCTCACTGAGTTAAAGAAATTACATGAACTGCCATCCTGCATGTTCACATACCTCAAGCAGTACCTCGATATACACCTCTATAACGTCAGTCTAGGACTGACTTTTGGAGAAAATGTGCCAGTCCCTCTTGCTGAACATGGTCTGTCTTGGTTCTAGACTTCAGGCCAAAGCCCTTTACTGGACAGTATGTCCCTTGATCCTTTACCAAGATCCATTTTATATAGCACTGACAAAGCATATCAAACTTCATATAAAAACAGCTACATTTTTTTCTACCTTAAGCTCTCTCCTTTGATCAGTAATGTTCTTATATGTTAGTTTCAATTTATTCATAGCCAGTCTATGGTTCTTAGATTTATCATGTTCTGTCTTTAGTAACTTCAAAGTTAAAAAGTTTTTCAAGACCTCAGTTTTTTCCATCATAAAGAATGGAAAGCCAAGCTATTGAGCCTACCCGCAGATTGGGTCATATTGGATTATAACTAGGTCCATCTTCAATCTCATCAACTCTATATTCACACATAAGCAATCCTCCTTTTTCCAAAATCTCTCATTTCCGAAAATGAAAGTCAAAGAATTGGTTGAATTTTTGCCAATCTCTTTAATAGTCTTATATTACAAACACTTCTCTAAAATTGTCCTTGAGGTAAATAATTTAGAGAAAGAAATATTTTTTAAAATGGCTTAATACGTGAGAAAGTATTATTTTTTTAAAGAAAAAAATACCCAAACAAAGAAAAATTTAACAACCTGGGTATTTAGATGGATAGACAGGTAATATTTTTGGTTGGTGTAATACATAGTAAGTAATGTGTCATTTTGGTTCAGCCAATGAACTAGAAGTTTGGACTATTGAGGCTTACTTTCTCTTCCTTTTCTTTTGTTTTACAAGTTGAAATAACACGGGACTTCCATTACAATGTAATAAATATACTGTAATCTCAGTTTAATTATACACATTGAATATACATGGGCTACTTTTGAGGATGTGTACTGTTCTGCTAAAACACATCCCATAAAATCAAGTCACTTGTAAATGAAACAAATAATTATTTCTGACCAGTAAAGGCAGATAATTTCTCTAACATATACACATTCACTGATAATTTTTGTTGCTGTATTAAGTAGTACAGCAAATTCAAAGTCAGCCAGCATGGCCATATATTGAGAAAACTGCCATGGAGTTTCCAACTCACAGCTTATCCAGTCTAATATCCCATTTCTGGAGGGTAGTACTAAAAGCTTTATAGGAAGACATAACCAATGATGCATGAACATCTGCCCCCACATTACATTTCCGTCTAAATCTAATAAACTTGAATATAAACCTTTAGGCATAAGAGTTGATATTTTTTTAATGTTCTACTTTTAACTTTTGCATCTCAGTGCAATCTGGTCATCCATTGAGTGTGCCCTTTGGGAGACTAGATAAGGATCTTATCAGTCACAAACTCCCTGGCAAATCTGTATTGTGAAAAATAAAACAAACAAAACTAACTCCTGTGTGCTTTTCATTGCTTTCCTTTTATTCTCATACTTCTGTTTAGCTCAATAGTCTTAGAAAAGATAGATCTGTAAGAAACTACTATACTGAACTTTCTTTTCCTAAAACTGCTCAATGCCTTTTCTTCTTTTTTTTTTGTCCCCACCTAAAGGATAGAACAATATTTTTTTGAAAACAAGCATTAATTCTAATTCCAAAGTTGTCTTTGAAGTACACAGTCACTAACACTGCATTGAACATGTAACAATATCATATCTTCATAACTATTACTTTGAAACTCATTTTGCTAAGGACTCAATAGTATAATCTATAAAATCTACAGCTACAGCATATAAATTCAGTTGTTTTTTCAGTCACTGGAGATCTCCGAATTAATTTCCATAGCCATTCAAATATAGTGCATATAGAGTACTCGTGTTTGAATTAAAGGCTACCTGAAACTCATTGACTTTTATTGAGGAAATTTTTGCAAAATATTTTTAATATACCTAAGAATCTGGGAATCAGCCACCTCAAATCTGTAGTCAGCCCCAAGTAACAAATTATTTTTGAGAACTGTCTCAGTTAAAAGACATTAATTGCAAAGATATTAATATAGTTTGTTTTTAATCTACACTTTGATAAAAAATCTAAGGCTTGCTGAAGGAATCCAGGTAGCTCCAAAGAAGAGATCTTGATGCATTAAAGAACTTTTGATTAGGCAGTTAAGTTGAGCAGACTGCTATTACAACAAAGACACATCTCTTTATCACTGGCAAGGGGAGAACACTGATTCTGCATAAGAAGAGAATGGACTGCTTTGAGGATAAAATATTAGGTAGACCTAAAGACTCTCAAGACAAAAATCTGGCAAAAGCCCGACAAGCTGCCCTATGAAATCAAAGAGGGCATGTTCAAAGCCTGAACCCCATGGCTAACACCTTGGGAATGAAGAATCTTTGCCACAGGAGAAGATTGAAGTTTGTGAGTGAAATATGTATTTCAGGTCAAGTGTAAAGATGACCAATCTGTTGAGTTTCAAGTAGGTCAAGAAACTGAAATACGAACAGTTCAAACAGTGTTATACCTGCTGCACTTTAGGTAAAAACAGTAGAACAGAACATTAGCTACCAATATTCCCATGAAAGCAAAATCTATATTTTGGGCAAAGTCTGAAGTGATGGATAAATAAATATTGTTTCTTGATCAATGGTGTCTAGGAATTGAAATTAATCTTGGTCCTTCCAATAAACTGTCCCCAAAAGAATAAGTTATCAAGCTTTGTCTTTGCTTGTAAAATGTCATAAGTGCTAGCAGAGTCTGTAACACATCATTTAATATGTTTTAAGGGCATATGAAACAGAAAATGAAAAGCTTCAGGTATACCATGTTCAAAGGGCTTGATCTCATTGCATTTACAATAAATCAAGAGGAATGCCTTTCAGATTATCAGTTGAATTGATTTTAAGCAACATGAGATGAGAAACATGCCTCAGTTATTAGAAAAGAAACCTTTTTTGCACTACATGATACTGGAACAAATTCAGCAATTATCACATCTCAGCGCTGTAAGAAAGGAGAGGTAAATTAGACACTGGTTAAAATAGAATGTCACAGAAGGCATGAAAATATATCCTGAAGCAGGTAGAAGGAAAGAAGATAAGAAATTGATAAAGCAACACAAAAGACGGATTATAAGGAAAAAGAAGTCTCAGTAGAGAAAGAAAGTATTGGGTGACAGGGATGAAAGAAAATATTGAAAGAGAGGAATGAATATCTTCTCTTAGGTGGTTGTGATATAAAATGAATATCACATTGGCCCGAGGTCAGATCCAAGCATCAAAGCAGATGTTCATTATCCACCCATAGAGTCTGAAAATCTATCATCAAGGGCATCTGATGCAGACTCTCCCTGCTACAACTGGTATGTGATGGTTGTGATTCAATGATTTGCTAGCTCCAAGAGCATGGCAGAGCCTTTCATCTCCATCTCATATCATGCTGCTTCTTGTCTTTACACCAAAGGGTGTCATGCCCAAACATCCAACTACTGACATCTTTCAAATACCAGGAAAGTCCTGCTCCTAGATAAAAATAATACTAAAATCTTTCCTGTGACAGTATTACCTGGGGTAATGGTGCACTAGGAAAAATCAGAGCACGCTACTGGCATGATTAGAAGGAGGAGAGTGACTGGGGAGAAGAGAGTCCCAAAAATTATATGGAGAGCAGCACTAGAACTTCTGCAGTCTTTGGAGAGGAGAGGCTGAGGGAAGGGAAAAGGAAAGCTTTGCTTGTTCTGAATTTTAGAAAATTACTAAATTTTCTGCAAGTGAGAACCCAGCAGCTATTTATTCATTGATTATACATGAGGAACTCAAAAAAAATACAAAGTGCTGAGCTTATGAAATGGAAACAGAGAAAAAGCTAATGATCCTATAGAAGGGTAAATGGGGAAAAAGCAAAGAGATACAGGGTGAAGTTCAAGGACAAGAGGATCAAAGAGTGCTCTTAAAAATGACAGGAAAGAAAGACTTTGGCAGTGAAATCATTCTTGAGTCATAGAATAAGGAACAGATGAATAAGTAAAAGTAATTATATGGAAAGGAAATAATAGAATATGATATAGAGCAGACACAAAAGAATAAACAAGAAAATGAAAATTAAAAGAAGCCAAGCTAGTAAAAGGAGGATATGAAAAATGTGGTTCAAATCAAACAACAGACACAGATAAAACTCAAATGCTAAAGAACATCTCTAATTTTTATAAATCATGAGGCTATCAAACTATTTGCTTCTTTGAAGATGATAAATTACAAAAATATATATATGACTTTCATAAATTCAGGTTTTATGTCTCTATGGTAACTATTTCTTTGTAGCATCTACTGTCCATTATGAAAAATTTTGCATACATGTTATTTTAATTTTACATCAGCTTGAAGTATCTTTGTACTTTGTCTTTAGAACAGCAGAAAACTCTAGATCAGTGGAGTACAAATATTGGCCTACTATATGAATTATTTCTTTCCTAATCTTTACATCTTGTAACCACTGATTTTTTTAATGTAAATCAAAATATAAACATTTATCTTTAAAAATAAAAGCCATTTGGACTGCAGATGATCTGCCTATAAAATGCAAGTGCTTTATTTTCAAATATTGATGCTTCATATCAAAAAGGAATTGAAATTTATACCTGTGAAATGCTTTGGGAAACAATTAAGGGATGTACAAATATAAACAAATAGATCCCAAGATTAGACTACTGATCAGTATTTCATTTGTAACATCTAATCATCATCTAATCAGATGACATAATTAGAATGAATCCTCCAGGCCTTAAAATCTATGCCTGTCCAAATACATAATTGATAAACATGCAATCATATGTCTGTGGGGAGTATTTCTTTCTACTCTGTTAATTGGGTAATTTTATATTTTATTGTGCAACATAACTATTGGTATCCATTCTACATTTCCAGCTTAGCTAATGCAATTAGGTACAATATTAGTCAAATATCCTATTGTTTTCATACTATTAGGCAATTATCCACAGTATTCTCTGACAAGCACTTTCACTGACTAATTATTTATGGTAGAAAGAATGTACATATTTTAATTTTTATTAAATTTAATGTGGTTTTATTTCATTTGGGCTAGTTCCATTCTTGTATTCAATGCCAATTCAACATAGGTAAAAAATGCATATGTAAATTAAACTACAAAATGTCTAGAAACTCTAACTTGCATATAGTCTATCAATTTTATAATTTCTGAAATCTGCAAATTCTGTCATTAAAAGGTTTGCAAAAGCTAGAGAATATAGCAATCTGTGACAACGATATTTTCATCACACTGCACTAAAATACACATACACATATATGTGAACACATATCTATAGAATCTGTGTATATAGAGATATATTTGTCACATATATGCATACATAGTATCAATAATACTATAATATTATGTATATATGATGTGCAATTGGAGGGGTTTGCAGACACGCCCTTCTGTTTTTAAATGGCTCATGGGAAATTACTGTGGCTATCATAATGATCTGCCCCTGGACGATGAAGAACAGATAGAAACCTTCTGCCATTTTATGACAACAGTATATATACACAAGTGTATAGATGTATGCACAAGCACACAATGCATGAATATACACTTGGAACTCTGTAAACACGTACTATGCATGATAAAAATGAGTAGGCTGCTGGATATGATCATCATTTTCAGTTATTTCATCCTCCTTGCTCTAATAGAACTTATCCAGTCAGTGCTGTGCTCATAATTTATAGTTATAAAGCAGATCCCACAGCATATGGATTGGAAGAAAAGATCAAAATTCAGAATGTTACAATTAGCCTTGATTTAAACATCTCAGTTTAACAGGCTCATAGCTCAAAACAACTAAACCATTTAATGAAGCCTATAGGGAATTTGCACTGTGCATTGCATGTAAAATCTTTGTTTGCCAGACACAGATGCAATAAATGATATATAAAAGTAAAAACAATTCAATGACAATATATAGTTATTTTATTCTCCCTCAGAGTCCAAGCCTTATGAGTAAATCCTGGTTTCACTCTCTCCATTTTATGTGTTTTCTCCATCTTACATCCAGATGTAAAGATTGTGCTGAGTGTTACTCATATGATGACAGAATAATAAAGCAAAATCCCAGATCATTCACCAAGTCCAAGTGTCCAGTGGACATGGATGTGCTGTTTCTATTCTATTCCTAAATTTCCTGTGCACCACTAAGAATTTTTGCCTGAAAAAAAACTTTGCCACACAAACTTTCATTCTAATTCTGAGTCTTCATATGATCCTTATATGTACTGATTAAAAATTTATTTAAAATATAAGATGTTTCATTTCAAAATCTACGAAAAATCTACCAAAGGGTAATAAAAGAATGGAAATGAGTATTCAAATATTTTTTAATAACAAAAGCCTTGTTTGATCACTGAAATTATGTCCAAGAAATAGCTTCAAGCATTACTTCACCTGTGGGAAATATAGCAAATATTATTTGAAAGAAGTTAATTTTGTGACAAAATTAACTTGTATGAGTTTTGCATAAAATTATTTTTATGCCATTACTGCTGCATCTGCTTATCTGCTGAAGAGTACTTTAAAGTACGCTTTTCAAATTAAGCCCCAGCCTAGGACATGGATTTTCTCTTTTGTTTTCTTCAGACCAGGAATCTCACTTGACTATTTTTGGATGCTTCTTTGTTGCATCGTCATGCAACAGTCCTGTAATATTGCTGCTTTTTCTGCAAGAACTAAAGAGCAAACATGCTTTTTCTTCTTTTCCTTCTATTTTTTTTAATATTAAATGCACCTTGTTGAAAGTGTAATATGGGCATATGCTGCATGTCCTGTTTTATCTAATTTGAATATATTTAATAGCTGCATGAGTATGGATTCAATAATTTCACTGGTAAATGAGCACTGGCACAGGCTGCCCAGAGAGGCTGTAGAGTCTCTGTCCTTGGAGATACTCAAAACTAGATGGGATGTCCTTCTCTGGGTGAGCAAAAGGGCTGGACCAAACAATCTCCAGAGGTGCCTTCCCACCTCAACCCTTCTGTGATACTATGCCAAAAACCCCAAGACTCCCTGGAGCTGTAGCCTCACTGGGCACTTTTTGTGTGGCTCTTAAAAATACAACTGAGAACCATCCAAAACCATCAGCAAGATGAAAGTGGTAGGAAGAAAAAAGGCAATAAGACAAAGACAACATGCATATGTTGATTTTACAGCTGGAATTCTCAGCACAACATGAATCCAAATTACTCATATTTTTAAAAAATTCTACTGAACTATGCTCATTATAGCAGGAGCCTGTGCTCAACATCCAGCCTCCTTATTTGAGAGTGTCACTCCTCTCTTATTTTAAACAGGGCTTCTTAGCCTTCTGGAGACTGTGCTATCATGCAGAAAAAACAAACTAATTCTTTTCAGATGAAGAAATTCCCCTTGTGCCCCCTTTTCTGGTAAGAGAAGATCTGAATGAGAAAACACAGCAGTAAATTAGAGAAGAGGCAGAACAAGTCTCCTGCCCTGCAGCCCACTCTGACATCAACACTAAGTGGATGCTGGGTGTTACAAACAGCAGCATTCCCAAGAGATATAAAGAAGTAGTACACAGACATGGAGACACAGCTAAAAGATTTTTAAATAATTAAATCGTAGTAGTTCAGAGTCCTCAGTGAAAGTGAAAAGCCTATTTTGCTAGGTGGTGTATGAACTTGTACAAACATACATTACTTCAAAGTGTTCTGCTTATGAAACATACTGCACTTATGACAGGTTCCAGATTTGAAACGTGTTCTTTCTCCTCTTATCATTTCTCAGCCTTTTTCTGGAATAAATTAGCATATCTCTGAAGAAGAAAGAAAAGTGCACCTGTAAACCAAGCACCCTGGTAAAAAAATCACGTTGTCCAGAAAACTGTTTGCCCCTTTTGTGAAGTCTGGGATGGCTGCATATATAGTACAAAATTACTTCCCTTCTGCTTGGCTTCATTTGAATGGAAAGCTAGAAGGAGAGATTTTTCCCCACTCTGTTGGGTTTAGCTGCCTCTAAGAGTGAGAGTGCTGGAAATGGGCAGGTAATTAAAAATATATCAGAAATAAGTGGCTACGGTTTTCTTAGCAATTCTCTTGTAAGAATAGTATGTTTACTTTAGAACACAGTTCTGTGCACACATGCATCCTGACAGCTAGCATTGCAGACATGGAATGATGAGTGAATCCTTAGAACATAAAGGAAGTAGTCCAGATGTGTGATTTAAATCTGTAACAGAATTTGCCTGAATGTACAACCATTGCCCAAACAGACATGAGATTTGTTGTACTGGAGAAATAATTATTGTCTCTAAAATATTTGGCTTCAAGAGACTCACATAACCCACAGAAGTGTAGGGTGAGAGGAAAGCTGAGATCACAGAGACCACCCTTTGCACTGCTCTCCATCACACCCCTGGGGAAGGTGCTGTTGGATGATTCCTGACAGGCATTTCTCTAAAGCATCCTTTAAGAACCCCCACCTCACTACATATTCATATAAATTGTCTTACAGCCAAACCAAATTCAATGTCAGTGAGTTGTGACTTCATCTGTGGGTGGGATTAGGGCATCCTAATTTTGATTACAATGCCCTCTTAATTCTAGAATTAGAATTAAAATCTAAATTCTAAAAAGAAATCAAGAAAGATCTTGTTAAACTGTAGCGAAAATATTTCAACAGGACTAAAAGGTATCCAGGATGCAGTTGTATGATGCAGAAACAGCAGTAACATGCACAGATGCATCTTGTGTGCTAGGAACATTGTCAGTGGCTGTGAGACCTAAACAATTTCCTTCTAAGGACATACAAGGCAGGAGGCCAATGAGGCCACTCTGCTTAGAACACAATTTCCACTTTATTCTCTTAGTAAAGAATTCAAATGTCCTTTCTATTCTTATTCACAGGAAAGTTTCTCCCAGCAGGAAGGTGCCATAGCATCTTTCCTGGGCTTTGGCTTAGGTCTTTGTTGCCAGGTGCCTCAAAACTGAAGGATATCCCTGAGAAAGCAATATGAAATGAAATTCCCTTGGCTTACTTTGTCCTTTTTTTACTTCTACAGTAATCCGAAAGAGTGCTTCAGAAATCTCCACCCCAAAAAAGAGTGCCTTTAATAACATTAAGTCATCAGAGAATACTTACTACTCAATTTTTTCCTGAAAAGATCCTCAAAAATTCCCTACTCTATTCTTAATTTAATTGAAATTCCTTACTCCATTTAAATAGGGAAAGACAGCTTTTCCTCACATCTGTTGATACAGGAGAGCTTTGAAGATTTAGTATTTTGTTATTTCAAGTTCTTCTACTAAAGCAATTATGTAGGACAGACCTCACAGCCACAAGATCCAGAGCAGATTAATTGCCTGTTTCAGCTCATTGATATTTCAGTGAGTTTCTTTCAGCACTATAAATTAATTATTTTAAGTGCTAAGTTTATTTTAGTGCATTAGTCCTTTGGGTGAATGAAAAATTAAGGTTAATCCCTTAAAATGAAAGAAAACATTTGATCTGATCTACCTATATTGGACTGGTTGTTTCAGTTTTGAAGATATTTTCAGTAGACCTTTGAAGCTCATATTTTATCTTACAGGATAAGTGTAGATACAGTCAAAGGGTTCCAATAAGACCTTTAAATGTTCAGCAAACCAACACTAGACTACAATACTATATACAGAATTTTCAGCTTGTTTAACTACAGTGAGCAAGAGTATAGGATGCATCACTCATTAACATGTATGAGAAAATCCCAGTTTTGGAGCTGGGTGTAAAAATTTCACAATTTTTATCAGATTACTTTTAATGAAGTTCATATTTTACAAACTTACCTAGGGCAATCATATGCATGTTTTGGTTAGCACAATTACACCAAAAGAAGGATGCTTTACCTATTTTTAACCTTTGTGCTCCAACTATTATGTATAAAATTTAGATTTTGATTGCAATATATTAATGAGAATTGTAATTGTTAGCTATCAATATGCCTCACAATTGAACCAGTATTTTAATGAAATATACTTCTAGGTCTCTTCACCACAGTTTAAATTTATTTTTCCAAATGAACAGCCTAATTGGTAATCAAAACATTATAAATTAGTGAGAATACATTTAGTATGTGCCCTCCATCCAAATTTTCTTATTACAGCATTAGTGTAATTACTACAGATCTGTCCATGCTTCCTTATGCTGCAAATATGAACATCTATGTCCTTGAAAGCTTGAGATTAAAACCCTGACAAACAGGAATGGCCCTTTCAAAGGCCTAAGCAACTGATCCTCCCTTAAACTGAGGAGAATTAAGGTACTTTGTCAAGGTAAGGGATGGAGTCCTTCCAACTGCACACATTTTACAGACCTTTCACTTTGCTGGAGTGGATTAAAAAACGTAGTCAGCTGAAGTCATTGGCTCCATGCAATTTTGTGTGAATAAATATTTCCTGTCAAAAAGTAAGCACTGATACTTTTTCTTTCACAGCATATAAAGGTGGTGAAATTATTATATCCATTTCCCTGAGCATGCAGTTACAATATTGATTTTCTTGTTTTCTACCAAAGTATTGTTCAAATTTATTATGAAGCAATATTTCCTCTGAAGAAATGAACTACATAAACCAGCAGGGTTTTCCAGTGTGAGATTTGCACTAAAAATACTGGTTAACACAAAAGCTCTGAAAATAGTGGGGGTGAGGAGCACTTTGTCTGAAGAGAGCTGAGAGCAACATGACACAAAGCACCTTTATGTTTCCATCTGGCTCTAAATGACATGTCTTTGCTCATTATTTTTTCTGCACATGAGCGCAACGAATTTGGTAATACACAGAAAGTATAAACCTTGCCCCAAACATTGTACAGCTCTGAAGGGAAATATCAAATATATTTTCATAATACTAATTTTACATTAAAGTTGAAGCTTTAGGTGTTAAAATATATCTAATTATTAATGTCACTTCTTTTTAAGTCTACAATTGAGATATCTATATTGCTATTGATGTCCATGTCCATACTTTGCTATTCCAGGGGATGTTGCAGAGCAATATAGCAAATACCTCAGTGCTATTTAGCAAATGAAGGCAAAATGAGTGACTCTATATGCATTTTCTGTAAATATTCAAAGTGCTTAATACTGGTAAGATGGCAATATAGTTTTTCAACAACTTCATAACTGGTGAAGTCCAGGCACATAACATTCCCCCTCTGAAAGAGGACATGCAAAGAAATTAGTGAGACATCACATTGTAATCAAAGAAACCAAGCTATTGTAAAAAATTAAACTTAGTCATTTTAAAAGGGAAGGACAGCATAGACAAACTAGACACAAGCACTAGATCATGTGGACAAGGAGAATGAGAGAACCACAACTCCTATAAACTACTGTCATTTACTCTGATCAGCTGAACTGAAAATCTGTGGATAGCAGATTTTGCATCAACATTTTCTGGCTTGTGCTCTAACACTGGAAGCAAAGAGGAAGCCAATTGGGTTCTTTTACTGTAGCTTCACAATTCCTGAAAGAGCACCAGAAAATCCCCCAAAACATTCCAGCTGTTGTCTTCTTCCTTAAATATGGCATCACTCAATAAGGGGAACCACTTGTTCTGCTCTTTGTTTTGACAAGCAACGGTGAAAAGTTTTCATGCAATGTTGAAATTAGCTCTTACTTCTAAGTCTTCCCCCTTTCACTTTGGTTTTATCATTGCTGGTTTTAATATCAGTAGTTGCATTATGCCAATAAAGAAAAAAGTGGAGCCTACATTTCACAAAGCATTTTGGTTGTTTTACATAGACATTTAGTAGGCTACTCCTCTTAGTGCAAGTGTATTTTTGATTTACTTGTATACCTGCTTGATCTTCCCTACTGAACTTTCTTTACCTCTTTCTTTTCTGTATTTCAAAGCACAGCAAACATTACCACTGATCAGCTAGTATATCTATAATGTACATAAAATATAAATATATACCGTTATCTGAATTTTTACTACAAAATTCATATATATCTTGAAATGGTATTGTGTGTGTATATATCTATATCTATATATATATATATATAAAATACTATATTTCTGAGTCTCAAAATTTTCTCTGTGTCTTAATTTTACATGATGAAATTCATTATTA
Source organism: Luscinia megarhynchos (assembly GCA_034336665.1). Lineage (NCBI taxonomy): Eukaryota > Metazoa > Chordata > Aves > Passeriformes > Muscicapidae > Luscinia > Luscinia megarhynchos. The sequence continues at coordinate 67,320,592 of CM067565.1, forward strand.
TTCCAACGGCCTGAGTCATATCTAATTGACACACAGGTTTTCCTCTTTCCTTCCAAAAAAGAAAGATAATTCTGTCAGCAGTGCTCATTAAAATATATCTGATTAAATTATCTCAAATAGTATTTACTTTATTATTCAATCTCAACCTCTTGAAATTAATATATTTTATTTATTTATTCAAGGCACTCAAACCTCACCATGAATTATTCATTACCTGAAGTGGAAATTGAGCCATCAAGTTTTTTTCTTTCTACTCTGTAACTCAAAGGTCACATGGTTCAAATGGCTTCAATTCTCAATCAGGTTGAGAGGCTTCAATCTGCTTGCAAAGTGGGATTAGCTTTCTATAGTACAATCTAGAAGAAATATTATTTCATAATTACTGTCCATCATGGCAAATTAGATAAGCCTCAAAGTGGTATTTCCATTAAAATTAGTTAATACACATATTTTTAAAATATTAAACTTTCAGAATATTTTTGTACTTTTCTCTTTTGTTTCCTTTTTCTTCCCTCAGTCTTCCCTCATTTTTTTTTTTCTTTTGTTATGTCATGTTGGCAAGGTGAACAGAGTAACAGAAATTAAAAAGGAAAGGAAAAAACACTAAACCTTTGAAAAAAAAGAAGCCTGTTGGCTGATTTTGTTAAACATGGGTTTCACTTGGGGAAAGAGGTTTGTTTTTCTCAGTTTTTATTAACAAAACTCTTTGATTCCTTAACAAACAATCATATTTTAAAATTATTTTAGTTTTAAGAATGTGCCTATTTGTCTTATATCTTGGAAAAAAATGGTTGTGCACATTCTCAGATGGTGGCACTTTTAAGAGTGCCTTTGTACATATCATTGGCAGGCATGGAAGAATATTTATTATTAGAAGCATGGGCACAGCATCTCAGATATAGAATGTAAGGGTTTATCTGGGGAGAATGCAGGGGAGGACACACATTATTTTCATCAAAGCAATATGAGCAACGTTTTACTGAATTACTGTAGTATGTCCAACTTGTGAACAGAAATCCACATGTACATCAGATGTTCTTGGGGATAAAAGGACATATTTACATGCATTTACACATCCATTAAAGGAGAAGCCTCTTCCACATACTGAGATATCTGATTTGTGTCCTTTTAATTGTTCTTGCCAAGCCAGAAAGGTTGCGAGTAGAATAATCAAGGAGTGTTCATTTTACTGTTCTATTTTCCAGATATATAGACAAAAAATTTAATTGAATTTTTAAAGTGCAACACTTTTTTTTTTTTCTATTTTGATTGCAATATCATCCAGATGCCCATTTGAAAGGGGGAATTTCATTAAAAAAGTACTTTTAGAAGGGCTGTTTAGGTCCCTGCTGTGGACCAGGACACCTTGCACTAGACCAGGCTATTCAGATCTCCAGCCAACCTGGCCTTAAATACTTCCATTGATGCAGCATCCACAACTTCTCTGAGCAACAGGTACCTCACCACTCTCACAGTAAAGAATTTTTTCCTAATACCTAATCGAAACCTATATTCTTGCTGCATGTAAAAGACTGAAATGGTTAATGGCTTAAGCATTGTTAAGAACACTGAAGGACTTTGCCCATTATGGCAAAACTGTATTAAGAAGCTCTGACCTCCAAAGCCCACAGACTCATTTGCTGAGGTTAGCTTTGCACACAGTCCTCCTCAACTCAAGGGGAAGAAAGTGAGTTTTTGAGGGTGTGATGGTATAACCCGTGATCAGTTTAAGACAGAAGGAGTAAACACCCATCTTCACTTGCACAAACTATCTTGGTTGGAAAGCTTCCCCCCTGCCCTATGAAGGCCACATACATACGGGACATTTACATGAGACACAGTTGAGGAGGTGTCACAAACCATCAAAGACCCCCAAAGCACCTCTCTGACTGATTCCTGAGGCCTTGCATCAGACTGCACCTGATCCAAGTGCTGCACAGATCCAGAGTCTGTTATGAGACTGCAGTATTTCACACACACCCCAAGGGAGGTATCTGGGTGTTTCCAACTCTCCTGAACATATACTAATCCGTCCTCTATGTCTCATGGGACCCTCACCACTGAGAAGAGCAGAAGAGGACTAAATGGACTCCATCAGAATCCATGGAATGGTGATATTTTTCTACTTACTCTACCTCTCTGTCACTCTCTTTCCCTCCTTGCTCTCTGTTTGCTATTTCCTTCTTTCTATCTCTCTCTCCCCCATCAAATTTACTGTTAAGTAAAATCTGTATTATTAATTTCAGTATATGGCCTCATTTGCCCTTAACTTGGGTAGAGGCATCTCTCTAATAGTTGCAATAACCTGATCTTAACACTGACTGCATTTTTTTTCTTTGAAAACAGACTGCCACTGGCTGTCTGGAGTCAAAGCTTTTCAATTCAGAATATTCAACAATATTCCCACTTGCTGCTGCTCTGCAAATTTTCCATGCAAGTCCTGCTGAAAGCTGTTTGAGAGCTTCCACTGAGTTTTCCAGTAGCTCCATTATGGTAATTGGAATCAGGAGTTATTTATTGCTGCCTACATTGATTTTGTATAACACAGAGATAAATGATACTGCTGGAGAATGTTGTTCCCTGGCAAATCAATTGAACTGTGCAACAAAAAGTCATCTGACTTTGCACTTTAAAATGCTGGGCCGTCAGTATTCAGACTGCATCTAACCTCATGATATTGTAATGGTTTTGGATGCCCAAATCATTCCAGGCTGATTCATAGAATTTTCCTTTACCAATCACTGCATGTGAGGATTAGATACTGCATACATTAATTCTGTTCACATACCAATTGTATTGTATGCAAATCTGAATAAACTGAAATGGTTGAAACTACTGCACTGGAATTGGGTCATCATTTAGGACAATTTAGGACAATTATTCGGACATCATTAAGAACATTTAGGAACCACAGTGCTGTCCTGCATGTCATTCCGGTGACCAAAACAATGTGTAAAAAGTACTAAGAAGCAAAATGCCAAGATCCATGAAGAGATAATAGTGATTTGGTGCTTTTACAATAGTCAGTCAGTGTTACACCATCCTACTCATGACCATGACCATGAAGCCCATTTTGCTTCTTCCACAGACACACCAGTATTGAGGGCAAACCTTCTGAGATAAGCACAAAACCATGAGTCTACTTTAGCCAATTTTTTGTGCTTTTGATTACTTCAGTGATTATGCAGAATGAGAGGAAAAAATGGTTTGGAAAAAGAGAAGAAAGGTTAAATTTTTGACTAGAACAAGAGTGACTTAGTTAATATATAAGGAAGAGATTTTCTCACTTTGGTACAGTCCTGAGGATGATGGTTGTCAATTGTCATTTCAGGAAAGATAAATGAGATACATTAGGACTTCACTGTTCCTCTGTTATTCTTTCCATTCCATACCCAGTTAGTGTATTCAGTTTATTCTTGATTCACTGCATTCTGGATATGACCCTGTAAAATCATTTTCTTTTTCTGAAATTCATCAACTCTTCTTAGTGTTTTGACATTATTCTGCAGTCTCTCTTGGGCTTCTGTGCAGGCAGAAATCCCTTGACCTTTTGCACAAATACAGTTTATTTATTTATCTTGTTCGCAACCAGGAACCACCTAAAAGTTATATTATACAATTTTTTAAAGATTAATTTAAAGTCATTAATCTATCTGAATTTTACTCTAGAATTTTCCATGGAAATCATTTATTCCAGAGTGATGATGCAAACTGAGCTGAGTGGAATTTCTTCTTCATGGCTTTCTGTGACCTATATGGGCCAGAAAAATATGTTTAAGCACCAACTCAGTTAAAATGGACTTAGGTTAATTTTTGAGAAAATATTCATAGTTTTCTCAGACTTATCAAACCAAAAATTTGTATTTTCAGGCTAATCCCCTACAAGTGCATTCTTATTCTAGTATTTCTCAGATTTCTAGGAATGGTGTTGCTTCTTTCTTCTTTCTTCTTTCTTCTTTTTTTTTCTTCTTCTTATTTACAGCTTAAAAAGTAAATTCCTGTTTATATCCTAATGAAGCCATGAAAAAGGTAAAAAACTATGTTTTTCAAGAGTATCAGACAATATCATCATTCCACCAGAACCCAAAGACAACACATGGTAGAGAAGGTAAATAATCTGCGTTGTGGTGTCTGAGACTGTTTTGAAATGCCTGTAGTAGGAATTGCCTTTGTGAGGCAAGATAATAATTAAAATCATTATGAAGATGGTGCTTGTAGATTTTTTCTTATAGACAAAGTTCTGATGCTGGTTACTGTAGAAATACAATGGGAGTCAGGCAGTTTGGTGTAGCTCTGTTGGAGAAGCTACAACACTTATATAGATGGACACAGAATGGTACCAAAAAATGCTACAGGCTTCTTCATGGGGCTGGGTGAAATACCTGCAAAATTTCCTGCTGCTCATTCACTACTGAATCATTTGGAGTAGGATGGAATTTAGACATTCAAATACAAACCAGTTACTTTGTAAGACATTTTGCTTTCAACTACTAGCAATCAAAATCCGTCAGTGCTTTGTTTCTCTTCAGATTTTACCAGCTTAAATTGCACTTCAATAGTCTTACCTAGAGAATCCCAAATCCCAATACCACAGTAGGATCCAGAAACAAGAGATACCACTGCCAAAATCTCTTTTGGGAGCTCAATCCAGCAAGAAAGTGTCCAGTTACATTCAATGTATCACAGATTGCTGTTTCAGTTATCACTTTCGAAATGTTACCTGGAGGAGGGAGTGGGGGTAGGGGTGTAACATTTCTTTTTCTGTGATTGCCTCGTGGCTGGAGCACTCCCCGAGGGACAGCCAGTGCTTGATTCCCTTTTCTTCCTTTGGAGTTTAGTTCACACACCCAGACTCCTGAGGAGACAAACAGGGAGGTCCTGTGCCTGCCATCATCATTCTGACAACGTACTGTGAGGAAGTGACAGTGGAGCAAGAGTAAGACTTTAGCTCCTGATTCAAATATTTTTCCAAATAAACACTTAGTTATAAAACAAAGATGTCAAAATACTTAGCTGTAATAAAATACAAAGGAAAGAAATTGTGTTCTGAAATCCCCCTTTTAAAGAGAAAAAAAGAGAGCAGTTTACCTAGATTAAAACATGCCCATGTAGCATCATCTGTCCTAAAGAACTGGCAAAATAATTGAGTTGAACCAATTTATTTCAACGTCTGATTACCAATTCCAGCTAAGGTTGGAAAGGAACAAGGAAATGTCCCCTAAGACTAATACCATCCCAACAATTTGGGGGTCTGTCAAAGCAGTGATTGGCACATGGCTGAGTGTCACCTGGAAATCATGCAGACCTTTCATCCAGAGCCATGAGGAACAGCTCAGGGGACAAGGACAGCAATTCATTTCTTTGCCATCTTATATTCACACTCTGCAGTCAGCTATGGTTATGTTTTGTTTCGATGGTTATTTGGGGTATTTTCTGTTCATTTTATGTTCTGTTTACCAACTGTAGTGTCAGAATATGTCCTGCATAACTGACACTAAGATTATTTGACTTGGGATTTGAATTGGCAAGTACCAGAATCACTGGGCCAGAAATGCCTGCAATGTATGTTCTTTGCCCAATAAATAGTAACAGATGCTCATCTGCAATAAAATAACTAGAGCATCACACTACATAAAATATACCAAAAGCACAAAATATGAGAAATTTTCAAACCTTTATTAGGCTAGTTACCTCCTCCTTGTAAAATTAGTATACTCAGGAATGAAATTTTATTTAGAAGAAATATTTAAATTATTGGGTAACTAGGTTATTTCCATTTCTATATTTTTTAGCCCATCATTTGTCTTAAATTAATTTCATATTAGTTGAATAATCTCCATAATACTTTGCTAATTCAGCATTGTCCCAAAATTACAAATAAGCTACTCCATGTTCAGAGACTTTTAAATCAACATTTCCAAAATTTTCGTCCTAAAATGAGATAATTAACACATGGGTTTGAGGAGTTATTGATCCATTTCAATATTTTCTGAATGCATAGAAGTTGTTATTCAAGTCAATTAGAATTCCTGACATTCAGCTGCTGTAAAATTCAGGACACATTTTGTAGTGAAGGGTCAAGGAAGTTTCCTTTTTTCACATGACAACAGTTGTTACCAAATACTTTTCTCTTGGGACATCATAAGGCTTTGCTCCTTCCCTAAGCCTTGAAATTAAACATAGCATTTAAACCAGGTATATATATAAATATAAAAATAACAATGCATATTTGTTGGTTTCTTTTTGTGTGAAATTTAATTATACTGATCTTCAAATGCCACAAATTTCCCCCAGAATGAGGTTGCCAATAAGCTTGTAGGTTTTTTGGTTGGGTTTTTTTGATACATTACCAGAGAAGCAACAAGTTTTACATAACAGATCTATTTCGTCTCTTTGTGTAATTCTAAAACAAATTCAGTATGCTTCAGGAAAAAAATCATAGAGGTAGGAAAAAAACCCAAATGCTAACATAGCAGAGTTAGATCTCAGGCAAGATGTCTTGCAAGTCCTTACTCAGTCAGACAGTTTTGTTATTGATGTATTGATAGGACTATCAGGCCTGAGGAAAAAACCAGAGCAACACCATTAGGCATTAATCTTTATGAAAGTCAGAACATTGTTTCATCAGAGCACAGGCATTTCTAGAGTCTATCAACTTTCTAGTGGAAGCCACAGGTGATTCCTTACAGTTCACAAGCTGAATTAACAAACTCAGCTTAACTGTGATGGTTTCAAGCGAGGGCAGGTTTTGAATGCCAGAAGAATGATTTTCACTTGCAAAAATCACTCCTCACATTCAAAAATCCCCAGATAATCCAATGCTTTATTTTATTTAATGTAAACTGTAAACTGGCCTGACCCTTTTGGTTAGTCCTTCTAAAAACAGCAAACTGTAACATTTCCCTGTGCCTTACTCTAATGATGTGCAACACAACCTGAATCAGAAAGCAGCACACAGTCAGGAGACAGAACAAGAGAGAGGGCATGTAGTGTTCTAAATGCCTTTGCAGCCCTGTGAAAGCTTTCTTTAAATAGATATTAGATTAGATGATAAGTTTCCTTCTTTAGTTTTTAAGTGTGTTTTTGTTGTTTTGGTTTTGGTGGTTTGTTTCTTGGTTTTTGGGATTTTTTTGGTTGTCTTGTTTTGTTTGATTTTGTTTGGGATGTGCCTGGGGTTTTGTTGGTTTTGTTTTGGCTTTGTTCTGCATGAGTTTTTTTGTTTTGTTTGTTTGGGGTTTTTTTTTTTGGTTGGTTGCGTTGTTTTGTTTAAATAAAATATTGTCCAAGTGGTTCTAGTAATTTGGACTCACTTTGGCTTAGAAAGTCCAAGGGAAATAAACAGAAAAATCTATTCAATTTTCTGTATAATATCTGTCATCTCTTCTGCACTGAACTGATTTACAGGAAATACAGGCTTTAGATATTTCTTCAGAAAATGTCCTGACTTTTAAGAAAAAAGTGGGGTAAAGGAGCAGGCTCAACAAATATCTCTGAGGAAGAAAACAAGCACTATAGGAGGATGGACTATATACTATTCTGGCCCATAAGGAGAAAGAAATTTGGGTTGTTCTGAAAGAAATAATGAACTGCCCAACAATTCAGCCTGGATTCTCTTTAGGTGTCCTCTGCAGCACTCCCTGCTGTCAGGTGTAGGAGTCCTGGGGTGCAGTGGTGGGAAGGATACTCTTCATACACAAACTTCTTTCATTCCACACTGCAGATGTCGTGAATGTTTGCTCTTCAAACCAGAAAAACTGAATAATGGGATTGAACAAAACAATTTTCTTGATATCCATTCAATATAGGCCAGCATCAAGACTATGTGTTGAAAGAACTTTCCTCTTCATAAAAGAGTTTGTTGCAGGGGTGTAAGTTTAGCTCTTTTTGTTGAATCCTATAAAGGTCTCCTTTAGAAGACTAAACAATTTTCTTCTCTGTTTTTAATGAGGAATACTAGCAAATTAACAAATAATTAATGACAAAAAAATTAGTGAAATAAATCACAGGCTCAATGAAAGCAAAACTCTCAAAAAGGAGATAATATAAAAGTACTGAATTAAAGATAAAAAAAAAAAAGATGGGAAAAAAAGATGGGAAAAAAAGAGAAAGAAAACTTTCAACATAAAACTGAAAGTTCCATATCATAGGTGCATTTCTATCTGAGTGTTTAACATGCATTTTGTGTCTGAGAAAAAGAAGGCTTGGTATCAGAAGAGCTTTGGTAGTCTCAAGAATCACACAAACACTAACTGTAACACAGTATATGATTCAAAGATCAAAATCCATACGTGACTGTGTCACATCTTAAAACAAATTAAAGCTTATATTCACAAAGCAGAAGGAAGCAATAAAACATAATTTTCCTACCTATAAGTCAAACATGTCTTTTGCAGTTTCTACTGCATAACATTTAGCACAAAACACACACTTTAGCATTACCTACCTCAGGATGCTCAATAGGATCTCACCTGCTGATTTTCCATATAAGATATTTTCCATATAGGATACAAGTCATCAGAAAAACTGCAGGTGTAAGACACAAATCATCAAAAACATAATTTTAGAGTTTGCATATATGCTTGAAATGGTGGATAAAAAAATAAAAAAATCAACAAAATTATCAAAAGAGAATTCTAAAAAGCTGAACTAACCTGCTTTAAAGTTAGGGGAAAAGCAATAGGTTTTAACACTTCTTTGCTTTCAAGAGACTGCAATGCTACTGCCACACACTGTCAAGGTGAAATGGTAGTCCAGCAAATGCAGTAAATACAAGAAGTTTCTGAGAAGCTTTTTCTCCCTTCTTCCTGCCTTCTGCTGAAGAAGAAAGAACAACAGAGCAGAAGTACTTTAGGCCAGTTTAAGAATTCTGTGTGCAATTCTAGAGCAATAATCTCCACATTTCTGCTCTAGTCAGTGCACTAACCAAATGCTATTTTCTCTCACTTTGTTTTTCATGTTTCAGAAACAATTCCTCCCTAGCCTTTTGCCAGGAGCCAGACAAGAGTGACTCATATGTTCTGGGATTTAAAAGGCATATTCTGTAAGCACAGTTAGTGAGTCTTACCTGCCAAAAATAAAGCTCCCCTAAGTTTCTTCAGAGATGAGTTGTCCAGTCTCCCTTAATATCCTGACTTCAAGCACAGAATTGGGATTTACAAGTGTTTTATCTTTCTTTTGTTTGAAATTCTTTGTTTTGAACTTCTTGAACTTCTGAACTTATGTCAAAGTGAAACAGCTGTGTTGGGCCTGACACCAACTCTACAGAAGGAGAAAAACTAGGAGGAGGTCAATGCCATAGCCTATAAATGGCACTCAGGATGTGAAGAAGTAAATATATGGTTGTTCACTTTTTTTGACATTGGGAGGAAATATGTTTTAAGACATTGAATACTATGGTCCCTGTGCATAGTTTCCATAACTAGACAATTAGGTAATTGCCCCTTACTCCTAGCTCAGAAGAAAAAAGACATCAGAATCAGAATTTCCCTTAATGCAACATCAAGAAAAACATTGGGCCTGACCCAGGATTTTTAATGTTCTCTGTCCTGAACCTTGAAACTCCTCTAAACACAAAAAGAAATCTTTCTTGTTATGCACTGTTGTGTAGCTCTCAAAAATGTGTCAGCTGAGATAGCTGGAATATAATCTCTTCTGGGCACACTGAATTTTACCCCGTGTAAGCCTGAGTACAGTCTAAAGAGGGACCATAGAAGGCATGGCTTGGCAAAGAAGCACAGAAAGGAAAGCCTTTTATAGGATCAAAACTAATACACGTTTGCAGTGGGAAAAAGGTAAAGTAGCTCAAAGCTCCACTTTAGGACAATATTGCCACATGTTTATATCTCAGCTAATTTGCTGAAAGACATGTGAAGTCTTATACACTTTCTTTTACACTGGGAGAAGAAATTGTATCATGAGCAGAATGATTGCAACATCATTACAATTATTAAGACTATTATTATACACCATGGCTTATGGGGAGGATTCTTTCTAGCACTTATGTCTGCATCTATTTCTATTAAAGAGAAATATGTTCTTGTAGTAGTTCAGGAGAAAGAAGTGCAAAGAAATATTATATATAAGAATAGCATTCGGTATTTTTAGGATAAATTCAGTGCAAATTTATTTCTCTTGCTCACCTGAGATCCTTTCCTCTTCAAAGCTGACCTGAATACTAAGTTCAGCAACAGGAAAAGTTCAGAAGCAGTAGGTGTTTTCCTAAATTGAACTCTGGTGAGTGTTTTACAGTTCATTGCACAAGCAGTTATTTACTCACTTATTTTTCTATTTATTTTTTCCTCAAGTGACCTTTCTTTTTAGGAACTTCTAAAGATTATTTTGTCACAGAAAAGTTGTCTCTGTGCAGTGGTTTGTGCAAAGATGCTGCCATACAGAAATCAGCAAATTGTAATACTTTACTCCTTTGTCTTTGCATCCTCTGGAAATCCAGAAATGGAAGAGATGCCAACAGAGAACACTGGCACTTTGTGGCAGTCTAATTCCTTTGGACACCACATGGGAAGATGCTACTGTTGAAACATAGTTCTGGTCATGTCCATCCAATTTCTCCTTTACAAAAGCAGCAGGTAAGTTGCCTTTCTGTTGGTAGAGAAAAAGCTCACTGAACTGGCACTTAAGCCCTTGATCGGGGCTCAGCATTACTGCATAAATTAAATTACTGCATAAATCACTGCTGAATGACTCTGCTACAAAGTCTTAGCATACTGGACCTCATTTCAGTGAGAAAGATAGCATTTTTTTGGTGCTCATCTACATTATTTGGAACAATATTTTGCGATTTTCCTTGGAAAGTTCAGGCATAGCCATGCATCATCTCTTTAATCTTAGGATGAATCCAGCTGACCTCAGTACCCCTTGGCTGGAAACCTGACATAGCAAAATACCTAAACTGCCTTTGTTCAGATCCAGATTTGGGTTCAAATCATGGCATTTCTAAGTTTAAAAGTGCATGTCAAGCATGCAATAATAGTGTAAAATATAATCATTAGCTAACATTTTGACAATGCCTCCAATGTGAGAATTAATGCAGTTAAATCAAGTATGCTAACAAAAGCCAAGAGAACAAAAAAAACAAAGAAAATGCAGCTGTATGGAGATTCTCCATTCTGTTGTAACATAAAGGATTTTAGGGCTTTGGACTGGAGGTGAGAGTACAAAGTACGTATTTTATACTGCAAAAATCACAAATATTCTTGGACTTTTGAGCAGCATTTGAAAAAATATTTATGAAATGTCAAGTATATTCATATAAAAATGTCACAGGACTTCTGAGAATCAATGATACTCTGTATTATTGCCTGATTTTTTTAGGCCAGCATTTAAATGTTTTAGACCATGTGTATTCATGGTAGAAAACAAGCATGATCTTAAATTTTGAGTGATGCCAAGTGCCACAATGAAAATTAAGGGCAGTGCTTTGTCTTTGAGCATTAACTCTCTGGAGAACATCATTAAATTCTCTGATAAGAAGAGCAGAGCCAATAACTTTTTCAGATGTACTGTAAAACATATTTAAGTTTAGATTTTAATGTCAGCAGCTTCAGAAACATGAAGTCCCATTAAACAGAACTCTCCAATAATTCAATTTTCCTCTCCCACAGTAAAGACACCTGCTAACACTAAAATGAGCTAAAATGAGCTATGCCTTATTTTCTCAGCTAAAGGACATAGGATGTTTCATTTTCTCAGCTAAAGGACATAGGATGCCTTCATATGTGTTGGACTTCTCCAGCAGCCTGACTACAGCATCCTAGCCTCACGTCTAAGAAAACATCTAAGAAAAAGACCAAAAATTAAATAAATAAATATAATTCATCCATATGATTACAACACACTTGCATTCCATGAAAAAGGATGCTTTTTGATACATAGGCATGTATTTCATGCCTATTTAAAATAAAGATATTCCCAAGATGACGTGGCTTGCATATGAAAATATTCTGTAACTGTTTCTATTTTAAGAACACCTTTCCGCAGATATTTGCTGATTAGTCTTGGTTTCACCATAAACTTTTAAAACAATCCTTAGTTTTAGATTATGTTCCTGAGTTTGCAGTCTTTTTCTCCCTTGTTTAATTTTTCAGTATATTTTCCTCACCGGTAGCATTGCTGGCACTAGCTGCCATGAATTTCTTTATCCTTAGGGCCTTGCCACGCCCACAGCTAATAATTCAACCAGTATAGATTGATAAGAAAAGACTGTTAGCAAACAATAGAGCACTTCAGAAGGATGCCACAGACATCAAAATTACAACTTGTAAACAAATCCACAAGACAAGTATTCCTGCCTTTTATTCTGTTTCCTCCTGATATTTTAGGAAATGAGAAGTGGCAGGAATACTAGCAGAAATAGTGTTTTAATCACATACTAGACTAGCCATAATCTGAATTTGTATTTGTTATCATGGTTATTTGCATAACAGTCTAAGAACAGAATGGAAACAAAATAAAGTGAGTTATGTGCCCATTGAAGACTATGTAACCCAGCTCAGATACTTGCAACTCTTTCCTCTCATTTGGTTTACAATCCACATCTTAATCTCCCAGAGGTAATAAGCTGTTTTGTTTTGTTTTTTTTTTCCTGACTTCATAGTGCTGTGGATCAGATCATTACTGTCTGATAACAGCCAAGGAAAATGGTGAAATTTATAAAGCCTTCAGGTATGAATTAAGGCAATTAACATTGCATTAGCAGCCTTTGAAAAGAATCCCCAGAGATATTCTCTGATATCCCAAGCCATTTCTTTACCCTTTCTTTCAGCTGTCTGTAATAACCTAACCAAGAGAGGGGATTGAATGCCTCGGTCCCAAAAGGATAAGTTAGGACACCCTTTTCCTAATGAAAGTACAGTGACATCACTTACACAACCTTCAGAAATGGGAACTCAGCTCTCATCATTGTGGTGGTGACAGCTTGTATTTGAAGCAGTCCCAAGACAATTTCTTTTTATCTTTATTCTCAGCTAATCACAGGGACAAGTTCCTGGGTATTCATTTTAAAATGCTGCAATAACTCCATAACAGTAAACATTCACTTTAGAAGGACACAGGAAATACTTTTTCCTTTCCATAGAAGAAGGTGAGTTACTGGTGGAAAACCACTGAAAGCTCATATACTTTTCTCCAAAAATCATGAAACTTAAGCTTCAAGTTACTACCATTAACAGCTCCTGCTTCTTTCTCTGGACAGACCCTTGTGATTGTGCTGCTGCTCAGTGTTTCAGCCTTTTTGGTTAGGACACACACCAGAAACAGTGCAGTTTTGGTATTATACAAGGGTACATGAGACATAGCTGACCTCTGTTACACAGATGTCCCCATGATTGCATGAGGATCTAGCTCTGGGATTTTTTTTCCCTTTAAGAAAGAAAAAATGAAGTTATTTACAGAACTGTTACTAAAAAAAAAAATAATAATAAAAAAAAAGGCAACACAAAAAAAGATAACAACAATAACAAAAAAACCCACCAAATAAAACCAGCATAAAATAAATAAATAGATATTTTTCCCCCAATCCTATACCTCCTAGTCCTAATCAGTTTGGAATATCCATGGGTTGCAGGGAGAAAACCTGAATCACCCATTATTGCCCTACCACATCCCAAAAAACCCTTTCAATGCAAACCAAATATTACATCTCCGAATGAATTAGAAAGCAGGTCTTGCCCCATTCTACATGCTGGCTACATTTTTACACTAAATCATGTGCAGAAAAGGTACAAAAAGTCATCAAATGAGAGCAGAATATCACAGAGGGGCTACCAAACCCCAAGTATTCTTGCAAATACTTTGTGTCTTCCTCTCAAAAACATTCCCAAAATCTCTAAGATGAAAAACTCACAGAATTTTTAAAAAATCATGTTACTCCTGCAGTTTTTCTATTGGCAGGTAGTCCTTGATGCAAATCCAAAATGTTCTGCTCACCATTTTTCTACTTACTTGACATGATTTGCTTAAAATCTTACCCATTATACATTTATGTATTTGTCATTTCTCTGTTTTTTCTGCTCCTTTGCCAGTTGTCAGTGTTACATTAAGCTGATGGTGTGGAAATTTCTGGATAATTAGCTTTGGGCAACAACACATTCACTGCTGAGTGATGAGGGACATGTAAAGAGGCTTCAAAAACAGAAGGAAGGAACACAGAGATAGTCAGGGTCTCTACAAAGGAGAGATTTGGATTGCTCTCCTTGAGGCAAGGAAAGCCATGCTGTAGGCTGTGAAACTGAATTAAAAATGGCAAAAATGAGTTGGTGGGTTTGGGCTGTTTTATCCAGGTTTTCTCTCACAGAGGCTTGGGTGCATTGGTGGGACTGGGGTCTTCATTAGCTTTTATGTCTGGTCACTTAACACCTGTGTTATACAGCAAAGTGAACAACATTTCAAGGAGGACTTTGTCAGCATTCTTCTTTTCTTCAGTACAGCATATTATAAATTCTCACTGGCATAGGCACAAATCCATAAATCCACATCCTGTGGATTACATACTCAGCCAGTAGATTGGAACACAGTATGGTTTATATCTAGAGCTGTATATTTAGGAGAGATTCACATGAGCATCTCTAAACTGCTTATATATAATACTTGTGCTGCTGTTTCAGTCTATTGAAACTTTATAAAACTGCAATAGAAACTTTGTTCTTGATATCCTACAAAATAATTGTGATTAAAATTCTTTCAATGGAAATTTCCTTGCCAATTTTAATAATAACCATAAGTAGATTGAAATATTTGATGTAGCTTTGGAAGCTCCCAACTAAAAAAATGAAAAATATTTAACATACTTTTCAGTAAGAAGTGGACACGTGTTAATAATTTTGCCATCATTTTAAAAATCTGTTGAAAATAAATAGAATATCTGAAACAAATGTCAATTCAGGTAACTCTGACTATATTTATTCTTCTACTATTTCCCTGAAGTCAGCTGTATAGCAGTACTATCTTTGTTTCTGTTTCTGTATTCCTGCTGGTTAATCTTCATCTGTAATCATGAAATCTCCCTTTGTAGCAAGAAAACACATTGTGAAAAATGAAAGGCTATGGTTTAAGGAAAAGACAAAAAATACTTTAAAAAATAGCTGTTTTTAACAGAAAAATGAAATAGTTGTTATTAGCACAGCTGAAAGACTAAAATCTCTGGAGAGTATTCAGACACAGTTCAAAACCTTCAAAAAGCAAATCATTCCACTGTGACAGGATGACTTCTATTGATCTAATCTGGGTGTACCTCATAATGATGGAGATGGGTACAGGTTTCACTGTTTGTATTAAATAAAATTGGTCTTCAATTTCTGCAAGAGGATTTTGCACTAAAAGGAAAAAATCTTTTGCCTGTGTCCTAGAAAAGGAACAGACTTTCTAACATTTTGATCTCTGGTTTTTTCAGTGTGCCTTGAAGATTTGCACTGTAACATTTTGAACCTTTATCCATTGTTCAGCCATGACCTGTCCAGTGCTTCCATGATTGATCTCCTTATATCTCTAAATTCAGGTCTTCCACAGGCTTTTGAAGACCAAAAGAGAAAGAAAAGAGTAGAGCACTGCAGGGTCAGGGGCAGCACTCCAGGGGTCAGCAGTATTTCTCACTTACATTAATAGTCCAGCATCCCTGAAAACTCAGTGGAGTGTTTTAGCAGTAATATGAATATGAATTTACAGCCAAAAAGATCACCTCCTTGACATCCTCTTTGTAAACTCAGGTGAAAGAGAAATTTCAGTTCCTGCAGAGAGAAGGGAGACTACAGCAGTAACTGCAAGATGGTTTCATTACAGCCATGAGACCAGTTCTTGGAATCCTGCCCTAGAATCCACCTTCGACCAGGGGCACCATCAGCCTGGTCTGGGTTTAACACTGCTCAGAGGAAATCCCTCTGTTAAGCACGTGAAATCTGCTTCAAATATCTTTGCAAGATGTACTGAGAGCAGCTTTGAGAATATTGGGAGGGGAGAAAAACGGCAAAAGCAAACCTTAATAGGGTTTGCTAAATATATTTAATGTACAAACATAGCAGTCCTGGATAACTCATCATCCAATATTCAAAATGCATAAACTGCTCTGCTTAAGACCCTCTTTTGGCTGAGCACTCCTTTGAATTGGGAGTGCTGGTTCATACCAGGTCACAGCAGCTCTTATGCTTCCTCCTGGAACAGACTGTCTGTTTACTAAACTAGGACTGGTCTCAGAGTGTAAAACATACATATGAGCCCTACCTTGCAATTTCATTGTGGTTCCTTAGGAGTTCATCCTTGTTCTTGATCTGACAGCTCCTGTCAGTAAGGACAAGGATGGCAGTTTTCCCCAAGATTTGACATGCCGAAGATCAGCTCACAAGAGGCACACAGA
This sequence comes from Luscinia megarhynchos, assembly GCA_034336665.1. Classification (NCBI taxonomy): domain Eukaryota; kingdom Metazoa; phylum Chordata; class Aves; order Passeriformes; family Muscicapidae; genus Luscinia; species Luscinia megarhynchos. The sequence goes on from CM067565.1 coordinate 67,336,955, forward strand.
TTTTAGTCTTCCATCAGAAATACATTCAGTCACTTAAAGTATACCCTACTGTCTTAAGACATTTTTTACCCATTAAAATACACTGAATGTTGAAAAGCAGCATTTTAAAAGGAAATAAAAAAGAAACATGCCTTCACCCCTGTAATTGAGCATGGCAGCTTTAAAGTGTCACAAAAACTCAGAGTAAGATCTCAACGTAGACAAAAGTTGTAATTTTTGGTATCTGAATCATATACTTTCTCTATCTACTAGTCCATTATAAGAATGCAAAATAACTGACTCTATAACATGACATCTTTCTTGTGGATCTCCCTCCCCCCCAATTTCTACTGTATCTATCTTCTTACCATATCTATTGGATCAAGAGTTTCCAGTTGCATTATATGTAATTCATTGAGAAAACTTGACTTTTCTTTCAGTATTTTTCTTCATTTATCAGATTAGAAAACAGGAGACACTTAGGGAAGCAGAAAATCAAATTACTTTTGGAGGGTTTATGTCTAAGGACTGAGACTACAGATGTTTTCAGAAAGTAACTTTTTAGAGGATAATCCTCTCTCTACACAAAGGCTTTATAGCATCTCCATATAAAACCACACTGAAAGTTAAAAAAAAACCAAATCAAAACAAAAAGAATTCCCTAATGTAACATTGAGCTTACTGAATCAGATAAAATTGTATTGTTGAAGGATGCTTTCACTAATTGAATGAGAAAGTGATATCTTCCTTTTCAATTCCAGGATCACTAGATCTAACTCTGTGCATACAGAATATATTTAATTATCAGTGCTAAAGTATTTTATTCAAAGGTTAATAACAAATCTATAAAACATTCCTGAATAAACTTCACAAGCTTGCCTAACTATTTTCCCCTGATCAGTCTTTTCCTTGGTTATCATCTTTTCTCATTTGCTGCTGGCTTTCCATTGTTCACGTGATTTTAAAGATTTCTTTCTCAAGTTGTTTTCCTCAACTACATTTTTAATATTGTCAGGAAAACATGAATTTGTGCTTGTTCACCTTACCACAAACATCTGTCTTTGTAACCCCAGATACCTCATACCTTTGATGGTCTTTCAGACCTTCTTGTCAGACAGAAGATGGTCTGAAAAGCAGGAATAAGTACTTCAGAACAACCTATTAGAGGATGATTTTTGTGTGAGAGATGGATATGCATAATTCTTAATAGGAGACAATAGATCCTTTTAAATATTCATGTAGAAGTTCTAAACTGCATCCCAAAATGATATTGATCTTATTTAGGTCTTTTAGATCTTTGGCTGAGGTATATTACTGTCTGCCCTTATGAACTCCTTGGCCCTTTATCCCTGATAACTCTGGCTCACTTTGCTACAGAGCATAAGGCACATGGTTTTAATATTCTTACTGATCAAACAGAAACTGAGGCAACCCAGAACAACTAGTAACCTTTGCATTTTTAACTCTATAACTTTTCTATTCTGTACATCTGGCAAGGGAAGATCTGAACATTGCTTCAAACATAAAATTTCTTTTCAGATGCATTTACTGCAAGGAAGGTACAGTATTTCCCTGAAAAATTCAATTTAATCTCTTATAATCTGTTTCATAACAGTTGCAGAAAAACTTCTTTCACTGATTTTTTTATTTTATTTTTTGATACAGAGGGAAAAAATCACTATTACTATGCAGCTAATAATTGACTATTTCCTTTCCTCAATAGCAGTCATCTGCTTTGTTTTCAAGGTTTTCATTTGCCACATAGATTTAAAGGTACATGTGTAAGAAACTTTCCCCTGAGAAAAAATTGCAGTTTTGAAAGTAAACAAACTGTCAAAAAAAAAAAAAAAAAAAACCAAAAAAACCCACAAAAAACCAAAAACTCATCAAAAGCTTATAGGCACTTTTTTCCCCCAAGCAAAAACTTATTCTGCTTCACAGCATATCTCACACTACCTGACAGGAATCTTTCCACTAAAAGAAAGATATCTAATCCCACTCGGAATATAACAGAGCACCAGGAGAAAAGGAAGGAGTTTACTAAAAGTGCATAAACACAAACTAAATCACAAAGTGCTTTAGGCTGAATTATTCCTTTGCAGTTTATTTGTAAACATATGCACTGTGTCCAGGCTGAAATACTGATGTGTATTTTTGCAGTTAAACTTCTGTCTTCAATCAGAACAATCACAATCTCAATAAGAAGCACCTCACATTCAAACATCCATTGTGTGATGGTTAAATGGGGTTCAGCTTGTAGCAGCAATATAAATTATTGACTGTGATCTAGGCAATCTGCTCAGTTGTTATAGTTCTGTAAAAATATTTATTGTGGGCATCACACAGCAACTGAGAAACTCCTGTCAGAAACAACTGTCAAAAACTCCTAATCAGTAGCTAGGGCAGTAACTAGTTAGTACAATAGTAGTATAAAGTAACATAATTTATGATATGTTATTTTACACCAAGGGAAATGTTGACAGGGTAAAACAGACACAGAACAGTTTGACTTAATCCTCATTTCTTGAAATAGTAATTATGGACAAAAGGGTGAAAAGCCTACTCAGTGGCCCATTAGGTAACAATACAAACCATTCTGTAATGCAGAGTATCCAATTATATAGCTGATCCTGAGCTGAACTCGGTACATTCATTGTGCCTGTAATTCACCTTCTGCAGGTATAAGAACACATTTGAAACAAAACTGCTCTAATGCAAGGATGCAGATTTCCTAAATTCCAATCCAAGGACATTGAGAAATACCAGTGTGTTTTCTAATATGCTGCTTTAGTCAGCAAAAGTAACAGTGAAAGATTTAATTAATTCATAACTACATAGCTAATTGCCCCCGTGACTGCTGCAGTCAAACTACCTCTTTTTGCTGGTGCCAAGCTCAGGGTTGGGACGATACTCTCATATTTACAAATTTTCATCTTAACTTGTTAGGCAACCATTACTTCTCTTTTCATTCCAGATAAATCTCAAAAATTTTCAGCATATTTTGCCATTCCAAAATTTTTCATGCAGAGATTGATCTGAATTCTGGTCTCTGTCTTTTTGTTGTTGGTGGTGGTGGTGTTTTTTTTTTTTTTTCCCTCACAGAAGTGTTTGGCTCATGGCTTGAAAACCTGGAGTCTATAAATGGCCCTGAAAAACAAGCAGCAGCAAACTGCCTCGGCTTTTTCCACATAGTGTGACAGGTCACTTAAATTATGGAGCGTTAGCTAGTCTTCATGCTAGATGATTAAGTCATTTTGGGTAACTATAAAGAATTAATCATAGGCAGAGAGAGATGAATATCTGAAAATATGTGAAAAGATAAGCCTGTTTCCAGTGTTGGAAGCAAAGGCCTTTTTATTTGCATGGCAGCTGGCAGTGAGGGCAAGGGCTGACCTTCTGTTCCCTGAATTATGTTAAATAACAGCCTCTTGTACTGCTACCTCATACAGGTGGGAATTTCAGTTTTCCTATGCTGCTAACTTTTCACCAACCCTCTGCACTTCCCCCAAAATCTGTACTGCTTTTTACATTGGGTCAAAATACGTCTAAACACACAACTCTTCCTGTTCAAGAAGTTGCATGAGTCTTGGGAATATGGAGTCTAGGTCCAGCTACAGGCTTTACAGAGGACTGCTACTGAAAGAACACATCACTTTGTAGCATATAAACAAATTCTCTTATTTTTTAGAATAGCAAGGTACAGTATTAAATGTATAGAAATTTCTGTTGTCTGAAAACCACCAACTGGCTCTACTTTTTTATAATGTTCACCCTACAAAAAGTCCAAAGAATATTCACATGGATCTCACAGTTTAAGGTTATACAAGTCCTTGCTGGAATATTGGGTAGTTAATCTACACAAGTATTACATTTCTATTATTTAATATTTTCAACTGCAAATATAATTGAACATTAGTTGCAATTATTTATACCTTAACCATGCAGAAGGACTTTTTTGCAAAGAAACCGCTTCATGAAGGAAACACATGAAGAAAACATATTTTCTCTGGCAAAATGGGGTCATTTATCCTGAGGAATAGAATAGAGTTCATCAGAATAATCTCCTTATGTCTGATTTCTTTTATTTGGTTTGGACCCATTCACTCAATGCATATTGCTTCCCTCTTACAACCAGGGATTTCTATTTCTTTCTCTTCGATGTGAGGTTACTGATGCATTTGAGATGCTGGTAACAGATGCCACTTCATAACAATGTTGTCTGATCTTCAAAACTGGCAGAAAGTCCTGTTCCTCTCTTCCCAGAGACATAGAGAAAACTCAGGAAACAGTGGTTGGACCTCCACCGTCCAGCTCCAGCAAACCTTGGCCTGAGACCAGCAAGACAGAAATTGAGGTGAGTGCATTTAACCTTGTGGCACCCTTCCCCAGAGCCTGAGCAAGCCCTTGCCAAGGCACTGCTCCTCACAGCCCCCCTGTCCACCCATCCCATGGCACAAGAGCCCCTGCACCACTGGGCTCCCAGCCTCCAGATACACAGCAACACTGGATCCCAGCTGGGAACAATATCTCAGCGCCTTCTTGCTCATGCAGTAGCTACTGGTGTCCCAGCTGGAGTGCAGACTGTCACTGAAAGACCAATCAGTTTTCCACCTACTTGCTTGCAGCAGGGGTTACCCCTTCCCATCAGCTGGTGTGGATTTCTGTGCAAACAGTTCATTTGGCTTAGTGTCACACTGGCAGAGAATCCCACTGGACCCTCTGTGACCAGAGTTGAGGAAGATCCCCCTCCCCTGCCCCCAGTATCACTTTTCTGGGATATTTCCTCTCATCTGTGATTGATGCTGTTCCTTCCTGACAGGTGGAACGAAAGGTGAATGTGCTGGGATATTATTTACCAAGCAAAATGTCATGAGGATAAATTCCCTAACTGTCAAAACTTACTCAGAAAAGTCCTGTTAGACTCCTTTAGGTGGGTGAGATGAATATTAGCATCTGGGGAATGCTCCAGTGAAAAGGATTGACAGTTTCTATTGTATTATATTCTAGAAAACTTGAGTTTCTCCTCCTGCCCCTCTCCAGCTGGTGGTCCTGCCCTCTGCTGATTCCTCTGCCTGAGACCTAAATACAGGCAGCTTTCACTTACTTTTCTTACAGCAGGATAAGGCTTTATAGTGAACTTCAGGGACTACTGGGAGAAAAAATAAGTATTCTGCCGTGACAAGCTAACATTAAACACCTTCACAGGTGCAGTTTTAAAGATCTAATTCGATGGGCAAGTACCAAGGAGGAAATTCCACCCTGCTTGCCTTTAGTAATGCCTTACTTGACACTCCTTGCTTGCATTGCTGCAGGACAATCTGTGCCTGTTTGATCCACTATTTTCATCTGTGAATAAGCAACTGATATTTTCTGGGAGTCATACACTTGGCAAATATACATACATATATGCCAAATACTTTTTTTTTTAATATCTAAAAACAGCTTCCCATCATATTCTCTAACACATTTTATATAAAATCTTTGTAACAGCTGATCTGTTTTTCTTAGCTTAAAAAAGATTAACCAGCAACAACTCAAAACACAGAAAAAAAGTATATTCCCAGCAAAAAAGACTAAGCATTTGGTTGAATACTGTCCCAGCCAGTGCTTTTATGGAACACAGATCACCATTCCAGGGATTCTAGGAAGCCTAAACAGTATAACAGCAGGGTCTTTGCTCTTTCTTCCTAACACATGAAAAACATCGATGTCTTGCCTGTCTCCCATTCCACAGGGTATGGCCAAATAGTGTGCAGAACAGAAGCCAGGCTTAAGGGTAAGAATGCATTATTACCATCAGATCCAACTTGCTTCCACTGTGTTTGCATTCATATTGTTTGATTAGTGGCTACAGAAGAGAGATTGCACCTCACCCAGGAGCCAGCAGTGCCCTTGTGGCCAAGAAGGCCAATGGTACATTTGGAAAACACTACCAGCAGGTCAGAGAAGGTGAACTTCCCCCTCAGCCCTGGTGAAGCCCATCTGGAGTGTTTTGTCTAGTTTTAGACTCCTCAGTACAGAAGCGACATGGAGCTTATGGAGCAGATCCAGCAGAGGGCTGCAGAGTTTATCAGGGGACTGGATATTCTCTTTATCAGGAAAGGCTGAGGGAGCTGGGCCCATTCAGCCTTGAGAAGAGATGACTGAGAGGGGACCTCATCAATGCCTATCAGTATCCAAAGGGAGGGTGCCAAGAGGATGGAGCCAGGCTGTTCTCTGTAGGGCTAAGAAATAGGACAAGAGGCAGAAACTGATGCACTGGAATTTCTACCTAAATCTAAGAAAAAACTTCTTTACTGTATGAGCAACCGCACACTGAAAAATTTTTCAGGGGAGGTCATGGAATCTCCCTCGCTGGAGATGTTCAAGAACAATCTGGACATAACCTTGTGCCAGGTGCTCTGGGATGACCCTGCTTGAGCAGGGAGCTTGGACCAGATGAGCCCTGTGGTCCTGCCAGCCTGACCCATTCTGAGAGATACCATGCAATTCTGAGATTCTGGAACTATTCCCTTTGATATCAAATAAACAATTTTAGAGAAACATTAAAGTTAAGGGGGGGAGGGGGGGAAGAAAAAGAACTGCAGCTAGTAGATATTAATCTTGTTATTTGAGTAGAAAGCACTTTATCAATAATCAGTGACATGCAAGAATCATATGCAAGAGAATAGTTTTTCAAGATCAGAAGAATGATGATTTGCAAGATTTTGTTCCTCTTGCAGGTGATTAAAGAAATAAATAGATGTCCTCAAATAGTCTTACAGGCCTGGTTATGTAATTGCACCAATTATGGAAGGTTCTTTACAGAAAGCAAAGAATTTAGGTACAAAAACTATCATTTTTATTCTTATATTTCCTTAAATGATTTTCTTCTATGAACCACAGATGCAATATTCACAAACCCATAGCCTTCCAAAAATGGATATTGGGGGCATCCTTTAGAAGGGAAAAATGGGTAATATTTGCAGAGAAGCTGCCAACAATCTTTGAAGCCACCCACAAGCTGTCAACATGATGCTAGCAATTTTTTCTTCAAATTAATTAACACCTTAGTCAAGATGTATTTGCCTTTGTCTCTTGACTTACCTGAATTATTTTGTTATTTAAGTCAGAAGTTTCAAGAAATTCTGCAATGAAAAACTGTATGTGCAGGATGATCACCATGTGAAACAGGACAATTCTCTCCAAGAAAGCCATTAATTTTTCCCACAGATGAATTTACTGAGGAAACAATGGACATGAATCTGAATCTTGTTTAGTTTCTCTATTTCAGTGCTCCTTCTCACAACATTTTCAGATGAAACTGTTTATGCCTAAAATATTGCAGCTACTATTGTCATCAGAGAGAGTGTCAAGTGTATTTTTGTCTAAAATAGCATAGTTACTGAAGGCTTTTCATTCTACCACTGGTTAATATTATTCACAGAGGATTTATGAGTATTATTTACCATAATATCTCTGGGGTAAAGCATTGCAAGGGTCCAAGGCCGGCTCCCTGACTCTGTCTGGATTTTCTTAAGAGAATTCACCAACTCCTCTTAGGTGCTTTTGAGGTCAGAAGACTAAAACTTACAGAGGGAGGGTCTGAAAATTCAGCTCTGATAGATAATACATGTAACATCTTCCTGGGCCATCTCCTTTAGAATATACAATGAGAGAGCTGTAAGACCTAGATAATGTAGCAATTATGTTAGTCTTGTACTTCTCCAGTTTTACAGATTTTAAAAATGTTGTCATTTAAAGATTGTTTGAATAGCAGCAATGCAAGGGGAAAGGGAATAAATTCCATCTGTTTTTTGTTCATTGAGCAAGCAATAGTTACTGCATTCTGCAATGGATAGAGAGAAGTCAGTGAAAAGCAGACAAACCTTTCACTGTGTCAGACAGCTGCAGATATCAGCAAGTCTCAATAGCAAAATGGATAAAGACAAGACTAAGAAAACCAGAAAGATTACTCCTCATACATCTTGAGTCTTCACGTGGATGTTTGGCCAGTTCACTTCAGTTCTGCCCAGCTTGTGTGAAGTGGGAAAGCCGCAGCCATTCACCAGCCTGGGGGAAAAAAGTATATTTCCCTGAAAGAGTGCACTTCACAAGCTTCAGGAGGTGCTGCTGAGGCTGTATTCCACACTTGCCTGACAGTGATATGGTCTTCAGCACTACATCTATCAAACATTAATGAACTCATCTTCACAAACCCTTTGCAAGGCAGAGAATCATTATCTCCGTTTCACAGATGGAGAACTGAGACACAGCAAGATGTGAGTGATTTGCCTAGAGGAAATCTGTAGCCAAGCCAGAAACTGAAACCAGACCTTTCAAATTTCAGAGCACCATTCTCAGAGCATACAGTTCCAGTCTGATATGCTGGCAGTTTTTGGATTTGCAACAGAAGATCTCTGTAAAATAATTTTTTTCCTATTTTAACTGGATCCTGCCTGCACAAGAACAGTCTCCCCCTAGTTAAATAATGCTTCCTGGTGTCTATATAAATGAAAAGGATACAGCAGAGAAAAACATTTGGAATTTCACTCTTGCTTACAACTTTTGAGTCCTGTCATCATTCTGTGTCTAGTCATTTTTTATCATTGTCATTATTTCTAATACAATACCTAAATGAGAAATTCTGTTTTGATAATATCTCTGCATCTTTTTTATGACTCCTAAACCAAGACAGTTTGTCAAACAGGTAAAAGAAGTGTGCGTGTTATTAGCTGACAGTTACCCTGAAATCAGTCCACAGTAAACTGGAATACCTAAAAAAGAACATCAAGATATGTAACAAAGGTCATAAAAATACACACTTTTAATAGAAAAGGAAGTAAGATTTCACACTTACCTTTGATATTTAGGATGAAACAGTAAAGATGTTCCTATAATTTCAATAGCACTTACAAAACCCAAAGGCTGCAATTCTGATTAATTCAATCACTGTCTGTGCTTACTGCTGATGCTTTTCAGCTACCACTGCTAAGTTATGTGCATTTCAAACGAATATTTTGTTTTCCAAACTGGTTGTTGGCACAAGGTATGCAATAACTATTAGCAATATTAATCAATATGAGACAGATAAAAAGGTAACAGTCTTAGCAAAACACATCTTGATGGTGGAAAAAGGAAAAGAAACTTCAGAAAATAATTGCTGTCAAGTGAGTGATACTTATAAATTTAATTTTATTTGAAAGATTAAAGGAAGATTGTAGTATAGAGTACTCAAGGATACCATGTAAAGTTATATTAGTAGTAATATTATCTAAAATCAATATCTCACATTGCATACATATTAAAATCTGTATAATCAGGCTACAAATCAAGAAAAGGATAAAAAAGTCAAATCAAAATGATCTAGACATTCTGTCCTGCTACTGAGCTTCTGCTATGGTTGATACTATTCAGAAAAAAGTAAAAAATTTCTTTTCCTTCCAGGAAGGAGGAGAGATAAGAAATGAGCCTATTTTCCAATTAGAAGTATGAATAAATAGACAGATCAGCACAGTCATTAGTTTAGAATTGACATAGGTGAAGCAACGGGTTCCCTGAAGTCTCTAATACCAAATACATGGCTTACTACAATTAGCAATGTTAGTAATATAAAGTAATATTCAAATTCCTCAAATTATATGTAGCTGTAGTCTATATACCATCTATAATCACCTAAGTTCAAAGATACTTTTATTGATGTATATTTCATACAATTTCATAAGCCTTAAAACTGATTCTAATATTTGATACACAAATGTGCACAGATTCTCTTGAAGCTACAGCACTTGACTTGGTATAAGATTGGGTTCAAAAAGGAATTTTCATCATATCAACATTTTAATGAAAATCCAACACATGTAAGGGCAAATTTTAAATTGCTCAAATTAATATAATGTGCAAGTGCTATAGATGACAAGCTAATATATCTGCATCCTCACCAGAAACAGTAGCCCAAGGGAGGGGCACAGCAACTATAGCTAGAATTTTGGAAAAACAAACGGCCCCTGACCTTGAATATCCAATCAGCCACTCAAATTTTCTTTCAAGAATAGTTTGAGCCTATTCTTAGCAACACCATCTGTAATTATAAGGTTTCTCAGTTTAACTGATTATCAGCTTTTCAGAATTTACAGATTTTTACTTAGGAAATCTGCCCTAATGCTCACTTCAGATTATAAAACATGAAGAGATGTATATCAACTGGAAAGAAATTTCAGTCACATTTAAATGACATTGGATGTAATGAGTTATTCTCAACACATTGTTAAGAAGCACTGACAATCTGCTTTATTTACATATGGCATTTCTTTAATGTCTTTTTCATTCTATTGATTCACTGGCAGGAACTTGGGCTGGAGTTATGGTATTTTGAATAGGTAAATGCTGGGAAAATGATTTTTATAATACTTCTTTCTGAATGTTTCTGTGTCAAAAATACAGGACTATTCACCATGTTTTTAACAGCAAGCTCATTGTGGATGTCATTCAAAATAACAAAACTACTTTCTTGTTTTACTGTCTAGTGACTGTATCTCCAGTGTTTCCTCCTATAGACTGTGTTAAAAGATTCTATTCTGCAAGGAAATCAGTGGAAAGCAAATACCTCTTCTATGGATTGAGCATTGCATTATCTAACAGAGGAATATTACTAATATGGAAAAAATAAGCAGTCAAAAGTTGAGAAAATCAGGATTAAGGATATATATATTAATATCAAATTATATATTTAATATATTTAATATCAAATGAGTTCTCTTTTTTTGCAGCAAAGATTAATTACAGTGATTAATTACAGTATCAAGCAATGACCAAGTCTTGCTTTGCACTGCCATGCATAAAAGGACAAGTGCAAAATCATTAATTTATAGAGTTAATGAAAGTTCTGGATAAATTTTGAGTTAATTTAACCAGAAGCTAAATTTAGCAATCCAAATCCTCACTGAAATATTCTGATTTTAATATACAAAGGGCATATGTTATTTGTAAGTCATGACAAAACATGAATTTTGCTCCCAAAATTTAGCATTTGTCAAGATTACCAACTCATTGAAATCAGAGACATAAAGACAGTCAAATAGAGCATTTGGTCTGGAAACCACCAGCTCCTGCATCACCTTTCTTTCTTCATATGTGTAGGAGGTGGAATTAGAAGACTGAAGGGAGAAAGGAGGGAGAGCTGAATACATTTTTATTTCATTGGCATTAGCTGTCAAAATGGCCTGTGATGCTCTGATCTCTATAAATGCAAGATTTACCATCTGGACATGCAGTGAAGGCTACAATAAATGGGTCCAGCCCTTCTGCTTTTCTGAAATGTGAAGCAATCAGGATGGTATAAGATGAAAGTGGGCCCAAAAATCACAAAATACAAATTCACCATTTTCCCACCTGTTGTCTGAATTGAAGCAGAATTCTGAAGGCTGGGCTTGTGTTCGCTATTTATAAATATGAAAACATTATTAAAGAATATTTCTGCTATGTTGAAGTCTTGTCCTGCTGGGTCTCTAAAGCAAGTATTTGGCAAGGTATAAATCAAGTAAATAATTTAAACTAAAATGTAATCTAAATGGAATCAAGCACAGAAATATGAGCCAAAATTCCTGGACTCTCTCTCTTTGATACCTGTTAGGCATGGGATGTGTTAGCTTTTCCTTGAATGAAAATTAGCATTTTGGCTTTTTTTAAATTGACATTGGGCTTGCTCTGAGAAGAAAGTCAAGCACATGAATGAGCAGGTGCAGAACAGCAATTTGAAGTTATTAGGCCTGGTTTTTCATGTTTCTATGTTTGTTGGTCTGGCCTAATTAAACTGCTCCCACTTTCACCAAGTTAAAGTGTTTGACAAATTTTACAGAAGACTTCTAAATGCAAAGGTTCTAGACACTGAATTTTAATTTCTAGTAAATTTCTAGCAAATATTATAGACAAATTGAACAGCTCTGAAAACCCTGTTTTCTCACATACTCATGTTTTCTGAGCCATATAATCTGTTGCAAAACCAAATGATTGAGCACTCTGGAATAATTTCAGAATGTGGACTGAATTAATTTTAGAGATGACAGTAAATCAAAGAAAAAATGAGAGATGTTACTGGAAGTAACAGAATAGCAGGAAAACACTGAAGAATAGGGAATGCTTTTCTTCAGAAGCTTTTTTGATGTAATGTATTAAGCAAACAAATACTACATTACCCATGCATTTGGAAACTTCCAGGACCACAGGAATTCTATTCTAATTAATACAGTGAAAAGTGTTTCCCTTAAGTACATGCCTGTGCTGGCTCTGTCTTGGCCCTGCAGGCACAGAAGAAGTGGTGTGAGTCTACCCTCTGCAGATAGTATTTTAAACACCACCTGTGACATGTGGTCAGAAGGTCAAGGAAGGTTCATTGCCAAATTTTTACTACATTTTCAACATGACTGTGTTGTACCTTTAATTTTCTAAAGTTGGAACTGAGAGTCACAGAATTTTATAGTTTCTCAATGTAGTGTCTATTATAATTATTATTATTATTATTACTGTTAATAATTATGATAATAATAATAACATAATACTAAATCCTGCACTAGTCTGCCTCCAGCACACATCCCATTGCTCTCAGTCCTGCTGACCCTTGGGTTGCACAGCTCTCCCAGCCTGGCAGGGCAGCATGCAGACATCCCAGCACCTCTGCCTGGGACTGACCCACCTCCCGCTGTCCTCACTGCTGCTTTTGTGAAGCACATCCCCAACATTATCTGGGGATTTTTACGTTTCCTCAGGCTTCCTTTACTTTATTTCACATTTCTTATATCTTTTTTTTTCCTTTTTCTTTTTCTCTTTTCTCAGACACAGAAATGCCCTAACTCTCCTCACTTTCCTGTTTGCCTCAGAGAACCAGCTGCTCCCCCAGTCTCCTTTGCACTTTTTCTCTAATTTCTCTATGTATGGATGCATTAAGAGACATACCAGGCTCCAAATGTAAAACAGGACTAGGTTGTGGTAATCTCTAATCACTATCACTACCCTGTGATAATCTGTCACAGACAGACAGGCTATGTAAGAAACAAGGAAGCCAATTGACACATATTTAGAAATCTGATACATAGGTCATTGACGTGCCGGTTTTTCACTCTGAAGGTCTTGCACCAAGGTCTGTCCCACAGTGGAATATAGATTTTATAACGACAACAGCTTGCCTTACCACAGCTTAACTCATTCTGCATCCCAGCACTGAATACCTTCAGTCTTTATCTCACCACAGGCTATTTTTCACTGTTTTTAATAACCCATATTAGCACAGATACAGTTTATCTATAGCTGTTGTTCCACCTTCTTTCTCATACCTGTAAATTTGCTCTAGTTACCTTTCCCTGGAGTCTTTATTTTCCAGTTTCATTTATGTGCTTTCCAATCCAGGTCATAATTATCAAAAGCCTATTTTTTTTTTCAAATCTGCATGGATTCCTCTTCACCAAACCACAGAACCTGATCAGTTTCATCCATCTGGACCTGTCATCTGTTTTAGTACTACCAGAAACACTCTTTCTTAAAATAATATTCTCTGTTGGTGCCCATGACACCATCTACTGATTTTCATCCCCTTCTTCTCTCTCTCCAACTGTTTCTTTGGCACAGCCTTTAGAAATCCTCCTCTGTCTTGCCATCATTTTCATTGACAGTTTCTGTTTTTCCATCTCTTCTACTTCTATAATTTAGTCTTATAATGACCAAGTACAAAATGACCCCAAAAACCAAGATCAAAAAACAAACCACAAACAAAATAAAAGACTCCAGAATCCCACTCAAATTCTATCTCTGATATATGATATTGGATTTTTATCCCTTATCATTGCACAAACAGACCTCTGTGTTGGCCCCATCATATTGTGTACTTGGAAGTTCTTGAATTTGACAATCACCAGGATAAAAACTACAGAAAAATTAGGACATGTGTCTATGAGAAAATAGGCTAGCTAGGCTTCTTTTTTGCAGAGTAGTTTAAATCAAACAGTTCAGAAAAGCAAGTAATTTATATCTGGTTGCAACACATATTGATGACTGCCAGTAGAAGGAGAAGGTGGGAAAATAATCAGCTGCATCCTGCGCAGAATATTTTGAACTTCTGAGTGATCTCAAGCCATTTATACTGTTAGTAATCATGGTCATGGTGCTGAGAATTTAGACAGGGCAATTCAGGAGGCTGCTGGCCCATCTGTCCACACTGTGTTCCTGCCAAGCACCCCTGCCATAACAGTGGCAGGAAAAATGAAAATATGTAAGCAGTTTCCACGTGATTTTTAACCACAAGCAAGGCTGGAATCACAACAATACAACAGGTTGAACTGCAGTGAGCAAGGCACACTAACACATCTGCTTCTGCCTCACTATCCAAAATATCCCTAACAGGTGGTGAGGAGGATAGTGAACTACTTGGGAAAAGGATTGTTTTAAGCCACAGTAGCTTTTTGCCTTCCTGAACTTGAGTCAGAAGATCACCATTTCTTCCTTTCACACTTTTCTCTGCTACCCTCAAGGCATTAGCCTGGCTACCTGGGTCAGTGCCAGGACAAGCATATCAAAAGGGGAGCCTACACAAATGGTTTCACAGAATTTTTAGCTGCTGGTGTCCATCAAGGGGAGGAAATAACCTGTACTCAAACACCTCACTTAGTCATGGACAGCATTTTCAGTGTTCTCTGACCCAAGACAACCCAGGCAAATCTGCACCCTGGCCAATGTACAAGGAGCAAGATGCTCTGCTGCCAGCCCTCCCAACACCCACAGACACCACTAGACTATTAGTACATAAACTAATTATTACAGATGTATCTTTTACACAGCTTAAAAATGGCAATGAATTGTACACAGCGCTAATTAAACCTAATTTCTTCATGTGTTTGCAGGCATTAGTGCTCATTGCTGAGGAATCCATTATTTATCTACTAAAACAGTCCTCCTGTTCTTGGCACTGAGTAGCACCAGATGAAAGGTTAATTTTTGCATGCTTAAAGTTTTGAGGGCAGTGTAAGCATGGAAATTAATTTCAGTGAGGCAGTAAAACAATAGGAAATGCACCTGCATATCAATGTCCTTTACTATTCTGACTAATACGAATTCATCATTTTATGGAATGAAATTCATGGTTGGAGTCATTCCTGATAGGTTATGTGACAAAAGCTCATGTGCATGCCCATAAAGAAGTTCAGACGCACAACTGCCAAAAAGTCCCTGGACTCTTCTGTTAGGCATTTTGTTATGCAGCAAGCTCTTCCCTGCCCTCTTGACAGAGCTGTTCAGCTTGGTAGAAATATCCTGTGCTTCTTGAGTGATGATGAGAGACACAGATTTCCCAGAGAAGGATGCAAGAGCCTGAGACAGACCAGTGAACCAGCAGAAGGAAATTAGGAGGGTCCTGCTTCAGATCCTGCAACCCCTACAAGAGACTTGGGTTGATCCCTTGGAAGCTTTTGGGCTGAGACTTCCAAGAGACTATGAAGACTGATCATAAATGTAGAGAAAAAAAACTCTGAGTGAAGCATGGCCATGTTTAGGTATTTGCTAACCTGGCTAGTCCTGCACTTAAACCAGTGGAATAAATCAATCACTCAGCATGGACCAAGTGAAGTGCCAAGAGCACTAAATGAAGGCAACTGATAAATGATGTGTTGGAAGAAGGAAGCCACTCCTGTGGAGAACAAGGCCAGCAACGTGGCTGAAAAGGGGAGCTTAAAGCTGATGCTGGTTTTGAACAATATTTGCATTTGCTTTCTCCAAACAAGTGTCATTTTGAGAAATTAAAGTGTGCTGTTTATTCTCAGCATTCCCCTTTGGTTCATTTCCATTGCATCATATGGCAATAATTTCATATTGCAGAGCTCCTCAAAGAGATCACACAGTTCAAATTATGAATTTGAAAGCAGAAGGCTGACACTGAAATCTGTTTGCTGCACTTGCTGGAACTTAAAGAACTTTACAGAATTGTCTTAGTTTTTCAATTTTTTTTTTTCTAGCTAGGAAAATGGAGAATTTAAGTGCCAATGCAAAGGAAAGCATTTTGAAGTTCAAGGGCTTTTTGATAAATGATAGAAGGTATAAATGACTTAAAGCAATTATTGCATTTCCCTTGCAGTCCAGTGCTGTTTGTACTAAAGAGATAATTGTCACTAGGAATGCATAAAACCCAGTGTTTGATTCTCAGTGGAGAAATTGAACACACTTAAAAGACAACATTATGAAAAACCTGACCAACTGTGTTTGCATAACAAATGCTTGGCATCCATTTTACTTTCAAATAATGTGTGATGCCTTAAAATGTTGAAAGGAATTTCTTATACAACTATCTGGTAAAAGACAGAAACACAAAATACATTATTATTGTTGAAAACCACTGAGGAATCAAATAATCCAACAGTGAAGTTGCCATGCTATGACTGCATTTCTTGTTGGGAGACACAAAACATGGCATGTGAGCTTTGACTTCTTTCAGGTATCAAATATTCTCTTTGTAACAATTATTTGTTAAGCTTCTCTATTTCCAAAGTATAAAAGTTTTGATATATTACAACTCATTCTTTTCCCACAAAGCATCCTGAATGCTCCTTTCCTCTTTGCCTGGAAAGTTTTGAATAATATCACGCTATTTCTGTGGGACAAGACTAAGGGATTTTCTTAGTAAATGATAAAGATTTTGAATTGTGTGAGTCTGCAGAATTTAACCTAAATGACAATTATTGGAGAAAATTGTTAATCCTAATGAGAAATATAAAAAAGGCAAGTAGAGTAATTTACTCCCACATATGAATGGCATCTTTATGCCTTTTTTAAATTTAGGAAGCAACATATGTATCATTAGTTTTTCCACACAACAAGCTTTAATGTGTTACTAAAAGAAATAACATTAATATTGTGGGCTGAATTTGTTCAGATGAGAATACTGCAGCTTCTTGTCAGTCTGTGCAAAAAGTTACATATTTTATGTCAAGATTAATTTTCTAGAGGGTTAGTTCCCAAATTAGCTTTTAATTCTTCCTTTGGGAAATGCCTTCCTGAGCTCCTTTTAAATGAAATGAAGACTAATGAAAATAAGAAGAGGAATTTAAGTCCAAATATACTAAAATACTTCAGTAGTTAAATTCCAAGGAATTATGTGCATCATGTCATTCTTCTTTCCATTGACAGTAACAGTCAAACCTTCTGGATGACTTAGCATTTAAAAAATCAAATAAATTAATGTAAAAGCCCATAAATTAATGTAAAACCAGCTTTATGGTCCCTCATACAGACAGGTGAAAGACTGCCATTAAAATTTTGATAAGTGTTATACAGTTGTGCATTAGGTTGGACAAGAATGAAACAAACTCCCTAAGGAAATACATTATTACTAACGCTGAAGGCTGCATGAAAGAGTTATGAAACTTCTTTCCTTTAAATTTGCATCAATAACTCAGATTAAGGTGCTATGCCCTGATGCAGTCCCAGCAATATATCTAAATGCTGTCTTTATGTGTAATAACTTATTTCCATATTTGGCAGAAGCTCTCAGTACTGTTCTTGTCTGCAGCTTCAGATGTCAGTACAGTAGTGCCACAAGATTTAAGCTGCAGAATTTAAACTTCCATCTTCATACACAGATCTTAAAAAAGGGTTTACTTCATCCTTAAAATGTCAGAGTTCTGACTGTATTATGCATAAAAAAGGATATGCTAGATGGTTCTCTAAACCAGCAGAGGTTACTGCATCCTAGGAGCTGATCCAGCCCAACAAGTTCCCAGAATTGTTCACACCTCTGACAGTTACTGAGGCACACAAGTACCAGTAACTGATTTATGAAGAGCTGGAGGACTCTTCTACTTAATGAAAATGAGGAATAGTGAAAGGTGACTACAGGAGTGAAGGAGGTCTCATACTTGAGAAATGTGTAAGGGGAGGAACAACTTTAAAAAGGGATAAGAAATTTTCCCTCTATGGCTCCTAAGCCTTGCTAGTCTCTTCCCAATACTTGATAGGAAGCACAAAGAGCAGTGCAGCCAGTAAAACATCGACTCATCTCACCTCTCCATTACCACCTTTTCAGCTACCCATACTGCTCCCACTGATTTCTCTCTGTCTCACTGCTTTACAAACAGCAAACTGAAAGGAGTCCAAGATGGGAAAATTAAATAGCATCTATATTTCTGCAGAACTTTAAGGTAGCTCTGACTGCTGATAAAACAATTTTGTATGTGGAACAGGAAAATAAAGCAAGCTAGTGTGTTTTCTTCTTTTCCCATAATCCTTGTGAAGTAGAGAAATTATCTTTGAATTTCAAACAAACAAACAAAAAAAAGATGGATTGCCTTCATATTCATTTTAAGAGGGCAAGGACATAGAAAAATATTGACATAGATTGAAGCCATAAAACTTTACAGAAACTTGCTGTCAAATGAAGAAAAATTGCCTTACTTGGCAAAAGATTTCTAACAAAGACAAAATTCACAGTAAAAATCTAGGAGACATTAAGAAATATCAATAGTTCTTTGAATATTCTTGCTTCATTTTGTTCCATGTTTCCTCTGGCTTAAGTCTGTTTAATTTAAGCAACTAAATAATCACCTTATTTTCTCTGTATTGTTGAATTGAGGAAAACAAGTGAGATTTTCCCTCCCCAGCTGATGTATTCTCAAGCTTTCTGAGTCCTCATAAGTTCTTCTCACAGAAAAAAAAAAAAAAAATCATCATCTGCAAAGAATGAGCCTCTAAGAAGGCTACAGCCAAAAACCGACTTGAAAATCTTGCTGACAGAGTGAGAATTAAGTATTTCTGACCTTCAGGCTGCCTGTCATGATGAGTCTAGCAATACTTTTAAGCATCAGATATGGTCCTTCGGAAACTTCATTTGTTCTGTGAAAGATATTTCTATTAGTCCCTTAAGTTGATACCAATTATTGTGTTGACTGAAAAGTTTGGGTTTTTTTTCGTGCAAAACATTAATTACTTTAAGTTTCATATTGTCCTCCAGGTTCTTGACAGAGCATTGTAATATTGTGGGACTAATTTTTGCTTCCTTCCAGCTGACTAGAACATGAATTTAAAGTACCTTCTAGCTACATAAAAGTGTTTTACTTCACAAGTACACATTTATAAGAGTAGCAGTTAATTAAATGCCTGAAAGATTTTTTTCCCCTTGCCTGCTCTGCATAAACCTCTCCATCAGACAAGTACATTCTCTAAACAACTCTGTACTGATAGAACCATTTATGCATTTTAACTTTTTCAAGCAAGTATAGAACAGTTAAATACCCTTAAAAGTTTTAAAATCAAAATTTTTTCAAGTTCTAAATTTGCTTTTAGCGTTCTTTTATTCTTTGGATTAATTTTATCAATAAAGAATCTAGCTTGGTCCCAGATGCTTGTCACAACCAGGAATATATTATAAAATTACTTGGAATAGCACACATGGGTGATAGCAATACATGTTTATTATATTTTAAATGTTTGGGTTTTGTTCACTTGACTACTATGTTATACAGTGAGTGCAAACTAAGTGTCATAATTTCATTAAGGTTTGATTTTTGCCTATAATGTCTTCTTTTTCTTCTTGGGTTATTTATTAATAAATGTCACAATATCTACCTTAGTCAGGGATAATGTGGACACAGAACTGCTACAGCTGAGTTTGAAACACAGAATCAAATTTAGGCCCTCAGCAGACAAGACTGTGTTCCAGGTCAGGTCTGATCTAGATTTAAATTTTCTATGGCAAGTCACAACGAGAACACTTATCTTTAAAAACAGTAGGCTTTTAACTGAATGTGTTTCAAATAAACCATACTTTAGATACAAGGAAGTTAGAAGGTATTTATTTTCTTCTTTTTAGAGATTTTTCAAATTCCAAGTGGAAAGTCTAACTTTTCTTTAGCAAATATGATAAAAATGTAGGGGAACAAAAGAAAAAGGAGTGTATGATTAAATAAATAACAGAACTGCTTTGTCCTACTTTCCTATGTCCCCAGTACAGTTATTTCATAAGATCTGCACCTGCCTGATTATCTTTCCACTTTGGCCCTATCTCCCCATTTCACTCTTTAGAGTGTTGAGGAAGAAAAAAAATCAAAACTTTCACAAAGGTTAAGAAGTACACCTGCTTCTATGATTCAAAAATCACAGGTTCAGCAGAGTAATAGATGGATACTACATCAGCCCTAGAGAACTTTTCTTGTTTTTCCCATTTTTGGGGTTTAGACAGCTCCTATTTTTTTTCCCTCCAGGAACTTCTCATATATAGGACATGCATCAAATGTCTCTGACAGGAAAAGAAATTATTCAGGCTCATTCAGCTTACCACATAACAGCTGAAGAGTGAACCTGTTCAGAGGAATGTTTGCAAAGACAGCTTACTGCTGGACAAACTCCAAATATTTCATATACCATGTTCTAAAGCAACCATAACCATCCACAAATTCAGTGAAGTCATTGCCTAGTCAAAGAAAACCATATTCAAATTTGTTGTAACTATTTGCAAGAATATGACATGCCTTCTAGTTGCAGTTTCATCCTGAGAAATCCAGTAATCAGCACAGTGTCTCCCAACCAACAAAGTGTTTCCACTCACTTTAAAATTACGGATCAGTTTCAGCTTAAAAGAAGGACAGGTCTATTAGATATGCTTCTCACATATTGAAATGGCATTTCTTTGAATAAATGAATTTCTAAACATGTCAGTGGCATCTATCAGTCAGACAGGTTAGTTGGTTAAATATTCATAGGAATTTCGCAGTAATCCTTAAACTCCTTAAGCTTTTTGAATTTTCAATAGGTCAGGTACTCCATTCAGACTTGGTGGCAGCACCAACTGACTTCTTCCTAAAAGGGGGCTACAGGAAATGATAATAAATCGTGCCATTGGTAAGTTTTCATTATTCATCTTAAACACTGCAAATTTTTACTTTTCCTTAAAACATATAATGAATTAATTACCTTGCACAGAGCATATTCGCCATATTTTTGCTTCTTCAATAATTTGCTCAAGTAGTCTCAGATACATCTATTTCAGACCATAAAATAATAATAATAATTTAGGTT
Source organism: Luscinia megarhynchos (assembly GCA_034336665.1). Classification (NCBI taxonomy): domain Eukaryota; kingdom Metazoa; phylum Chordata; class Aves; order Passeriformes; family Muscicapidae; genus Luscinia; species Luscinia megarhynchos. Next base: position 67,357,958 of record CM067565.1, read on the forward strand.
TTTATGAACAAAATTACAGTACACCAAAGAGTCTTGATGATACTAGAAAAATAGCTCCTATAATTTTCAAGAAAAATCTTAATATTAATGGTTTTTTATATTTTAGCTCCTCAGAAAGCCCTATGCCAACCTGCTGAAACCCAAATGATTTTACTATTAATTAGCTATATGAATAGATAAGTATTAGAATAGAAAATACAAAGGGCTGAATAGTTTATTTCTAAAAGTGGACCTGAAAGACATTGATGATTAGGATAGAGTTTGGAAAACTGTGTCTTATTAAATGTGTTCAACAGTGTATATTAGGAAGTCTGGTTTTAATTTGCTTGTAATGTCTCCATAATTTACCTATAGGTTTGACTTGTGATGGAGTCCGAATTTTTCTGAAAACTTTCAGCATGAAAAAACCCACACAGAAAAAAACACCATGGCAAATATTGTGGTTTGTGTTATCTTAAAAATTGAAACATAATAGTTCTGATATTCAGCTTCATTTACAATTCACAATGCAGCCTATTCAAACTTGTCAGAAGAGCTGTTTGACATTGCAGGTTTGCGTGCTGTTTCTCCTCCTGTTCCAGCAGGCTTTTCAAATTAAGGAAAGTACAAATCCCTGAGGATGTGGGTTACTGTACAAATGGGCCTCATGTCCCCTTCTGACATAGTTTCTCTGTGTTCTTGCTAGCCATGACTAGTAAATTAAACATGCTCCTAACCATCTTCTTCAAATGAATGTATGCCACAGAAGTGCAGAACAGATGAGCAAAAGTTCATTTAGACGATCAGATACTGTCCTTGAATTAATGGAAAGGAGTTACATCTGATTAAACTGTTGAAACACTTCTTTGGGCATGATGGAGTCTATCCCAGACAGTTTCCACTCTGGCAGGACCTAAAGGAGGTTAATTTGCCAACAGAAAGAATCTGAGGTGTACAAGACTAAATGTTCTCAAAACACTTTTGTCCTGCCTTGTTACACCCCAAGCTCACCCAGAGGATGTTTTAAAGGGGCTTAAGTCCTTTGACACCACTGGGTGGAGCACAGAAGACAACAAATTTCTCAGGAGCTTGAGTTGCAAACTTTTGCTTGCAAACATTAGAGAGTAAAGTTCCTGGCAAATTTTGAAAAAATCAACATCCAATTGAGCAAGGCACTTCACAGGGCTCTGACTTAGGAAACTCAACCTCATCCAGCTTTAAGTCATGTAGATTTTAAGAAAATAAAGTTAGAAGAAGAAAGAGAGAGAAAGAAAGGGGAAGGGGGAAGGGGGAAGGGGGAAGGGGAAGGGGAAGGGGAAGGGGAAGGGGAAGGGGGAAGGGGAAGGGGAAGGGGAAGGGGAAGGGAAGGGGAAGGGGAAGGGGAAAGGTTGTAGTATGGACATCCCTTATCATTGTACGTAAATCTAAGAGACAAGTATGCAAGACAGCCTCTGACATAAAACTAAAGAATGTCTAACCATCACTATGTCTACATAAGTGAATCTCCTTTGCTTTTCTGAGACCTTTTATAAAATGACTTTCAAATAGAAACGCTTTGCACATTGGCAACAGAATGATGAAGGGCCTCATAAAACAAAAGAAAAAAATCCACCTGAAAACATACACCACACTTCACTTGCTTTTTTTATCTCTTCTTTGAGAGAGTTTTGGCTGGCTGCAATTTGCTTTCCCCTTGTGTCCTGCAAGGGACAGCAGATTTGTAGATGAACTGATTAGGCAGACAGAGATGCTTCTCTCGTTCCTCTCATTTTTCTCTGCCATCTAAAGTGAAGCAGGAGTCACTCTCAGTGGCAGTGCTGTCACTGCTGGCTGTGGCCCTAATGATTAATCCTTTTGCACAAGTCCCTTCTGTTTCTAACCCATCCTCACAGGACCTATTCAACCACACTTGTCTTGCAGAATTTCGCAGAATCTAAAGCATTAATCCTGACATCTATAAAGTTTTTTCGTATTAGAGTAATAATTTTAAAAAAGCTAGAGATAAGAGGAAACATTCAATTCAGGAGAAAAGAATAGCAGCTGTAGCAGTCAGAACACCAAATTTCTTTCTCCAGTTTCTGACAATTAAAGTCACCATTGGGTTCTCTAAGATGTGATATAACAGAGAACACATTTCAGAAAGTGAATTACGATTTTCTTCAGCGCTGAGCAACCATACCTTTTGATGCCAGTGGGACATAAAGTTTATTTGGAAGAAAGACATGTAATGCAATTTGCTTTCACATTGCTTTCTGTCTTTAAGGTGTAACTTCCTCCTTCTGGCTCTGTGGACTGCACCATCGATCATTCTGCATTCTGGAAAATAGAAACAAACATCTTTCAGGGCCTGCCTTTAGGGATGTATGAATGCCAATATGACTCCAAATAACCTTCTGTGGTAGTAGTCAAAAGCTGTATTTGCTGTCAGATGCACTTCTAGTTGCATTTGTTCATGATACAACATGGCTGGAGTAAACATGAGAAATTTCAGTCAAGCATCATGCATCCTTTAAATCTTGAAGGAATTTTTCTGCAGCAGTTTCTGAGGTTCATTAGCACCTGTTCCTTTGCCTCCATGGAGTGTGTCTGAGACAACACTTATAGGGAGTAATCATTCATTACTATCATTCATCAACTGAAAAAGTGGATAAAGCTTCAGACATTGTTCTATTAAACAATATCCTTCCAGTTCTTAATTTTTTACCTCACCATCTCTTTTTGAGTCTGAAATTGCTTTTCCCTGCACAACACTTCAGTTTTATACCCATGATATTTGGAACAAGGATGGTCCTTTTATAGTTATCATCCATGGTTGCAGTGGAAATCTATTTGCCATATGTATACATACATGCCATTATATTCACAAGTTCTGCCTGAAGGGTAAGAGATCTACACACAATTGATTACTTGAAAATGTTTACACTAGAGTGATCTTCAAACAAACTATCCAGGGCTTAAAAATAAAAAAAACAAATCCCATTTACTCTACCACTGCATCCTCTAATTTGGGGTCAGAAGAAGAGACAACAGACCTTTTAAAGACAGGCCTCAGTGGTGTGATGAGGATTCATTACTTACAGAAAATACTCAGAATGCAAGTTATTCCCCAACACAGAGAAGTAATTACATTTTCTCACTCTCTTCTGTGAGTAGATGTACCTAAATAGTAGAATTTTTCTCCATTAAATATAGACGCTTCAAAATTGGATGCTCACTTTTACTAATTATAAAAGCAGAGAATAGTTTGAGTAGGAAGGGAACTTTAAATGTCATCTAATCCAACATCTGCTGAAATCATCAGGAGCATCTTCAGCTAGGAGAGAGACACAGCAACTTGTCTCAAGGCAGGTCCCAGAGCAGGCTACAGGAATTGCCAAGTAGAATAATTATCCCTCTCCTGAGGCTACGTGCAGGTTAATTGGAGTCTAAATCAGGGCAGAATGAGGCTGGATGACAATGTCTTTGTTAATTTCTGTGTATCCAGAAATGCTTTGACTGTACAGAAGGAGAGCAGTGAGCATATTCCTGCCCACAGGGACATGCAATCAAACTGAAGAAATGGTTTCAATAATTGTCTGTAAGAATACAACCAACTTAGCTCTGTTACCCACTCAAAACTGCACAGAAAAAAAAACAAGCGTGCAGATTCACAGAATGTTTTTAATTGCTATTAAAATCTTCCATAATCACTCAATCAAATAAGGGGCTACATATACATATATAACTGTAGCTCATGAATTAGAGAAAAACAACAAAACAAAACAGAAAAACCCCTGTCTCTGATTGGAAACTGTCAGGAATTTTACTCTACATCTGTAAATGGCATTTCCATTTTTTTTAAAGTCTGTAATCTTCTGTATTTTTAAAAATTTTTCAATCATGATTTATTCTAAAAGATCTGGGAAAGGATTTGCTTTTTTCTGCTTGTTTATCACCTATGTGCTGTCCAGTCCATTTATCAGTCTTTGCATATGCTTTTCCATCATCTTCAAGAAATACGAGTGATTCCACACCCCAAACTCCCATTTCTGATGCCCCACTAAAGAAAATCTCCAAAGGTCATGTAATGAGCTAACCAGTCATTACATGAAAACCATCCATGCAATGTGCAGCCCTTCATCCACTAAATACTTATAAAATCAGTCTGCTTGCTTTGTTCTAACAACTCATTTTTGAGGTGTTAATGTTGGTGCTAAAAATATTGATAATACTAAAATAAGTGACATATTTAAATGTGGCAATTTTATTTTGTCAGTATAGTTCCTTTTCAATGTTTGCATCTTCTCTCTAGAACTGCCTCCAGATACTATTTTATGAAACAACAATTCTATTAATCATCTACATAACTTTAGCATTTTAAGAACAGACAGGCCAAGACTGAAGATATCAGCAAAATAACTTCTAAAAAGTCTAGCTTTTCAGGGCTTCCAAATAAGTCCTATCACAACTGATTAAAAAAATTAAAAAATGTTATTCAGAACTTCAGTTCCCTTTAAATACAGAAAATATAAATGTTCTGGTTACCACTATACAGAAAATATAAATGTTCTGTTTACCAGCATATCTTATTGAGTGAAAAGAATTAAACGACTGCTGCTTTTTCCTCTTTTTGGTAGTTAGGCTGTTAATAATGGAAAAAAAATCTTATTTACTGCAGCAACATTTCTTAATTATGAATCCCTTGAACAAACCTTGGATAGATAATTCCCCTAACTGAAGGCTTAAAACCATGTTCAAGATAGGGTTCCAGAGAAAGCATGAATTCAGAAATAAAATATTTTCCACATCTGGTTTTGAAGCTTTTTTTTGTCCAGCTTACCTGTAAGCTGTGATGAAGAAAACATGAACCTACTTTCAATTTTATCATGCAAATTTTATGTGAACAAATTTGAATAATACAGAAATTGTCCAATCGTGTGAATTCAGTGATGATCAATTATTCCCAGGAAGATAGTATCCTTTGAGAAAGTGTCATTGTTAGAACTGCACAGTAATACCATTTTTAAAAGGTAGATGAAAAGTATTCAAGCTCTGTTGGGCTCTATTTTAAATAAATGTATTTCCTTTACAGGAATAAGAGCCAATTAAAAGTTATGAGTAAAGAGAGGAAAACAGGTTTGAATTCATAGAACTCCCTTATAGACTTATTTTCTGTATTTCATGTAGAAGTACAGAAATCTTAAAATAAGTGGCAAGCATATGACTTAAATATGGGGGACACCCTATAGGAAAATGGCAACATTTCTTGCTTTGCAAAGCACTTAGTGTGAGCCTGCATTTCCACTTAAAAAAAAAAAAAAAACTGGTAAGCTGAATTTAAACACATTCTTAAAGTTAAGTACTTGCTTGAGTGCTTCTCTGAATTGAAGCCAAACTGAAGGATATAAAAAAAAAAACAAACTAATAAAGACGCTAAAGGAGGAAATAGAATAATTTGAAATCCATCTAGCGTGCATTCCTGGGGATTTTGTGAAGCCTCAATTTAATACCTGTGTATTTCTGACACCAATATAGTAACACCACAAAACAAATCTGTAAAAGCTCAGAAAATTAAAGTTTAAGGCATAAAGCCAGCATGTGAACAATAGCTTACTTCATGCCCCAGAAAGCCAAATCTAACTTAGCTGGGCTAGAAAAATCAGAAAATAATGAGGGAAAAGTTGAATAGGAGTTTTCACAAAAGGCATCAGAAAGAGAGTTTATATACCAGTGATGCTGTAATTCATGAAATGGAGCATTTCTCTTCATTTCATGGAATAAGCCCTCTAATGAAGAAGCACATGTCTGTGTGGTTAGTGACGGCCAATTTAAAGATCTGTATCATTTCATGTTAGTTTATGTAATGCTGGTTATGTGGCATAATTTACAATTTTAAATATTCCTTTGACAGCTAGAACATGTAATTTGAAATTATGCCTGTCCAATCTGAAAAGTTTGAAGCAGATGAAAGCAGCATCCATCTTCACCTAATTTCTGATACCAGCTTAAAAAGAAGAATTTTTTTCTCTCAAAAGAATATGCTGCCCTGATGCTGCCTCACAGCAGGCCAGACACCACAGACAGCAGGTTCCATAATTAAACTTGTATAATTCCTTTCACTTCCATCCCCATTGGATTTCCTAATGCTGGACCTTACATGGCAGAATTTCACAAATTTTATTTCTTCTGAAATATCAGAGCACATGTTAGAAAGGTACAACATCTGCTACCAGCCATGAAAGCTGGGGGGGGGGGTTGTTTGTCTTGGAAGGAGAACAAACAAACACACTTCTTCAAAAGCTGAGTCTGGCTTGCAATCTGAGGCTCAAGGTAGAAGTTGGAAAGCCTGGTAGGATCTTTTAATGTTTCCTCAGAAATCAACACAGAGCATCTATGTTTCTTGGTGTATATCACAAACCTAGTTCTGTCAATTATTTATTCTGCATTGCAGGAGTTAAGAACACTCCAGCAGAGATGGCTTTATTCAAGGTACAACCCCACCCCCAAACATAGCACCTACAAGATGATGGTAGACACAATAGTGAGACCAAAAAATCCAGGAAGGAAAAGAGTCAGCAGGTTATGAAAATTAGTATATGAACAGGCAACAGAAAAGTCATGATATTTTTTCCTCTTTCTAGGAGAATAAGAAATAATTTAGGACTCAGTTTTTCCGAGTGCAGATCCAGCAATTCTGGTTGTACCCCTTTTGTATTGCTGACTGTCACATGGCATTAGCCTTACCACAATCCCCTCTCAGTTAGGAGAAAAATTTCTGATTTGAGCCAAAAACATGCTATTTTTAATGCAGATGCAAACAGTTTCATCTAAAGCTGTTAGTTATGCTTGCACATTTTGGGCTGCTGCATGAGGAGCCCTTTGGAGGCACAAGGCAGAGGGCACTGCCTCAGGCACAGGCTCAGAGTCTGGCTAATCCTCGGTGCACTGAGATAGTCAACAGCATCCATGGCCACATTCTCTTGACAGACACACAGCTCAAAATCCTCCACAAGTGGGAAAAACTGCTACATCAAGAACAAAAAACCCCACACTCCACAGCTGAACCCTTTTCCCACTGCCCAAGAGACACAGGGAAGTGTGGACTGCATGGGAAAGCAAGCTACAGCTGAGACTGAGACTCTAAGGGTCTGTCTTAACCTGGGGCTAAAGGCACAGACACTAAATTAGTTTGTCTGATCTTGGTGAGTTACCTCTGTGTGCAAAATTCAGTGTTACAGTCAATTCCAGTAGTAATGCTTTTGCCCAGCTGAGAAAAGTTCATTTTACTCCAGGAAACTACTGCTAAACAAGACACAAAATCCCAAGCATAAGGGAGCACACCACACTTTGATTTCCATAGATATCAACCCCATATTAAGAGGGACAAAAAGTAGCTTTGACTACAGCATAGTTACACTTCATCCTGATAGCAATTTAGAGTAGATGACAATACATCCTAGAGCAAATTCTGTCCTGTGTCTTCAAATTTGCTGATACTGTACACTGTATTTTAACAAGTTCATGCATATAAATGGTCTCATTCAAGAGATTTATACAGGAAGAATAACAGTTTAAAATTCTTTTAAACAGCATAAGAAATGCCTTCCTTGCCACATACTTTCACCAAAATATTTATCAAAATTTTTCTTGACACAAAAGTAATCTTTTATCCACATTGTCTGTAATCAAAACAGCTTTAAGGACATATCTGTCTGTGCAAATAAATTAGTTATCTCCTTGTGCAAGTCAGAGAAATTATTAGCATGAAATAAATAACGTGCTGATCTCTTGATTTTAGGGATAGCTGAGTGAACTAATTTCAAGAATCTACTTGTGAGATACAGTAGGGAAGCTGGGAAAGAACATGTTGAATAGCAATAGATAAAGACTTTTCTTGTGCTCCCTGAATATATATCATACCTCCAAAATTCCAAAAGGTTTCTGTAATGCATGCCACAAGAGCTTGGCTTTTTTGTAGTTTCTCATTCTGCAAGAGAATTTACAAGGGAAACAGAGGGCCTCTTCAGTTTTCTTCCCTGCTTTTGTGATTTATGCCAATTCCCTTTCATGGTTTTCCTTTGCTGTGAGAGGAGTGACCACTCAAGATCCACCCAGAGACCATCTCTCCCTCCCTTGGACAGTGCAGCCCGTCCTTCCCACCCTTCTGCAGGTAACGCCTTGCAGCGTGAAGAAGTGAAGTGGCTGTCAGTGAGAAAGGACACCAGAGGCTTTAAAGACTCCGAGGATGACAGAAACTTTGCTTTAACAGGACTGCTTTCCTGTTCTAAGAAAGCAAAGGTGCTCTTTGGAAGGAGTTTGGGCCTCAAAGAAAGGCTCAAGTGAAAAGTTTCATGTTGCAGCCCATGCTTTCTTCTGTGTTTTGGTATCAGTGTCTGTACATGAGTCAGTATTTTGTATAGCAGCAATTTTTCTCACTGCATGTCCCAGGCTGTGATATAAAAAGACTTCAATATGTACATATTCATCATTACTTTTCCTTACTGCTACTTTTAGTTGATTTTGAAATAAAGCAAGCTGAGCAGAGCCAAGATCAACCTTAGCTCAGCATACTGAGACCAGCAATATTTCTTTTCCTCACCATATGTTACTGCAATACAAGGATAGAAAGCATAAACTTAAAGAATTTTTCTCAAATGCAAAAACTGTAAATTGCCTCATAAAAACAGCAGCTTCCACAGTTCTCTTATGCTCTGCCTGAAGAAAATTATACAAAGTCATGGCAGCAAGTGCACCAAGACAGTAAAAATGACTCCACGTGCCCAGTGCCTCTCCTTTGACTTGTGTTTCAGTTCTGTAGCTGAACCTGGTACCCTGGTGACAGCCCCAGCAAGAGCACTGGCAGGGTTGAAAAAGAGAGGAGGAATTTATTACATAAATAAATAAACTCTCTAAATATTGCTCTTCTTTGGGAGGGCTTGTAAAATTCCATGGACACCACAGGGACAACGCAGGTAGAGGAAAGACTTGCAACTAGAAATTAAAACACAACAGAGTTTTCTTGGCCTTGTGGTGGAACAGGAGCCAAAAAGTAAGAACAGTTCCACCGAACTAGTTAGAGAGAAAAAAATTTTACCATGCTCTAATATTTCCCCATTTCACTGTTTCCTCAGTAAGAGCTAAAGAGCGTTGTGGCAGGAAGATGTGCTATTTCTCTGGTTATTAAAAGTAATACCTAGGAACTGGATGATAAGACAAAAAAGAAGATAGATATGACTATGGCAATGAAGAGCACAGCTATAGCAAAACAACTTCAGCATCATTTTGGCATAAAGCAATAACTATATTCCTTTAGTTCTGTGCTTAACAATTAGACATCTCTTGATATAATTGTTACAAATAAAAACAGTACTGTCAAGCATTTCATAGGGATGAAGAGTGATTAATAAATGCATCCAGACTAAAACAGATTTAAAGTATGGAAGTAAATAATTCAGTATACTTGATTTCCAGGTGACTTACAAAAATTGATTTAAAAAACTCTCAAAATGAAAAGATGTAAAAAAAGTTAATTAATCTAACTTTTAAAGATATCGGAGAGTATCACAATGGGATTACATCCTCATACACAACTGTATGTATGTATGTATATTCACTATGTGAATATACATTGTCCTATATGCAGTGAGCTGGAATTTTAATGTTTTTTGGCCCCTGGACAAGCACCAGAATTTATGAAATCAGGTGAAATAGATGTAGTAGAGGAAGAGAACAAATATGAATTTACAGTGCTTTTACTTTTAAATTATGCATTATTTTAAGTCTTTGCTGATAGGCATTATAAATTCATTATTTCCAGCATATTCTAAAATTACTAATTGCTCACAGGTGTGCATCTAGAATATCTCAGAAGGTATGCTTGCATGATTCACAGAGATGGCCTAGGAAGTTCATGTGAGGTTTAAGGATGACGTGAATAAAAGAAATTTCTTTTCCTACCGTCACTGTAACCATTAGCCTGGTGTTCTTCTCTGGTTCAGTCTAAACTCTTCTTTTTTCAATCCACTACCACTTGGGCTGTATATGAAAACTGCTATAGTTATTGACAAACTTTTGCAATGGGAACCACCTGTTTCACTTTTGGCAAAAGAATTTCTTTAGTCAGATTCTCCCTAAAGCAGTCATGGACCAAGACATCCCTGGACTGTCACCAAAGGACGCAGCCATTCAGTGCCTGGATGGCTGTCAGGAACTTTGGAAAGAAAAAGTAGCACCATTTGAGCTAGAGAAATAATGCCCAAGCTTCCTTCCTCTTAAAATATTTTATATATGTAATATATATTTATATAGTGTATATATGCTTTCAATCATTTTCTATGTACAAAGTAAAATTTGAAAGGAAAGTGACAAACACGTCTGAAGAGAAAATAGAAGCATACTTAAATTTATGTGCAAACACCTAACCAGGGTTTTACAGACAATTTATAATGTCTAATCAGAACTTGGTGTACTAAAAGAAATAAAAACTTTAAATCCTGCCATTCATCTATTTAAACATAGCCCTTCTGGTGCTCACAGAATTTAAAAACCTCACCTGCATTCATGTTACTGCAACAGGACTTGGGGGTTTGATTTTCAAGTAAATGGGATTGACCATTGCTGCTTTTAAATGTCAGCTCTGCTTGTCAAGGCACAGATGAAAACCAGAAAATAAATAAAAATATGTAGTAAGTATCTCTATCACACTGTTTTTTTAAATTTTTTTTTTATTTAGCCATTTAGGATTTTTTTTTGGTTTCAAAACTGTGGAAATATGCTTACAAGCAGAGATAACAGACTGAATTCCTGCAAGCAAAACAAGAGGTGAGTAATAATGCACCACGAACACATTAAGGTACTCCTCAGTTTAGCTCTTTCCTCCACTCACAATGTGACAGCATCAAAAGTATTTTCATTTGGTTATCTTTTAGATCTTTACAATATGGACTGATCACAACATCTTGAACTTCACCCAGTTGCACAGGTTTAGAGACAGGAAAGCCACTGTTGTACAATTACACCCTCCTCTCTTTGCTTTACAGACTGGAGAGACCTGTTATATTTCTTTCCCACAGTAAATGGACATTATATCACAATGCCAGGCTGATTGTCCATCTGGCTCCTGGGTCTCTTTTTCACACATGGGGCCTCCTCTTCCTCCCTGACAGACTGGCCCTGAGCAAGGTGTGCAGGTGCTGTCTGGATACCCAGGGAGAAAAGTGCTGGGCAGTTTCAGGAAAATTGTTTTGAAATCCATTGTCTGGAAACGTTTTCTCTAGAAACTGCAGAAGCTGAATGTTTGTGATAAACAAACCCAAAATTAAAGAGAAGGTGGATGAACAGAATTCATTGTAATCTAGTAACTGTGCAAGTATTTTGGCTACATTCACTCTGTCAATCATCATGCCATCTGAATAAAAACAAACCAATTATATAACCTCCAGAGAAAGAAAACATGTTTGACAGGCCATACTAGCTTCAGAGGCCAATATTACTTGATATTTTCATTTATGGTGCGATATTCAATTCATATCCATAAACTTCCTTAGCCTCTGAAGTGTAAAATTCAGTAGGATCAATTTGGGGTGTTTGAATCCACATGTATGACCATTTTGCCCTGCCAGGCAGCTCTTGCTTTAGACAACTTCCAGGTGCCAATAGCACAAGCTGAGCACAGTTTGCTTGTTTCTATAACATTGCAGTTTCACACCAAGAAAAGAACTCTCAAATACCCTTTTGAATGACTTTCTGCTCTTGGATGAAGCCTTTAGGTTAATTATTAATTATTTTAGGGAGGTATTAGTGCTATTCATTGAAATAGAATGATAAGCTTATGATGACTGTGCACTAAGAAAACTGATCTGGCTGACCCCTCAGCCAAATGGCTTAGGGCTTTTATCTGCCTTTCCCTCTGCTCTGGAACACAAGATGTGGATCTTTGCCCCAATCCAAAGCACTACCATGCTGAGAAATGAACTGAGTTTGCACAGTGACAAAATTTATGATGGCATATCTCCTAAAGAAACCCCCACTCCTTGAAAATATCTCTCAGAGCTCTTCTAGAAAGGAGGTAGATAATGAAGGTTTAATTTAGCTCCTGTACCTTCTACAGATTGTAAAACTCATGTGCAAAAAGACTTCCATACTCCTCATATCATTGTAACCTGACATAATACAGCAGGAGAACTAATAGTTTTGGAAGTCACTGTAATTATGATGGAGATTTGGATAGTAGTGTCAGGAAGTCTTGAAGAGTTTCTGATTCAGGGAAATAGGGACAGCATTATGTAGAGATTTGCTTACCCTCCTAAGATACAAAGAGGCCCTGAAGCTAGGACAAGTGAATGAGAAGGGGAAAGGATAAAGAAAAAGGTGTTTTCTTATCAGTGCTTTCTCTTCTGATTCCAGAAGAACGTTGCTTCCAGAGAAATAAAAATGAGCACACTATAAGGTGAACAGTGAGGTTCACCTGTTATTTGGCAACAGAGAGGCCAGTGCATGCACTGACAGCTGCTGTCCCAGCCCTTCCCCAGGTAACATCCATCAGGAGACAAAGCACCAGAGTTTAGCTTGCTGCAGCACCCCATGCTCCACAGGCTGTGCCTGACAGTGTGGAAGCCAGGTGGTCACCAACCAGATGCTCAGCTTAGCCATCACAGATTACCAGCCCTCTGTTCAGCCAACACTAATTGATTATTAATCTCCCAGTCCAGTGGAACCTACCATAAGCTGGTGAGTGTTTTTGCTACATGAACTATCAAGTGAACTAAGGAAAAAACAGCAGCAGGAAAGAGGAAGCAACATTCCCATAACATTAGGTCCTGCAGTACATCAAGTGCTCTCTATTTCTGAAAGAGATTGATGCCCTCCATTTAATCAGCTCTCTTGAGAACTGCAACACTTCTGTTCTGCAGATCTCATAAGCTGCTCTACTCCAAGTAAAATGTTCCTGTTGATATTCTTCTGAAATGTGTAAAAGAACAAACACACTACAACTCATTTTTACCAGGGTTTAGTGTAAAGCCCTCACTCAGCTTTTTGCATACACTGGTATTAGGATAAGGAATCATAAAATGTCAACAAAATTGTATACAGAAAAAAGGTAATGTTTGTTTATTTGCATACATTACATAGTAATACCAGCAGTAACTCCACTCTGCTTAGTAAAAACGAGCACCAGATTTTAATTTTACAAAGCAAATTAATGAGTCACTGATCATCACAGAGCTAGAAGCAAGATCACTTGCCCTTTGTTGCCCTGTTGGCTGCTGTCAAGACATTAATTCACATAACTTAAATGTTTTCAAACCCAGCAGTTGCACAATCAACCTTACAGCAGAACTTCTGAAAGCAATTTCTGAAATTTTTGTCTATTTTCCAAAGAACTGTTTCATTGCAGTCCTCCCTCGCAGAGAGTAATTTTCAGCCTTTAATGATTTCTAAGCATCAGGCAGTCCTTTCATGTCTGGAATTTGTCTCAATTACTGATCTGATCTCAAGCCTCACTAGGTCATCTCACCCTCTGTTTTCACTAATCAGTGAGAACAAAACAAAAAAATAACACAAGGCATTTAATATTCCTGTCTGCATACCTATAAAAATAGCAACCCATATCAGTATCTTTGTTATCCTGGTGTCAACTATGAGACAACCAGATTTTCTCTATTTGCCAGCTTTACAGAGCCTGTTTAAGAGTATGACTACTTCCTAAATGTCCATTGTAGGACTCATCTAACCAGGATGGTACTGAGCACATTATAAAATTTGGGCTATGAAATTTTCAGATGTAGAGAAAGGGGGACTCTTAAGCATGTACTTCTTGTAAATCTAAGAACTAAACAAAAGGATCCAACTAACTGAAAAAATAATCATAAAATCTCTTCTATTATTCAGATATCTGAGTTATCTAAAATTCCTGTTGTGGGGATTTGCTTTGCAGCAGTTCTAGGCTCTTCTGCTCACCTGGACCTAATACAGTTATGATCCATTGCAATTTTTCTGCAAAATTTGGCAATGTTGTCCTTGTTGGGTCTTCCCTGTGTAGAGATAAGTTAATATCAAAGGGATGGCAATTTAAGAAATAATTGCAGGCAGACTTTTGCATGATGATTGAAACCCCAGTGTTTGCCTTTGTTTCTGTTTCAGCAGGGCTTTGAATCCCAAGCAGAGGCCAGCAGCTGGCACAGGGCAGATGCCCAGAAGGCTTGATGAGCCAGTGCACACACACAGTCCTCAGGCCCCTGTGCCAGCTGAAAAGGCCAAAGCTCTTGACTGACCTCAGCTGGAATACACTTCTGAGTCACATCTGCTGACCAACCTCTCTGAGGCAATCACTCCATAATTTGTTTTTGTCCAAATGACTTAGGTTGCTTTAAGCAGTCAAAACACAGCATGCCTGGAAGTGAGATCATTTGAATTGGAGCAAACTGAAGCAAGCACACAAGAATTACTATTGGCAGGTGAGGCAATAAAGATTTCTGAATAGAAAATAGAGATTTCTACGGCAAAAAAACCCCAATAATATTGTCACAAGTTATAATTTATATAACCAGTTGTAAACAACAACAAATAACCACAAATTGCCTTTAGAGGGTGCAGGAGACTGAAGCTGTGACTTAAGTGACACCTTTGCCTCGATATATCACAGAGATCAGTACTTTCAAAGCAGCTAAACCTTTCCCAGACATCTTTTCATTACCCATTAAAAACTGGCACTTTGATATCTTGCCCCATGCTAGGGGAATTTGCTCACACAGCACAGAAAGAGCAGGAATTGTGGCCTAAAAATACCTTTCCAAATCCAGGATGAAACTCCTGGCTGTACATCAGGCTTTTGGTTGCTTGCAGAGAAATGGTGAAGGACATCCCTGCACATGGCTGGTGGCTGGGCACTTGTTACAGCAATTATATTCAAGATAGTTTGGTTTTAAGTAACTGTAGCAGCCTCTGAAGATTCAGCCTGTCATATCAAATTAACTACAGAGCTAGTATCGGCTTTGTGGTGCTTGACAATGTTTGCTTTTCTTTATTCCACTTTAAAAAATAATGATCATAAAAGCCCCCAAGCTGGCCCAGTTTCTCTTGTGACTCCTGACTGTCCTGTTGCTCTGACAGCATAAACCAGCTGTGCCCTCTGATGGAGCACAAGCAGCCAGACCATACCAATGAATCTGATCCCAGGACTGGGTCTGCTCCCAGTAAGGTATTATTTTCTATTTGCCAAGACTGACTCAGCCATAAATACAGAACATTATCTTTCTGCATGTGCTGCATTTTAATCGTTGATCACATCTGCACCAGGAAAACTATTCTCTTTTCTTCACAGTAATCATTGAATTCCATATGTCTGAATTCCCCCATCTGCCACATAGTAATGTGATTACTGAAGACACACTTGACATTAATATAATGAACAAGGATTAAAAAATCATAGCTGAAGCATTTTTCAGTTAGTAGGGTCAAGGATATAAAGGTTTCTATAGCCCCACTGTATTTCTGAAGCATAAAGATCTGGCAAACAGCTATATGCATTCTTTGTCTCTTGCATTTAAATATATATTTATATATATATATATATTTAAATTTTCTAATACACAAAATATAATTAGCATTAATACTTTGTTTACCTGTAGTTTTCAGACCTTTTTTCAGTAATGGCTGACAGGTACTCTAACATAGCTCTAACAGAGCAATCAACAAATGATTTCTTCTGCCCAGCATCCAACTTAATTACACGTTTCACTTGGTCATGATCCATTTCGGACACCTCTGCCCTTCTCTCCTTTCTCTTTTCTGGTTTCAGTTACCATCTCACCTTGGCACCATCTTTGCCCTTTCTTTCCAGCTGTATCTGGGTTTCTCCTCTTCCCGGGGGCTTAGGACATCATATCCCTTTTCCCAAAGCAGCAGCCTTCTTCTATGAGGCAAGATTTCAGCTGTGGTGGTGCTGGACACCTTCTCCCTGTTTGTTTCCATTAGCTCCCACCTGTGCCTATGTTTCCCCCAGGAAGGAAACAGCTCCCTTTCCTGCTGGGTGACACTACAATGTCCAAAATGCTGTGGAAATATAGCTGTTTAAAAGGCTGATAATATGTAATGGATTTAAGGATGGAACTCCCCACAACCACTGAAAATCCTGCTGTGGGACAGCCCCACACCTTCAACAGCAGCACAGGGTTGTTTGACCTGAGTTCTGGCTCAGCCTTACAGTGGCATGAGCTCTTGCACAGCCCTCACTGTACAGACCATGCTTAGTCGTTTAAGGAAAGGCAAACTCAAAAGCTGAATAGATCCTGTAAAATATTTGAAACAAACAGCTTCACCATTTTCTATTAGCAAAGCAAAAGCCAAGTAAATATTTAAAGATCTTAAACTTACTGGAACAGAGAAACACAGAGCCTGCTGGGAGAACCAGCCTTCAGTGTGGTTTTGCTGCCAGCCATACAATGCAGCAAATGTCCATGGAGCAGCTGGATCCAGCCTGGCTCTGCACAGAAAAGACAAATTGTGAAGGAGGCAAAGCATAACTGACAACACTGAGATTTGCTTGCACTGTTTCCACACTAAATAAACTGTGCTTTAAACCCAGGAGCTAAGTTTGGGGACACTTACCACTTGAACATTACCAGATGGCAAGCAGCACAGACACACTTTCTAGCAGGAAAAAGTCTTTCTTAGCTCAGGGGTCTCTTGAGATTGTGGGCATGCCTCCACAGGGTTTCTGATAAGTTACTGCTCAAAATAATTATTTCTTTACCATTTTTTGCTTAGGATACCAGACCACACCAATGCTCAGCCACAGCTCTTCCTCTACTAGATCTGGCACTTAAAGAGATGGGGTCATAGATCCTTTTTCCCCATGGGAATAAGACTCTTGAATCCTACCCAGATCTAGCACAGCACATCACTGACTCAAATTAACTGTCCACAGCAAACAGTGCTGAGACATCTGGCCATCTGGCAGCCATGACCAGCAAGTGCAATTAGCTCCCTTTTTTTTCCTCATTTATCCTCTCTGGAGACCATCAGCATATTCATAGAGGAGGTGAGTGGCATTTCCTGCATTCCAAGAGTCTTTCTAGACCCTACCTCTCTTACACCAACTGCAAATCTATAGAGGAAGGAATTCTTTTCACAATTAATATTATTGTGATAATCAGGCAGAAATAAAAGAAGAAAATTAAAATATTAATTACAGCAATTGCAAATAAAAAACTGAGAAAATATGTCTGCTTTCTCTGAAGAATCTAATTTCTTTAAAGCTGCCTGATGCACATTTTCCCCAATATCAGGCACATTTTTTGACAAAACAATGAATATTTCTTACTGCTGTCAACCTTAATCTAGTGATCTGGACTCAGAATCACAAACATTTGATAAAATATATTTTGTTGTATTAAATACATTCTATATCACTTAATAACACAAAATTCTTGTAAGTTTCTTCCCTTTAATTATATGTACCCAACACCTATCCCAATCACCTAATCAAGTTTCAACAACATAACAAGTTTCACGTCCCCGTCTTTGTGTATCTTAGGAAGATACACATTATTCTTGGTCTTTCATGGTATCTCTGCTATCAGCAAGAGCATAGCTGGGATCTCAGTTTGCTCAAATGAGCCCAGATTTGGTATTTGTAAAGATGTCTTTAATCACCTTTCCCCTTGGTCATCATGTTAAAGATTGTTTGTGGGTGCATAAGAAAGGCAATCCAGAGCACAGGTCATCTTCAAAAATCTTTAAGTATTTGCTTTCCTGAGACAGACAGGACAGAAGAGCCAGATGGGGTGGGATTCTCATGAATAGGATAAAATAAGGCCTATGCAAGAAGTTTAATGTGCAGAGAGCAAGCAAAAATCTTATTTAAAGATTATGATTACTCCAATTACTTGCAATTAATCACAGAGTGTTGCAATACTGTTTCTGCTCAGAGATTGAATCCCAAGCCAGATAAATTAATGGGCACCTTCCACACAATTAAGACCAGACAGTCCTTACTAGTTGATGCTTTATATTGTTCTCTAGTTAAAACCCTTTTACATCGATCATTCAATAGTGAGATTTAGTGATGGATTATATCTCAGTCATTATTTTGATAAAGACAAATTAATAAACCTTTTGTTGAGCCTTTCAACACAGCTCCTGTGTAGTCTTGCATTAGAGAGGAGACTGCTACAGTGGTATCATGATCTGTTGTATGGTATTCCCAAAAAACAAGCTGTTCAGACAAGTTTACTTCTCCTAAAATATTACAGATAAATCCAAAATTTCAAATGTCAATTAAGAAAATGCAATCAAGAAAAGGGGAAACAGTTCCTCAGAAGAACCTTTCACCAGAGGTACTAAATGAGGTGGGGCAGCCTTTGTGTAAATTTTATTCAATACAAAAACCTATTCCTACAAAACATATTCATATTATTTTTATTCATATTTATGTTTTGTGTGACCTTTCTTTTGTCATTAAACAGTGCAAAAAAACAGCCTTTCATAGAGACAGCCTAAGTATAAGCTGATATATAGCTGACTGTCTCCAGAGATAGCTGCTTCCCTGAGCTCCTGACACCAGTGCAAATTTTCAACATGCCTCTGTCAGAAAAAATTAAAAATCCAGGCACAATACAATCTTCAAGAAATGCACGGGCATCTATTTAATCTGAAGTTATTTTGCCCATGAAGTGTTTTCATACACATGAGTACAAAAGAAATTTTGCCATATTGCCCCCAGATTAAAATAAATCTGGGCTGCTCTTCCTCATTTATGTGATTAGCCATTGGCATTCAGTAAAATTTAGCTGTTTAACCTGCCTGAAAAATGAAGAAGCATTTTCTTATAAAATCTGTCTGCGTGAACACAGTCTCTGAATGCGCCATATTTATTCCAAACTACATTCTGTCACATGCCTTCTAGGCTTTTCCAAAATCTGGCTTGAGTTTCTGACAAAAAACACAACTGTGAAATTTATAAAAAAGAAAACAAAATAAACTTTTTTTTTTTCTTGCAGTATCTTTCAATGTTTTTGGCAGGTTACGGATAGTAGAATTAGGGTCACTTCACTTTTTGCTGCTTGTTTCTGGCATGCTTGTTTTATCACTTTGTGATAGCCTTTTTCATCAGATAGAAAACAGTTCTGAGATTAGAAGAAAAAATAGTGGAAGAATCAACAAAAATCTGAACATAATTTGTCTTAATTGTGTTATAAATTAGCCAACGTTTTTTCTTATTCTATCACTATTTTCTCTTCCTGTGTTTGTAAAACCTTTATCTGTCCAGCTTTCTAAAACTGACTTTTTTTAAAATGAGTAAGACTAAAGTGAATTGAAATTCACTATGCAAGTGCAAACTATGAACACCTTTTTAGTAAAAAGGTTCAGAACTGTAGAAATGTGAGTTATCGTGTCATGGTATATTCTCTGGGAATTAGTTATTGTCAAGTGATAACATTTATGCTGTTTCCACAGTTCATAGAATTTAGTGCATTGGGCTGTCTCTTTACATAATTTTTACAAAAGAATTATTAAGCAAAAGAAAATGAAAGTAACTTCTAATACAAAGGCTGCCTTCTAGTTTAAATGTTCTTTGATGTAATTTTGTTTTTCACTGGCTTTGCCCTCTGCTGCATCATAGTAAATAATGCAATTATGTTCTGAAGCTCAGAAACTCATAGAGGCCAGACTCTTTACCCGAAATAAATGGTTCTGCTGAACAGCTCATCCATTTAAAAAATGCCATAAGCCTTTTTTGCTGCAGATTTTTACAATATCATCGTACAAATCTTATGGGCTTAAAGGCAATTCTTTGATAGGCTACTCTTGGCCAGTCCAAATGATACTATAATTTAAATGTAGCCTAGTTTTTATACTAGGACACAAACTCTGTCAGGGCTTGAAAGTGCAGCCCAGCTCACAAAGAGTGAAAGGTAAAACTCTACAGCATAGGGGATGACAAGCTACCATGGTAACACAGGGAGAAAACCTGTAAAAAACTGATTTGACTCTAAGATCCAATAATGAAAAAACTTAAGTGGATTTTCAATATCTAATCTTTTTAAATTCAGTTATTTATCTTATTTTCATTTTAGTTTTAAAATCTGAGTTGGAATCAAATATTTAAACTTTCAATATTGCTAACTATAAACCAAATAATTAGGATGAAGCTTGAAGAAGGTCCACATAGGTTGAATATTTGGCTAAGTCTACCTGATGGTAAGCTCTCTGAATCTGTGGAAATTTTCTGAATCTATGGAATATTTTTCCAATGTGAAATGAATCCAGATCTGACTTATGGCATATTTTAACTAAATAAGATAGCAGGAAGTCTATTCTGAAGCTTTCCAAAAAGTGCATGACTGAATATATAGCTTATGAAAAAAGTACTTGGCAGAGATTTATGGTGTCTAATCTTTTTTATAGCCTTTTTTTTGCAGTGAACATATCATAAAAAAAAATTACTTCAGCCTGTATCCAAGATTCAGCTTCTGATTACAGTGGTTTTTATATTCACAGAAGGAAAAAAGAAAGTAATTATCCCCAATAAATAACAGTTATTGCATTTGAAGTTTGTGTTTACCAGAACAGGATTATCCCTTCTGCTCATTTTGAGTAGTTCTTTCTAAGTCAGTTATAGAAAGTTCCAATAATTTTCCTGGTGAGCAGTGTAGCTGGTTGTACACATCTTACAGTGGAGAATTTGGGGGTTTAAGGGCCACATATTACCACAATTCCTTTGGCTCGTGTGTGTGAAGAAACAGGGAGATTTACAGATGATGCATCAGGCAGATTTACACTGAAAAAAAAACCAGCAGAATGTTCCCTTAAAGCAATCTCTGAGCTGCAGATGTAAAGGTAGGACTCAGTAATTGCATTTAACTTAATTCAGACTGGTTTATGAGTCAATTACTCATAAATCCAGCAATGAGAAATTGAGGAGACGTGAAAGAAAATAATTCCACAAATCTGTGAGTTTTTCCTCTGATTATGGAACATAGGGGTTTAAAGTACTAAACTAATATAAATTATCATAACTTCATTGAAATTAATGGTTTATGCTCATTGAATAATTTGAGACTGAAGAAGCTGGCAATGCATTGGAAGCAGCTAAGTTTGCAGAAAAAGCATAATTTTATTAGTGTGTTTTCAACACATAAATCAGAACACTCCTTGGTTATATGGAACACAAATCAAGTTACTGAAACATACAGTGGTGTTACTGAGAACAATTTAAATAAGGTTATTTTTCTTGTTTAAATATAAATAAAGAAAATGTTTGCCATAATCTCAGTTCCTGTAGTGCCTGTGACTGTCAATACTCAGCATTCATTGGCTCTGCTTGTTTCAACATTTAGCGAGTGTTTATTTGAGTTGATTTCTATGGCAATACCTGGTTACATAGAGCATACTGAAATGCACTTCCTGTCTTCTAACAAGGCAATTGCACAGTTTAGTAGTGACTGTAGCCAAAAGGAGTCTGATACCCGAGGGGTGAGTCCTTAATTCAGAGGCTGGCTCAGATTTTTCATTTCTGAAACTGCTTTGTCCTCCCAGGGTTGCCCCAGAAGAGAGATCTGAGGGAAGTCCTGCATTTCGCAGGGAATATTCATCACCAGTCTAATTGTTGATACTGAAAACTTGACTTTTTGCCCTTCTGTGGATGGGCCTAAAGAAGTGCTCATTCAGCCCCATCATTTAGCCAACAATGCCTTTTCCAGAGGAATGCAGTCTCCCTTGCTCTGTAGAACAGTGAGAAGTAGAATTAAACAGCAGACATTATTTCAGCAGACATTTGAATCCCCTTTTAGAACCACTATAGCTCAGACTACATGCCAACCTTACCTCAACCAGATTTCAAACTTCCAGTCCAGGAGACCTGTATTTCAGCACTTGCTCTTTGTATAGACAGGATCTAGAAAACCAAATGTTCACACACAACAAAAAGTTCCAATATTTTGTTTCAAATATGCTGAAAAATTTCATTTCAAAAGTGCTGAGCAAAAGAAAGCTTCCAATCAGTTTAGGGCAGATGCACAGGATTTCATTTTAAATCTGTTAAATTGCAATAGTTTTCAGGAGATGAAGTGCAAGCCAGCTCATCAAACTCTCCAATTTTATGCTCATCTCAGGGCATACAGCACGACATGGTTCAGGGGGGAATTCTTCATTATGTTCTGGGCTGTATAGTCCCCTGAGCAATTTGGATCACAGGGAAGAATGCACTCACAAACAACACCCTGGAAATTGCTAGGAAATACCATTTAATTTAAGCTTTTCCAATTAGCTAACCAATTCAAAGTTTTTTAACTGGCTTGAAACAAAACAGGCCTTTTTATTTTCTCAGTGTAAAGGCCTAGGCTTTGGAAAAACAGCAGTTTCACTTTCTGTCTTTATTTTCAAGAGATAAACAATCTTTACTTTCTTCCTACCTATATTTGGACATTAAATTTCATTATGAGGAGTAGAACCCTGCTATACATTTAAAGAATAATATATTTCAATATGGTCCTTTGTTTTCTCATTTGACATCTTTAAAAGTGCAGTGAAAAAGTAATGCAAGTTAGGAATTCAACTTCAGAGAAGTATTTGTACAAACAATGTGCTAGAAAAATTTGGCCTCTTTGATAAAGAGCTCATTCACTTCCATTAACCATATTTTTAGAGCACAATTCTATTTTTTTCACCATTTTAATGACTATTGTTATTTTGCCTCTGAACATACCAGTCATTTCCTGTGTTGTGAGCAAAACCAAAGGGAAGGCTTAAATCTGAGGGCACCAAACAAGAGTTCTACAAGCAACCAGTCAGTCCCCAAACTCCAAGCTGCACTTGAAAGCTCTGACTGCTCTGGGTAGGGGTTTTTTGACTAGATAAAAAGCAACTCGATTTTTTTGTTGTTCCATTTTAATTTCTCCTATATTGTCCATTGCCATCTTGGGTGCATGTATCTCTACTACTTCCCTTCTGTTTAGATACAAACTATTTGGATTCATGTTTGTTCATCACCATCACATGTTGCTGCTGTGGTTTCTGAGTCTCCCTTTTCACCAGGTTCAGCAAACCCTTCCCACTGGGGAAAACTGAAATTACAGGAAGCTTCTAACACTTCCCATGGAACATTATTGAGCTTGAAGAGGGAATGGTATTTTCCACTCCATTCTGACAGGCAGAAGCACTGCAGATACTTTCATGGGTAAATGCATTTAAATTAATATGAAGCATCCAACTTTATCTCAAGAAACATTCCCAGTCTCTAATAAACAATTACTTGCTCCTGAATCAGGTGATTCACCTTACAAATTTAGCTTTCTAAATGAAAAATGAAATAAGAACAAAAAATTAGGGCTATGTGCCAGTTTTCAGACTGAGTCAGAAGGAAAGTAGATATCACGAAACACCTTATGCAACTTAACAACACATTAACTAAAACTTCCATTTCTAGATCAGACCTGTCTTTCTCCAATACTGGTCCTCTGCTAAATCTAGCTTCAACAGATGAAATTTGGAAAGAGAATTTCACTGTGTGTTTTCACTCTAGAACACACATTGTAAGATGTGTAGTAATACCAACATCCTTTAATCATTTAGGCAGTGCTATTTGTGATCTTGAAGCTCTTCAAATTATGTGTGGGTTTGATATTCTGTTTTTTCAGCTGGAGACATTGTAATAAAACTTAATCTTCACCTGTTAACAACAGAACTACATTTATGGCCCAGGTCTTTTAACTTCCCTTGGTACAAATTCTTACTCCCTGCCTACAGCCACAAAAATGTGTTATTTTAAAGAACTTGTTTGTTTAACAAATGTTATTTTTATGAAATTGCTAACAGTACTTCTACATTTTAATTATTTCTAGCTTATATCTATATGCACTTCCAGGTAGTTAGGATGGTTGCAACAGTTAATTTTTATACTGAACAAAAATAACTTTTTTCTGTTTCACTTTTCAATTTCTTACATTTGAGAGAAGAAAATAACAGAAGTTTTCTCCAAATCCCTCCCGCTTCTGAAAATAAACCATTTTGGATGACATTTCAAATTAACAAAAGAAGTTACAAACTTGATGAATGTTCTTGCAGTTATTGCCAGCTTTTTTGGTAGAAAAATTAAAAAGAGAGAATTTTTGCACAGATTCAGTATTTTTGTCTCTATTTAGATTACAGTGGGTGTAGAATAATAATAAATCAAAGTGATAAAAAGACAAAACTAGGGCACAGCAGTAAAATCAGGACAACACAAGAACATGGCCATTTTTTAAATGACCCTGAATTAAAATTTGTGTTTCTATTACTGTATCAAACGTATCTGGACATGTTTCATTAACTGTAAAATGTAATCTGATGGCTTTACATTATAAAAAAATATTGATTCAAACCAATACCTCTGATCTTCTACTGGCTACTCCCCTTAGATATACCCAGTCAAGTTAGCAGGACTAATGCATGTGTACTATCATTTCCCCAAGGTGTTGTGTTACCATTATAGTAAATTGATACATTTATTAAAATAACTCTGTAAGTTCCACAAGAGAACATACATTCCTATATTGAATGCCTTCTCAACCTCCTGAATGTCTTTGGCAGTAAAGTAGCAGCAGATGTGCTTTTCTGTGTGATTGGCTTCTCAATTATTTCAAAGATAAATAAAAGCAGCTCCATTGGCTCTGGGCTCCAAATATACCTTCCTGAGTATCAGGGAAGCTTGCTTTGGTTTAGATCATCCTGCATCTCACTTTAGGTTCTGTCCAATATGTAATCAGAGTCATTGGTAGGTAGGAAAAGTTACAATACTATAAAATACATTGGTGCAAAACACAGTAGGAGGATCTGGGATGGTGATAGGGTGGATTTGTTATGGCTGGAAAGGGCATGGGTGTAACACAAAGCAGCATGTGAGGGAGGCCATGCAAGCTGCAGGTTCCTCCTTATGAATAATCACAATTTCTGGCCTTCTGGCAATGAAGGGACAGACAGAGCCAAGGGTTCTCACCTTCTCCAAGCACGTACAGCCCTATCCCCAGCCCTGCCTCAGACACCCCTTCCTGCCCAAGAGCTCCAAATAAAGAGCTTCAAAAGCCAATGCAGACACTTGCCCCTATCCCTTCTCTGATCCCTTCCTTTAGGCTTATTCTGTACTTACTGTTCATCATAGATTTGATAAAGAACAGAACAGTGAATTTGTTACACAAGAATTATAAAAGTTTATTATACTTCCCTCTGCCTTTAACACTTTTGAAAAACTGGGTGCACACCTGCTTTTAAGAACAGCTCAAGAATTTCAAAAGATGTATCAAACGCTCCTTATATACCTTAGCTGCCTATTGTTGTGACACAGCCTTTCATGAGATGGCCACAAAGTACTTCCTAAAAGGAGCCATGGTTAAAAGGAGAACAGCTTCAAGTTCCTTCCTGTGTTTTGTTCTCGTGTGTCAGCAAGGTGAAAACTTACAGTGTACAACACAATAGTATACACGAACTTTGCTTCAGTAAAAGCACTGGAATGTGAAGCCCAGAATGAAAGCAGGAACTAATAAAAGGTTCACAGGTAAGATATGACATCAAAACATCTGTTAGGCTCAGGAAATTGCAATTGATAAAAATTACAGTGAAAGTCCTGTAGAACTATCACAACTCTCTATGTAGTCATAAGTAACAGCTCATGAAGCAGAGCTTATCATATGAGCAAATGTTATTATTAATACATAGGATTACACAGTGTCACACATTGACAGAATTTAAAAATACCTTCTTTGGCTCAGGTTATGCAGCCAAGCTTCATGGGCCATGTGGAGTTTTGGATTTGCTGCCCATGAAAAGCCTACAGGGATGCAAATAGTCAGAACACTGCAGTAAATCAGGGCACCCACCTTGTTATCAATCCTGTGTTTCCATCATAAACTAGATTACTATGCAATAAATAGGGTACCACAAAAAGCAGGAAGTCTGGTATGTATACTAAAAGATGGCTTAAGGGTGTATATATAGTACTGAAAGCAGACACCATGAATGTTAAGAAAATGACAGAAATTACTTAGCTGCTAATCAAACATGTTTGCTAAATAATAGACTTGTCCATCTGCTGCAAAGCCCATTAACAGAGGAAATTAATGGCTAGAAGAACTGAAAGTATTCAGTCTAAAGCACTAAAGGGGAAAATCTATAATCTTTGTTGCAGGCAAATGCTATCCATCCTGATTTTAAAACTGCTGAAACAGTCAGCTACATGGAATGAATAAAATACACAAAAAAAAAACAAGGAAGGAGAATGTGGTACATTGTGCATGTCATGATGTCTATTATAAAGTAAAAGCTATACCAAAATTGTTGGATAATTTTGAGGTTCCTCTTGTTTAGGTGTACCCATCACAACTTGATTAAACATGTCATTCTTGATTAAAAAAGTCCTGAATTGTGAATTTTACAAGATTCCATTAATGTTATTTCTCAAATATAATTCTAGGCAATGAGTCATTTCACCTCACTTGTTTGCCTTCATACCCTCTAACTACTTCACACCAAGTAGGAAACAGATATCTTTGTCTGCAGACATTACAAGTCATCTTTGTATATATTATCATTTAAGCCATCCCACTGAATTATTCCCAAGTTTTTTCCTGTGCTGAATTATTATCTAAAAAGCACTGGGAGAACTTTGCAGCAGCAGGTATTAAGCAGATGTAGACTGGCAGAGCTCCCCACCATGATTCATCTCAGCTGAACCTCCCTTCATGTGGGCTTAAAATAGACTCAAAAATCCGAAAACACATCTTGAATGCTTTCTTAAAATGTAACTCCACTTTTCATCCCATTGAAGTAGAAGCTTATCTGATCCTTCTGAATCTGCATAACAAGTTTCCTCATTAAGCTTCCAGCTCTGAAAACATCATCAGTGTTATCATTAGGGGCACAGCCTTTCTCACAGTATTTAGGAACTTGCTTTGCAAAAATCAGGAAGGGAGGTACTATGAAAATGGAAAATAACACAAAATAGGGAAAGTGACTCACAATATATTGAGTTCTTAAAAGGTCTTAGATAAAATGATAATAATAATAACCTTCACTTTCCAACAAGAGAACCAAACCTTTTCTTTAGCCTCAGATTGAATTTATTTCATGTCAGCTGGCTTCCAACTCACTGAAACATGCTTCATCTGCTCTAATATGCAATGCCTGATGACTTTGCTATGCTATGGAAACATATAGCTCCCTGTAGAATTTTCCAGAGCTATTAGAGTAAAAATATTAGTCAAAGGAGACTTCAGTCTTCCTTTATGTTTTTTTCCTCATATGCTGCAATGGACATCTCATTTGAACTTGAGTGGTGTGAATTAAAGGCTACTTGATTGTCTTGTTTTCATGGACAACTGTATTAGAAGGATCAATCAATAGGGTCTTCAGTGTCTTTTGATAGATCCTTAGCAAGGCTAAAGACACAAAGAGAGCAGGTAGCTAGCTATCACAAAAATATAGCTAAATACAGAAGTTTCAAATACATCATTTCATACAAGGTTAGTTTTTCATTTGGTTTTGTTTTGGTTTCATTTTTTCTTCACCAGCCACTTGCAGTACTTTGTTGGAGTGTTACAAGATTTCCTGTGGTGTTTATTCTAACTGAAAAGGAGATCTCTGACATGAATATCTTATGTGCATATCCTGAGAAAATCTGGATCAATCTGTTATGGGAAACAGCCAATGAACTGAAGCCAGCACCTGAGGTGACTGCCCTCTCTTCTGTCACTGCTGCAACTGGTATCTGTGCCTTCACAATGAGGCAAGACCCAGGCAGCCAGTCTTGGATCAGTAGTTTCCAGATTTCTTTTCTCAGATCTCCTCCATGGAAAGACTTAATTCCTTATCTACCATGTTATTAGTTCTTTCAAACACCACAATGACATAATTTTCACAAATTATTGAGTTCAGAAGTCCCTTTCATTAGTTTGTTTGTTTTCTGAGTATTTGCAACTTACTACTCTTATGTAACATTAAATAGCAGATCATTTAAGCATAGGCATAACTTTGAGTACAAGTCATTGCCTGGGTCTGGAACTCCTGGAAGATATAAATACCTTATGTGAGTGCCCTGAGGATTCAGGAGTTGTGACTTCATGCTTGGAAGTTCATAGACATTGCCTTCCCATCTGGCAAGGGTGAATCCACAGCTGTTAGACACAGGCAGGAGGAAACAAGAGGTACAAGGGGTCCTGACTCAAAACCAGATATCACACACATGGGAAAGAGCCATGAAGTCCCAAGGCTCTGCTGATCCCTCTGGTAGCCCTGCATGGTCCCAAACGAGCTTCACCCACTGATCCACTAAGGTTTTGTGACATGAGGTTTTGTGTAACTTGTAAAGGATGTTGCACAGCCACCAGAGAAGAGCCAGGTGACAAGAGCTGAGTCTCTGCAACACCTGCTACAGCACCTGGGCCAGCAGCAAGGGCTCCTAGACAGCACTGTAACACACAAAATCTGCACTCCAGCAACTTGAATCTCAGCACACAAAGCCAAAAAGTGGCTGTGGATTTTCCTGTGGCAAACTCAGCTGCATCTTTCAGAGCAGAGCAGAGCAGAACCTGCACTAATCTGGAAAACAGCGAAAAGTAGGAAACACAAAAGTGCCTGCACTT
The DNA here is from genome assembly GCA_034336665.1 of Luscinia megarhynchos. NCBI lineage: Eukaryota > Metazoa > Chordata > Aves > Passeriformes > Muscicapidae > Luscinia > Luscinia megarhynchos. Next base: position 67,386,529 of record CM067565.1, read on the forward strand.
CTCACATTTCTCTGAAAAATTCCATCAATCCTTCCACTGCCTAAGCCTTGAAGGATTTGCTGCTGGCTAAGAAAGAAACATTCTAGGGTAAGGTGATGATGATAAAGAGTAAAGATCCTAAGTGGAGGAGAAAAAAATGCATTTAGAAACTACAAAAAACTTTCAACTTGCACCTTTTGGATGAGAGACATTCCTCTCCTGAGCCTCAAAGGTTTTATGGTTTAGAGCCAGGACATGAAAAATATATTCTTTCCTCCCTTCCAGTTCTCATCTGTGAGTCATCACAAGAAATCTGCAGATCATTTCCACTTAAAAAGATGTACTTCAGGTTTTGGGACAGATCCTCTGAAGGACCCAGATCCTAAGGGTTCTGCAACAAATGACTATCATAAACACTTCATAAGAGATATGCAAGGAAGGAGAAGTGTCAGGTAAGCCCTGTATGTTAGAAAGCTGGAGCTTTACAGCGAGGATGATGAAGTTCAGTGTTTACAGATAAAAGAGGAGAAAGGCCAACAAGGCAGATGCCATGGTAAGAGTCTGTTATGGACCACCCTCACCAGGTGAACAGGCAGAAGAAATGCTCTCTGAGAAGCTGCAATAAGTCTCACAATTGCCAGTCCTTTTTCTCATGGAGGATTTACCAGATGTGAGCTGGAAATAGCACACAGCAGAGAGGAAACAGTCTAGGGCATTCCTGGAGTGATTGAAAGAGAACATCCTGGCACAGCCAGTGAGTTGGACAACAAGAGAAGGTGTCCCACTGGACCTGTTGCTTGTGAAGAGAGAAGGACTGGCAGGAGAGCTGGAGGCTGTCTTGGACACAGCTACCAGGAAATGGTAAGAGATTCCTGGAGAAATAAGAAGAGTCAGCAGAACTGCTCACTTGGACTTCTGTAGGGCAGACTTTGGTCTGAGTAAGAAACCGGTTGACAGAGTCCCTTGTCCCCAGGTTGCACCAAAGGATTAGATTGGATATTAGGAATATTTTCTTCACCAAAAGTTATCAAACATTGAAACAGGCTGCCCAGGGAAGTGGTTGAATCATGATCTCTGGAGGTACTTAAAAGATGTATAGCCGTGGCACTTGGGGACATGGTACAGTGCTGGACTTGTCATTGCTGGGTCAGTGGTTGTATATGATGATCTTTTGCCCAGTGAAACAGCCCTATGTACTGTGGGGAGATGAGAAGGTGACAATGTCTGCCACATTGTTTGCACAACTCACTTCAGCAGTCACAATCCAGAGTTCAATTTGCCTTCCACTTCTGCAGCCTCAGAAGGAAGAGGAAGATGGACCATTCAGACAGCCCAGACTGCAAGAGACTTCCCAGATTCATCTCACCCTTCCTATCCACAGAAGTGCAAATCATTTTCACTGATCAATAACCTTCTAACTTTATTTCTGTAGCCTAATGAATGCTATATATAGTATAAGTACTTTCTTTTTGAATACAATGAGCAGTCTTTAGATACAAGTACTATTTCTAAGGTAGATGACTAAAGAGAGTTGAAAAGTACTAACAAGTAACTGAAGTCTGTAATAAAATAGTAATTGTTACAAATTTTCATGCATAAACTAACCCATACCAATGAAGGATTGATTCCATATGCTTGTCTTCAAAGGTACAGGCTTTGTTTAAAGCAGAATAAAGAACAGAAGAAAATCAGCTGTTCTCACTATGGCATCGCATTTACTCTGTGAAATAGACATAAAATTCCTTATTTATTTAAACAAACAAACAAAAAAAAGGATTATGTAAATATTCTGAGTAGCAATAAAAATGGCTATTTATTATATTTCACTTTTCATCAAGAGGTTTCAGGGTCAGCCTTGTTTTTCCAAAAGAGAAAATAAGGCACAAAAGGTAGAGTGACTGCCCAGAGTGATCCATCAGGTCGACACAGATTTGGAAGTAAATCTAAGTTTCCTGAATCCCAGCCCAATGTTCTGTCCTTAGCAGTAAATGACTGGATATTTTAGTTGCCAAAGGACACCTTTACCCAATCATTCACATGTCTCTGAAACCAAAGGCCCACTGGAAAACACAGTTTATTTAGAGTTCTGTGGTCTCTGCAGTGTCTGACACTTCAAGTGGTTGTAAAGACATTTTAATGCTAATTAGTGATGACCAAGAGAGAAATGGCTGGTCTCCATAATTAGTTGTAACAAAAATTTGCCACTCAGATGATTTCCTACATATTAATATGGTTTCATAGTTTTCACTCTGGAGGCTTGTTCTCATGAGGCTTAGTTATCTAGCCATTCTTTCATAGGCAACATTTTAATTCAATAATACTTTCTGTGTAAAAACAGATTTGACAAAATAAGACATCTGTGTGAAATATATAAATTAAATTGCACATGGAGAAGGTAAATCTGAGACTCTCTGAGAAGAGATTATAACAGCAATATTATTTTTGAATATAGCACTGATTATACTTTTGGAAAAGTATCCTTCCTTTCTTCATTAAAAGATAACTTGCAGGCAGATGTCTACTCACTTTTAAAGTCTGGAGACTCAATTTTTTTAACAGAGTAATTACTAGATTACAAAAATATAGTCACTGTCTGGACCATTAAACTTTGGCAAAGGTGACTGAAATAATCTCAGGGAAGCCAAGAGCTGGTTTAGGGTAGGGATATTAAGTAGCAGTAATTAAGCAACACGGTGGGAGTGGGAGTCCCAAGAGAAAACCTATTACAATGACAATTTTTATTACATATCTCAATTACTTCTTACTATACACTTCAGCTTTCTGCAGCAGAAATCTTACCACTATTTAAGACCTTCAGAAGTCTGAAACACTCCACAGATGTCCTGAGCCCCTTCTCTGGTCCTGAGACCAGGTGGCACAGTATAATCATATCCACCCTGGAATCGTAAATTTGCCCTGGAAATAGGATGGCCATATCCAAACTGCCCAGAATTAATAGTTTGTCCTATATTAATTCTCAAACTATTCCAGGAACCACCTGGAAGATTCCTTATGCACCATGGCTGTGCACAGGACTTTGGAGCAGTTTAACAGTGCAGGCAGCCTAATTCTGTGCCTCTGCCTTTACCCTGGCACTATTTAGCAGATAAAACAGAGCCAATAATGAACTCCTAGCAAAAAAAAAAAAAAAAAAAAAAATTCTTGTCAGGAGTGATGGGCAAACAAAGAATGGACAAAAGATGAACAAAGAAGAATGGTACATGGAAAGGGAAGATAGCACCAAAGTTCCAAAGTTCTTAACTAGGGAAAGCAGAGAGCCAGCAGTGCTGTACATAAATGTAAGCAATGTGGGATGCAAGAAGGGAGGGAGTGCAATAGTAAAGTTACAAAAGACTGAAGGATAGAGCTAGTGGAAGGCATGGAGCAGCACCTGTGTTTTAAAGCTGCAAGGGCAAGAGGAAACTGAAGTTCAAGTCAGCCCTGGGCAGGGGCTCAGTTGAAGACAATTCTGAGATCCAAGAAATGTGGTGCTGTTCTCAGTGAGCAGAAAGGAGGTAGCAGGGAGGGCTAAGGAGACCAGGTACTCTTGATTATGGTTATACATCACTAAGCTGGATCCCCAGAAAGTAGAGACAAGCACACATTCTGAAATTCATCTGTTTAGACTTAAATACCTGAATACCTGGATATTCAGAGTAAAAAGTCTGACATTGCCAGCTGGGAAGGAAGCCTGCAGTTTATCTTCCAGATCATCCAGGATGAACATCCAACAGCCAGAAAAGAGCCACAGGGGTTGTAAAAGAAGCTGTCTAAAGGTGTCTGGATGGAGAACCATCCCAGTAACACACAGTAAACTGATCATCCCTGTCCTACTGATGTGCTGGCAAGTCACAGCTTCAATCCAATCCAAGCTCAGGAGTCAATAGTGGGTGCTAAATTCATTTAAGATGCCCTCTTGGCCAAGCATTTGTGGTTGGAGGTGCTGTAGTCCTGCAACACCAAGATCACAGAAGCTTCCAGGGATCCCAAAAAGTCAATGAGAAATGGGCTGAGAGTCCCTCCACGCAATCATCATCTAAAGGACTGTAGAGGAAGCCCACAGTGTCTGTTAGAGTAGTCTAGCCTGTAGGATCTGGCAACCAGAAAAGAGCCTGGGAAGCTATTCTGTCCTTTATGGGAGCAGTCAAACAAGAAAAAAATATATAGACCACAGCAAATGGTCACTCTTTCACACATAGCTGCACACAAGTGCATTTACACTCATATGATTTGCATGATTTATTCATCTAGAAAACTGAATTTTCAGAGGCATACAGCTCTTACATCTAAATGAGCAAGTTCATTAATGTCAGCATCTTGGTACATAATCACTTCATGACCACTGGAAGACAATCTGGGGTTTCTGATGAGTCAGGGACCATTTCCAGCCCCTCTGTTTTGAATGTTTCAAAGATACAGGCACAGTCAAAACATTCTGGTTGGTTTCAAGGGAGAAGAATGGGTTCTGGTGCTGTTCAGCATTCTGTTCCAGGTGTATCCATTCTGGGATGACTAATAGTTTTGCTACTAGCAATTTTGCTGTTTCTTAACAGAAGTCTAAAGTAGGCAAACTTCATACTGGTGGCTAAAGTTGTGATTTTGAAGTGTGATGTGGGTAGTAATATGACACATTCAGTTGGCCAACAGCTGATGTGTTGAAGTTCTGTGAATACTGTAATGCATACATAAATATTTGGGGAAAAAATACATTATAATATTTAGCTTTGCCTGGAAAATTATGGTACAATTTAGTGGGTGTTTTACTCTGTTTCCCCATACTGACTGACAGTCACATGGACAGGCAGCATGCTGGGGATTTCATTTGTCAAGAATGTTCCTAGGAAAAATGATCTTAAGGACTGAGAAACTCCTGGAAGCTTTTCATGCACTGAGGTGCCAAAAGAAAACAGGAGATTTGAAAACTGAATCCTGAAAGTGTTTGTGCTGGCAGCCAGCATATGACTCAAAGTTTGCTGTTGTCTTTTGTCTCAACACGGAGAAGCAGTCCTGTAAGGACTTAAAGAGCACAGCTGCCCATCTCAAACACTCTTAAGGCCAGAAGAACTTTGCAAAAAGCCAAACACAGAACGGAGCAACAGGATGGTGCTGACTCTGGGCCTGGCTGAGGTGAGATCTGGTTGGTGCATCCTGTGTAATGCATCCTTACAAGAATTCCCCCGTGGCAAATTCTGTAAAGAGGCAACTGCTGTGTGCATACCACCAGTCAAAGAAAGATCACCCCAAATTATGGGACAGAGGGCATCTGTGACCAGCACTGAAGCTCACCCCCAAGGGGAGCTTGAGATAAAGGCAAAGGTGGTACTGTGGTCCAGATGTTACCCCAGGCCTAGGAGGAGGTTAACAAAGATGGGGAAAAAGATTCAGAGGCACCTCCCACCAGTCACATCACAACAAGCTCTCATGCTCTACTAAACTAGAAATGCCTCCAGGTCACTGTAACCCTTGCTTCTAATACATGCACCTCTTTATACAACTGTTGACCAACTACAGCCACCAGTGATGGCAGGGGTAGCTGTGGCCTGATGCTGCCACATGAATATATTTAGAGGTATTTTGATAAATATTGATAAAAATCTTGATGGTGATAATGTTTCTGAGGCTGGAGTGTGCTGCAGTGTGTATGTACATATAAGAGTTACAATTTTGCTCCTGCTCACCAAAGCTTTAAGGCTTGAAAGGTTTTGCTTTCTGGTAGCTGTTTTCCCCACATTCAGTATCAATCATTCTGCTGGAGAGGAACAGACACCCTGTCCTTTCATGGACAACTCTGTTCTGCTTTGAAGTGTTCCACAGTCTCTACTTGCCTTCTGAAAAAAAAAAAAAAAGTCTGATTTTAAAAACCTGATAGACATTCTAATGCCATTGGTTGCACTAGTATTTCTTTGTGCTTATAAACAACTGCAGCTAAAAAAATTGGAGATTGACCTAAACTTCTCTCCAGAAACTGGGAAAAACTAGGATTAACCTGAGTCCTACAGGAAATAATGTATCACTCATTACCCTTTAGGAAAATAAGGGGACTTGGATCAAAGCACTCATTTGTCTGATATATTTTGGTCTAAGAAAAGCACTATTATTTATACTGAAATAGTGATTATAAAGAAGCTTTCAGGTGGCCAAGGAGGGATTTTTATAACTCCAAGGCTCATTTATAATAACTATTATTTATTGCCACTTTAAAAAGCTTTTACACCATTACCATCCCTGATTTTTCTCAAGGATCAACAAAACCATAAATATTTTCTGCCCTTCAATGTACTTTTGGGATGAAGTTCCTCTGAGGATGCAGATACTGTCTCAGCATGCTTACACTCCCTGATCCCATTCCTTCCCATCCCTAGGTGCCTCATTGCATATGCACAGGACCTTCCTGTCTGTGGAAGAATTTCATCACTGCAAAATGCTTTGGTGACACAGAAATGCAGAAGTGTATTAGGGAGAGGAGGGAGGCAAGTCAGAAAATGGCCTGGAGTGTTTTAACCTGGATACAACAAGCACCCACACATGAAATGAAACAGCAGTCCTGAGGACATACTTTAGTTTGATTTCAAGTTTGGGTGAGTTTCAACCTCCTCCATCCCAGGAAGTTACATACCAAAAGATTGTCCCTGATTTATATAGGGAAGGCTAGTTAAGCCTCTTTGTATTTAAAAGAATAAATCAGTGCTACCTTTACTGCCATTTCATGATTTAACAAGCAGTTAAATTCTTACCTGTTTTTATACAGGCCTAATTTTCTGCTTCAATGATATTTCTTTGTCTGGAGTGGGAAGATGGTCCAGCTTTCTCTCCTGTGCTATACCTCAGATGACCAGCCTGAAGATTGATTGGAATGTACAGAACTAAAATATTCTGGTCCAGATCCATTCCCTAAAAGTCAATTGAGATAGGAGAGATAGGGTAAATATCTGCTCACCAGATGGTAGATTTTTTTTTTTCTTACTATTTGCATTCAAAATATAACCTCAATTAAGGATACTTCTGTTTACCAGTTATATGGCCATTCACAGCTCAAAGGCAGATCTGCTATTAGCCATAACAAAATAGACAGAACTTTCTATAGATTAAAAGAATTTTCTGCTTGAAAAGGGAATGAAATCAAAATAGCAGTATCAGAACAGGTCAATGACTCCATAATAAGACAACAAAAAATAATAGTGACTAATTACAGGGAGAGAATAAATCCCTTTAAATTCAGAAACTACTTTATCTCCTCTCTGACTCATGACTATCTTGTTTTCAGGTTATCTATTTACATTTATGACCAGAAATTAGAAAATCATGAGAATTAACTGGGAAAATAGGCCTGCAAAGGACCAAGTGAGTCACCATTCTCTGTCTTCCATAATCAAAAGTTATTTTGTCATAGTTTTTAAGTCCATAAAATTCCAGGAGGATAGCCATTCCCCCCCATACACCCAAGGATGATGATGTTCATAACCACAGCACGTGAGTCAAGCCCTCAGTGAGTGCAGTGCCTGTGGAAGGAGAGATTCATGGGCTGGAACAGGGGCTGCTGCTGGCTGTGAATCCACGAGAGCACAGCTCCTGAGGCTGCAAAGTGAGATGAGGCATCACCTCCCCCTTAGCATCATGCTTCTTCTAGACAGGGAGAAAAAATAAAGAAAGCTGATAGAAGAAATTTTGTGTGTTCCTGTGCACAGAAAATTGCTTCTACCACTGGTGGAAAGTAGCAACCAGTAGTGGTCTTAAATTGGAGCAAGCATTTCAGCACTACTCGTTGGGATGGATTTCACATGAGCTATGAACTACAGTGATTACCACAATATCATGCCAAGCTACAGAGGCAAAGTTTAAAAAAAAACCCAGGACCAACAACAAAAAAAACACCACCAAAAAGACAAATTAAAAAGCCTGAAACCAACTCACAAAAACCCTCCAAAAACACACACCCAAAAAACCCCAAATCAAAACAAAATCGAAACAAAGAACCCTGAAAAATTCTTGGTGTTTCACAGGTACTTCTCATTCTCAGTGCTGGGAGACTTGTTTTTTCCTTTCTTTTTTGCTGTAGTTTCTATGGCACCTTGTTTTGCAGAAATCTGAGGTAATGATCAGAAGCCAAGCATCTTTCTTGATTTGGAACAGGTTGAAACCTACAAATCATTAAGAGGTAAACAGAAATGTAAAGGTGATGTTCAGACATGAAGGTGAGCCCCAGGGGATGCAGTACAAGATGGGAGAACAAAGAAAAGCCATGAACTTCTCACTACCTTGCTGATGTCTTCTGGGTTTTCCCACAGTTTCTGGAGAGCCCCAGGTAACTCCAGGGGTACACTGAAAGTAGATGGAGTTCCTACACTGAATTTCTCCTCAGTATTCTGGATACTTGGAGAGAGCAATCACGCCAGAGAGAGAACATTTTCTGCTGAAAAAAAAAAATCAGAAGTAAGATGCTCTAGCCTGAAGATCTCTGAGCACACCCTAGCCCCATATGGCTGGAGTGCCTCACCTTACTGCTGGGAAATTCTCCTAGTCCCCTGAACTCAAAAATTACTCCAGGGGCAACCCTGCAGAGTTAGAGATATATGTTACACAAAACATTAAGAGTTAGAAACTTGCTTTTATTTCTGTTTCAGGAGTTTCTGCATTAAGATTTTGAGGAGGGAAGTAGTTTGTTTTTGAATGAGTGGAATGAAGCAGGGCTGGAAATCCCTACCCCAGCTCATTTTTAACCATATGCTAAATCCAGTTCTTGCTCATTCTGCAGTTCCAGCTTTAACTGAGAAGGATTATAGGTGGATAGCAACAGTTCATACTGCAGAATATAATAACAATATCTGCTCATATCGTAATGAATTCCAATTTATACAGTGTTCTCATTCCCAGAATTTTCAAAATAATAGCATACACATAGCTCCCCTTTAATCTGTGCAGAATTCCCTGAAAGGAATGCAACAGAAATATGCAAATATGGCAGGCAAGACAACACCACTGAGTGAAAACAAATAAACTAACATAGTCTTTAGCAAATCCTCTTACTTGGGCAAATCCTATTCTTTCAGACAAAGAAAATGTCTCATTTTAATTTTTTTAATAGAGAACTATCTCTGAAAACAAAATGTCTCCGCAGGCATAAGCACAGGATTTCTTTTTAGCAGTCACAACTAAATTTATTAGAGCATTTTCTATTCCACCACATGTCCCAATATACCTCCTGGCTGTTTTGCAAGCACCTGAGGGCTGGAGAGAGAGTTACACTTTAAAGCCTATAAATTGCTTTTTCTTTCAACTCAACTGGGTTATGATTTGCTTGAACAGAAAATTGCCCAGTTCAGAAAAGAGGAAAAAAAATTAAAGAGACCCTTAGCAGACTCAGATGATGGAGAAGAGACAGCAAAGAAAAAGTCCTTTCTAAAAATAAAGCCCTATGTTAAAAAAAAAAAATGAAAAAAAAAAAGTTGTTTTCACCAGCTAAGACTGCAGCACACTGTTTCTGTCTTGAGGCAAAGCCAAGGGGATCTGTTTCCACCAGGCTTTCCTGAGGGCTGAAACTGGGGCTGCTTCAAGGACAGATCCAAAGCAAGATAAAGTGGAGAGCACACAGAACCTGGGGATATGTCTCTTTTTTTGGGCTAAGCGATAAACTGCATCCAGGCTCTCATTTTAGTGTGATCTCCTGAGCAGAAATAGGAGCAGGCACACCATGGAGAAGAGCTGGTGGTAAGTGCCAGATTCCCAGGGAGCCCTGGACCTGCTCTGCTTGCCCCAGCCCAGCTGAGCCCTGTGCACTGACCACTCAGCTGCTCTCAGCAGGTGTCACCAGCACCTCTGCCACCAGCAGATAACCAAACAGGGAAAAAGAGCTGAATCACTCCCAAATTACCAACTTCCCCTTCTTCCTCCCGGGCAGCAATACACCTAAATCAGGATAAGGATAGAAGGCAGTGAGGCTAAGTAATGCTTAATTACCATTTTCATTGCCAGCTTTCAAAATACATACATTTAAAGCCTGAAACACTTGATAGAATTCTTTCAAACTAGGATTTTATCATACATTTCCCCAGGACTTTTGCCACTAATTCAGTTTATTCTTAAGCATACACACCTAGAAAAGACACACATAAAATACTGTAGAAGTTATTGGAGGGTTTTTTATTACTTCTTGATCTATTTTACTGATGTTCAGACTTATTTGATCACCCAACCTTTGCAAATGTTGCAAAGACATACCATAATACCAGCCAGCAGGATACAGCCTTGCACTTTTCTGCAAGCTTTGCTGTGATCTTGAATGTCCAAAAACTTAAACACCGGGTCATAAAATGAACTAACTCTTGACAGGTGAAGAATTATGAAAGAAAGAAGTTTGCACACTTTGGACCTGTCTTAGAATGTTTATTTCAGATTCTTGAGCACATTTTGCACTGGGAGAAACTCCAGCACTGGTCTCTGTGACATCTGATTGTGTCAATGATGGGTAAGAGGCTGCAAAACTGTACAGATCTCTCTCCCTCACCAGTGACTTCCATCACAAATGTTTGGTTTTATACAGATAATATTGCTTCTAAATTTTTATAAAAAACCTGTATGACAACAAATGAAACAGAAAGTAATTTGGAAAATTACAGAGCTGCATTTTTTTTTTTCCAAAAAGCCTATTCTGGCTGCTGGGGTTTTTTAAGATCTGAATTAAGACTTAAAATTATTTTTAAAAAAATCTTTCACAGATCTAACTTATGAAACTTTGTTTACAAGGGATTAGAAAGAAATATGACAGTTCTAACATGTTTGCTGGTCCTATAGATCTGAAAGTCAAAAAACAACTACTTTTCTTGCTTTGCTACAGCAAAATGTTTCACTAAGCCTTCACCAACCAAGTTGACACAAATATCAGAAGAGCTAAGAAAGTAAGACATAGTTCAGGTCCCAAGTGAGCTCCTCTGCTAGGCCAGACATCAGACCTACCTCCTGTGTTCTTCAAATCTGTAAAGATGAGACTATGAATTCATATAAATATAAATGTAAGTTTATTAGAAGGTATAAGATGATCTAAAGCAACAGTATTTATAAAAAAATTACTATTTATGAAAAATAAAAGGAAATACTACTGTAAAGAGAAATGTGGTGGGAAAAGGAGGTTTGTGTGCTGAAGATCATCACAGGTAGAGGAACATACATAGATGTATTAGTACAAAATACATCAGACTGACTGCATGTTCAGCATATCTTGTTGAGTCAGAGCATGGCAAGCCCAGAGCAGGTGTCCCAGCAGAGACAGGGGATGGCAGTGACTGCAAGCAGGGGGTGAGAAAGGGCAGCAGCTGGCAGGCAGCAAGCAAGTGCAATTAGCAAGACAAAGATATTTACAGGCAAGGCAGGTGATTGGCATTAGGTGTTGCATTGTTTTGGACGCCTTCTTTGCAATATTTGCTTTTCCTTTACAAAACTTTAGGGACTTGATTTCTTCTTAGCAGTAATGGGTTATGGCTTGGTTTTTTTTTTCCTCCCTTGAGCAATATGTTTCAATACTTGGTTAATTAGATTTTTTCCTACTTTGCATGGTGCACACTGAAGGTAAAAAATGACAGAAGAAATATTGCCTCTAAAAAGAAAACAGAAAGAAGAGAGAAAGGAAAGATGTGCAAAAAGAAAACAGACAGTGTCAGTGCCAGCACTGAAAATGAATGGCATCTGGAAAATCTATTTATATCTTGTTGTTTTAGGGTTTAAATTATCTTCAGTATTTTCAAACCAACAGTATACACATTTTGGTGAGAAACTCATACTTTAAAAGGTTATTTTATCTTACATTGTAAAAAATGCTCAGAAGGGAGCATACATTTTCTGAAATATATGGCTGTGCCTTTCACTTTCCAAGTCAAAGAGAAAACTGCTCAGGATCTTCCTTCCAGCAGTGAGATCAGTATAGCTTTATTTATTTCAGTACTGTCAAAACCTGACAGCATGATAAAAATGTGTTAGGTACTAATAATAATAAATCAAGGTAGAAAACTTTGAAAAGAACATAAATATTTTGTTTTCTTTATAGTCTTGATTGCTGCACTCAAACCTCACATTGGCCAGATGCAATCTCTTCTATTATGTTAAATTTTTGCCATTTTGGAGATTAAGTTTGATTTTTCCTGGCTTAGGAAAAAGGCTCAAAAAGAGAGGGAGAAAGAATTTTAACTTTGATCTTACTTTTTACAGTGCCATAGTTTTTGCCTCATATATCATGCATTCTTTTCTTCATGTCCTCTGAAGATTTTCTGAAGTCCAGAGATCTTTTGGTTTTATTTAGCATTTTTATTCCCACATGTAGTAAACTTCTAAATTGAACTGAACCAGCTGTTTTTGGCAAAGATTTAATTCACAGATCATAAATATATTCAATGGTAGAATTTTTGCTTAAGTTGATCTTGCTCTTCAAATAAATATTATTTTGCTTAGTACAGTCAATGCCAAACACAGTTAGCTGGTTTAAATGAAAGCAGAAAAATAAAATATTCACATATTTTGTTAAGGTTGATAGATTCGTATTTAGTTGAAATACCCAAAAAGCTTAAATATGATACAGCTGGCCCCTATCTAGTTAAACATAGTTGAGATTTTAATAGAAAAACCTAATTACAAGATAATATCTTTATAGGAGAGAGTTTAGTGCAATACAACGAGTAGTATTATAAGTGAAGATAGAAAATTAACAGATTTGGACTGTGCAGTACATAAAGAAAAATCTTTCTGCTAGCAAGTATTTGTAACTTTCACACAATTTTCTTGACTGTTTCCCATCAAACACAGCAAACACTAGTGAGTAAAGGAGGAATTCAGGCTTGCATACAGAAGAAATTCCTTCTGGCTTTCAGTAAAAAAAAAAAAAAAGTTGTATGATGTATCTGGTCAACCATGTGTTTCTCAGACAACCCATCCTTTCTTCTCATTCAGTCCTCTTTCACTCTGAGGAAAGTTTTGAAAAGCATATCCACCTGGTCTTTTTCACTGGAAATCCCAACCACTACAGCCACAATTAACTCATGTGGTTAAGAACATCCATGCAATAAGTATCTGGTATTGTAGAACTCCAGTAGTGATGCTGTAAGCAAGAGAGGCAGTCTTGTATGTTCTTTCCTAAACAAAGAAATCCTTACCATATATATATAAAGTCTCAGGCAAACTCTCTATTGCCTTTTCCAAGTCGGTGGCATTTGACATCAGTGCTTACTCTTATTTTTTATTAGCACGCCAAATTATTCTATGTCCCTAACATCCTCTTCTTTTTCCTTCAGGAAACATGTGGAATATGAAAAAAACCAAACCAAACCAAACCAACCAACCAAACAAACAGAAAACCAACAACAACAAAAAAAAACAAACAACAACAAACACATCATCAAGAACCTAAGGAAAAAGAAAAGGGTCAAAGAAGAAATTACACAGGTGCACTTCCAGCAGGAAAAAAAAAGACATTCTATCTATCAGAAATTTTAGAAGCCAAATTACTAGCATCTTTTACCAAACAATACTTTGTTTAGAGAAGCACAGTAATAGAAATTGCATTTCCAGATGTTCATGAATGAAATTCTAATTGATTTTTTAAATAAAGAAGGCTATTTAGGCAACAGAAACGAAACAGAGTTAGATTTGAGGTCTTTTAGGAAATAAGGGACACTTGCCATTTGCCCCAAGGATTGTGTAAAATTTAACACCTGCCAGATTGCACAAATAACAGAAAATTTCCCGCTAGCATATGTTTTATATTTGCAATGTCACTGTTACTTTGCACATCTGGTCAGTGTCAAAAATGCCTTTTTATGATATGCCTTGAACACCAACCATCTGGGATGCAATATGTAAAGCATCTATAAAATGACCAAACTTCATTAAATAAGAATGGTAAGGAATTTTGTGATATGTGCATGCATTTATCAATAGAGAGAGCAGGACACATGCCAACTTCTTCAAGGGGAATGGATAAAAGTACAGTGCAAAAAAAAACCCCAAAGGAGCTAAGCAGAATATTGCTAGAGCTTGTGAACTACCAGTAAAATCTAAGCAATATATCAGCCTACCCTTCACCAATCTTCCATAGCTTCCAGTTCAGATGACCTGTTCCAGTGGGTGGCTGCTCTAGTCCAAGGGCTGCTCCTAAATGCTTCAGTGGGAATTATGGTACAGCACCACGTGGAATAATCCAGGAATTACTTCCCTGTCACCATAATCTTGGGTATACCAGCATAAATGCATTTCTTTCTGATCCCACCAAATTCTGTGAAAATTAGCTGGGTTTGAAATAAAATGTTCTACCATTCCAAGTGCTTAAATTACCTGTATTATTTTCACAGACCCCTAAACTCTTAAATTTGCTCACCTGTACAGTACTTTGACTTAATTATTAATCTTTGGTAAATTATTTCTTGATAATAAGTGGATTTACCAATTTGAAAATATTATGGCTAATCCTGTGCAATAATAAATTTGTGTACTATAGCAGAAATATCATACAAGATATCCTAATGGAATTCCCTATGTTTACAACAATTTGCAAAGGGAAGACATATAATTCTGTTGATGCCAGTGTGTCACATTCTTTGAGGACAAAATACACTATTATTTACACAAAACATTAACATCATCAAAGCCAGAATTATTCAAGAAAGAAATTCTATTTCACAGTTGAAAACAGAAAGATAAAGTCTAATCTGGAATATTCATCCTGGATCAGTCATTGACTACCCTCATAAATGTAGGTGCTACTGTTTTTTCCAGCTGATCTATCCCCCACAGGAGGCACAGCAGCCCTTCAGCCCAGTAACCATAGAATCATAGAATTGTTAAGGCTGAAAGACCTCCAAAATCATCAAGGCCAACCATTAACCCAGCACTGTCAAGTCAAATACCAAACCATGTCCTAATTGTCACTAAATGTCACTGTGTCACCAAACCACATCATGCAGCTCATCCCTCAGGCTGTGCCCAGGGTTTGCTGGGACTCATCCCTGAGGTTTGCTGTTTGTCCCACTCTGTCCCTGCCAAATTCTGCCTGTGGCTTCACTCCTCTTGGCTTAGCTGTAAAAGCCATTCCTGTATGAGAACAGCACCTACCAAACTCATCATATGGAGTACAGAGTGACCTGGACTTCCAGAGCAATGAAAAAATAATAGGATGTAAAATCCTGGAAGAAAAATATATAAAACTTACCCCCAGTAGATCCTAGAATGAAGACAAGGAGACCATTTACTTTAACACCATCTTCCTCTTGGCAAAGGGCTCAGGATGCTGATTTCCCACTGTACTCCTCCAAAGAAGCCCCACCACCAACCTTAGAATAAAAACAGCAGTGCTATGAGGAACATAACATCTAGGAAAGGGTTAAATACCACAAAATATGCATAAGCACATAATATGCATTTTAACTTACATTTTATTGTTCAGACCTTTTCTGTACAGTAACATTCTTTTTTTTTCTTAAATCTGCATTAACAATATTTATTTCATTAGAATGTTTAGGTTCCAGTTATACAAGTTCTTAGCCTTATATGTAAGAACTCTTTTTCTTTTTTGAATGTAAAAGCAGGCACAAGAGGTTTTCCAACTCAGGTAGACATTAACTGAAATTCACTTTTTTTACATCTGTTGGCTTGAGTAACCTATTGGGATCTGTAAAGTAGGATTGCATTAGACAACCATTTTCAACACAGTGATCAGCTGGAACCAGAAACTTATTTCCACCTAATTCCAATAGGGTATTACAGAAATCTTAAACTAAAATAAGTATAGAAATCAAATAGTTCAGAGAAATGCAGTTGAATAATGTAACTCAGCCAGCTTCAAACTTCACAGCTTAAGCCTTCACTCCAGGTATTTAAAGTCATTTACAAGTTTCTGGTTATCCACCCCAAGCAGAGCAAGTATGGTTAGGCTGAATCACTTGGCTAACTGTTAAAATTATTATTATTTTTTATAGGCAGTGTACTGGCATGAAAAAGCATAATGCTCTAACATTACAGCATACTGGAAAGTGTTTGCATTGGTAGGCTAGGTAATTTCAAATAAAATCAACTTTCTCTGAAGTGAACATAAACCATTAACTTTCCCCATCACCTTTTCAATCTCCTTTAGATAAATCCTGAACTTTGTTTGCATACTATAATTGAATTGAAGACAAGTCCCTTTTTTCTATCAAAACATATATCTCCTGGGAGCAATCAAGGAGCTATTGATTGCAAAGATTAGTGTTAGTTTATCCCCTACATGACACAACTTCTTACACAATCTCATTGACCAACACTTGAGGTTAATACAAGCTTTATTCTTCCTCTCTCTGCAATTTGCAAGAGAGATTATCAAGGAAAGATTCCCATAGAAATTGGCTAGCAAAATAGCAGGCAGAATGCAGTTGCACACTTCCTTAACAATAATCTTTACGAAAAAAACTTTCAACAGGGAAGTCTTAAAATCCAAATCCACTTATGGCAACCAGAAAGCCTCAAGGTCTTCTCTACCAGCAAAGGTCACAGCACCCATCATTCAAACCAAGACAGCCAGGATTTGTCCTATTGGCTTGAGGTAAAACCAGACAATATGGCATAAAATAAATCAAAATAGACTGATTCAAAATCAAAGCTCAGAAATTCCCTCCTGGATACCCTCGACATTCTGCCTTGTTTCACCCCCAGTTTCCAAAACCTGGCACCTGCCAGCAGCAGCACACCTGATGATTTTACCTTCCAGCAGCTCAGCAGGCTTGGCTAAGGGCTACATGCCCCACACACCCCAGAGACCTTGCAGGTGTCTGCCACCCGCACCTGCCCCTCTGCTCCCTCCCAGTGAGGGACCCTTCTCACCCTTTGCTGCATCACATCCTGCATCCTGTCCCACAGACTGCACAGCTCCCACAGCCAGCCCTGATCAACCCTGAGCCAGTTCCAAAAGCAGGGAATCAAGCATAGATGTCGAAATTCTGGGGATGGCAAGCAGCAAAGGCAAATAGAAGGTCAAAAACTGATCCTGTCTGCCTGGAAGTGAAATCAGTAGAGGGCAATTCTTCTTCATTGTCATGTTACAATGGAATAAAAACATTATTTAGCAGCATATTGGGGTTTTTGTACTAATGTCATGATTTACAGCTATTTTAATGCCACTAATATAACCACTAGACTGGCACAAAGTTAATTATTAAGTGTAATGTAACTTCACTAAAGGCACTTTTGTTTGAGCATAAGGGCAAAATGTTCAGTCTGTAAAGCCTGTTTAGCTGTGACCTCCAGTTATGAGCTTGAGGTTTATGTGCTTGAATTTTCAAGAGTGCAAATCTTTAAAAACCAGCAATTAGATTGTGGAGAGCAAAGACACCCCTGTAAGAGAGGGAACACATGCTAATGGAACACGGGGAAAAACAACCCAGTGCCTCAGATTGGCCACTAGCAAAAGAGCATAGTTGCATTGATCTCTAAAATCTCTTTTGTTTGGCTGCTTTTGCATCAGCTTCATAAGGTGTCAATATCATTAACACCTCTTAATGTCTTGAAGGGTGATTGATTTCCCTGCAATCTGCAAGTACAAAGAGCTGCAGAAGCCAAGGTGCTCATTGTGGCACCTGACCTTAGATCTGTTTTCAGGACTTCATGAATCACAGATCACTGTGCAGTGCATCCATCTAAAATCTGCCAATCCTATCACCAGAGATGTTAGCAGTCAAACGAGTATACGATAAAAAATACTAATTATAGGTACACTGGTGATTTGGTGCCAATGTCATTGTACAGAAGAGAAAGGCCATAGAAGCAACAGCATTTTTAGAGCACAGGGACTATAGAATGAGGGAGCTGTGTGAAGTAGATAGATAGAAAGAAATGCAAGTAAAGTTATAAAAAGGAAGATAAGTACTCACTGGATACTATTAAGATTTATAAAGGCAGCTAAGCATCCTCACAGCTGACTCAGATGTGTGACTTCAGATGATTTTCAGTGCCTTTTACTTATTTCCATAACATTAATTTCATAATCCACATCTTAAAATATTTAGAAAATTCTGGGCAAGTGGGTTTATTGCATGTAGGTTTTGTCATTTTTTTTATAATTTTAGGATTCAATCTCCTTCCTACTTCTAGGATCACTGCAACATAAACAATCCTATGTCATATTTATCCCATGATAAGGATTTCTGAGACATTTCTTATAGATGGGGATTCTGTTTATGTGAGATGTCACAAACACAGGATGTTGTTTGATAACCCCTTGCTCTGTAAAATTATCAATACAGCAGCTTTCAAGTGCTCTCAAATAATAAGTGAATATTTTAAAGAGAAAATTACAAAAACTCACAGGAGACACTTTTCTTCAAGGATTTATAACACCTTATGAAAATCTCTTCTGTGTTCCACAAGTCTTCATTACCAATGCGCGTGCCTTAAAATTCTTGATGAGAAAAAAGAAAATGTGCACAGAGCATTCATGATGAGGACTAAATATTCTCAACCCAAACCACTGGAATTAATATCAGAAGCTTAAATGGCAGACATTTAAATGATGTGAGGATTGAAAAATGAAAATTACCTGATTGGTAGTCTGCATTTTAGGGTCAAATTAAAAGGTTCTGTGGTAAGTCAGACTGAGTTTTTTGCTAGACAGTGTCTCAAGTCTTTCACACCAGATCATTCTGTTTCTCAGCCAGTGGGAAGAAATTAAACTAATTCAGACCCTGCAGCACATTTCATTTCAAATTGACTGGTGATTAACTAGTGAAGTATGTACACAAACCAGCCCATATGGGCACCATGATTTTTACAGCATTAACTGTTTCCCCAATCCAATTTATTTATACTGAATGAGAATTTATTGATCCTCAAGAGCTTATTAACATGTGATCAAATCAAATGATGCATTAATTAACCCAAACACTGTAAGGATTTGCAGATTGCTGTCTCTGGTCTAGCTTAAATTAATTTTCTGAACAGAAACTTGTTAATGACAGATTATCTATAAATAAGAGCACAAGTTTAAATAAAAGAGAGTTTCCCCAACATACAAAGTTTCAAGAATATGGAAATAAAAATGCCACATCCACAAATGTCAATTATGATCAGTACCTTGCAATTCCTGGCATTCACTCAGTATTTGTGTTATTTAAACAAAACATGCATCTTAATTAACTACTTCTAGTTTCCTTAAAACAAGTAAACCTTGGTTATTATGAAATGTGAACTCAATGCACACCAACACAGAAGCATACTGGTGGCTATTTCAGAGAGCACAGAATCTGTCATGAGACTGTTCCCAGGCACACAGGTTTAAAAGGACCAATGCCCCTGTCAGGAATCTGCAGAGACCCAGCCAAGATTTCCTAGCCCCACAACCTACAGGGAAGGGAAATAAAGGTTTCAACTCCAAATAGAACAGAGTTCACCAGAAAATGTACTCTCTTTTTGTAATATAGACCCATATTCAGTATCATCATTGCTATATCTTTCTCTCAAGGTGCACAAATCCTGCTGGACAGTGGCATTCTGCATAAGGTCACTCTGCATCCCAGGCCTTCTTTGCAATACAATTTTTTTTTTTTTTTTTTAAGTTTATAAAAAGGTTTCTCTACACTCCATGAAAGAATATTTTAAAATAGGCAGTCAAGGAAAAGTTTTCTTGTTCTTATCAGGCTTTCCAAAGAGCACAGTGCTGGATATCAAAGATCATTGTGAGCATAATTATGTTTTTAATCAAATGAGAATTTTAACATTTTTCAGCTACCTGTAAAAAAATCCAAACCAAAAGGTTTGTTTTAACCTTTAAAAATGATTAAACTAATTCCCACAGGTAAAATTTTCATTTCAAATCAAATATTTGAAACCCTATTAGCTTCAAAATGGAAACACTTCCAGCTAGTTTTCTGCCCCTTTGCCTACCCTAAAAACTTGATGAAATGAACCCCAGCTCACCAAATGCAAGTTTGTGTTTCTTTATTAGGAAAGTGACACCTTCACTCAGTGCCACTGCCAATTTCTTTGAAAATCTAGTTTTAAACATTATATAAGGAGTTGCTGAATGCTGAGCTCCACAGTGTGGGCTGAGCAGCTGAGAATCTTCCCCCACATACACAGAGGTGTCTGTGCATCATATGCCTGCTTTAATCCAAACCTCCTGGTTCCCTGCCTCTCCCTCTCTTGAGCCTTATTAGCAGAGCTTTTAGATCAGTTTCAGCATTACCTGCCAGCCAAGTTTCTGTGCATGGCTTTTTTCCTCATTCAGCCTGTCAAGAAAAAAGGAGGCACTATTGAGAACTTCTGGGCTGATTTGAATATTCAAATCCATCGTGCTTGGAGGAACTTAAAAGTAGGGGGGAAATAGTTGACTCTGCTTTATATTTATCATTAAAAACAGTAGAACAGATTCTAAGAGAATAATGTGAACAACAGAATTAAAATTACTCGAACAACTAAGTGAGTGTGGTGGATGTGCTCAATCTCCTTAACCAAAATAACCATAGTTTGGTGTAGACTCCAAAGGAGGCAAAGGCCTGAGGCATAGTCAGGACAAGAGCTCCTCCAGAAATCCCAAAAATTGACCCAGTGAACATCAGTGCATATGAGATTGGAACACTGTGTGACCAGCACACGAATAGCAGATTCTTTTTCTAAGACTCACCAGGAAAATTGTCAGTAAAAGGAGTCTAATGCATATCCTTCCCAAGCAATGTAGTTATTAGCCAAGCACTTTATCCCGAAAATATGACAGCTGTCAATAAGTGAGCCTTCTTTGAGATCTCCCTGCACAGTAGTGTGGGTACACATCTGTGGTCTCCCTCACTGCTGGGACACTTCTCCAGTTTTTAAATTCCTTATCTGACACTAAGAGATCCTTCTTCACCCAAGGCAGAGACCCCTTGTCCACAACAGATCCCTGGCAGGTTGCTGATAACATGCTAAATCAATACCAATGAAATTCATGTTTCTTCCATTAGATATAAACCATTCTTCAAGTCTGAGACAAGGTTAGACCTAGCTTCACCTAAGCTCTATCAGAGGTTCAGAAAGTAAGGGGGTCCACTCTGAGCCTCATGACTCAACAGGAGAGTGGCCCTTACACTTTTGCATCTTCAGTCTCTGTGTAATTCGTTCTAAACCAGTTGTTACTGAAATTTCCTTTGTGTATTTCACCCACGTAGTAAACAACAGAGTGAACCTTGCCATGGAACTTTGTCAAGCCTCAGTTTTATAAGTTCATATTAAAATTACTTTTGCTGATACCATTAATGGCAATCCTTTGAGTGACCCTATATAATTTATTCACAATATGGAGAAAACTTAACTGAAAAGAGAGATAAAACTCAACAAAATTTGCAAAGTTTCTTTTTGTCAATAGTTATTTAAAACAGTATTTAGTTTTTTAGAGGGAAGCTTTTATGCATATTATTCCATGTTTAACTAATTGGCTGCGTTTTTTGCAGCTACTCTTCTAACACCTTTATTAAGCACTCAATTGACAGTGGATGCCATACAAGCTCAGCATTTCCATACCAAAATCCACCCCTGATATTTCCTTCCCACTTCTAAGGTATTTCTGCAGGTCATAGAAAGGGCATAAGATTCCCATCAGATTTTAGTGCTCCGAGGAGGTGGCCAGCTGTGAAAACTAGGAAATACTAATTCAGAAGCAGATGCTCCACAGAGGAGCAAGCACTGCCACGTAGCCCCCGTGGTGAATGTCACTAATGGATGGTGGCAGTGCCTGGGTTCTGCCGCCTCACCAGGCACAGCCAGCACTGAAGGGGTTTGGAGGTCATTGCTGCTCAAATAAGTGCCTGTGCTCAATTAGACATTTTTCAATAACAGGGAGACAGACAGGTGGAATGAGTGGACTTATTAAAATCACCCCCCTGTGTGTTTTTATGCCTGATATTTTCATAGGTCCTTGCTTCCAGTGAGAAAAATTGATAGAGCTGGCATCTGTCTGGAAAGCAGAAGACTGAAAAAAATCATGTGTAACTTCTCTGAAA
Source organism: Luscinia megarhynchos (assembly GCA_034336665.1). Classification (NCBI taxonomy): domain Eukaryota; kingdom Metazoa; phylum Chordata; class Aves; order Passeriformes; family Muscicapidae; genus Luscinia; species Luscinia megarhynchos. The sequence continues at coordinate 67,408,482 of CM067565.1, forward strand.
GTTTTTAGATATTGGCAGATTTGAAAGAAAGGAGAAACCAAATGTAGCTTAGTAAGCACTAAGATGACAAAGCATGTTAGCACTAACAAGCCTCACAGCTGACTAAGAGAAGATCTAAAGGCAGAAAGAAGTCAGTGCCAAATCTTTAAGATCCTGTTGTCCATTCTTCACACATTTCTGGGACAAGGGAATTACCTCTGATTAATTTTAATCTGTCTGTATTGGCTAAACTCATTATCGAGACACTTCTAGTTTAGTTTAATAAAAAGAAATTAACTTTCAAACTGTAAAACCATTCTTTGATATGAGACAAAATATCACAAATAGGGAAATGTAGAATTTTGTCTGAAATGCATTTTTGGTTCACACTAAAATGCTTATTAAAAACCACTGAAAATTTTCTGAGTTCTGCTGCTAAACAATTGTGAATTCCCTAAGATCAAATCAGTTTCAGTTTCTTCTTACATCACCACTGTTATCTTGCCTTATAACAGAAAATAATTGTAATACTTCAATGCTTTCCTTCTTCACTGGTAAAGAATCTTTCCAAACTATAGTGATGTCAGCAGGATAGTAGTACCTCTTTCAACTTGGTGGCTACTTCCTAGTAATAATTTATTCACTTTTCTACAAAAACTTTAATTTTAAAAGGCCTTAAGCAGGTAGGAGATAGAGCAACTCAAAACTGATACTGCTTCACTGAACTAAGGCCAGATAAGAAGCTTGTCCAACGACACCTGAGGATGTTGTCTAAAGAGCCCACTTATTCCCCAGAGTGGTACTGAATAACATTAAACATTTTCATAATTCCTGTTACAAACGAGGGGCAATCCAGTGGGGAATTATTTCATAGAGCTATGAAGAGTTAATTCATTGCATCCCTTGTGCAGAACACTAGTAGCTGCTATCAAAATATGATGCACTCTGGAAAAATGTCAGCACAAAACTACTCTCTGTTTAGAGATGTTTAGTTTGAGAATAGTTGGCAGCTAATCCATACTACACACAATGAAACGTTCATGTATCAAGCACCCCAGGAGCAGGGCACAGAAAGATATAGAGGAGAAAACTACATGATTACTGTTGGGTCTTCTAGCAGATCTGATTTGTGGCAGCACTTTTGCCATTTTACAGTAAATAAACTACCACAATAACAGCATGGACTGAGTGTTTTTGCTATCAGCACCCCTCTGTGAGGCATGTGAAGTTCCCAGAGCCTCAAGTCTTCGTGATTAAATCCTGTGGGAGGGAATGCAGATGTACCTTTCCCAAGAGAAAACTAAGTGGTGTACAGAAGGCATCTCTAACAGTGGCTGCAAAACCTTACAGAATAACAGGAACTGGCTTTTAACTGGAGATTTTTCAGACTGCACCAATCTTGATATGTGCCATCTGTGCTTCTGTGGCTGAGCTTCTCTCTATGTCTACCCAGAAGGTGAAATAACAAGATAGAATGCAAGTTAAAGAAGAAAGATATTAAGTAATCAAAGAGGATGAAACAACCTTTAAGCTGTTATGTTTGGTAATTAATCTATATTGCTAAAAAATGACTGGGCTGTCTCCCTGACAGTACATTTTGGAAGAAAACTGCTGGCCATGTAGGCACCTATACAAACATTAACAGCCCATAAGGGGGCAACAGGCAATTCCTGTGCACTCAGTATGGACAGGCAAATTCCTTGCATGAAGAGTGCTTGGCAATTTGGTCATAAAAGGGGAAAATAACTCACATCCCAAAGTAATGAACTCTCCAGTTCTCCCATATAAATGCTCTACTGGATTCTGATTTCATTTGCACCAGTAAAAATTTTTGAGTTCATGTCAGCAGAGACGAGAATATCTCTCTATTGATTAGGACCCATAAAGGTCCTAATGATGATTTCACATTATTGTGAAACATTGTTGTGTGATATTTTACTCTCAGAGAATCTGAATCTGGAGCTCCAGGATTGCAGGGACAATAAAGCAACAAATACAACCAGAGGTGTCTGCATTGTCCATCTATGCTGTGCAACTGCTGTGAATCTGGCATCCCTCTGATGTGATGAGTAATGGCTTCCCAAGTGCCCAGAGAGGACAAGACTTTAAAAGTCTGTGTCTCTGCTAGAAAGACCTTCTTTGTCACTCTCTGAAATCCTATCCTGCATATCATGGTCATGCCTGTTAGTGACAGTCATTTGCTGTTTGCACAGATACTGCCTAACTGTGCCCAGCTGGGGGCTCCACAGCAGAGGGAAGGCATGGACCTGTGGGAGCAGGACCAAAGGAGAGGCACGGAAATTAACAGCAGGACAGAACACCTCTCCTGTGACTGAAGTCTGAAAGAATTGAGATTGTCCAGCTGCAGAAGAAGAGGCTCCAGAGCCACCTTATTGAGGTTTTTCAGTGCTTAAAAGGGGCTATGGAAGATGGGGGTAGGCTTTTCAGCAGGGCCTGTTGTGATAGGATGAGGGGTACTGCCCACAGTGTTGTATTTTCATTTGGATAGCACTGATCTCAACACAGGGACTTCATACTTGTCATAGCTTCCCCAGCAGAACTTGACACCTACCCCCACTCTATTCATCTGCTTTTTGACATTTGCAATCAGTATTTGCCTTGTTTGGTAGCCTGCTGCCATTGCAGTTCTTCAATAACAAATCCAGCCATTAAAGAAACTTTCTTAGAAAAGAGTTTGCTGTAAATCTTACTTGTCCTAATAGCAATCCATAGAACAGAAAACCCAGGCTGTTATAATCCCACATGGGATGGATGTTTCCCCTTTTAATTTAGCAAACTTGAAAGTGTAAGACTGATGAGATCTCTTTTTTCCCCTTTTAGTCATCCTTCTTCAAGGTTCTTAGGCAGCAGCGTAGAGGTACTGAAATTTTTGTCCAGGATATGCCTCACATCCTCTCATAGGAACATTCAAGAGCACAGCACTGTAAATTTTCAACTTGTGTCAGATGTGTGTTTGTTCCAGAGCCAAGAGGCACTCCTGACAGCCATTCATGATGTGCAGTTATCTAATGAGCTGGAAGTTCATCTCTAAGTGGTTCATCTGCAGTGTGACCATGGGGAGGCTGGTGAATCATGGGGTCGTGTTGCCATGGAGGAAAGAGGATGGAAAGGAACCAGCCATCAGGCCACTGAACTATTTGTACAGACTGCATCTGGCCTGTGGAAAAGGTCAGCTGCTCTTTCCTGTGGCACAATTTGCAAGGAGAGAACATATGAGGGCTCACACACACACACACACACACACACACACACACACTATCCTCCTGCTAGTGTGAATGATTGTCATTCTCAGCTCAGGTGAAACTGTGAATGCAATCCCATTGCACCAGTGAAACCTTCAACGAAATCAATCCTGCCAACAAGTGTAAAATTCTGCTTTATAAAAAATGCATTATCAAAAGAGGCAGAAAGGGATCAGCAATTACAGAGTTAACCATACTAAGGTAGGTAACTTTGAGATGTAGTAAACTCAAGAGTGAACTAAATCCCCCTCACCTCCACCATTCCTCCCCAGACAGGTGAAAAAAAAGGCATGCAGTCATTTCTTGTAAGAACCAGAATGCTAAAAATGGTGCAGCAAAATTGCAGTGCACCAGTATTAAAAGTTCAGAAGAGCATTGCTGTGTACAGAGAGAACTAACAAATCCTGAGGGCTGACATAAACTGTGTAAGAGCCAAATGTCTAAGCATTAGAAACACAGACTGAGAATGGCTGTGAGCTTCAGCCTTAGCAATTGGAGCAAAGAAAGGGGAAAAGTTTCTCTGTGCAGTTGTCAGGCAAAAAAAAAAAAAAAAAATCACAAATCTTTGGTGTGGTACATGCTTGGAAAGATCAGTTTTAGAAACCATTTCAAATATGTACAGGGAAGAGGAACCCCAAGCAGGAAACCAGTGTCATAAAATAAATAGATGGACAGTGGCTTTAAAATCGCACTGAGAATATTGAAGTATTTCCTAATCACTTATGTTTTGGTGATGCTTTTATGATGTTGCTTGGGGTGAAAGAGCAGGAAGGCCTTTGCAGGGTTTTTAAAGATGTTTATTTCAGCCACGCATGGTTTGGGTTTCAGGGAACAAAGGCCCCGGAGCTCTGAGGGTCCAGGCTAAAGTACATGGGATAAACAGGGCGGGGGAAAGCCCCAGGGACCAATTACTAAATTACACAGGGTGCTGCAGGGGATGGGCTAAAGTAAAAGACCAACAGAGAATTAGGGTGGGAGTGACCTAAGGGTTAACAGACAGTGAGAGGGCTTAGGGAACAGAACAAGGGTTACAATTCTTAGCTGGGAAAACTTCTTTTGGATCTCCACATTTTGGAATTATTTTTCAATGGAATTTGTGAAAACAACACCAAAATGAAAATAATCATTTTTAATATGATATTGACCAATTTACAGGAACAAGGTTCTTAGCTTGGATTCAGGCAGTTTGAATCTGGATAATTAGTTTGCAGTCACGAAGTTGTGCATCAACAGATTTCCCCACCCACCTCCCAAGCCTCCCACAGCACATGTAAAGTGGGTGGCAATGACTCAGTTCCACATCTCTGTAAATCATCCTGAAGTCCTCTCCTTTCTCTGTCCCTCTGTGCTGCAGATCAGTCAGATAAGGCCCTGGGATGCAGAGAAGCCCTGCAAGTGCTCTTGCAGGAGCCAGCCTGTGCCCATACCCATCCTCATAAGAAGTTCTTGTAAATAATTGAAGAGATTAATGATGTGGACTGTCATGCTCAGGAGACTCAATCTCTAATCATTAATCTAACACATGCTTCACTGAGGAACAGAGCCTATTACAGATAAAACTTAAGAGGAATATTTATTGATCACTGCAATTCTTCTCTAGTATTTTTAATTGCTAGTTTTTCTTTACAATCACTAGAGCTGCGAAAACAGCCAAGTAGAAATGGTAACACTAATTCACTAACACTAGTTCAACTAATTAAAGTTTAAATTAGTTTGATCTCCACGTCTTTTGCAGTTAATTATCACTCTAATACCTACAACAATAAAGTCAAATTTAATCCATGAATCACACTGGATTATCTCGAGATAATAACAGCAATAAAGGAAAATGATACACAGTGGGAACTTGGTTCTCAGAACCAAACAAGCTATCAGGAATAAAACACTAATGAATAATACACTTCATTACAGACAAAACACTGCATCCCATCAAGAGTACCATCAAATTATACAGCATTACTGACAATGGTATCTGAAAAGACATATCATAAACATGAAATCCTTCCAAGAAAAGGGCTGAATCATCTGTATGCTTTTTTTTTTTTTTTTTAATGCTGAAACATAATAATTTCACCCTTGGAAAGCAAAGAGCTCTATAAGAAGAGGAAAATCATTTAAATATTTCCCTTGCATGTAGGAAGGTAAGTATAAGAAATATGGTGGACAATAAGAATCAGTGTGTCGTGCTGGGGTTTTTCCCTCTTTCATTCATATATTTTTCTTTTTAACTCTGGGATTTCAGGCAGATTTTTCCCTTCAGAACAGAGGCCAAAACACAAGGTTTCCATAAACTAAGATGTTCACTTGGCCATAGAATCAGATCCATTTTGTTCATTTTCCAAGTAGTTTCATTATTTAGCAATTTGGGATGGAATATGTTCTAGTTTCAACTAGACAGCATGAAAGTACCCTGCTGCTTCATCTCTTGCTCTGTTGCCCAAAGGTTGGGGTACTTCTAACAAAGAAGGAATTTCAGCCCCTCAGAGCTGGAGTACTTGTACCACTGCTGTCCCTGTGCTAAGGGCTGTCCAGCCATTACAGTGCCAGGCTTATTTCCAACTGAAAAATTCAAGAAACTTGCTGACTAGCATGTACAGCTTTCACACCATCACTGGACTCCTAGGTCTCCCCATGCACATCCTAAGGGGATAAAAAACGCTTTCAGATCAGGGATCAGATTTATCACATCAGTTTGCATGATGACCCTGGCAGTCCATAACATTAAACAAGCTCCTTACCCACCATATACCTTTAGGTCACCTCTCTGAAGGTCCTGGTTTTCCAGATGCATTACACTGAGCAAGGCACAGGCTGAGCTTTGAATTCCATATGAGCATATAAGGATCAGGAATCTTCCTCTTCTCTGTTAGGAAACACTCTACAATGGACTGTAAGATAAATAGAAGGTATTTCTTACCTGCCATAACTCATATTTTATGACAAGCTTAGAAATTAGCAACATGTCACTATTTAGGCAGCTAGCTAAGATAGTGATGGAGCCATCTCCATGCTTATAGGGAGGAATTGACCTCAATTAATAAATTATACTTTAAGCCATTATAGAATACATCTCCTACTGTGAATTACCAAATTAATCATGTGCAAAAGTGACAACATATTAATTATCCCAAGAGCTGTGGCAATGTTAGTGAGGCAAACTGAACATAGAGGAGAAGGCAGTATAGCATTTATTTCTTTTTTCTTCAGGGAATTACCTTTTTTCAGGATTTGGCATAAGAGCAGTGATTGTGCAGATTGTTACACTCTTGGGTTATATTCTCTAATCACAGTGGGAAGTGAACATAAGGAAGAACATAAAACTTGAACATTAGGAAAATGCCTACTGAGCCCTTTCAGTGGGAGTTAAGAGAAATGACCATGGAGACTGAGACATATCAAAATTCCCACTAGAGTACACCCCACAGGCCTACCCTTTGGAAACACCTGATTGCCTTTACCAGTCCCTTGGCTGCAGACAAGCCAAAGGTGGTGGCACTTCTCAGGTCCTGCAGCTGTACAGAAGGCCAAGGATCACCCACCCAGCTTGCGGGAATTTACAGTTCCCCTCCTGACACCCCCTGATTCCTGCTGAGTTTGGCCAGTCTCTTTGGACTGGCCTTGAATTCAGGAGACAGTCTCATGGTGGAAGTTAAATATCAAAATGATGGAAAATTGCTGCCTAGAATTCTGGGTTAAATGCTTCTCCTATTTAATGACTCCACAACCTCCTTGGGCAGCCAATTCTAATGCCTGACAACCTTTTCCACCAAGAAATCCATCCTGATGTCCTGTCTGAATCTCTCCTGCCAGAGCTTGAGGCTATGTCCTTTTGTCCTGTTCCTGGTTGCTTGGAAGAAGAGGCCAACCCTCACCTGGCTACACACTCCTTTCAGGAAATTGTAGCAAGCAATAAGGTCTCTTCTCCAGGCTAAGCACCCCCAGCTCCCCCAGCCACTCCTCTAAATCCTTCACCAGGAAGGAAGAAGTAAGTTGAGAAACTGTCAACTAATGAAAGTAAATAAAAGAAAAAATAAAAATTGCAATTCTTTCAATTCAATCCAATCTAAAGTCTTTTCTGAACTTTGTGAAACAAAACCAAAGAAAGGTTATTTGCTAAATCCTTTCACAGTTTCAAGAAGAAGATGATGCACATCAAAGACAAAGATCATCTTCAATTTTCACAATTACCTTTCCCACAGCTAATTATTCCTGCTAAGACAGCTCATTACTTCTTTTGATCTTCTTGAAGCAGTGGGGAGATAGCTTAATATGCATCCTTCTTTATCTAGAAAGAATTTAAATGCTATTTTCTTGATCTATTCCCAGCTGATTTGGAATTAAATTTTATTTGGAATAAAAAAATATTCAAGGAACATACAATCTTAAAGAGCAAAGTCATCTTGTATCAGAATTTGAAAAGAAAAAAGCAGCAGAAAAGATTAGAGAATTTCACTGCATTGTGTTGTTTTAGAGCCAGAAAGAAGGCATCCAGCATAGTAAACCAACATTTTCTGGGTTTTTTTTATCCAGCTAATTGGGAAAAAAGAGCAGAAAGCTAAGCAGCCCAGGGGACAGCCGATGCAGAGCATTTAGGCAGCTGATCTCTGGACACCCATTCTGGGTGCTCAGGCAGGGGCCAGGGTGGGGCCTCCTTCCTTCACATCAGCTCCTTGGCCTGGAGCAATGGGGCCAGGGAGCACCAAAATCCCCCTGGGTGGGTGAGGGAGGGGAGAGCCTCCAGGAAACCAGGGAAGACTGGAAAAACACGAGGCAGGGGACAGGGCCAGTTGGCCCACATTCCCAAGTGGTTTAACACGAAAGTTTGGATGGAATCAATAAATTATCATGAAGCACTTTGGGTTTTGTGTGATTGGTATTTCTCAGTGAGCTTTGCTGAGGTAAGGAAAATGTGCAGGCTGAGCAGGAATAAAAGGTCAACGTGGACTGTGATTTTCTCATAAAGCTTTAAATATCTTGGCAGACAGTATGTTCTAACTTCACTGCCTTAACAGTGAGTCTCCAAATGAAAAAAATTCTCCTCATCACATTAATTTTGTTACATAAATGACAAAGAGAGGACTGGGCAGGGCACTCATGTGCTACCACTTCAATATCTTTGAGCATGAGGCAAGCTGAACAGGGCTACTTGGACTCTGATTCTCAGATTGGCAGGAGTGTCATTTCTCAGATCCCCTGGAGAAATCAGAGAGGGGGAGGAAGGAAAAGTAAGGCAGAGTTGTCTATCAAATAATTTCCTCTTTTATTTTGCCACCCTGAAAGCAAAGTAAGACAACTTACTCTTGTGCTGGTTATGACTTCTCCTTCCTCTGTCAATATCTTGCACTCCTGAAGTCTGTCATCTCTGGACAGGAGGAAAACATCACCAGGATACATCTGAAGTCCTTCCTGTGGCAGGGCACTCCCATCAAATCATTGAAGGAGACAGAAAAGGAATACAGTTCTCTTAATAAAGTACAGTCAAGATCAAAATGGACATGTCAAACTTGCTATAGTAAGTATATCAATGCAAATGCAAGTGCTTATCAGGCTTACTCTTAGGAGCACTAATTTAGAGAAACTAGTGAATATTCAATTTAGAAAACCTGCAAAGAAAAAGAAAAGAATTAGCATACAATTTCCCATGGCAAGTAAAATCATATCCAAAGCTAAGAAAATCCATTAAAATGCCACTGATTATTACAGAAAATATCCAGCCCCTTCACCAATACACAAAAAAGATTATTGGGTTTGTATGCTAATGAAGATAAATATACTGATGGGAAGTTATTTTTCATATGCTAGAAACCTAATATCACATCATAATTATCCAGGACACCTCACTGTTAATTTACCTAGCATACAGAAAGCAGTCTTTATGTAAATATACATGGTCAAAGACAAAGAGGAGAAAATTTAATCTAATCTCAGTGCACTACTCCAGTGGCTGACAATCACCTTATTGGCAAAACCATTTCTCTTCTCTGGAGACAAAAAGTGTTAAACAGCATTACTATTTTATGATGACGGTTCCTGTTTTGTAGTACCAAGCAGCATTATTTGTTTTCTCTCCATGCAATCCTGTGTTTTCTCTGTGTGAGCTACAGAGCATCTGCAGATCCTAACTTTGGGAGGTCAGGAGTTTGACACAATCTGCTTCTGTGGGAGGTTTTTTCTCCATTTGCATATGCTGTTATTGGTCTTTTTATGCAGTCCAAGTGAGTGAGTCCAATTATGGAGCCCTGCTGTGATCAATAAACATTGGAACTGTTGCAAGTATTCGGGCAATAAGATATGAGGCTTTCCAGCGTGGAGTCTGTTCAAAATAGGAGAAAATGCAGTAGCTGAAAAGCCTATTTCTAAAAAGGAAAAATCTGTTAATTAAAAAACCCTGGGATTTGAGACTTAAGAAATCACTCTTATGGCTGACGAAAGACTTTTTTTCCAATGCACTTCATATTTGCAACAAATCAGGAACTAAATAATAGGGACATCTAGCCTTTGGAAGGCCATTTAAATGTCTTACCTTAACTTACACTGTAAAAAATATATATTTATAGCAAGCATATAACCCTTGCTGCTATTGATATAAATATTCATTATAACTACTATAATAAATGGCATATTAAAAAGGCTCCAAATTATTTGAAATTCTAAGGAAAAGACTTGTGTGAAAGAATTTTCTTCTGGCTTGCTTTCAAGCAAACTCACGGATGTGACCCATATTATCATATGAAGTCAGTTGTATGGCTATGAGAGCCATATTTTCACTGTCTTTTCAGGATACAGACTGCCTTCAAAAAAAGTCACAGTGGATACATGGATTTGTTAGAACTCTGTCTGTACCATACTTTTCACCTAATGGAGTGGTATTTAAATGAATTACCTTATCTTTTAGGTGGACTCTAAACCCAAGCTCCAAAGCCAGTAAGCCTTTCACAGGCTGCTCAGAAGAAAAGATATGGTTATCATTACTGCAAGCAGGTACATTTTTAGATGTTTAAGGATACAAGACACAGAAATCAAAAGTAGAAGAATTTCAAGCAGCACAGAGCTCCAATGAACTCCCCACAAAGGACCAATTCATCAAACAAAATCATATAGAATAAATGCAGATCAGCCTTGAAATTAATTCTAGTCCTCTTCTAATCCCTCTGTCTACCCACCTGTGCACACACCATTTCAAACTGCTTCTCCCAAGTGACCATGCATAACCTCTGTTAATGACATCAGTAAATCTCAGAGATGATAGCTAGGAATCTTCCTGATGTCAGCATGAATGATTCACTCTCCAGCAAGGACTGGCAGCCAACTAGCTGTCAAACTGCTGCTGCTTGCTTTAATACAATGGAATAGGAAAGGACAGGCATAGGAGAAATGGTTTAAATAAATCTCCCAAGTGTCATGAATACATTTGGCCAACAGATGACAGTGTAATGTATGGCAAATTATAGCAGCAGAGAAATTTCAATTTGGGGTCCAGATCCTCGCCCCTAGTACAGTTTCAGTGGTGTTTTGATACTAGTGAAAGAAAAATTGCTCAATGTGCAATTTGCCTTTAGCAGAGAGTATCTCTAGCCAGGGTAATGATGCAGTAAGTTCTTTCAGCTTTGCTATATAGTTTAGAAAGTCTTTAGAAGGTATCTTCATTGTAATCCTAACATAGACTCAGGCTATCATCATTCTTCTCACTGAGAATCCCAAGGAATTTTCCTGGGATAGGTGTTGGTCTTGGACACCTTTTGTGGGGCAGGAATCAGATGCAACTGCAGTAGTGTGCAGTGTTCTCTTTGGGTCACAACATCATTTAGAAATTATATCCACTGCTGGTTAAAAACATATCCCTCACTCTAATCTGCTATGTAGGGCAAGAAGACCTCTGTTCATTCAACCCTGATTTGAAGCAGATTTTAAAGGCTTCACCCTTTCCTTCATCTCCATTCCTTTATTTCATCACTTTTTTGCAATGCCAACAATCACTAATTGTGGTACTACATTAAGAGCCATGAGGGAACTGACCCAGCTTAAAAATAATTTTTTTGCTGTTACTACTGTATTGATATTTTTTAAACCCAGAGCCGTTCCCTGAGCTGTTCTTCTTTATTTTGCTTTTAGATAAAAGTTAAGCTACTCTCAACTTTTTATACAGATATAATATTCAGATTAGTGCAGTGCAATTTTACTCTCAAATCAATGGAAAATCTAATGGCTAATAACTCAAACATATTACCCTTGATGTTATATAAGTATTGAGAAATAAAAAATTTGACTAACAGCTTAGAAGTGAGGTCAAATGTATTATGTGATGTTTAGACCATGCCCTGGGTACCCACTGGAATGCTTCCTCTGTAGATTTTAATCCCCACACAGTAAATAACTTCTTGCCTCTGCCTTGGCCTTCTAGTGGTATAATCCTCATTTTGAAGTTCTTGATGAACATGTTTGGTAACTCTTACTTATCAGAAATTAAGGATAGCATCTTCAAGTGCTTCAAGTCCTTAAGCTATAACACTCTCCAGTGAACAACTTCCTCAACTACTTTCAAACTTAAAAACAAAACAAAAAAAAAGGAATGATCTTGCAAGCAACATCCTCAACCAAAATCAACACTGAAAGGATACTCTTGTTCTAAGCTAACATGCTAAAAGGAGAGAAATCCCTATATATTCTGTTCAGTAGATTTCTCTGCTTTCCCCCTACCCACAACATTGAGGTAGATTTGAGTCAGTGCATTTCAAATTAGATATTCCCTGGCCAGGAATGAGTCCAACTCTGACACAACAACTGAGAAGCGTGTGACACATCAATTTGTACTCACCTGCCTGGGAACCTACAGCTGCCTCAGTCATTATAGCCTGGAGAGGTCTCACTCAAGACAGTAATTTAATAACAAAATTATATTTTTTAAAAAAATGTGAAGTCTCCCAAAACAGAAAAAGGTAAACAAATTACTAATAAACTTCAGTGAAAATTGTTGTGATCTATGATAAGAGAAAAAAGCTGTTTTTCATTCAGCATCCCTACATCTCTACATTTCCACAGGCACTGTGATCTGTCCCTCATGCTGCTCTCTCTGCCTTAAATCCTGCATCCCTTTGCCTGATGCTACTATACTAAATCTGATGGAAAAAATAGGCACAAATGCTAAACTCCTTGCCAAACCTGTCAAGGATAATAAAGGATTCTACAGCCTGATAGTGGCACTACACAAATCAATGGAAGAGTGTGCTATATAGAAATACATAGCAACATCATGCATCTCAAGAACTTTTAGCAAGGTATCACAAGAGGAATATATCTTATTCTTGACCTCTGTTAAGTATCAAATTGTGGCTATTCTTACATTCCTAGTGTTCTCATGCAATAGGTCCAGACATTTAAATCCTGGTTAAGATTGTGAATACAAACTCTTGATCTCCTTTGTCAGTGGGAAAACAGACAACAGTGTCTATTATTCCTATATTAAGCTTCAATTAAAGGAAAACTAAACATTTCATTAAAGTATTAAATGTGAATTTTAACTGTACATTGGGATTCTCCACGAATATAGGAGCTGAGAGCTGACAGAAGAACAGGAGAAAGGACCTTCCTTCTCTTCTTCCAATAGTCCTATGGATGATACCTGGGGGAGGCAAAAGTGTGATATCCACTGTAGTATATTAAGTTCCACTTAATACTGTTACTAATGTCAAATCATGTTTCCTTTAGGAAAAACACAGAGAGACACACAAAGTCTAAAGAAAACAATTACAAGATGACAAGGCAATTTCTGCCTCTTAAACTGGGATGTTTTCAACACAGTTTTGCAAGAAATATTGGCAGAGCACAGTTTTGCCAGTCTCCAAGGCATGACCTGACCTCCCCTGGGCCATAGTTGTTCTCAGATGGTATAGTTGTTTACTTCTAGCTCCTTTTTTGGCCACAGGTACAAAGAGGTGCAAAACAAGTTTCAACTCTCTGACTGCCAAAGTCAGACTTCTGTAAAGTTTGCTGGGAGCCTTAGGTCAAGGTAAGCAATAAGGAAGAGAACAGATCAAATGCCAGTGAAAGGAAAAACAAGGTCAAAGATTTAGCTTTCACTTATGTGTGCTATTCAGGACTATGACACAGATGGTGGGATAACAAGCACTGCAGTGCAGCATGCAGCAGGCTGCAGCTTCCTGAGGGTTGGAAGAGCAGACACACAAGTTTCAGACCCAGCTGTCTTGACTTCCTTCCTATGTCACATGCTTTGTGATCTTTCACTGGACTCAATCCCCTAAAGTGCCTATTTGTCTTCTACTGAGGAGCCCAGAGCTGGACCCAGCTCTCAGTGCTGAGCAGTGAAGGATCACCTCCCCCAGCCTGTTAGCAGCACCATGCATTAATGCAGCCCCGATGCAGCTGGCCACCATTGCTGCAAGGGCACACTGCTGCTCGTGTTCACCCTGCTGACCACCAGGTCAGACCCCTAGAATTTATTCTGCAGAGCTATTTTACCATTACAACAGTGTATGTTGCGTGGGGATTATGCCTCCCCACATGCAAAACTCTGTTAAGCTGCATGAAGTTGCTCTTAGTCCAGTTCTGCAATTTATTGAGATATCTCTGAATGTCAGCAAAATCACCTGGTGTATAAGCCACCCATCCTTCTTTTGCATCACTTGTGAACTTACTGAGAGTACGTTTTGCTCCATTGCCCACATCATCCATGAAGATGTTGAACAGTACTGTTCCAGCTTTGACCCCTGGGGAGCACTGCTAGGGACTGGCCTCCAACTCATCTTTGTGCTGCTGGATCACACGACTTTGAGCTTCACCATTCATCCATCCAGTTTTCAGTCTACCTCACTGTCCACTTCTCTAGCCTATGCTTCATGAGTCTTTTTAATGTTTCACAAACTTGTGCATGTCCATTTTTTAAAAAAATGTTACTTAACCAGGTCCTCTTCCATCAAGAATAAGACATGTTTGGGCCAGGATCCTGAAAGCTTCACATTCCCAACCAGTTCTTTTGAAAGTGCAAGGTCCATCAGAGCACCTTCCTTGTCAGATTTTCCATGTATGTTTGTAAATTTTCCACAGTGCACTGCAGAAACTTTCCTGCATTGTTTGTGTCCTGCCATATTGCTCTTTCCCCTGAAAGTGGTTAAAGTCCATCAGCTGGCTGCCATGTTTTACAGCTGTGACCCACACATGAACTTATGCCTAATGTTGAGAGCTGTGAGCAATTTGTTTGCAAAAAATCTCATTTCCTGGCCTCGCCAAAAAAAGCCCCTTCTGTTTGTTCACTACATCTTGGAATGAATTTGAAATTTCTTTGGATTCATTCAGTTCTGCAGCTGCTGAGTCGCTCTGGCCTGTACTTAATCATAATTATCGTCTGTGGAGTGATTTCTCCTTAAGGCAGGACAGTTTTGAGATTATGCACATAGGAGAAGAAAAAATTGTTGAGTGATAGCTTCATACCTTCTCACAGCTCTCTTTCATTCCTTTGGAGTCTACATGAATATGACCCAAGAGATAGTTTGAAAATATTGTCAGTACTGAAATTTAAATGGCAGCAATCACTCTCTTCTGCCTGTTGGATAATATAGAAAATTAAAAATATAGAGATTGAATATGTTTTCACTAAGGGAATTCAGATAGCAGTCAACATTGGGTCAGGAGTGTTTAGAATTTTGAATTATACATTTTTCCAAAATACCAACCACTGCAAGTCAGTCACATAAATATTTCTATTAGAAAAATTATTTATTTTTTGTTTGTCAAAAATTTATCTTGTTGCCAATTGAGGATGAGCAAAACAGTTACAAAAATACAGTAAAGCCACCAGACATTCTCCCAGGCTTCAGGTTGTGCTTGTTGAAGTGCTACCTCATCTTTATGGTGCACCACTGCTTCTTTTGGTCAGAAGGGAAAAGAGAACAGCTTTATGGAATATTCCTAGCCCACCTGGATTTCTGGCCACCATCTCAATAAGGCCTTTAAAGCCTTTACTGGCCTGAACATCTGCCTTAAGGCAAAGTTCTGTGCTCCTGTGGATAAAGCAGCCTTCTGCCCTCTTCCTGTCTCCCCTGCCCTGAGGGTTTTCAGCAGCCAGTGGTGCTCAAAGCTACACTTACCTGCTTCATTTCCAGAAAGGTGCTGCCTCTTAGAGATGTATAGGCCCTGTGGAACCCCCTTAGGTGAGAGGGGAACTCCTGTGGAATATCAGCTGGCCAGTCACCATGCCATCAAGAAAATATGGGTGACAGCTGAGGGATCAGAATAAGACCATTCCCCAGCTCCCCGTGTCCTATTGCTCCAAGTGGTTTTGCTGCTTCACTAACAGAGTAGAGTCTTACAAGGGATAACGAGAGTAGAGCTGGCAACTCAGAAGGTAGAGCCTCAGTACCATGAAAGCAGCATCTTTTTCCCTATAAAATAATATAAAAAGTAGAAGTAAAGTAAATTAAAAGTAAAGTATACATTTTTGCTGTTCTCCTAAATGAATTGTTTAATTGAGTTGTTTGAGTCAACACTCTAAAACCAAGTGAGTTCCTCTCCCAGGTCACAGCCAATAGCAAGAGTTATGTATAACTAAAGGCAGATTTTATGGTATCTTATTACAAGAATTCTTACACACTTCCCTCCAGATTTCTATTGAAATTTTTCCAGGTAACAGCCAAGAAAGAACTGTGAAAGAGGACAAGTGATTTTTGCCATTAACTTTGGGCTTCAAAAAAAGGTTAACAAAATCCCCAAAAAGAACACTATCAAGCCCTACACTTCTGCTCAAATATGGCAGGAAAATAAAAACTAGACTATTCCACACTGTTCTGACAGCTATTTTATCCAGTGCAGATTTTATTCTGTAACCCAGCTGAATCTTGTCTCTTGGGTTCATAAGAAAGCTTTACTTTCTTCCAGAAAATAAAGACAGCTCTCTCTTTGCCTGTAAGGCAAAAGGGATTAAAGACCAAAGGCACAAAGCAAAAATCTTCTCTTTTTCTACTGCACCTCTGTTTATGAAGTACAGAGATAAAAGGAAGGGATACCATTGGGGAAGAAGAGAAAGACTTACATACAGCTCAACAAGTTAAGCCTGCTTGTCCCCAGTATTATGCCTACATTATGCCTATTATGAAATGCACCACATTTCATACACTGCACTCTCAGACCTCCACTTTCAAATGCACTCCAATAAACTCATAACTCAGGACTATACCAGACAGACTAGAATGGAGACAGACTAGTTCCAAACTCATAATTAAAATAAACCCTTGTCTAGCTTCAATTTTTTCCTCATTTCTATTCTTTGGACTTCTTCACTACAGACACCAATTTCAAACCTCCATTGCTGCACTGAATTGATGAAAGTCTACCCAGCTGACAGCAGAGCCAGGATAAAAAGGTACCAAAACATATGTTTGCAATTTTAAGTCGTTCATGTCATACATGAGAGTTCCAAATTCATTTGGAAGTTTGGTTTCTCTTGACATAAGAGGAGTCTGCCCCCCTACAAAAAGGTCACAGGTGTGCAGTTTGCACATGCAGCCCAGGGCTCAGTGCTGAAAGGCACAGACCTTTTTCTGCCAGGGTCTAAAGCCTTGCACTTGCATTTACTGCAAGGGTTGGCAGCCATCAGCATGTCAAAGAATCAACTGCAAATCATCACAATTTTTTTATATTACTTCCACCTAGTAATATCAGAAGGAATATTTAAATTTTACTGCTCATGGTAATCTTCTTAATTGCAGCCAAGCAGGATGCAAAGTTATTAGAATACATTTGCTATTCTGTTTGAAAATAATTGTTATTCATGGGTTTTGATTTAAATGAAGTCTCAGCAAAATCAGAAGAAGAGCTATATAAGTCCAGTACACTGCCATACACCATATATTTGCAGGACTATATTTTCTGCTATAATTGCAAATAATTTCAAGCATATCTTCAGGTTAAAAAAAGTATTTCCATGGGAGGATAAATTGAATTTAATCTAGTTACATACACAAAGGTAGAACAGTCCTTGTTTTCTTGCTTGTTTTTTTCTTAATAAGTAAAAAAAAGCATCCTTCTATAGAGGCAATGGTAATGGTTCAGACAGTAAGAGCATAACTCAATCCTTGAAACATAAGGTCTGCTCAGAAATAACTGGAGCCATCTGGCTAAAGCACAGGCCTGCCTGAGGATTTGGGAGAAGCACATGGCCTGCCAGAGGGGAGGCTGGAGAACAAGCAGGATGCTTTAAAGCCACTGCAGTGCCATCAAACACAGTTTAAGAAACTGCATCCCACCATGTCTTTTATCTTAGTGGACTTCAGTGGGAAGAGGGGTTTCCAAGTGCCTAAAGGCATCTTTTCTGTGCTTTCCAGTAAACAATAAAGGATAGAAAAAGTCCTTTGAAGATGAAACAGTGAGTTTATATTGACCTGAAAAGGCATTGATTCTGTCTCATAAAAAAAAGTCAATCAGCTGGGCCTTATTTTCAGAATTCTGATGTTGCTTCTTTGATTATTTGGCTGGATATAGCCAGTTGTCTTTCTTGTGAGGAACAACATATTTTTGGATGAGTAACAGCTGAACAGCTTTTCAGAGAAGGCATTTGAAGGCATGAGTGTAGAGAGCAAAAAGAAACACAATTACCAGATTAGATGATAAATTTTCAGTTACTCAGATTCACAAACAAAATGAATTGGCCAAATTTGGATATTTTCACACCTCTCCCTGTATAAGAATCAAGACTGGAAAGAGCAGCTAGTTCATCTTGTCCATTTCTAGCATTCACATATATAATAAGAAAAGCAAAACAGCAGGTTGATTTGACATAGGTCTTTCTCTAACTGTCTGACTATATCTCCTTATATTAATTTGAATTATTTACCCAGGAAAACTCATTAAATAATCCACAGATTAACAGAAATACAGACAAATCTATAAACTACCAGAAACAGTGAAAAAAATTTTTTTCACACAAAAAATTATAAAAGGCAAAGAAAAAAAATACATGCTATAATATTTTACAGATATTTTTCCTCTGGTACAAATTGTCTGCAAATATTATCTATTCTTAAAAGTTGAGAAAGATTAAGCAAGGAATCTCATAAATCATCTCACATTATATTATGACTAGATTAGTACAACCATTTCTTGATCTAATTTTGAAGTCACCGATTTGACAAATGATTTTCACTTTGTGGTGTTTAAAATCTCAGTTCAGAATCCTAGAAGATTTGTAAGCCACTTGATGGCTTAAGTACAATGCCTTGAAGAGAGGGTAGTGAAAAGGAAACATCAGCTGGGTGGCTGAATGTTAATGAAAACAAATGAGAAAGCCACAAGGCAAACCATAACATCTTGCTTACTGTTTTTCTTCTATGTCTTTTAGGACTGAAGGGATAATTTATTGGCTGAGCATAAGCATTCCCCACCCATCAGAGGCAAAAATAGATATTTGAGGAGAAAAGGAGGGAACAATTTCTTTTTAAGAAAAAAAGTAATTTTAATCTTCCTTCATTCTAGTTCAAAAGCTAGAATCCTTGAAACTATTGTGGACATCTCAAGCTCAGTATCAAAGGTATCATCTTTCTAATCTGCTCCTGCTTGTCCACACTGCTTGCAAAAGGAGACATAGGCAATGCCTATAGGGAGCTTCAGGGATACAGGCTAAACAAATTTCTCTGTACTGCAGGAACAAGTTCCTGACTGAGGTGGCAATAGAGGGACACATGGATTTGTCATGGAAACTGAACAGATTGACTCTTATCTTTGTGGTTTGCAGAGTGTTCTATAAGAGGAAAAGCTAAGGTGTAAGAAAGCAGTTCAGACATCTGCAGTAATTAGGCAGGAACAGACCACAGGTTCCAGAAGAGCAGCCCCTCACCCAGCTGCAATTGAGTCACTGGACAACAATGACACTGTGCTTGTCAGAAAAGCAAGCAGTAGCTCATCAGCACCAGCTTGCAGGAAATGCATTCCTTTGCATTTAAGATGTAGAAAGCCAAAGCAGAAGACTTGGACTGTATTTAAGAGGGCTTGTTTTATAGAAACAAGGCTGGCTGAGGAAATGTTTATTTGAGAGCTCCTGTAGCACCAGGGATTACTTTCATTCAAAAATAAAAATCCTGAGGAAAAATGAGATGGTGTCTCCCTCATATTTTTATACATGAGAAAAGCATTTGATGAATTGCTGCCTTTTACAGGACAGCCCTACAAAAATTACCATCACTGCTTCCTGTTAATTCATTCATCTTTGGAGTTTTCTTCACTCCAGCCTTGTTTCCCCTTCAAAAATCTAGTGACACACTTTCACTGCCCTTCAGAAGCATATGTTGTAGAATCTCTTCAACATAGCCATCAGTAAGCTGAAAGATTCCCCATGAAGAGAAGTAGTCCACATTTCAACAAGGAGGATAAGTAAGGATTAAATAACCTCAAGCCTACGAAATTAAGGCATATTTCTTTCCCATGTTATATGCAGTGTTTCATTTACCAAGACCTAATGCTGCCATTCTAATTATATGAATGAAACCATATTTAAAGGGAGAAAAAAAAAAAAGAAAGGCTAGCCAAAAATTTAAATACTCTAAGGTTGTACTTATGGACATCAAAAGTACTTATGTATTTCAAAAAGAGTGTGCCGTATCACAGCCATATCACTTTGGAATTAAGTGCTAATCATGGTGGGTTTAAGATAAGCCATGTAATAAACAGCTGCCATGATTGGCCTGAGAGGAAGCTGAAGCTTTAATCAGCTCCAAAACCTGAGCTTTCTGTCTATTGCTAGATAGAGAACTAAAACTCAAGTGCAAAGTGGGTGATATTCAAATTAACACGTTAGAAAATATTTCTAAAGGCTAAAGAAATTTTCGGAAAAAATTCCACGTCCCACAAAGCCATGAAACAGCACTACAATAACAAATTATTAAGAGAAAATAATATTACATAAATTTTTTAACACACAATTTTCCCAGTAAATGGTATTTGTTCAGTTTTACAAAGTACAAGGAAAACATCCCTTCCATTAGTATCTCTGGTTCATTAATTCCATACAAGCTGGTTTTTTCTCTCTCCAACACAAATTTTATGTAATGCCAAAATAACACCTGCAAGATTTTAATTTGTCTCCAAATTTTCATGTCTACACAAATGGCACAACAAAAATTTTTAAAGTGCAATAAGCATCAGCATTTCTATATGGATAAGGGAAGAATAGAGTGGCTTACATTACCAAGTGTGGCTATGTTTGTTAACATTAACCCCTCTAAATCAGAACACATTATTAGTCTACAGCTGAGCCCACTTACCCCACAATGCAGTAAATAAATTTTGCAATATTATCCCTTGTTAAGCTCCAGACTGATGGAAGCTTGTTGATATGGAGCACAGTATCTTAATAGGTGCATTTGCAAAATCATTAGAAAGCCACAAAAAACTTTCCAGGTGAAAGATCTTCACTTCTTTCCTTTAATGTTCTACCAAACATCTGTTTCAGCTGGTGTAAAAACGCACAGGTCTCCAGAGTGAAGACCTGTCACCTTACTGACCCAGGAGGAGATTTTTTTCATTACTAAGCCTTGGCCTCAGACACTTTCCCCTGAACTCGG
The DNA here is from genome assembly GCA_034336665.1 of Luscinia megarhynchos. Classification (NCBI taxonomy): domain Eukaryota; kingdom Metazoa; phylum Chordata; class Aves; order Passeriformes; family Muscicapidae; genus Luscinia; species Luscinia megarhynchos. Next base: position 67,429,288 of record CM067565.1, read on the forward strand.
GGTGCCCTCTCCTCAATTTCAGTTAACATACCTTGAAGTGTTATCACAGAAGTGGATTAAGTATTGCTGCACTCTTCTACAGAAAACAAAAACACAAAAAAAAAGAAAAGAAAAGAAAATAAACCCAACCCAAACAAAAAAAAAAAAAATCACAAAAAGCCCCACAAAAAACCAACAACAAAAAAGCTCCAAATCTCCACAGAGTGCACCACTGCTAGGAAAACTGTTCCTTCTGAATCTGCTGTCTCACAGCATAATGGCCTGGGGATGAGTTGCTTCCTACAATGCTCAATTAGGGTGAAAGCTATGGCTTAATAGGTTCATGTGAAAGTTAACCATGTACAACATCACAGACACACACTGGGAGCTCTATAAGCACTTTAACTGCCTTTTGTCAGGTATAGTCCTTGCCTCAGCTGCAGTGGGGCTCTGGATAGTCTGAAAATCCCTGGCAAGCTGTTTATTAGGTGTTATCTCCTGTCTAGGTGGAAGAGCACTCAGCAGATCACAAAGGACTTCGTGTCAGCATGTGTGACACAGACATAACAAGCAGGGCTGCATGAACTTTTCTGGGGGAAACAATAGGAATAGAATTCCATGCTGAATCTTCAGTGGAAACAGGAATTTATCCACCCACACGTACACAAAATATGATTGTGCATTTAACACCACCATCTTTTGATCGCCGATTTTCTGCATTTCATTTTTTGCTTATATCTTTATTTAGTTAGTAGGGGGAAAAAAAATCTCCAGAGAGCAACTACAAGGATATAAAATCGACTTCTGCTTAGACTGACTTTCAGTAAAGATTTACCCTTCCTACTGAACATCTATCCAATACTGATAAGCTGGACTATTAAGCCAGCAAAAAGATGGCTGACATGAATATGCACTGACCATTTGCATCTTTTTCTACACTAGATAGCACAGTCCAGGGGCACTACAGAATTCTTGATGGCCCTAAAATGGAGAGACAGAAAAAACAGAAGTGATCAAAAACTGACATCATTATACAAACCCTTGCACTAAACAAGAGGATTTCGTATCTCTCTGGAGGATTTCCTAATAACCTCCTCCCCATTAATCATCCTTCCCAAAATGAGTCAGAGTTTATTTTTTCACCTGGAGACTTCTTTCTATAAAATCATTAGCTGAAGATGAAGTTATTGCTTGAAAGCAGACAAAGAAGAAAACTCAAGAAGTAGTCTAGTGCTTTATCAGGCTTTCCCTATTAACAAAATCTGCTGTTTATCAGTGCCCATACTGTACCTTTGCCCTTATTATGAGCAGAAATGTTACTTCAACACATTTAAGCTGCTACCTAAAAAAAAACAAATAGAAAAACATTAAGATAGATTTATGGATTTCTAGTTTGAGAAGATATCATCTAATTTACTACTAGAGTTTTAATGACTAGAACCTATCCATCCTGCATTGATTGTGCAGCAAGGTATGAAGAATATAATTTTCTATATTTAGGGTGTGGGGGTTTTTTTAAGCTAAGGACATAGAAAGTGGAAAAAGGATTTACCCCATGCAGTTAAAGTCAGTTTACTCTCTGCTCAGTGATTATTTAGTTGGTATACAACAATGCCTGATTAAACCCAAAAGGTTGGTTATGGGGGCACAAAGGTGGGCTACAACTTTGCTAATGTTCAGTATAAATGGACTACTTGGTTTGAAAATTAATTAACATTTTTTCAATTGAGAGTGTTTGGTGATTTCTTGCTTTATCTATTACTGGGAAGGGAGAAATGGTGACCCTTCCCTAACTTTTTTCTTTATTGCCATCAGCTTCTCCAGTATATGCTGTCACCACTGACTCCTGTGTTTCCCTGTAGCATCACTCAGGAAAATTCCCTATTCAGTAGGCTCTGAAGACTTCTTCAGCATTCACTCTTATCTTTCTGCCCTATTAAGCTCATGACAGCCATGTTCAAAGCAGGAAAGCATTGCACAGACTCCTGGCATGAGAAAAGAAGTGCTTTGCAAGAGATGTGAAAAAACAATGGAGGAATAATTGAGTAAGCAACAGGTTGGAGAGCTTTAAAGAGGAGAGCTCCTGCCTTTGGCTAAGGGCCTCTACCTGTCACTCAAAATGCATTGGGGAGACCTGTCCCTTGCAAACTAGAAACTTGTGGCCAAGTTTCTGCCATTCACTGGCTAGTCATGTGCCATAAGGTGGAAACAGAAAATGCTTGTAGCATTGTCTCAAACTCTTCTTACGGTTCACGAGATCCTCATCAATCTAACTTCAAAACAGAGGAAAAGCAGAAAATAGTATGCCACATTGAATAGCATGGCCATTCAGGAGCAGCAAGGCATGACAATTAATGAGGAAAGAAAAAATCTAATCTTACACAGTTTTGGTTATCCATATTATCTACTCTAGGACAGTCATAGATATCCACAAAAAAAACTTTAATAAAAGCATGAAAGAAAACATGTACTATAACACATTATCTGTTCTAAATATTCTGAACAAACCTTAATCTGTTTTCCTTAACTTGACCTCCAGGTAGGCTAGCTGAATGGAAACAAGGCACTCCTCACAGAGGAGTGTAGCAAAATTACAAACAGATAACTGGGACACTGCACCTGGTCCTCCCAGCACAACCAAGATCCCCTGAAGGTGATGCATGTGAACAGCCCAGATCTGGCAGAAAGCAGTATCAGGGGCAGGAGGCTCTGAAACATCCTGCAGAGGCTGTTGGTAACACCTGCCATCTCTCCAACATGCAGCATCTTGAAGCAGACTACAGCAACAGTTCAGTGACTAGAATAATGAGGATTCTCACATGAATGTGGGAACATTAACACTTGATACAGTTAAGGTCAAATTGCACAAGTATTTTTAAGAAAAATAATGAGGGACAGACATTTCGACAGCATCAAAACACTGTGTTTCAGCATGCTGAGAATAGCACACTGAATTTCAGCCTTTCAAAACACTCTTGCCATTTCAATGGATTTGCAAGGGTCAGAATGAAAATGTAGTTGAGGTTAAACTAAACCTGTCAGTGTGACTAACAGCTGTCCTCCTCTGACTCAACAGTAAAATGCAAAGAGCATTTTGTATGTTATTTGAAATAGAGCTCAACTTTATTCAAATGTATATATGAAAATGCCTGTGCAGCTGGATCCATCTCTGTTTGAAGCTTTTGAAGTGCATCACAATGGGAGAAATAATGAACTTGGGCAGTGGACTAAGAAATTAAAACTGAACTTTGATTTTAAGGCTATTATAAATATTATGTGGTTTGGTTTTGAGGTTAAATTAGAATTTTAAATAGTTGATGACTAGGTAATTGTTTAAGTAAAACTAACACTATGTAGGGAGAAAGAAACACAGGGAAAAAAGCTCTAAAAACTGTATTTTGGGTTAACTTGAAATATTTCATTTAGACATGAAAGAAAAAGGTTGCTTTTATTTCTCTGTTATGTAACTTATTTTCCTACCCTTATCTTTTAAGGGAGCTGACTTCAATCAAATTTTACATGAAAGATGCAATTTCTAATGAAAAAAAGTCAAAACACTGTAACTGGCTTAGAGCTCGAAGGATAAATATTTATACTTCAATGCAATTACAGCTTGTTTTCATCCCTTTCCTACAGACAAATTGAATTTTGTCTGATTCAGAACTGCAGGAAAACAGAAATGCTGAAAGAAGGTAATTCCCTCAAAAATAACTGAGAACTCCTTTTTCTCTTGCTCACAGGCATTATGGCACTTGAGTCACACACTCCCAGTTTTCCTGGTGAAAAATAATTTATGACATCTACAACTTTTTCTTTCCTTAAAATAATCAAACTTTTACTCTTTTAGGGAAGGAGAACTGAGGATCCAAAAATCCAGCAGCAACAGGTTATCCATGTAAATCTGAAGACTGGATGTATGGATGCTTGCTCATTCTCCTTCTTCACAGTGCACAACCCCCAGCAGATCCAAGCTACCACTGGGCCTCATTACTTAATTTGAGGAGAATCTCTGCTTTTGTTTCGCTTCTACAGTAATCTACTTATTCTTTTCAGTATCAAGCTCTTGTTTTCAAAAAGCCAGATAACGACTGACAGCAAAATATTCAATGTTCCTTCTTTATTGTCAGCAATGTTTATGCACCTGGATTGAATCCCTCAGTCAACACAAAAAAAAAATACTTTTGGAGTATTAAATTCCAATTTTTGAAGAAATATTTTTCCTGAAGCAGCATTTAATTTCTTCACAGGCGCTGTAAACCACTGTTCTGGCTGAAGAGTTCCTCTGGGCTGCTACAAGAGTGGCTGGTGAAAGGATTCCCCATTTGTCTCATCCTTCTGGAAGAAACTCTGCCTTATACTCTCAGCCACATTTTAACTCCATGGTTTGGGTATCCACTTAATTTTTCAGTCCCTGTACATGCTGTTGTCTTTGCTGCTAAGATTTACAGTGCTTTGAAGTGGGATTGGGCTATAATTACTGGATTAGATGCCCAAGGACAATGAAGATGCTGCCAGTAAATCTCCTGGCACTAGCACAGAGATTGCCTCAGGTCAGGTCTCATCCTGTCCCTCCACATAATCTCAGCATATCTCAGATCCTCTCAGATCCTGCTACAGAACACAGAAATCATTTTACCGTAGTTCTCCCTCCTCACACTGCCAGCACAGGAGCACACTGGAAGACTGCACCACCAGGTTTTTCTCTTCTGAGAGGCCCTCACTGTAGAATAAGGCAGCTTGAAAACTCTAAATCCCTAAAGCATAAAAAACTCTAAATCTAAAGCATAAGCAGATACTAGAATTTTTCATGCAGCACAGGCAATGAATTTGAATGGTAGGACAAGTTTTTGTTGCCTTTTGAATGTGATTCACTCTTCAATAAACCATCACTTTATTTTCCCTCTGTACTTTCATCCATTACAAGAGAATGTTACCATTAAATTTAATATTTCTTTCCTAGCTGTCACCCCAGTATTGTAGGCAAATACAGGATTTCTTTAGAGCTCTCCAAAAACATTCCTATCTGTAGAACATTAATCTGTTTATGACTGCAATTAAAAATGGTCAAACATCATGTACATGTCTGCATGCAGAATATTCCTGTGTGGTGATATGAGGACAATGGGCTTACCATGATCTCGATTTTTTTCTTTGTGATTTATTGAACTATTGATACAGTTTATTCAATTTGAGATTGAGAATAGTACACAGAATACTTTTGCCAAGTGGCTTATTCTTAGTGAAATTACAGATTCAAAGTTTAATTACTCTAGTGTTTGTCATTCACAACTCTTAAAATTACCTGTCAGTGTCCATTGTGAAATTTGTCTTCCAGGTGTCTATCATTGCACACATTTTAGTATTCAAGTTGGATGTCTTCTTTTAGATTAAAAATCTTGGAATACTTTCAGATGAGATCACTTATCTTTTTCTGAGAAGAGTGATTAAAAAATAAATTCAGCACTTTACCTTTGGTAATGCTCTAGTCCATTCTTCAGCTTCCCTATGAATTAACTTCTTTTCTCTCTCTGGATGACTTCCAATCACTTCTTCCACATCCAGTGTCCCCTGTGTGTGTGTGAGGGGAAAGAGTGGAAACAATAATAAATGTTAAACTTGAAGTGTCGCAGAAAAGGTGTTATCACAAAAAACCCAACAAAACAAACAAAAACAACAACAACAAAAAAGGCAATTTAGAATCAATTTTTTTTTAATATGAAATACAAAGCTTTTAACTCTACATAAATTCTACCAGGCCCTAGAGATACCTTCATTTTATTACTTCTTATTTTACATATAAATATTACTTTCTGGTTCTATTCATTGCTTAAAGCTATGAAGTTTTTAAAGTTAACTCTCCTCTCTTTGGGAATTAAGACGTGTCAGGGATATCACTCATTTCTGGCCTATCTTGGTACAGATTTCTTTCCTGTCACAACTGACAGCATCACACACTTTTAAAACTTTTATGGCTGTCTTTAAGGCTCTGCCTTAAAAGAACTTAGGTTTATTCCAACACTTAGGAAGTATAAATTTACTAAAAGTTTTTCAACTGCTGTGTTTGTATTTACCTGTATGAATTCTCTAAGCCAAAAAACCCCACATTGTTTTGATAAAGAAGAGAGCAACTTAAAATTAGCTACTCCAAACAAATTTTAAATAGTACTTTGAAGAGGAAATATTTTTCTTGTTTCAGATGTTTGCTTATATTTCCAGGAAGTATTTATTTGGAATTTTCTTGTGCATTGCCATTACTTTAATACGTGAAGGTCTCAATGTATATGGATTTCATTCTGATTGAAATTGCTCAAAAGAATCATAGATGTTTTTGAGTGTGAATACATGTGCATGTGTATAAAACTGGAAAAAAAATGGTAGGCAAAGAGAGGTGAAGTGTTCTGCCCTGGCCATTTAATGTATTCATAGTGTGTCCTTGTACACCAGCCATTCCTAAGCATTTAAAAAAATTTGCCTTGGTCTTAGAGTCCTTTTGCTCTCTGTATCTTCACTACAAATTTAATTCAAGATAACAAATTTGGGCTAAGGTTCCTTCAACAATTGACATCAGATGTTGCTGCAGAGTGAACTAAAATGCCCTGAATGCCTTGGAAAATATTAAAGCACAGACTTTTCCCATTGACATATATTTTAGCTTCTCTCAGCAACTTGAACATCTTTTAAGGTGAGTAGCAAATTCATACTCAGATTAAACTGAAGGCAAATTCATTACTGTACTTCAAGATAGTCATAAAAATTATTTAAGCATAATAGTGCAACTCAGGTTGTATTTTCAGTAGTACTAAAAATGTTTTTTATACCAAAACTATTTGCCTTCAGGGTTTTTGTGTGCATGTCCCCACAGACCATGAAGGAGCCAACACTCCAATACACAGACTCACAACAAATTCTTGCCTTTTAAATTAATTTGAATTATCTGACTGGTACAAATCTTCTCAGTGCTCTTTCATCTACATTTCTCCTGGTATGCATGGACTTGCCTGCAGATCTGCCAAGCTATCCATACAGGAGCACACCTTCCCATCCTTTATTTGCACTATTACATACAGACAGGTCCCAGGTGCCATCATCACCAATTGGCTGCTAACTCACATCAGCTAAGCACCAAGGTACTAACTGTCATTTGTTTACAAAAAAGATAAAGGAACTTGATTTTGGAAGAAAAGGTTGTTTTTAATGAGAGAAAATTGCAGTCCTTTTGACTGCAAATACATACTCAGATTAAACTGAAGGCAAATTCATGATTGTACTTCAAGATAGCCATAAAAATTATTTAAGCACTTTAGAGCAACACAGGTTATATTTTCAATTGTTTTCAATGAGAGAAAACTGCAGTCCTTTCGACTGCTTGCTGTTCTGGAAGAGTCTGTGCTGCAGTAAGCATCCCTCAAGTGGCCATAAGCCCAGGACACACACATCAGAGGCAAGAAGGAAAGCAGCATGACTTGCAACTCCTACACAAGCTGTATCCTACACCAATGCTCTTCTAGAGACATGAACTAATTCTCCTTTCCTAGCCTCAAGGAAAACGTTAACACTGCCCTGAGCCTCATTTTTTTCCCCTTTCCTGTATCTCACCTTTTTTCCGTTGACAGCTTATTGCTTTTGCATGTAAAAAGAAGCAGGATCATTGTTTTGAAAACTCCATCTACTCTGTAGTAGCTTTTCAGCTACTAATTTTCACAAACTGATACCTAAACTAAGACCAGAAATTTAATCCAATTCGTTGCTGTGAAACTGATGCAATGAGTGAAACAAGATTTTCTTTAGTAAGTGCATAAAACAAAATGTCGAGAAATAGTGAACAGTCTCAGTGATGAAAACTAATCAATATTTTAAACACATGCTGGATTTCTCATTGAGATTGCTTTCTCTGATAATACTAAGTGGTTTCACTTACCTGTGATCTTTGCCCTGATTTTATTAGGAATAGAGTTTGAATCTCTTAAGAAAATAAGAAGCTAGAGTAGGAAGGTATAAGAGCAGGAAAGCAGAGGGGAGAAGATATTTGATCACAAGTAAAAATGAAGTGAACATTTTTTGACTCTCATTTTCCAGGTAATTAGTTCAAGGGTCAATACCCATGGCAGGCTTATTTTAAAGCCAACTGGCCATTTTATGGACTATGCCCACAGATAGATCACTAAACTAGGAGACAAAATTTCAATTATAGGAAAGTTTAAAATGAAATTTCAATCCTGAGAAAAACTCTGATATGTCAACTCTTGCTTCTGTCCTGGACAAAAAGGGAAGGTTTTCATTGGAAAGCCAGTTGGTGAGAGATTAACAGCTAGTTCTTGTTAGACTGAAATGCCATCTTCTAAACCATTTTCCTTGACCATGCAGGACACTACAAACTGCCCTTAAATTTCACTGATGATGAATAAAAATTTACTGTGCCTCAGTAAGAGACCAACAATCATAATAGTAACACTTACTTCTTTAAAATACTGTGAAAGAATTCAAAACTATAACCACTTTTGGAAACAAAAAATAGGTAGTTTTGATATTTCTGTATTTTAGAATAAGAAAGGTAATAAAAATATAATAGAATTTACTAAAAGACAGGAAGTTTCAATGACCATAAACTAAAACACACATTGAGAAGTTCCAACTCAACGTGGGGGAGAACTTCTTTAGGTTGAGGGAGGAGAGCACTGGAACAGGTTGCCCAGGAACATCGTGGAGTCTTCTCCCTCTCTGGAGACATTCAAAACCCACTTGGACATGTGGTGATGTGTGTCACCTGCTCGAGGTGACCCTGCCTTGGCAGTGAGGTTGAACTGGGTGATTGATCTCCAGAGGTCCCTTCCAACCCTAACTAATCAGGGATTAGTTGCAACAGAGGACTGTAAAACAATATATCAGCCTAGACCAGACTCAGTTTTGTGGAACACCAACTGTAAGTCAGACAGGAAGACAAAGGTCAAAAGAGAGTAGTTTTCACCATGAGCATTTGAGAATGGGTTGAGAAAGTGTCATAAGGATAATCAAAAACATATTGTGAAAATACTTATCACTAGGGCTTAGATAAAATGTCCCAACAACAGTAGTAAAAACTTGAAGAAACCTGCAGGAATTTCCCTGAATGTGAGCTAGGTAAGGTACTAAAAAGAATATACTAAGTCAGGGAAGACATTAAAAGCTCAGCTTTTTAAGAATTAAAAGAACAGATCTTTTTCTCTCTGAGAGCTCAATCTGCCGGAGTTCCTCCAAGCTCCAGCAGTCGCCACCTAACATGATGAGTGGCAAGGATCAAGCAGAGCAGCCAGATCTGGAGGAGGAAGAGGATAAGATGTAGGAAAAAATGAGGAATAAAGGAGGAAAGTGGGCAAGTTATTACAAACAATAACAAATGTTCTTTTAAAACATTTTCATTGCAAGGTTTTGAGAAGGGTGAGGTTTAAAAGGGAATAGAGGAAAGGAAAAATAAAACAGATGAGAAATGTGTTTCATTTTCGTGTTTTGTTGTGAAGACACGGCACACCATTCTTTTGTCCTCATTATAGGTGTGAAAAAGAAATAATCTTTTCGATCCTCATACAGCTTTTCAGCCTTTTTTCAAGAACTGGGAAGACAGTCATCAGTGTAGGAAATGAATGAAACAGAGTAGGTCAGGACAAATGCATAATCATAATCAGGTGCTTAAGGGATCTGGATCGTCAGGGGAGCAACTTCAACACACTTCAAGAAAGCAGAAAGCAGAGTGACACAGAAGAGGTCTTTCCCTGGGGTCCCAGAAAAGCAGCTGGAGAGATAATAGGGAGGAACTAAGGAAGACCAAAGTCAGAGAAGGACAGGAAGGAATTATATTGAGTCAGGAAAAGAAGCAAAAGGATCAGGCATGTGAGATGTTTCTAGCAGGGGAAACCAAAACACTTTAGGTCAAAGAACAGGAAAAGTGATGGACCCAAGGAGTACTATGGCTAGTGCAGAGTAGCACTGTCTCAAGAGAATTGGGCAAACAGAGCTGTAGGTGTCAGTGAGGAAGCTGTCAGAAAGGAGCCAGAGTCAGCATAATATTGGTAGCAGGATCCTGTGGGTGAGGTGATATATGGAAGCAGACACAAGCACATTTAGAGTACAAAAAGCCTCTGCATCAGTTCATTTCTTTCAGAATACTGGAAAAGTAACGTGCTGAATGAAGTGATTTAACCCCCTATAAATGATGGTGGCAATGTGCATAATCAATAACTGCATCTACCATGCTAAGTAATAATTCTCCTGCATCAGTCAATAAAGAATTCCTAAATTCACATAAACATAACACACACTAACTGCACCCAAGGAACTACTGCAGTGTATCACATCAATATTTAACAGTCCAATGTCTCCCTAAGCAGGCATTGTCGAGATACACCCAAAGGGCCTCAGTGGAGCTGTAGAAGCATCCTGTATACAAAATCTGTATACAAACTCTCTTTTAATAGGCTGCAGTGTGAGAGAATGTAGCAGGTACTGCCTATAACAGCAGTCATCCATGGGTAGTGGCAGAAACTTCTAACAGGAATGGCAAAATGGTTTTAAACTGATGGCAGCAATACAGTCATTCTAATGGTGCTTTTCGAGCACCATATTGGGCACAAATTCACTAATTTAGCCTGAGTTAGATAACTGGTTATATAAAAAAACTAAATTGCAGTGTAACCATACTAGAAAAAATAAAAAAACCCAGAAAATCCCCAATGCCCCAGCATCATGGAGAAATGGACAGGAATGCTCAAAAGGGAAAATTCCTAATTAATGTATCCCCATTCTTCTGTTTTAATTTTATGGAATGCATAATGGTGGAAGAGATCATTCTGTATCCTTTCTCCCAATAAAGATTCATTTGCAACGAAAACAGATTTGCTTTCACTCGGAAGCATTTCAACTTGCAATAATGGCTTTCCAACTCCTCCTAAGCTTTCCCCAGAAAGGACATGCTATGTTTGGAGATGACATGGAAGTGGTAAAAATGCAAAAGAGCTGAAAATAAAATTTGAATCCTTTCACTTTTCACTACTAATAATTTAGCTGCTTTTGAAGTACTTTAAAAAATTATGTTATTCCTCTGATTTATATATATATATATACACACATATATGGGTGTGGGTGTGTATATAGCCTCTTATTCCTCAAAACAAAAACTGTACCACCTCATACTGCAGAAGGGACATGAACAATATTCAGAAATTTCAAAGAATAGTTTGGGGGAAAAAAAAAGAAAATAAGGAAGCAGCCCTTTTTCCCAGCTATATTTGATCTGGATGAAATACACGGTAGGAGTTATTGCAGACCTAAACCAGTACCCTCTCAATTAATCTCAGTGCTACTGTGGTACTATAGAAACTGGGGAAGTGTGATGACCCTTCTCTGACAACAGCAGGAGAACTCATGATAGATGAAGTTTAAACCAGCCTGCAAGTGAAAAGCAGGATTATTTTCTCATGAGTTCACTGCTGCAGTATTAGCAGTGCCTGTTTCTGAGGACCACGGTGTTGGAGTTTCTAGTGAAGGTCTGCCATCATACCAAAAGAGAGCAAACCCGTACAGCATAGATGGAATTTATCCTGACCAAGAAGTGCTTTTGCTAATAATGGTTTACATTAATCAAGTGAAGAAAATCCACTATCTCAAGAAAAAAATAATTGAATTAAAATGAGAGAAACATTGGCTAACATGTCACTCAGGCTGTTGCAGCAGCCAAACCTTCCAGAGTAGAAAGAGTCACAGAAAAGTAGAGCTACAGGATGGTGGTTCCAAATTACTGCAGTCGTTCAAGCTAGACTTTTGTTCCTCTCCAGCCAACCATTTTCAGATAACAGGATATTCTGAGCTGGGAAGTGCCCACAGGGATCATCAAGTCCATCTCTTAAGAGAATGGCCTGTCTGGGGATTGAACCCACAACTTTGCATTTTCAGTACCATGCTCTGTTCCTTCATGGAGCGCTGCCATTCCAGCAGCTCTTTTAAACATTTGAAGGAGAACAGAGGAAAGGGGGCCTACTGGGTTTAGAAATTTCAGACCAATTTTCTTTAAAATATATCAAGCCCATGTATGTTGAAATCTAATTCCCAAACCAGCAAGTTGTGGTCTCTCTTTTTTTTCTTCTTCTGAGCACTTAGAAGTCAAGCTTTCCACTTACTTTCTACAATGAGAAACATCTTTTGAAAAAGAAAATATTACTCAGATTCCTACAAAATCACCATTTCAGTGTTCAACACACATGTACCATGAGTTAGCTGATAAAGCAGGAAATAGCAATCTCTTAAATGGCAAAGCCCACATTTCTTTGCTTTTTAGGTGCTACAGAGATTTAGATAGGTTTTATCTTATTTATCCTGGCCATCAAAAACTGCCTGCACACAACATTTATTTTTTGACTCATTTTTCCATGACTTCACAAATGAAGATAGTGTGGGTTTGTTTATTTTTTTGGGTGATGCTTGTTTTGTTTTGTTTTTATTTTTTCTTGTTTGCTTCATTCTCTTTTCCTAATGAAAGGGTAAAGAAGGAAAAAAGTGTGATTGTTTCCACAATTTACTTGCACAGGATTTATGCTTTGAGACTACACAGCCAAAAACTACAGAAGTACTAAAAAGGCCTCTGATAAATGTAGCACAGTGGCATTTATTTTATTTCTCTTCAACCAGCCTTTTTCCCCCAGATCTCTGAGTTTCCTTAAGACTTTTAATTGAGTCTGACACTAAAAAAAATTTTTCCCAAGTCTGTTCAATCAAAAATAAATAATAACAAGCAAGTATAAAGGAAGATTCATCTGGTAGGTTCCTACCACAGATAAATGCAACCATAGACACAAATTGATTTGCAAAAGCTAAATATTTTCAACAGTGCATGTGTAACTTGGAAGTCTGAGTTCCATATTTGAAAGACAATTACAAATCTTGCTTCCACTGATTTCTAGTGAAATTCAAGATACTTCTTTCTGAATTAGGGGTATCCAAAGCACAAATACCAATTTGGCCAACTTCATTCTGCCCTGCCTGTCTCTGCCTCTAATCACACCCTCTGTATCCCTGCTAGGGCACCTTTCTTCATCTAAACAAAGACTTACTATCATCCTTCCAGAAAATCTCTGAAATGTGACTGTCTGTCCAGAAAGCTTAAAGTGCAAACCCTCTATAAGGAATTATGGGCATATTAGTGCCTATGCAAGTTTCTGTGAGAGATCTGCAAACCATCTTGTACTGGCCCTTCTTCCAAGATTTGGGTATATTAAAAAAATGCATATGCTTTTAAGCTGACTTTGAAACAAAAATATCTATACCTGATGTCACAAAAAAATTGACAAAAAATATTTTTAGTACCTGTTTTTGCAGAAAAGATGAATACAGCTGTCTGAGGGATGCTTGATAACAGAAATAGCTATAACAGCTGAGAGGAGCATCTGAATGGGAAGCTGGGACTTTAAAAGACTTCATAACCAAATGAAGCAGCTTTACATAGTGACATAAAAGAGAATGACACAACAGCAGTCTCCTCTCAGACTGCACTTTCCTCTCAGACTGCAAAGACTTGACAGCAGTAGTGAAAAGAAACCTCAGTTCTCAGCACGCTTTCCTGCCTCAGTAGTGTACCGAGCTATCACACCTGCACTGGGATGCCAGAAGCCAGGAGAAGGTTATCTGCTCAAATTTTACTACTGATGTTTCTTCAAAAGAAATGCTTAACCTTTATTTTCTGAAAAGTGTCTTAAAAGTAGCACTTCATGTCTATCACCCCACCCAGACTATCTAGAGGCGCAACAATGATTATGCAACTACGATTTCCTTGATGCTGTGGGTAAGGTTTGTTCCTTTTGAACTCAAGGTCTCAGTTCAGGCCTTACCAGGGAAGGCAGCCTTAATCTGTGTGAGGTTCATGTGCAGCCAGCCCACAGAGCTGTCCCTGCTTTAATGTCTCTAACACTTCCCACGACTCCCAACAGACAAAGATCCTCAGCCATGTTGGCACAGCTGCCTGAAATACATTCTGAAATGCATCCTGAAAACAGAAATAGGACAAGCAGAGCCAAAGACAAAATAAATTATTTCACATTCACTGAAATCTGAGTAGATTGCAGACTTTGACTTCTGCATAAGATCCTTGATAACACCAACAATTCCAGCACAGAAAGCTTCAGTCACTAGCTGACAATGCAGACATAACTTCTTTTGCTCAGTGTTACAGCACAGCTATGAACCAAAGGTGAATCTTGCCAACGTCTCTACCATTTGATTCTAAAACACAATGGAGCAACAAAAGAATATTTCAATCCCCACAAAAAAATCTAATTATTTTAATTCCCTTTCTTTTTTTTAAGCAAAAAAAAAAAAAAAGGATTTATGGTACAGTTTTGATCACCAGCTTTAACAAAACAGAGAAAGTATGCCTAGTTTTTGCCTGAGATTGTTACTGCTACCAAAATATGGGCATAGCAGAATAATGGCACCTAGAGACCAGCTCCAGTGGATATTTTTGCTCAGTAACAGATGTGTGTGTGAACATGTAATGAAATGCTAGCAAAGGAAGCCAATGGCACAATGAGGACAATAAAAATAATACACAACATCAAGAGAATCATGCTCCACTAAATTATGTCAGGAGGTTGGTGCTGAAGCCATTTATGGGGCACCAGTGGAGCTGCCTCAGCAATGAGATTGAAGGGCCTGTTTCCCAATTTGCTTGTGGTCCACAGTGCTGCTATTGCCAGCACAAGGCAAGCATGACACAGAGCTTGCCTGGCATCTTTGCAGTTATACAAGATGATTAAAACTCTGACCCAAGGAGCCTGCCACCACTTCACTCCTCTGACATGACTGCACCTAGTTAATCATTTATCCTGTCTCTGCTGGTTAACAGCAGAAAGAAGAACAACAGCTTTGCTCTTGAATGCTCTCTGCCCACTTGGCATCAAAAGATCATATAAGCACAGAAATGCCAGATGATTATCCAGAGAAATTATGGCAAGGAGGGTGGACAGCAAAACGTTGCTTTTGTTTCTCATCTCAATTGGCAATAGAGAAGGAGAACTGAATAAAGCACTCAAAGAATCAGGGCAACAAGGCTGCCACTTCAAAAAAAAAGAATGCAGAAAGCTCCAGATGGTTGTCACTTTCAGAGAGCTGCCTCAGCTGTTTGTGACTCACAGCCTGCCCTAGCGCCAAGCTGTCAGAAACACAGTGTGAAATGGTCAACCAGAATCATAAATGGGATGTACATAATTGAATGCACACAGTGCAGTGTCAAATATGAACTTAACACTTCCTCTCCTGAGACTGCAGTCTAGTATGTCAAAGTACACACATCAAAGGAATTCCAAAAGGACTGGAAAGGGCAAAATATTATTTAACCCACAAGGTTATCTACAGTGGAAAATTGACCTATATTATTCATAGACTATCTGTGATTAGCAATTTTTTAATACTCTTATTTACATACATTTGCCTCTGTGTGCTCTGACCCTTACAGATTTGATGATAATAAGACTCATCTATAGCTTTTATATTTTACATGTTTTGGTTTTTTAAATATTTAACTGAAATTTACACACTGTTTTAAGAGGTGCAAGGGAAAGGAACAGAGATTATACCCAACTGACTGAAGGTTTCTGCAAAGAAAGTACCTACAAAATGATTAATCAATGACTCATTCCATAATGGAAAGATGTGATTTGCACCATTAAAGGAGTAGTTTATCATGGCCATATTAGATATGCTCCTGCTCTGAATCAGCCACAGCAGGAGTTTTGTCAGGAATAATTACCCACAGGACTAGCCACAAAAATCAGACTCATTTCATGGAAGTCCCCAAAGGATAATCACCTCCCTGTGAATTTTGTTGACCACTCATGCAGAATTAATCTAAATAAGCATTTCAGTGAGAAAAAGCTCTAAAACTTGGTTCAAAGCTGTGAAATGGACTTGTCTTTCAGTCAGCTTTAAAATGGTTCTTCTCATATTCAACAAAGAATGAAAACAAACAATGAAAAATGCCTATGGGACTTCTAGAAGGAATTTAGGGTCTCTACAGCATGGCAATTCATACATTCAGAGGATTAAATATTTTCTTACTTACACAATAGGACAATTTCTGAATAGGTAATAGAAACTCAAGTAGCAAACCAACATGACAATGTGCTTAGAAAGACAGAGGGAAGTCAGAAGACAGCACATCAAGCTTCAAACTGTGCTAAGGAGCAGCCAAGGCTGACACTTCCCCACCTGGCTGATGACTGCCTTCCCTGCAGGAGCTTTGCACTGGGGCTGTCTGCACAGCAGTGTCTTCATTTCAGCCACTTTATTTCTGGGTGTTAGCCAAGAAAAAACTACCATGTGTGCTTATAGTTTGGTTACAATCCTGTTTGCAAACAACTAAACCTTGCCCAGATGTGTACAGCCCATGGAACTCCAGGTTCCAATAACAAAGAGTATCATGCCTGCTACCCTTTTTTGCTCTCATGGATCCTATATACTGGCTGCTACCCAGTTAAGCACTCACAAGAGTGCTGACCTTAAGTCTAAGGGTAATCTACAAGGGGGATACTTACAGAAAATATGTGATTAATTGTTTAGAGGTAATTGTGCTCAAGGATTCTTTTTTGCCTGCAGATTTGAAAGTATGAAGCTTTTCATCACTCTGACTAAACCCTCTAGTTTAAAAAGAATACAGAATATGAGGAAATAAAATACAAAGTCTTCCTGAAGAGTCACACACAACATCTACTTTTTCTTAAATCATCCACCTGGATTCATTAAGTCATCTTTTTGGTAACTTTTACTGAGCAACAAAACCAGAAAACCCTTTAGCCACATTCAGTTCTGTTGTCAGCTCTGGTTCATATCTCTGGTGCTATGGCAGTCTCACTGCAATACATACAGAAATTACAAGAATAATAGCTGACATCTGTCAGACAGTAGTGCCTTTGTCACATAAGCCCAAACTGCTAACACTCAGAGAATTCAGTGTTCAGCAAATATTTTCAACAGAAAAATTACTGTAGGCTCAGGATTCAGAGTTACATGTCACTATAAAATGGGCTATCTGCTCCACATACCAGGGAGAAAAACTGGAAGATATACATCAAAGGATAAACCTGCTTCCTCAGGAGATTGCACTGATGACCTGACAGGGTATCTATTTCCATCAGCAAAGTCTCATTCACTCATTATATTGATTCATGTGTCTGTCCTGAACCTTGTGCTGAACCTAGCACCTGTAATTTACCTCGAGTTTAAACCCTGGACTGTTAAAAAGCAAATCCTTTTAAAAAAAAAATTATGTATAGCAAAATAGTTTTCAGCTTAGAAACTGAAATTTTAATTTGTAAATGTAAATATTCCATTTGTAAATGTTTATATGTCATTACCCATCACAGCTTTATAAATACAGTTCAAAGAAAAAAATTTGCAATGGGAAATGAAATTATTTGAAAAAATTACGAAATGGGGAAAGAAATAAAGGTGAATTCTTAAATGGCCTGATCTGTGGAGGACATACTGTCTTACTCTGCTAAGTAGCATTAACAAATAGTAACAACCAATAAAGATCAGCTAATTGAGAAAATACCATTGTTATTTCTTAGCTGCTAGAAGTCTTGTACTAACATAATGTAGTGAAACAAATCTACAAATTAAATTAAACACTAGCAAAGAAAAGCTTTATAAGAGCTGAAATGTGAAATCATATGTAACCTTTCAAAATTTCATACCTTCTTCTATATATCTGGCCTTTGCCAATTCTAAACCATTTTCTGCAGTTAGACAGGAGCCCTGGTTCACAGTCTTTCACAAATCAAGATTATTTTTGTCTTGTTGCTGATAACCTAACAGAGACTCTGTCCCCTTTACACAGTAGAATTATTCCCATTCCAGTGGAAATTACAGATGGAGCTGGAGCACTGAACCAGAGAATGGTATCTTAGGAATAACTTTAGCCATTGTAAACTTGGCAGGTTTTTTTCCCTTTTTTTTTTTTTTTTTTTTTTAGGACAGTCACAAGATCTGGCTCAGTTACTTATAACTACCATGTTCCCACTGAGGTCCAGGATATAGAAAGAGAAACACATCATCTCCACTTCAGGCAGCTGTAAACAGAGCTCACCAGACAAGGACAAATGGCTTACACTTTCATCCTTCATCGAGATTAATAGATTCAAAACCCAGACAGGAACAACCTCATCATGCACTCTGGTCTTCCACCTAACACATAGACTTTCCCTGAATTTTTCCTGGTGTCACATTTAACTTATGAAATTTGATCTTTTTTTTTTTTTTTTAATTTCCAGGGACAGAATGCAGCAAAAATGTATGTGAGTTGTTACAACAATTAATTTACTTCCCAGCTAAACAAATTGTTTGTTTCTTTATTCCACTTCCATGTGCTGGATTTTACCCTACAGTAGGGTCACCACTCTACCTCTGGTATCATTATTCATCTTTTATACCAGTATAATAACAAAAGAAATGTTGTCATACATTCTGCTCAAAAATAAATTACATTTTAAAAGCATCTACAATGTCTTATTGTTTATATAGAGGCATATTCTTTGAAAACTGGTTTGATTTTTCACAGAAAATCAGTAAGAGCAGAAATCTATAAACAGAATGATTGCCTCCTTCCTCAGAGTCAGTTTGTATTTCATGTTCATAGGTGTTCACAAAACAAGTCCAAAAGAACAACCAGCTTTCTGCTTGTCATGTAAGAGTTAATCACAGCCACAGACCTTTTTGTGCATCAGGGTGCTATGGGGGGAAGATGTGGCTTATAAATACGCCATGGAGTAAGAATTTTTAATATTATTCTTACTCATTTCAGTACTTCTTTGACAAAATAACAACCATAACACATAACAATGTGAGTTAGTACATTAAAATGGTAAAACTTCTAATAATTTTAGAAAGTGAGGCAAAATGAATCAGCTTTTACATGCTTACTGTGCCTCATTTTTTTACCTCATACAGCTCAAGAAGCAGTTACTGTGGTGCCCAGGCATATCATGGCATCACTTCACATGTTTTCAGCAGATAGAGCTGGTCTGCTAAGTTGCCATGGAAGTACTGTATCTGGAAAAGTATAAACTTTGTTTGGGATTTGCTTCATTTTCTCTGGCAGATGCAGAACCTCACGGCCAGAGTAAAGCACCTTCTCACGGGTAGGGAGCTCACCCACACACCCTGAGTTTCATGCTGCTCATTCTTGCTCTGTAGAGCTTTGGCCCAGGACTCACAGACAAATGCTCTGTCTCCAGTGCTTTGTGACTAAATTACTATACACTCAATATAGAAGAACCACTTTCTCATTAGTAATATATTTTCATATATCCATGTTACAATTGTACTTTGAAATTTGGAGAGAACGCTATGTAATCATTGATGGGAGAAGGAACAGTTACTTATACAAATAGTTGGACAGGAGGTGTCTAGAAGACATTTTGTCCCTTAAAAAGCAGTCAGTAAACTGAATAGCCCTGCTCTAACCATGGATGTTTTTCATATCATATTCATATCTAGAGGAATAGATGTTCTCACAAATGCAGGATGATGATGGAAGGAGCAGGCAAAGACAGCAGCTGAGCTGTGAAAGAGAATTTTATTAAGAGAAACTTGACTGTCTGACTCTGCAATAACACAAACATGATTACTCTGAGGAAATTACTTCCTATAATCATATTTTCTCATTGTGTGTCTATTGTACCATGAAAGTCTCCTTTTCAAGGGGCTGAGCAAGTCAGTTTGGGGGCTTTTTTTGCTTTGACTATTCACGGTAGAAGTACTATTAGAAGAACTAGAACCTACAATAATCTATCTTATCCCATACTGACCTCAGCAACCATGGTAGAACCCCTTCTGACGTGGCTTTCTAAGCTCAAAATGTTCGCTGGGATGGAGAAGATGGGGCAAGGGATGAACAGAGGAAGACCACATTCTTCCTTAGTTTGGTAGGGCATATTTGAACACGTCTAAAGTTTGCAAAACCATATTATTAATGAGTGCATGCATTTGCCTTTGAAAGAAATACTTTCAAGTGACACTTGAGAGGGCCTGTTAAGTGAATGAGGTGTGAATAGGAAACTGGAAGTAATACAAGGATTTCTACCTGGCTGTGAGAGGGGCTATTTGTCTGTCAGAGGTAGTTAAATAGATCATTAGATAGATAGATAGATAGATAGATAGATAGATAGATAGATAGATAGATAGATAGATAGATAGATAGATAGATAGATAGATAGATAGATAACATACATACATACATGTCTGCCAGGCATTGCTATCATATTTTAAGTATCAGAATACAGCCTCCAAATGACATTTTTCCTCAGTTGTAACTTTTGAATAACAAGGCAGGAGAGAAGACAGCTGGAACACCTAAGGAGGAAGCCAGAGGCATAGTCTGATCAACAAGATCATAATTATACCAGATGCTATATTTGTCACCACATTTCATGTCTATAACTGTGATCTCTGCCACTTTACCTGAAGCAACAGAACATAAACTAGACAGCATTGTTCAATCATCAGGGTTGAGTTGGGCTATTAACATCAATGAAAAAATCCAAAACATTTTTAACAAGGCCAAACTTACCAGATTTAAGAATTTATTCTCTTTGAGGATGTGAGAGGACTTGAAGATATTTCAACTAGAGGAGAAAATTTTTTTCATCTGATCTTTTTGCTCTTTTTGAATTTTTGAGTTTGGTTTTTTGAGAAGGTGGGGGGAAAGTCGATTAACATCTGCCCAAAAGAAAAAAAAATTAAAGACATAATATCATAGAATTTTCAAATGTAAGACATTCTATTTTTTATCTTCAGGGTAAAGATACATCACATCACATATCACAGAATGGCTTGGATTGGGTGGGAACTTAAAGATCACTGAGTTCCAGCTCTCCTTGGTATGTTTTGTCCTCTACTATGAACACATTTTAAAAAAAAAAATATTGTAAAACCCCGATGGATATTTAAGGAGTTTGATTTTTTATTTTTCTTGAAATTTTTACAACTTGAAAAGAGATATGCACATCCAAAGCAAGCCACATTTTACACTGAGGTCACCAAAACAGTAAATCAAACAGTAAAATTCTCTGAAGTGGCACACAGAAATTTGCCTCCTCTTCAGAGAACTCTAGTCTCAACACCGTAGCTGTCCTACAAGAAGGAGGTTATTTTCACACTGAAAAAGCAGCATTTGCAAACATATATAGGCATAACCACAGAGAAAGCAAGCACACGCTAGAGGTATGTACAACGTGATGTGTCCTATGGAAGAAAACTACAAAAATGTGAAAAGAGAGGAAGTCTTTTCTCAAAATCTTTACAATGACACGTTAGTTTCCATCTACTGGTATTGCTGTTCTTAAGTAATTAATGCATTTGGCCTTCTCTCATGAATAGAAAACAGGATTAAGAACTTGGTCATTAAATTTACAAATACAGAAGGAACACTACTGTTCATCTCAGCAAAATCCACAATCATGTCTGATTTTGTACACTGGTGGTCTGCAACAACCAAATTTTCAGTAGCCTTAGTTATGGTTTATCTTAATGTGATCCTTTCTCTCTCACACTATGGCTTCTGAAAGAGGTGACAAGCTACAGCACTATGGAAATGCACTCTTGCCAGATTCTTCAGCAGATGGCAAAATGATATGGTATCTATCTCCTAGTCTATACTGAAAGAGTGAGTGGTAGCACTTCCAGTAAGACAGGCCTAATGCAAATACAAAGAGAGCTGTGTTTTTGGAGAATATGGCTCAGCCACAGGCAAAAGTGCACTGGGGAAAAGGCAGACCATGTGAAATATATATGTCTCTTGGATTGTTTTGGTTTAGTTAAATTATTCTTATTATGAGCACAGTGTTTATAGCCACACATAAAATAATTTCTTCAGAGCGATTTGAGCTATAAAGGATTATGTTTATACAAAGCTCCCCTTTTTGCATGACCTCTAATTTAAATAGTTACAAGCAACTTCTCTAACTCTCATTATTTTACAGGTCCTTCCTTTTACCTATGTCACTCTTCATTATCACCACCACTAGGCTAATGTATTAATAAAATTTCACCTGCAGCTGTGCTATGCAAGGGAATAATGTTTAAATTAAGCCATTATGCCATTTGTCCTTATCAAGCCTTTAAAGGGAAGTGAATACAAGTTCAATCCCTTCATGTTTTTCAAGTTTAGACCCAAGGCCTGATCACAGCACTGAGGACAATCTCTCAGATTGGAAACTGTTCTTGCATAGGCTAGATATGAGGACCCTGAAAAATTTTGAATATCAGCTTTTGATTTGATTAAAAGCAACTTTTCCCCTCTAATCTTGCATACCCCACTTCTCAAACATACTTCATTGCAAGAATCTGCATTGCAATGGAGGAGCTTCTGGCAAATGAAGAATGTTGTAAATCATGCAGCCATAATGAAAGGCAAAAGTTACATTAAAATTCACGGTGCTCCTCTGCAGGAATTTGTAGCAAAGGTATGAGTAACATAAGTTCACACGTGTCTGCACTAGAATAGTCTCTATTGTATTCCACAACTGCTTGGGACTGAGAATTGATACCAATGCAAATAAATCAGTTCAAAAATGAAGCCAAGAACTGTAAAATTTCAAATCACAACTTTGTCAGAGCAGCAGAACCAACCTCTGTTCTGAAGTGAAACAAAAAATAAAATAAAAATTAACTGGATGGTGATGAGTCCCCAGTAATGCATCTAAAATCAAAGTAACTGACATAAGCAATAGGACTCACTTTAATACTACCTCAAAGTCTCATGAGAATAAATGTACTCCATTACTGTAATGCAAGTAAGTGCCTAAGATGTCTTTTACCCAGACACTGATTGAGCTTGACTTTGCTTATTTAGGAATGGGTCACTAATTCACCTTTATGGAAATGAAGGAAAATAGGAGAAGACACATGGGACAGTCTCATCAGGAAAGCTGTATTGTTGTATGTCCTCTTGGTTTTGTGAACTTTCAGTAATCCCCAATTGTTTTGTACATTTCTCACCTTTTTGTTCTGCTTCATTTTTCTTCTGTTCAATTTAATTCTTTTTGTTTCTCTCGCTTGCAATTATACAATAAAGGAGACAGTTCTGCATGATAGGAACACAAATTGTACAGCAGTTAGTCACCCTCTTGGTTTAAAATCATTCCACAGATTTCAGAAACCTTAAAAGGTCAGTATTGTTTACAGGGAAATAAGATCAAAATATGAAGATCAATAAACTAAGTACAGCTTCAAGTGCAAATAATTCAAAATTTAAAAGCACATCAGAGAGGTGAGAGTCAGAGGCAGTATAAAAATGCATTGCAATCAGACTGGTGGGCATGCTGGCTGTGCCCAGCAAGTCCTGCATGCTGGGGAGGAAGATAACTCTATTCAGCAAGGCAGCACCATAGATTGCCTTTGGGCCTTTGGGCGAGGTCTCAGTTTATGCCCTGATGTGTGAACTTTGATTTCCCTGACTTTATTTGGAATAATATTGCTATTATTATTGGTAGTAGAAACCTGGCATTCTTCCAAATCCAATAGAAATATTATTTTGATGGTGGAAACATCTTCTAGATCTATATGATGCACTGTATGAGTGCTATAAAAACACTGTGTGCTTTGTGAGATGGTGCATTGCTTACACATATGTTCACAACTTTGAAATACATCCCTTGGATACATTTCACAGATATGGTTAATTTTTTTATATTTTTTTGCTAAATATTTTATCCTCTCACATTCTGCACATTAAGTCAAAGCTTTACAAGACAATTTTTATTTCAAATTCTGGACAGTTTTGAAGAGTCCTCCTTAAAAAATGTCTCTCTGATATATATTTTCTCCCTTACTCACTGTATATGCAAAATACTATATATATGTAAAGAGAAAATGCTTCCTTTTGTTGTGTAATCTCTCCTGGTCCTTGTCTCAATCCCTGACATCTTTGCTATATTTTTTCTCTCCTGTCCAGCTGTGGAGGGGCTTTTGTGGGTTCCTAGCACACAGCATCCACCCACTGCAAGTTGAAACACAAGTTTGGAAGTTCAAACAAAAGCTTCATGACTACCTTAGTATCCTTTTCACTGATCAAAAAGTGATGTTGCTGCCATCACCCTCTCAACAGACCTGGCTGCTATTAAACTATCATAAAACAGCTAACAGTAAGTGCAGGGTACTTTTGCTCTTCAGTTTGCAGTTGCTAAAAAAAATTACCTTCAGCCTTTATATCATTTGGCATCCCTTTTCATCCAAAGATTACACACTTCAACTGGCATATCTTGAGACATGAAAAATACAGGGCATTTATGAAATACAAAGAGTATATAAGGAATGCAGGGTGACAGTCCTGAAAACTAGAACTTCTTTCCCCTTTCCAAGGTTATAGATAACACTGAGAGACACTTCCTTGGAGTCTGTAAAAGCCTGCTAAAACGTTCCTATTTGCCTTTGTCAGGCAGAGCTGCATTAAGAAAAAATGCAGTGGTAATTACTGCATTCTGTAATTTCTATGCAAATTATATGTGGGGCTTCAAGTTGTTAGCTGAAAAAGGCTGACATTCTCTTGCATTTGTGAGTTCCTGTGACAGGAGCCATCCTCAGTAACCAGGGATAAACCAGTCTCTCACAGGTGCTTTTTTGCCCTTAAATAGTAGGGCAAACCTTGTTCTTTTTCTCCATTGCATCCTCTGCTGTTCGTAAAACTTTGTTTCTAGAAACCAAGAAACTAATTCCAACTGAGTATCAATATTTATTACACATTCAGGGGAGACAAGTTGCATCTTCACATCTTTTTATACAATTCATCTTTCTTTAAGTTGTAAAACTGTGGAAACATAGGCTGGCTTTTCTAACATCTGAACCATGTAAATAAGACATAATTTCCACTTGCAGCAAAAATAGTGTCTCTGCAAGAGAGGGATGTTCAATAAAATGGATGATGATTATGGGCTTGAATAAGTCAGGAGAAATGAGCTATTAATGGTTTTATGCTAGATATAATTTTTAAGCAGACAGCCATATCTTGAGGCACTCTCTAGCACTTCTATTCCAATCTGTTCAAAGTGTGTTCATCATCTGACAAAATTGTTATAACACTGTATAAATGTTCTTCCCATTTACCCCAAAGCAAAGAACCTCTTAAATTCTGACTGTCTGAGGCACTAAGAGGTAATACTGCTCTCCTTCAGCACAAGAGAAAGTCACCTCAATCACCTGAGTGAATAGTACCTACAACAAACATCCATAAAAAATTAATGACGGGAGCTGTTTCTTATTCCATGGTTGGTGTTCTCTGGAGTTTCAATCCGTGTTTCTCCATTCAAAGAAGTCAGTTAAATTCCCTGGTTTGCCCTGGAGGACAGCAGATGTAGTGGACATGGAATGCCCTTTCATCACCCTGAACAGAAGCTGTAAATCCAGCACTTGCTTCTGGCAGGCAGAGTGACCCTTCCTCACAAACACAGTGAGACTCATGGGTCCAGCTTATCACACAGGCTGAGGAAGCTCAAAATGTTCAGAAGCAGCAACTCACACATTACAAGTGTTGAAAGGAGTAAAGGAGTCTCCCCTGGAAGGTGTTTGTCCAACAACATGCTACTGAAAATGTCCTTTGATGCAGAGATTTGCCAAACCTGAAAACGAAAACAACAAATGAAAGAAGCAGCATCTCTTCAATTTTGTCCAATTCAACCTCCAGAGGGGAGAAGAGCAATAGGAGCCAAACAAAACTAACATTCCTACAGTATGCCAAAATAGAAACCTTCCTGAACAGTTCTTTGTTGGTAATTTTTAAGGGCAAATCACTTCTTACAGTTAGGAATCCTGCAAGTAGGTTTAATGCAAAAATTTAAAAATAAAAATAGCTTCTGCTACATTTTAGTGATGTATTGCTTTCAGCTGAAAGTGTCTGATTTCCACTATTGTTCTTTTACCTTGAAGGAAAAAAATCTTCAAAACTCTGATTTCTGGCCTTTAGTGCAAACAAAAAGCAATGCTTTTTATTTCGTCCTCACTCTCCTCTGACTATACATGAATATGAATTAAGGACAATTTGGGCTTTGTGTCACCTGGGCAAAACATTTCCATCATGTTTTAGTTTTAAGGCTGCAGGTTTTGGAACTGAGTGCCTCCAGCTTGATGTCTGCAATGCATGACCCAGATATCTGAACAATTAGCAAGAGGCTCATGCTGAATGCAGAGGAGTACAGCAACTCTTACAACCAGCTCAGTTTCAGATACTTTGGCTGTCATTAGATGACCAAGCTAAGCACACCTTCAGAGGTAGTGAGTAAGCACAGAATCTCAGGCTCATGCCCTGCAGTTTTCTGAAATGGTCTGAGATGTCTTGAAGTGTAATACATGCACTCACTAAGAAAACAGTTTCAATATTTAAAGCATAACACCATGTCATGGTTTAACCCCAGCCTGCAGCCAAGCCCAAGGCATCCACTTGCTCACTCCCCCACCAGTGGGATCTGGGTGAAAACAGCAGGGTAAAACATAGAGAACACATGGGTTACACTAAATCCCTTGAGCCATACAAAAACATCTCCAGCTTCTTCTCTGGTCAGAGCTTTGATAGGAATAGCCAGAAAAGCCAACTCTTAGGAAGCCAAACTAAAGATAAATCTAATGGATATGTAAACCAACAAATGCGACATCTCAGACAGTTTAATTCTTTTTCCTTTCTCTGATTTCTAGAGAGCTTCTTATCCCAGGAAGACATCCACATCAAAAATAGCAAGCAGAGCAAAATTAAAAAATATGCAGGAAACTTCATAATAAAACATGACTGCCTGGACAGAGATAACCAGAATGAATAAATGGTCAGGAAAACAGTTATGCACTTTGTGATGACCTGTCAGGGTCAGGAGGTGATACATCATCTCTACTTTATCTGACCTCTTAAAGAGGGAAATGGGCTGCAAGTTAAATCAGATGTTCAATTCCCCCTAAATGCAGGATACACAGGAAGCTTCATAAATTTACCAGTCCTACAGAGAAAATAAAACATATCATGTCTAAAAAATGAAGGTCAATCCTTCAGATCTGCCATTCTTCAGAAAATAACAGACCTTTCTTCATGTCAAAAACTGAGCCTTTCTTGAGTTGTTGTATAGTAACACTACTTCAGAAAAACTGAGAGGAAGTGGGCATCAGTCAGATGGGCATTGCTAGGTAAGGGAAAAGGTGAGGTTTGGTAATTATGTCATGTTCTTATTTTCTGTTCTAGGAGTAAAATGATATTTTGAGGAATGAACTGAATTATTGAAAAGAGCATTCAGCTTACCAAAAAGACATTGCAATATTCATTTTTCATTAACAGCTTTTTTAATATACTGTGTGATATATCCTAACAAAGGTGTTTATCAAATCAGCACCAATGTGGGGAATTTTAATAAGGCAAGCCTTTAGTATCACACAGATTACACCCATTTATTATCTAGTACTTCAGCCAATTTCAGCCTCTTTTCCCAAAACAATCTGCCTCCAGCTACCATCCAAGTTTGTCCCTGTAAAATGCTATTATGAATCTTGAAAAACAAATGGAAAAAATATTTTGGTGCTTCAAGGATTTATATGATGAGGAAAAGAGAAAAAGGCATATTTGTAGCAAACAAAAAGTAGGTTCTTTCCTTTGCAAAGTCCTCTTGTACATATCCATATCTTTAATTGCATGCACATGCTTAAATTCCAATGGCTTCTGTAGGACTTTATAAGCTACTTGCAGTTAATAATTGCTGAAATATTTTTCAGAACACTGCTGTTTTTCGTAATAGACCTCAGTGTTTTACCACAATCAGTTTCATATTGGTTAATATTAAAGTAAATACTATTGGCTATGACTTTCCATTTTATCCAATTCAAGCCATGGAAGGCAAAACATAAAAAGAAATTGTCTCTGGCTTTTCTCCCATGAAATACAGATAGCTCCAACGGCCACATTCAAGTGTAATATTAAGGACTGTGTGTTTTAATTATTATGGTAGGTTGATGGCTTTATCTACACATCTCTCATCCAGATGGCTTTCTCTGCTATGCAATATTCTTTCTCTGCCTTTCTTGATGAAATTAAAATGATATTTAAAAAAAAAAAAGAAAGAAAGAAAGGAAATTTTGAAATTGAGTTAATACAATTAAATGGAATGGGATGATACAAGGTGCAGTGAAAAGGACCCAAATATGCCAAAATGGTGCTCATTGAAATCTAGCAATCAGTTGAAGAATTGTGACTAACAGGAGAGGAATTATCTTGGAATGTATTCTAGTGGCACAGTGGGGTTGGAGTTTCGAGCTGATGGGCATTTTATGGGGTCTGCACCTCTGGTTTGGCTCAGGCCAAACTAGGTCCTGGTCCTAGTGTCTTCTCTTGACAGTGCTAGGGCCTGACAGAATTGAGTGAACTCTACCCAAAGATTTTTGATCAGAGAAAGTGGCATCCAAAAGATGACACCACAAAGATAATCTGTACATACACCCAAAACACACCTCTGCATTTATTTATGTCTTTCATTATCACTCCTCTTTGCAGAACCCTTACCTTATTTTCTTTTCAAAGTTTTAACATTGAAGTTAAGTGAATAAGTTCCTTTCTTTTTCTTGCCTGAGGTAGCATCTGAAATAAGTTAATAGAGTGATGCATTTCTTGCACCTATGTGTTTTGTGGCCATGAGGAAGGCACCAGAAATATAAAACTGTTGGTTCTTTCAACACAGTACAATGCCCCCAGTAAAAAATAAAACACTGAAAAAAATTCATTAAGTCAGAAACACGCTGGTGAAAGAAAAATTTTCATGGCTGAAGAGGGAATTCAGTCTTCAATGCAACACCTAGAAAGTCGTTTAGCAGTTATATACATATATGTATATTAATATGTATTTAAAACTAGATTTGAGATCTGGTGTTTTAAATGAAGCAACATTTTAATAGGACTATTATTTAAACTTTTAACATTTCTAAAACAGAGATAAATGCCTTCCTTAAATACATACATTCTTAACCAAAAAAAAATTAGAAGGTAGGTGGCAATCATTTTGTCTCTGTAGCTAAACATTTATCGTAATCACCATCAAGCCATTTACTACGTTCCAGCAAAGGCTGTACATCTTTTCATATTGCAATCCATGTCAAAACCCTGTCTTGCTTGCAAGTGTCCCAGCTAGCAAGCCCAAGGGAAGAGGAGAAATAGCCATAGGCTGAACACTAACGACCAGAGGCAGAAATTACTCCACATCAAACACAAAGTAATATTAAAATCAGCAATCAAAGGCTCTTCTTTATCTACCCCATCAGCAACCAGCTGCCAGCTCCTTCTTTCCTCTACACAGGAACTTTTCAGGTGGCCATGAGACCTCTTTTTCTGTACTTTGCAGCACTAGCACATCACTTGAGGCTTTCACTTCAAAGGCAAATTAGCAGCATGTCAATCTGAGCATCACAGACAGGCCAGAAGAATCTGGTACAGCAGTCAGGAAAATGGAGCAGAAATGGACTGACCTCTGGGAATAGAGCAAGCACCTGTTAAAAGAAGATGAGCTCATGAACAGCTTGTGAGGGGAGCATGATAGGATTAGTAACCTTGCTCTGAACCTTGCTCTCTCAATAAGAACTATTTCTCTGATTTGCCAGTCATCATATTTTGCCACTGTATATTCAGCAATCATGTATAAAAGTAACTACTTTTACTTTATAAATAAGGCTAATTTAGTCAGGATTTTAAAGGAATGTATGCAAGTTTTTGGGTTTTGCTTCAACCTTTAGACACAGCAAGATAGTGCAGGTTGCAGCACTAAGGAGTAAAATTTGATATGGCCACTGTCATTTGTCTTTGTCTATACCCTTGCATAAATGTTTTCTCCAAACCCTATCACCATTTAATCTCTCCTGATGAATATGCCATCTAAATTCTGGCTGCTGACCTGTCTGTATCTCCATGCCATTATCCACTAGCACAAAGGCTCAAAGTAGCTCAAGCTCACCTGTGATGCCCAGTTCTGCTCCTGTACCTGTTTCCTGAATCCTGCTGCCATGAGATGGTTGGCATTGGTAGATGTAGGGCCACAGGACCTGGATGATGAAGCTCCCAGAAGCAGGGGGAGAACAGAAGGTGACACTCCTAAGCATATCAGGAGAGATAGGTACTTTGGACAGGAAGGGAACTATTAATTCACAAATGTAGCTCATCATGCTTTGAGATGTGAGGTAGGTGCCAGAGCTGAGGGTGGAGGGACTGATACAACTTAAGCAAGGGGGTGTGTACTGCTTAATTCCTGTGTGGAAGCATGAATCCTTCCCTAATAGTGTAGAAAAGTACTATATGTTTTATTTTATTTTTCTAGTTTTCCTTTAGTTTCCTCCAGACCTAGGCTTAAATTTCCAAGCCCATTCTGTCTTAGAATTCAACAGTGCTCAACCTGGGAATCTTTAATGTTTCCTATTGGACTAAATTTGCATTTGCAATGAAATTCACATGAAATGATGGGGAAGAAAGAATTTTAACCCTTGAAATACTGCATTTTCAGACATGCCCAATCATGACACAGAAAAAAACCAATTTATTTTTAAAAAAATCCTATTTTCAGTTGTCTTTTTTTCCCATAAAAATATTCTAACTAGTCTTACTGTTATGCCTGGAGAGTAGTGTATGTTTACATATAGATTTATCACAGCGTAACTAATAACACATTTTCACTTTTATTTCTCACATGCCAGCAGTAATTTTTACACCCAGAGTTTATATTTATTCCACAAAACTGTAGTGGTAACCATAGTGCCATGACAGTCTGTAAAGATTTCAATTGTGAATTTAATTGAATTTCTTTTATGTTTTCTACAAGAAGTAGCAAACATTTATCTTTGTTCTTAAGGAACTTAGTTATTCAGTTAAAGAAGTTCATGTCTCAAGTTTCAAAAAAATCTCCATAATAGTAAGATCTGGTAGTTGATAATCATTCATAAAGCTCAAGTATATTATATTTTTAAAAGCCTTTGCTCAACTAACAGTTTACAATAGTTTTATTGAAACTGAATTTTACAAACTTTCACCCATCGCATTGCTTTCTTTTCACCTTCTTTTGTATTTTCCCCTACTGCTGAAGCTAAAATAGACAGTTTAATCTGACAACAGAACTGCTTAGCCAAATATAGGTACCTGAGGTTATTTAATATGTAAAAGTATATCTGTATTTATATTTATGCATACAAACTCACAGAAGTATGAGTGACATATATCCAAAGGCAACTCCATCAGGAAGGAATGGCAGGCAAGCAAATCCATAATTTAATTTTCTATATTTAAATTTGAACAGAAGATAAGAAATGAATCTATTACTGACTTAGTTTCATCACTCTGTCTTGTGTTTCTCTAAATGAAGCCTTCACAGGAACCAAATTTTTGGACTGAAGGAGAAAAAGAAAAGAGGAGGGAGGTTGATATCCATACGTGTCCTCACAAAAATGAATTATTACCAGAAGAAATTCTGCACTGCCCCCTCCCCTTTACCACTAGACTTAATGAGTCCACAGCACTGAACTCGTTTAAAATTAGCTGGTTTAAAAGAGGTTAAAACAGGATTCAGAGTTTTGGTTATTACAGCTCTGTTTATAAGACACATTAAAGCAACAGAACAAATGACATTTAGTTTCAGTCAGGATATATGACCTGTAGCTCTGCAAACACTCAGAACAATTTCCTCAGAGTGAAGCATTCAATCTACAGAAACAGAACTAAAAGCAAAAATAGATTTAATAAAACAAATTATCTACGTGTACACAATTTATCTAATGTATCTAATTTAGTGGGTTTTGGAAGCTAAGATGGATCTGGGTGCTTAAAGGACTATTGCACAGAGTTCCTTCATCAGCCTGTTCCCTCAAATCATACCCTGACACACCTTTATTTCAACTCCTCTGGGACAGGCTTTCCCATTAAAATTACTTTGTTCTAGAAACTGTTCTCTTTTTACATCCCAAGACTAATTAGAGCTCCCAGTCCAACAGATACGAAATTTCAGTGGTGTAAAGTCCTACACCTGCAGGTGGAAGCTGAAAAGATGTAGAAAGTTGAAGAGTTTAAGCAAACAAGGAACAATATTTCAGTAACAGCAGGTATTTCTGTGGGTTGTGAAAAATGTGTGAAGGTTTGGGGTTTTTTAAAGTGTTTAACTAATTTGATTAGCTATAGTGTCTCAATGTTGTTCAAAACTTACGAAGGCAGTTTATAGTATAGTGTGTGTTTCTTCTTACAGTTTTCTTTTCCAAAACATGGAAATTAGTCACTGCACACTCATAAAACTAATTCCCCTAGAAGGTATTTTCACAAAACAATCTCATTAAAAGCAGAAGAGTATGACCAAAACAGTAATTTCTATCACTTCAATGCCCTAAACCAATTTCAGACTCTTTCCACTTTTCTGTAAACACCACTTCATTGTATTGACTTTCCCTTGCAGTTTACATGCTATGAAGAACCAATTTCATTTTTATTTATGCCTCAACATATGTTACAAATCTGGTTTCAGACACGGGGTGAAAAATGACTGTAGGGGCTGTGCAAGTGCTGGGAGCCTCAGCAGGTGCCACATGTTCAGGAAGCATTTGGGGGAAAGTCAAGGGAGGCTCAGTCCCTGGGGAGACTCTGTCTGACAGCCCCTCAGGGGAGAGAAAATTTCCATGGCTGAGCTGCCAGCAGCTTCCCCCTTGGAGGCAGGCAGACCTCTGGGTGCTGGGAAAAAATTACCAGGGAATTGGGCTGTGGGAGAAGCCCTAGCACATAAAAGCAGTGAATCCCCCTCCAGCCCAGACCATATCCTTTATCAATAAACCATTCTCAGATACAGTATTTGCTGCTTCTGAGCTTTATTTTCATCCAAGAAATCGATCAAAAACAATCCTCCCCAGCTCCCCGTTACAGCAGGATGGGGACATATTCCAGCACAGTGGAGTAAAATGAAATTTTCCAAATCACTTGCATTTTTGAGGTTAGACAATGTAGCTATCCTTTTGGCATACAAGTTGAGATTCTATAGCCTCCATTATCCAAGAACTCCCTGAAGCCAGTAGGCCCTTATTAAATAGGACATATTAAAAAATGTGTTTGATTGATTGATTGACTGATTGATTTAATACCCAAAGATCTTTGTGAGTCTTGGTACTGCTGAGTATGGTACTATTTCTCTAAAATAAATTATTCCTAGAGCTTGGTCTATACATGGTTTAAGCAAGACAAGTTACTATTTGTTCTGTCTCCTATGCAGACCAGCAGGTATCCTTGCCCAAAGACTGGAGAGAGCTTTGAACCTACCTGCAGAACAGATGTCATAACCATTACCTACCTTGATTTTGGATTGATCTGTCCCTGTTACTGCAGATTTCCATCTTATCTCACCACCTACTGGATTAGAAGAAGAGAGAAGGAATGTGTGACATTTCAGCCTAGTGGTGAGATCTACCAGCAGAAATACTGGGGTTAAGATTCTCCTGTCAAGCTACAGTCTAAGACAAGTGCTTACCACTTCTTCAATACCATGAATTGGCCTGTGGAGCTGCACAGATTCCAAGCAGGAGACCTTAAGTATGATGCTTAAGCCCTAGTGGGCATCAGCCTTACACACTCACTGCTTTTGATCATTGCTTTCCATCTCTGGTAGACCACTCTCATACAACACAGCATTTTCTGTTCACAGCTATCCCTGCAAAAATATTGCAGTCTGCTTCTCTCAGGACTGTTAAATATGCAAGTGCTTTTAGAAGTTAGGTGCTGTGACAAAAACCTTCTGAAATTAATCCCTGAATTCAAATCCTAAAAACTTTGCTCTTTATCCTATTTTTGAACCCTACTTCCTCAAGATAAAGTTTAAATAGGAAGATGGATGTTTCAACCACTGGAGAGTGACAATATAAAGATGCTTTGAACTAGTATTTGCATTTTTCTCAGAAGTCCACACAGGTGAAACCCTGTTCTCCTGAAAGTCAATAAAAGTATTGTCATTTCATTACCTTTGGGGACAGAGGCTCAAATGTAGCCTTAAGTGAAGAAAAGAAAGCTCTATTGCCATGGTGACTGTGAAGACAAGGAGAAGAAAGGGAAAATATTTGGACAGAATGAGAAAAAAGAAGGCATCTCTAGTTTTTAATATTAAACTCATAATTCTAGTTACCAACTAGCATATGTGGTACGTACAGACAGAAGTGGAGCTCTGTGGAGTAAGGAAGGCTTGGGCAGAAGCTTACCTATGGTACACATTTAAAAGATTGTCCTGCATCTTTGCACAAAACTCTTCATAGGGAACAGCAGCAAAACTGTTTCACTGGTAAAAACCAAGCCAGGAAAGTAAAAGTGGGTGACTACAGTAATATCCTAAGATTGGATTTAATTGCTGGCATGAACTATAGAGCCTTTCTCCCTCTTGACAGAAAGTGCAGAGAGGTTGGAACTAGATGGTCTTTAAGGTCCCTTCCAAATCATTCTATGATTCTATAATTTTACAACCTGAACTTGTTTCCTATTCTTTGAGTACAAAACACTTCTTGAAGGATTTATGGAGAGCTCTTTCTTCAGTTAATCATTCCCCTTTACATAACACCTCACCCTTGAAACTACATTAATATACCATTAACAGAACCATTCATGTTGGTATCTTAATAGAGAAATCAATCTAATGGTGTAGAATTAAAATAAAACTGCACTTCTCAGCATTAATGTGTGAGCTAATGTAAAATTCAGTCTCAGGCTGTGGGACTGCAATCATGTCACTAAGACTCAAAATTTAGGAGCATAAGGCTGCACTGGATCAAAAGTGTTTAATTGTCCCTGTTTTGTCAGTGATTTTCAAGACAGATGGTTGTTCACCTATGTATGTTAACAGCTTCTACTAAAATCTTCTTTAATTAGATCTTTATTTGGATATTTGTTTTGTAGGAAACTTACTAATGGGTTTCAGAGGTGAGTACATGAAGTCATGTCCGAAGGGCAGGAATGCTTCATAATTCTAATTCTTTGGTAACATGCATGCAAATAAATACAAGCATTAATTAGTATATCATTTGCAATCTAGGAAATTTACAGTAGTGTTTCTAATGTCCATCCAAATATCTTTTCTCTGAAAAAATATTTAACTCCTAATTCCCAGACTGGGCTTCTCAGATGCCTTTTCCCATTGAAAAAAAAACCTTGTTACTTTGAAATAATGCTGTTTTGTAATTTCCTTGTCTAATCTCTGATTATAAGATGAAGAAACTGTCAGCACCTTTAAATTCTTCTGGAAAATCTATTTCTACTTTGATTCCTTTCTTTATCCCTCTTTCCCCCCCCAATTCCATCCAATTATTAAAGATATTTTTTCAAAAGCAACCTCTGAAAACCATTACATTAAAAAAAAAAATAAAAATCAGACAGTTCAAATAAGCAACATCAATAACAGAAGAGAAAGATAAGTGTTCCAGACATGGAGCACATTGTACTGTTTTTTCAGCAAAGTACTGGATTTTGGAAAGATTTTGGACATTGTATAAGTAATAATAAATCTTTTCGGTTTTTGTTTGGTTGGTTGTTGGTTTGTTTGGGTTTTTTTGTTCTTACACATATGATCAAGCTTTTTCTGACTACATGAAAGCCAAGAACACTTAGAGAAGCCACCTACACAGGTTAATTTTTCTGTCTTGAGTATTTCAGGTAGTACTTTGTGTTGTGACTTCAGTGAACTTTTATTTGGCATTCCTTATATTTAGATGACAGGGACTGTGCATGTGATTTGGGCCTAGCTTATATAAACCTGATTTATAAAAGACAGAATTAAAACAAATTCTTAACTTCTTCGGTGAATGTGCAACAATATATTACTTGCACATATTTTAAACTATTCAGTATTTGAAAGCTAGTATAAGTAAAATAGAGATCAAAGACAACACTGAATTTGGGCTGCATTATCTACTCTATGAAAAGCATATAATTTTCTGGTGGCAACAAAACCAGCCACTTTTCAGGCACAAAAATAGCAAATATGACTATTGGAAAAAAGAGTTCTTACATCTTTTGAGAGCTTGGGAACTTTTCTTCATGAGGCAAATGCAAACACATAGCAATTGAACTGGAAAACAGTGTTTCAACACAGTTGTTGGATGTCTGATCCTTTCCTGAAGAATTCGGGTCCTTTAAGAGATAAAAAGACAAGTTTGGGGAAAAAAATTCTCTTGGACACAACAGCAAGCATCCTTGACTTCCTTCCTTGATAACCTAAGAATTACTATTTTCAAGAATAGGAAAAAAAACCCTCTAATATTTTGATAAATACTCTTTTTTCTATGCCTGCCTTTCATTAGGCTGCTGCTTTTTTGGTGGAAAAAGTTACCATTCATAGGAAGTTTCCCCTTTGCAGTCATGCAAGAGAACCAGAAATAATTATCCACTCACCCTGAAAGTAATACTGGACCACTGGTCCTTCACTGGTGTCCAAGATTATATTATACAGATTAGATTAAATGATGACAAGATTTGTTGAAAAATAATGAAAATCTGCTCCAGGGTAGAGATTGGACTAAATGGGAATATATATTTCCCTGCTGGTGTAGGTAAAGATGTATAAAGAAATACTTGAACTGACAGAGGTTAACAAAAAATAAGTGTAGTATCTTTATAGACAGGTGTCTCATCCTGGAGGGAAAGTAATGTGGAAACATTAAGTACAGAGAAGCAGATTGCTGCTGCAGAATAGTGGGTCTATTTGTCATATTTACTGTGGGACTATCTGAAGCACTTCTACCAGAAGTCTTCTCTTGCAGCCTCTCTTTTCATTCATAATTCATACTGTTTGCCATACAATGATCCTTTGTCATAATGAAGACAAAGATTTCACATCTCTGTAGCATCGTTCATCTAGGTGAATCATAAATCACTTAAATATTACACTACGTGAACATATTGCATCTAGAATTTTTTTTTGCCAGCCACTGAAATAGAGCAGTTATTTCTTGTTGTGCCAAGAGAAAACTGAAACAGATGGAAAAACCAGCTTAGTGACCCTTTGATGCATATCTCTCTGCCTCCTCTCCTCTACAACACAGTAACTGAATTGTGAAGTCTCTTCATTTTGCAAATAATTTCTGCAGTTCAAGAATAAGATATTTTTCTTGGAAAGTCTCTGTTGTAAATATTCAGCCATGATGGGGGTCTATGCATGGCAGAAGATACAACACTCTAGCTATTCCCACGCTATACCTCTGAGACCAATTCCTAGAATAATTTAAAACAAACTGCAGTAAATTTGTGGTGATACTTTGTACTTGAGAAGCTAAAATTCAGACCTTTGATTCTTACATTTTCAGACTACCTAAAAGTATTACTAGTCTATTTTTTCTTCACATAATTTTAAAACTTTACATCCTGCTTTCCATCTTGCAGCTTTTGACAAAAGAGTTTTGAAACACATAATTTTCCCAGTTTTTTTCTGACTTTATTAATAGGATAAGTTTTTACATTTCCTTTTTCAGTGGTGTTTTTGTTCAAATTGCATTTTCAATCTTTAAGCTTATTTTTTTTTAAATAAGTCCAAAACTGTATGGATTTATTTTTTTTCCTGCCATTCTACCTACTTCTGCCCATGCTAAAATAGCAGCTAAATACATAGCATCTGTTAACCTCTGCAAACCACTTTGTTTCATCCTATTCCTGTGTTAGTTAACTATTTTACCCCTGAACAACAAGGGAATTTTTTCACAAATTGCTACAAAATCCCTTTGGTGGTTACCACCCAGGTACAATTGTCATAGATTTGTTTGGGATTCTTTGCCAGTTTTAAAAACCATAAAAAGTCACATTGAACCTGGCTTCTCCTTCACAGGACCTACTGCAAAAGGTCATTGCATCTAAGACAAGATACTATCACTGCTAATCTAGGCTTTGACTTGCTGGGATTGTAATAAACCAGGAAAAATGCAGTCCTGTCTAGTTTACACACAGAGTTGGAGCAAAATCATATGTTTTGCTTTGATCATTGACTACAGCAGGATCTTGATTAACCAAAGTCCAGCAAAAACAATCAGATTCCAAACTCATCATAGATAAAGCACAGCACTCTTTTGTTACATTAGAGCATGAACTTACAGCTATTTCCAACCACACAGGGCCAAATTTACTCCTAATTTAACTGCAGTAAATTCTGCAGAATTAGATGAAGAATGAGACAAATTAATTCAAATTACAATTGTTGAATAAAAGTATTTCTTACCTTTAACCTCATCTGGTACATCCAAGTGTTGGACTTCAATAGGCACTTTCTTTTGTGTGACAAAATAATGTCACAGAAGAACATTGCTCCAGTAGTGGTTGCAGATAGTTTGGTTTAGGGAACCCAGAAAACAAATTTCATGTTAGAAAAAGTGTTGTTAAAACCTGAGAGTGATTAAGAAAACTTAATGATCAAGATCCCTTTTCTTGATTGAATTTTGCAAATAAGGACTTAGAAACATGGAGTCACTGAGGAAAATTAA
Organism: Luscinia megarhynchos; assembly: GCA_034336665.1. Taxonomy (NCBI): domain Eukaryota; kingdom Metazoa; phylum Chordata; class Aves; order Passeriformes; family Muscicapidae; genus Luscinia; species Luscinia megarhynchos. The sequence continues at coordinate 67,467,748 of CM067565.1, forward strand.
TCCAAGTAATCTAAAGGTCCTCCTTCTTAATGTTTTTTATATATCCTACTAAAGACTAGTTCAGGATAAAAGGACCTTAATTAAATTTTAGTGTTATTATTTTCAAAGCAAATTTAAGTGACTTGCCTTGGGACCATTTCTGTTCTGACTTGGAGCTTCTATACAGGCATTAACACTGCTTAACTAATCCATGTAGAAAACTAATTAGGCTTAATTTTCCTGGATGTTCTCACATTAACAAGCTGAGAGATATGCACTGAGTAAATCCCATTTCATATAAAACATCAGAGTTGAAATACACCATATTCTCTGACAGGCAAGAAATGAAGTATTGATGGCTGCAGTCAGCATTGCTTGAGGGATGAGCAAGAGGTAGTTTGTAAAAGGGAATTCTGCTGAGCTAGACCCCACTCTCTCCAGCTCAGACCTGCTTCCTCACTTCCTTCTGTCAGAAAAACAGTGAGAAATTTTGAATAAGGCATGTGCTTCTAACCAATTCCCTTGGTAAAGAGGAATTTGAATGGCTGACGTCTACCTGGAAAGTAAATGACAGATTCCTTGAAGAGACAGACAGAGCAGAGAGGGTAATGCAGAAAGAAAGCTTACACAAGAGGGAGTTTAAAGGGAAAAAGGTGACACACTGCAGTAAATGGAACAAGTCAAAGAGAAAATATAACTGAGAGGTTAGTATTGAGACTTAGGGATTCATTTCTTTCATGACAATTTGAGGACAGCTTGAAATAACAGAATAATGTTTTTCTTCATAGGAAACAAATAGAGTACATTACCAAATGTACTGTCTGCACATAGCATAAAAATACAAAAGAGAAGAGATATAGAAGAGGAATTAGAAGCCCAGCCTTCTATTTACCAGACCTGGAAGAATCCTAAGAAATTTCTTAGGAAGAATCGTAAGAAATTTGCATAGCAAAACTTGGACCAATCTGAGCTGAATCTTTTAGCAAACAGGGACTCATAGCAAAATAAACATTAAGGTTTAATTTACAAGTTTTGATCATTTGTGATAGCATATTTAGTACTTCAAATTAGAGCTTTCTATTTACTATACCAACGTTATTTAAAGAAAGAATAAACAAAAAATTCATAGTAAGTTAAAATTTACAGCAATATATGCAAAACAAAAAGAGTTACCCAATGGCCCATAGTTCAATGCAATTATTTAGTAAAAAAAGAAAAGCAGCTGAATATCTTTATAGAGTGCTTCCCCTGCAATGCAAAGAGTTTGTGATAGTATATCTCTTCTTCCTCCTCTTTGTTATGCTTGAGTCACCTTGGTCTCACTGGAGACTGAATCATCCCTATTTTGTTTTTAACTCCTTGATTAAGTACAAAAAAAAAGGTTAAAAATTCAGCCAGAGGCTTTATGTAATTATGGCAATTGGCAAACAGTATGTATCAGAAATAAGACAAGATGAATCCTAGCTGAAAACATAATCAAGTACTTATTTTTTGCCCATTTTGCATCCTAAGGTTGCATTTTTTGTCTTCATTATTGCACTGCTCCCATTATTTCCTCAAGCCCCATAGGAATAATTGTGAGACACTGGTTTGTAAGGCTAAAATAAAAGTTTGTCCAACATAATGTGATGAAGAAAAAGCTTTAACAAAGTTATATCAATTTATTTCAATAGGGAACTAGATTTGCAGCTTCATCAACTTCAGTTGCTCATTTACACTTTTGTAAGTTAAGTGAAACAAAACTGGGTGTACATGAAGACTTTGATTGCTTCCTTTTCACTGTTGATAGAACAACACAATTGAGAGCTATATCAACAAAGAGATTTAAGTATCTGAAGCAAGGGGCATGAAGCCTAAGCCTGATGTTTATATGTCCAAAACAGCTGCTTTTAATTAACAGCTGCTGAATCCTGGAGTTACTTTTGTGCCTGCCAATAAACAACAGTAAAAAACTTATTGCCTACTTCTTCTTCATCAACAAAAGTCACACCAGGCATTTTCTCGGTCTCTGGACTCTGAACTCCTCAAGGTAAACATTACAAAGCACAACCTAAGTGTCCTCAATGCATTTAGCTTTTAGACAGAAACTAATCTAGAGAGACTTTACAAGCTGCTAATACAGGACTCTGGAATTCATATTCTAGATGGAAAAGTTCAAATTCCAGGCTTCAGGAGCCAGCAAACCTGAGGGTATTAGACAGATTTGGCACTACATATCACGTGAGCCTCCTGTCCAAACAAGTAAATGACACAGGTGAAGAGTGAGGTGGTGAAATATCTGGTTCTCAGTTACAGTCATGGGCTGGACAGCACAGACCCAGCAGCTACCTGACTTAGCAACTAAAAACTGGTAGGAACTGGAAGCAAGGTTGTTCAGCCACTTTCACTGAAAATTTCCACTTTTGCATGGAATCCCAGTCTCCCCACACCACCTTTAAGACCTTTCCTAAATCCCAGGGTATTCCACTGAGATATGCAGCCAAGAGTACAACAGAAGATAGGCAGGGAGAGACAAAATAATGTGAAACCTGCTTCCAGATGAGTTTTAATGCAAGATGTAATACATTTAAAGCATAGAAAACTAGAGTTCCCAGATTCTTCCTTCTCTGCTCTCATCCATGGACTTTAACAATTAAGCTAGGTAGCCTAGTTTTTCCCTGCTCAAAGCACTATCTCTGTATCAGGGCTAAAGATCATTAAAATGGAGGATAATATATTTTAAAGCTTTTAGATCACATGTACATCTATTATCTAGGTAAGAGGAAAACAAATAAATAAGATTTTTAGCACATAACTTTAAATGTCAGCAGAATCAGAGAAAAGGGAATGTTTAAAAGTAAAATGCAGAAATATAATCTTCTTCAGATACACAAGCATAAATACATATTTTATTGAATATAGCCTTCTGCTATGTTCTGGAGAGAAGCCTTGTCTGGCTTAATGTTTTTTACAGACAGTAAGGGATGCCTAAGAATAGATAAAATACAGGTTTTAGCTTTGTTTATTCTAAAATAAAATGATAATTTATAAGCAATAGCAAGGGGTGAAGGATATCAGGCTTTGCCACTCCTTTCTTTTCCATTTTTTTCTTAACAAGGTGACTGAGGAAAATTTGCAGTAAGTTCAGAAGGCCCAACATCACAAGCATAAATCACTAAAGCTCGTTAAAATTACATTGACTGGGAAGAATAAGAAAGAAAAGGTATTAAAATTGCTTCTTCTAGTTTATCATCAATAAGTACAAGATTCTCAAGGCTCGATAACAAACCAGATGGTTGTAAAATGAAGCATTTTTCCACCAGGCATTCCTCCACTCTTTAAGGCTAATTGGCACTATGCACAGAAGAATTATCGAATCTCAAATTAGCCCCTTCTGATAGCACATCACATCTGTTTGTCTGTCATTCTCATGATACACTGGGATTGTTGAGTAATTTGTTTACAAATAAGAGAACAATCTGTGCTAAAAGTTTTGCAGATGAATAGGGACATCTGGAGAAGAGCAACACTGCATTGATTGTTTCAGAATAGCCCAGGCAGACTGAGAAACAAAAACCTTTGCTGACCATGAGTCAACAAGATGGTGTGTCTTCACAGCTCTGTTAGCTTGAGGTACAATTTAAATGTTGTTCCCAACTCCAAATAATGCTATTTTATTTCATTTACAACTAGTGTTTTCTCACTGTCAGTTTATTTTTCCCCCAGTTGCAGTTTCTACTATCAGAAGGGTTTTTGTGAAATTGCCTCCACAGCTGTATGCTTGGCTGGACAGAGATAAGGTCTTTTAGTAAGAAACATCTCACTTGGACAAAGGAAAACAAGTGGGCCACAAAACCAGTGAGCCATCATTGTTGAGATAAAAGAAACATTACTTTGTAGGCAGAGAAAAGAAGCAGTGATTTCAATATACTCCATTATTTAATTGCTTTTCACTGTAAGAATTATATATACCTCTGTCTTTGATAATTTCTTGTTCAACTTAAACATTACAGCCCATCACATGAAGACAGTGTATAGAATATTCTAAGATTTCTCCTTTAGCCAGTGTTTCTTTCAAATGGCATGACTATTATTTTGAGAATTTAGCAGCAACAAAAACATTTTCTTTTTTTTTTCTCTACTGAGCAGATGGACATCATGGATATCTTCATACTAATTTCAGGATTCAGTTATATCAGAACTAGGAAAATCTCTTATAATAAAGAGAACTAAGATTCATTTCTCATTCAAAATCAGCTTGAAAATAAAACCAAGTTTGCAGGATCCTGTGGATATTTAAAAATAAAACATGCTTACAAAAAAAAAGTCTGATATTACTCTTATAAGAGCAAGTCCTCCCATAAATTCAGCTTGCTTTATTTTTTGGAATACCTTCTAATTACCTTGCAAGAACTAAATTAAATTTGACCAGCAGGTATTAGGTGGGAAGGAGGTATTTGACATTTATTAGATGCACCAGTGATCAGGTACAGGACAGCGGGGAAAATGAGCAGAATTGTCAGAAGCCAAATCCCATAAAATCTTAGATTATTTCCAAATCCCACTTTTTTAAAATAAAAATTATTACACATTACCATGTGTACTGAACTCTATTCTACCCAGATCCGCACCAGATAGGGCTACCTTGTTTCTTCTGTCTCTATACTGAGATTTTACAAATATATATCAGAAAATTTTGATCTCTAATTCTTCTGCTGCTGACAGGGACAAAGCTTCTGAGCATGCTAAAATAACATTAAAGGGTCCCAAGACAGAAATTGAAAAGATCATTAAATACCAGACTTAGCTATTTTGGGGATGTGACACCACAAACCAGCAGCACAGAAGTGGTTAATGAGCAGGAACATATGCACTAGTGAGAGTAAGAAAACAGTATACTAGTGGCCAGGAGTTTCACAAACAGTTCACATAATGAAATGTACACAGTACAAAAGGCTGCATGCCAAAAAAGGGAAAAAAAGAAAAAAGGGAAAATCTCTATGTCTCTTGGATAACCTTTACAAATCTGAGGTATTGCTGACCTAGGGGAGCTCTTGTCCAGCAAAGAGATCAATAAGTCCTCTTCCCTCATTTGCAACTCTATATATATCAAAGCTGATCCAATAGGTACTAATACTTAGCACTGTGTGACCTAATCAGCATCTTCATTCCAAAGACATTATCACAAATTGAGATTTATGTGCTAGGCACGCTTTGAACATTCAGAAAATCATTATCCTTGCATTGATGAATGCACAAAATACAGAAAAGATAAAAAGACATGATGTGAGAAAAGAGGAGATAGTGTGTAACTTATATTTATCAGCCTGATCCACTTAAGGAAGCACAACAGCAATTATTAAAAAGTAATTTTTCCTAGAAAACAGGCATCTTGCAAAAAAAATACAATAAATTCTCTAGTGGAAGAAGATTGGGGGTGAAATCCACACACAGCACTGTAAGGATCAAAAAAAGAATTAAGTGAAAAGGTTAAGTTATGTGTAGGTGGAACATGGATTTATAGTTACTATGCATAGGTGTTAATACATATAAAGAAGAGGAAAGATACAAGCAGGAGAATATGAAAAACTGCTTGTATTTTCTTTATCTATTCTAGAGTTAGAGTTATTCTAGACTTATGGCAAGAGTCACCATGAAGGCCACAGAACAGGCTCAAGAACAGACACCTAAGAGACAGACTGGACTGAAGAGATCTGGATGAGGTAGCACTGGAGACAGATCATCAGTTCATCAGTGAGGAGAAAGCTGAACAAAGTCACCTGAAGCGACAAGAGGACAAATGAATTGGAGGATGACTTCAGTGGGGACAGACAAGGGGTACCCCTTAGGGCAGCCAAGCAGCCAGTCTGGTTTCTGTATGTTCCTCCTGGCATCAGACACGGACACAAACCATGGTATCAACACCCACACATCTCCTTTTCTCCTTGCACAGCTGCAGCACAGTGTTTGTGCTTCACTGTCAGCTTTTGAGCACCACAGCACCTCCCCTGACACAAACCCCATCTGGAGTGGCTGTGTCCTTGACATGGACCTACAGCAACAAGTGCAAGCCAGAGTAGGATAAATCTGCAGTGTGGATATGTTTTTTTCCTGAGTGGAATATTTGACACCAAATTATTGCTTGTTGGAGACTTGGAAGTAAGAAAGATAATGCTTTATTCAGAAAAGGACTGCAAAATTACCATTACTTATCAAATCAAAACTAATTGACATCAACAGGAGCAGAATAAGATACTTCTTTGTTTGATCAGTACTCCTTTGATCAGTTTATACAACTACCAGAATGATTTTTTTTAAATTAAGCAAAGCAGTAAATAGGCCAATACCAAGAATCACACAAAGAATCACACCTGCTGAAAAAATCCTGCATATAAGTCAATGTTTATTAGACAACTGCTTTATTTGCAGGAAAATACTGCTAATAAACGATTGTTTAAGACAGATAAAATTCTAGAGACATAACAAAAGCCCTTTTTGGTTAATGAAATTTACCTGTAGAACAAACGACACTACTAAGTAGTGTTTGTAGTACTGTTGAGTAGTCATTCTTCACTCCAAGTAAATACATATTACTTGAATTTCACAAAGACATTATATAGTTCAATTAAAAATGTTAAAATAAAAAAAATGCCTACATTTCATATCCAAAATACTTCAACAAGATGGAAAGCTTCCTACTTTGGTAGGATATTTCCTTGGTGCTAATTATCCAGAATGAAAAGAGCCACACACCTAGTAATTATAAAAGCTTCCTCTAGCAAGAAAGGCACAAAAAGTGTTAAGCTTGTTTGCAAAGAGCAACTTCTCAGTGTTCTGTCTTTGAAAAGATAATTTGCAGCTGTTTCAATGCCTTCTTATCCTGACACATTATGTTAGAATAGACTTCCAAACAGAGAGTATTTCATTAGTTTCAAATAAATGTTCAAATTTCTTGTAGTTGTTAAAAATAAAAGTTCAAAGTAACAAAACTGAGACAACGCTTTCTCAAAACAACCAGTTTCCAGGAGAATTTATTCTTTACTAGACTAAAAAACAATAACTTTAGTTGGCATTTCCCAGAGGAAGAACACTACTCTGGTTAAATTTAGGCTCATTTTACTCCATAAGCTGTCATTCTACTCTTCTCCTTGTCTTTGTGTAAGCACACATTCAGTTTATTTTTTACCCATGTTTAAACGTTGTTGCAAAAACACTGAAAGCTATGAGTGAAACAGACATCATGCAGTAAAAAGCAAATTAGCTTCCTGAAATGAGGCTTCCTAAACCTACAAGGCAGTCTGATTCCAGTTTAATGGATGGGAGGCCATGTATCCTAGAGACAGGCACAAAACCCAAATGTTTCAAGAACTCTTTCAAATACACCCTAACTTTTCCAAAAATTGCACCACATCTTCTGCTTAATATTAAGCACAGCAAGTAGCATCAAGCCCCTGGTCATCACATCTTGTGCTTAGGCTTCACTGTGATGAAGAAGAAAAAGAGAAGTCCCCCATAACTACTCATTCTAGACTATGTTCCTTTGTCAGACGGACCAAACTCCCAAGAACCAATCTCCAATTTCACAAAAAAGCCAAGACAAATGTTCAGTATAGATACTTGTATTATTTGACTCATGGACATAGACAGAGACCATGGGTTTGACTGACATACTTGGTCTTAGAGTAGGCAGATTTTGGCAAAATAGACACTCATGCAACAGAGCAAAGATGCTTCAAGTGTTTTCTAGAAACAAACATGCCACTGGCTTGCTAGTAATAGACAAAAGGATTATTCTTGCATCTCTTCTGTCTCTTTATTGCTAAAAGTTGTAAAAAATCACTCTGTCATTCTATGCCACAGTTTCTCAGGTACAGACTGAAGACAATCAGTTTCTTAATTTAGTAAAAAATCTTGAAAGGTTCATGTATAAGATTTTTATGAGCAGGAAGTTTGAGTAAAATCTAACCTCGATCTCACAAAAGTAACACAAAGCTGCATACAAACTGAACTATAACTTCCAGAGCCTGCACCTTTCTCATCTGATTGTTGCAAGCCAATGCAGGTCTGTCAGCAGCTACTGCATATACAACCATAGAGAGATAACATAAATAGCTTTTTGTTCCATTCAAGCAAAGATTGCTATTTAAAAATCAATTTACACTCATATCTCCAAATTATATCCTTATCTTGCTACTGGCTATAATCCTCACTGAAATTAAGCCAGGATTTGGCACACTAATAATCAATAATTAAGTAGCAAAGATAATTATAGAGCCGATGGGGAATTTACAGAGAGGAGTTGTTAGTTTATAAATTGATTGGCATTCTAACAGGAGGTTTAAATGAGGCTTGTGTGGCTGCCACTAACAGGCACCTGGGACATGATCCATGACTCCCTGCCACCCTCAGATTTTAGACCATTACAAAGCAGAACACTTGTGAAGAAGGAAAAGGCAAATAGTTGGTTTTTGCTAACAAGAACAATTTCCAACCAAATATCAATTTTAGCATCTCCCCAAAAGTGACAGAAGAATGTAATGAAGCCAGTGAAGTAATGCTGCCTGTCTTCTGTTTTGGCAGTGTGAGTCATTCATTCACTATTATCCTGGGCTGCAGCTGCCCTGTTTAATGAGGCCAATGAACTGTCCACTACATCTCTCTGGCATTACTGACATACAGAATTGAATAACACAGCACCACTTGGAAAAAGTAGATATAAAATGTGTTGAAGCAAATGAATGCACGTGTCAGAAGCAGGCATCGTGCTCCTTGCTCTTATTTGAACATCCCTTCTTGCATGTTTCAAAAGATTCCACTGGCAATGTTTTTAAGTTTCTCAACTTGCTATTACAGATCTTTTCTTTCTTCTCAAAGTTCCCATAGTATATCAGTTGTAGACAGGTAAAAGATGCTATAAAAGACAGGTCTTGCTCTTCTGAATTACCAAGCTAGCCTGTCACTTCTGAGTGCAACTTGCAAGCTCCCATGCAAAACAATCTTAGGTGTGAAAAGTTCATTACACAACAACCCATTTTTGAGGAGAAAAACAAGTGCACCTGTTTAAAACAATATATATATCCCATGAGAATCCACAAAGGAAAAATGTAAACACCTGAATCTTAGCACATATGCACAAAAACACCTTCTAACCAATTAATTAAATAGCAAGAAAACTACTAACCAATGGGAGTTCAACATGAGGTCTGTAAAAACTGCATAAAAATTCATTATGTGAATAAAGCATTTTCTGCATGAAGAAAATGAGTCCTGGCTGATTATTTTTATTACAGCATATATCCACCACTAAAGTATCCATGTGTCTATATAAATAAGTAAGTATAAATAAGTAAATACATATCCATCAAAGATTTAATAATGGTGGTTATTAAACATTCACTTCAACTTCTGCTGTACAAGAAGTCGCAATAGTTTCAGTGAATATTTTCACAGATGTCTATTTCTTGGCTGGTAACTCTGTTGGAAGGCAGTGTGATTTCCTGCAGTGCAGAACAGAATAAAGACTAATTGACAGACACTATCTTTCTGATTGATGATTATGTGAAATCAAAGTGACCAAAAGGTTTCAAATTAGCATTACAAGAAACGGCCTTCTCACTGAGCTACAGTAAACTGGAAGGCTTTTCCACTTTGGCCTGCCTTGAAGTCTGGCACTACTGTCCTCCCCTCTACCCCAAACACCCAGAACTGAGAGTAGAAAATCCAACCTCAGCTGGTACACAAGCAACCAGGACCCACAGGACCCACTTTATCTATCTGATTTTCAGTGAAAAAGCACTACAGTAAGATTAACTTTTGCAATAAATGAATGTCCAACATTAACACAACAGCAATAAGGACATTTCCCCTGGGATCCACTAAAATGAGCACATCTGATCTATAAAGCCAAGAAAACATACAGCATACACACACACTTAACATGTAGGAAAAGGTACTTTGAAATACCTCAATATAACCAGTAAATTAACTAGAGTCCAACTCTGTTTAAGGGTGACAAATTACTCTAATGCATGCAGACTAACTCAGCTTCTACTGAGTTAAACAGTGGGATTCATTTTATCATCAGTTAGTGCTAACCTTTGATATACTACCTCTGACCACAAAACTAGATCTTTACTGGAGTATTTGTATTTATAAACTCACTGCAAGAACATTTCTCTAAAGGGCACTATGTCAAACTCTCATTTTAAATTATTTGTTGACCCATTTTTTCATAAGAGAAATCTGAAACACTCTCATAGAAGAAAAAAAATAAATACAAAATAGGGGAAACAAGCTCTAGGTTGAAGAGAGAATATGAGGATAAATAAATCTGATAGATGTTGATTAATATGATCACTCTTTTAAGACCCTGAGTAAGTAACTATTATTATTGCAGGGAATTCAAACCGTGCAAGAGTATTTTAAGACAGAGTAACATAACAAAAAAATCACAGAAGAGAACGAGCATTTTCTGAGCTCTTCTATTCTGTTACTGTGCTATTGACTGAAAACATACTATTACTTCACACTTACAGTAATATATAATAAATTATGATACTGTATTTTCCTGTGTGAAAATACGAGCAATTTATGGAGAGCTATATGGCCTGGAAGTAAAACCACAAGCATGAAAAACCAGTCTTCTCCAGAGGATGGACCAGATAATCTGAAGGAAGCTCCATAGATGCAGCCTATGGAGACCACTTGGCTCTTGTCACCTCAGCTAAGGACTAAAAGTTAAGCAATCTGTAATGCTACTTTCAGCCTCAAATAATACAGAACTTCAGAAAAATTCAGTTCATTCCTAGAGCTTGGACTCCCACTTTTGGTGTGCACCTGATTTTGATGTAATCTGATTCCAGAAAAATCTGAAGTATCTGAATTATTATTCTGGTAGTACATTCTGGTTGTTAGCTTACCACTGAGGTTGGTTTTGTTTATCTCCAACTGAAATCAATGGAATAAGCACCCAAAATCTTAGGCACACTTTCATAAAATCAGCATCTTTTCACCTGGTTATATCTATCTTTATATCCAAAAATACCTTTTAAATTCTACCTCTTATTTTTGTGATTTCTCATATTATTTTGTTTGCAATATTGAAGTAATAATTACCCACCTTTCAAATGTTTTGGTTTTCTCTCAAATGAATCTCTATGGAAGTAAAAATTCTTCACATTTCTCAACTCTTCTGACATTGAAAGGCAGTATTTTCATTAACATGACATTTCCCCTAGTGGCAATCACCTCTTATGTTTCATGATGCAAATAATCAATGTTTTCATTCAACTTACCTGAGACCATGAAAAGCATTTCAAGTGGGTTCCACCCTCATGTATCTGGTATCAACCATATGGTAGGAAGGAATAATTACTGTTTATTAAGCCTACATTAAACTTTCAGAGAACAATTTTGTGAGATGCCATAAGGTCGTATATTTACTGCAGTCATTAATCTTCTCTGGGCATCTTTAATCAAGCAATTCTGTCAGAACCATTAAAAGATGTTATGCCTACATACGTGCTCAAATTATTATGCATGTTTTTTCTTTAAAACCAATTTGCTACTGAATTATTTTCACTTGTGAAATCACTCTCTTTCAAGCTCTGTGAATCAGGTTTCCCAAATAAAGTACATTTTTAAAATGGTTTCTGAATCTGTAATGAAAACACCATATGAACACAACATGCCAGTTTTAGAATTATTGTGAAGTATTCACATCAAGAGCTCAGGAGATGGATACAACATTTCTAACACAAAGAAAAATAAAGACAAACAATTAGCATCAAAAGTCAGTAGCCAAAGTTCACGGAAGAGGTAAGTATAAATTGTTCTGTAAAATAGCCCTGAAACATTGAATAGGATAATTCTGGGGGCTATTGGCACTGCCATATGGTACTTGCAAAGAAGTCTAGAGGATATTGATGGCACCTCTGTGGTCCTGAACAGAGCTACAGCAGACATTGACCTCTGTGTCTTCCTGCTATGCTCAACCGTGGTGGGAATTTGGCAGCAAATGGCTCTGTTACAACTTACACATGCACTTTATTCCTTGCATGTGCTACCAGTGAGAGTCTGAAGGAGGCACATCTGGCATTTGGTCACATACTTTATCTCACAGAGAGTACTGCCTTTCCTGAGGAGGCTGCTGTGCTTGCCACGCTTCCACAGGGAATTCATATGGTGCCACAAAATATCAGTGCAGCTACACACACAGGAATTAATTTGAATGGAAACAAGAATGACATCTTACATCCAAAACCAAAATATAATTAAGTAAGTAGAAAACCTGACTTCCAAATGTCAGCTAAAATGTCTTTTCCTCTGGGCCCCCTAAGCACTTTAAGAGGAATTCAGGAGGGACAATAACAGATGTCAATGGAAAGATCAGATCCTTCGAAGAGACGTGTCATCAAAAGAAGTGAAGTATGGCTTCTATTCATAATATAATTATTGAAAATGCATTATCAGCCCCTTTGAGGAAACTCAGCTAATGTTAAGCAAAGCACCCTTTCCATACCAATGAAGTTCCTTAGGCTCTAACATGAAGAAGTCATTACCAAAACATCCTCCAAAGGAATCCTACAGAAAGCAAGCAGGAGGAAAGGAAGAGAAAGAACCTATGGGTAGTTGGGCCAGGCAAGGTAGGGAGCTGTTGGACTGGTGATGAATATTGATATCCAAAGGTTCTTCAGACACCTTTAAAAGACTGAATACTTGCTTAAAGAGAGAACATATATTATTCATTATTATCCTTTTATAAATTGAACCTAGAACATTTTCTTGTGACATTTTAGAAGACAGAGAAGTGAAAACTTCCATAAGGCATTCTGTTGGAATTAGTGTTGGGTAACCAGCAGTAGTATTTTAATGGAAATTAGTTTAAATACTGTTACTAGAGGAAAACAGTAAGCAATGAGGACAAAACAGTCACATAAGGTCTGACTGGTCATTTTGAATAGTTTGAAGTCACGGGTTCACAAATAGCAAATATAATCTCACCTTAACCCGGAAAGCAGAGTAGTTAGAAAATATGCAATTGTGATACTGTTTGAGCAAATGCAGTCATGTTTTCAGCATGATGCTTCTTTCAAAAGGATTTAGCCAAACCCTGGCAGCATAAAAAATACATATGAGTGCTCACTTGATTCTCTGCGTATGCTTCTACAGCACGATTCTCCTGCTCATGCTTGAAAAACCATGCTTTTCAAAAACTTGATGAGGTCCAAAGAAATCGTCTTACAGAGAAAGATGCAAAGATTTCAGTGTGCTTAATTCATCAAAACAAAATTGAGAGATGACTCAATAAAAAACAAACATCTTTGTGGGAGTGAAAAATAGAGTACAAAAAATGCTTTAGAAAATTAAGTTTAGATAGGTGAAGTATAGAAAAATTCTTTTTTGTTGTGCTTGATGAAGTAACTTTATAAATAAGGTTTCAATTTCTATAACTGAGGATGATCAAGCACTGAAATAAGGAAAAGTTTGTTTCTGTACAGCCTGTTGCCTTAATATAAGAAAAGTAGGATGTTTGAGAGATATGATCACAATTTTTTATATGCAACTCTATAAAACATAAGTCTATTCTATATAGAAACTAGAACAAAATATTAAATTTATGCTCTTTCAGAAATTTGTGAAAGGAAGTGAGTTCAACATTTTCAGTCAGAGTAATAGCACCAAATTAAAAGGTTACCCTTTCTCACAGGCTGTCCTCATTTAAAGCTGCCAATGACCTCCTTGGCTGGAAAAAGCTACAGAAGGTTCTGTTTGAACCAAAACAAGCAATTGCAGGAGCCAACTAGTGTGAATTCATAAAACAGTAAGAGTGTGTAATGATACATAGAAGTATTTATAAGGACAACATATGAAATGCAAAGACCCAAATCTGAACATTTCTATTTTCATGGCCAAGATTTCTTTTACTTCTTTTAGGATGTCTAAAGTTTTTTTACATATTGTGGACTGAGATCTCAGTTCAATATATATATATATGAGAAAACTCAACCCACATCAACACATCTGGAATTTTCCCATGAGTATTAAATTAACAAGTCTTCATTACTTTGATACAACATAAAAATTAATATTTTTTAAATGAAGCATGAAAAGATACTAAGTAAAAAAAGTGAAATTTTTACTCATTTGTTCTTCACTGTTGCTTTTTTTTTTCTTGAGGCAAAAAAGGAATCTTATAAAGGAAATTATGTTTAATTGATTTATATTTGAATCTTTAAGGGGAAATGTATGAATAACTACACACAGTTGACATTAAAAGGAACACTATAGCCTACTCAAGTGAAGACATGTTTTCATTGCAGCTTTAAGTAGGTGACAACATTCCAAATTTAGTGATTGATGGAGGTAATAAAAATCTTTGAATGAAATTGGATCTTTTTTTTTAATTGCATTCTCTTCCTTCATGTCTGATACATAATACATTCATTTAAGTGGTGAACATGTTACTCTAAATTTTTTGTTGGAAAACTTTGGTATCCAGAGGGCTTAGGGATTACTGAATAATAAAAAATTTAACAGAAATAATAAAATAGTAAACACAGATATGAGAAAATAAGCCTCATAGATTTTCAGGTGAAAAAGTAATAATTCTGTTTTTCCAAGAGACGGTTGAACATTTTTGTGACTGGCAGAATCCTCAGGGGAAAAGATTAACCACTAACCAAGCAAAACCATATGACACATAAAAACGAATTAGCCTAGAATTTGCAACAAAGAAAAAGGATTGGGAAAAGAAAGCATTTGAAGAAAATTAACACACATATGCAATCAAGTTTCAAGAAAATGTTACGTAGTTCTGAATATAAATAGTTTTTCTCCTCCTTTGATACTCAAGAAATTATCACAAATTGAAAATCAGTAAACAGGAAAAATGCCAGAATCTCTGCACAGCTTGTTGATAATTGGGAATTGGTTTCCAGACATCAAACTGAGAGAAAGTAAGTATTGTGTATCTACTTATACAACATATATATTGGAATATTATTTTTCATATAAGAATCAGCAGTTATTTTAAAAATTCTTTTCTTTCTGAAACAATGATGTAAAAACTAAAAGCTGTATAACTGTGCCACATTCTGCTCATGATTGCTAGGGTTTTCTTCCTTTAATTTACCAGACTGATATCCCTGTACAACACCTGCACATCAGGGTCCCCAAGAGATTCCACCACAGACACCCCACACCAGGATCTCAGCCTGAATGGCAATTCCTGTTCAGCTGGGAACTCACCTCACTCTGGGAATCAGACATTCCACAACACAAATGGAGTAGGTATAAATGAAGGGGGGAAATGACAACCTGGTAATTTCATCGTGATTTCTTTTTTTAAAAAAATAAAATATTGCTTCTGTCACTTTCCTAAAGCAATAATCACATTATTAAAAGGATTTGCAAATATCAAGCTTCAAGTTTTATACACAGAAATTATTTATTCTGTCATTTTTCTTGTTAATCAGAGAGCTCAGGCTACTTTTATATCTTTCTATCTTGTATTTTAGTGTAAGGAAGGAAGTTTTCAGTCGTCACCATTCACTAGATTAACAGATAAATTCTTCAATATCCCTTGCAAAAATGAAGCTGTCTCCTCAAGCTGCTCACTGTCATATGGGCTAGAAGCCTGCTCAAAACTCTCTAATATGTATGGAAGCCTTGTGCTTTTTCAGTGGTTTTTTTCCAGAACTCTTTTAACAGTTGGGCTGCATGGTTCAATTATTTCATTTTGGTTACGAAGCCTCCAGAGTTCCCGGTGGGTAAATCCTGGTAACAACTGTGTTCTACCTGCGTCTGTAACAGGACAGAGAAGCTGAGAAGATAATTTTTGTGTCTCTAATTCCCCACTGGTCGGTCTTTGCTGCATGTTGATGGCATACAGTCAAGCATACAAAAGAGGCTTAGCCTTTCTCAGCATGCAGGGCAGCTGCAATCCAGCCCATTGATCACAACCAAGGCATGCTAGAATACTGCCACACAAACAGTGCTCAGGGATTTATCTGCCCTCTACCAAGCACTGCCATTTCTAAAACTGGGGCAACACAAACATTTTCTCACTGCATTCTATGTTTATTTTTCCAAGTCCTGTTTAGCTAGAGGTTGCTTCCTTTCCTACTTGAAAAAAGAACCATTCTAAAGAAGCCTAATAGGAATCCTGTATTTTAAACTATTTTCCCCATGACTCTCTTAAATGTAATTTGCAATATTAATTTCCAATAGTGTTCTTTGCAATTAATCTTGACAGGGCAACAATTTGCATTTTTTAAAAGACTGATGGTCATTTTAGCTGCCTGTTCTTTTGGGGTTTAAGTATAAACACTTTAATGCTGTGAATAGTAATGTAATAGGTCACAGGAGGATACTTTGGGAAACAGAATTATAAAGACCATGACAGCTGAAAGGGAGCAGAAGAAAGCACAAATTAAAGTTATGGTTAAATTTGTTTCCTAATAGACTTCTGTGAGGCATTTTAACACTTCAGTGTTAAAAATTGGTTAAACACTTCAGACACACTTCAATCTCTTTCAAACAGGCACAGACCCACAACAATGGCTTTGTGATCAAGAAGTTATATACTCAGATTATTGCCTTCCAAGGGGAGTTGTGCTATTCCTTTTCATGGATGAAAGTCATAAAATTTAAATCACATAATTACTTTCTAGTTTTTTGAGAACTTGGAAATTTATTTCAGGTAAAAAAAAATTACTCCAGTTTTTACAGCTTTTAAAGCCTTTCCCATTCCCACGTCACCTTTCTAAATCACAGTGAACATATGGAGAAAAAAAAAGGCTCTATAGAATCCTTTAGGATGAATAATGAAGCACAAGAGTAGAGTGGCTGTACTCTGCTGGCTAAATGGACATGAAGCCCAGCAATTTGTGCCCAAAATTAATTGCCCCTCTAACTGGAGGCTTAGGAAAGAGTAAGAACAGCATCAAAGCAGCCTTGCTTGCACAGCACTTTTGAATAGCATTTAAGTCCAGGCTTCTACTCAGAGGTGAACTTTGAACATCTCCAAGGAGGGGAGTCCCTGGACAACCTTTCCAGTGCTGCATCCCTCTCCTAGTTCCCAGACTAAATCCCAGGAATCACTGTTTAGTCCCTTTATCCACTGTATATAGGGTTAGGGTTAGCACAACCAATTCCCATACACTCTTCTAGATTTCTGTTTCTTTTATTTAATTGGTATGATATTTTTCCAAAGTTATCTCTTTTATACATGGAAGAATCCTGACCAATGAAATTGCCCTTCCTGCAAAGTTGCTGCAAATGGCTCAGAAAATGGTTAGTCAAACCTTTAACAGAACTAAGTATGAGATGCAATTATTATTAAGATTTAATGAAATTAAGCTTCATATTGTTGTACTGCTGACTTCCCCCACCACAACTCCCTCAGAAAAGAATTGTCTTTAAGAACACAGTAAGAATAGTTTTCAAAGGCTGTTCTCTTTGGAGAAAAGTAGAAATATTTATCAGATCAATACAGTCCTCATTAATTTTTAGAAATGAAGATAGTGTTTACTTTAGAAACTGATTTCCTTTTGTGACTACAATGTTGTATCATTACTCATAAGAAAATCTGAGAAATTCTCTGTTTCAGTTAAACAGTAAAAAGCTATGGGGTTACAAGAGTCAAAATTAAATAAACATTTCTTCCCAACATTATTCTTATGCGTATTTTACGCCTCCAAATTAGACCAGATTAATTAATTTGAATCATATTAATACAGGTGAATTGCAAAAACAATATACATAAACATTAATCTTTTTGGGTCCCATATCGAGTAAGTTAATTTTGAATATTAAGAGGGTACTATATCATTTCACCATGTAATAACAGTGATAAAGTATTTAACAACATCTGTATGCATCAAAAAGGCTTATTGCCCACTAAAAATTTTAATTCTTCTCTAATTAGTATTTATGCCAGAATTTCCCTTTTCCAGTTGGATATGCCATACATTATTGCACAGTCAGAATATACACAGTCAGAATATCTGTCTCATCAAATACATTAGTTCTTCTGTGTTCCTTAGTTGTCTCTGGGTATGTGACTAGAATATACTAGTTTTGTCAAAATAATTCATTTTGACTGCTCCTGACTGTAGTAACCTGGTTTGTATAAAGTTTTGTGAGTTGATTCATTTATTTTCTCAGGACTGCCACTTCCTGCTTTTATGATTGTTTGAAACCCATCATTGCTTCCATGCAATTGGACAAGTTTTTATAATTATTTTGTGCATGTCTTGTCCACAGAAAAGAAGAGGGCATGTGACCTAGAAATATGGCACCCTAGATCCAGCTGCCTGAGCCAGAATCCATCTTATCCCAACATCTCCATGTTCAGTTAATTCTGGTGCATCACTTAGACTCCCCTAGCTATGCTGTTGTGAGTTTCTGGAGCATGTAACAATTTACATGCAGTGAAGAAACTTTAAAGGATCCCAGGCAGTAAAAATAATCCGACCCATGGGAACACAAATTAAGCCACAGCAAGAAACAACGAGGATGCAAAGGCAAAAAGAGAGACCAGACAATGTAGGGCTCTGGGACATCTGAGTTTCACCAGCCTATAGTGGTAAAACCACAAGTACAAGAAGTAAGTTTGTTTACTGCTTCTAGGTCAACTTGAAAACTGCCAGCACAGTTGTTTCTAGACACAAATCATGGTTAAACTGCAAGCTGGATAATTGAGTCACAGTTTGCTAAGAGCTGCTCGTGTATGCAAAATATTAACTATAAAACCACTTTGTACAGTAACTTCCTTTCACAGTTACAAATTCTTGTAGTTTACACTTCTCCAATTGACAAATTAAGCAGCAAAGACTAGGAGGAGAATTAAATGTGAATTGGTTTTTAGCAATTTTGCCACACAGAACATTTTGAGGTGTATTATTCAGATTGTCCCTCAGAAGCTTATTTTAACCAGTCTTTTGTAACTCTGTTGGATTCCTATGACAAGAAACTCATAGCCTGCATAAAAATTATCTAGGTGAAATATGCATATTAGTCTTGCAGGCATATTAATTACTTTATTACTTTTTAAAAATCAAGTAAGTCCAGATAAGAGGCTACTGTAACTCAGACTGCACAAAAATTCTTTATGAAAACATTATAACTATTTAGTAAGCAACTATACATCAGCTCCATGATGCATATAAAAGCAAAAGGTGTATAGATTATTGATTATATACTTTGGAGATTGCTATTATCACTCAGTACTGGAAAGTCTCTAATTTATATTTGCATGCTTTTTAGATGTATAGGGTCATTCAGGCAAATAAAGATTTGGAAAAAGATAAAAAGAATGATTCCCAGCCTGTGACAATCCAGAGGGCTTCTGAAATCATTTGTAGAAGCAAAATTTAAACAAGAAATTGATTCTGTATATTGCCAAGGACTATGAATTAGGAAAATTCTCTGAATTGCTCTGAAATGACCCACGATTATTTTGGCCTTTGTACATAATCAGTTCCAAGTACTGCAAAGTATCTGATATTAACCTCCTGATATGGGGCAGAAGGCTGAGCAAATAGAAAGAAAAATTGCTTCATTATAGTCAAGAATAATGAAAGCTAAATCAGGGACAGACAAATTCTGAGATTATGGATGTATCTTTACAAAGTTGTATTTAAATTATTATTAATTCTACATTTGTTTAAGCATAAAGAACCAGTGAAGAAAATAAATTCAGTGTTAGTGTTTCCTGTCCAAAGCTCATTTCATTTTGTCAGATTTATTTAAATACTGAATGGTTTCCCAGATGTGCACAGAAAACTATGAACCACCACTATTTTCTAAAACCTTGTTCTTCAGAGAAAGATAATTTTCCCTATCACTTGAATTGGCTTAAAGTTGGGTACATAGATGATCATTAAGGGTGATAAAATTTTTAAACAAGGAACTATACTGAGTTTTGGTGATTCTTAAGAGTCCTTTCCAACCTGAGATAGTGTATAATTAAAATTCAAAATCAGTAACGTGGTTTATTAGTATCTTAGGGTAACACTGTAAAGCACTTTAAAACACAACACACACACACACATCAAACACACATCAAAACTATGAAGCCACTTATTCTAATATAGATTGCAGACACCTAAAAAGTTCACAATATTTTGCTTGTTTGGATAGAACCAAAAATCAATCCCTGCTATATGGTCCAGTGGTATTAAATTTTTTCTGTTTCCTAGTCAGTAAATTTACAACTTTCCTTCCATGAGGATGGACGACAGGACAAAAGGACATGCCGTTTTGTCAGCATCCAGCAGCTGTCTAATCAGTTTAAGCTTCAATTTGCTCTCACAAGGAAGTGCCTGCCAGCGTGTGATCAGCAGGTCCAGCGGCGCACAGCCTGCTGCCAGAGGATAACGCGACCTGCAGAACACAGATGCTCAGCTGTCCTCCCTTCCCTGGCACTGAGGGAGATGGGAAGGGACCTTCAGAACTGGATGCACTGAGCATAGCATCAGTACATTACCACAGGAGGGAACAGCAGCCTCGCTGGATGGCACTGTTTAAGCCACATGTCATCACTCTCCTCCCGTCCCGCTGATGTGCACGACAGGCACAGCACAGCTCACAGAACAACGCTTCTTTGAGCCACACTGTGCCTGTCATGCAGGTAACACTGGGAACAACACTTCTCCAAAATTACTGCAATTTATTCATCTCCAAAGAAACCTAACAACAGCACATGACCCCTTACACTTCTTCATTTATTCACTTGCAGTTACAGGACTTGAGGACTTTCCCTTCTCTGATTCTCCCAGCACGGTTGTGTTTTTTCAGTGCAATCAATTCACACACTTTCATTCTATCCTCCCAGCACTACATAATTAACAACTAACTAAAAGCTTTTGATCTATTTCAGTTCTCAATTTCTACTATCAATAATTCTTTAGCCATCCTTCCAGCATTCCAAAGCTTTATCTTATAAAAGCCTATCTAGAGAGAGAGGCATTTACTCTATGTAAAGAAAGTCAGGGACTGCAGCTTGAAGCAAAGTCAGCATGCAAGCTTGGAGCATTTACACCATGGACCGACAGCAAGGACCTCCAGTTGATGTTAATTGTGAGGTTCTCACCTTTCCGCCCTTCCATTCCAAAAATGTCAATATGCTCTTTTCATGAGAACTTTGAGCTCAGATGTTCCCCTCCAGCAGCAAATAAATAGGTTAAGCCTTTGTAACTGAGATTAGCCCATAGCCATGTTAGTACCAAAGCAAGCTGCTCATATCAAGAATTGCCTCAACTCCTGACCTCCACTGACACGGCAGAAGGATGCTGTTAGGCTGATGGAGAAGGGTCTTCTCTATCACATAAGAGAGAGACTTTCCTTTGCCCAAACATCCAATTCACAATATCCAAATCAAAAAGATAATTGTGAAGTAAAATGGAAGGAGTTGTGTGGAAACATTTAAAATGTTATGCAGACAAAAATGAAAACCCCAATCCAGAAAAAAGCTTCAAAAAACCTTAAAAAAAGTATAAATATATCTCTCTGCTTAAATCTTGCGAATTTTCTGTAAGATTTTAATATCTGTATAGTCTGAAATTCTATTTGTAACCTAGCTTCTATGGTTTGGCATGGCTTTAGAAAAGCTAAAGAAAATAAAAAAAAGCAGCAAATAGTTAAAGAAAAAAAAGTAGCTATGACTTAAAGTTTGCAGAGGCTGCATTTGTGAGCATAAATATTAGACAGATTTAATCAAATAACTTACCCACCCATGCTCTCTGTGACAGATGTCTTATCTGACAAAGATTGTTTTGGCCACCAGTTTTATTTGTTTTGGCTAATGAAAAAATTTTTAAATATTCTAGTTTAGAAAATATTACATCCAATGAATACTTCACAGGTGATTATGTACGTAAACTGAATTATTCAGTGCCTCTAAAGATGGCAGGAATTATTATCATAGTTATAGAAATAAAAATTAATGCAATTCATATTAGTAAGGGCTCTGCAACAGTAGAAAGATAGTAAAAATTAAAATACTGAACAACTTAAATAGCATTTTAGTGCTATTAGGATTAATCTTGTACTCATGCAGGGACCAAGAATACTACAGAATAATTTTCTTCTTTTCTGTTTTCTGTGATTGTCTCAGTAAAAAAACACAGATATGCTTCAAACTTTAATGGATAGGAAAGAAATAAGAAGAGATTATCAGAAGAAGGTGTAAAAATTGTCAATTCTACAGGGAGCAATATATAAGGAGGTAATAACTTCCACAAATAAACCACACCTCAACTACTCTTCCGTCTTACTTTGTTTTTCCATCACTTTTCATTTCTTCATTCCTTTGCTGAATTCAACATTGATGTGCTGTTTTGGAGATCTTCTCCATTTTTTTGACATTCATTCAGAGATAAATAGCAAAAAACTCTATCTTTACTTTTTTTCAATAAAATGTGGGGGATACTTTATTTCCCCCTGATAATTACTGTTTTACTGACACTATTAGTAAATTGAACTACCAACAGAAAAAAAAAAATTAGCATACATAAATGTATGTGTAAGTATAACCTTACCTTAAATACAAAATGCATAAACACCATTTTTTTAAAATTTCTTGTAATTAGACCTGCAGTTTTCAAGGGACATGTCATTATCATCTGCTCCTGTACGTTGTGCCAGTGTACAGGACACTTGTGTCAATGTTGATTTCTAGAACAAATTTAACAGTATTAAATTTTATCCCACAGTGTGTATTATATAGTATGTGGACTGCTTGAATAATATTATCCTGTAAAAAGTGAACATTAGAAGGTTTTTTGTTGAATCACCTGCTAAGATAAAGGCTCTCCATGAAAAACTTTGTGCATCAAACAGGAAATGCCAAGTCTCAGGGACCCACAGAAAGCCTACAGCCACTGCAGAGGGGACTGCATAAACCAAGGTCTAAAAGTCTGTCAAAGCAAGACCAAATCCTTTGTCAGCACTGAACACTAATCTTGTAAACTCTCCTGACCAGTCCCTAGATGTAGGAATTTGCTTCTGTGAAGGCTATAGTTGATTTAATAAATGAAGATTTTTTCATACTTAAATATTTTGCATCACCATATAATTGGTAGATCTCATAATAAAAAAACCTTTAGTGTTTAAGCATGGCTTCACAAATATTTGCTGAACAGCATACTGGATTCAAAAGGAAGGATGCCCAAGGAGTTCTTTGACTTGGAACTTGAGGTTAAAGAAACATGTCATATTTATTCTGGTATTTACCTACAAAATCCATTTCAATTTATTTTGAAGAAAAAGGAATCTTGAAATATCCCTCAGAATCATCACAAAATGGGCAAAACTAAAATAACCTGTGTGTCTACATGTGTCAAACAACTATTCTCATGTTGTAAACCCAAAAGAAACATCACTACAATCCCCTCACTCGTACATCTTAGAAACAAATCCCAGAAAGGCTGAATAAAGGTGCTTTATGAAGTTGTTCCAAATAGGGAGGAAACAGAGCTGGACTGAACATTCCAGTCTGGATGGGAGTGGTTCAAAAACTGAATACAAATTGTGTTTGCTCTACCAGCCTGCCCACCCTGTGGCCTCACATTTTGCAAAGTTTGAGAGAATTTTACCAGAACTGTGAACAGGATACCAAATTTGGCAATATTCACAGAACTGAAAGCCTGACTTTTAAGAATAACACCTTAGCATTTTTAAGTGATTATTCCCTTAACTGTATTTTTTTTTTAGTTATAACTGAATATTGATACAGAAAATTTCTTTTATGACAAAACTGTGAACTGTAAAGAAATGTGGGAGAGCAATAGAACAGCAAGAAGTCCAGGAGAAACAACCAAAAACAGTACCAAAACCTTTCATTAAGGAAAGAGTAGCTTAATCCCCATTTGAAGTGGTTAAAATAATTCAGGGACTGAGAAGAAGACCCTATAACAAAGACTTCAAATGCTACCAAAACCAGCTTTTTTCCATTCTGAATGTCTCTTTTTATTTGTAAAGACTGGCATTACAATTGAAAAGGACTCAAAATGGAGTAATGTATACATCATTGGTGTTTCATGATGCAACTGATGGAGTCCCTGAATGGATATTGCTTCAGCTTTGCTTTTAAAAAATAATTTAACAAGAAAATCTTCAACTCCACTATCGATCACAGGTGGCAGAAATGAAAGAAAGGAAAAAAAAAAAAAGAAATCAAAATTACTGTCAAATTCATAACATATATTCATATTGTTGGTTGATGACACTTTTTCCAGATGTACAATAAAGCCCACAACACTTTATTACTATGGAATATAATTATTGTGAATGTTTTCTCATGTTGATCAACTTGTTTCTGAAGGCTGTTTTTTGATTGTTTTAAACTTGCATAATAAACATGCAATGAAACATTTTTTGTTAAAGTGTTTTTTGCAGCTGTCTTGTATTCATACAAAGATTTCATAAAGTAGCAGTGTTGTATCAGAGCATTACCAAAATAAAAGCAAAAGCTAAAGAGGAAGGTAAATGTGAAATGAACTTGATGAGAATAACCTAATCTTGTCCTGAGACACTCCAGTCTTATTAAAAAGATGTGCACAATCAAATCCCTTCCTCCTGAATCCACCAAAATCACAAAATAAATATTAAATTGGAAGGGAAGACATAAAGAAAAAAAAAATCATCATGCACTCATCTTCTGCATAGCTCAACCCACATATAGTAAGGCACTATTTCCCCACAACTTAGTGTCCACAACAATCTTTTACAGTGCTCTGTGAACTACATATAGTTCCTTCCAGGATGATGAAATAAACAGACCAAATGAGTGTTGCTACCATGTCACCCCCATGTGTGATCTTTTAGACAAGGGTATCATCTGGCAGTTTCAAAAATAAGCTGTCTCAAGTCTCTACTTGTGTGTGCATGTTATGTATAGGGACATCTTTTGTCTGTGCAAGTAGTTGGTTTGTTTCCAAAGTTGCTGTAATTTTTCATTGTTCTTTACTCCAGTGTTCTCAAAGCAAATACACAGGAAAATAAAAGTGCAGTTGGGTCATTAAAAACAGAGCTTTGGTGCTCCAAAACGCACACAGCTTTGGGGATTTAAGAAATCTTTTAGACATTCCCAAAAGAGCTGGGAAATACACGGATATTTTTGTCCAGAAATCCTCATTTTTGCTTAGTTGAGCTGGTCTTCATATTGTTTCCGGAAGCAATCACCAGCAGGGAAAAACTCCCAGCAGCGTTCTTGATACATTTTCCATACATATGATTCCTGAAAGAAACACAAAAATTATTTAACTTGATTTAATGAGAAACCATCAACCATTACCTTTTTTTTTCTCTTTTACTTATATATCACTTTACCTTTTTTATTCTGTGCATGCTAGGTTATTGAACATCAATCTAAAAAATCAGGTTTATGATTTTGATTAGTTTAGAATAACCTTTAGGTTTTGTCACCTGGTCAAAAAGCACTATAGAAATGCACCAGGTAATTTAGTTCTTTTTGCATATTGAGGAGCACTGTAAAGCTCAATTAAAGCTGGCCACAAGACAAATAGCAGGGTAAGCAGAATATTTTCTGTCATAGAAATTTGACTGAATTTCTGCATCAGTCATCTCAAAACATGTCTATAAACAATACATAAACCAAAATGACCTTTATAGTCAGTATTTTCTGAGTCAGTGGCATTTGGTATTTCTTCCTTTCTGATTATTTGTTTGGGCAGGATTCTGTGCTGAGACATTCCAAATAATATGTCAGTTTATTTCTATTTTAATCACATCACTTAAATGTGGTTTTTATTATGCAAATTTCATAGTAGAAAGGGCGTATGT
Organism: Luscinia megarhynchos; assembly: GCA_034336665.1. Classification (NCBI taxonomy): domain Eukaryota; kingdom Metazoa; phylum Chordata; class Aves; order Passeriformes; family Muscicapidae; genus Luscinia; species Luscinia megarhynchos. The sequence goes on from CM067565.1 coordinate 67,493,515, forward strand.
TACACCAGTTACAGAATCAGAAAATTATTTAGGTTGGAAAAAGACCTTTCAGATCACTGAATCAAACCATAGACTAATACCAAGTCCACCACTAAAGCATGTTCCTAGAAGTTGTGGAGTATAAAATACTCTTAATTTTCAAACCATAACCTAACAAATAAAAAAAAGGACTTTTTAAAATCTCAGTTAGTATAAAAATTCTCAATTGATGAATGGATGTTCAAAAATAGCAAAGTAAACACATAAAACATCATACTGGACAAGGCTGAGATTCATGCAAAGATGACTACAGCACACATGTCAGAGTTCAGAAACAGTAAGCCACACAGATTTATAGCAAATCACCCCTCTGACCCAAGTCTGTAGGGCTATAAATGTGATAGTATTCAGTTCTTTTGGGTTTTGATCTGCATCACAGGAACATTTGCTTAGTCATCTGAAAGACTACCACTAGGAAAGAAAAAGACTGTAAATTTGATACATTTTCTTAGTGACTTCTAATATACTTAAAGGAAGTTGAGGGGGACACCAGAAGTTTGAAAAAATAGAGAAGAATAAAGAAGAAACCTCCAGAGGAGGAGGTTGTTTTCATTTAAAATATATGCATAAGTTCTTTCATATGGACTTACTAAGGAATGCATAGAAGACTATATTTAGATGATAATAATAAAAGACAAACACTATTAAAAAAAGAATTTAAAGGGAGAAATGAAGATTGCTGCTTTCATAGAATACTTCAATGTTCTGTTTCTCATTATTTTTGTTTATGGTATGTATTTATATTTTGTGAAAATAACAATTTAAATATAACAGGTTCAAATACAAAAAAAGGAAAAGAAAGTGTTGCAGAATTGATACTCCCTAACATTAAGTTGCTTAGAAGAATGAGAATTAAGTACCATACCATACAGGCTATCTGTTAAAAAAAATATCCATTTTTCCAAGCCTGGATGATTTTTATTTGACAATTGGCTGACAGCAATAGAGTTGTTCAACCTACCTGTCCTGTATGCTCAGTTTCATCTTTGTTAATAAGATACATCAGAAAAAACCTACAAACAAAGAAAGAGTTGTTATGAATGGAGTGTTTGGAAACATTAGGTAACCCACAAGGAGACAGATATTCTTCAGCTTGTACAGTGATAATGCTGTTCATAGACTTAAAAGTCCGGATTTCTATCTATGATAATATTCTGAGACAGATTAAACACTGTCCTGACATTGTTGACATTCATTGTTCAATGAAAAGTATACTAAAATGCATGATAGTCAGTTTGACTTTCTGTAGTTAGCAACCAAGTTTAAATGAAGATTTTATAGACTTTCTAAACCAAAAACTATAACAAACATTTTGCTGGCCCATGAAAACCCGCTTGGAAGCAAACAGAAAATGGTAATCAAAATTTCTCTCTCTTCCACTGAATAAAGAATGCTGAATATACCTATGAGATTGCTGTTGTTGAAATTACAGGTTAGGGCTATTCTAGTAGTGTATGTAAGATCAATATGAGCAGAAAAGAAGTTATAATTTAAAAAAAAAAATTCGCCTTGAGGATTTGAGCTGACATTCACTGGGTGATAATTTCAAAATTTCACTCAGAGACATTGTCTCCAAACATATGTAAAAACATAAAATATGATCATGCACAAAAAGAAAAAAAAAACCAGTTCCTTAAGCTGAGGCACTTTAAAGCAAGTATGCTATAGTATGCTATTTGTTCAGTATTTAGTAAATAGGAACAAAAACCTGTATGATAGTGCTTTCAACGTATTTTATTTGCACAACTTGTTTTTTAGTTGGAAGGTTTTTATAGGCATGTTTGACTTTGCAGTCTCATTATTTTGTGCATATACAGTGCCAGTTTAAAAACACAAAGGCACAGTCCATCCCCTGCTTCATACTGACAGCAGTAGTATAAAATGCGCTCTGGCACTGGATTTTCATACATGAGAGGAACAGTATGACACAGTGACTGTAGCCCTGATAATTGGCTTTATTTAGTTTAGTTGTCACTGGTGCTCTGCTTGGATTTTCCAAAGGTGGACCTGATGCCCTTGGTTGATCCCTCTCATCTCTAGCTCCTCATTACAGTTCCCCTACCTCTCTTTGTCCCCAGTTCTCTTAGTCAGCCTCAGCACTCCACACAAAATATTTTGTCCAATGTAAGGTTTTTTTGTCTCACTTCTGTGTTTTGTACCTCTTTCCATCAGTCTCCAGGCCAGGTCATACTGCTTCTCTGTACCTTACATACCTCATTCGCTTTTACAATTTATGTGGCCTCTGCAGCCACATATCAAGTTCATTTCCACCTATTACCTCATACAAACTTCTTGTGCCACAACCAAGCTGGAAAGTAGGATGTGAAACTTATTAATTCCTTGCTGTCACTGCCACAGAATTATACATTCAGAAAGCATAAGTGCACATCAAAGCTGAACAGTTTATGCAAGAGAGGTAATCAGGTACCTGAGGAGGCAGAGAGGATCATGAGTTAGTGAGGAGTGCATTTTTAGTGTACTCACAAATAGTTGGCCAAGTTGTGCTCCTGTAGTGTGTGTGTTTCAAAGCCATGAGGCACTGTATCAAAGTAGTCGTTTCCTATTCCACAGATAAAGCACTTTGTCTAGAAGAAAGAATAGAGAGCACTTCAACACTACATGTAACACTTGCCCTGCTTTCAGAAAAGACAAAAAAAAGTAACAATTTTCCTGAAAATGGCAATGCATTACATATAATAAATGCTGAACAAAAAGATCTTTCTTTTAATGATTCAGACTGGATACCTCAGTAAAAACAGTTGAATAGAAGCTTAGCTACCATCAGAATAGCTTCTTACTGTTTAAAAAAAACAAATCTTTGCTAGCTCTAAGTGAACAGGTATCAGGAGACAGAATGGCATACAAAGGTCACAGCTGACTTTTTTAATGTTAATCAGCACTTACTGTGACACATGGCAATATTTACCTCAGTGCTTCTCCAGCTGAAACTGAATATGCTCCAAGTTCACATTACAAAGACCAGCTGGTTTGCAACACTTTCCTGACTTCTAATAAATGTACTTCAATGACAGAATAGAAAACCACAAAATACAAGATACTTTTACACATATACTAACCAAAGAAAATTACATCTGAGATGAAATGCAACATGACAGTGTTAGTAGTTTGTGTTAGAAACCACTAGTTTGAAGATCCAAAAGACTTAAATAGCCACAGACATGCAATTCATTATAATTCACATTATATGATATTAGACCATGTACAGGACTGTATTTTCCTCTTAGCTTGAAAAACTATCCACTACCTAAATGGTATTTTGACTAAAAACACATACTTGTGAAATCTGAAAAGAGGTATGGTTCCGCAACTGAATGTTCTTACCTCCATGTCTTCCTTAACTTGCTCTTGTTGATCTCTTAACTCACCAAAAGCATCAATAATTAAACCTAGGGTTAAGTTAAAATGATAGTTAATGTTCAAGAACAGAATTGTGACAGAGAATATTTGGAAATCCAGGGATAACATAACTGATAAAGAATATTAAATGAGAATCTTCTGCAGAAATAATAGAAGACAATATACATTCCAAAGACAACAAAACCATAAAGAAAAAAGAGCAAGACAAAGAAACATCAGCAACACGGCTGTCAGTACCATTTTGAATCATAGAATGGGACAAGCAGACTTCTGATTTATTCCCAGTGCTCTAATCTTGATTTAGTACATTAAGATCTATGTGGATTTACAGTGATTAAGGCCCTACTATAGAAAAAAAAAATACTGTACATTTAACAGAGTTGAGATATTTATTACATGGCAGATGCACAGGCCCAGAGCTCCATGTACCCTCTCTCAAGATGATTGTCATGTAGTACAAGGTTCCACTACAGGTGCTCTAACAAAAGTAAGGGGTCATTTGAGGGAGATACTGAAAGAAGGAGAATCACAGGCTCTAAGGCTCAGATTAGAAACTGCTTTTAACATTCCCTTCACTTACTCCAATACAAATAAGAACTAACTCTGCAAGGACTATTGACACTCCTGTACACAAAGATTGACTCTATTCTTCAGCCACTCACAAAACAAACCACACTAGATATGCCACTTCAGGGTATAAAAATTTTTCCACCCTCCCCAAGCACTTTAAAAGAAACCTGTTGCTTGAGTAAAAGTAATAAACAATGTACCACAAGCTCAAAGTTGCGATTTGAATTTCCTTGTAGTGAGTGAGAAAGCACCCTTATTGCTGTCAAAAGTATCCCAAGTTATCTGTTGGCTGACAGAAAGCAACGAGCTATCAGTATTTTTGACAGCAAGTGAACCCAGCAAAACTGTTTATCAATTTTTCCAAAATTGAGAATATATTTCTGTTAACTTGTATGAACTTTTACCTTTTGGGCATTCTTGACAATATTTTAAAGGTACAATATGAAAACAGTGGTTTAAGTACTTCAGGTAATAACAGTGAACATAATTAATGTAAACATAATTCGAAAATCCTTGATGTACCAAAATAAGATATCCACTATCCAGATTACAACAGTGAGAAACACTATCAGTCAAATTGTTTCACTGAAATTCCAAAGCTAACTAATGGCAGCTAACTTTCCACTGTCATTAACTAGGCTATACTAAAGCTGTTTCATATCAAGCACTTTTTCATTCTTAGAAATTCTTCAAATAAGGAGGTATCACTCAAGCCAGCAATTTTTATGTAAGGAAAGATTTAATCTCTTAAAGTTATGGTCCAATTTTCACACCACTATTACCAATCTGAGGATCTGCCAGATAGACAAGAATTTATGCTATTGACAGGAGGAATACTGATGGCAGTACTGATTTTGTCCATGAAAGCTCATGTAGGATGGGTTGCATGAAGAACAATTTTAAGTTGTGCCACAAGATTTCTATAGGAGGCTTTTAGAAAGGGCAATGACAAGACAGAAACTGCAGTGACATCAGTATTCTTAGGGAAATAATTTCTTTTTTTTTCTATTGATCCAGTTAGAGCCTGTTGATTTTACAGAGGCTCAGAAGAACAATGAATGAGAGTCAGCTGGGTGTGATTTTCTATATAAACCTGTCCTTCTCGATCTGCCCTGCTGTTCTGTCTGAATCTTAGGTTTGTGATTACCACAGCACTAAGATCTTTGCACTGCTAAATAATGCTTTCAGCCCCACTGAGGACTACAAATGCATACCTTGGATAATTGCAAGCAGGATGACAATCACAAAGAAGAAGAAAGTGATGTCAAAGATAATCCGATAGATTTCATATTCGTCTCCTGCTGGATCTTCTATTTCATCACCAATGCCTCCTCCTGCACGTACTCCAACGTACATATGAAACATGTAGCACTAGAAAAGACATAACAAAGGTATACAAAGGCTGTTTGCAGCTAAAAGCAAAAATACCCGGTGTTACAAATTCAGTAATTGGTAGAACTGGTCTGGAACTATGACATGCCAGGCCATCTTTGTCTCTCCTTTGAGATTATGCATTTTTCTGACGGAGGGGAAATGCTGGTGTGCAGCTGAAGCTGCAGTATTTCATGTTCTGTCATTATGTAGCAGTCCCATAAGATCAAAAGTTCAACTGCCAGAAGCTCAGCAGCACCCCATGATTCATGTAAAATCATTTCAGCAGTGTAAATAGGAAATATCATCTCCACCATAGCTATTGCCTTTTCCAATTTCCTAGCTCAAAAGTAAATGATTTTCCCTGTGTTTAGTATTTCAAATTAAAATTTAAAAATAAACAACCTTTCTCCCCAAGCCAAAATAAAACAAGAAAGCCCACAACTAAGCAAAAAATCTTTATGAAAGCTTGTGTGGAGAATAGGCTAATTATTGAAAATGTCTGAGAATAATACTGTGAAACTATGATATGGAAAGTGGTATAATAGGTCTGTCAGTGCAGTTACCTGGGATGCTGAAAATACAAAATTTCCAGTTTTATCATGTTATAATTGAATGGACAATTATGGTATCACTATCTAGAGGTCTAGAGCAGAGGATTGTTTTTTTTTCTTTAAGCAGCTTTGCAAACTACAGGTCAAGGGTTCTCAACCTCTATCAAAAAATAGTGATGACAATAACTAACTCCTAAAGCCTAACCATACAAAAAAAGCATTCTTCTATTTCTATGCGACACCGTCCCCAAAATCCCTTCTGTTAAAATTGATATAGTACCATATAATGCTGAGTGACCCTTGCCTGAAAAATCTAACAGTTTGTAGAGACAGTTTATACTCCAAGACTGAAAGGTAATAACTAACTTAATGAGTGAATGCATTGTTACTTATCTAAAAAATGCTGGGTTGTTATTTCCAACAAATTATGTACATTCATTTTCTTTTAAATCCCATTTCAAGTCATAGTGTTTTTACAAGAGGCAGCCCTGATTTTACAGCATAACACGTTTATTCTAATTCATTCCTGTACAATATTACAGCCTTGTGATACGTGTGTTTTCAGAGAATTACAGAGCAGGTTGGGTTAGAGTGACTTCATGAGGTCTCTACTCCAAGCAGGGCCCATTATAACCTCAGAAAAAAATTGTTTTAGGCTTTATTCAAAGTCAGTTCATTATTACTTCCTAAGGAGGGAGACTGCAACAATCTCTCTGAGCATCATGATCCATTGCTTGGCTCCCTCTCAGTCAGAACACATTTTTCTACTTTATGTCCACAGTCTGCTGCCATGCACTTCCTGGCAGGAGCTTGGATTTGTCTTCCCAATAATCTTCCTGCAGACACTGGGAGCTCCTCTTACACACCCTTCACCCTGAGACTTTATCTTCTCTAGGCCAAACAAGCCTAGCTCCCTTCGACTCTCCTCCCACAGCAAGTGCTCCAGCACATGACAATGTAACAGCCCTTTGTGTTCCAGTTTACCTGGTTTTGGTGTGCCAAATGTCCCAAACCAGACAAAAATACAGACACACTACTCTGCTTCAACAGTTTGTCTATTCATTTGGCTTCTAAATTTTGTTGACTCCCAGAAAGAGATTCACATTGCACAGCACACTGATATACATTTAACTGTGGTACATTATTGGTTTTGGAGGGCAATGCATCTTGGAAGTTCTTTGTGGTTCAAGCCCTACCTACCACCCATAACTCCAAAGCCTGGCACTGTCTCAGCTAGTACAAAATGATTTAAGGCAGTTCTGAACACAGTAGTTACTGAACTGCCTATTAAAGATAACTACGACAATTCATGCTAAGATAAACTGATGGATTTCAAAGCTTAAACAAGAGCTTAACTATTTGCATTACTGATGAAAATGCTTGCTACCCTCCTCCTAAATGACCTGTTGAATTTCAGAAGTGCAGCCCTTCATCCAGCTCAGCTTCAGAGCTTGTTGTTTTGCACTTTCTGAACAACTATAGCAAAGTATAGTACCACATTTCTTCTATTCCTTTATAGATGAGTTTGTGGATCACACACAAAATCTATCTATTTGTTGAGGATTTGATCATCATATTTGTCCCTTTGCTTTCAAATGCAATCTTTCCTGCCCACTGGCTAATGATATGGTAGTATGAATACCAATTAACAAGATGATCAGAGCAAAGCCACAACAGCTTAGAGAAAGAGAAGTAAAAAAAACAGAAAGCAAAATAACACTTACTGTTAGCATATCATCACATTTCATGTCTGGCATATCACCATCTTCACTCTTGTTGTAGAACTTGCGGAAAAAATTGAATGCCACTACTGTATACAAGTACACCACTACTGCCAGTAATCCCACTGTTAGGACAAGCTGGAAGACAAAATTATAGAATGAGTGTAACACCAATATAGAATTGTGATTTATCTTTTCTTTCTTTCAGAAAAAAAAAAAGGTAAGTAACAATAAACTGTACTAGCAGCAGGAAACCTTGTCATTTTTATGCATTTTTAATACAGAGTAATATATCTGCATATTCTCATGTAAAGAATGTGCATTTCATTTTATTTTGATCAAAAGCTATGTTTCAGAAACATAATTACAAAGACAAATCTTATGGATAGCTACACAATGAAAAAATCCATTAGAATCATATACAATCCCCATAATCAGATAAAAATTCTGAAAATTCACTACTTAATGGTAATATTACTATCACCTAGTATATAATTAATTGAAATAAAGTTAACTAATAATTTAATAGAAAGCAACTTTTTTTTTACATGCATGAAATCACACATAAAAAACCTGTTCCTAATATTTTAATATCTTCGAAAAGCAGCGACAAGAACTCCAGTGTTCAACAGCAGCATCATTAAGATTTTGCTTTGAGTTTAATGGAAAGCAGCTTGGAGGAATCTTTAGTATCCTGTAAATTGATATCCCACTTGCGCAGCTCCAAGGTCTAAGAAAGTCCTTATATATAACGCCCTGTTAATTCACAGGTAATTTCCTAAAACTTCAGGACTATTTTTAGAAGGAAGAATACTTTTTCTTTTGTTTACAAATCCCATTGTCTAGTTTCTCCATCAACTCAAGTTCTAGAGTTCATGATGAAAGAGCATTTTCTGTTGTCAACCTGCAGAGCACCCGACTCAAGTAATGAAGGGATCTTTCCTGTGTACTCCTTAAGTAAAAAAGCTGAGAAGAGATGACAGCTGATACCTGTTTGCCATTGTGGGTAACTGATGACAGGATAGTTCGTAATGTCTTGAATCCCATTGCAATGTCCAGGAGGTGAGCAGCAAAGAAAAAATTGTTGTAATGGCCAAGGACTGACATGGTCATGTACCAGGCTAGGTAAAGGAAAGACTAACAGAAAAAAGAAGTACATTCAAAATAAAATTCACGGCTTTAATTAAATTCAAGACAATAAGGAAAAGTAGAAATTTCTCAAATATACTTTTCTTTAAATAGAAAACTTCTTTTAAACAGAGAAATTTCTAGATATCATTGAGAATTTTCTATTTGTGCAACAATATTAAATCCTTAAATACAAAGTCAAAAAGACATGGGCAAAATCAAGAAATTCAGAATTTATATTAGAAAAATTAATTTTGAAATTCTTAAACCCTTATTTGCAAATGTTTCTACTGCAATTTTACTTCTGATTTAAATTACTTTAAAATAATTTCTAAATAATTAAATTGAAGCATTAATACTCAAAGTTAATTAATGAAAATTACAGGACTCTGCAAGCAACAAAACAAATTTTATAATTAATTTGAGCTACTAAAGCTCCTATTTAAATATATAAGTATTATTTAAATAACCAAAAATGTAAATTTCATCTGATCCTCTATCAATTAATTTTTATTGAACTTAAAGACAAGTACTTATAAGATAAATTATATTCCATTCTTTAAGAAAACACTAGTCCCAAACAAACATGTTTACATACCATGCTGTCTCTAGACCTGAAGGCTTACTGTTTCCACTTTTCCTGAGTACCTTCAGATTACACATGCATTTTCCATCTGTCCTAGTTCCAAAATAATTTTCCCCAACTGTTTTTCTTACCAGTAAATTAAGTAAATAGGCAATAATCATAAGACTGAAAAATCATATGATGACTGACTTCTTAAACTGCATTATCTCTCCTCGTTTTTTTGTTTTTAAAGACTCCCTTTTTCAAACTATTGAAATAATTTGTGTCATTCTGTGACACATCTTACTGTTGGTTTCAGTGATACAAATTTAGCAATTCCAGATACATTAACCATATTGATCTCACTGTGCTCCAATAATATTTAAACACTCATAATATTTATAAACAATAGGTAAAATTGGCAATTAGCATTTATGCAGTCATTTTTATAATTCTACAGTGCAGTGCTTTCCTATTGCTTCTAATAAAGCATATTAGACAGAGGGAAGAATTGACTGAGGTTCTATTAACTACTACCAATATAACTGTGAAAATATGTTGATCAGTGTCTCTTTAAGCTTTCAATATTTTCTTCTTGTAGTAAAATAAATATAAACCAAAGTATTTCATACTTCTTGTTGAAGCAATTTGCATTAACAAGTGCATACTTCATTTTAGAACATCTATATATATGTATGTATATACTGAGAAACTTACGTTATCAGTGAAAACAACTCCTAATTTCCACATCTGATACTTAACATCAATGGAATTTAGCCTGTAAAAATTAAAAAGAAAAAAGTTGCATTTTATAGCAAAACACAACTAGAAAATATGAAACACAATCTGTAGGACGTGTATTGTCACATAACAGGAGTCAATAGCTGATCAATTACTCCAAAAGCTGAAATACATCAGAACCTTGTTCTAAACACACTTTTACTCTGGAATGAATCTGTCAAAAAAACCCAACAAAAAAACAAACCAAAAAAAGGTGAAAATCAAATTCATAAGTACTATTTTGAATTCATCAGACCTAATGCTGATTGATTTCTAAAACGCTATCATGCTGAAATAAGTGAAATATGCTGACTTTGAAATCCATGGAGAAAAAAAGTATTTTGCTTTCTTTTTAATGTAACCCAACTAAGCCTGAAGTAGCTAGTCAAAAAAGGTAGCCAAATTTGCACTCTAAAATGCCAATTCTTTACCTTAGTTATTAAAGCATACCTTGAATGACACAATTGGATGACATTAAAGACAAAAAAATTTAGATCAGATGAATCTCAGAGCTTGTTCAGAAAATTGACCCATTTTTCTAAGGCTATAAGGAAAATCATTACTGAAAATATAACAATTCTTACCAGTTAATAAGTTTTGATATGGGTACTTAGGAAAATCTTCTGTTAATGTTACTTTTGGTAAAATAGAAAGCATCCCATCAGATAAAAAACATTCTATATTAGTTGTCAACTATATAGGAAATACCCTTTTCATTGCACCGTGACAAAATTTTGTGCCAGTCATTGAACATCAAGAGTTGACCATTACAAAAAAGAAAGCATTGAACCAAAACCAAACAATGAGCTATAGGCTGCCTGTCAGCTTTCTGTGTGTCTTGAAGACAGAGCACAGAATAGATTATGATTGAGGCATCCTGCACAAAGCCTCTGCAAGGATCCACTAGGCTTAGGATTCTCAAGTAAATAATCAAAGGAGGAGGTATTTTACATTAGCATCCATAAGGGGAAAGGTTTGGAACTGAGATTCCTACACGTGCATCACTACTTTCAATGGAACAGGCTGGGAATTTGGACATTAACAGTGACTGTGCCTGCCTATCAACCACAACAGCTGAAGCCCTGCCCACGTGCAGATACACACTTCTACTTAGACAAACAGGCACATCCTCACTATTCTACATCCTGCAGTGTCACCATAGCAAGTACAAATCTTGAGACTTCAGGTGTAAAAACTATTGCAAGTAAAATTCCTTACTTTTTCACTAGCCATTATGGGCAAGAGATAGACTGTCACTTGAGGAAAAAGTCTGCTAGTTCTCCAGAAAAAATCCTCTTCTCTGAGATACTACATTACTTAAAATAGGACTGTCCACTCCAGAATCTTTTGAGAACCTAGATTATTGTTTCTCATGGCAAGGAAGAATAAAATTTTTAAAATTCTTCCCCATTCTTAGGCCAACTGCATTCATTGTTTGTAGGTTTCATATTTAGGGTATGGTTTAACTTCTCACCAATCTATAAAAACTTTGGATCTTCCAGGAGAAAATTATTTACAATTTTTCAGTTCTTGGAAGTGGAAGAATTCTTCTACCATGTGAGTGTTTGACAGAAGCCCTGTTTATTTTCCAAATTAGCCTTATGTCACCACCTGCTGCAGATGCTTGAGCCTTATCTGGCTCCTCTATTGACTGACTAAACTAATGCTCACAGAAACAAGAGCAGTTAGAAAGGGAAAAGGAAATAATACTAACGATGTTCACCTCTGAATATTAAATTTCATGTTTGCGTCTTCCACACTATTTTCTCAAATATACCACATCTATGATGTGTCTAATTTAACACCCAAAAGAAGCCACTAATTCAGTGGAAAAACACCACTGCTGTCTCAATCTCAATGTGCAAAATTAAAATTAACTGTCTTCACTATCTAATCTACAGGAGAGCTCCAGCTGCATCATCATTCTAAGTTGGTTGTAGTTAAATAATACTGCAACATACTTAAATAATTAAACATTAAAATAATTATACATTTAAATAAATACACTTTAAAAATATTCAAGGCTGCATTGATGAGCTGGATGGCTCTTCAAGAGTCAGTAAAATGCAAATTTTTTTTTATACTGGGGCAGGCAGAAGCTTTTGATGAACCATGATCACCTGCAGGCAGAAGGCTTTAAGTCTCTTGCAAAAAGACAGAGGAAAATCCCAGGCTATTTTTCCAAAGAGAAGGGAGAGAAAAGTAGGAGCTAGGGGTCAAGGAGACCCTCTCACTTGTACTGAAGATGAAAATGCTGCACAGTGCCCTTCCCTTCTGTGTTGAGAGACAGGTATCTGGCCTGGCCTCAGCCTGCACCACCTCCTCCTGCCACAGGCAGAAGCACCAGAGCTGCAACCTGCACCAGTTCACACATTCTCTATTTTCTTCCCAAAGCACTGCAGTAAGGGGTCAGTTCCAATGCTTCTTCCACCTCTCTCTTCACTGCATGGTAAATACACGTCAAATTTGAAATCTGGAATATGTGTAATTTTTAGTAGCTACATTAGTATTCATTTTTGAAACTGTTAAAAAGTGGATAAATGTATCTTCCTGAAGAGCATATTTTTTTATGTGACTGGTTCTGCAAAGTTTTATAATAGTTTTTTTTATTTTCCTGCAATATATTAATCTGTTATGAGAATGGAATGATTCCTCCAGGTAGGACATGAAATATGGATGAGGTCATAATTTTTTTTAACTGTATATAACATGGAGGAGATATTAGAGATATTAAAAAAACCCAGACATCTTTTAGACATGATTCTTAAACTAAATATTACAACAGCCTTCTCCATCTGCTTCATTCTGGTCTGTTTTTTCATGATTATTCAGAGAAACATTATTTAAATGTTTTTCCCCTCATATGAGTATGAGCACACAAGGAAGGGATAGTACTTTTCTTTTGTTTTTGTACCAATAATAAAAAGTAGTAGGTTGTTTTGTAAACTCAAGCATGGGTCCTATATAATCCAGCAGGAGCAAAACAGAGTGGAAGAAAGCATTCTGGAAAGTAATTCTGCCACAATATTAAATTTTGTTTAGTACTGAAATGCCACAGAGTCCTTGAGCCTTTACACTGCACCTGATTGATTGTTCAGACAGACTCCTGGTTTATTAATATCCACCTTTAAGAAAGATGAGTAGAAGTGCCATCCTTACAAAATCAGCCCTTGCTTCAATGCAATTCTAATTCACTGCCTACTTCTCATAATCCTTTCATGTCCATAGATAAAATGTTGCTTTTAGAGAAAACTTTAAATAAACCCTTACATCAGAATCTCTACAGCATTAAAGTTCCATCTGTTAAAATAAGTTCTATCTAGTTGAATACCTTTTTGAAAATGCATAACAGGAAAAAGCTTTTTTAAAATTTTTCTTTGTTTTTTTATGCAGTGCTTTATAAAAGCCAAAGATGCCCCTGTTCCACAAAGGAGAATTTAATACTCTGAATGTCTAGGGGCTTCTCTTTATTTCTGTCTCCCAAATGATAAACAAATGCATAGTTTAGGGAAAACAAATTACAAATGGATGTGAACATCACTCATCTGATTCCCAGACACTAGAACTTAAATTTATTCCATCGTTTCTTTGCAACCAGAATATACAGTGCCATTTTTGCTCATTCTTTCCAGCAGAGCTGAACTGAGAACTTGAAAAGGAGATTCCAGCCCAGCTGCAATATCACTATCAAAAGAGTGGGTATATCAAGCAGCTGTGCACTAAACTAAATCTTCATACACAAAAAACCAGAGGAATCCTGCATACACATTGTCTATAATTAAATAAATTTACCGTATCATTCAACATAAGAATTGATTCCTTATGCAAATATACATAAATGAGCAACAGATGTTTTCTCTAAATGACAAACCTTGAACACTTCATTTTTAACTTACAAAAAACCCCAACAAAATAAAAAAAAGAGAAACAAACAAAAAGCCCCAGTCACAAACAAACTGTAGGCAAATGCTTACACAGCAGAAAAGGAGCTATCCTTCTTTGGTTTCTTCTTTTCTCGAGCATCACTAAAATCAAGAGCTGCTTTGTCCATTCCTAATAATTCACTGATCCGGTCACGGCCATAGAACTCACCATATTTATCCATTACCTAAAGTTAGAAGGAATATTCAAAAATATTCATCAATAGGGTAGATCAGCAGTTATTTGGCCTGGATCTGAAGAGGTTTAATATACAAGGAGCCTGAAAACAGACCTTCATGACTATGGATGACATTGTGATCACAAGATTTCGAACACAGAGTTACGGCAAAATATTATTTTCAGTGAATTCAAATGAGCCCTATCTCTTTCTTACAAAATTTAACATGCTTCATAACTAATTTTGCTGGAAATAAACATCTATGTGCTTTCATTCTGACTGAATATACAGCTCCTTCCTAAATATTATCTGTCTCTTCTCATTTTAAAAAGAGTAGTCAAAGAAATACAAATTTTTCTATAACAAGATCATAACTCAGTGACTCCTGTAGGTGAGGAGGTATTTTGCCAAGTTTCTAATAGGAAATGCTTTAAACATTTATTGATATTTTTGCATGATTTTTAGAGAAGCCTTTTTGTAACAAGCCTGAAAACAGTGCTTCATAATATGGACCATTTTGTAGACTGGGAGATTAAAATACAAATATATATAAAAGAAGATTTTCTTTGCAAAACGGTATATTTGAAGTCATACAGCACAGTTCCTCACCAAATCATACAGGCATCTTAAAACTATACTCTTTTCCTTTTGATTTGACCCTTCCTTGATCAACTACATTGACAGAAGCAATGTAGCATTTTATTTTCTTTATCAAATACTCTGTGAGAGCTCCTGCTTTGCTTAGAGAGACAGGTAGAAATCTGTATATAACAACCTAAAATATAAAAAAAAACATTTTCCACAGCAAAATGAATACACAATTCAAAGGAATCATTTTGTCAGGTTGACCTAAGACTGTTACAAAGCAGAAGAGCTAACAGTACTAAAAAAGACATGTTTCCAAAAATATGACACAAGATTGACATTGAAGTGTGAAGTGAGGTAAATCTGATCCAATAACAAGCACACCCTCTTTTTCAATTTCGACCAAACACACTAAAATATTATTTTTGCCATAAGCTATTGTACAAACATTAGATTTCTTTCTTAAGAGTGAGCTGAGAAAGCATTTAAAATAGCATTTGTAAGAAATGAGCTTCTGCAGTCCCTGCTTAGACAGGACTATTTTTGAGAGATAAATTAGCTTATGCAATAAAAGCTCCCTGCACACCCACAAAGGAGCCCAGGGACACAGTGCTTGGGGGAGAGTACAAAGAATACCTTGTACAGCTAGTCAAATGCCCATCAAAGGCCCATTTCCTCAAGCCTAGAGAGCTACAGTGGTACAGTGGCAGGCAGGAACCCAAACTATGGATTCACAGTGAATGGATGCTCTCCAGGACAGTCCCAGGAGAGCCTCAGACCCAAATCTGAAGCCCATCAAAATGAGTCACTGCAAAAAACTCTCCAGATCACCTGTCAGACTAAGAGGATTGCTGCCAATAATGGCAATGATGACAAAAAATGGCATGTTATTGGATGTTACAGGGAGAAAGCAAATATGGAGAAGAGGATGGATTGAGGTGACTTGGAGAAGAAAAAACATGGGAAAATGAGAGGTAAGGGACAAAAAAGGCCAGTGCATGTGTATACCTTTTAGGTAGTTATAGTTGCCTGATTATGCCCTGTGCCTAAACATCTCAATCTGTCCTGTCTTCTTATCAATTACTTTTTAACCTTCTGTTGGGTGAGGGACACTGTTCCTCATGTATGGAGGTGAAAACATAATACAGGTAAGATAGTTTATGTAATTTGCATCTTACATACAAGCATACCAAAATTCTTCATGTAATTTGATGAATGTATTTGAATTCCTGTTTTATACAAAATCTGTATGTAGAAAAAGGTTGAAACCTATTAAAAGTAGTTATAACAATGTGGTAAGAAATTCTCTGTATTTTAAAATTGTAAATATTAAAATTTACATTGAATCAAAGTTATATTTCAAAGAAGTGTAGTCCACATTCCTCCAAACATGAACAGAAATATGCGTTAGAATTTTATTTTAACCTCATAAATCTTTTTAAAATTAAGCCTTACCTTTCTTTTCACAAACTTGTCCCAGTAGTTATTTGGAAAAGACCTGAAAAACACAGATAAACAAGATTAAATTTTAGACAACTAGATACTGATTCTGTTTCTAAGAGTCTCTGTGGTGGCTATCACCAGTTAGTCACTTGTGAACCCCATGGAGTGAGAGTTGCCAAATGGTGTTCAGCCTACCATGTAAATGTGAGAAGCACAACAGAGCCAAAGCCTGCAGACAGGATTCTAGAGCATCTACATCCCACACAGTCCCACCAGGCAGAGAAACAGAAATTTAAATATGTGATGCAAAGCACAGCTCACTCTGGAACTGACAGCAATGCACAACCATCATCACTGTCCTTGCCAAAACAAATCCATCCTGTTTCTTTTTTCTTTTATGAAGAGAAATAATTTAAAGGCAAAAGTTTGGGAATGCATAAGATTAAACAGTAATATTAAAAATTATAGTAAACATTAGCCTTGCAAGTGCCTGAAAATTTTGTATATCCTTGCTAGAAATATATCTCTAATAATTGTTTATTTCAGACAAGATGGATGATAAGTATGTAATTGTGGAAATAGAGGAACAATTAATTACTTGCAGGGCTATAATGAGACAGATTAAGTAAAAACTCACTGTGTGTTGATTACAAGTCTATCCCACTGTCCCTTAATATCATCTTCTGATGGTTGCTCAGTTATATATAGCCCATCAAATTCCAATTTCCTTGCCACTTCCTTTTCTCTCTTAAAAATAACCAGTGGAACCTGCAATTGAAAGAAAATACAGGAATTATGTAAAATGCACTGATAAGTCTGCAAACTTTAAGAAAAGCTATATCAAAACTGAAGAAGGACAGCACTTGAAAAAATAAAAAATAATTAAAAGACTTAACAATTCCCCCGAATACAGATAAGGTATTAACACACTAGGATCAGGTCATTCAGAATCATTAAATTTCAGTGTACTAAACAGTTGTAAAAAGATGGTCAAAACACCTGAAGAGGGATCCTTCAAATAAAAACAGTTTTTTAGTGCTGTGAAAGGATTAGAGGAAGTCAAGTGAAAGAGAGCTAAAATACTTTTTTTTAATTCTTAGAAATTCTCATTCCAAATACTATTTTGGGGTGACATTTTTGGATTTCATTTTGATACCTAAAGATGTTAGAGGCTTCTTCTATTTGTTAAAGAATTTTTGGGGTTTCACAGTGGGAAACAAAGTGTTTTGCTGCAAAGAACAAAGACTGTAAGCAACAAAAAAAGAGTTGTCAGCAGCTGAGACACCTAGCCAGGCTTTACTCTCTTTTTGCCTTTAAACTCTCTTTCATCAGCTGGATGGGTTCCAAAAGTACATTTCAAGAAGACAGATGTAAATATTGGTCCAAATTAAGTAGATTTTTCGAGGAAATCTGTTACCAAAAAAAAGTAAACTCTACTCTTTCCTGGAACAATTTCACAGGTCCCCAAAACGCACCCGCCTTGCATTACCCACCTTGACTGCAATAGTAGTCAAAAGTGGACATGAGTATACTGAAACAGTTATAATGAAAACCAAGACTACTTAAGCAACATGGTGATTAAATTAGATGCAATAAAAAAGAGTTCCAACACTATTTTCAGACAGTTAAATGACAAAAATGTAATGGATTTTATGCTAAGCAATATTTAGAAGCAAACCTACCACACACAGGTCTGCAGTTCAGAAGCTTTTGGACTTAAAGATACCCCAAATAGAGACTGAAACCATATTTGGACCATATTTTGGGTTCAGAATTGGAAAAGCAATTAATTAAAATAAATATTGATAACAATGTTTCTCCCTTCTAGTCAAAAAATAAATATTCAAAATAAGAAGTTGCCTAAAAAGTCATAGTAAAAACAAACAAAAAAAGTATGAGTTGGGAAAAGAAAACATCCCAAAACCCAGAAACTTAAGCTTTCATGCTGCATGGCAACCAATGCAAAAAAAAAAATTGGTTAGATATCTATTGACCTATGGGGATACTTAGAGATGAAAATCAACATTAAATGTAGTACTATGATGAACATTTCCTTGAGTTACAAATTCAGATTGTGTCTTTTAGCATAGAAAAAAATTATTAGCCATTAAAAGAGGAAAAGAAAAATATTAAGGACCACATAGACCTTAATAAAGATATAAGGATAAGTGAGCAGCTGGGTCATATCAAGGGTCCATTTAATTTAGCATTATCCTGCACTTTGACTTTTGGCTTTTGCCCTGGAAATGTTTAAAAATGGGGGAAGTACATGTCAGATATACTTCTCCCAGCTCCAGAGATTAATGACATTTGGTTTCCTTAAACCACAATCATCATTTCACCAATGGAAGTGACATCTTTAGCATTCACATCCCTAACAGAGATCTTCTCCAAGATATTCCTTTAAAAGTTGCTTAGACTCCTGCCAAAACACTACCAGCAGTGTGTGTGTATGAACAGCAGGCATTTTATAGAGTCACAATAGGCAGCAGCAGTAGTCCAAAATGCTGCATTCTCTTCAAATGATCTGACAGAGTAGCAATGCAGCAGCTAAACCTGTCATCTGCTTCACGTGCATTCACACCTTGTCTTTGGCAGTCACGAGCAGCTTCTGAAGGTTACTGTTGTAAATGTCTGACTGACAGCAACTCAGACTCTGGCCTACAGCTTCCTGAATAGACACATCACCTAACATACACCTTCTGTAACAAAACAGATTTCTTTACATGGTGCCCCAACAGACTGATAATTTTTCTCTTACTTTCAAACAAAAAGAGATAATTTTTTCTCTTACTTTCAAACAATAATACCCTATGATGCAGAAGAATGAGATGACTGTGTGTAGGATGGCCAGAATCCTCAGTGTGGGCTCCATGTAGCCACTGCTTTCTTCCAAGACATAATGCACTGCAATGACCCTCTCATCATCATCATCACTTTCCAGGATGTTCAACTTGGTATTTTCACCATCAGACACCACAGGAAGTTCCTTTTCTTCTGTCACAGCAGATGTGGAGACCTGTTTTAAAACACTTAATATTGCAGCTGTATTCCTTTGATAGGAGCTTTACAACACTACAAGCTAAGTTGTTGGGCTGAAAAGATGATACCAAGGACAATATAACTGTAAAGAAATTTTAAAGAAAGAAATTTTTTTTTACATAACAATGTCCACAAAGAATACCTCAGCAAGACCTTTTCATCTTGTTGCACCAATCTGTGATATGTACTTTATCTATCCCTTTTTTTCACTGTATGTCCGTGTTACCAAATTTGGTCCGTGATGAATTTTATAGTTTAAAATTCAAGAAAGGGCACAGCCCTCTTAGAAGAAACCCTCTGACAGTAGTCTTTATCACCATGGCTCTCTGCCAAAATTATTTCAGTCCGAGGACTCTAGAGTTGCAAGATACTTTAGGCAGCTTAAAATTATGTGACTCCTGGTTGTACATACCTTTTCAGGAGAGCACAATGGCACAAGAAAACATCTCAACTGACATGGATTAGTTTAAGTTACCTACGAAGGCTCAGCTTGGCTGGTTCACTGTACTGGGAAACTGAGCATCTGAGGCAATGTGTTCCTCTCAGCCTACTGCCCTTGTCCCAGTACAATAGTCTGTCAATAGCTATTTGTGTACTGGAAGTCTATTTTTACTTCACACAAACGTTTCAGCTGTCACCATGTTACATTTCTGAAGTGGTAAGATGAACCAGGTATTTAACCTGTTAGGCTAGGCAGTTTTACCATAGCATATTGACTACAAAACCCAGATGTTTTCCAGTGTGCAACTTGAAAAGTAATATTTTTAGAAATTTACCTTATAGAAAAGAAGGATAAAGTTGATGGCAAAGGCAACAAATAATGCCAACATCCTCATGTTGTAAAAGTTTCGTGCAAAATAATTCTGAAAAGAGAACAGAACATAAATATATACTATGCCTAATAAAGATTCAACCATCATTAATAAATTGGTGTTGAGATGGTTTTTTTATCCCCTCACAGAACTTTTTAATAGAATTATAAATATTTTTTAAAAAACCAAACCAAAAAACATATTGAGTGATATTCAAGTTCTCTCCTACTCCTCATGTGCAATAATGAATAAAGGATCTTTTGTTTCACTCCATTCACAAAGGATGAAGGATTTCTAGTTGTCTCTTGTATCTTTTTCATTGTCCTCTCTATACAATTGGAGACTACACAGAGATTTCACAATACAAAAATAACGTAATAATACAGAAGTCTCTATCTTCCCTATAGTTCAACATTCATACAGATAACAAATTGCTTCTTTTACCAAAAAATAAACAACCCTGCATGTAAGTTTATCTTTAATATTTTCTATTCCAAAATCAACTGCATTTTTACCAGGCCAGAAAAATTCATGTGCCACCTGAGTACCATGAGTAGAAAGCTTTTCTGACATTTTGATGCCATCAAAAGAACTGCAGAAACATACTTTTTCCCTTCCTGACAACTCACAAACCTTTACAGCACACATTTTGAGTGCTATAACACTCCAACAGGAATTCTGCCATTTTTCTGCCCTAATCATAGATGACTATTAGCGAAATATAAAATGAGACTATTAGAACAAAATAAGCTAAATTCACATGATTGCAATGTGACTGGACGAAAAATGTATCTCAGTTCAAAAGCCAAATTTAAACATTCAATTTCTTAATAAGATTTTGACTGCAGTTTTGTAGTTTTGCTATGTTCTCATGCTAGAAACAGGCCATCTGTACACAATTATAGGCTATATACATAGTACAAGTGTATTTCTTTTTGCTTTGCATTTCACTCTAGCCTCAGAGAATATGAATGGAATATCCTAGCTAATAAAAGCATACATTTTAAGGAGTTATGGAGCAAATATTACATGATATTTTACTAAGAGACTCTCAGATGCAGTTTTACATTTTCATTAAGTCTTATTTTCTACAGGTTTTGAAAAGCTTGACAAATACTAACTTGCTATTTCACAAAAAAAAAAAAATCTTTAACATCCTTTCTTATTCGCTTCAGACTATGCATTGTATCTTAGTTGATTATTTTTATAGGACAGCTTAGAATTTCCCAAAAGTGTCTCTCAAGGAAGGAGAAATACTACTATCTCACTAGGTGCTGTAAAAATTTAGGAATTTTACTCCCAGAAAAAATGGATGATGAAAAATGGATGTTTTACAATGATGCACAGGCATTTCTGAATGTCTAGGTTTGGGGCAGTAACTGTCTTCCTAAGAATCAATATCTTGCATACTAAGTGATTTGTGTATTTCTTTTCTCTAACATTCCCATTAAACCATTGCTTTCATGTCCTTTTTATGGAACAATGGTGGATAGAAAAGTGAGGTCCAGCAGATGCTATTTGTCTTTACATTGACAGAATATGGTGGTACACGTGTCTGCCAACAGCTAAACACATAAGCTAGAAAACAGCTTACAAGAAGTTTCTGCTGGTATGCAATGATATTCTTCCAGAAAACTGATTCCTGGACTTCTGGCTCTCCATATCTGTGCGTATGCAGTTGTCTTAATTTCTGTTTCCCTTTGTCTTCCTTGGTTTTCTCTTCTTTTTCTCCATCTTCTCCTCTTAGGATACAAATGAAGGCAAAATAATATGTCAAATTAATAAAATTGCTAAATTAAAAGCACATCCTGAAATAGGATATTGAATCTTTTAATGAGGCTCAAGTACCCATGACTCATGCAATTCATGCACATGACAAATATCAGTCCAAAGTGCTGGCAAAGGTGACAGTCAGGTTAAGGCTACAGATGAACTTACTGGTTTGGCACCCTGAAGTGGGAATGCTAGCTGGTAGAGGCAGGTAATTAAAATCTGCCACTCTTGCAATCAGAGGCTCTTCATGACTGTGCAGCTGATTCTTGCAGTGACAAAATGTCTGTAAGCTGACAGCTCTATGTCTGCACGAGTGCCTACATGTTTAAGTGCTCCCCTCCAACCTCATGCACTTAAACATTCTAGTTCCCACAAAGGCTGCAGAAATCTTGGGCTCTTCTGGCACTTACAAGTCAAATACCAAGTTTTAAATTCTGCATTTCTGCCCACCTGATGAAGTCACAAGTACCTATTCCAGGAGGAGATGAAGTAAGATTTTGTTAGCATCTGGTGTGTGGGTATGACCATGCTGTCTCACTAGAGAAAGCCAGAGTTCATGGGCTGCCTTCTCCAAACACATGATCTAAAGAACTGTGAATTGTCTTAGAAGTTAATTTGAACTGTCAGCATAATAGATGAAAAGATCACAGGAGTCCATTTGAAACAAAAACAGAGTGAGAGGCAACTTCTAAATTACATTATTTATTTCTCTGTTCCTATCTACAAACAGAATGACTGATGTCCAAAGCTGGCTCCTCTTCGGAGAAGACATTCGATTAACTTTCACTTGAAAGTTTGTCATGTAAGGAGTAGCTTCAGGGCAGCCAATAGTGCCAGGAACTGTACTCCTGGCAGAGAAAACAGCTATTACTGCAACTCACACAGTCAAGCAGGGCAATCAACAGTGAAAGACCTTCAAAAGTCAGGAAGACAAAGTTGTAGTGGCCAAGTTAGAAATTTGCTGAACTGATTGAGAACAGTTTTTGTCATGGACAAGTGCTTGTCATCCCAGAAGATCAGTAATCATTAGAGTTTGAGACTAAGAGATCTCCTCAGAATTTTGACAGTGATAAATCAGCTGCAGAAACTGTACACAAAAATGAACATGTATCAGGAACCATAAAAGACAGGGATGGAGATCCACAGTTTGTACTGGTTACAACCAAGCACTGTATTTTGCTTTCCATTTTTATTATTCTGAGCTAATGGCATTAACATTACATTTTAATGTCTTAGAAGGGTTTAAATTACCATTGATCAAATCTCTTCTTAAAGATGTGAGAGTACTCTAATTCATTAAAATTGTACTGCAATATTAAGATTTGTAAAATGCAAATAATTCAAAACATGCCATAGCAAATGGAAGAGGGTAAAGCAGATTCAATTTCTATCACTGATGGATAGCAGGCATTTGGAACTAAGATGCTCTTACAAAGTTTTCAAGGAATTTTTTTCTAGCTTTAAGATTTGCCAAGAAAAAAAATTAATCAATTAAGCACATTCTAAAAGAAATTAAATGGACGTTACAAAGGATGCTTCTGGGAAGAGATAAATTCATAGAATCAGAGTGGTGCTTATTACAAGGCATTTCCTTGCAAACGTGCACAGATAAGGACTGTCAAAAAAAAACCCCAACCTAATTGAAGGTGAACAGACAGAAAATTAAAGGCAAAGAAGTACAAATGAACCTGAGTTCTTTTTAGTAAAGCAAAGCACTTTTTTTATTTATAGGAGGTTAAAGTATTACATACTCAGCTTTCTCAGGTTCTGATTTTGTTTCTTCTTTCTCTTCTTTTTCATCTTCTTTCACCTTCTCCTACAGAAAACCAGGATTAAAACTGTGTGTTAACATTACTATATAGTACAGAGATAGTTAAAAGAATACCCAGAATGCAGAATGTTAGGGGTCTTTTTTTTGTTAAATACTGGAAAATCTGAAGAAAGACAATAATTCAATTTACAATAATGAAGATAGGCAAATTAACACTGAATTAAAAGCAATCCAAAACACCATGTACTTAGAAGAGGCTGTGGAAATTCAGGTTTGTAACATCAGAAATAGTAAACACCAGTAATTATACATGTAAATTAGGTTAATTTACTTGTAATTATACAAGTAAATTACACATTTTAAAAAAAGGTCAGAAAACCCAGAAAAACGAAGATGCAAGGACTATTTAAAGACTACATTTAAGACATGAAAGAGATAAATATATATCAGAAACAGAAGATATGATTACCTGGATTTTTTCCTGTACCTCGGGCATTGGGGCTAAGGAGGGAGTGCTCAGTAAATCACTCAAACCAGCATTTGGATTGTGAGGGATCAATTTATACTGTCCACCTTCTCGTTTCAAATCCAAACCAAATATGTCAGAGAGCAGATCACTCTCTTCTGTTAAAGTCTGCAGATCCGTCAAGTCCTCTGCAGGCAATGCAGCTTCTGTTGGTTTCCTCTCCCCTTCTTCTTCCTCCCCACGCACCTCATCCTGAGTGGGATCTGGCATATTAGCCAGCAGTTCAGCCACCTTGATTTTCTTGGCTCCTTCCACAAGGCTTCCTCCCAGCAGCAAACTGCAGATGATGCGAAAAAAGCCCCGGACAACACTACAAGCAAAATGTAGTAATCCCATCAAAATGCTCCAGTAGGAAGAAAACAAAGCCATGACCATGTCCTTCATGGTCATTTTCTTCACTTTTTTCATTTGTTTCTTTAGACTCTTCATGCTGAGCATTTTCATAAGAGTCATTAAATTATACTTGAGAGCTACTAAAGCTGACTTCATGGTCACGAGAGAGAAGAAACCCATTCTTGGATCTTCTTCCTCAGGATTATCTTTCTCATTCTCCTCTTTATTAGCTGACCTTTCGTTCAGATCTGACTCGGAGATCTGGGCAGCCAGCTGCATTTCAAAGATGGTATCCTCACAGAAGTTGACAAAAAGCTCCATCTTTTCTTTCTCCCCACCTTCATTTACAACATCAAATATAAACTGTCTCTTTGACTCCTTCACCTGCGGTTTTTCCCACTGAGTCCGACTTGACTCACTTATTTCAAAATAAACTCGCTCGATGCGCTTTGCGCTGCCCATGATTTCTATACGCCCCAGGAAAGGCTGGAAGTAATTCAGCACGCTCTCTGAGAGCTCAAGGAAAGTTTGCAAGCGTGTATCATGGGGCATGTGCTCTGACAGGTTGGTCAGGAGAACAGCAACATTGAAACCAATGTCTTTTGCCGGCTCATGAAATCGTTTCACAAACTCCTCGTAGTCCAAAGTCTCGTTTTCATCTGTTTCAGCACATGACAGCAGAAACTCAGTTTCAGACTGAGTGTAGTGCTTATGGCTTTCCATTGCCCTGTGAAAATCCCTTTTCGAAATTATCCCTTTACCATCAGGGTCATATTCCTTGAATGCATCAGAAGAAGTCAAATCTTTCAATTTTAAGAACATATCAAAAAACTTCAGAATCATCTCCACATTGTTCGACGATTCCACAAGCATATCGACCATCTGCTTTCCAATAGTTCCATTCACAACATTACCTAGAGGTGATGACAGGATATTAGAGAGAATGTCAGCAAATATTCTTGCAAATAAAAGTGAATTATAATGATTAGTGAAGCAATTAAAGAGTGAGAATGATAAATTATTCAAGTGGATAACACACTTATATGAGAAAGCTAACTATGAAATCTGAAGTCTTTCACTATTAGCTTTATCCTAAGACTTGGAAAAAATGTAAGTGACAAAGTATTTGCCATTACAGAAAGGAAGAATTAACAAGGCCTGTAGAAAGAGAACATACATTTAATAAAAGTGGGGTAGCATATAATAAATTTCACTACAGTGGAGCACAGACAGATCTAGTGTCACTAGCTCACTATCATCTAGATGAGCAGATCAGCAGGCTCTTTACAGAGCATAGCCTAAAGAATTTACTTTAGCTTCACATGAACCTTCTATGAGCCTAAAGCCTTGGGAATCATAATTTCAGACCTTGAACATAGTTACTAGATTAATGAACCTGTTCTTTATGGATAAGGTCATTACCAAAATAAATGCAATATATTAAGGTTGTTAATAAAATGACTGACAATGGTTTTGTCCCCAGAACTCAGGATTTCAACTTATATAGTAAAAGCCTTTTCATCTAACCCAAAAGATAAGTCAAGCTCATCAAAAAGAAATATAAAATTTCTGCTCACTCTGGATTTTATAAAGTTCTGGCATTAAGAATTAATGTAACATATGTCAACTACCCCACCAAAATCTCCTATTCGCTTTCAGTCCTGAAAGATCTTCTCACAATTGAGACAGGAAAGTTAAAAGTGCAAAGAAATTTAGAGCATTATCTCTCAAATTAAGAAAATTACAAAGGTAAAAACTTTGCTAGAACAACTGCAAAAGAGATTTCACATTTTTACTACCTTCCAGCATAGACAGCAACATGACAACCATATCTTTCTGAAGATCCATTAATTCCTTCAAGAGTTCAATTTGACTGGAATCCTAAATAACAAAGACAGTATATAAGTATAAATCATATATTGATTTATTTGATATTGATTTATTTATGTGCATGCTTATTTCACCTTATAAAAAGCAGACTTAGAAATTAAGAAGCTAGAAGTTTTAAAAATGGTAATACAGTAGAAGTATACTTAATTGCTTAACTCCTCCCAGTATATTTACACCATCATCTGTTTGGAAAGAGTAATTTAATAAAGACAAAATTGAATGTGATAAAAGCAATAACTAGGTACATCAAGGTCACAGACAATGCTTCTGTAATGTTTCCTGACAGCTAAAATATTGTCAATTTTGGTGTAATCAAGTCTACAGCTTTGGAAAATTGTATAAACAGCAGTAGCACATAGAGCTCAAATTATGACATGATTCAAAAGGAGCAATTTCATTACAGACCACTGAACGTTTGGAGAGAGAAAGAAAAGTTAAAATAATATGCTAATTTATTTATTAATAAAGTTCCATTAGTAAATCCTTAGACATGCATTAAATTGATTTTTTTTAGCCACCTCTTATCTCATTGGGTTTACCGAGTTTACTATGTTGCTTGCCTGGAGTCTATCTGGATACAATTATTCAACTACTTAATTTCTTCCTCAGTGATAGACTGTTGCATCATGCCATTGATAACAAATACTGAGCAGTGCTGTCTTGAGTGGGTGGTACAACAAACTCAAGGTACTTTATGGCTGTGGCAGGATGCTTTGCCCTGATAAAGCCCATCTGCTTGCCTGGATCAGGAGACACAGCATCTGTGGTGAGCTACTGGTGGCACCACAGTGGGATCTTTTAGGGTTGAGTATGCTGAAAGGCCTGGCTTTCCACCTTTAAACACACATCTGTCCCTTTGAAGTCAGACTTGACAGATAAGCTGCTAACCTGACCTAGAGCCCTGTGACTGCCAGCCAATTTCCACTACAGAAACCCCAGGCCAGTTTCATACAGTTAGATTCTACCATAAACTTGAAGTATATGGCATTTCTCCCGTGGATTTGGGACACCTCTCCACAGTTATTTCCCAAGGATTGAGAGAAAGAGGAAGAAGTACACCACAAAAAGGAGTGTGGTGAGATTCATCAGCCTCTAGGTAATGTTTCTTCTGCTAGATTGCATGTAATTGCTTTAACAGAATTGCTTTCACATAGTGTGCTTTGACATTTATTGTTATACTTGACCAGGGATTTCAGCTTCACCTCTGTAATTCCTTAAATTTAAACTGTTAACAGAATCTGAAGCTAAAGAAGGGTTTACTTTCATTTAAAGCCCTTTCTGTGAAGGAGTTTAAATGCAAAAAGGAGTTCTTTCTGTTCTTCAGACTCAAATAAAAGATTTGTATAATAAACTTTGCCTAAAGCATTCACTCCACTCTCAACAATAATAATTTGGATTTTGCTTTGAAAAGGGCATAATTTTTAATTGATTTGCCCTGTAAGTTTTCATTACAAAACTTTAACTACAAAAGTTATTTACAGCCCAGATGATCTTTTTTTTATTTGGACTAAATACTTTCTTTTCCTGCCTTAGATTCTTAAGTAGTATTACCATTATCTCATTGTTATTTCCTGGTAGAGAATACAGAGAATTAAAATGCAAAAAAAAACCAACCAAACAAAAAAAATCAAAAACCACAAAATCCAAACAAAACAGTGATTTAATTTTGCTCCTGTTAAAATCTTGCTTCAAATGTTCTCCAAAAGTGCTGTGGAAACTTAGGACTGAAAACAAAACCCAAGTATTAGCCTAGGCAGGCCCCTCTTAGAGACAAAAGCTATACGGCAACTCCTTATAGCTCCCCTTAGTCACACTCAACACTTTTAAAAATTGTTATTTTAACAGAATCTGAAAAACTTATTAATCTATTGTTGTAATAAATATTAACTAACAAAAGAGCCCATGTCTATTCTGGTATTTCTTGCTGGGCCCCATAAAGAGTTGCCAAAAGCCAAAAGCTCGATCTCCAAGCAAAAGAAAGACACCATCACTATTTATAGTGATGCATTTGGAAAGATACACTGAGAGTAGACTGTGTTTCTGTCATTGCACAGAACATCATGACTAAGTCCACACTCCTGTTGTGCAAAGCTGCTGGAGCTATCTTTGAAGCAGTGGGATGAGCATTGTTATTTTCTAGATTCAGTAATCAAAGATGCTGTGAAGCCACTCTGGGCACAGCTGAGACTATAAACTTGTCATTACTGTAAATGCAAATCTTGCCAATAGCCACATTGTATTTTATAATCAATACAAAGCTGCCATGTGTTTGACTCACTGTCAGTAACTACTTAAATACCTCTTCCCAGTTTGCTTTAGTGGAACATGAAGAAAGCACAACAGCCTTCACCATGGCCTACCCTAATACTAACTATTTAAAAATTCTTAAAATAAAAAAGATGTTTCAAAACCAGAATGGTATTTACAGGCACTTTTAAATGCACTTCAGCAGAAATGCAATGCACTTCTCTTGAAAATCAGGTTTGACTGTGATGCCATTTGTGGGAAGAAGATTTCTATTTGGCCATAAAGTATAAGAAGTGGATGTGTAGCACAAAGTCCACAAGTGTAAGCAAGCAGTCTACTTTCATGCATCAAGTTCAAAGGGCAGGTAGAAAAATAATCTGAGCAAGACTACTTTAATTTATGCAAAGAATACTTACATGGACACCTTTGGAGCCAAATAAGGAAATCTAAAACCTCAGAGACTTCAGAGCTGTATTTGTTAACAATAACACTTTCACAAGCATATGACATTTTTCTCTAAAAATGCCCAATTATGTAAAAAATTAGCATCAGCGCATTCTAATAAAATGTGTAATTCTTTTAAAAATTTAAGAAATTGAAAATGCACTGCTTAAGGATAGGATTCCTCACACCTAATTTTCATACTTCAAATAACTGTCTGTGTCAGTCCCCCTCAGTAATTCTACAGCTTATGAAACAAGTACTCACATGCAAAAGAGATTCACCCATTATAAGGTCTGAGTACTCTACTAAGAGTGAAAAGGGTTTAGATGCAGACCTGTGTTGAACTAGGGTTTAATAATGATGAACTAGTGCTCAGTGCAGGAGACATCAGCAAACATGATGGGTTCCACATAAAAGGAAACTGCAGAAAACGCTGTGAGAGAATTTTGGTCTAAAAGACCAGAACTGAGAGTTCTTTCTGAATATCAGTGATATGCTTTGTCTGCAGTTTGATCTGCTTTGTACCTCTGCCAGCGATGCAATTACAAGCCTGCTACTCACACCTGCTCGAGTTTTGCAATTTATTCCCTCAATTTCATTGTATTCTATCATCTCTGTCTTTCGTTTTTCCTACCAACTTTTGTTATTAATGACTCAAACATATTAGCATTTGTTTTTCTGTTACAAAAATGCTAGTGACTTACAAAGGAAAAAAGTAAAACAGAAAGATACCTGAGACAGCTTCATCTGCATGTGGGCAAACACATGAAGGAAACCAACTACAGCATCCCACAGCCTGCTGTGTGCCAGACTTTGCTGATTCCCAGTGCACGGCCCCTTTTGTTAAGGCAACAAACAAACAAAAAAGAAAACCAAAGTTTGTTTGCAAGAAATTCAACAAAAACAGGAAAAAGTAAAAATAAGTGCATAGCTTGGGGTTGTCCCTTAGAAATTGCTGTGAGCTATTAAACAGATCTAGAATTATGTATTTAATTAGACCACTGACTTGTAAACAATGCCTACTCCTAATAACCACTCTGCCTGTTTTAGCCAAGTCTTAATATACTAATATAATAACCCCAAAGTGTGCATCTGCTTGCAACTTTAAACAATAAATGGTACAAATCTTCAAGTTGTTTCTTCCTTCTTCTGTAAATTAGGAAAAGCCTTAGAGATGGTTAATGCAAAATTCACATGAAGGATTAGAGAATCAGTTTCCTGATTTTTTTTCCCCCATCATATTGCAGAGCACAGTGCTAAAAAAAACACTTAAAGAAAATCCTAACTTCTGAAAAACAGGACCACAAAAGCTTTTTAAGCCTCAAAGGATAACAAATAAAATCTCTACCAGATAAAAACACTACTTGTAACTTGAGAAATATGTATACATTAAATATATTTAAACAAATGCATATAAGTCACCTCTTCTCATTTTCATTCAATGCTATTCTATCATATTTCATCCTCATGAACTATAACATACTATTTTCATAATAATTTTTTTCATCTGAATGACACCAATGTAATAGACACCTAACAGTCTAATGAGATCTTCTCTAACCTACTTATTATATGCAGAATCCTAGTATTTTCAACTTATTTACACAAGCAATTAATACAGAAATAAACTGACACTGAATTCTTTAGATATCCTGGAAGAACTGCTATATTTCTATTTTAACAGAGTTGATCCCAATATCATTTATTCCTGCATTCACCTCAAGTGCATCTCTACAATTCTCAAATATAAAGTGTGAATTCACCATTTCAAACACAGCATTGATGCCTTAACACAATCTAATTCCTGACAGGAAATACTATCTAATGTTATATTGACTAAATAGCAGCCATGATCTGCACTGAAATTAATTTTCTCAGTGGATTAAAGGTAAAAGCCTCAGCAGTCAAAATGTTAATAAATTTAATAAATTTCAAGTCTAAGTTTTAATAAATTAATAAAATTGCAAAAGAGTAGTGACAGATGTCACTACAAATATACATATATTTGAACATTTTGCTTCAGATATAAACAAATACACTAAAATAATGTTGAAGAAGAAATGCATCTATATTATATTTCTATGTTATGTCTAGCTACTTTATATTTTCATGCCAAAGGTATGATGAATTTTCTTTCAATTTCACAGAATTCTAATGAGATTAATTTACCTGGATATACTCTGTGAGAGTATTGAAAACTTGTTTTGCAACCTGGATGGCTTTGGAAAAATTTCGTTGTCCTTGTTCATCAATAACATCCTTCCCAGAATAATACCAATAGAAATCACTGATGGATTCCTAAAGAAAAAAACAGTTGTGAGAAGCACAAAGAGATTTTGTGGCCAAACTGGCTCTAACTGGATATTCATCAATATAAGAAAAAGCATATTTGACAGTTCCAATTCTGAAAATTATTTAGTTTATAAAGACTTTAAATGAACCACCCAGTGATTCTCAAGTATTACTTCAAGAATTGTAGTTTCATCTCAAGGGAATCAATAAGAAAACAAATACAAGGAAAGAAATAACTTAATTACCTCACAGCAAACCTCAAAAAAAAAAAATTAAAAATTAGATGAGTTGGTCTCTGATCTTAGAAATACAACCACCTGCATTATGAAAAGGAGTGCTCAGTAGTACTGCCAGGCTGCACGCTGTTCATTAAACAATGTCTCTTTATATTTTGTGCTTGACACCTAGTCAATAGTGGGAGCAAATCTTGCTTTGCGTGCACAATCCCTCTCTCCATCTTCCCCAAAGGCGAGCTTATTAAATTTTCAACAAAGTAAGCAATGGAATGAAAATCATTGTATTGTCTCTACAACTTCTACAGAACACGTAAAGATGGAAAGCAATGTTGATAGCAGTAAATAAAAAAAAGAAAAAGAATTTTCAAAGTCTGGAATTTTCAGAGCAAATAAGTGAATCACTAAAAAGAACTTAACTAGATAAATAGGGTTGTTTTTAAAAAACCACAACATAATATACTATCACATGCAGTGATTTTCAGAAAGAAGAAAATTAGAGCTAAAAATTAGAACATTTATCACAAAATTTGTTTTCACCCCATTCACATGCTGCAATCTGGAAACAAAGTATATTTTTTTCATTACTTTCAACTGTCTTGTGAAATGTTTTCATATTAAAAGCATTTGGGAGATAATTAAAAAATAGACGATCGAAAGAATTTTATTCCAGCCTTCTGCAGTTTTTTTCCTTTTGCCTTTTTTTTCCCTCCTTAGAAAATGTGCAGTTCTTATGCTTCACTCCACTCCAGCACGTGAGCATTCATTCACAGAGCAGCCAGTTCTCAGCCTCAATCAGAATATGGATGACAAGGCAGCTGAATCTGAACTTGAGCAATACAAAATGCCTCTCACTCACGGGGTAGTTTCAGTCAACACCTGGCTACCTGTGCTCAAGGACATACTGAGTGTGCCCCCACCTCCTGCTGCTCTCCTTGGATAACAGCCTCCATCACCCTCCTGTGGGTAAAGGCTGAAACCATTTCACATGTATGTCACCTTTGACTCACCCAGTACGAATTAAAAATTCTTAAAGAAAGGCAACCACCAGAGAATTTCAGCCTTTCTCGACAGCTTGGGCTACAGGGACCAGAATAAGCATGATGACAAATAAATGCAATCCTCCAATCAAACTTGTATAGAAGTAAGTCATACTTTCATCTACTGACTTAGTATATAAATTACTTACCTGAACTCTCAATAAGTAATCCACAGTAGAAATTATAATATTAACAGTTGTGTTGTTACCAGTCTGAGTTCTCAGGTAATTCTGAAAATCTAAAAATTTAAATAGAAATTTAATTTAAATTTATTTAATTTTTAAAACTACTTCTGAAAATTAATTTGATTTATGATGATCTAGAAAAGTTTACCTTATAGGTATGGATTGGTCTTCTTCTCTTTCTTTGTTTTATGGGTGTTTTTTTGTTTGTTTTGTGTATGTGTGTGTGTGTAGGTGTGAATAAACCATTGCGTTTTAACATCTTATTGCAGAGAACACATATCAGCGAACTTCTGAAGCCAGAAACTTGCTGATATATTTCACCTGTAAAACTCTAATGTATTTAGGACTAGAACCTCATCAATATCAATGCAATTATACTTAGAATATATATTTTTAAGTAAAATTAAATCACATAATTATACAAATCCTGATAACTAAGTGAGAAATATGTCTAATGCCTAAAAAGGAAAAATATCCCTTTTTGTCCCATTTCATTGCCTAAGAATGACAGAGAGAACACAGGGAAATAGACAATTATAAAAATAGACCTAAATTATCAATTTTTAATGTGTTCTTTGATATTTAAAAGATATGTTATTTCTCAGAGAAAGGTATTGCATAGATAGGGACTTCATATGCAGTTCTAACTGGTATTAGCAGGAAACAGTGTGCAGCAGAAAGCAGCTGCATGCCAAAGGACAATAAATACAACTTCCTTCTACATTTTCCTCTGAATCTTCCATATCTACAAGTGATAAGTCATGGATATTTTCCTATGGAAATTTAACTTTCCTAGTAGGCCAAGACCCAAAACCCATTGTTTTGGAAACAATTATCTTATCCACAAAATTACAGCTGTTAAAAAACACTGTCAACTTAATTCCACTTAAAAGATTTTCCCTTCGTGTACAGTCTAGCTAGCTATTCTCCCTTTCATAGTATTTTATGAAGCTGCCAAACCTTCAACAACTAAGAGCTGTTATCATCAGTTAGCATCACCTTGATTTGGCTGCCTGGCAGCCTGCCCACAAACCTGAATTGTGTCCTTCACAAAGCAACTGAAGGAAGCGGAAGAGGTCACAGGTGAACTCATCATCCTGCATCACCTTTTCTCCTGTAGAAAGGCCAGATGGAAGCAGGTTATCAGTCTGCCAAGTAACACCCCACAGCCCCTGAAGAAAATCTCCATAATTGATATTAAGAAAGAGAGAAGGGGGAGAAAATTTATAACCACGAATCTATCTGAAGCACCTATGACTTGTGCTTGGCAGATAGTTATTTGGTTATTAAAAAAAATTGAATTACAAAACTTAACTTTTGATTTATAAATATGGCAGCATGAGCTTGGCAACATTTTACAAATAATTCCTGATTTACATTCTTGTTTCACTTCACTGGGCATGGAGGCTGTGTCACATACAAAGGTTAGGGTTGGATCTATTTGGTTCCCATTCATCACAAAAGAAGGTACTTAAAATACAGATTGAGATTCAATCAATAGATTATGAAAATCATCCTCAAAAAAACGATTTGATTTTAAAATATTCTAAAACAACGAATGAAATTTACAGCTATGTGTACTCTCAAGAACCATTTAGACTGAAATATTTGAGGATTTAGTACCTGTCTGCTGCTGACACAAAGTGGACATTTCTCCTTTGACAAAATAAAGCAACAAATTTATAATGAATTAAGACCAAATGCCAAAATGCTTTACTGAACTAGGCCCCTAGTTTTCTGGTAAACATCTAATATCCAAATGAGTAAAGCTTTAAGCCTTCTTTTTTTTCCCCAAAGGAAACAGCATCTTGAAAAAGCCCTCAATTAGCACATCATTATTTCAAGTACATCAATACATACAGTTAACTTAGTACAGGGACATGTGAAGAAGAGAAATAACCATTCACTCAGGAAAACAATCACAACTGAGGAAAATGTAGAACAGCTGATAAAATGACACACAAGGACAACAGTATAGGTATTAAAGCAATAAAGGCCACCTATCAAAAGTAAGAATATTCCCATATAGAACCTTGGGAAAATATTTTTGACTATGTATGCAAAGGCAGTAGTCACAGAAACTTCTACTATTTAAAAATGTACATAATTTGAATCTATAAAAAGCCCTATTTGTAAACAGGAAAAGGAGGGATATTAAAATGTAAGCAAACTGCAAAAGAATTTGAAAGAATTTTTCTTTGAGGGGATATAATTTAGGCTCTACAACTACATGCCAAAATAAGAATTACAGAAAGCCAAATACATGGTGAAGCTGTATCACACATGTAATGCTTGTAGCTTGACTGCTGAGATGGCAATGATTTTATAAAATAATTCATCAGGAAACTTACTTGGAAAAATAAAGCCCATGAAAGGCCCAATTATCTATTTCTTGTGTATTAAGGCACCACTGAATCAATGACATTTGGGAGTAATAAGACTACAGAATAAGTTACAGTTTAATCTTTTTGACTTCTATTTTTCTTTCTCTCTTAGGAAGTAAGATATTCCAGAACAAGAATAAAAACAAATCTCAAGTTAAAATGTTTTACAGACCCTGGCTTTTAGTACAATTACTGGAATTTTTATTAAATAAATTACATTCTTATTACAGGAATGGCATGGAAGAGTCTTTAAATTAGTTCCATTGTAAATAAATCACAACTTGAACATAAGTTATTGTAAAATTCTTCAAAATCAGAAGGTGTTTAGGTGAATCATTGCACAAAAGTTGAAAGGTCTGTTCCTTTAAGAAATTCTTTTACATATTTTAAAATTAAGCAAAAAAGCCCATCTCAAACCATCTGGACACACTAAGACTTACAATGCCTGGTTTACAATTTTTACACCTGATCAAAATCAGACTAGATCCAATGTTGGAATTATCATTTTCAGATTGTACTTACTGACTACAAGCAGTGCCTTACTGGCACGTACAGAATTGAAATGGAGATCCATTTCTTTCTACAAAATTCAAAAGAGCAACCTTTGCTGCTGTGCACACAAATTCATGCCAGTTCACACAAAGATTTGCAAAGAAGGTACTTGCAAACATACAGACTACATATAGTATGATTTAGGCTGTTATGAAAAAAACATACTTTAATTTCTGTTGATATTAGATATATTCTGGCAAATAGGTGCTGAGAAGTTAAAATGCTGCCATTGCTCATGCTGTATGTAAATGGTATGTCGGTACACAGAAAGGCTTTAAGCCTGTAGCTTTTACAAAGCTGGCAGTTTGTGATATACAGGAACAGATGTATCATGTGTAGGAAACAAAAATAAAATTAAATGAAAAATTAAATACATGTGGTTATTTTCATTGAAAGTGCATGTGCCAAAATTCAATGATTCTCTCCCTCTTTCTTGATTTTTTTTTAAAATCTTCAGTGGAAAAGATCTGACATCTATTACTATTCAGAAACATGGAGTCCATAGTACACATTACAGAAATATAAAAATACTTTCAGCTTTCAAAGGGGAACAGGGCCTTTAATGACAGCTGTGAAGAAAGAGCAAATCTGTCCCATGATAAAGCAAGGGAATTTATTCTTATCACAAGATCCAGACAGTACTGGTTTGGACTGTGAACACTGCACATCTTTGACTTCTCAACAATCTAATTCAAGTAATAAATGCACTTATCTCCTCAGTGAGTGAAGTTCTCTGAAGTTATTTAAGTTCCCTTTTAAATGCAAAAACTGATTCAAATACAGTTTTATGAAGGTATAAAACACCTCTCCAATGTGGGCTACAGTGCATTAAACAGAATTTAAGCATCTACTTTAAGTGTGACTAGGTAGGTGAAGGCCAAAAGCATATTTATTAATTCTACATTAATAATGGCTGAAAACAGCCCTGATGTGAACCTACAGTACAGCTAATTATTATGTCACCTGTACTTCTCATATTGGTAGAAGTCCTTTGTAAGCTACTGTCTCATTCTAAAATTGTATTTTATTAAAATAAGGCTTCTGTGAATTTACAGAGAAGTGAAAGAAAGCCATGATAAAATATTAACAATTTGAACATCAAAATAGAGCTTTCCCGAAAAAGGGGGAAAAAAGGTAAAATAATCTAAGCGTAAACTAAACTTTTTAAGTTTTGTACTTCATATAAGTAAAGCAAGTCTTTCCAAAAGAGAAAAACATTGCACTTTCAAGATTTTTGTGACTCAGAGTGAAATGGTAAGGAGTATGAGTGTTAAATGACCAAACCACTGCAAAATAGTAAGTATTTCTATATGTCTTTGATTTTGAACCCCCCCTTTTTGGAAAAGGAAACAGAACAATCAAAACAAAATACATACAGAAGAAACAACATTGAGTACGCCACAAAAACAAGTAAGAAACACATTTGCTGAAGAACCATCAATGTTGTTACCAGTGGGGGTTCCAGGGTTTGGAAAGGGAAGGTAGTACCAGTCAGAGGAATATCAGGACAAGGCACTTACGATGTGGACAGCACAAAGAAACAATTGGAATAGAGCAATAAATTTCACATCCATGTTGACTCAATAAAGGGCTTTCTATCTATTGCTAAGGTTGGCATGGGACCAGAAACAAGAACTGCACATGAGGAAAATTTGACTTTATTCCCATAAGTTTCAAAAGTTTTTCTAGAACTTTGGGAATAATTGTTTCGGGTGTAGGTTGCAAAGTCAATGACAATTACTCATGAATGTGCTTCAGCAGCCAATTCAAATGAAATGAGAAACAGGCTAAAATGCACATTTTACATCCCAGCATTTCCTTGGGAGTCAATAAAACTATCTTTAATTGAGGAGTAATTAATTACTCATAGACTAAGCATCTTTCTCAAAAAAACCCCAAAACAAACAAAAGAAAATCTTTCTCATCTTTGGTACTTCCTTTGTAGTATTTACAGATGGTTATTCACAGGATTGCAGACATAGGAGCTCAGATATCCTATAAAATCTAGGATACTTTGAAACTGCTCACTACAGGAGTTTTCCCCACAGACACACTGGCTTGGCTTTCTTAATGCTATCAGGTATTAATACCTGCACAGCTCTTATGTAAACTACTTTTCAATTAACTGAAAAAGGTGTGCTTCATAATATTAAACAAAAATTACTATTTTAAGGTAGCATATTATCAACAATAATGTAACTTTGAAAGAGAAAATTAGAGTCTTTTTTGGTTGTATTTGGTTTTCTTTTGTCTTGAACTTTCAGTAGCTAGATATTAACATGTAGGAAAAGATGGTATTTGCAAATATTATCCCTTTGTGCCAAGAAATCTTTGACACAGTGATTCCTGTATCTTGACATTGCTACTGCTCAGTAACAAAGAAAACAAACAACAAAAAAAATTATCCTAATCACTGTGGAGAATTTTGTTAAGCTGCCAAATAGAAAATCTCCACTGAGAAAATAAATAAAACACCAGATCCTCCTCCCCAACATTTGGCTAATGAAAAGACATCTGCTGTGTTGGAGTTCATTGTTTCTGCTGACTGGTACACATATTTTGTATTTTAAAGTTCTCTTTTCACATGGTGACATGAATATCTCATGGCAACTGCTCCTACAAAGCTCTTCCTTTATTTGAAGTAAGGAAACTGTGAGGTATAGCAACCATAACACATCAAGGAGCTTTCACAGTAAGGAAGAATCACCTGCAAACAGTACTGTTTCCTCTAAATTAGCAATGCACCACCTCTTTCTTGTATCAACTCCTGACTGCATTAGATAAACCTAGCCAGTGTCAAGTCCTCTCCTCACTAACCACCCTCAAATCCTCACTGGATCCACCACTGATTTCCTGAGCTTGCACAAATCAATGCAGCAATAAAGCCACATTCAATACACAACAAAAAGGCTACAGGAGGACTAAAGCACAAGGCTTTGTGTATGTATGCATTATTATTATTTTTTCTTTTTAGCATTCATCCAGTGCAAATACTGGGCTCACTAAAATGAAAACAAATTTTAAAAGAACAGGAAAGAAAAGTATAAAAAAGCTTGTTGCTCTTACATCTACTGTGTCAGTCACTGTGCAAATCCTGAGAAAGAGAAGAAGACCAAAATGGGAAGGTTTGATGTGCAAGCCAAGAATTTTAGGATGAACAATTGTAATATTAACAGAAAAATCACACTAGTTTAACATTCTTACAGGAAAAAATAATCTAGTGATATTTAGGAGCTGTACAGTGCTGACACAAAGCTAAGAGCAGGGAAAATAAGGAATAGGCAGTTGTTTTTAATAATTACCACGCTCATGGGTGATGACTGAGGAAGGGAGGACAGGACAATTAGTTCAAAGAAAAAGAAACAGGAAAAAAAGAAAAAAAGGTGAGAATTTGTTTTAGCAAATACAAAATATAGTTAGTATTGGTTTTGCCAAAATTAGTTCTGTACTAAAAGAGAAACATCAAATAAACAAAATGAAAAAAAAAATCCCTCAAATGAGGAAGCACAAAAATACTCTTAACATCGGTAGAGTCAATTATGCAGCATTTAAAGATTTATCTATTCATTTATTTGCATGCAAAATCACTCATTTCTAGAAACAGAGGAAGGGGTCAAAAGAATGAGCCAATATATTGAGAGTCCAGTTCAGAATCCAACATTATGAATAAGTTTAGTTATGTAATGGCAGAAATGCTGTCCAAAAGAACAAAAGGTTGTGCAGAATAATCTTCAGTAAAATATGACAGTAATGGCCAAAATTTATATGCCAGATAGCTGTGTACCAGTGCTCAATTTACAATCTTGTAACTGAATTTTATCCACATGGGTTCACTTGTTTTTTCACTCATGTAAGTTTAGAAAGATTTAATCTATAATTTAAACTGTGAGAGCACTTTTGGAGAAGCAGAATTTTTGACTGGCCTTGAAGTCATTCAGACAAACGTAATAGTTAATGAAAACTATTATTTAAGCAATTGACTATTAAAGAAATAGGCCGCATAAAAGACCTACAGGCACAAGGGACAATGAGATATGCAGTGTTGCTGGTATGAATTATGATCCCTCAAATGCAATAGGGATTATACAGTCAAGCTTTTTTACCTTGCTTTTAAGAAAAAGCATATTAAAATGCTAGGTCACTGTAGGATTTAAACATAAAAATGCACTGTAACAATTTCTGAAGATAAGGGCAGAAAATGTGCTTTGGTAGCTCTATTAACTATGTAAGAATGAACTTAATGTATCCAGACAACCACAGTAAGGGAGTAGTAGAACTTACTATCAAACAGAAAGAAGAAATTGACAGTGAACTAACAACACCAAGGATGGAAAGCCAAATTGGTTCAAAGTCAAAAGTAGAGTGAAAATTTTGCAGTATTTCCCCAAAGACAAATAGAAAAAAATTATTTCAAAGAAAAAAATTTTCCACAAATCAGATACATTTCCATTAACCTCTTACATTTAGTTTATAGCTTAAGTAAGTGGTGTGGTTTTCAGTCTAAGAAATCAGGTGGGAACTTTTAATTTCATTTTATGCTGAAACTAGTTGGGGACTTCTGAAATGTTTTACATGCATAAACACTGCTGTTCATAACTGGAATATGTTTTCAATTTTCCATGTAATAGCTTCACTTCTTCAGAATGATGAGAAAGTCCTCTGAGACCATTCTGAAACTCAACACAGCTAATGATTTACTGTGGGCAAGGACTGGCTTACTGTATGTCAATTAAATATAAATCACTTTTAGGAACCTTTTTTAGGCTCTAGATATGTATTTACAGGGTTCATGGAATCATAGACTATCCTGAGTTGGAAGAGACCCACAAGCTTCTTTAAATTCTAAATCCTGGCCCCACATGGGACACCCCAAAATCCCACCATGTGCCTGAGAGCATTGTTCAAACACTGCTCAAACTGCCAGGCTTCTGGTGCTGTGACGACTTCCCTGGAGAGCCTGTTCAACGCCCAAACACCCTGTGGGTGAAGAATGTGTTCCTTATACCTAATCTCCCCTGGGTTCTTTCAAATTCAGCTTGCTTCTGCAATACTTCAAAAAGGTCATGGAAAATTGCTGCTGAATCAATAGTACCTGATCCCTCTTCAGTCACCATGCCAAGGCCTTCTGCTTTGTTCTGACGTTCAAACGCATTCAGGTCAAGAACACTGCAGTGAGAAAAATTACATTTTCCCGTGATTAATTAAATATATGCAACATTTAATTTTGTGGAAGTTAAAAAGGATGTGTGATTTCATTGACGTTTACAAGCATACTAGTATTAAAAAGATACATCTCATTGGTTTGATATATGTGTCTGTTATGAGATTAACAGCCTTCTTTTGCCCTGAAAGTGACCACAGAATTCAGCTCTGTATGACTGACCAAAAAACAAGGGAATGTATGCATTTATGATATATATACTCATTTTTAGGTGCTATAAAGAAGCCAAGTTAATTTACTACTTCTTTATTGTAGCCCAGTTCATACCAAACAGAGAGGTCCACTAAGAAACTGCCATTATTAATTCCACTTAGTGTTTCTCTCCCTCCACGTTCTGACAATCTGAAGCTGACAAAAGGGAATATGCATTCAATAACCAGACTTAAGGCACATATGCCTCATATATTTAATTTGTGAACCTGTGAGGTTCTGCCTTTCAGGGCTTTGCATGTCATCTGGCCAGGTATAACTTTTGTTCAAAAGCAAAAATGGTTATAAAAGTCAGGTGAACATAGAATTATTACAGCACCCTCAGCTGGCAAGAAACCTCTCTGATTTCAAAATGAAACTTGGCCACAGACAGCATTAAGAAAAAAGAATACATAATTAAGAAAAAGGAATATATAATGTGATACTCTGGACATAACAAGAAGACAATCACCTGATTCAGGGAGCCCCTTTTAGTCCTATGTTTTAGGTTCATTAATACATCATTTACTGATACGGTTTATTCTTGGAAATTACTTATAAAACATTTAAACGCATACATTTATATATGAAATAAGAATGAATGGACAAAAAAAGTCATAGTATTACCTTAATTTAGTAATTTATTTATTAGCGTAAATTAGACATTCCATTTCTTTTTCTGACTTCTAAGAAGTCTTATGAATAATTCTAACAAAGTTGGGTTTTCCTAAAATTTGTATGA
The DNA here is from genome assembly GCA_034336665.1 of Luscinia megarhynchos. Classification (NCBI taxonomy): domain Eukaryota; kingdom Metazoa; phylum Chordata; class Aves; order Passeriformes; family Muscicapidae; genus Luscinia; species Luscinia megarhynchos. The sequence continues at coordinate 67,535,424 of CM067565.1, forward strand.
TTACTTAACATTGATCATTAACCTGATCGCTGCAGGATTACTGGATACATCCAGAGTTAAGGATTCACCACTGAGGAATGCTCCTAACTCTGGAGTTGTTTCTGCCATATCCCAGGTAGACTCAAATTTCATAAATATTTTTGAGAAGAGCTTTTTTACAAAGGTAGATCCATATCACAAAGATTTTCACACCATGAGCACCATCCCATCCTTTAACCCAAATCTAGCACATTACAATCCCCAAGTACTGTTTGTAAGATCTTGGTAGAGGATCATTCCAGAACCATAAATATCATGGAATAAAACATAAGTGCAAAATAATAAATTTTTCAAGTCAATACTTTCTTACCTACAGGACTGCATAAGACCAGCAAGGCTCTGGAAGAACCCCACATCCTTTTTATCCTTGAGGTAGTCAAGCATTTTCTGCAGGAAACACAAATAATTTACACAGAGATTTAATATCCTCATTATGTGATAACCTAGGTAACTTAAAACTATATGGATTCAATACCATTAGTGATGCTGCTGTTTGGAAATATCTCTAATATTTAAGGGCCTTGCAGAAAAAAAATCCAGTTATCAAAACCAAAAAGAACATTTAATGCTCATGTATTTTATAGAAAAGGTCATACATTTTAGTAACACTTTCCTAAAGTGTAGAAAATAAAGATAGTAACTAAAGTCAACACAGCCAGAAGAATTTAGTGTTTAATATAAATGTGATCTTGCCATTACTAGGCTAAAAATTTGTGTTGATACTATTGTTTCAACACCACGCTTTTCATAACCTCAGTTTGTTTTAAATTATTTTAGCTGCAACAGCCTGTTATTAGTAATTTGAGGATATTTTAAATTTTAGATTTATTATAATGTGTAATAACTATTTGAAAACAGATAGCAATATGCAGAATTTATTGAGTGAACTGTGATTCTAGAATGCAATGCATTTTTGAGTAAAAATACAGGATGACACCAGAACTCTCAGTTGTGAAGAAAACCCACAATGCTAAAGGTCAATCTCAGTAGGAAAATTACCAGGAATTCATGTTGTGAATGAAGTAAAACTATATTTTGCAAAAATAATAGGAAAGGTGGATAATAAGTAACCTCCAAAATGGCGAGCACATAAGCAGACACCATTAGCAAAACATATCAACATAAACCACATAGATCCAAGACTACAGAAAAAGAATACCTCAATCAACAACATCACACCAATCAAAGCAAAGAGCTCCAGAGGAGGATGATGATAATGACATTTCAAAACCAATACTGTTCCTCTCCCCCCACCCATATCATTCTTCCCAAGGAAGACTGAAGAGTTGATCTTAGGACCTAAAGGAAAATTGGAAAGTTGAGCATAACACCAGAAAAAACAGGTAGAAATGAGATGACTGAAAAAACAAGAATTCTAACTGTATCGCTGATGCTTTTATGTTATAAATATGTAATTTAGACTAGTAGCATTTCTAGTAATGTAAAAATACTAGGTGTTTCCTGCATTTTGATTCATTAAGACTTTAACAAATTATTTTTTAAACTAGATTGTAGGATTACAAATTTCATTATTTTCTTAAATTTAATATCATGACATCACAAAGAACTGGCAGTGGTTCAAGCAAATAATTTCTGCACTATTTGTAGTCTTTCATGTCAATTCCTGGCAATGACAGCTCCTGAAAAGAATGTTATTTTGCTTGCATTCAGCTGGTTCACTTGGGACCTTAATTGTTCCCAGTTGTCTGTATTCTTTAATTATTGTATTAGTACAATAATTTAGTAATGGAAGGTACAAACCCTTCTCAACACAGGAATCTTCAACAGAACTACAGAACATTGAACATGTAGGATTCTTTTTAATGATCAGATTTGTGCACTGGGCACCAAATTATCTTACATAAGATTAGTTATTCAGGATTTTCTCTGCTTTTATCAGCAAGAGTCTCCAGTACATAAGCTAAGGACTTCTGAAGCTGTGTATCGTTTTTTTTGGTGAAGACTGGGGTAAGCAATTTTTCTCTACTGGCTATAGGACAATGGCAATCTCCCTCAAAAGCTCTCCTTCCCAAAGAATTTCTACAAAAGTAAATGATATAACATAAATTATCCCCCTTACATCTGAAGTGCAAAACAAATCTCTTTTAGCCTTGTAAACAAATAAGAAATACCCACCAAAGGTACTTTTATATATGATTTTATCCTGCAAACAAGAGTAAGAGGATAAAGAGTGTGTGACAAATAGTCACACTACTTAATGTGCTACTGCAGTATTAATGACCATGATATAAAGACCTATACTGGCTAGAATAGGTAGAAGAAACTAGTAGCTTACCTGTTGAACAGTAGAATTTCCTCCATTTAAGATGGCAATTCCTAGCTTTAGGGTAGCTGCAACCATTGGCCCCATCTCACCTTAAAAATATTTTAAAATATATTTTTGGATCATATATAAAATTAATAATGTTTTATTAATTTATTTATCCATTCAATGAATTTCAAAACTGACCTATTTGTCCTTAATTTCTCCATGAGTGCCTATGGACAAAGTGTAATGCACACAAAGTACACAGAAGAAACAAAATATAAGGCAGGAATAACTGAGTTCAGTGAATATAAACCATGCTTCAATCACTAGAGCATCCAAGAGTTGATTTAAGGCTGGGCTCACAATGATAAGCTAGCTTTCAAATCTAAAAATATGTTCCCTCTGCATGAAAATCTGGTTGTTCTCTTCTGGTTTCTTCAGAAAATGACAGTGACCCAAGCATTTAACTACAGTAAACAAAATTTGTAATCAGGAATTTTTAAAGCATCACTATTGCGGAAACAAATCACAAAAGAAAAAAATGAAAGCATAAAACCTTAGAATAAAATAGTTTCTAAGGAAAGAAAGCATCATTTAAACTTCTGAAATATTTTATCAAAGTACCTCATTAAAGCAGATATTTGGAGAATATGAAATAACAAAAGGATTTAAGTCCACACCTTCTTCAGAACTGTACACATTCCAGAGTTTGAGGAGCCATTTTGTCACTCAATGCTGCTAAAGCTGTGAAGTACTTCATGCATCCTCAAAATTAGCACTAGAAAAATTAATTATAACTACAAAAGAAACAATAGCCTCGTGAAAATTACTCATCATGTTTCTCTGGATTAGCTGTCAAAAATCTTGAACTTTTGAGTTCATTTTGAAAGCAAACCTTAGAGCCAAATATCTGAATGTTTTGCCCAATAGAAAACAAAATCACTTCAAAGTTCATTATAAATAAGATATAAAATTTAATCCAGACACCAAAACCTTACCTTTACTTGCACTGATTGTCTGCAGAACCATCTCAGCAGCACCCCGATCATGCAGCCTGGCTTGTTGATACAGAAGTTTTTGCTTTTCCATTTCTTTTTCCTGAATAAAAATTCCAGTCATTTAACATGAGATTTGAGTTACTATCAATCCCCCAAAGGTTCTTGGTTTTCTCTTAGTATATGGGCTCTATGGCAACATCATGAACCATTTTAATACATACGATGCTACTGAACAAATAATTAACAGGTTCAAGTAATAATCTCCACTTGGTATTTTTCTTTAAAATGCTTTTAGCAGTTTATCTGGAAAGAGTCATCTCAATTGTGAATCATTAGGTTAGTTCAAAGCCCACATTCATTATATATACTGCATGTATCAAACTTGCACTTTTTTGCTGTGTTTTTGTACAACAGTTCATACTCTTAATAATCTTCTATAGTGTGACCATAACTTCATACTGCTCAGTATGTGGCTGTTGAGTTGCAAGTGGTTGCTGAATACCGGAGTAAAAGAAGCATCTCAGAATTTTTTTCAAAGCACATCATTATATTATAATATAGATTGTCCCCCTACTAACAGAATATTTGATAGAATACACTGTGCTTTTATATTTTGTATTCTCTAGCGGCAAGAAACAATATTGCATGGCGTTGCTTGAGCAATGGTGAAGTTTCTTTTTTGTAATTTAAACTACTACCGAAAACACAAAGAGCATAAAGAGCAAACATAAAGGCACAGTTAATTCCAGACGAGTTTCAAGTTTCATCAGGTAAATTGAAGTTTGCTGGAGAATTGAGGATGACTAAGCAGTATAAGTTGCAAAATGGAAGTTGCATAGAGCCCTATGACAGTGAGTCTCTCAGATGGCGTGGTAAAAAGCTTACTCAAAAGGAACATGACACAACCAGTTAGTATCATGTCCAAAAACACAACGCCCAAAACATGTATGACCTAAAAGCAGGAACAGCTGCAGCAGAAGTAGCCAGAATGACAGCTTTGCTGCCATAAACTTTCCATCCAAGTTACGGAAAAAATACATTGGAAGATGGAAGAGGTTTAAAAAATGAAGGCTTGCTAAATAGAGGGTATGAGTAATAAATTAAAAGAGGTAAAAAAGATAAATATGTTCAAATGAATGAAAAAGAAACCTTTAACTCAAAAGCAAACCAACACAGACATTTATGCTGTTACCAGAGAGTTCTCGCCGAGGCTGGCAAATTTGTTTCTTAAATCTTTGATAATATCGTGCTGCGGAAACAAAATTCATCAGGGTTTTTTTTTTTCACACTATTAGCTCTCCTGTGGTTAAATTGTATCTTTCTTTTTGCTTTAAATTATGTGACAGATCTAGATGGAGGCACAAAAAGGAAAAAAAAATGGCAGCGTTGCTTTGTATTTAGCCATGCTAGGGTTTGAAAGTTTTGCCTTCATGTTTAAACCTCTTCCTGGGACTTCAACAAAAACAGAACAGAAACATACACACACGCGCACGCACACACCACACACAAACCACCAGAAAACCACGACACCACAGGTTCAGTATAGCTACAATAAAATATTTTCATTTGTTTCAGAAGCCACTGAAAATTGATCAGCCTTTCTTTTCTTAAAAGCTATTTCCTATTTCCAGGTACTTTTGATTTTAGAACCAACACCCTTTCATCTTTCTTTCATTGCAAAATTTACTCTTCACAAGCCTAACTCAGCTATACTACTGTCATTGTACAATATTTTTTGATAAGAATATCAAAGATCTATAAGAATGCTTACAGTGAGGCTGTATCTGCAAAATCTAAAGACCAACTTCTTGCAATGGCAATATAGAAGAACAGTAGGAAGAGGCATTGCCAAACAGCTTAAAATGAGAGAAGCAGCATTTCCCATGGAAATCAAGATGTCTAGGATATTAGTAAAAAAAGAGACCAAAACAAGAAAACCAAAACCAACCACACAAATCAATCCACCAACAAAAAAAGACAAGCATTTCTTTTAAAAGCAACCATTCTTTGATGATAACCCACAAAGATTATGGTTCCTTCCTCAGCTTCACAATGCATTTTCACTGTTGCACTCTCCATGCCAAGTCAATACATATATATGAATATATATGTGATGGTAGTACTAACAGGAAGTGGGCCAGCCATTGCCTACAAAGTATACTAAATTAATAAGGTTATCCCCATTTCTCTAAGACATGTTTACTCTTTACACTGTTACCTATGCTACCAGCTTCATCTTTTTGCACTGCATCCTCTTGCTTGCCAGTTGAAGTCAAGAAAACTACCAAAGTAGTTAGCCAATGATTTGAACATTCTGTCATTCACCAAACCATTACTAAAATAGCAAAAATACTTCACTAAAAGAAAAATTTTAAAAAATTAAACAGAATTTTAAATAAAACAGATAAACCAAAAGAAACACCCCCCTCCAAAAAAAAACAATTCCCAATGAAGAATAAATCTATTTTATCTTGGATGTTTTCCACTTATATAGGAAAAAGTTGACTACTTATAAATGCACATACATGTGTTCTCATATTATAGACTTTTCCCAGAAACCTACCAAACCAAGGAAACTTTAGAATCATACTCTTGGAAAACAGAGACCTAAATATTTTCTACTTCATTCCGTTTTTTGGGTTTTAAATCATTCTGCAACCATATGCCAAAGTACGTTGAGCAAAACCAGAAGTTTTAGTTTGTAGGCAACAAACTTGCCAAACAAAAAGAGAAGCTTTAACTGGTAAGCACGTCACTGAAATTCTTTAATTTTCTTGGAATTCATACGGAGACTGATTCTTGGAGTCCTCCTTGGAGCTAGGACATATGGAGAGGTTTGTTTGCTGCCACTACTAAGCTCCAAAAGATAGACTGCTGGCATAAGATTGTACTTTTACAGAGTGTTCTTTTTTCTTTTTCATACAAAATCATGAAAATAAGTTAAAGAGAATAAATAAAAAGATGTAAAGAACAGAAATTGCTTTCAACTCAGCTATTAGAACATGAATGCTTCTCCTTTGAATTGAATATTTTATAATTTTCAAGACTTCTGTTTAGTCCAGAGAACAAATCCTATTACACAGGTCTTACACTGGCAAAATATCTTTATATTTCAATGTCAGGCATACATAAGTATAAGCTATGCAATTAAAATATCAAGTACTCATGCATAATACTTCTGTATCTTTTTACATATACATCTTTATATGTACTTTAAACCTTTTAGGTTCAATATATGCTGGTTTCTGCTCTATAAACAAAATTGGATTTTTCCTAAATTACTCCTTTTGAAGCACCACTGCTTGTTGCAAGGGGTTTGGACTCAAGGACCTTTAAAAGTCCTTTCCAACCCAAACTATTCTATGAATAAATAATGCATTCTGTAGTGTAGGGAGTGAAACCGTGCATTAGATTCCATACAATCCATTAAATATAGGAAAACTGATGAAAAGCACATTTTTACATAGTGTGATTGGAATGTTTACTTTCTTAGAGCTGATAAATTGAATATGGAGTCTGATTTTAATTCATTTAATAAATAGTTACTTATTGTAAATATGTGGTATATGGACACTCAGGGTTTATTCAGGATTTCTGACAGTAAGAGATAAAGGCAACCAACTTCAAAGGGCTGGAGCCTTATGAGGTTGCATTATTTGTATCTACAGTAACTTGAAATTTTTTGTCTGAGGTAAGTGACAGCACAATGTACCATTTTGCCAAAAAGTTTGTGAATACAGAAGTTTATCAACAAAGTTGCTACCAGTAACAGGAATGAAAAGAACTGACATAGGAAGCCCTATTCTCCCATTTCTTTTCTTCCTGTGAAGAGTCAATTTAAATTAATTTTATAAAAATTAGTTTAAAAATATGAGCTAACTTTTCTCTTTCTTTGAGTTCCCATCCTACACGTATTTAGTGCTCATTAATATGTAGGAGTGACTCAACTGCAGAAAATTATTTGCATTCAGCTAGTGAAACAATTTGATTTGAAAGAATTTCCTATCAGATACAATCAAAGGAGACAGTGACACCAAGTTTATAGGGAGTCCATTGAGCATCTGTTCAATATGACAAAAAGTTAACTTAGAGACAAAGGGAAAGGGGCAAAGACAACTGTAGTAACCCAAAGCAAATACCAGCAGGTAAATGCTGACAGGAATATACTAACATACAGAGAACATTATTGTCACATCCCTATTGTTCACACTATTAACCCAATAGAGATTAATTGTACAAAAATGAGACTATACTGCATGAGATATGGGCAAAAACCCAGTCAATAAAATACACTCAGCATTTTCATCACACTCTAAGCTTGCCCAAATGTCTCTATATTGCTATGACTGTGAAAGGATTAAACACTTCAAATGCTGCACATTTTTGAAGTCCAGAGGAGCAGAAGACTTTTATCCCCATACAAACTGAACAGTCACTCTTTTCACATGCACACACAGGATAGAATAAAAGAACTGCCTTCAACATTGAAATTTGATCACCAGACAGAAAGAAAACACACAAATGTGCACACAAGCACACACGCAGCTGGTATGTACAGTTTCACATCTGCACAACTATTTAATGCCATGTATGAAGGAAAGCAAGGGTTATTTCTTGTTGAGCTTTTTTCCCTTTTAAAATACTTCACAGTCAGCAAGAAAAAAATTTCTATGGAGCATATAAGATTTAGTGTACGGCCACCAGGTAAGCAGAGTGATAGATATGTAGTATTTGGACAGCTGAATTATTGGAATTTTAAAATATAAATTCTATTATTAGATTGCCTACATATTTTCTTTGAGGTTTTTTAATATGCACTTTGTGTTTGTAGCAATTAAAATACCTTTTAAATAACTTTTTGTGAGCAAATTCATCTTGCAGGATAATGCCTTTATTATATGAAGGTGGAACAGACCTGTGCACATTTTTGGAGGAGTAAGAGTAATGTTGATTCTGATATACATCTTCTTTCCCCACAGATGCATGGGAACCTTTTTCTTTAGTGACCTGAATGTTAAGAGTAGGCTAGCAAACAAAACAATGAAAATTACCTTGCTCTTTTCCATGGAGAAGGTTACAATTGTTTCCCTACATTGCCATAGGAAACAAAATTTGAAGTTACTGACTGAAGTCTGACCGTTAGCTAAATCTCTGAATTTCAAATCTCAAGCATGTTATCTTTACTTACTCTAGCTGTCATTAGCTACAGCACAAATAACTGTATTTAAACACCTCAGAACCAAAAAGTAGCTACTCCACACACCATACCTTCTCCCAAAATATCAGCCTTGCAGCACCAGCAGCAAGTGGCCTGAGTCAACAGCAGGAACTTGGACTTCTACCTGCATGAAGCAGGCAAGTGGTCTGCTGCATAACCTTTCAGAAACAAATGGTGAGGCTTTCATGATGAGACACAAAAGGCTGTGTAAGAAATTGAGCCAATAAAAAAAACAACACTGAGGTTTCAGAGCTATTGCCTCTATGTTCTAAGAGAAAACATGGAAGAACTAGGAATCATTTAAGGTAAGGAGTATCTAAGGAGTTTCTGTCAAATGCTATAATGATGAAAGCTAAGGACTCAGTTCCAAAGGATCAGAATCAGATATGAACTATGATTGATGCTCTCTCTGACAGATATTGAAACAAATATTGGAAACAGAATTCTACCACTACATCACAAATGTGTGTCTGCTAAGATACAGAAGAAAAGTACAACTACCTTCCCTTAATAGCTGAATAAGTTGTTTCAGTAATTCAAATTAAGTTATAACCGGAAAGAAGATAACTGATGCACAAAAGGCATGAACAGCAAAGCAACATGAACAAGCCAAATGACACTCTGTTTTCCCCAAAACAGTACCACAATTCTACATGGCATATTCTGCATAAATAATTCCTGAAATCTGTAAAGATCTTGCGCACAAAACAGTTTTGGTAGAGATGTCATGCTGGAACTGAAATGCTAAAAATCGTTTTAAGACCCTTTAGTTGAACTTATCCAAGATGTTGGGCCTGAAAAATCACAAAATTAGACCCAGACAAATACACACATATTTTTTTGTTTTACCTTGCTGCGTTGTGATCCTGTCACCTTAAGGAAGAGCAAGGGCAAGGACAAGAAGCGAAATAGTAATAAGAAAAAGAAGTCCAAAATGTTTTTCTGCAGGTGACTGACCAAATACATACACAAAATTGTCTTTTGAACATATAAATACATTATTTAAACATAAGTTTCACAGCTACAGGAAAAATAATAAAGAGAAACAAATGAATAGGATCTTCTCTCAAGACAAAAAATTGAATGCTGAACAAAGAATTATGATTTAGGTAAGGAGCACTAACAAATTCATTAGTGATAAATTTTTTCTACACCTCAACGACTTCCTATTTAACAATTTTCATACCTATAAGCATGAGGCTTTTGATATCTAACAAGCATGTACAGGCTAACTGATAAGAGCATATAAGAATGAACATTCTTTGTTAATGGCAAGTCATTTTCCAGAGGGGAAAAAAAAAAAAACTCAGAAAAACCCACTGAAATTTGAGTTAATACTGAGATATTTACCAAGAAACAAAAGTTAATATATTGAGTATATTACTTGTAATTCAACTGGACTTCTGCGTGATTGAAAAAATTTAGTATTGATATTCTTCATGACTTCTTTACACAGTCAAATAGGGAATATGTACTTAAATAATTCAGTGGATATCATGCAGCATCATGTAGAAAACATACAGAACATTATATTTCTATAAAACAATGGAGTAAAAGTAAGCAAGACCAAAACCACTCCTTAACAATCAGAATAGCAGATAGTTTTACAGCAAATCAATCAGTATATTTAAAAATTTTTAAATAAACAATAAAAGCATTTTTTCCATGTTTCTGTGTTTTAGTAGAGATATGAAATGTATGTACTAATTGATTTGAAAGACAAAAGAGACACTTTTTAATGTCAGAATCATAATATGCCAAAACACATTAAAATATTTTAAAAATTAAAGAGCTAATTCCTTCAGTGCCCCTCAGTAGAGACAAAACTCTTGCAAACTCCATTTTATTAATGGAAAAAGAGAGAGAGATCCCAGAGCAAGCACATGACAAGGACTCAACACTTACACTTCTAATTAACTCGTATGTATCCTTAAACAATGATGATCAGTAAAAACTCAACATTTAACAGCAACAGATATAGATTTCCTATTCTCAACACAAGCAAAAATCTTAGCAGTGCCAGTGAAGTCCACATTTTATTAAGAACCACTAATATAAATGTGAACATAAAACTACTGTATGAATTACTGGTACTGAACGTAAATGACTACTGCAAAAAGTAGCATTACAGTATCTTAAGAATCCAAACTGAAGGTAGGGCAGAATAATTTAACAGAGACAGTCTGTTATTAACAGACTTTTAGAATAAGTTACTATCTGTAATACCTAACTAAAAAGTTAAATGAGATAAATACATAAGATCCACTAAATTATTCTCTATTTAATAATATATTATGAAATACTGTGCATGTTTTTGTTTCACTAATATTAATCTGGGGACTCATATCTGCCATATCCAGCTTGTGACATGCAGTTCACTGGCATAATAAGCTGCAGTAAGCCATGAACCAAAAAACATAAATGTCAGCTGGAAGCTATGAAATAATGTCTAACATGACAAGATAAACAAAACAAGTATAATCTTACTTCGAAGCTCTTCACTTCTTCTTCACCATCATCATCTTCTTCATCATGGCAGCTCTGATACCATGTAGAAAGAAAACATTTGCTGATAACTCGCAATTTACTGATAACACTTTACAAATTATATCTTCTTCACTAACTTAATTAAAAAACCAAATAAGCAACAGGTATCAAAGGAGTTACCTTTGCCATAATGTCAGCATAAGCCATATACAGGAAATCTTCTTCCAATTTGCTGGTTAATAGAGAAAGGAAAGGTAAAATGAGGAAGATTAGAGTCATTACAGAAGAATTGAAGTGCCAAAATACTTTTAAACATCTTAAAATATTTTAAAATAATTTCTATGCTCATAAATAACTACAAAAGCATTTTTGGAAAATGAAGACTTAGTTAACTTATACAAATAGAAAAGTACAGCCAGCTACAAACATGGTAAAATCTCAGAAATTCGACAAACACCTTCTAGTACAGTGAATATAGTTAATTTCTAATTAGAATATGTTTCATATTCAGACTGTAACTGTCAATAGAGAACATAGAGCGAAGACAGAGGAGTAGTGAGCCCTGAACACAGCATCCAAGCTTTGAAAAAGTCATGCTAAAATCTCTACATAGCACAAGCTAAAGAGGTTTGAGCATAACTCAAACTCACCGTGTGTTCATACGCACGTTTTGGCCTAGCTTATGCAACCTCACTTGAAAAAGAAACATATATGACTTCAAATACAGGAGTAATCTGAAAATCTGCACACACTCTGTAGTCTCTCACACCATCCCTACCATTTTTCAGTCAAGGCTGTTCGACTGAATAGCAGAATAAGTTGATGTAAAGGATCAACTCTTTTAAGGCTTTCATCTTCTTCTGGTGGTTCCTCTCCAGGTTTCTTTAGGGAAAAAAAAAAGATTTTAAAAGTACATTCAATTATCTATAGTGAAAATGTGTTACTTTGTGCAATTTATTAAATTTTAAATATTAACATATGTAATTTTGAACAACCAGGAGGAAGCAACTTCCAGGCAAAATATGACAAAACTGAACCCCAACTGTGTTTATGACCATGAAGATGATACCACTTGCAAAGCTTTGGATTTCCTCTCCCCATAAAAACTGACCTTCTTCCCTAGATTCTGAAAAGAACTTCAAACTTTTACTCTGTTATCCAAAACTAGTCACAAGCAGATGCCATCATTTACTATTACACTGTCTGTTGCTCTGTTAACCAGCTTCATCAGATAAAAATGAGGATCCCATTTCAAGTCTGTGCTAGGTATACTGCTCATTAAGACACTCTGAGAGACTGAGGGAGAAGAAATCCAAATCTGAAGTTTACCAACAATTTTAGATACAAGGAGCTCTTATCTACCAACAATAGTAATGTCTGGTGGATGCAGAATTTTAGGAGATGACAAATCAATAATGTAAAAAAAATTGTATATGATTCAATAATAGTCAAATAATAACAACACATAAATGCATAAAGAGGTTTTTTTTTAAATGTGATTATTTTGCATTCAGTTTTAGACAGCTCTAGTTGGCTTTCCTTGAAAGAAAAATGTAGCCCTAAATACTATAATGACAACGATCAAAGCAGTGTTCTGAAAAGCATCTAATACAACCTGTCCTCTGACTTATCATTTGCCAAAAGACATTTCAGAAAGTAAGTTTTGCCTATCAAGTTACTAGCAAATTTGCTTCATCCAGACACTTTTTCTTCGAAGAATCTGGTAGTTCAAAGAAAATTGGTTGCATAAAATACGCCCACTCTTCCTCCTTGTTTTCATCTAGCACCGTACACCAAAATACAGATAAAAAGAATTCCATGCATTGGTAAGACAGCCCAAGTAGTTCATTATTATATTGCCATATGCTATATGTTAAGCACTAGGGATGGGTTGGCCACTTCAGAGATACAAGGAAAATGGATTTTTGTCTATTAAGAAAACAAATTTCACATGCCAAACAGATTGCTGTGGGAATGTTCCTAGATGCCTATGAATACTGCTATTTCTATGGGCCTGTGAAGTCCAGCTTTCCCACGCAGCTGTACCAAACACGACTGGTAGCAGCTGAGAATTCCCTTCAGCTGATGTCTATGCACAGTGGTTATTTCATATGCCACTCCATAACGGCCATACAAGGATCATTTCAAATTTTTCACTGTGTGATAATTTTTACAGTATCAATAACAAGACCAGAACAATTATGGATGTCTTCCCCTGCTCTTTAATTCAATCTATTTTTAGAACGTTGACCTTTCTCTTTAATTAACTGGCAGTATTCTGTACTTCATAATGTTATCAACCAGAATATCTCCCTAATGCTATAAAAACTGATGAAACAAAAGGGCAGAAGTTGTGTTAGAGTGTCACTAGTGTACACAGATTTATTGAAATTAAATGGAGGATCAAATTCACCAATGAGTGAGCTAAGTAGAACTCATTATTAAGCAAAGCATGAGCACTAGAATCAATGATTTTCTGACATTTCTGGGAAATAAGTATGCTTAATTTTCAATGTCTTGAGACATTTGCCCTATAATTATTTAAGTGTAAAACAAAAACCTTTACCTGAATGAAACATAAGAGGGCAAAGCAAATACGTCGGGTGGGTTGTAGCTGCTATTTCTAAATCTTGAAGACTTAAAAAATATTATTCTATATAATCTAATGTTATAATTATTATTAGTACTATAATTATTTTATATAATCTGAATTTCTATTAAACATAATGTTCTTACAAGGAATTATGCACACTAACATCCACCAATAAAACAAGACAACAATTATGTCAAATAAGCTTAAGTGTTCATATAACCTCTTTTATTTAAGCAGAAGCAACAATTAATAAAAATGTTGAATACCTTATGATGGTAACATCAAATATCAAAAGTCTAGCTCAGAGGCTTGATTTGTTGAATGTTGAAGTTAAGAACCAGCACAATTAAGCTCCTCAAAAAGAGCACAAGTGTATACTTTTTTCCTTTAATTGCACAAGTGGAAGAAGGAGTTCCACTTTCTGTAACAGACTTAAGGACAGGGAACAAAACTGTGAGTGTGAGTTCAGTTCTCTGCTTTTATGTGATGGAAATGCTCAATTCCCACATCCCAGAAAAAGCTCTTACCACCAGTCTATACATTGCCAGTATCTGGCAAAGTCAGGAAGAAAGTAGCTTTGACTGTATTTGCTCCTTTAAAACATTTTTACTTAGCAGAAAAGAATGGTCAAGGTTCTCAGTACTGAGAAAGAACTCACTATGGCATAAAAGATAGTAGTGTACAAATTACAGAGAATTAAAGGACAGGCACCCTGCCTATTGTTTCTGGGTCCTGGATTGATTTGTTTTCCTATTTGATATGTGAACAGCCCAGAAACTTCAGACAGTGCTATAAGAATACATCAGAGAAGCTAAGGCTCCTCCTTTCTCCCCTTCCAGATGAGCTCTGCTGTCCTAGTCTAGGCTGCAATTCCATCTTGACAATTCAATAAACTTGCTAAAATTCCTTGCTAAACCAGGGTATCATTTCCCTAAGACAAACCCTCATCAGCAGCAAAACCACATCTTTCATGATGTCCACAAAGCATTCTGTGTCAGCTCCATAAAGCTGAAATCAAACTCTCACCCTTCTGTGAGTGAGTGCTCTAAGGCAGCATGAATGTGATGCAAATTTATTAAAAAGACTCATGGAGTTTTGTGTGCTCTTTTGAATGAAAGGTGCAGTACATTTTTCCCCAAGAGAGCAATGGAAACACACATATCCATATGTTTGAGGAATTACAAGGGAATTCCCGTAGTTTTTTTCAATAAAGGATGATATAAAAGCCAGGCCAGTCTGTTTCTGTCTTCTTTGAGACAGCTTTTCACTCAAGCTACCAGTTGGTAAGGAGTTATTAATAAACTAAGCAATTATATAGGTTCATTGTGGAGGTAAGGAGATAATCCTTCATCTCAGTGTAGCCAAATGACCATACTGGGTTATTTCTCTACATGTACACACCTGCACATGCATGCACACATGCTAAGACCTATGATGTTCCACTGCAAACTCATGCTCCCAGCTGCTAAAATATAATTATTTTTGAGGCTGAACCTGCACTATTTAAAACCCTTGCATTGTGTTGGGATACATAAGGATATCAGTTCAAAAGGTTGTATACAAAGTAAACATTTGTAGAAGTCTCTTGTTTTTTCACAAGCTTGTTTGTACAATAAGAATGCCCCAAGAAACTAATTCTGCATGTGTGCTGGCAAAACTGAACTTCCATAGTCTGTCTGTGTTGAGCTCACTGCTGCTGATTTCCCTTTCACTATTTTGATCCTAATTTTAAAATTTGTTTATAACTTGGGCAGCTGGCTTTAAGCATAAACTTTAAAGAGTAAAAGCAGATTATTACTTTTTTCTAATAAAAATTTTACAGTTAGCTTCCTCTCTCTATTGTAGAGAGCAGGCTCTCCTTAGAACAAAAAGAATGATTTCAGACTCTGTTCTGTTGGACCTCCCAGAGACTGAATCAGTTCCTAACAATAGTTCTTGTCCAAGCTGTGAAAAAACTACCTTTCAGAGAGAAAATTGTAAGAGATGAGAACCCCAGACTTAAATGAACATCACTGTAGGTATTTACAAGGCTAAAGACGTGGCTCTATCACTTCACCACTGGGAAAAATCATGATGTCCCTGACAAGAGAATTCTTCTGTGAAGAAGCAGACTCTGACAGCTTCTAAGGAACTGACTGATCTAAGACTAGATTCCTCTAGTTTCATATTCTAACCTTTTGACTTAAATGTCTTTAATGTGGATTATGTAGTCCTCAAATACACAAAGGTTAGCTGCAAAACAGGAGGGAATAGCTGTTCCAGTTCTCCACAGGGCAGAAGATAAGAGATAGGGGAATGACAGCAATTGATACGTAATTTAGAAATAAAGCTTTATAAAAGGTTACTGAAGCCCTGAAGCAAGCAGCCTGAGGGAATTTTGGAATCTCTACCACGAGTAATTTTAAAAAAGCTGTCAGAGTGACTTGGTTATAGCCCATCCCTTTGGGTAGAGATAACTTAAATGATATCTTAGCTACTTCACAGATGTATAATTATTGCTATACAAATGAATGTTAATCTGCAATACATCCCTATGACCCTTTTACCCAGACGTACTGCTAAGTCTTCTATCAGTTTGTCTTCAAAATAGTGTTCTTCTGTCTCAATCCAAGATTTATCATAGCCTTGAAGAAAGAGATTGACGGCTCGGTGTCTACAAAGGAACATTTAAAACAAAAGCTGTAAACTTTTAAAAAATAGATTTGATCAATATTTCATTTAGCTGGAAGAACTGTCCAGTCATTACAACAATAATTTAAAAGGGAAACAAAATTCCTATGGTTAAACCTGTCAAAGCACCCATTTAAAAAGAAAATTTATGATTAAATGTTGTATTTAAAACTGCGTCCCACTAAAATACTAAAACATAGTAAAAATTATTCAGAAAAAGATAATAAATAAAAATTTAAAGAAATTTAATAAAATAAATTGCCACTTTGGCAAGCTATATTTAAAAAAATAATAATTTTATATTTTTAGATACAAATATTAAGATAACAGCAAGAGAAAACTTTGGATTGTGCTCAAATAATTGCATTTTTTAATGTTCAGGATTTGACCTGAAATCACAAATTTAAAATTATACTTTTTGTCATTCTTTTTAGAAGACAGAAAAAAGTCATTAAATCTAATAAAAGCAAGCAATGTACAAACTATAGTACCAAGTAGTTCATGTTTCTCCTTTTTTTTTTTCCTTTTGAGCTTGCCAAATAGCTCTGGATGAGCCTTAGTGCATTTGTGAAAGACAGAACAACATAACTCTTACCTTGGCAGATTATACAGCGGTGCCATTCTAAAGCAGGCCACTACTGCTCGTTTCCTCTGTTTAGACAGCAGCTTATGCCACACTGCTTTCTTGGACCGCTGAGGATGCTCAACCTGTAACACAAAATACACATGGAAAAATAATGTGGCAATGCCCTTAGTGTCTGGAAACAGTAATATTAGTAAAAATGTTAGTTAACAGATAAATCAAGTAGAAAAGCAAGAGAAGAATAGATCAGAAAAAGTGTTCTAGACAGAGTTCAAGCATTCAGCCAAATCACAGAATAAGAATTTAGAAAATAAACTTAAAAGAAAAATCTCCCTTTCCTGGTATGATATAGATATTTTTTACTTCATCCTACTTTTTCTATCTTTTAGATAGAACACTATCATTAATAAGGCCATCTCTCAGGATGCCTTCACTTTTATGCAAAGAATCTTCATTCATTCTTTATTTTATATGTAATTCTTTACACATGTACAGTAAATTGTACACCTTCAGACAATATTTTTAAAGGAATTTTCTTGGATACAAATAATCTTTTCATTGTAATATTTACCATGATCAGCTATGATGGAAAGGAATTAACTTTAAAGAAGAGTGAACAAGTACAAAGACTTAAGACTAAATCTTTTCTCAGAAGTAGCACAAGACCGGATGCGCATAAAATACATAAATACTTCTGAATACTGAATACATAAAATACTTCAAAACACTTAAGGTACATTTTATAAAACCACAGCTCTGTCTTAAAATTTATTCTCTTTCTGCATCTTGGCTCTATAGTAGCATGAGATGAAATAGGGTGTGCTCCATCTTTATCTTTGATCCTTTTTAGCATTTCTTCCTCCATCTTTTGTTCTTGTTTCTATCCAAAGAGAATTACTTCTGTGGTCCTGAAGAGCACCTGCATACTTCTGTATATAGGCTGACTGGATAAATGGGAACTATGATTGCAGGTTGTGCTATGGATCACTCCTTTCCCACAGCCTATTTAGAGTTTCTGTGCTTCATTTCACACACCTTTCATAAATATAATTTGATTTAACCTACACAACTGTTGTAGAGTTAAGGGGGGTTGAACTTTGGGTGGGCTGTTTGTTTTTTCTATGGGAGGTTTGTTTCTTTCACAAACAACTACACTCATCTGTGTGCAAACAGCATCAAAGAAGCCAATGGAAGTTAGCATTTCTACCCTGAAAGTCTTGGTATTTTGCAACACAATCAAGTATTATATGTCAAATATGTAGTGACTACTCTGATATTTATGTAGATTCAATATTCAATCCAAATTTGGTTATCCAGTTTAGTGAAATACAAAAAAATGTTAATGGTTAAACAATGAACATTTAATTAAACAGAGAAAAACTGCCATTCAGTGAAACATATAATTATACTTGTAAGATTAAATGGTAGCAATCTTAAACAAGTTCTTTGTAAAAGACTAAACGCAAATGAAAAATATTTTTAAAGAGAAAGGACAAAAAAGGCATTCACTACAAACATGTTTACGGCCACAAAAAGAAAACAAACAATTTAAAAGTCAGACAAATTCTAATGTGAAAGTTAGGTAATTAGTAAGATCTTTACAAACAATTATAAATCCCTCTATACTTTCCCAAAAGAAATAGCCTCGGCCTACGCAAGCAGATTTCTGAAAACAGTAAAAACAGAGAAGTTAGATCTGCATGGAAAGAAAACACAAGGAATGGACTGATCGTTGCCAGTGCAATACAGAAAGCATTTAGAGCATCTATATATGGAGAACAGACTATTTGTATACAGAGAGCAAAGGATTATTCAAGATTGTCATAAAAACAGATGCAGTGCTTATATATTCATTCATTTTAAAGACACCAGATTTCCCATTTCAGTAACAAAGCATTTATCCTGAGAATTTATCTACTGTAAAGCTGTGGAGCTAAATCTTTAAACAAATAAGTGTAAGGCAGCCATAAAAA
Organism: Luscinia megarhynchos; assembly: GCA_034336665.1. NCBI lineage: Eukaryota > Metazoa > Chordata > Aves > Passeriformes > Muscicapidae > Luscinia > Luscinia megarhynchos. The sequence continues at coordinate 67,554,254 of CM067565.1, forward strand.
AGCAGAAAACTTGTCAACAAGTCATTGTTTAAGTCTGATCAGAATTACTGATCTAAATGTTGATCTGGCTATTATTACAATTGGAATCCATCTTGTTCTGTGCTACTGCTGGATCATCTCAGTCAACTTTGATAAAAGCAGGGTAGAAGAGAAAAGTTTTCCCTCCCTCCACCTTATATTTCTAGCTTTTCTCTAGTCTTCTTTCCTCCAGACAGCCCTATATCCTTCCAAATCAGCACCCATTCTTCCCTCTCTCTCATATGGCAAACCAAGATTGACAAGGATTTACTTCCATGTTCTGTCGCTTTTTGCTTTCTCCACACATATTCAGCAACAGGTAAAATTTAGTGACTCCCCCTCATTCTCCTCTACCAAACTGTCTAAGGCTGCTGAACCTGCAGCAAATCCATATCAAGGCTGGCAAACTATGAGGAAGGGTTGTGTGACACAACAGGCAGATATTCACATCAACACACCATCTGCAGAGTGTACACACAAAAACATTCACATGTCTCTCAGGTTCCTATTGGTGGAACCAGTGAACTCCTGACAGAGGAAACTTCCTGACATTGGATCAGAAAACTTCCTGAGTGAAACCAGCTAATCTAACGAGAAAATGCAAGAAAATCTTGAATTTTCTAATATTCATTGAAAAGGAAAAAAAAATTAGTAAAATTTGAAGACAGTTTGTAGCCTATGTTGTGCAACCAGCAGTGTTCATCTCTGTCAGTAGGAACATCCTACAAGTTAATGTCCTGTTTTTTCACTACATTTAAAAACGAAAAAAACATAATAAATCTAAATTCAAAATAGGTAATAATTAAAAAAGAAAAGTCACAAAAATAACTTATCAACTAGTATTTGACCTGTTAGATGCACCCATATAAGAGATTTTTTCAGCTTCATATTTTAAAGAATATGGAAAGGAACACAAAATAAAATACAGAATTACTTAAAGTTACTGTAGTTCAGGTCACATGGGAGACTTATATATTAATACAAAAAATATCAAATAATACAATAGAGCTTTTGCCAGATTCTGAAGCAACTTAAAGTTTCTGACAGATCTTTCTCAGAAAAAATGATTCCTCCAACCTGCTTCTGCTGTTTCTTGAATGCAGCAAGGAATGTATGAGTTCGCCAGATTGGCCAAACAAATTGTTGTTGGAGCTGCTGCAAATACACTGTGAGATAGATATGACCATGATATTGGACTACAAAATCCAAAATTAAGCATGTAAACAGTAGCTATCAAAAGAAAGAAAAAAGAATATAACATTAAATACAGCAGGTGAAAGTACAAATGAAAGGGTAAATACTTTTATGCAGATTAAGAAGCAATGGAATTGGTAAAACATGCCTAACCTGTTCCAGGTGAAACAGGACATTAGCTATATCAAGGACCCTTTCCACAGTCTTCTCTGGATCTGAGGAATCTTCAGTCCTGTTTGGCAAATCTTTGTAAAGTGCCATCTGCCATCTAATGGCGGGATCCTCAAGCTGCGGGGGAAAGATTTCACATGTCACCAAGGCAAAATGTTCCAAGCAGTTTAACCAGCAGAGAAACTCCTTCAAAGATAAACTGAAGCACTTTATATGGCTAACCTCCACCTTTACATGTCCAACCCATACAGCATCCATTACACTGAGGGAACAAGACTAATTTGTGCAATGCTTTGTAAGAGCTTCCATAAAACATGAAGTGTTTTGAGTTGGAAGGTACCTTTAAGGCCATCTACTTCCAACCCCTCTGCCATACACAAGGACACCTTCCACGAGACCAGATTTCTCAGATCAATGTCCAACTTGGCCTTGAATACTTCCAGAGATGATGCATCCACATTTTCTGTGTGCAACTTGTCCCACAGAACTAAAATACTAATAATCATATAAATAGCAAAAAAATCACTGGTCAACAAATAGCACTGGTACCAGCAATGGCTATAATACTCGAGGAAAAGTAATGAATATGAGGCACAGAGACATAGTACACTGCCTTTCCCATTAAATGAAACAACATTGAAAGTGTTGCTCTACTAGTTGGGATTACTTAGTTTTCAGTCATGGAAAGTAGTAGTATTGCTATTATTTATGTCTATCTTAAAAGTTTTTTTTAATTTTTAGAAAATCCTAATTTTACTGATTATTAGCTAAAAAAATTAAAAGTAAATTTAGAAAAATGAAATTGAGATGCATCGGCTTATCAGCCCACAAATTATAAAGAACTGTAAAAAGCAAAATGGACTTTTATCGAATTTACCTCTTTACATTTCATTTTTTCTTTTTCAGTAATCTGTAATTCTCTGTTTTACAACTGGTGATTTCTTTTTTGGATTGTTTTGTCTCCCCAGTGCTGCTAATCAAGACTGTTTTCAACTATTTACTGTGCCAATGACACTGAGGACCCATTTTACTAAGACTTGTAGCCAGAGTTCATTCCTGATTATGCAATTACTATTGAAGATACACTGATGGCTAGAAAACTTGGGGGGCTAAACCTTACATATTTGCCTAGGGCTTGAACGCAACACTTACTTGTCTAGAACTTTTTTGTGGATCCAGATTTCAATTTGTGCCTGAGACAATAATACTAATTCACCTGCACAAAACATTTATGATACATAGCTTACTCAAGTTCCAGGAATGATTAAAAACTTACACAGTCGTTCATTAATAGCTTATTATAACCTAGAAAGTCACATTTTGCAGGAATTTCTTCCACCTTTCGGCTTTTCCATTTCTTAACAACTGTCACATCCAAAGTCTTTGTTTGAGCATTTGACTGGATCATCATGAATGGATAGTCCACAAAAGACTTTTTAATCACAGATGGTGATGTCTTTTGATCTGAGGATTCCTCACATTCTATCAAGGTACAGCTTTTTTGTATAGGCAGTTTCCTAAGGGTATGAGTAGTTGGCATTTCAAGGTGTGAATTAGAATGGCTGGAAGAAGATTTTGGTGACTTGAGCTTCATCCATGTCAAAATGAATGCAAGTTTCGTCATCAATTTCTTGAAATAAAAGGCTTGGTACTGAGTAACAGCATGCAGGCATGCAAGGAAAGGAAAGACAGAAACAGGGTGAAGACAAATGTACAAATGCAGACAAAGGTAGACAAATGCATGAAATAGACGCCACAACATTAATAGCTAAAGATTCAGAAGGATGATTCTCTAACAGTGCAGTACTCCAAAAAGGAATCTATAGCTCTAATGTAAATAACAGAATGTTAGGTGTCTGTGAGAAGAAGTGTTTTTGTTAACACAAAACACCATTTGAAGAAAGAATGTTGCTATGGTTGGAAGAAAATCAGTATTCAAAATCAGTATTTTTCCTAAATTTTGAAATCCACTTTACACAAACACCACTATAACTAAGTTACATATTAATTCACAGTAGAAAGTAGTAATTTAAATTTATAGGACCATTTGGCCTACATTCCCATTATATCTGACTCAATCAGACAACAAAAGGGTAGTCTATGCATGATGGCATCATTTTTTGTAACAAGAAACATCATACTTGACTGTATAGTTACTGAATCGTAATGACACCAGAAAATTACAGAATAAATAGTATTTTAGTTTAACTTTAGGCATTATACTCTAAGTAATTAGTTACACACTTATATTTAGTGTAAACTCTAGATGTGTCACTGATAAATCATTGTTTTCTTTGCAGTTAACTATTTGTCCCATACAGGTCTAACTCAGAGCTTTCAAAAGTTAATAAAGCAATGTGTAAACAGCTATAAAATCAAGCTAACTACAATAGCAGTTTAGTTTTGTTATCTATGCATTATGTAGTTCTCTTTCAGATTTTCATCTTCCACTGGGAGTTCATTTAAAAATAGGAAATTCTATAGCCACTGATGAAGTTTACAACTGGAAAATCCAACAGTGTGGACTTTGGATTAGCTAAAATTACTTTTGTCTTAATCATCAAGGCACTGTGAAATTGCATCAATCTAAGAAATTTAAAAGCACTTTTATTCTTATGAAGTATAAACAGAGAAAACGTATGTTGCTTAACAATCGCAAATTTTTAATTGAAGAGCAGAAAGTTTCTGAAGAGAAAGCACAGACCAAGGTGTTATGATGTATCATGACTACCAGGCAACAAAGCAGTAACAGACAGAAATTTCTTAACAGCAGGATGTATTACTGAAGAAATAAAACAGAAACTGAAGTAGTTAAAACAGGAGGATAAGTGCTAAACAGAAACATGAAATCTCAGGCAAGACTTGTAACTGCACGGCTCACAAAATGAAAATGTACAAATACTGAAAATGTCAGAACAGAACTATCTATCATTGTCGCTAAGAAAACACTATTGAAGTTTATACACAAAACCACCTATGTTCAAAGATTTTATGTTCATGGCATTCACATTGTTTAAATACTGTTGCTCACTAACATGTTCAGAAACACTGCTTTCTTCCTAGTACCTTCCCTGTGTGTTTTCTGCTCCTCAGTATATAAAAATTGCTATATAAGGATAAGTATTTCAAGGTTTTAGGATTTAACCAAATCTTTTGCTTTCAGAGTAAACTTTGCTATGTGCAAACCCTTTGATTTAAAGCTACTGGATTAAACACTTTTGTTGTTAACATGGCAGCGACATACGGAAAACATGATGGGAGAAAATGAATATTCACATATTATTCAGGAAGAACCATCACACCACCAGCTCATTAAAAGAAAAATTATTACTCCTATGCACTGATTGCAATGGAATCTAGACTTCTGAATGATTCTTAAATAATTGTTTAGAAAAAAAGGCACCAGATTTTCAACTCATGCTTACTCTTTCATGACCCTTTAATAAGCGCAGAAAACAGAAGTTTAGTTTTTTCTTGAGGTTAATAAAACATGGGACAGGGGAGGACGTAGAGGACAATCCTAAGTAAAACAGTATCCATAGGTACGATTCCATCTTTCTTCAACAGAGAAGACACGTGCATAATTTTATTACACTTCCATATTCTGGCTCCTTTTTCTTTATTTAAAGTATTAATAAAACAGTTTAATTACACTCACCATTTCACGACTTTTCCCCTAAAGCTCTTCACCTGACACTAACTGGAATTCAGTAACAAAAATCTATTTTTTTTCCCCGAAATACCTTATTTTTCCCAGGGCTGAAAGCAGGAACCAAACTAAGAAAACTGGAGATTTTTCATTTTACAGAGTACATCAAAATGGCAGCTTCCTTGTCATTTACACATCATGTTGATACTAATTAACTTTGAGCATTCTACAGACTTTATCTCAAATAGTAGTAGGTGGTGTTTAAGCAGTAATAGAACTTCCTTCCACCTACAATTTTGTATTAATGGTGTGAATAGAGAGAGATTTGAAGGGTCATATGTTACTGTATATAATGCACATATACACACATTAAAAACGTAACATTTAACAGTTAATATGAACACATCCCTTGACAGAAGGGAATAAGGGACTATAAATTATCCTAATTAACCAAGGTAGGTTGCCATTATATGGCCTCCACGAATTAATTCAAAGGAAGAAAAATAAAATTTTAAAACTGCATATAAATTACCTTGCCCTGAAGGTGAAGATTACTGCGGATGACATCTCGTACTTCATCTTCAGTGTCTTTCTGCCAATAGATTACAAATCGTATAAATTGGGATAGAAGGTAATTAGTAAACATTATGATTGACTCAAATATCAATCTTGGGCTTCATGAGATGATGAATGAAACTGACAATGCGAAAGATTGAGAAAAATTTCAGAGAGAATTCTTCTCTTATCCAAGCTCGCAGGATCAGGTTCTAGAAGGCATCACACATATCTGTTCATAGTAACACACTAAATGTGCACCTGAATTCAAATTGCTCATATACACATACCAAAAGTTTGACCAAATAAAACCAGTAACATGAACAGAGCTTTCTATGATTTGATATTCCATGATCTGTTTGTTTTCCAGAGCTCTTTTATATCACCCTCTACAGGATTCAGTTCAGCAGTCCAATGGTCACTTCCCCTAAAGTGTAGGAAGCATTACACCTTGAGAAAAGAAGTATATTCCAAATTAAAATCAAACTATTGCAAAAAGAATCCCTTTTAAAACAGCCTATCCCTACAGAAATTCTTTCATTCGCACAAGAGTAATTAAAAGGAATTAGCTATGATGTTGGGCACAGAAGTTACAAAACAGCTAGTTCTTAATTTTATGAGAGTCACAGAATCAACTAGATCGGAAAAGACTTTTGAGATCAACTGAATTCAAGTTTCATAAAATATAACAAATACTACTTTGCATTAAAAATTAAGAAAGAGAAATAACTAGTTCAACTACTGAATATTATCTCTATTCATATACAGGTCATTCTGAAATAAATCCATGCTGATCATATGTATATTCAAACTGAAATGTTTTAAGCCATGAGGAAAACATGCAGAAATATATCATAATCACCCACAGTGCCCTTATAAAACATAATTATAATCTTGATTCTCTGTGTCATGCTGTAAGAATGAACACAGGGTGAAATATTCAAAGAAATAAATTAGTAAATATTTCTACCTTTTAGAAATGTGAAAAGAGCACCTACCATGCTAAACCGATTTTTGGCCAGTGCAATTAGCTCTTGGTCTCCAGGAGCACAAATGTTTAGGCCAATTGGAAGCAATCTCTTCAGTGCTGCCACAATGAGAGAGGTCTGCATAGAGTAGCGGTCCCCTTTTCGCTTCATCTTCTTCCTTTCCTGGTCAGAAACCGCTGCCTGCAGAAAAAAGTAAAGATGAAAAAGAAAACAAATCCAATATTTAATAAAAGAATTGTACTGACAACTTTGTACTTATTACCTATACAGGTGCGACCTCATCCAGTAGAACTGGCATTTTAGCATTGCCAGTATTTTGCAATGTGTTTCTCAAATGTGTTTTGCATCTCAACCTGGTGTTTTCAACAGATTTCTTTACCAGAAAAAAAACCAAACCAAACCAAACGCAAACCCCTTCCCCACAAAGAAACAAACAAACAAAAAAATCAAACAATAAAAGGTGCTTCTCTGGAGTCTTCCTGGCTCCTTCCTTTTGCAAAGAGAAAAATATGAAAATCTTTACACTACCTTAGACATCTTAGATTTGGTGTCACTGATGAGGAAAGACATGTTGTTGATTTCATTTTGTACCACGAAGTTCTGCTCTTCTCTCTTGAAATTCTGGAAATATACAGAAGATCTCAATCAGAAGCATTTATATGAGTATTCTATCTAAATATACCTTAAATAAAAATACAAATTAAGTAAAAATTTGTATAATTCACAAGTTAAGAAAAGGGCAGTAAAAAATGAACAGATGATTAACAATATCTTGGAATTTCAGCTTCATTTACATTGCATAACTCAGGTGGTGTATGTTTGGGGATTTTCCCCATGTTAGAGAGAAGGAAATGTTTCCCTAACTATGAAAAAGACATGATAATAATCTCACTCCTCCTCCAGTTCAATATGAAAACAGGTTTTTATAGGTTTTCCCTTACTAGTAAGTGATTCAGTCATTTCTTCTCCATTATAAATTTCCATTATATTCAGGTATCTAAGAAAATATTTAAATAAAAGACTGAAATTATAAACACACAGGTGATTTCATTATCTGGTATCTAGCCGCAGTATAATCATTTTTTTGTGCACAGTGTGGTTATATATAAACTTTACAGTCGAATTCAGGCATAAATACTAAAGTTATAAGGCATCTTGTTTCCCAGACTTCAGAGAATTGAAGCTATAGCAAATAAAGAAATTTAGTCTAGACAACAGTCCATACAAAGATCTAATGCCTGAAAGAAATTAGATTCTTCTGGGTTTTTAATTCTTTGTGTTCCAGTATTCCCTGAATCATGTTTTAATTAAGAAGTATCAGTGCTTACTAGGTGTGATTACAAGAAGACTATGAGGTAAAAATAATTGAAAAGAAAAAAAATTTGTAAGGATACAAAATGAAATGAGCTTAATATATTATAAAAAAATCCGAACAAACCAAGTAAACAACAAATCCAGAACAAACAAACCAGAATCTGTAAGAAAAACCATCTCTAATCAGTTTACTATGTTACAAAATTGGATCCAACTCTTCCATCTTCTCAGCAATTTCAAAACTGTCAAAAATGTGAGTCATTAATACTTTCCCATCTGTGGTTTCACTTCTGTCATTAAATGTGTTTTGAAAACATTACCGTTAAATAACTGATCTACCTATTAAGAAACCTCATTAAAACAAGTATTTACCAAGGAATTACTTACATGAGACTTTGACCAGTAAATGAAGACTTCAGCCACCATGCGGAACAATTCTTCTGCTTCAGGATTGGGCTCTTTCAGCCATTTTGCCCTAAAGTTTGGTAAAAGAGTGAAAAAGGAGATAATCCTCATTGTGTTTATGCTTTGGATTTACTTTTCAACATTTTACAAGGATACAAGTCAACAAAAACAATAATATATGCTTTTATTCCTTTCTGGTAGCAGTGGCTTTTTGATGTCCTATTTCAAAACCCTTAAAATCCTTTAATATTAACCCTAATTCTAATCAAATAGCTCTGGATTGCAATTTTGTTTTGTTTTCTTTTTAGTAAGACCCCAGCTCCTCGTAAAAGTCAAAAAACATTAGCTTGAGCAATCGCAAGATTGTCAGACTGAGTAAAAGCCACTTTAATGCAGTGCTAGGCACGTCAAGGGATAAGAGGTGATATCAATAAAAAGGAAGGTTTTATGAGATTCATTGACCTATTCCTCTCCACATACCTGTTATAGTCCACAAATCTAATCAACAAAGGGTAGAAGGCATAGAGGTCCCGTGCCAAAGTGGTGAACTCATCTAGGATGAGCAGTTCAGCCTCCGACATGTCACCTCTGCCTTCTGCTCTTAGATGTTCTTCATCCGATACAACCACTGCTGCCTTTTTCTTTAGTTTATCCATCAGTGGAAGGAAGTGTGTCTTTAAGAGCTGTGGCTTCGCTTTACTTATGATGGGCTGGGAAAACACTATTTAAGGCAATGAATATTATAATATATACCTGGCCACAAAATATAACTAAAATCTTTTACCTTTTCCTGCTTTCTTGAATCTTACTACTAGGCTACAGAGCCAAATCCTGCCCCCATTGAAATCAGCAGAAGTTTTGCCAAGAATTAAATGTGGTCAGGATTTCACAAAGTCAATTCACTTTGTCTGAGGGCAGAAATTGCAACTTCACAGACTAAGGTTGCAAGATCATAAAACTTGAAACACCTCTTTACTGGTATTCTGTCAGCATGGTATTTGTCTGCATAGTTTTATTGAGTAATGCCGTTTAAGCTGCTTAACGGTATGGATGGATATATATATATATAGCTACATAGTGCACACACAAGTTTTCTCAGCTACTGGTTTCTGCTTTGAACCTTGCTTGAGCAAAGGGGAACTGGAAAGCAGGCTCTGTTTGTTTGAAAACCCACAGAAACATCTTGCCTGTATTTCTTCAGCACACTAAGAAGTCTTGTATGTAGACACAAATGGGAGTGATTCAAAAGATTCATTTCAGATTTGTTAGCACAAGCTTTTTGAAAATCTGCTCGTAAGGACTATTATGTAAATTAGCACTTCAAGTGGGCCCATTGGTACCAAACCATTTGTAACACACTGATTAAATTACACAGAATTTCAGGCAGTTTCCACGTATTTTCAGAGCACATTACATTACTAAATCTCAAAACACTAGAAATTCTGAATGCTACCATGAATGAAATTACTACTACAGTAAATACTGAAAAGTCATAAGAAAGTCTAATTGAAAAACTGGATCCACACCACTAAAATGACCTTTCCTCAGATATTGCAACACTGAGAATTAAAGCGTTTCTAAATGAATTTAAAGTTGTTCATGAGATGAAGTCAACGTATTACTAAACTGACACGAGAATTTCAACATTTCATTGTAATGAATATGTTAGATATACACCTTCAAACCCAGGTTTTAAGGATCCAGCACTCATACAGAATAGCAAGGAACTGTATAATGCCTGCAAATGAAACTTGCTTATATAATGAAAATGGGGCTAAGTTACCATGGTCCTTGAATTTAGTATATTGCAAAAGGCACACATATATACTCGGGAAAAATAAATAGTCTAATGTACTTCTTATATTACTTATAGAGAGATTAAAACATAGTGCTTACACTGCTTTTTCTTTATTCTTGGTATTTCAGGTTCACCAAGATGTGTATTGTTTAAAAATGTAAAAAAATATGAGTGTTCTACTCCAGCTTTAACAGGGTAAGTACAGAATAATTCAGTTGTGTGTGTATACATACATTCTGAATAGACACACACGTTTGCTTGTTTATTAATTTATTTTCACATCTTACCTGCTAATCTCTTCATCCAGGCTCCTTCATCAATACCAAGGTTGTTATAGATGATTTTCAATATGTTACCCAACAGAGTGTTCATGTGCTCTGACGTCAAGGCTGTGCAACACATTTCAGCCCTGTCAGGATTGTTCTCTGGCCCATGCTCCCACCAGTGTGACATGTAACTGCACAGCATAGGCAGTATGACTTCCATGATATGTGGCATTTGTGTGTAGCGAATACCAGACTCTGCCAGTTCCACTATTTCTTCCATTAACTTCACCAAGGAAGGAATATTTGGGCAAACCTCTTCCACACTAGTTGGCAAATTGAGAACTATTGGGAAAAACAAACAAACAAGAAACTAGGTCACGAAAGGAAAACCATTCTTTTCAGCTGCTATTCAATAAAACTTCTGTTTACATTTGCACCCTTGTGATCCAAAACCATACCAAACACAACCATAAAAAACATATCCTATCATACTCTTGATCAATAAACAGTTTATATGAACAGTTCTGTAATTAAAATTCCTACATGAAAGCTTCAACAATGTAAATATTGTGGAATGAATTCAGAGAAATCAGGTGCACTTTTCTATATACAAAATAAAACTTAAATTTCAAAATCCCTCCCAGGGTAAGCTTTGCAGCTGAGGAAACAAATTGATACAATGAAATATCTCTCAACAACACATCAGATGAGACCTGGAATTCTAACAGAGCAAACAGAAACCACTGCCTGTCCTAAAAAATTGAGCAGATTTGAGAAACTGATGATAGAGGTGAATATGTGATAGAGGTGATATGTGATGAACTTACAAAAGCAAATGTTTACTTTTTAATTCTTGGAATTCTTAATTCTTTTCTTTGAAAAGCACTGCAGTTGCCTCAATTTTTGAGGCAGTTTCCTTCATCTACAAAAAAATATCTGCAAACACAACCTGTAGCTCCTGAATCTCTAACATACTAACACAGACATAATATGACATACACAAGTACCTATAGAGCAAAAATTTAGCCTGCAACTTGTGAATACGAATGTCTCTACCAGCATTCCATAACTCCTTGTACTGTATATTGCAGGAAGAGTTTGTGCATGTGACCTTATTCAAAAAGAAACATCAAGAATGGAATAAAAAATACATGCAAAGTAATAATGTCAGTGCAAATTATCTGCACTGCCTTTTAAGCCAAGCAACATTAAAAATCAATCTACGTACTACTCTGCATTTTTTTTTACTTTATAAGAGCATAATATGAAATTAATACAGCAAAGCTATGTACCTTCAGTTGCAAGTATGTATATTTCAGGGACCCAACACTGTTTATGTAAACTGAGGAACCAAAGCTACTTTTGAGAATGCATAATTTTATCATCAAATATAGAATTGCTAAGGCACTAAAAATGTGCAAAGTCTCTTAATTAATTCAATTCGAAAGTGGCATTTTAAGAATGGTATCTCAAAATTAAAATAGCGGTAAGATTAGGAACATAATCAGTTTTATCAGATTTAGAAAAGAAATTGATTAGAAAATTGATTTAGAAAGAAAGTTTTAAAAAATAAATACAATCATGAAAGTAGAAGAAAATTCTTGCACTATAAAATGTATGCAAAACCACATGTCTTAAGGCAAGCTGCATTTATAGTGATGAAATCATGCTTCCATAATCGTGATGTCAGTTTCGGCAAATACCTGCTCTATCTCTCGCGTTCTTGGTGTTGTAGATTGAGTAGATGTTATGTTTGTTCAAATGAGTTTCCAAAAAAGCCACTGGAAAGGCCCCTGAGAAAGCAGCCAAGCACTCTCCTAGTGCTGATCGTTGCCTGTGAATTAACAAACACCATTAACCACACACATCTTCGATCACAGAGCCACAGAATGGGTAAGGTTGGAAGGGACCACCCGTGCAGCCACCTACTAAGTACTGACCACACCTTGGGGTCGTACTCTGGGATGAATGCATTTCAGTGAGAGAAGCCACGACATTATTGGGATCATAAACACAAGGACATGCAATAGAAATCGAAGTCTAGCAACTCTCTGCTAATATATGAATGATATGCAAAGACATAAAATGTCAAAGGTGGCCTACACAGCTAACAGAAAATGAAAAACATGCAGGGGAAACCAAAGTAATTGTAAAAATGCCTTCTGTTCTATTACTTTCCTCTCAGCTTTACCAACTGCATAATTTCTACCATTAATAAAAAGCTACTGAATAGAACAGAGACTAAAATTAACTATCATTTTATCTAAGTGATATTTCATTTTTCTGAGAAATAGTGATAATAACTTTCATGTTTAGTCTAGTATGAAAGTCAAGTTCTACAGTGAGTGGAAAATTGCTTCTAATGATCAAGAACTCTGAAATTTTATCACAAATACATTGCTTTAATATCTTCAAATATATGACATTTATTTGATAATAAAATTCTTTGTGTGTCAATATTTTAAATAGCCTGTTTCTAGGAAGACGTAAGTGATGCCCTGTGACTTCTCTTGGGTTTCTTCATAGGACAGTTAAATTACTCTAATTTTCAATTCAATTGATCACAGCAGAATTTAGAGAGGTGAGAAATCCCTAGTTGAGAGCAAATCATACATGTGACAGAAATTCAAGAGAATTTGAACTCAGGAGAATCATGAACTTCCAAGTTAAAAGGAATAAATTACCTCAAAACCGATCTTGTGACTTTAACAAGGTTCATCCTCGGTCTATACTTAATCTCGATCTTGGAGATTTTATTCTTCCTAGATCTAACTCACTAAACTTGATTTTGTTAAATCTAACTTAATTCCCATTATTGTTCCTACTGTTTTCTCCTTCTTCCTTTTCCTCCTTTTCATTAAGTCTTCATAAGCAAAACATACATCCATTACACACACCTGGTATGTGCTTTTCAATTGCAATGATGGTGGCAGACAATCACACACAAAAATTGCCACTTACACTGATACATATTCTCTACAAAATAAATCCCTTTATATCCTTTATCCTTTATTTGCCAAACAGCAAAATGAATTAATTTCATGTCCTTAATTAAACCAACGAGACCTGCTTTTCCACAGATTTGTTTTGTTTTGTTTTACTTAAATATTGCTCCCAATGATTTTTGTTGCCTACGATACTGCCACCAAGGAAACAAGGGTATTTCCTGGGAGTTATGCACAGGTTGATCTGCCACTTCCTAGACAGTGAACTTCCTAGATTACTGCTGAAATGTATGAATTCTGTTTAGCCTTCCTTCAGAACAATGTTAGCCACTACAGTGCAACTATTCAGTTTTAATAACTGAATTTTTCTAAGTATCTCTATTTTTTGACCAAATGTGGCTCATATAGACCGAATGTAACTTGGAGGGGGGTTAGCAGATACAGAGATGCAATTGCAATTGCAATGCCTCATTTACCTGGGTAACTGAGCTAGAAAAGAAACAGTGTAGTACAAGTGACAAATTCAATTAAAATTAGGGTAATGAGAAAGAAATATACATCACAATTAAACATTAGAGAAGGAAGAATATAACAATTGCTGAGATGAATAACATAATTTTACAGTACCTCAGTTAACCCTCAAATCAAAAGCTGTTTATTATACAATTTTATTTGCAATTTTTATTTTAATCAAGAAAAATAATTTGACAAACATATAATGCAATATTTTAAGCATATTATAGTAAAAGCATCTGCCTTCCACTTAATAGCTGTGCACCTCTGTTTTTCCTCTCAAGAAATCTTTACAATAATACTCTTCTATATAAATTTCTGAACTGAAAATTCATCATGCTAAATACAAAGTCAAGTATTAAAAAGGGAAGAATTATTTTCCTTCTTACCTCTCTACATAGATACTCTTGCTGGTTCCCAGAGCATATAAACTGGCCAATATTCTGTAACAAGATACCTGAACATCTTCCACTAAAGAGAAGAAGAAAATTATATTTACAAAGAGATTTTTCTTTGCAATATATCCCCAAAAAATTAAAATACATTTCTTTAGACAATAATGGAGTTAAAAATATTAAGCTAACAAAGGCAATCCACAGAAATTACCCACTAAATACAAAAAGTCTTTGGACATCTGAGTGCTATACTTTTTACTCAAAACTTCCATTTACTTAAATATCATGCTAATAGCTAAAACAGTAATGCTATTTCCCTAGGGAACTAATTTTATTAAATTAATGGCACACCAACTCTTTACACATGGCACCTTTACAAATAGAACACCACTCTGCAAAATAAAGGAAATCCTGTTAAACAGATATTTAAGTATTTTAATCATAGTTTATATTTTTTTTAATTTAGGCACTGATACCAGCTAATAGCATGTAAATTTATACTTTAAACTTACAAAGGATTAAAAACAATAAATAATTCTTTAGTTCATATGAGTACTTCACCAAAGGATGTTTTAAAATTACAAAGTAATTCAGTCATAAAATGGTGAGAATAACCTTAAAAATCTATTTGAAGAAATGCTTTTGCAATGCACTCTGCAGCAACAGTGTAAGAACCATCAAGAAGGACAACACTCCCCAACACTCCCATTCTTGCCAAAGACATCTTTTGTAGTCCCTCCTACAGTGCTAATATCATCCCTCAACAGGCAGTGAATGAAATATAGTGAGTAAAACAGGGTAAGACTACACAGGCTGGGAGAGCCTACAAGATATTGTATCAAAGGTACATTGCCCAGCCCTTTATTGTACTGTGATTTTAGTTCAGATCATCATGGAGTAAGTATAGTGTTTTTACATCATAATAGCAACCTGAGATTGCCCTAATCTTTGTACATGACCCTCCCACAGAGTATATGCCATAACTAGTAACTAGTACTCTCAGGTACAAGCACCAGGTCAAAATGCTTGTACAAGCAAAAAAAAATCTTACTCTTAACAAAATGGAAAGAGAAGTTGTGTGTAAGAAAAATTAGTCTTTTCACTATGCTCTAGACAAAATAAATAGGCCAAATTTTAAATAATTATTCTTTCTCAGTTCATGAATTCTAAATTCAGTGTTTGATACCAGTGTAATGTATGTAAAACAGCTGATTAAGAACACCAACTTAAGTGACAGAATTCAAAGCTAAATATTAATTTCCAAAACATGGGATACCAGAGACCAAAAATTACACAAGACTTGAACATGTTGATGTATGATGCCTGAAAAGGTGGTTTATGATAAACAAATTAGTTTTTCTGGATACCATCAAAGTTTCTGGAATTTTACAAAAATGTGGGGATGTTTAGATCTCATGACTTTTAAAACCATCAATAAAACCCCAAATTTTGGAAGAGTTCTTTTAAGCCTACTTTAAATAATACTTTTTGCAGATTCTAAAGGGAAAAATATAACTCAGTATTCCTTTTCCTCCAGGTCCTTCTCGTGGATTTTCATAACTGAGTAACTGAGTTAGCTATGGAGGGCAGGATTTGCCCCCTTTAGTGCCATCTGGATAATGATATTTCTGTTATTTCCTAAAATATATAAAATTAAAGTTTTGTGTGCAGATTTCAAGCTCTGTAAAACTTGGCTGCAAAGTTTTGGGTTTGGAAAAACTAAAGGACCACTGAACCCACTACAATCAGAAAACCTTCTCAGAAATCCGATATACAGGCTCTCATATATATTCCCCTCTCTGGTGTCTGAATTCCTCAGGAGCTCCTTCCACTTTTCTCTTTTCCCTTGAATTTCCAGAATTTAAGGACCCACCCAGATTGCCCCTTAACTGAAATTGAGGTGCATCTACGATGGTGTAACAACATTCTTGTAGTATAGCCTTATTTATAGACAGAGTAAACACAAAGTAACTTACACAAAGTAAATTTTCACACATAAAGTAAGTCACAAAATCTAAGATAAAGTTAAAAACAAAACTGATCCATCTGATTTTTTAATCATGGACATGCCTGCTTCAATATTTATTTAGTCCACTAAAACCTGCAGACTGTTTTTGATTGATTGCTGCAAATGTTTGATTAAATCAATAAAAATTTTGTCAAAATTACATATATTTGTCCTCCTTTAATAGAATCGAGGGTCTAGTAATGCTTACTACATGGCAGTACAGTTATTATAATGGCATGCACCTTCCACATACATAGATGATAATATCATACATACATATCAAATCTTCCCCAAACTGATGCTGTCCAATATGCTCAAATAATGAAGATAGCACTGGCAGGAGAGCAACTGTGGTGTAATTAATGATTTGTGTAACTCCTTTTGGCTGGTTTCTGCTGTGTGTAAACTGGCCTTGCTTAAGATTTTCCAGTGTTTTCTCCAGATCCTCAGCAGCATTGTCCAAAAATGCTCTCAATGCCATCCTAACAGATTCCAGACCAGTTTTCATCACAGTCCTGTTCACAGCATGCAAAAACCATGAAGAAGAATATTCTGTTAGACAAGCATGGAATAAAGCTTAGTCCTGAATTATATGAAATAGATAACAGACATCTGAAGAAAAAAATCTTTCATTTTTAACATTACAAAATCTCCTCAGAGGAGAATAACTGACTGAAAACAAGTTTCATAGGTATCCTGCAGAACACAAGGATAGTTTCTGTTTTCCTGACGAGCAAATAGTCCTTCAAAATTTATAAAGTGATTCATTTACCTTCAAAGAGGAAAAAAACCCAAAAAAGTACATAGCAAAAATAAGAATTAGTAAATCTGATTTCTGACTCTAGAAAGAGAAGCATAGAACTCAGAAAATCTTTCCTAATTAAAACAGTCGTATTTCTGTCTCCAGATCAATGTCACCAGAAAGGCATAAGTAAAAACAACCACATCTGTTAAAATCAAATCAATCAATCAATCACTAAATGCATTTATTATGTAACTATAGCATCATAATCAATGATGTAAATATATAATCCAGGAGAATTATTACCTTATATGATTTAACTAGCTCAGTTACAAAGATCTTTTGTTTAAGGAAAGTATCCCTTTAGGCATGCCTGAAATAAATTGAGGTGATGATGTTTTGTAAATTGAGTATCAGTCCAGCTCTTTTAGTCTGATTGTTTATTTTAAAGAGTGAATATATACAGTTTCAAGAGCAATATCTTTAAACTTCATGTTATCTCCATTAATTCCTTAATCTCCATCTATAACTATTGTCATATCTCTACCAAGAGCTGAATTACTGACCTCCATTTGTATCTGTATTCCATCTGCGTGATTGCACGGACCACTGACAGTGTAAGACAAAAAAAAGAAAACCCAACACATTGCAAACTAAAGGTGCACCATGCAAGAGCTGGGCTATATTAATGGCCATGATCATGACTCTACCCCCTAGCATATAGAATATAAAACTTGTCTGTAAAAGCAACTGCAAAGAAATTGAGAAAAAGAACTATCTGCACATAATGCAGCCAATTGTTTTGAGACTTAATGCAAAGTGAAAAAAGTTACCTTAAAATTTCCATAGAGGCAGTTTAAGCCATCATATTTTGTTTAAAACTGCAAACACCTAAAAATCAACTATCATCAGAGATGGTTGACTTTACAGTAAATGAAAAGCAACACCTCTCCAATATATCAGGGTTGTCTCATCCATAAACTTCACAATAATAGCTCAAGCAGTTCAATTTAACACAAAAGTAACACTGAATTCTAGGCAAAGGGTTTGGGATTTTTTTCAAATTAGGACCTGAATTAATTCTGCAAAGAACATGCTCTATGAGACAGACTTAACTGTGCATTTAACTCCTGAACTTTTTTTATTAAACACTGTAAGGAAAACAATAAAATATTTCTAACTTTATTGTGGTTTCGAGAAAGCCACATGATTAAAACCACATAAACTAACAGCCAGAGGTTTCTGGACACCACTGATTCATAATGAAGTTTAAAGTGTAACCTACAAATAGTGTCCTGTCAAATCCTGGTAAATTACTCATTTTGCATTGGGAATTTTCTTCAGCAAAGTAACTTTTTGAGTGTTGAAATTCTGTAGCCTTACACAGGTAGCCCAAATGTAACTGCACATTACTTTCTTCAGTGATTTTCCTTGTACTTTATAAAAAATATAATCAGAATTACCTTGCATCCAAGGTCTGTCCCAGTATGTGAAGACAGTTGACTATTGATGTTGCATCGTTTCCTAGAGAGGGAGGAAAAATTATCCACCAATTAAGCTGAGCATAGCGTATAGCTTATTGAACACTGCTAACTGTACCTCTGGATTTCATTAAAGAATAAATGACACAGCAGAAGAGCAACAGAACTTCTGCATCATTTCAAGTTAAAAAACATGCAGTTTTTTGTCTTAGCCTTGTTTACACAAATGCAGTAACTAGAGGCAGGAAAGCATCTCTCAAAAAATAGCTGAGGCAGTCAAGATGGCACTCAAATGTGGGGTTAATTAGAGCTGCAGTGCATTGTCTGGTTTTCGTTTGATTTCTCTAAGTTTTGCTTTAATTCGAGTTTATCTGATTGTTTATCTTCCCCCTTTCTGTAACATAAAGCTATTAACTTTCCAATGCTGCTTAAGCAGAAAGAGAACACTTAAAAAAATGTCATTAAGGAAGTTAGTTCCCTGGTATTTTCCCCATAGTCTGCAGTCTTAATTGGGTTCACACAAATAACAGTCCCTGACATAATACATAAATTCTGCAATTATTTTTTCCCATTTAGATATGTAAAAAAGAGGACTTACACACAATAAGCCTCCTATACATTTGTACATCCCAAAATGCTGCCATGTACAAGCCTCTTTCCTCTAAGATCACTTTTTAAGTCCTTGTTCTTGTTAAGAACAGATGTACAGTACACAAATTTGAACCACAGTCTATTTTTAAATTTGCTTTTTAAAATGAAATTATGTCAAAAATAAAATTGATTGCTTGCTCCTCTTTAGGTCTTCTTGATTAAAAAAAAAAAAGTAGAAACGAATGTTTAAGAAAGATTTCTGAAAATACTTCCATGTGCATACAATGATACAGCATACTGTATTTTCTCACTGGTTGTTACTTCTTAAATGCACTAGCAAACATTCAATAAAATTAGTAATTGTTTCAGTGAACTAGAGATTTTAAAAGATAAATTGCAAGGAAGGTGTGGGAGGTTCGTTGCAGCACTGAGAAAGTGGTTCTATGCTACCAAACTTAGGAAAACTCTCACGGTGTTCATCCACAGCAGATTCAACAAACCTGAACCACAACTTCCACGGCTGCCTCAGCCAGGCAGCCTCACCTTTTTTTCACTGGCACGTGTGATCATGCAATGATACAGCAAGCAGGTAAGAAAGCTGAGGCGACCTAAAAACATCCTACCAAAATCACCACTCCAAAAGATTAAGGTTTTTTGTCAGATCAAACTTTCTACCTTATTATTCTTATCATCTATTCCTGGTGGTGCTGATGAGAAGAGCACAGGACTGTGCTAATGACAGCAGGCATGGAGGGAAGCACTCCAAGTACACCAGAATGTGGATTAGACCATCACAGAATCACAGAATGGCTTGGGTTGGAAAGGACCTTAAAGACCATATAGGTCCAAACTCTTGCTGTGGGCAGGGACACCTTCCACTAGACAAGGCTTGCTCAAAGCCCCATCCAACCCAGCCTCAACACTTCCAGGTATGGGGCAGCCACAAATTCTCAGCAACCTATTTCAGAATGTAATAAGAATTCAGAATTACCTGAAATTTAAACAGTTTCAAAACTGGATCAAGCTACTTACATAAATTTGGTTTTTAAATTTGAGAAAATGTAAATTAATATGTTCAATTCACCAAAATTATTCACTGGAATCTTTCAATTTCTGCCCAATAATACTAATGAAAATAAATCAATACAGTCTTCCTGATGTACAGCCACAGCTCTCAAACTGTAAATTAGTGTAGTCAAAATCTACTTTCACATTGTAAAGAAATAATTATTCCATGCTAAATGATTATTCCACAATCTCAATGACAGCCTCAGATATCAAATGTGACTATTTAAATTCACTCTGTAAGACATGCATGCTCAATTTCCCATTTTAACAAACTCCTATATACACCTTAAGCTACATGACTTTCACTAATGATTTTCATAAATTCAGCTGTATATCCAGAAGTACCATTTAAATTCACAATAATATAAAATACCTATACAGCAAAAATACAGAATTTTTGATATTTGTTATAGCAAACTGCACACTACCCATAAAAGTTATTATTGAGCAACGCTTTCTCACACAAGATGGCTTCAAAATGCACAAATAGCTTTCTAGGCCCCAGCTGTGCTCAGTTATGAGCATTTTCTCCTCTTCTACACAGCCTTTTGTCTTTGCTGGAAGAAGTGCAACTCTCTTAATCAGATTTTCTCACATCATGCAATTCACTTCCAAAGGGAAGGCAAACTATAAGGTGACTTTGACTCCAGTTATTAAGCTCACAGTAAACAACCCAATCATGCAATGTAGTCTCACAATGACCTTGTCACAATTCATGCCAAAACTACTGTGTTGGCATCAAGGTTTTGTACTCTGTTTGTTACTGCAGTCTAGAAAAAGAGTTAAAAAACAAACTGTAGCCATCACAAACAATCAGCTGATCCTATCTGACTCATCTCCTAGCACTTGAACCCAGCCAAACAACAGGAAATAAGCAAGCTGAGATGTGGAATAGAAAAGATCTTTTCTTTAGTACTGAAGAACGTTGACTTGGGTTTTTAATTTCAACCATGACTCATTTTAGAAAAAAAAACATTCTGAAAACCAAATGCACAAGTAACAAAACAAAAGATTTCCAAAATTTTAATAGTATACCTGAGCTAGTTCATTCTTTGAAGAAACAACCTAGGGTATAAATCAGAGCTTATGCATAGGTTTGTGGCATATTCCATCCTTCAGAAAAAGGGCTGCAACAATGCCACACAGCTGCAGAAATAACTCCATTCCTCCTATGATCTTTTCGGCTCTATAGGCAAATCCACTCAGCTCGTCCCAAAACATTTCAAAGTGATTATGCCACAAAACCTTCCAATCTTTCCTCTTAGTTTAATGTCTTTCATAACGGTCTGTAAAATTTTTAAACACCACACTGCTGCAGCAAGTGAGCTCCTTCCCTTCAAATTGAATGAAATATGCAGGAATTGAGTTAGATGCATGCTATAATAATCAGATTCTAATTCACTAGGTAATTACACAATAAGGTATGTTCATGGATACTGCACTTTGCTCTGCATCCATCATAGAAGCCATGTATGCATAGGATGTACTATTCCAACTGTCCTAGCACCATGACGTAAGAAAAAATTGCAAAGAAAATGACTGTGCCACACATTGCATATAATGTACACACTTGATATGGACTTCAAATTGACTTCAATTCAGTGATTTGCACATGGCATAAGACAAACAGCGAGCTCCTGCCAAGGTCACATAGTACCAGAAAGAGAGTACACATGCGTATGTGGAGTCAAGCACATCTGGGAATATTCAAGAATTCCACAGAACATAACTAAGCATTTCAGTCCACTTCCAATTTTCCTTAATGACTTTCCAATACAAATGTGCAGTTCTGATTATGAAATGTTTTTCCCAAATGATTTAGAATATTACAGATCAGTAATTTTTTTTACTCATCGAAATTCTTTGATACAATAATGAAACCCAAGTATTAGTTGAGACTCAGAAAACTAAACAACCCCAAACCCTCCCCAAACTGAAAACTACAAGAGCTTTTTATTCCACCTAAAAAAGTCTTTGATCTATCAGTCTAAACAATTGGTGGTCTGTGTAGACCATGCATTTCAGCCATGCAGCATGCAACAAAGCAGCACTTAACACAATGCAAAAATGGCAAAGAAACCAAGTGATGGCCATGCTAGTATTTGTCAAGGGTCTCCTTACCAAACAGTGAAATCCTATGCCTGACAAGAACTCCAAGTTTGCAGAACAGGCTGAAGACAAAAGAAAAATAAAAGAGAAGAGAAGGAAAAAGGAAAAAAATAAGGGAGGGAAGGGGGGAAAAGAAAGAAAAAATAACAGCTGATATATGAGCAGGAAAAGCAACATGATGTCACGCAGAAAGAATCAATTGTCTGAGCAGAATGTAGGACAGAATACTAAAGAAAGAATTTTCAAGTGCATATCCTTAACGAACATGGTTAAATAAGCACATATTATAATCAAAAAACCAAAAATAAATTAAAAGCATAGCTAATTAATATAAAAGCGTTCTATACAATAACCCACAAGGAAATAACCATCAAAGCTTTAAAAAGTAAAATGTGGTCATTGTGCTACACAGGATACCACTAACAATTTAAAAACATAAGGTAAGGGAATCAGATTAACTGAGGTGTGTGATGGCAAATGCTTAACTAGTTCAATTACGATCTTGAAAACTTGAACATAGGAGGAATTTCTTTTCAAGTAAGTTTTTTTAAAATATCACCTCTTCCATGGTTTAAAACAATATGATCAATGATTTTGTTTCACATGTTTCAACTATTTCCTGTGCTGATGAACAGCACTCCATTGAGAAAAGAGTGAAATTTTGACGTTGATTCAGGGAAGTAGGAGCAAACTGCCCTACCCAAATTTACATGGGCTCCAGATTAAGAAGGAATTTAATCAATCTTCATGGTCTGGTTTGGTGTGAGAATTTTCACCATGAACATCCATTTTGGTGTTATTATTTTATGCTGCAAACCCCTTCATCTGCTATAAATGACATGAACAGTATCATGTCATTTCATTAAGCTACTTAATTAATAGGCACACTGGCTATTTATTAGCCTCTGATTTAAAAGCAAAAGATACAATAAGCATGTCTGCACAGCCTATGAATGAGATCTGAACATGTTGTTTCATTGACAGACAAGAGCACGGTGTCAAATGGAAACATTTATGTCCAGAATCACAACAGCCAGGTTAATGTGGGTATTGAATCCAGCTAATTAGCCAATGCACAGTGATCCACTCTAGCAACAGCAACTGCTCTGTTTTAGAAATGAGTCTGCTCGGTGTGTTTGAGGATCTCTGTTCACTTTTTATTCCATTATGCAGACATATACTATATATTCTTTTATGAGGATCTTGGATCACCAAGTCCAACAGGAAAAGCTGTAGAGAAGCATGTTAGCATCTTATAGATTATGTGCCCATTCTGGAAAAGATATAAATAGTCCACTACTCTATCCTATGTCCTGACATACAAATGTTACTCAACCTACTGTACCATTCAGTAGATGCCATGCTTTCACAAAGTGAGAGTGAAGCTATTCCCTACAGTGTGTTTAGTTGAGATCAAATAAATAAACAAATAAATAACTCCAAATATCCAATTCCTAGATTGATGTTCAGAACCAATTTCATGCAACTACAGTAGTTCAAAAACTTGTAACATGGTCTACTGAATGAGAAATTTGAAAAACCCAATCATGAAGAGGTTGGTTACAAATACAACAGAATATAATACCACCACATTTCAGGAAGAAGCCTGACCCATATTTGTCAGTAAAACAGATCTGGATTTACTGTATCTTTCTGAATATCAAATGGTTGTTGCATATGCTAAGACATTCACTGCATTATCAATATCCAAAATTATACTTCTCCATAGCTTAATGAATGCAAGTTCATCTTCACTGGAGAAGGAAAGCAGCCAGGAACCATCCTTAGATTGAAATAAATTCTGTGTAGGAGGTGTACTCAATAGGATTAGCAATCGCTCATCCAAGATTTCTCTGCATCTATTTTCTTCTCCTTGGCTGACACATCTGGACAGCACCTAACCCAATCCAATACAGCAGCAGCTCTGATCTTTTTTCAGGACTATATGTTCAGTAATCTCATACAGCTATATAGCATATGTGCATAAATCCTGAATCTCTATGCAGCAGGTATGCTGATATATCTGATATATTCCAGAAGTAAAGAGTTTATTGGCATGACTTAACTGTAAAAATACTGTTATCCAGGACATTACAGAAAATGAGCAGATCATAAGACTGGAAAATTATTTACATGCATACATTTTGATACAGTTTTTAAATCCCTTGAAGAACAGCATTCAGATAAGCTGCCAGATCAGATTAGTCCATGAGATGATGAAAGTCAAGACAGCTATTGCTTACTTGAGCTTAATATTCTGCTAGAAACTTCACTCAGTATTTACACAGTCTTGCAAGCCCTGCATGTCTGTATGACCACCAACTGGCTGTCAGCCTCAAAATACAGCAATACAATATTGTATGGTTCATGCCCAAGAACAGCCAAGAAGGCAATCATCATGCATGCCCACATTACAGGTACTCAAGAGGTCCTGTGTGAAGCTTATAATCCACCTTACTAAATGGGAAAATTGGGCTTCAGTTCAACCAGAACTGAAATGAAAACATCTTAGAGAGATGGTCTTAAAAAAAGAGTAACTTCTGGGAAAGAATCCAGTATTTCTGTGATAGCACTACTCATTGCTATTTATTAAAGAGCAGAAAGAGTGCAATTTCCTTACTTTTAATTGTTATGAGGGACATTAACAATTATATTTATTGAAACTTGGCTACAAATAAGTTTGGCTTATAAATCTAACATAAAATTTTGCAGGAATAATGTTTTCAGTATATACCAATTTCTAACAGTGAAAGCTGATATATAATTGTATAGCCTGTGCCACAGACTGTGCAAGTGTTTTGCAGTCGGATATAAGGGTAAATTGAAGTTCTCTGCATGCTAAAATCATCACCTTTTAAACAGCATATAATAATAACTCTGTGCTCCTCTCTGTTTTAAACAATGAATTTTCCTAACGGGAAAAGAAAGTGGAAAATGTTTAATTTGTTTGTATATAAAAATATCTCTGCGCCTCCCACTTCTCACTTTCCCACAATCAACTGCTGCTTTTTAAAGACCAATACACATATGCACAGACATTAATATTAATTTAAGCTTTACCTTGTCACCATTTCTTTCTCTTTATTAGAGGCATGGCCTCCACTGCTGAGAGGCCTACTTGCTGAAGATAGGAAATACAGGCGATGATTTTTAAAATACTGATCAATCAAAGGGAGCACAACCTGAAATTATACCAGAAAGATTGGTTATCTCAGGACCTTCTTTACTATGTTCTGTATTATACTTTGTAAGTCACAACTAAAGACAGGAAATTTCAAACAGGTTTTTGGTCTTAAAACTTCTGTTTGGATTGTTTCTTCAACAGCTATTCCTCTGAATTTATTTAATATTTAAGGCACTTATTATGTCATCAAGAAAGGCAGCAGAAAAAAAATAACATTAACACTGGGACTTATCCGTGGTCTTTTTAGAAGGAGTAAAAGGCAGAAAGTATGATTTAATTTTTTCTCATAATTTAAGATTTTTCCTATATCATATAGCCAAATACAACCATTGCTCTTCATTTGAATGCAAATTTAAAAAAATTCACCTACAACTTTCAGCACACTAACAACACTTAGTTCTAGATTTTTCAAATAAAACTCCCAAAACAACTGCACTTACTAAGGGCTTGTGCCACAGAATTTTCCCTGTTTGCTTCCTGCAGTGGTTATTACTCTATGCCCATTACAGGTGTCAGCGAGGAGGAGATCCAAAATAAATGGCCAATAAGAAAATATGAAATTGCTTCCTTTTTGGAGCATGGTTCACAAGAGTGGAATGCTTGCTTCTGAGTCTATCAGCCTGGTAAATGGAAGTAATCTAAGGAACTGAAATAACTTACTGCAAAGGATACCAGGGTTAGAAAATGCTGCAAAGAGTTGTCCTTTCTCATTCACTAATGAATTGAAAAGGCATTTTGAATATGCAAATATCATACAAGCCTTTATGTGTGAAAGGCATCAGCAGATTTTCTTGGTTTATAATGTGTAAAATCGTGACAGAAAAAGGACAATTGTGCTGGGAGGAATTTCATAACTATCAGGAGGAAGGGGAAGTGCAAAGTCCTGCACTTGAGAAAGAAAAATTCCAGTTACCAGCACACACTGAGGGCTAATCAGCTGAAAAGAAGTTTTTCAAAGTAAGGCCAGGGGATCCTCAGTGACCAGCAAACAGACCAGGTCAACAGCACCCTGGATTGAACTAGACAGAGTGCTTGTCAGCAGGTCCAGGGAGGGGATTCTTCCTCTACTCAGCTCTGGTGAGACCACATCTGAAGTGCTGCGTCTGGTTCTGGGCTCCCCAGTACAAGAGAAACATTGACATGCTGGAGAGAGTCCAGTGAAGGGTCACAAAGTTGATTAAGGATCTAGAGGATCTTTCAAATTACAGAAGATTAAGGAAGCTGGGACCCAAACCCAAGGGAGAGAAGGCTCAGGGAGAATCTCATCAATGTGTGTCAATATCTGAAGGGAGTGGGTAAAGGAGATAGACCCCGAGCTCTTTTCAACTGCAACAGGACCACAGTCAATGGGCACAAACTGAAACATGGTAGGTTCTCTCAGGCCATCAGGAAACACGTTTTTACTGTCAGAGTGGCTTAGCACTGGCACAGGTTGCCCATAGAAATTGTGGAGTCTCTGCCCTTGGAGATACTCAAAAGATGTCTGGACATGGTTCTCTGACACTGCTAAGTAAAGGATGCTTCCAACCTCAGTCGTGGTGTGGCTCCGTGATGGAGACACCAGCATGGATTGAAAACAAGAGAAATAACTACCATGACACTGACAGATACACAGCCATGTTAATTCCAGTTACTATTGCTCACACTAACCTGCCTGAAGACTTTAAAAGAGAAAAATCTTCAAAATTAGACAAAGCCAGGAAACAGAAAATGTAGGGAGCTTTTGAGTAACACCATATGAGCAGCTGCTTATCATGGAGCAGGAAATAATGAGAGTAAAAAAATATAGTCCTGTAATCTTCCCACATCTACACTTCATCCCACATTGTTTTCAAGCTATTTTTATTCCTGCTGGTTTTAATTAATCAAAGAATGAATTTAACACAGAAAAACACGACTATAACAATGACAGTCACTAAAAAATATGTTCTCACTTCTGTTAATCACTATGTTGACACAGAAAAAGCAAAAGTATACTGTACTTTGGCAAAAAACTTGATTTCTTGTTCGTATGGGAATTGCTCTCCTTTGCCTCTGCTGCCACCATCTGCAGAGAGAAGAAAAGTAAGTTCCCTGTCATATATCCTAATTACAGTCTACTCTGCATTTTTTTTTGGGAACTGTACAGTATAAACAAATAATATTGGTCATCTTTAGATGTAGGTTTAAGGTACTTCAAACGCTATAGGTACTAGTTAAATTGGCATTTTATGACTACCTTGTTAGAGGAAAAATAACAACAAAAAATGCATAAATAATTGTCCAAATCTTCATAAAAGTGTAGGCATATCATAGTCCAAAGAGATATGGATGTTTTTGTGAGATAAAAATCTGGTGCTATGTTTATCTTTTCCTGTTACAGGCCACAATTTGGAAACCTGAACTCAGATTATAATAAAACACCTTTCACCATTTGTTCCCAGGAGAAGAAGAATTAATGAATTTTCATTCCTCATTTGTGAGCTTGATACTAAAAAACAAAATTAATGGTCGGATCTACCCAATTAAAATTTAAATTGCTTCACTCTTCCCTTACTATAAAAACCAAAATCTCTTTCACAATAACATCTCTTACAGCTCCCAAACTATTATCATTTATTTCATGTCTTCTTTCCATTAATCTATTGAGGGTCTCAAATGGTATTTGTTCCACCAATGTTTCTAGCATTTCAGTATTTAATCATTATCATTCTTGCAGTTATTTGAAATTAAGAATAATGAACCCATGATAATCAAACATTAACAGCAGAATCAAGCAATGAGTTATCCAAGATCAGACTTTTGCTACTTTAAGTAACCATGTCAGATAATAATAACTCATAAATTTGACAAATCTCCACATTGTTTTCAGATGAGCACTGATTTATTCAATCTCCCTGATGTTCCTGTTACTGTCATTTACAGGATATATGACTATGAGGCATAGTATATGTTATGTGTCATTGCAACTCCCATGGTCACAACAGAAACACCATCTGGCCAGTTTTTTTGGATTTTATTTCTCATGTAAGAAGCTGGCTTAGGTCACCAAACTTTTGCATTTTTTTATCTTTACCAAAAGCAGAGAAAGTTAAATCCTTCATAGCGCTGTTGACAAAACATCTGCTGGGTATTTGTGAAAGCACATTCCCATGTGAGAGTTTGTTAAGAGGTTTCTCTACTCCTTTTTTGAGAGAAAATTTCAGAATGGTACAAATGACTGGTTTCATTTGCTCTCTGAAAAGAGGATTATATATGAATAATAACACGTGCACATGTGAGAGATTATAATTTTGTGCATAAATGTAAGGGGGCAACTAGCTTTCTTTTTTAAAAGAATGAAAGTCATAAATTGTAGCTGAGAATTTTTAATCTGATGAACGAATATGGGAAATTGGAATGAATGGCAGTTTTGTAACTCCAAAATTCATGATCTTCATTAACTACAGGAAATTAAACGGAAAATTAGTCCAGAAATGTACTAGTATTTAAAAAAAATTTCTGGTTGTTTTTTATAACATCAGACATCTTGGCTAATAATTATTTTAAAAATGTAAAGGTGTACTGTACCAAACTCCAAAATGTACTGATGGGCTTCATCCACATATCTTATAAGCTGCTGAAGGAAACTGTAGGCAAAGCGTTTCTCAATGGAAGGCGTGTCTAACTCCAGGTCCTTGAGTCCTCTGCAAATAGAAGTGAGTAAATTTTTACACATGTAGAAGGACTCAAAGCCATCTTACCTCTCCATTTAGTCCGACACCATTTCCTCTGGTAATGTTCATGTGCTTATTAATGTAAGACTTTTTTTTGCTTGATGCAAACAATGCTCTCACACTTACTTAGGTTTCAAGCAATTTGTTAAGACACAACTAGATTTCCCAATGCAAAAAATTACACTTGTCAATCAAAATAATCCACTGTAATTATAATTTCTTTCCATTACTTGTAAGGCATTACTATCTTACATTTCCCAACAAGGGCTGATTCTTGGGTGAGGAAGTTTGGAAGTTGAAAAAATACTGAGATTTAAACCTAATATCCATCACTATAACTTTTCCTGAAAAGTCTGCTTGCATTGAAGAAGTTTTGAATAGCTAGGTAGCATTTGTGAAAAATCAGAGGAAAACCGAAACAAAGTGATGGAATCGCTTTTCCAGCATGTTCCATCCATCTTAGTTACTAGTCTGATATAAAAAACTAATTTTCTTTCCACAAGAATGAATCCATGTCATGGGATGATGTCCCTAGCGACAAGATGGCACTGGCATGAGCCTTGTTTATGCAGGATCAGGACTTAACTGATGGCACATGAAAAATCCATTCTTAAACAGCAAGAGAATCAGTCACACCTCATCTCCCCCTGACTCATGCACCAATTATATTGGTACTCAGCTAGGCTGCAAGTTTAAAAGTATACCTGCTGCTTATACATGGAATAGAACTGCCTGTGTTTTGCCCATTTATGCTTTAAATTAAAGCATACACCTGGAGACTCAAATCTGGTAAACAAAGAAAAAGGAGACAATGCTGGAGAGCAAAAGTCTCAAGTGTACTAACTAAGAGACCATTAAGAAACTTCAGACACAACTTTGAAAAGGGCCACCTGAACTTTGGAACTCCTAAGAGGAAGGAATATGAGAATTAGGATTATTTGAGGCAGCTCAGTACATAAAGCAATGACAGATTGTATGGGGGGGAGGAATCAGGAAAGAGAAAAGTGCAGAAGAGAGAAAACCAGATTTCAACAGCCGTGACCTGTCAAATCAATTGACCGACTGGGCTGTGTAGCTGATCACTAGAGTTTGTCCTATATCCTTATTAAGTGCTTTCATACCTGTATCTCTGTGTATTGTCACTCACTACTCCACGTGCTGTCAGCAGTAGATGGCAGCTACTGGCAAGACCAGCCAGAGCTGGATACTGAGCCAGCAGCTGGAGTCAGGCTTGGGATGTAGGTGCTCCCAGATTGGTGACAAATGGTGTGGATGAAGGTCTCAAGAATCAGTAGCTGGAGATGCCACAGCTTTGGGGAACATTTCTGTGGGCCTTACAGACCCTGAGCCCAGAGTAGCAGCTGCAGCAGGGACTGGCACAAGTGCATTTGGTAGTAGCCATTGGAGTCAGACAGTCAAGGGCATAAAGCAGTGTCTGCAACTCCAGCAACTCAAAGTCCCAGTTGCCTGCCACTGGGTGGGAATGCTGTGGTCTAAAAACCTTCCAGCTGATGTGAAGGAGCAGTGCCAGTAAGATGAGTGAGGGCTCCTGCACCAGCAGCTAAGTGGGCCTGAGTGCCACATGCCTGGCAGGGGGCAAATGTTTCTATCTTCCCTAAAGCCATTCTGCACGGAGGTGCAGAGACCCAAATGGTCACTGTCAAATAAAGACTGTAAGGAAATGTGAGCAAGGCATGTATGGCAGAAAATACAGTGGTGAGCAGACCAAATTAAAACATGAACTGGGCCCTTGTTTGTTTAGACAAGGCAGTTGTCTAAGGTGCAGCAAGTACATCGAGTTTAACATCACGGAAAAGGCTGTGTTTAACCCGCACGCGAGGGTGCAGATGTAGCAAAAGTTACTGGACAATGGCTGTGTCCAAGTTAATGGTTATTTACCATCCCTCAGCCTTCCACTCCCAAAAAACCCCAAAAGCCACCTTCCCCTCGTGTTTAACAGCAATAAAAAGTGTTAGCACTCCTTAATACAGCTGATCATTTTGACAGGGAATAAGGAAAGAAACCTTTGCTGTCTGATATCCTTCTTTTTTCATCCTACTGTATTGACAGGAAGTAAACTCAATTACTTCAGCTAACCTAAAAAGATTTTACCAAAATTATTAGATTACCTGTGGGACTCTAGAAACAGGCTGGAATTTTTGTGATAGAAAAGAGTTGAAGTAGGTAGATTTTAGGTAGATGTGCAAGGCTAATTAATTCACAATGATTATTTAAATTGATCTCAGTGACTGTTTCATTCACTTACTAATGTTCAAGTTATGCACAGCTCAGATGTGCTTTCAGCCTTTTCTAGTGATTCTGGTTTCCTAAGTCATACTGATGAGGCAGAAAAGAATCCAAATTAATTAAAATTTTATTCATGCTACATTTAGGAGGTAAATACACCATATTAAAATGAATTATGCATGTTATTCTGCAGACTATTCACTATTATTACATTTACACTGTGGATTATTTTAAAATTATTTTAAAACATCACTTTTCACTTTTAAAGTATTTTCATAATACTGTAAATGAACTCAATTGAAATAAACGAGTCGTACGTTTTAGAAATAAAACTGCCTTATCTAACCAATTGTCTAGAAATTCCTTTAGAGAGGGACATGTGCTTGAAAATGTTCATGAACCTGTGACTAAGACTTAATAATTCCATCACTCATAGAAAACTAATAAGTTTACTAACAGCTGGATGCACAAACACCTGCTAGATGGAAAAAGCTGCAATATTGAAAGGGAAGGTAGAAGACATACAGAAATTCTGGAGAACTCTGCCTTCCAAAAGCCCTGCTGCTAACTCTGTAATCCATTTCTTCCTTACAATGTTTTATATGAGGGAGCTCATCCTGATTCCCAGATACTGAAATATAAAAAAATGTTCATAGAGTTCTGGTTTGATAGAAGAAACCCCAAAAAATGAGCAATAACAGAAACCAAAAAACCCCGCCACAACCAACCAAATCACAGAACAAAACAAAAAAGATCACTGAGGACTATTAGACACCTTCTGTGACATTAATACTGAACTGAGAATTACCTGGAGACAACATATCCATTAATCTGCAGAAATTTCAGAATATCTTGTGCTTTTTCTCTGTCCTTGGCTTTTTCTTTGGCTGTGAGTGTATCGTAAGGAACAAGAAGGGGATGGTTGCCTCCTCCTACTACAGAGCATCAAGAGAATTAAAAATTAAAGAGTTCTCTCTTGACATGGTAAGTACCAGTATGTAAACGTACTATCACACAATAATACACAGCACATTACAGTACATTATAGTCTGAAATAACAATATAATTGTCTGTTTCTTTACAAAAACCTTAGAAAATATTCAAATAGAAACCTTAGATATGGCTACATCATTCTAACATATTTGCTATAAGTACCAGCAAAATACGCTGAACCTATTGCAAAAAAACTCTTAAGGAAGAAAAAAATGCTTAACTGTTAAAAACATTTATTATAACTACAACTCTCCAACAGAGGCCTCTTCTTCTATCACGAAAGCTGCTTCCAGCCCTCCCATTTTGCACAATACAACAAATACTACAGAGTTTACTCATTGAAGTGCTTCTCATAGGTAAAATTCTGCTTTCAAAACTGTGAAATGCATTTGAAATATTGAAATATCTCATCTTTCTGTAGCCTATGACTACCCAAACTTGGCTCATCCTGAGGCTACTTATCCTGAGGAAGGTTTTACAGAAAAGGAATAATATAGAAATTAAAGGGAAATATAATTGAAGGCATGGCAATTTAAAGTGTTTATCAAAGGCACTTTTAGATAGAACTTTGCTTTTTTATAAGACCTTAACTGCAATACCTTTTCTGGAATTGTTCAAATTTAGACCAACTTTGGTGCATACACTGTACACCTAGACACCTTCAGATAAGGTAAAATACCAGCTTCAATAATTTGCAACTGAGAACTTGTTTTCTCCATGTGCTAATACAGTGTTATATAAAAAAAAGGCAGCTTTAACACAAGAAATGCTTTTAACACAGATGAAAAACAGTAAATTACACAACAAATGAAAAAAAATTCATTTAGGTAAGCATTTTTTCATGGAATCAAATATCTGCTCTAGGTTTTTGCACTTGTCAATTCAACACACGATATGTGCAGTACTTAGTAAACATGCTTTAGATCTACCCGCAATAAAAGATGCAGTACAAATGAAATCATAGCCCATTGGGTAATAGTCTGAAAGATTAATGCTAGATGGAAAATGGATTCATGTGGCTTAAATTTATTTACAACCTTTGAGTTTCCTTCCCTTGATATATCTGAATTGGTAAACTACTTATACAAGAACAGTTACACTTGGTACCATAACAACTTTCAGGCAGTAAAAATCACAGTCAAGAATAGATACTTCATTGTTTCTTTGTCAATTTAAATTTGCTGTTCCTTTTTCTTCTTTTTAATGTTTTCTGAAATGTGTGATCTAAGGTAGTCACAGAAAACTTACAATGCTGTAAATACCTATAGTTAACATTACCTTTTGCTTCAAGCTCCAGTTTCTTTTTCTTTGCCCATATGTTATGGTAGTTTTCAGCCATCATCTCAGCCATAGCCTTAGGAAAATGGAGAGCTTAGTAATGCAGGTTGCAATGAATAACTCTCAAGAAGGGCAAGTTTCTGGTTGATATTAAATAACAAGTTTTGTTCACAGGGAAATTTAATACAATTCCACTGTAATGGTTCGCTGGAAACAAGTTTTTACTGAAAAATTATTATATAGAATTTGGGTACAATCAGCATGGGTATGAGTGAGGAACCTGGTGATGAGAACTAGGTGCTTATTACAGAAAACAAGGAACCACAAAGAAGAACAGTCTGAAAATAGTCCTGGGGTGTCAGATGGGATTTCATTCTCAAGACAAGGCCAAAAAGAACCCTCTGAAGGCACTGTCAAGGGAAAGACAACAGCAAGCAAGAGGACTGAATCAATATTTTTACTGCTGGCTGTGGCAAACTAATTATGAACCCATGGATACAGCTTCTTCTCTGTGGATACTGTGCTCATTTGTGTGACCACACTGTTAAAACCATCAACCACTTTAAGAGCATAAATTAGTCTACATATCCTTCCTATAAAGCAAACTAACTCCTTCAAGCTGGTGAACTAAAAGCTAGACCCCAAACCAAGCAAAACAGTCAAGCTCTCCATTGTCTACTTATGGGAAGTATTTCAACATGAAACAACTTTTTAAACTCACTTCTACTGTCCTCCTGGTTGTGTACTCTCTAATTGTACAGTGGTGGAATTTACTGCAGATTTCACTTTACATTTCTTTCATGAACCTACAGAAAGCTTCTCATATTCAGTAAGGATTTTGAGTAACAAGTATTTCTCAATATTAATTTCTTAATTTGTGAGAATAGTCATTAATTCAGAAATCTTTCAGCCATATCTGTCTACAAGACAATTTGTTTCATGAACTTTTTTCTAGTGAATAAATTATGATACACTTCTGTTCTGTATGGTAGATGCCTGCTGTCATGCCCACTCTGATCCTGGTATTTTGAGAATCCCAATTAGGGCCTTAAAAGGATGCACAGTAATCTGTGTTTTCATAGCACCTAGCAAAGCAGAACGCTATGAAGATGTTTTTAGAGCAAGATCTAGCTGCTCATGGAGCTAGGATGTGACCAGGCGACTTAAGACCAAAAAGAGGAGTATCTTGCAGACCTACAGTTTAAGAAATGGTCATGATTCTTGCTAGCTAACCCTGAACTCCAACTTGAAAGATATTAAACATTTTCTAAAATGTTCAAAATGACACATAGTTAATTTTTAAAACTCAGCTCTCATTAACACCCAACATTTTTAGATATTTCATCGATACCTGTATTGGGACAATTAATAGCTAAAATTGCATTTTAATTAAATTAAGTTGCAATTTAATTAAATAAAGAAGGTTACAAAGAATACCTCTCTCCATAGAGCAAATGAATCACAAAGCCCACAAGCTCTGACTTATGGCTAAGGACTACCACGGAAATACAAGTAATGTCTAGAGTTAGAGGGTACAGCATAAAAAAAATAAGCAAGGGACTAACAGAAGTTCCAATGTCCTTTCTATGTGACTTGTGACAGGATGGTTACTTTTATCTGGGCTTGCCTTACTGCATCATAATGCT
Organism: Luscinia megarhynchos; assembly: GCA_034336665.1. NCBI lineage: Eukaryota > Metazoa > Chordata > Aves > Passeriformes > Muscicapidae > Luscinia > Luscinia megarhynchos. The sequence continues at coordinate 67,589,508 of CM067565.1, forward strand.
ATGATAATGTGCACATCATGAGTTGTTTCCTGAGCATTAAACAAACTCTGCAAAATCTTTTAACTATATATAGAAAATCAATCCATGACTAAAGACAATTTTGAAGGTTTTCAACATGAACCATGTATTTTAAGAATCAGAGGATCAGAGAGCAATAATGAAAAAGACCAAAAAGCCCCACCAAACCCAAAGCATATCAAAACAGGTAATATTTGGTACCAGATTGTTTAAAATAAACTAGTGAAACAGAAAAAAAATAGATTTTAAAACAAACCATAAGCATTTTAGGTGTTTCTGACTTACATGTAAGTCTCTGGAGAGGGTGACATTGCTCATGTCAATTGCTCGAGGAGTGTAACCATGGGCTGTATCTACAGAGATCTGATTGACAAATGTGCAAAACAGTGGAGTTATGCAAGCATTTAATATAAAAACGTTAACATCAACAAGATACTGAAAGTAATTAAGAAACTTAATAAAAAGTCACTTGTAGACCTCTGGAGAGCAAAAAGATTTTTTGTGGCCAAGATGAAAATATACCGGGGGTGGTAAACTTCAGTGAAAATTAGGGAAAGGGTAACAGAGTTTGTTCCCAAAAGACGGACAGCCATCAGACATAAATCTCCTCCATTTTAATACAAATTTCACTTGAAATCATTTACGCTTTGACCTTATTGTGGATGAGGATAAAGTTATTATTAAATCTCTCCATTAGATTAGAGATTCTTTTTTCCTCAGCAGGCAAAATCACACACACTCTACTTTAATGTGAATTCAGGCAAAAATCAACATTTTAATTTAGCTTTTCAACCGTATTTCTACATTTAAGACTAGAACTTTTAAATAGTTATCTTTTACCTTCTGCCCCTCCTCCCCACTCAGAAAATATCACAATTTTTTTATTCTTTCTTTTTACTGTTTACATTTGTCAGAGGCTTGCTCATTACACTGACACAAATGGTCAAAGGAAGATAAAAAGGGACAGAGGTTCTCTGGATGACAAGTGTGGCTAGAAAAGGGGCATTGACAGCCTTTCCTCTATGGATTATACAGCAACAGGCACTTCTTGCTTTGAAAATAACAGTGTCCAGGCTTTCTTCCTATGTGTGATATTGTTTTCACATGCACATATACGAGCATATAGAGCCATAAAAGTTCAAAGGCTTCCTATCTAAAGGCAGTTATTATTAACAGAGAATAACACAAAGTTTTTAGGAAAGTGGCTCACTTGGCTGGTTTGAGATATGCGGCGTGTCCGATTGTACAGCGCCATGGAATCTCCTTCCCGGGTTCTCTCAATTCGCCACCCCCAGGCCAGCATGGTTTTTAGTGATTCTTTGATTGGCCATCGATAAATTTCTTTCTCCTAGAAGAATGGACATGCAATAATTAACTTGTTTATTATGTAGCTGTACTGAGCAAAAAGTAACTATTGGACTTTTTCCCTGGTTATACTGAGATGTAAAGAAATGTGGTGAATCCAACCATTATGTCTCAGGGTTACTGAAATGATGCAAATAAATCACAGCGATATTAAAAACTTTATTTATGATTTCAGAGGCAGAGAGAAGAATTCTGGCCCTGCAGGAAGCTGATGATCTCAGGGATACCTGTGTTAATAGCATTCTCAGACATGAAATCAATGCTGGAGCAGGAATTATCAGGGGTAATGCAGTGTCTTATCTACTACATGAACCAAAAAACCATGATCATAGAATCATAAACAAGTCTGTGTTGGACAAGAACTCTGGATACCATCTGTCTCTACCTCCTGTTGAGGTCAGATAAGGAACCTAACTGGGCTATCAAGATAAGGTTATCTAGGTTTTGCTGTGTCATGCCTTCAACATGCAGGTCACCACCACCTCTTTGGACAAGTTATTCCATTGTTTAAGCTATCAAGATAAGAAGGATTTTCAGAATTAATTTCTGCTAAAGAATCTTACACCCATTGCCTCTTGTCCTGTCACTGTGCACCCCTGTGAAGAGAATACATCCATCTTCTGGTACTAATGCTTAGGAACCAAGTCCCTATCTCCAGCAACGTTCTCTTCTTTAACCTGAATAAACCCAGTTCCCTCAGAATTGCTTCATTTATATCAAGTTCTCCAGATATCTAGTCATCTTTGTGGTTTTCTGCTCGAGACCAGACAAAGCCTAAACCTAAGTCTTCACTAAGCAAGAAGGCATTCCTGTATGACCCTACTGCAAAAATAGAGTGGCAACATCACACATCCCTTTCACTGTAAGTTATGCCATGCAGTTTCAGCTATGTGGGAAAAAGTTGGAGTGGCCTATTTATTATACAATAAAACCCTTCTATATATTTTCAGGATTTTGAGAAAGGCAACAACCACACATTAGTTGACATAGTGCTAATTTTTTTTTTCTTAAAGTGATGAAAAGACAAGGCAATACTTTCAGTGATATTTCAGCAACCCTGCATCAAGCATGAACAAATCCCTTACCTTCTCAGACAGTAACTTATATTGTTTCATTAATGGTTGCACCTTTGCTGATTCAGAAAATGTTTCACCATAGGTCCACCCATTTGCAAACTGAAAACAGCAATAAGAAGGATAAAATGGGGAAGTGCAAAAAAATTATGAAAAAACACTTTTATTATTAGAAATTAACTGAATAATGCTTCAGCAGAGTTCTCTTAAAGTTTCCTTTCTACTATTTTCTCAACATTTTCTCAATCAACATTTATATTATCTACAAATTAGGATATGAATCATGTAGCATGCCATCTTTTTGCAAAGTAAGAATTACCAAAGCAACCTATCAATACACTTTTCCTTTCTAAGATTTTTATAAAGCAGAATACTGTGGTACAGTTGAAGAATTGTTTTTGAACACTGGACAAATGAAATGCACAAATGCAAATAAAAATGGCTAAAGAGCTTATTTGATTTAAAAAAAAGAAAATTCAGGTCCATAAAGCTGTTAAACAATTAGCAAGTATATTGACTCAAAAGTCAGCAATAAAAATTACAAAATAATAAACACTATTTAGAAATACTAATATGCAATTAGATAACTTCCCCCAAATATATTTCAAGAAAATAGTATGTCTCTATCGTACCTACGTATCAATTTGGAGCATTGTGAAAAATAATAACATTCAGAATAAAGTATTTTAAAGATTAAATTGATTCAAATAAAAAATTGATCAAAATAAAAAATATTCTTTTTCTTTAACAGAGATTTAGGTTTTACCTTTTCCATTGACCATTTGTCATGAGCATGTTCTGCATATTTGTTAATGAAATATTCTAGCTTTTCAGGGATTGTAATGCTGAAAGTGAAAAGAAAATCAGCATTATAGCACACAGGCTAAAATAGAATGCTTTTTTTGTAAAGAAAACTTCAAAAGAAATAATATATAATACACACACCTTCTCTTATGCTCTTCTACTCACATACAGTTTGCTCCAAGGCCCAAATGAAATCAAGGAAGATTTGAATTATTTCATGGGCACTGAATGACAACCACAGCTGTTGTAGGAATTTAACTTCTTTGAAACGTGTGTGCAGGGAAAAATCAACACTGAGATAAAGCACTAGTGCTTTTTATCCCATATTTTGTTAGTATTAAAGCCATAACTACAACCTATAGTTTCAGAAATATGGTAGTAACTTATTGCGCAGTCCATTATAAACTAAGTGCTAACAGTGCTTTTTGAAACATTATCTATTTTATATATTAAAAAAATGTATCAAATACTAGTTGTTCAATTCATCAGCATTGCTACAAATGAAAGGGAATAACTACTTTTGATCACTGATGAAATAATAATATCTTCCCTACTAATATAAAGAATTTCAGTATGAGTAGTGTTAGAGTGCCATCTACTGTGAAATAGAAGTCTGGATTTTCAATCTCAATGTGGAAAAGGCAGAAATGTAAAACCAAACTATGTCAGAATAACAGTTTGCAAGAGCCTCACACACACAAAGGTCAGAAAACATTCATCCATCACTGTCAGCAGGTAGTTTTTATTGTTTTATTTTTAGGGGAACTCTATTAATACTATAATACTTGAAATAATTTCAGAAATACAATAAAATTACAAGCACGCTAACATCCTGTTATCTATACCTTCATACAAATAGGTCAAATCCTAGCAAGCAACACAAAGTTGGATTTGCATGTTAAAAGAATGTAGGATAATCTGGAGGTTACAGTGACAACAGCAGTTCTGTCTTTGTCTTGAAACATCACAAAACTGTTGACTCCTATAGCAATGAAGTGACAGTCAATTTTATAATATTAAGTTGCATTTTCTGAGTTTTTCAGACCTATTCAAGCTATCTACAATTTTTTTTCTGAAATGGCACAAGATAATTTTCAGTTAAATGATAATATAACATTCTTAAGAAATTTTGTTAAACCTCCCTATATTTTAAATACATATTAGTAAAACTAATTTAAATGGTCACTGATGTCCTTTCTATGCTGCTTATTGGATTATGACTTTTACTGCAGTATTTAGATGTGCATAAATGTATGTACAAGCATGCTGTAAGGAAGGTGTCAATCTCCTGACAGCATCCTGTGTGCTGAATGGCAGAAAGCTCACAGGGGAAGTGAAGCAAATGTTTTACAACAGGAATTTTTAAAGATATAGTGCACGTCCATGCTTCTGTCAGACTATTCTATACAAAGGGAAATGGCACACAGGCTGTAGTCAAAAATCATGGCAGAAAATTTCCATTCAGATATGTGTTTTGTCTGACTAATATACTTTAAAAAGAAGGGCCAGTCTGCCTGCCTAGAGAGAATGAAGAGTATTCTGCCCTATTCCCATTATTCATTGTAAAAAAGATTGTATGAAGGCACCATCAAAAAATTTTCTGTAGGTACACTTCACACAAATTGGAATTAGTGTCTTGACATATGTTAATAATGACAGAGATGATGTAGACTTGTCTACTTTTTCAGCTCCTTAGATCATGCTGCTTTGTTCACAGCAGACATGCAAAGACAATTGGATAGTTCTATCTCCTGGATAAAAATGCGTTAAAAATATTCTAAGTTGACCAAGAAATTAATGGTGTAACTTGCTAGTTATTGCTTTACTTTGTTTAAAATAAATACATAAATAAAAATATTAAGATCCATAAAGTAAGCATTCAGAAGAGAAGCTTTAAGTTCACACCACACCAAACAACAGACTCCACCCCTCTTTCACACATTCATGGTCAAAAAAACCCCAGGTGCAACAAAGTAATTCCTTACTTTGAGGTATCAACAGGTTGAGGATTAAAGTTCCCATCTGAATCCATTGAAGACTGTTTTTCCATCATATTGACATAATTTGATTCCATATAATCTGGAGGTAAGGCCCCTGCAACTGCGCTCAGGCAAGGCAAAGCCAATTTGAACAGCTCTTGTTCGTACTTCTGTGGAGCACACGGGGACAGAAAGGGAGTCATGAATGGGGACTTCCAACATCACCAGAGAAACTGATGCAGCTACAGATGAAACCAAGCAGACAGAGAATGGCTTGTGTACTCAGTGTGAAACTGAATTTTTGTTCTGAAAATACAGAAAACTGACTGTCTAAAGCAGAAAGTTAGATGCAAGTCTTAATTTTGCTCAACTAAATGGGAGAAGTGTTGACTTCACTGGTAGCAATGCTAACAGAGGAATATGCAAAGCATTCCTTAACACTTAAATCTGAAATTAAATTCATGAATTTTTAAGCTGGTTTGTTAAAAAGAGTGAAACAAGAATTTATGAACAACAAATACATACCAAGACATATTATTAAACTTCTGTTTAACACAGAATTTATTCAAGGGTGCTGCAAGTACAACCACTAAACAGAAAAGCGTGCAGATATGTACACATACACCTCAAGATTACTGCTTTAGTGTTATAATTTTTAATTAGGAGATAAAATGATATGGCTACATTTAAATTAGAAGCTATAAGAGGAAGATTTATATTTAATAAAGCCTGTATTTTTTTTCCTTCAAGGTGGATGATACAGTGTTGATATGAGTAAAAATTACAGATTAAAGAAAAAGGATTACACAGTAAGGATTTACAGTAATAGATGGATACTAAATGTACTTACCTTTTGAGATAAAGCATCAAAAATACCCCAGAACAACTTTCTGGATAAATGAAGTTCTTCTTCTGAGGCCGCACCAAAGTTACCCCATCCACTTGGCAAACAATAATACTTCCAGCATCTTTCATAATGATTTGTCAGCAACTGAAACAGAACATATTTTGAAAGCAAACAGAAATGTAACTGTTGAGGTTCTTGCATTCTGGCACTCAAACATTACATAGAGGCTACCAGAAAATTTTCTATACTTTTATCAATAAGCCATGTTGTATATGTGTTTTTTAAATCACTGGTGCATATACACCGAGAATGAGCAGTTTTTTCATCTTTGTTTCAACAGCATTTTGCAAAGCTTTTTGGAAAATATTGCAAGTCACAGTCAGTAGAGAGCTGACACAATTTCCTTTTTTCCAGTCTGAACAAACTTCAAGATGGAAAAATGCAGACATTTATAACATAAATGTGTATATGTGCATAAATAAAGACAGGAATTAAAACAAAACAAAACCCCACATCTGATATGTAGAAGCAAGAATTTTGATAGCCAAAAATATAATCTTGATACTGCACTGTTCTTTTACAATTTCAACAGATCAGGAAAAAAATCCCAAAACAATAAGTCTGGTATATTTGTATGTCTTCATATTTGAATAATCTGTTAATATATATTTATTATTTAAATTGTTGGATGATTAAAGAAAAAACGCAGAGAAGAACTTAGATGCATATAAGATGTAAAAAGACAGAAGTTTTATCCTTTGTGGAACCACAGGAGTCTCAAAAATATGGGCTCTAAGAGTCAAATATGTATTTGAAAATATATTTTAAAACTATATTCAATTACTTCATGGCTGACAGGTTTGCTTTTGGACGACATGTGGACAATAAGATATATGAATATGTTTTTGAACCTATTCAAGAGAGCAAAGGTAGGTTTATTCTTAGAGAAATCCCTGATGAAGCACTGAATATTATTTAAGAGGAAATAAAAATAAGGCTGTCTTAAAATGTCTGAACTATATGGAATACAGGAACAGCATCACAGATTTGCATACTGCTTAAAACCTGAGACTGTTTTTAACTGTAGAAAGCAGCAAATGTATTCACAGTAGATACACAGCACTGTATTCTGATTCACCTTCATCAACTTCTCCTTTCTTCCCATTCAAAATTACATTTCCAGACGCCTGATTAACTTACAGCTGCCTCTTTACATTACTATAACTGGCTTGCCAGCACAAGTCTGTAAGGAATGCACACTACAATGCAATACTTTCAAATCAGAAACACAGCAGATATGGGTAGGAGTCCCACTGGAAATCAGTTTACTGTCAATGAAACCTTTTAAAAGTTATAGATCTATCTTCAGATAAAGAGTTCACTTTCCTCATAAGCTTCTCTCAGTCTTTTAGGTGGCAATGGGCAAAATCCTTTGCCCATGCTAACTAACACCATGGTTCTCTTCACATCTGTATTTTCACAAAGCCTGACTAGCCAAAAGTCCTTGGGAGAACTTCAGCAGCAGACCCTGGTTTTGAGATTAACAATTTAAACTCCTCTTCTTATATCAGAGTTGTAGATGTGCTGATGTGCTCTTAAACCATAAAAATATATTAAATAAGAAAGTATTAACTATCTAATTCAAATCTGTGATGGGAAAGCATTAAAAAGGACTGCTGAAAAACAATAGGGAAGGTGTGGAACCAAATGTTTATTAAAACTAATGATAACAGGAAACTTTAAGGAATGTGTCAGCTCCAAAAGGAAAAAATTCTCATTTTTCTTATGCATTAGGAACCAGAATAAAAACGATACAGCTAGACTTTCGGGAGCTGAAAACAAAATGCAACGTTGCTACTAAATATTATTGCTTAACAGATTTCCAGGCACCAACAACAGAAAAAGTGTCCTGTAAATTGTTATGTTTTGTGCATTGGATTCTGCGCCCTGCCCCCAAGGTTTTTTGCTATTCTGTTTTCACGTGGGCTGAAACAAACAGGAAATAATTAAAGGAGAAGCAAACATTAGACCCAGACTCCATAACTCCATATGGATGGATGTAAATTAGACTGAATTTCTCCCAAAGCAAACCATTTATCCTTAAAAGCTGTGGTCTTAGATTACTGCAGAGTGGAAAGAACAAAGATTACAGAGAATCTTCTCCATGCAACTATCATCTGTTGCATTCTGTTATACAGAATGCTGCTGAATACTAATATTTACTTTTACCTTGAGAGGCATCTTAGCATGTTCATTTAACAGAGGTACATCAAACACTAATCTCCTCAGCAAATGCTGCATCATGGAAGGTCGCAACTGCCTGAAAGCAGACAAACCATTTCAAAAGGGTGTACCAGCACAGTTTCACGTAAATAATTGATAAATACATCACAGTAATATATCACTTTTATGCTGTTAAAATTATTAAAATGCATAAAATAATAATATTTTACTTGTGGCACTAGGGCACTAGGGGTCCAGAGGAAAGCAAATACCAAAGAAAATACACTAAACAAGCTGCTAATCAAATGCTTCAAAGAAACCAAGAAAACATCTAATCTACAAACAGAGGAAACCAGGGAAAGAAATACTGAATTTTCATTAGGTGTATTAGGATCACCATGCCCATGAGAAAAGGATGTAATGTTAATTTCTTGTAATATATCTCAATGACTCGTAAAATGTCTTAGAAACAAATGAAGACGTAAAAGCACTGTCTCTTTAAAAGTACTAAACAAGACACAGCAGTGGGCACCATCTGGAAGGACAGAAGAAATTGTTACAGTATGAAATTTAGAATGGCATGGACATTAAAGCTTTCCAGATAAATAGTAAAATCTGGTCAATTTTATTGATTCCTATTAATGCTATATATATATATATATATATATATATAAAATGGTGATATCAAATACTGTTGAATGTGATATATATTTTTACACATTCTTTACAATATTGTAATATAAATATCTGTCATTTCTGAGCACATTTCCACACTATGCCAAAAAAAAAAAAAGTCATGGTGAAATACTAAAAAAAAAAACCAAACTAAATCTTCTGTGAACTGGAAGTCTAAATGCTAACTGTAATTAGAACTTGAATTCACAGCTTCTCATAAATGACCCTGAGGATTTATGAAAAATTGGATAATAATCAACTGGTTTTGACCCTGCAGACACACAAAATCTGTCCCGGAGCTGTTCAATAAAGAGACATAACAATATGGAACACATCATAAATAAACCTCTAAATAGAATTAGATGTTACTGAATATCAACTACAAATCTGCACAGCTAAAATTATTTAAATGGCGTACGTATAACTCCACAATTCTAGGACTTTATCTTTTTGCATCCCCTCAGTTAATCACCAAGGTTTTAATTTTAAATATTTGGTCATGGCAGAATAACTGAGGAGTGAATGAATGAGAACTGAGGAATGACTGGTAATTAATAAAGCTGCTAATTGAATACAGTATCTATTACAATCATCCAATGGGGAAAAAAATCTTAATTGTATTTCTGGTGGCATAGTTCTGCACTCCTGTATTATAAATATTACAGATTATCACTTAGCATTCCTGTACAGCCAGGAGTATTTTCTTACCCACAGATAGAGAGCAAACACTCTTCAATAGAATCTCGCTGAGCTTTGGTGAGAGAGCATCCCTTTGAGAGCCTGTACACAGTGTGCAGTAAGGAATCGATGAGGGAAGCATGGTGCTCCGTGCCAGCAAATAGAGGAGCACATCTGGTCAGGAGAGGCAAGACTGCTGTGCAGAGGTATCGATTCAGAGCCAAAGCCATATCTGTAGCACTTAAAGCAGCCTGTAAATTAAACAGGACAGAAATTAGACTTGTCTCATCAGTGTGGTTACAAATGAAAATAAATTGTTGTCTTTGTTCTGCAGTTATCAAGGGGGAAATTTCCAGAACGTAGAAATGAGGATATGATACCTACTGGAGCTAGATGCCTACCTTCTGCTGCTTTTAAAAAGTCTCATAGATAGCTTTTGTTATGTGTTTAATGAATGAAAACAAAACCAATAAATGTGGCCATTCCAAAACCAAAATAATTTTCAAGATTACATTGAAGAATGTCACAGTTGCTGAACAGAGCACTCCAAAATCAGTAATACATAACTTTTTTGCTATGAACAAGGCCAAGTTCCATGTAAGTTAAAAATCCTCACCTGCTCTTTCTTAAATATCTGGCAGAAAAGGACCTGGGGGTATTGGTCAACAGTTGAACATGAACTTGTGCCCAGGTGGCCAAGAAGATTGATGGCATCCTGGTTTGTATCAGCAATAGTGGCCAGCAGGACAGTGATCATCCCCTGTGGTACCATCCCCTGTACTCAGCAGTGGTGAGGCTGCACCTCCAATCTCCAGTTCTGGGCCCCTCACTTTAGGAAGGACATTGAGGTGCTGGAGCATGTCCAGAGAAGGGCAATGGAGCTGGTGAAGGGTCTGAAACACAAGGCCTGTGAGGAGCAGCTGCTGGAGCTGGGGCTGTTTAGCCTGGATAAAAGGAGGCTCAGAGGAGACCTTATCACTCTCTACACCTGCCTAAAAGGAGGGTGTAGTACATGTTAGTTTCTTCTCCCAAGTAATGAGACAGGACAGGAAGAAATGGCTGCAAGTTGCACAAGGGAAGGTTTAGATTACATATCAGGAAAAAGTTCTTCACAGAAAGGGATATCAAGCTTTGGAACAGGCTGCCCAGGTAAGTAGTGGAGTCACTATATATCTATATATCTATATCTATAGATATATAGATATATTCCAAAGAGTGGATATGGCACTTGACGATATGGTTGAATGATGAACATGGTGATGGTGCTAGAATGTCAGATGGACTTCATCATCTTAGAGGTCTTTTCTGACTTTAACAACTCTATGATTCTATGATCGTAATTAACAACATCATTATTTCCAGAAAAAAAAAAGGTGCCATAAAAGTTAAATAGAAAACCCAAATTTAATGTCTTAGCCCTCATAATAGCTCTCTAAATCTAAGCTTTCTGGACCAAGATAGATAAAAGAAATTAGATGGAAATAAGACTCACAGGGAAAAAAATAAAAAAGGCAGCAACACTGAGGAGGAACTAAAATAGAAATGTAGTCATTTTCTAAAAAAGTGTAGGAGTCCCTAATAAATGCACAGAGATGAACACTTTCTGTCTGTCTCTGGAAAGAGGCTGCCAGTCACTTCTTCCCAGCTGCTTCATTGGCAGCTCATCTGATTTTGCTTCCATAGCACAAGCTCAGAAAGTCTCCTGGGGAAAGGCATTGCATCTTTTATAGATAAGGGTATCAGTGCAAGGTCTTAAAAAGTGAGCATTACACTGGATGATGCATCTGCAAGTATTATCAAAGCTCAGAAGCAACATGCACTTTAGTAAGGATTTGAGAAATGCAGAAGATAAGACAGAAAAAATGCTTTTCCAAGGAATGAGAAATGCTGTAGCGCTCAATAAGATAAGAGAACCAAAATAAAACAGACTGAAACCCTTACCGTATCTAATGAGGCAGCTGCACGGAGGTCTGGCAGAAAGCCAACTTCAAGAAGGTGTAGAAGAAAATCCTGGTCCTCAATTCCATAGACCCTGTCAAGGAACAAAACCATGGCTGCCTTGTGATCTGGGCAAAACCCCGCAGACATGTCAGGTTCCACCACAGTACCATCTAAAAGGAAGAAATAAGACTTCAGTGACAAGGATCCTTCTCCATCAGCAGACTAAGCAGTCATGCTGCTACTTGTCAGAGCTTTTGAATCTCTGTTAACACCTAGGCATCTTCCCCACATTTTTGTTACACAAAGGAAACATATTTGCACTTAAATAAAAAGAACACAGAAAACAATTTCTACCCAGAGATCTCAAAGTCCCTGCATGTTTTTTTGTTCATGGTTTTTATACTGAGAGATTCTTAAAAGTTGATATTCTAAATGCTAAAACATAATAATTAACCTACATAACATTCTAGTTCTCAGCAGAAGCAGATGGAAAGTAAAAGTTACAAGAATGCTACATCAGACATCCTGGAAATGCAGCATTGGTGAGCATTTCTTTAATGTATGACAAAGAATTAAGAAAGTGCTAAAAAATCCTATCTATCTCAAAACTTTCATAATATCTTAAAGGAATTCATTGAAATATTTTTAAATTTTGGTACAATCATTTTGGAAGGTAAAGAAGCACTTCTGTATCTATGAGGTACAGTTTGCTATTTAGATCTTACCTATAGGTCTATCCCTATTTGGAAAATAAATAAGTAATAGTAAAATAGACTGATTGATCTTTTTATCTCTTCTACTGTAACCTTTTGGAAAGTCTTCTGCTGGGAGTGTCTAAACAACCCAGATTGCATTTATAATGTTTTCTCAAAAAAGCAGAGGCAATCCCTTTCCCTTTTATATAGGTGCTCACATAGCCCCCACTATTGCAATCAATTTTACATAGGCAGGAAAAACAAAGAAATGCATTTGCCTATGTATGTCACACCTATCTCTTCACCATAGTTGCTGGAGAACAACTCTGGTGTCTTACTGAGATCTGCCAGAAACAATTGATAGGGTTAGAAAAGCAAGAGCTAAGGATTATGTTATTGACAAATTAGACTGCTGTATTTTAAAATAGTTCTAAAACCCGAAAGCATGCATTTTAAAATTTCAAAGTTGTAAGAGGTTTCCATAATTCACTTTAGCAGGATTTTTATCAGTGATTCAGGGGTACACAGAATTGTTGACTACATCATGCAGAAAGATTTTTGAAACATATATAAGATACATATGACCTGTCTTTTAATTTACATAATAGCTGAAATTCTGTAATATTTTAATTGCTGAAAAAAGTATGAGTGTCAATATGTCAGTAAATTGCAAATCATAAGAATAGGATGGGAGAAAAAAATGTAGAAAAATCTTACCTTTTGCTATGGTTGGCATGTGGAAAGCAATACTGATTACTCCCACCAAATCTTCAAGTGGAATCAAAGACCGTAGAATTGATCTGATTCTAATGGCTTCCCCTTTACCAGCATGGATTAGCTAAGAAAAAAGACAATTAAAAATTTAACACAATCTTCTTTTATATCTTTTTTACAAAAGAGTAACTGCTCCCAAAATTGCATTATAATTAACAATGGAAATTTCATGCAATCTGCATTGATTTGCTGTAGTAAGGATGCAAATGTAGAGTCTAAAACTCTACATGTTTTCTTATTAAATAAAACAAAGTTCATTTTCAGAACAGAAATTAGGTAAAGATGGTGAACAAAGCCTTAAAATGCAGCAGCATATGGTGGGAGGTGTGCGGAGGAAAACAAAAGCAGATTTTCAGATTGAAAAAATCAGGGGTTTTGTCCTGGTCAAATGGACATTTTCAAGTATCCCAATTAAAAAAAAAAAAACAGTCAGCAAGACAGGGAGAAAAAAAGACAATTGTTTCATTCAAATGAAACAGGTATTCATACACTGACCTTATTAAATACATATATCTCTCCTCTCTCAATTTATCAAGCCCTGCACAAATTTGATACTTATCTATACTAATGCATATTAATCAGGGCACATTTCAGGATGAAATGAGAAACTACGTATAATTAAATTTCTGAAGAATAATAATGTATATTGAATCATAAACAACAAATATATTAAAACAGTTTAAATCTCTTACAAAATAAGAGGTAAAGTTTTTATGCCTGAAATAGTGACATCTTTCTTTTGAGAAGGTTTGTCAGTTTGAATAGGTTTTGAAGTATTGATGTGTATGTCCAAGTAAAATGCTTACCCCTACATTTTAAAAGAACACCCTATAATATTTACATTTTTACATTCATTTTTAAAAAGTCTGTTTAAAATAAGGATATGAATAATAAAACCTTAGTTTATAAAAAATATATCACTCTATACCATCCCAGCAAATAGGGACCTTTGAGAAATTCTGTTGTCACAATGGACAGTCAAACAAAATAAAATAATCAAGGGAATAATTCCTTTACAAAGAACAGTTTCTGAGCATCTTTTTTATCCACCGCCAATCAGTAGAACAAAACTGTGTAGCCATACTATTGCTTCAGTACCTGATAACATGATACTGAGGAAAAAAAGCCAGTGATCAGTAAAACAACTGTGACTTTACCTTCCAGTGTATGAAGATACAAAACTTACATGCATTTCAGGGGCACAACGTCCTAAGAGATCAATCAAGGCAGCATAAAAGGTCATTATTGCATTTCCCATGTGAATAGTGTCATCTTCTTGTTCTTCTATTTCACTGTAATTAATTAAATGTTACAACAAATAAAAGATTTTTTAAAAAAACACAAAAAAATCCCAAAAATGTTTTAAACCACAGTAATATATAAAAAAATCCTGTTAACAAATGAACTTACAGCAGACCAAGCCAGAATATATTTTGTCCCTAAAAGTTTGTGGCAACATCTCCATTGTAACCACTGGTACCATTTATCTGTCTCATTTTGCATCAGTGGAGTGACTCTTAACCAAATGAAAAAGAACAAACAGAATTCTAGAGATGTCTTAATACTTAGAAAGAGCTACTTAATAATGCAGAGGAATCACTGTTTAGCAAAAGATAAATCTCTCTCCAACACAGAATCCAAGGAAGAATGAACTGATAATTCACATGCTAAAACAAAAAAAAAGTCATTTCAGATCTAAGACTACAAAACAAATAAACAAATATCATGACAATGTAAGCAATTCTGCTGCACCTACAGGGTTTTACTAGATCCATTACTTGGGGAAGGTCCATCTCTTGTTCGGTCTTCTGATATTTGTATTGCCTCCTCCATGGCAGCAAGCAGCCCATTGCCTCCTTCTCCTCTTAGAGCAGGACCAAAACATTCCGGCCGGCGAATAAGCAGTCTGACCACAACATTAGCATTCTCCTCCACACTCTCTCCTGCCACACAGAACAAATACCAAAATACAAGATTATATCAAAAGAGTTCTGAAATATAATCAGAAAAAGGTACATGAAAGAACAGAATGCATAGATACTTTTTACTACAAAAACATAAACACACATCTCCTCTATTACTGCAATGAAATGAAAAAAAAAGTATAAAAAAATATAAAATAAAACACACTTTAATTCAATATTGATTAGAGCCAAGGAATTAACTATCCAGTAAAGGAGATTTAAAGAATCACTGAAACTATTAAATTTTAGTAAAGATTCAGTTAAGGGCAAGGGTTAATAAGGGGACCAATATAATTACTTGAACACTAAACCTGGACAATCTAAATCTTCATAAACAGATAGGGGTTTGGCTCTGTATCAACCATGATCTTATCACAAGGGCATTTTAAAAACCAAAGCTGGATCCAAAAAACAGGGCACTAGATGCCCATTTCACAAGTCATATAAGTTAATGAATGTGTCTTGAATAACTCCACTCTTTCTGTGGGTTCTTTTAATGCACAGTAACTTACCAAGTCGGCTTGTATTACCATTTAAAATTACAATCTTATTTGGATATTGGAGGAATTTATAAAATGTTTAGACTTCTACTTTACCATTGCAAAAAACAGCAAAACGAAGAAAATCCAAATATCGTTCTCCTTCAACTGGGTTCCATCCGATGTCCGGGTAGCCTTTACAAATCAACAAAGGACAACTCTGCAACCCACATCCAGCCAAGTAGCGAACCACCTAAAAGCAAAGCAAGATGAAAAAGATATTAATGGTGAAAAAGAAGTGCAGCTTCAAAGGGAAGCATCCTCACACATTGTCAGGATATGGTATCCGCAATCTCGTATTCCTGGCAAAACTGTATCATGCTTTGGGCAAATCACTCTCTTTCTCAGTTCACTTTTCCAGTCTTTTCCTACTCCTGCCATGAACTGCAAGACCTATTTGTCTCAATTCCATCATTTCTCTCTCTAGAATTATGCTTTGCTATCTGTTACCTCATTTCTCTTGCAACTCTGAGCATTACAAATTAGTCAGTTTTGCAATATTCCCCAAACACACACCAGCCATAATTGAAAACACATCTTTTCTTTTATAAAGAATAAAAGGTCTATTCTTTTATTTTGACCATTCATTTTCACTTGCCTTTTTTTCCCCTTTCATTTTTAAACACAGCAGTAACACTCCCTGCAATTCAGGACTATACGTTTAGTAGTAGTTTTCAGTTGGCCCTTTCCTTTCTGAACTCTAAGAATTGTAAGCATAGCCTTTAGCCAGTTTGGACAGCTTCTTCTTGCTGAGTGCCTATAAGAATGGTAAGACTGAAACTGTCTTTATAAACACAAATGGTCCATCTTCTTATTCCAAGAAAGGAACATCTGCACTTTTATTACTCCTGACAGATGTTTTCCTATGAAGATCATATCATCTCCAGAATGTGAGGTCTTCAAAAAGAAATTGGATATTACAATTCCTTTGTCTTTCCTTAAGAAAGTTTTTTATGTCAACCTTGAATCTCTTTCCATTATTTAACCTGCTTTTTTTATCCATTACTGACAGAGTAACTATTATTCTATTCCTCCTCGCAGCAGCAATTTACACATACTACACAATTGTCACAGGTTTTCTTGAGTGTTTTACTCTTTAGTGCAATTAATTCAACTTTCTTCAACTTTTCTGAAACAGGTTTAAATGTTAGGGGAAAATATGACAGATATAGACACATATCTCTATGAAAATTTGTCATATACTGTAACAAATTGTCACAAAGTTCCTAATAACTCTTATTGTCTTATGTCACCACTGCATGTCACCATTCAAAAGAACGACAAAGAATGATTTTAGCAAATGAGTTTTGTTGAATATGGACTCCAGTAGTGCAAAATTAAGAGCTGCCCTTGAAGCAATTCCACAAACTCAGTTCAACTCTTCAGATCACCAGCAGAAAGAACAACCCACCAGATTCTCAGTCTTCCCCTGAAAAGTACCATAAACTCCCATATAATCTTGGATTTTGCTGTCTCCAACAAAGGACTATCTCCTCCCCACATTGGAAATAAAATGCTTGATGAAGAAGCTACCAACCTTCTCCAGATCAGGCTCCCTTAATGCCAGAGCAAGTTCATTGTTATCCATTACAGAGGCTGCAGCAACATCTAAAGGAGTTGACCCTCGCATAGAAGGGGAGGCTGTTAAAATAACATTTAGTTTTAACACCAATTTAATAAACCTCAACAAATTCATAGGAAATGCATCAACTTTTTTTTAACAAGATGCAACATTATGTCATTAGTTAGCACATGATTATAAATATATAATTTATACACCTCAGTTTATAGTAAATCATCCAGCACTTACATGAAATTTAACACTGATATGAAATGAAAATAACAATATGAGTATTCAAGATAAAAGCATCTTGTCTTACACATTCCTCTTCTCATCATATTTTTTTTTTTTAAGATCTCATTCTCATTTTCCTAACAGATACAATTCTGTTTTGAGGAAAATGCAGTAATGATTTTATGTCTCATACACAGACATGCCACCAAATCCAGTGAAATAAAAATATCTTTACACTTTAAAATACAATATTATAAGTTAGGCATTTCTTTTAAAAATGGTGGTAAATACAGCATTAAGAAAATCTAAGGTTTTCATATTGACACTCCAAAGGCATTTGATTTGGGATCTTCCTCTTCAAAAAGATTTTGAGTTTACATTTTTTTCCTATGCCTTTACATTAATACATCTGTGATCTTTTTAAAAATTACCATGATGATTCCTGAATACTTATATAATGTCAATTTCAAGTACTAAATTAAATACGGATAAATGTATTTTCTCTACAACACTTCAAGCAAGGAAAGGAAAGCAAACATGTTTAAGAAATATTCAAGGTTAATTTCTGAGCACTAGTCATGCAGCTAATCAAGCAAATGAGTTGTGTTTCTCCCACTGCTACAGCTGTATACTGACCAATACACAGAAAAAAAGTGTAGGGGTGCAAGCTTGAGCCACTGCTCAAGTGAGAGGTAAGCCTTAATGAAATGCTGCCAAAATTATTAATGATTCTCTTTGTAAAAACAGGAATATATTCTGTTCCTCAAAATTAGCACCAGTAACCACTAAGCCTCTCTGAATGTTCAGGCATATACAACAAAGTGTACTAAATTAGCTCAACTTAATGCTACTGTCAGGGGAGTGTTTAGAGTTAGCAGTACAGTCAATGAAGATATTTTGCACTGGAAATAGGAGAAACTTCAATACATAGTGAGAGGAATGCAGAAAAATACAATTGGCTTCATATATAAATCAGCAGGAAGTTTTAAATTTTATTTTAAAAACAATACTTACCAAGGCCAACACTACTGTTTTCCAATAAATAGCTAAGATGATCAAACATAGCTTTTTGATTCTGCCTGCTGATGCGGCAAAAATAACATAGAAAACGACAGCAGTTTGCCACCATCTTTGGGAAGGTGATTTCCTATGAAGCAAATAAAAACAGACTGAATTTCAAACTCTAATACAGACATACAACAGGCAAAAGGATCATTTACATAAAGCCATTTAACATAATAATATGTACTCATTGACCCTCAGGGAAACTAACTGCTAAGATTTCTCATCGGAATCAACAGGACTTTCTCAGCTAGTTAACAACACCTTAAGCTTTAAAAACTAAAGCTGGGATCACCCAAAGAGTCTAGATTCAAACATGAAAGAAGGTGTACACTCAGCTTCATAGAGTACTAATGAGGGTTTTTCAAATTAGTTAATAAAAAGATCTCTTTAAAATATAATAAGCACAGGAAGTGCTACATTTTTTCTTTAAAGCATCTGAAATTACAATGCTAATAATACCTCTTCCTCTGGAATGAAAGGACAGATTCTTCTAAAAAAGTTAGTTAACTATTATGTTAATGGAAATTAGTAAGAAGTTATGATCCCAGTGCTGCTAGTGACAGCTTAGCACCTTATAGAAAAAAGCTTTGAACAGCTCTATCCTAAACTCCCTGCCTTCTAACAGTGAATTGCTTTACCTTGGATTCTCCTCCACCAAGCACATTCACCATCACTTCCATGACAGTTTCATGCATGCCTAAAGCTCTCATGAGATTTGGATGTTGGTAAAATACTTTATTATTCATGATGTCTCTACAGGAAAACAAGATAAAAAAATGTTACGGACCGGTAGTTTACCTATTGTGTTATTTGCAAAGCTGATTTACTGTGCAATTCTTCATCACCTCCTGAAATAAAAAATTGCCTCAGGGACTTTTCCCGTTGAGTTTCAATCTCTCCTGTCTATTTTTCTATGCACATTGTAGAAGAAGATGACCTTTGTTTTCCCATATTATAATTAGTGCACACCTTGTTTACACTGGAGTAGAAAACACTTCTATTTTCATTAGAAATTCCATTCAGATCTCAAACTGCCTTCTGACAAGAGCATAATCAAATCTGCTATATTATTTTAAATTTTTAATTCAATTATGAATATTTTTGACACAAAATCCTTTTTAGATTATTAAAATGTTGTGACACTTGCTATCTGCCATCAAAAGCAATAAAAATCCTAGGGGTAAGAGGTATCCAGCAATCTTCTAAGTGTCAAAATCAGAAATACATAAATATTATTCATGAGTTACTGTTCAGCAGAACTCTTCCACATATTTTATCAGAACAGGTTTTCATATTTAAAATCAGACTTTAAGATCATAATGTCAATATTTTATTTGGCATGGTATATCCAATAAAAATGTCTAGCTTAAAGAGTAATTAAATTTCTAAAAACTATAATTAGTCTTAAAATCAAATACAACCATAAATAACTGTGAAAGCAATTAGGTCATGGGAGAAAAGGATTAGCAGGTCACTAGAGAAAATACTGTTGGCAACTGTTCAAATTTCACTGTACATTTTAAACAGTCTATTTTTTTTCTCCTTCCTGACCTAAAACTCCTTCACTCAGGCAAGAAAAAAACCTCAGCCTTTTAAAAGATGAGACGTAAAGAAAACTATTTGACACTGAGTTTTTGACTACTAGTAACTTTTTTCCCAAAACCTAAAATTGAACTTCGTATCAGTGGTGATGCCTCCAAAAGTTGTCTGATTTCCTTTCTGCAGTAAAGGTTCAGGCTTGGAAAAAGACCTCATGGTATCAGTCTTCCAAACTAAACTCCTAGTTATCTGCAGCAGTTTTCTTTTACAGAAAGAAGTACAGCAAGTCAAAATGTCACCTCAAGGACTGTCCAGCAACATTGCCTTACTTTGCAAATTACATCCACTTTCAGTGTTCTGTTTAACTGTGAACTCCATTATAAAATGTCACAGTTAGGGGAAAAAAATCTTAACAGCATTTCTGAGGAAACTGAGTTCTAAAGCAGCAATAAGTAACACTTCCAATTCTCAGCTGAAAGAAAGGAATACTACTTAGAGCAAAAAAATAAAATGGCATTTTTGAATGGGTGTCGGAGCTCAGGTTAGCCTATAAAAGGCACAAATAGCACAGCTGGGTAACTTAGAAGCTAAACAAGACTTAATAGAGACTACAAGAAAGGTGATTGCAAAAGGTGGTGAGAATACTGGCTTAACTTCCACCTGACTTTTATTAATCAGCATTAACATTAAATTAATTCAGAAAATCTTGGTTTTAATTCACAGTAGAAAATATAGATGAAAAAAAATATAAGAACTAAACACATAAAATGACAGGACAACCAAATCTAGTAATCACTCACTCATTTTAGACTTCATAAACTGGAGTGAAACAAAACATTTTAAATTTGTATAAAAAGATAGATTTAGAAGTGCCAGTACTTCATGTCTCTTGACAGATGCCAGCCCCTGCCTTTTGCCAAAGCCTTATCATGAGTATGCCAAAGACTCCAACAACCATAAAACACTGATGAGACCTGCTGGTAACCTAAGAAGTAGGCATTGTTTATAATGACAATACAAAATTATGTACAGGCATTATTTGAATATTTGAGGTTTTCAGTAAGCTTAAAAAAAAAAAAAAAAAAAAAAGGAAGTATTTTGCACAACAAAAGCTTTGCTTCTGCTTGCATTCCTAGAATTCTTTATATAATGCTGTCTTTGGTTCTCATTGCTCTTGCTGACTGGAAGTTTTTCAGTAGATCACAGCTGATGCTTACTATCATCTCTTTGAAAAATGAGAGTGAAAAAAACCAACCAACCTCTTTCCTACTAGAGACTATCATGTTTGCTTTACTATTTCCTCCAACTGACCTCTTTATCAGCCTATTTTTCATTATTACTAGTCATATAATGAGGAAGAATAACAGTGTGTGAACTACTTCCTAGCTCAAACATACCATGCACATTTAGTACAATAAAAAGGATGGCATATGAACAGACATGGGTAGGCACAACTCCATTAGCTGACTGCTGTGGGAAATCGTATGTGTTAAGAGCCAAAAGTCAGTGCATTCATAAAAAATGGATTCTTGACAGGATTCTTCACAGCCACACTATTTAAAATGCAGTAGTAAGGTAGGTTCTGGTATCATAAAATATTACATACATCTTTTCAACATTTTTCAGAAGTCTTACAGATGTCATCTGCTCCTCACCACATATGATACATATAATGCTGCAAAGGCTTTATCTCTATCTATATAAAACTGAGAGCAGTGCCTGCATTTACACCCATATTCAGATTCAAACTTCGTGTACAACCTTGCCCATAACCATACAGCAAATAACAAAACAAAAAAAAAAAAAAAAAAAAAAAAAAAAAAATCTGCAAATAAGGAGAAGTTACACTCCAGTTATTTACCCTAATCCACGAATCATAAGCTTCTCCTCTTCCTTCCCCATTCTGACACTAAGCAAGGAACGGATTTGGCCAAGGGATGCCAGAAGATTGATGGTGTCTTCCACAGACACGCTGTTGATGGTGTAGGTCTTTGGCAGGGCTCGAACCAGGCCACCAATACCATCATACTGGCGATGCAGCAGCACAAACATGGCCCTCACTAACTCCGGGTCTTCTATCACTGACTCCTGCGCCCAGCGCACCATCGTGTCCGAAATCAGCTGCTGGAGAGTAGCTGTGAAGAAAACAGGTAAGTCACAGAATTACCATTAACTGCTCATCTCCCTACTGCTAGTCCCTCAGAACCTGCTATTCAAAATGGAATTAATTCAATTCCTAAGCATCTTTTCCTTGGTATTTCTTTAACAGTCTATCAAAGAAAAATAAAACAACACGAGAGAAGCAGAAATATCTCGAAAACCAAAAGCCTATACTAAAAATTATGAAGGCACAGAGGCTGCTCACAAAGTCACCAGATTTGTTTCTGTATATTGCTTTCAATATTTTTCTATTAATATCGGTCTGAGGGCTTTTTTAGCTTATTATGAAGTAAGGTTGAAAAATTATGCTGATAGCATATGTTTAGTCTCTAATGATGTAAGAAACCTGTATCTGGTAGTGTCACTGATAATCTTTATTAGTTGGGATACATGCATGTTTGGAAAAGATATGTTGATATAGACAAGCTATGTAATTGCAGTTAAGGTAATTCCAGATTAACTCAAACTAACAAACAAAAAGAAAAGTACGTACAGAAATATACTGAAGAAAAGGAGTTGGCCGAAAATAGAATGTTTAACAAAGAAGAGAAATTCTGCTAATACAGGGAAAGGGGGAAAAAGAGTACTACTAATGTATTTCATTGTTACTCTCCAGGCACTCTACTATAGGTGCTTCCATTGACACAAAGTACATAATTTTTTAATAAAAACATTTTTAAAATAAGGAAAAAGATGAAATGGGTTTGGGCTGATATTTCAGAAGGACTGAAATAATTAATAACAAGAAGGGATACAATACTAAGCTTTTTGGGTGGGTTGGTTTATTCTCTTTTGGTTTTTTTTAAATGAAGAATCCCAGGAGCAGACAATCACTTTGTTCCTGTTTTGATAACTGCAATGCTGCATTTCACCTACATGTGGGACTGTTTGTTTAATATAATAGTCTTTTTTCTAATAATATGAGAAAGAGGAAATCAGGTTTTATAGAGCTTTTATGCTTACTACAAGGAAAAAAGGAAGAGAAGATTCATCATCAGATTCTGCATGGGCCTAGCCTCTAATTATTACATAAAAAATAAGGACATTTGAAAGTGCCACGTATCACAAAAAAAAGGGGTGGTAACAAGATTTAAAAAAAAGCAACTATGACAAATAAAAAGATAAATTTAAATAGTTGGCACCAACTGCAGAACTAGGATGCCATTGGCAGTGATCCTTATCAAGACGAAAAGGCAGAAAGTATTAGAAAAAATGACAGAACAGCAGTTACAGTCAGCAAATCTTGAATTTTAGGTTGGGTGCAGAGGCTTCTGCTAATTACAGTCTAATTGCAGACTATTTCATATGGTAATCTTCATGCAAATACTGATTTAAAGCTGCTGCAGCTGAGGAAGTTCTCATAAAGCAGGACCTTTTTTGCTGCAATTATTACGTCTGCACTAATTCTATTAAAAGCAAGATACATTCTGAAAAATTTATGAGTCAACAAAGGATGTGGGGCAAAAGTGCCACTAAAAGAAATTTTCCTTTACATCCCACTGGGAGACAAATCTGCCTAATAAATCCATATGTGCTTGTTTTCAGTTAAGCTACCAACTTTAGGGTGCACAGATATTTCACTAAAAATACACCTTGTTTTGGCTGAAAAAGTGTGAAGAACTTCTTGGTCTGCTTCTTTTCCCTTTTGTAAATAAGTTGCAATAAATTGATTTAATTTTGCTTACAGGATGTCTTATCATCATCATCAACTGTCTTCTCAGCTTGTTTCTTCTTCAGATATGTAACTTTTTCCATAAGGTATAGGAGGCGACCCCTAATGGTTGAATCACTGTTGCCATCCAAGGTTCCATCTTCATCTAGTTCAATTCCTGAAATTAAAAAAAATGCACAAAGTAGTGAAAGAATAAAATTAAGCAAGCTACAGACATTTTGTGTGTACAAACATAATTAAACCGAGCTGCTGTTCTGCTCTGAGAGCTTTATATGGGACATGCTTAACCAGCATTTGGAGCAAGTATAGAACAGTCACATGTGCCAAGCAGGAAAGTGAAAGATAAGGATCAGATAACCTTAGAAATTCAGCATGTAAATTGTGTGATGGTATACATAAAACATACAATAAATATATTGCCTGCAGTATGGTTTTTTCCACACTAACACTGATGCATGTCTTTTGGGTATATGTAATTCAGAAGTGCAGATATAGTCCCTATTGATACAGTGTGGTTGAAGTGACAGTAAAGATTTTTAGGTAAAACATATAGAAGAAATGAAATACGAGTGATACAACAAATATACTTTCCAGTGATCTGTCAGAAGTAGTCACCCTCACAATACAGTGCTCTTTCATGACATTACTATAACAAGCTATAAAATGTAAAAACAATTAATGTGAAGATTCACAAAATCACAGAACAGCTGTGTTTGGAATGAGCACTTAGAGTCCAGCCTCCCAGCTCAAAACAAGTTCAACAAGGGCAAGTTACCCAGGACCACGTCCAGTGAGGTTTTTAATATCTCCTAAGGTGAAGAGACTCCACAACCTATTCTTAGGCAACCTATTCATTCTTGAGTTCCTACACCCTACAGTAACAAACAAGTAGAATTTCCTGATTTTTAATTTGTGTCACTAGACATCTCTGAGGGAAGTCTCTCATAGCCTTACGAATTCCCCCTGCCCCCAACAGACATTTATATACATTGATACCATCCTCCTTTGAGTTTCCTCTTAAACCCCAGTCCTCTCATTCTCTCCTTGTACAAAAAATGGCCCAAGAATTTAACTATCTTTGAAGACTCCTCCCTGGCCTCACTCCTGTATGGCCATGTCTCTCTTGTACTGAAGATCCCAGCTTTCATGCAAAGCTACTTGTTAATTTGATCCCTAGCCCGTCCTTGCTGCTGGAGTTACTCCTTCCCAGATGCAGGACTTTATACTTCCCAACACTGAACTTCATGGGATTCCTATCAGCTATTTTCCCTTATTTTTAAACTTATTGATTCATGCATACATTGCAGAGGAATTAAAAACCTTGACCTGTACCTGTACTCACAAAAAGTCCAAGTAAAAATGTTATTCAACCATTTTCTGGATTTTTTTAGTTTCCAAAATAAGTTCTGAAGTCAAGGGTTTTGTAGAGAGTTCTTTAGCAGTCTTGAATTTTATAGGATGTTTCTTTATGATATAACATCATTCTTCTTCATTTATTGCATCTGGCTCTAGTTGTCTGATTTTTTTGGCATTAGATACAATTTCATTTATATTAAAAGTTATTTTGTTATACTTTGTTGTAACAGGGCAATTGACGCTACACTAAGCAGTGATCATCAGTAAATTCATATTACACACTAAATCATATTATAAAATTATTTGGATGGCAGTCTCCTCAACTAAACTAATTAACAGTAAAGAGACTGAAATGTCTTATCAACTGGAACACAGAGATGGTCTGAAATGACCCAAATGAAATGTCTGTTTTCTCACAGTTACTCTACTCCCTGAGCTCTAGTTGTGCTTTTCTGATTTGCAAACATCCAATACATTTCTCTCAACCATTTCACAAAATGTGAATCCTCAAGTGGTGGCTGACTAAGCAAGCAAACATTGGATTTAGGATGTGTAACTGTTTTACTTATTTTGCAATATACAGAGTAATTAATTCTGTTCTCTCACAATGCACCTTCTGACCCACAAAATTAACGTTCTACTCGTAGATAATGCAAATTCCTATTTTCCTCCACAAGAAAAAGGTAATGAAAAAAACAATGTTAAGCAATTTGAGAGGAGAGTGATGGAAAACAGCTAAGGAAAAATTGAAATAATCAAAAGATGAAGTTTGTTTTCCTTTCCAAATGTTTATCTAAAGTATTTACTTCATCTACATTTCCTGTTACCAAACACAAGAAAAAAATTGAAAACCTGGAAAGCATCTAACATGACCCACTGATGTCTGGACTGCTTGCCCCATAAGGAGAGAATGAAGGAACTGAGTTTGTCAGCCTGAAAAACAGATGCTCATGAAGCAAAACACACAGTTTAATCAGATAAGGATATTTCCTTGGTTTTGACAATGAGCTAATTATCTTTATTTGATAATATTTATAATTTTACAGTGTAATTTATATACTATTCAGTTGATGTTTCTTATGTAAAATTACTTATAAAAACTGCTTCTAAAGCTAACATAATTTAAAAAGCAAAAATATTCAGCAACAAGACTTACCACAGTGTGTCATTAGGTCTTCATGGAAATCCAAGAGTTGATCCCGAATTTCCTCAGGGCAAGGACAATCATTTTTATCATCTTTGAAGTTCAGCAGCATGTTAATCTTAGAGAATATAAAGAAAAGACAAATTACACTGATCTCCAAAGGAAAAGCATTCAAATCAAACAGAACTCTGCAACATTAAAAGCAAATAAAGCGCAACAAGAAAGAAACTGTCCATTGTAAGCTGTACCTGCTCTTGAGGAGGGGATCGAAATTCTTTTGTTTTCCTAGCAGTCAGGGCAGCAGACATGTTCAAGGCCTGCATCACTTCATTGTACCGGAAGCGCTGGTTCTCTTGGAGCTTGGCCACAAAATCATCGGAAAATGCCACAATGGCTTCTATTCGGTGCCGTACCTGGCAATCACACAGGTACTGGAGTAGATGACACATCTGAAAAAACAGTATCGTAAGAGACCTGAGCTGGCAGGCTAAGAAACATCTTCTGCATGTTACACAAGCAAGGATGGATTTCCCACAGCAGCAGCTACTATCAAATAAAGTGTCTGGATCATTTAATGCTGTTATTTACTACACGTAAAGCAATTTTACACCAGGAATGTCCGGCATCTGCCAGAGATTAATGTGCCTGAGACATAAATAAAGTTACAAGAGAATGAATTTACCCCTTTCTTTTAGGGAATTTCTTTTCTTTTCGAATCCATAAAAATGAAGAATTAACTATTGATGGCGTCGAGCAAGTAATTCTTTAATGAAACCACAGCTGCTTGATCTATGGTGAGCAAGTTTAAATCACCAGAAAGATACTAAATCTTCTAGCCTTCCATAAGGAAATTACCTATTTAACTAAAAAAATTAAATTCAAAATGCTTTATTCCTTGAAAGTTAAATTACCACAGGAAGAAAACAGGAACAACCACTATCAAAACAGTATTTTTACCTGTAATTTAACAGGTTCTGGAAGTTTCATCTGAAGGAGTCCTTCCTTTGGCATTTGCTCCCCTCTGGTTTCTTCCTCTCCCTCTTCTGATTTGAATTCATCTGAACTGAACTCCTTCTCTGAGAAATCGACTTCATCCTCCTGACTCATTGCTTCTTTGAAAACCCGAGGCTCAATCAACTGCAAGATGTGTTTCAGATCCTCATTGTGGAAGATTCCCATAATTAGGAGGGTATAAAAGAGCTTGATGAGAGGGACAAACAGAAATTCTGTAGAACCGCCAACTGGATCTCTGACATGGAGGCTTCCCTCCTGGACAGCTTCAGTCAGCATCTCTATGGTTTTGGCCTTCAAAATTTCCAGAGGGAATTCAGGACTGAACTGAAAGCATTCACTGCTAATGCTTACAAAACTTGGAGAGGAAAACTGCATTCTTGGCCTTAAGGAAGTGCTAAGTCCTATACCAGGAAGGCCGTGTTTTTTGTTTTCATCAGGAAACAAAGTAATACTCTTGGTCTCATCTGTCATTGGAACTATAAATTCATTATTCATCATCAGCCTGGCAGTTGCATAGGTATTGAGATGGATATCAATGAGCAAGTCATAATATCCTGCACGTAATAACCCTGGCATATATTTATTCTCAATGGCATAGAGGAGCTGAGATTCATCCACATGGCTACACAGGGCGTGGGCCACTCGGTTGTTGCCTAAAGCACAAACAGCTGAATACAATCGGAGGGTGTGGTAGTGAAATTTCAGCAATTCTTCTTGTTCTGTCAGCTCTAAAATATCAATTGTTCTGCAGAGAAGAGAAAACAGCATAGTAAATCACATATGCAAAAATATCTTTTTAAGGCATTCAAACTTCTTCCTGAGGATAACATTAGCACAATATCAGCTGCAGGGATGGATTTTTTCCACATTTCAGCTTTCGTGGGAGAAACACTGTCAATGTAATAATCAAGATTTATAACAAAGTTTCATCGCAAATTCATTCAAGTCACTCTAAAATCATTATTTAAGCTACTTTCAGTGAGAAAAAAAAATCCAAATTATTTACTTAACACAGGATTTTTTTTCATAACACAAATAAGAATTCACGTAACTGAAAATTAGGGTTTTAAAAGCAGTTAGAGTTAAGATATTTATATCATTTACTGTTTCTAAATCTAGGGTGGAAAGTGGCAACAGACTAAAAAGTATATTTTAAGAGGGTTCAGTGTTGGGGTTCTTAGTGACTTGTTTTTAAGTTTAGGCACTGGCAAAATGCTCAGATATTTGGGCAACAAGGAAATCACAGTCTTAAATGTCTTCAATTGTTTTAATTAAATTTAGGAAGATTAAAGCAATTGAATAATTAAATTGGTCACAAATCTTGAAAAATGTCTACAAAACCAGATTTTTGCTTATATTACAGATTAATAATTTAAAAGCAGAGTTTCTTTCATTTTTGCAAATCTGTATATAGCATTAACACGTTTGGAGTGAAATTCGGAGAGGTTGGAAACAGCTAAAGAAGGGAGATTTTAAAACACTGGAAATTTAGATAATTTTTAGCATTAGATAAATCAAAACACACTGTCTATATTCACACATGTTATAAATACAGGGAAGACCTTGGGCCTTTCTTACATAGATGGAATTACATTGCTAAATTCATAACCCCAACATAACTGATACAGTACAAAACAAACATCAACCTGTTTTCCTCAGGAATATGAAGGGCCATGAACTGCAAAGGATTCAGGCACTGTATCATCCAGCCTTGGCGCTCACTGATCCGAGACACATCCACCTTCAGGAAGTGGTTTGGCACTCTGCTCCAAAGCACATGAGTCAGAAACTGGACATGGAGTCGTGGAGGACATTGAGAGACTGGGTTTTTGTGTTCACTTTTGAATAGTCCAGCAGATAATGGCATTACATTCTGGAAAATTCCAATGGAAGAGATAATCAGTTTCTTCATTTTTACCAAATACTGCATTTCTTTTCCAGAAATATACTTAATAGATAGTAATGCACAGTAGAACAGAAAATCCACATTTTCATCATTTTTAAAAACAAGCTAGGAACTGTTGGAAGATTAGCAGCAAGACAGCATTTTCCATATTTGTTTTTGTAAGAGCAGCCAAATTTAAAATAGAAATTTGATTGCCACATGTGTTTACTTCCTTGACCCCCACTTTTATTTTACCTCTTCTGATTTCTTAGACACCCAATTATCCAAAAAAAGGTACCAAAATTTAGCTCAGTTTTCTTGTATTCTGTCTTAATGTACTTCAAAATAATTTTAAAACTCTAACCAAGTTCTTCAGATAAACCAGTCATTCATGCTCTATTTGCAAAATTAAGAGATTTGCTTTACCAACTAAAGTAATTTTGTTTCACCACGAAAGATGAGATTCAGAAATCTCTGAGCAGTTTCAACCCTTCTTATTCAATGTACTGTATTTTAAATTCATTAAATATTGAAAACTGAGTTAAGAATAAAAATAGCAATACTGCAAACACTTGTAATCATAAAAAAGTCCCAAATACCAAGAACACACCACAGGAAATAAATGGCAGAAATAAAATAAAATAAACATATTTTATATGATTTGTTATTCCTAAACCAGCACAAAACCAAGTATTATTTACCTTTATTCTTCCCAATTCAAACTGGAAAACATTGGGGCTTGTAGCTTGAGCAAACACAGCAGGAAACAACTTTGTACTTGGTTCAACCTAGATCAAAGGGAAAAATTACTGCCATAACACTGAGGATTACTTTTTCTTACAATCTTGTACTAAAGCCTCTAATGATGCAGGCTAAGGATTCAGGTTTTCTCCCTTCCCACTGTGAGACATCATCAAAAAACACTCACCTGATAGTATGTGCCTAGTTCCTTGCCATTAGCTGTGAAGGTCAGCAGGCCACTGGCAGCATCAACCAGGCAACCGATCTCCAGACCATTATTGTTGCGTCCTTGTCCAGGGCTCAGGCTCTCTCCTGCGCACACCATATAGCAGTTGCTGCGTTTTATACTGAATGCCAAAAGATAAATTTATTCATGAATGGTG
Organism: Luscinia megarhynchos; assembly: GCA_034336665.1. Taxonomy (NCBI): domain Eukaryota; kingdom Metazoa; phylum Chordata; class Aves; order Passeriformes; family Muscicapidae; genus Luscinia; species Luscinia megarhynchos. Next base: position 67,619,837 of record CM067565.1, read on the forward strand.
TGCAAAATCTCTGCAACAAACTAAAAACAACCTTGCGTGGCTGCAAATGTACAGGGCCTTGTGGCCGAAAACATTGGAACACATCCTAACCACTGCCAAAATTTAATGAAACATGGACAACATAACTGGAAAAAATAAAAACTGAAGATGACAATATAGGAAAAAGTTCAAATCATTTGTAAAATACCAAAGACAAAACTCAATTTGCAAGTCAAGGGTTTAAATAATTTAATGTTAAGCATAACAAAAAGCTTCTGGTATGCATAATAAACTGATTATTATCACTATCATTGAAGTGCTGAGACGAGCTCATGTACATATTTACAGGATCATAATTCCAAACTATATAGAAAGCTGCACTATCTTACTTTTCATTGCCTATTGATTTGACTAGATCATTAGTCCACTGCTTCTTCACAAGCAAGAACAGGTAACAAATTAACACTTTTTCCTACTACTGCTATTTTAATTCTTTTTTCTACATCAATCCAATCACATTAAATGGAGTAGATTTACGCCTTATAAATTGCAAGTTGCTTGTATGGGTATAAAATACAGGTGTTTTTAATTGTATTAAATTTAAACTGTAACCAACCTCTCATGAACCTTCCCTTTTTCATCTCCCAGTGTAACTGTGACAGTACGCACTCTGTCCAAGTCAAAACTTGTGTCATACTGGTGAAAGTCTGATGTAATCCAGCCCACCCAGACATTAGCAGGTTCTTGACCAGGAAATATTCTCACAGAATAATAGTACTGTTAATAAAAAATAACATTATCAAATGTCAGTGTTTGTTCCCCAGTGCATCAGTTTGACTCAGACTTAATTTGCTGCTCTAAATCTGAAAAAATGTCATCTCTTCAAAACTAGCATAGGCTTGTTGAAGTGCAATTCAGAAGCAAAGCAAAGACTATAAACACAAACCAAAATACAGCCAACAAAATTTTTGAACAAAAAAGTGGATAAGATTAAATACACATCTTATATGCTTATATTGAAGGCTTCTGCATCATAGTATTTTTAGATATATTTCTACAGCAACTACAATTTTTATACTGCAGGTGACCTAGTTTCTAGTATCTCATATCTTTCAGAAAGAGAAGAACACATCCTTTAAACATTGAGGAATGAGCGCTTGTGGAGCTGATCTTTGAGAAAGATGTACAAAACATGCACAAAACTTTCACTGGGAATTCCATTAAATAAATGTTCTGAAGAACATTAGTAGAGATGTTTTCAAATGGTCCTGAACACTGACCTACTAGTTTAATGTATCTTTTCCAATTTATTCCATTATTCTGACACTGTTTAATCTTCCTCTTTTTATATCTGGTGTAATCAACAGTAGTTTCAAAAATGGATTAAACTAGTTTATAGATTTTCATTTGGAAACTGTTTTAGTCTGACAGTTAAATCAAAATAAAAGGAACAAAACAGTCTCAATTTAAAAAGAGGTTCAGAACTACCACAGACATTTAAATTGAAAATTAGACTATTTCTGAAACTCTTGTAACAAAAATCACCATGCAAGTATTTTAAAAACCCAAACCAAACAGCTAAAAAACCCCAAACAGCTAAAACATCATCCTATATTACAATACCGTGGAAGTTTGCATCAAATAATCATAGTCATCCCTATCATCTGCTAGCACATCCTCAGTAAGCCGTGCAGAGTGACTCGTGCTATAATCTGGCTTTGTCCGCCTGAGCATAAATCTGAAAAAAAAATTAAATTTAATATATCTACTAAAAGCTCAATCACAAAGGCAAATTACTCAGAAAAGAGAAAGAGACAAGCTCATTTCTAAAAACCCTTGAATTAATTTGATCTTAAACTGTATATTCAAAAGTTACTTGACTGGTCTGTCAGACATGAGTGGCATTTTTCTCTACTTTGAGAAGCAGAAAGAGGAGGTGTAGGAAAAGGTAGCAAGCTACTAACCTTTGTTTAAGACGTGAGGGCTTTTCTTGAACATAATCTTTATGGTTATTCAACTCTGGTTTTGTGGCATCTTTTTCTCTTTCTGTCCGGTCAGGAACTAAATGACCATGAGCAGTTTTCATTAGAACCTCAAAATCAGAATCAGCATCATAATCATCCAAGTCATTTTTTGGGCCAAAAAGACCAGAGCCAGGTAACCCTCCTGCAGCTGATCTGGAGAACACCTCAGCACATTCAATGGGCATGCTTAATCGAAAAAACATGACATCTGTTTTACTGTTCTGGGAACCAAAGGACTTCTGTGTGACCTTCAGACAAGGACAGCTGTCTATGGTGCCATCAATTCTCATCACCTATGAAACACAAAGATAAAAGGTTTTAAAGCTGATGTTTTTTCTGCCACGTAAATATTCAATTTATATTTCTACAATAATCATCCATGATTGCAAAACTTGCAACATCATGGTGTCAACAGTTTAATGCATTGCAATCACACGCTGCCATTTTGAAGGGAAATAAATACTATGAGGAGTGGATGTTTTTCTTGCTCCGTTGTTAAATTTTTAAAAAACATCACAAAGAAATTATGCTTCTCACCATAACTCTGCAACATAAATCCAACTGTGTCCAAAACAACACAGACCAAGGAATAAAAATCACACATGTACGTACGAAAGAACACACCAGCTGAAAAAGAGTTCTTATTACATCATTTCAGAAGGATTTCATGGCAAACTTACAAGGCATGAATTCAGTTCCATTAAAATGCACAGCTGATTGGGACATAAGTATTGACACAACTGGCTAATAAATATTTATTACAATCAAAATTGATTAGCTATGGAAAAATCAAAAAGTGTGTGCACTAAAACACATGGCATCTGTTATTTAAAAATACCCACTTTCTGGAAATTCCTTACATAGCTCTCTCTGCACAAGGAGCTCTTAATTAGGACATATTGTATAATTTGGCTTCTCAGAATGTCATGCTAACACACATCACAGGTTTTGTAGGAAGAAAAACTACCAATCAAACAATTACATTCTTTGAAACCCTACTGAATGTAAGAAATTTGTTACAGGTGTAAGGTTAATCCAGAATTGGGTCAACATATCATATTAAAATCTTGTTTGGAAGGAGAAGAGTAGAAACATAACTCAATCATATTCAAGTGCCTAGAAACATTTCACTAGGATCACAAACCTCAATATGTTCGTGGTTTTGTGGCACTGGTAGAAACTGAGGAAGCCTTTTGCTCAGCCAAATGGTGATGTCTCTGTTTGTATTAACAGCAAAGGGTTCATACCCTTCCTGTAAGCCACATATAGTGAAATATTTAAGCGTGCTGACATCTTTTCCAAAGTTCATTCTTCCCACTTGAGAGGGGCCCAGGCTGCACACAGGTAGAAATCCTTAAAACAAGATGAAAGAACATGTGGGTTGTACATAATGAACATCAGTGAACAGTTCTTTTCCATAATTGAATTTAAAACCATTTGTGAAAAAAAAAATACATCTTAAAAGCAAAGATTAAAAAAGTAAGCAATCATCAACAGCACATCATATCTTGCATGTCACCAAGTAATGTATCTTAAACATCCTGAAGAAAAAAAAAAGCCCTTTAATATGGATATTTTTAGGCAACACTCAAACTACCCCACAGAGTCTGATAGCCAGCTCTTGGTTAATCTCTATGCTGAGCTGGTAGAGCATTGCCAATTTTACTTTAAGTCTTCCTATGGTATTCTTCCTAAAATGTCATTATTCATTGTATTTTGAGAGAATCTTACTTTAAAAGTAACACACTGCTTGCCCATAGAGATATAATAGTGGAAAGAACTCACAAATATGCACAAAGTGCATGTCATAAATTTTTGAGGTTTTTTTAAATAAAATTAATTTTAAAAATTCAGAAAACTTTGGCTCTGGAAAATGAGAACTCACAAAATGACACCATAGCTTCATGAAACTTAAAGTATGTTGATCTGGGATGGTTTTTTTTTGTGTCTTACCTTTTTAATTAGCTTTACATTTGTATGCATCTTACTGTTTCACTAGCACAAGGAACACATTTGTGATTTCTTTTTATAAAACTTTCTTTTTTTTTTTTTCTGATTCTCCAGAATGAGCAAGGGAACTTTCCCCATATGGCTGCTCTGCAGGCACATGGTCCTTTTTTTTTTGTTTCTCAATTTCAGCTTGACAGTCTAAAAACCTACGAAAATCTTTCATTTCTGCTATTTCTTCTCACCCTGTTTTTCAATTTCCACAGCTACAAACTACTTTGCAGATTCATTTGACCTATTTATTAACAGAATGTTTTCTATCAACCAAAAACATGAAGCTCTGTTCAGTGATTCTGATTCACGTGTATATAACATGTATTGAAAAATATAAGGACAAAATACAAAGCTCACTTTTCTTTAGGCTGCCCAGATTAAAGAAAAGAAAAAAAAAAAAAAAAAAAAAAAAAAAAAAAAAAAAAAAAAAAAGCAGAATATCTATTCATGATGTTTGTTCTTCAGAGACAAAGCACACTCCAGAGCACCATCTACAGGAATTACTGTCCACCAGATAAATGATCAGACTTCAGTACCATTTTTTTATATACACAAGACTGTGTCACGTGTATTTGTATTACACATGACAAATGTAATGACGTAACACCGTTAGTCATAAGTTGAAGTCCAGATTTTTATCTTCACAGCTTGGTTTTTAAACCACAAGACATCAACTCCTCAGATAACTCATCAATAATAGATAACATGATATATGTTAATTCTGCTAGTGCAAATCCCATGATGGACAATAATGCAAGTATTTTCCAACACTAAATAGAACAAAATTGCATTAAACAATTCATAACTAGGAAAATCGCATTTTCATATAGAGATATGTGCCACGATAAAGACCAGCAGCTCTAGTAGGGAGAATTTACTCGGCTCCTTGTTGAGTAAAAGGAATCCACAATGCAGAAGTTCCTAAGGAAAGCCAAAATCAAAACTGTTTTTAATAACCTTACAAGTCTCACAGCATTACTCGAAAAATGGCAATTATTCTACCTACACATTTTCCTGTGGTTTCAAAAAAAGCCCCAAACCTCCCAGATATAGTTGAAGTGAAGCAAGTATTTTAAATACACACACACATAAAATGTAAATGAGCATCTACAAGATTCTCTGAAAGAAAACAAAGAAACACCGGAAAACTCCTACACAGGTAAAGCTGTCATTGATATTTTTACTCAATGTAGTGTATCCCATCAAACCTGCCAATGGAGGCAATGTGAAATCAAGACTACAGTCCCTCTCACCAATACAGTTCTTATTGAGAGCAGAAGGCACTGTACAGTAGCTGATTCCTGCAGTAACTGTGGCTCTGTATAAAAGGAATATAAACACCAGTCCTAACCATGAAAACCCGACTTCCATCTCTGGTGAAATTCTGCACTGATTTGCCAATGATTTAGTTCTCATTTAGGTATTTTAGGGCTCTTCTATACGTGGTAAAGACAGAGCATCTAATCTTATAGGGGATGTGCTGTTAAGGTATCTTTCTACAGAACAAAAATTAATTTCAATACCCATCTTTGAATGTGTATCCAGACATTTTAGATACTATTATTTACAGATTTAGATACTATATACAGATTATTTACAGAATAATTATTTACATAATTTTATATTATTTATTAAATTACAGATTTACTATTATACTTGCATGCTGGAGGCTATATAAAAAATTATTTATCCCTAACCAGGCTTCTCATCTCCAGATACGTAACTGGGCTATGGAGCAAATTTTATTTCACTGTATGAAATAGCAAAATACAGTAAAAAAATTTAAAACTGCCACATGAAAAGTAACCCTCTAGAACTGTCTGTCACACACAGCAAAATCACAGGACAGCAACACTTTTCATAATGTTCCCTACTTTCAAGAGTACAACATGAACCTCCTCACTCAATCTGTCAAACACTACAAACAGTTCCTGCTCACAAAGATCACAACTTGACAAAATAAAATTTGGGTTGTACAAGTGTACTTGTTCACATCTCCAGTTAAAATTTATCTGCTACTAATGCATATTAAGATGCAATTATGTTTATCAATTTTACTACTGAGATGATATCTCATAAATAAATTCATCTGCCATAATCCCAAAGAGCTCCTCTTGTTGGTAGTACAACCTAATATTCAGCACAAGCTGTATTACTAAGCTGGCAGAGCACCATATTCCCTTTTCATTGTTCTTAAGTAAATTAAATCTACAAGACTGATTTACTGTAAAGCTGCATCAGAAATTCTAATTGCTTTCTAAAGCAAAGGGTCCCTTTGTGCAGCAACACAACATGAACATGATTCAGTGATTGAAGTGACCTGCAGAAAGGTCTCAGTGCTGTTAAGCAAGAGCCAGTAACAAAACCAGTAGCAAACTAAAGCCAGTCAACAAAAAAAGAAAAAAAAGCTCCATAAATTTATTTTGAGTATTTAATACGTGTGTTTGCACATACACATTCATAATCAGTTGTTTTCCCCTCATCTGTTGCCTCCAATATTTTTGTATCAAATATAGCTTTGGAGTTATTAAACCTAAGATCAATCAGCACATTCCCTTGAAAACAGACTAGGACATCTAATTTCAAAGGGCAAGCTCTTACCTACAAAACCTGTACTAAAGGGACTTAATGTGAATTAAAAGGATATTGTGAAAAATCTGAGAGATTTGACATAAAGTCTCTGACATGGTTACCAGAGCCTTCCGGCTCCATGTCAAGCCAGGGCTCCTTTAGCAGGGAGATCTGTTTCAATTTGAACCTGCAGCTAGAAACAAGCACCACAAAAATCACACCACTGTGATTCCATCAACTTGGAATAAAAGCAGCCTACCCTCAGAATTTAACGGAATTAGAGTTTCTTTCAGAAGCCTCTATTCCCCAAAGGGAGTACACTAACTAATAACTGGAAAGTCATTAAAATTTAATGGCACCAAGATGAAGTTTTGCATATAACACTACTAGTAAGCCAATTCTTATATCCCCACCCTCACCACTGCATCTAAGGAAATCCAAAGGCAGTAAAGTAATAGACACCAGTCCAGAAAACTACTGGCAATTATGTAACTTTAAATAAAATAAAAATATTTCTGATTCCTAATGTATGGCAGAGGAAGGAAAGAAATCTCCAAAAGTACTCCTGAAAGTAAAGTACTCTGAAATCCAAATGAAAATAAAGTGGTTAAAATTCAAAGAGAGAATTGCCTAATTAAGAGGTATGAAATTCATATTTCCCACGGGAATAGGTTAGGGATGACTAACCAAACAGTATCATGTGGAACTCTTATTGTTCAAAAAAATTTAACTTTATCTCTCAGCTACAGCTGTATTGTATAATAGATGCATAATATTTATGGCAGAATATATGTACCTACAAGAAATGAAACCTTAAAGTTTAATTTTTTTTAACATTACTATAGCTCAGAAATTTTATGCAGTTAACTTACTTAATACAATTTCTTACCCCTTTTCTGTTTCTATCTGCACACAGGTATATAATTAAATTTATAAACAAAAATACTACTTTGATACAGAATCAATCTGCCACTGACAATCCCTCAAAATCTTTAGCCTCTTAAGCAATTTCTTAAGTTACGTCTTCACAGTAAACTAGCTGTAAACTGTGAATGTTGAAATCTGCACTAAGAACCCTACAACAAGCACAAAGCTCAATCTGCTGGTTTAGAATTATGTAGAATGTTTTGGAAGATAGGTTTTTTATCAGCTGACTGGATCAGGTGTCATTTCTCCTCTCAGTGTTAAAATAAAACCTTAAAGATGGCTTAAACTTGCTACCACAGTTTCTCACTAATTGGAGAGACACTTGGTATTATTATTTCAGTATTATTATATATTATTATTTCAGTACCTCATCCAGATAAAATCTGATGTCCTTGCCCCCTGTGGCAGAGGCGTGGACTAGGTGCTCTTAAAAGGTCCCTTCCAACTCAAATCATTCTGATAGACTATAATTCTATTACATCATATGATGATCTATGCAGTGAGGATGAAATATTAAAAGTCATGAATCTGCCTCTTCAGACACATCCCTGAAAAACAGTTAAAGGTCTCATAATAAAAGACAGCCACAAAGATCACTAGAGCTAAAAGCCCTTCCTCATTGTCACACCCAGCAAGTTTTCTTTCCAAAAGGCTAATACTAATCAAATAGAAAAAAAGGACAAGGCAGGGAAGGCAGGGGAGGCAGGGGCGAGAATGGGGACATGAAACACGAAAGAAACAAAAGAAACGCTTTGAAGTGAAGTCAGAGCACAAGCCAGGCAATAGAAGGTAAGAGCACGATATATTACAGTACTTACCGTCAGCAACCTCAAAGTCCTTGAACGCAAGTTCTGAGCCTGAGTCATCAAGCAGGATTTCACCATTTAAGGTGAACATCATGGTGTGCTCATTCATGTCAACCATACAGCCAACAACATCCCCTGCCAACCAAGAGCGGCCAAAATGCTCGTTACCTTGATGCCACCGCTGTGCCTGAAAATAATTAGAAGCATTTTAAAGAAAAATAGCGACAATGTATGTGTTCTTCTCGTCTTTAAGCGTAGAACTAATAATTAACTGCCTCAATTATGCCAAAGATGGCATTAAAATGAACACTTTCACAGAATATCATTCCAAAACTGTGTCTGTGAGTAGTCCAAGCTGACTCTGAATATGGAAATCCATCAATTAACTTCCCGCAAGCACCCCTCACATCAGCACTATAAAATACTGCTAAGAGAGCTGACAGCAAAAAATTGCTATTTCAACATTTTAGTAAAAGGTAAGAGTATGGTTTAGTTTTCTGCAGAAGTTCCATGAAAGACTTGTAATCACAATAATATGCTGTCAATGACAATGTTTAATAGCTACTTCACAAACCCTTTTTAAGAAATTGGTTTTATTTACTTTAGCAGCCTATAAATTAATTACTTGCAAACAATTGCTTCCTTAAGTATAATTCTTAAAATATTTTGTGCAAAATAAAATAATCTTTCTCTCATATTAGATTTTGGAAGGAATAGAACTATCTGTAAACGAGACAAGCACTGAGTTTCTAATAGATTCCAGAGTAACTGAGGGCATGATTAATTATTTCCCTGATTGACTTTCAAGTCAAAGACTGCAAAGGCTTTCAATGGGGTCTTTGATTTGAGTTCAAATAAATTAGCATCTGTTAAGAACTATTGCAACCAAGTACAGAAAAAAAAAAGAAGCATTAATAACTAATAACAGATAGCATTCCTATTCATGTATTTCATCCCAAGTAGATGTTTATTCTCCACATACATCCTATAAGTTGTACAAAACCAATGAACCTTTTTTGACATCTTGAAGGTCAATTTTTTTTTTTTCCAATCAAGGGAAGAACGCATTAAAATCAAACACAACAAAATAGTTTTGTGGATTGAGACCTAAATGTCAAACCCCAAGATTCAGAAGGCGACTACACAGCTATTCCAGTAAAATAGAGGACTCGAATAGTTTATTAGGACACTTTACAAAAAAACTTTCCAGTTCTCTTTTCAAGGCATCTTCCCAGGCAACATAGGAGTGGGAAACAAATATATATAAAACATATATAAAATACATCTTGAGAACTTTATCTTCCTGGCTACATCCAGGAATACTGCTGATTTCTGTTACATCATTTTAACAGTAATAAGGAAAATTAATTCCAATAGCAGGTACAATGAGTCATCAGTAGTCTTAATAACATCTAAGGTTTGGAGAGCAATTGCACTTGCTGTCATACCTAAATTAAAAATTTCAATGACTCATTTAATCTCTTCTGATGATTGTCAGAAATATAAAGGTTTGTTTTGCCATATATTTTTACAACTAGATCAATCTGTGATTTTTTTTCACACAGAGTTAAATCTGAGCAAGCTTTAGTGGTTCTATCATACTTCATTTAAGTTGTAGGGATTTCTGTGAAAACATAGCTATACTCTTTGGAACTCTTACATTGTTATATAAACTTAGTATCAAAGTTTGCCTCAAACACTTACTGTTAATAATCTTAGCCATATTTATTCCCTAAGGGCACTTCTTATAGAGAGAATAACCGAGTAAAACTTTAAAGAAATTATTCATAGCTAATTACAGCTCTTCCAGTATTTTGAATGTGATTAAGCCACTTTAATTTTCATTTCTTTATATATACTGTAGAAACAAGTAAATTTGTGAAAAATCGTTACAGAAATGCCAAACCTTGCTAATTAATTTTTCAGGTGACACTGATTCTAGTTATTCTACCTAGGCCCTCAAAGAAAGGAGAATAATTTCATGAAACATCAATGAAAGCAGTGAAGGCAACTGAGGCAAATTATATGTGAAATGAGACACAAAAATTGAAAGTTTTGCAGTCACTCATATTATTACAGACAAACACATACAAACCTTAAAGCCATCAAAAACAAAGGCTTCTTCATCTGAGCCAAGTTCTTGATCGGGCAGACAACCAGGCCTGGTCCAGCCAACTCTCATGTCTCCTGCAGTAACTGCCTCAAACTCGAAGTACCACTTCCCAGCCTTCACTGCATAAGTCTTTTCTGTGCGGAAGATCCTGAACTTTTCCATTATCCCACTGCACATGTCCAGTCTTGTTGCTGGAAGGGTTAAAACAATAAGTATAAATGCGAGGGGGGAAAAAAAGCAATGCAGAAAGTAAGGTTTCCAACTACTGACAAGAAGCAGTGAAAGCAAAAGAAAAATGTAAAGGAATCCCTTTGAGCATAGACATGAAAAGAAGAATGTGCCTGCAGAAAAGCCATGTGGGGAAAGTGTCCTTGTCCATTCTAGAGAATCAGGGAAAGAAAAACAAAAACAAGAAACAAAAAAAACACAAAGAAAGGAGAAGTTAGAAATCTGTATGCAGCTACAAATAGATGACTCAAGGGTCACTCTGATTCTTTTTCTCAGATTAGGGGAAAAAAAGGCCAAAAATAAATATGCAATGTATCAAATAAAGCCTGTGCAACATTTAAAAAGTCAGCATTCCAGTCTAATCACAATTCCTGCTCTTTGTGAGTTTGTCATAAGATCAAATTTGTCTGCACCTACTTGCATCTATTTGTTAGGCCATGCTAAGAACTTCTCCCTTTCTCTTCTGTTTTCTCACACTGATCAAGGTCCACATTTCCAGTATCACCTAGGACGGCCTATAAAATCACATCCTTCAGAATTAACCATCACCTCTCATGAAGCCACCATGCCTGACTTCAGTTAGGTGAGATTGATTGAGTTCTCGCTAAGCAACACAACTCTCTGCCACATAATTCTTTATCAGTAAAATTTTCTCTTTGACAGTCTACACAATTAATGCCTTAAAAACACTTTTGAAGACCCTTAGTACCTCACCTATACAAATGAAGCACCACAAAGCATGGTAACTGAGAAATCGTTTTCTTTTTAGATTCTAAGCAACAAAATGCTTTCTAGAGTCTGAGCAATCCCAAAAATACAGCTGCTGGGTGAAACCAGTGAGCAATAATAATAACAAAAACATAAAAAGCAATACTAGAGAACTTTGTAAAGTTAGTGTTTAAATTAAAATTAACGACTGGAGATGCAGAACACCACTAGAGGGCTCTAAATCCCTTAATAACAGTATGAATATTGACTGATGAAACAGGATCCTTGTAACAAGTTTTATGCATCTCCAAATTTGAGAAGCTCATAAAATGCAAAGTCTAAATCCCAAAAATGACTATAAAAATTTTTTGCTGAATAAATTCCAATGTTTGCTCAAGAAAGACGAATTCATGGGACACTGTTCAGCAGTTCCTTTCCTCTGGGAATTTTGCAACAACCTTGATCACATCTTTTGGATTCAAGGGTTGCACTAGTGCTCTCTACATTTTATTAGTAACTCCATTCACAGAACCAGCTCAACGAGCTCTGCATTCTAAGGAAAATGATAGTGGTTTATAACAGTTCATTCACAAAGCAAGGCAGCAGCATGTGGTTCTCAGAGCTGTAAATGAAAAATGGGATTACTATTGTCAGAAGGATGTGGAAGAGGAGTGTGCTCTCTCCCCCTTTTGCCTACACTGATAGACAGCCCCTACATCTTCACAAGAGGCAAAGGCCTCCTGTGCCAGCCAATCCACCTTCTCAGCACCAAGAAGTCATGCTCAATCGCTTTTTGCAGCATCTCCTTCCCAACAGTGGGAGGAGAAGAAATTCTAGGATTATGCAGCAGGGTTACACTCTTCAGTTTTGGCAGATTTAAGAGTGAGACCATGGCACTGTCCATTCCACTAAGGAACACTGTTCTACCTATTCAGCAATCCAGCCTTCTTGGATTCATGGTCTCAGCAATGCCTCATATTTAAATGTAATTTAATGGCAATATCTCATAGAAGCTGAGGATAAGAGCATGGGTGTGCTTTGGAAAAGAAATTCCACATGATAGGTTCCCTGTGTACACTGTAGGTATGTGTTATACCTTCTGCAGAAATACTTTACTAAGTAGGTCAAAACTCAACAATCACTATCACTATATGAAGAAAAAAAATGTTTAGACACATTTCTCAAAAATTCAAAATTTTGCTGACATTATAAAGATGCTAGTTTCAATTCTGATTATTCCATATTTACTTATCTCTAAGTGAACTTCTAAAATAGAGTTGGTAGGGGATAGATCTATTTACGTTATTTGTACATTATGTCACCCGATTTCTTGTATTTTCTTGACATTATATAGGCTGCAGTTATTGAGTTAAACGTTATGTACTTTCTTGAAAAATTCTTTGTTAATAGATCAGATTTTTCTTCTTGTCTAGGATTTCTCAAACTGAAAATACTGCCCACAGTATCAATAAAACATTTAACCTGGCAATGATGCAAGTCCAAAGAAAACTTTGTGAAAAGTGAATTAAAATTTACTCTACAGTCTAATTCAACTTCCAAGTTGAATTCCATGTATTCTTTTCTTATTTCGTCTTGAAATAGCAAAGGTAGCGTTAAATAAAACTATTCAAAAAAAATTTGATTGGTTTAAATTGTAAACAATTGTTTTAAAATGTAAAAATGTTACATTTTGTAAATATTCATTTGAGGCCACAGGATAAGGAAAGGAAACAAATAGGAAAGGAAGCAATAAGGAAGGAAATTAAGATCTAAGAGAGCAGAAAATGGAGAAAAGCACCTATTAGATTTGGAAACACCCGTTCAAAATGTTTTACTGGACCAACAAAGTCAGTAGCAGAGTGGAAAATTCTAACCTTTTCTGAGAATAAAAGCCAAAATTAATTACCATGATCTTGATCAGGAGCTTCCAGGTTGTAACCATAGCCCAGAAGGGTGCGGACTGCCTCCCGAAGACTGTCTTTGTTGGACTTCTTTGTTCGATCGTCCAGAAGAGCGTACGGTACCAGGCGAGGATTTCGTCGATTCTTCACATCCTGCGCAAGGATGACAAATCAGTTCACTTCCAGAAACTTTTGCCTTACTGACAAGATTATTCTCAATAGCAGCATAAAATTTAGTCTTTATTCAAACTGTAATAATGTAATTTCAAATATGGCAAGGAATCAAAGAAATGGCAATACTGTAGAAATTACAAGACTGAATTCACTAAAAACAAGTGACACACACAAATAAACAAAGTTCTGTTTCTTATACCTGCTGTAAGTTACTGTCAAATTTACTTAATAAAGTAACTATACAAACTACAGAAACAAGGACAGATCTAAAGAGTATGACAAGAAAGTCAAAAGAATATATTTTATACACTGTTTATGATGGAGCTACTATAACACAAAACTTGTTTCTAACTAAAGCTGAGACATTTCTGTACCACAAATATACAGATGTTTGTTCAATTATTATAGAACTAAACAAGATAGATTAAATGCCCAAATAATAAACATGATAAAAACAAAGTAACAAAATACTGCTAATAAAAAATAATAAATACATGCAACACTAATTAAAAAATTAAAATCAGATAATAAACATGTTCCTTACTATAGCAGCTATTTAAGACGTGTATTTTTCAAAAATAAAGGTGCTTGCAAGAATATGATTTATGTGCTCCATGTGCAGAGTTTCTGCAATAGATAATTAAACTAACCTCTCTCCAGCTAAAATGAAAATATTGGTAAGGTTTAATCTTTGCATTTTAGGCTTATTAAAAAACATTGATTAGGTTTTCTTCTACTGCAAAATTATCTTATTTGAAAGCAGTGTTTAACTGGATTACTTAAATGGCTACTCTAATTGTTATTTACTAACAGAATTGTTTTCTTGTCTGTATTTTGTTCTCACATCCTGTTAGAATTTGTTGACAATGAGAGAAACCACGGAAAGAACTCTCCATGTTTGTCCTAATATCTATATTTATTTTAAAAAAATTACAGACCAGACATATCATATAAGAAATACTTGCTGTTTTTCTCTTCAGGACAATACCAAATATATTGAGAGGCTCTCAATATTGGTTAGATTTATTAAAAAGTCCAAAACCAATGCCTATCATTTTAGAAGACAATGTCTACAGCAGAAGTACTTTTCTTCTTTTATAGCATTATAGGTTTTAGGAACATACATGGTTTCAATTCTGTCTTTGCAAGGAGAACAGAAATGGCACATCCATTCTGAAAAAATTCTTGCAGGTATCTTTTGTTATCCTTTAAATGCTTAGATGCAAGGCTATCTGCCTCTTGCCTTGTCATAATGAGCAGATATTGAAAGGTCAGTTACAAACCAGGGCTTGATAAAATCTGGTCCTACTAGTTGTTCCTCTAGGAGAAGAATTAAGGGACAAGCAGTACCTACATGCTAAAAGGGCTAACAGAAAGATAAAGGTAATGCATTGCTGGGGACATAAATTACAAAACCATATCAGCTCTAATTATATTCCATGGAAAGGACAGTAGCAGGACCAACACTAATACCATTTGAGAGATGTTTCATATTTCATATTTATTTTCATATTTATTCCAAACTCTTAAGTTGACATCCTACTTTGTCCAATGTTTAATTTGGTAGATGTGAAAAAGGGCTGTGTCCTTACAGCAAATGCTGAAATAAATGTTATGAGAAATTATTATTTAATATAAGAGTATTCACATTCATCTGAGGTGATGACACACTATGAGTTTAATTATTTGTTATTGAAAGAACACAAAAAAAAGATAAATAATTTCCTCTGAGGCCCTATATGTCCAAAAGACATTGTGAAATACTGTCTTTAAAAATATGAAAGTTTGGAACAATAAACATGTAATTTCTTACCCATTATATAATGTGAGAGTAATGCATTTGTATTTGCCAGAGCAATCATTAACACAAATTAACATACAGGCAATCAGTTGGTAACAGTGTATAAAATGAAATATAGTATAAATGCATTTAAAATGGCTAAGCACAAAATAAGATCAAGGAAATAAAACAAAAAGGAATATAGAAATTTAATGTATTAAACCAACTTTATTTTACAGATTTTTTTTTCCTTGGATCTAATTTTATCTAACATTGTGACCTTTTTCACCTATTAATGACTGTGGATATGTCTTTAAATTTGAATGTGAGAATAGATTTTCCTTTTAATGACTTTGTTCCTTTTTTTTTTCCTATTACACATCTATTTAAATTTTGAATGTGTTACTATTTCCAAATTATGAACTCTTATTATATTCATAAATAAGTTTTCATACTAATGACCTTCTGTTCCTCTCTGGTGTAAGTGCAGGGAATGATCCTGTACAGTGATTGAGCTTTGCACATTCGCAATCAAGTCAACAAGAAAACTGATTAGCTAAGAGTGGTAATTTTTACTGAGTGCATTTCCAAGTAGCACAGAGACTGAATTCCACCTCCTCAATACAAAGAAGTTATTGTAGACTGTTAAAATAAGTTTTAATATTCAGCCTAAGTTTCTTTAACTTTTTGCCAGAATTTTCCAGATTTGACAGTCTAATGATTCATCAGAAGACTGTTTTGTACAGTTTGTCTGGCAACTGCTTGTTAACAGACAAATGGTTTGAGCTGGGTAGCACACATGATACTTATATAATTCTGTTGTTTTAAATTCAGAACCTATCATATCACAGAAAAAAAAAGGGAAAAAAGACTATGCATTTTAGTACACAGCTTTGTCTTCATTTCATGTAACAAACATCCATTAATAATTTAGAATTTAATTTAATTTACTTAGGAAAATATTGCAACCATAAAAAGTTGGGATGCTTGGAAGAATGTGGCCTGGATAAAAGTAATAATGTTAAATAATGTGTAATAATGTTAAATGATATAGCACTGACCATGAAAAGTCAGTATTACTTTTCACAACAGATTCTGATATATGCAGCCAGTGATAGACAAACAACTATTTGCATGGGCACACATACACTTATTTGTAGGGCATAAAAGGATATGAATAAGGCAATAATTGGTCAACAATGGGCCAATTTAACTGCATGTTTTTTTAACTACATATAGCTCTTAAAAGGAAAAGAACTACAGAAAAAACACCTAAACACACACACCCCCAAAAACCATTAACAAGCCTTTTAAAACTTTCATGAAAGGTAAAGAATACTGCTGCAAAGTAACTCAAAGGAAACACATGTCAGATGTAAAGTGCATTCTTTTGTTCAATGAGTCTATGACATGTCTATAATTGATCTGGTGGCACTGGATCTACAACTGATCTTGGAATTTGCACAGGCAGATCTCACATAAGAACAAAACAAGAAATGTCCATATAATCTACAGCAGCAAGAAAACTATAGTCAAATTCTATAAGCAGCTCTAAAAGAACCTATTAAGAGATGCAGTGTGTGTAATAAGGCTGTGTGCTTTAGCATTAATTCAGTAACAAAAACCAAAGCATAATATAAACATCTAAAAGACATCTGAAAATAATAATGTAGTTTTCAGAGCTATAAAAGTCGTTTTGCAAAGCTGTGCACTCCTGGACCTTCCCAAATCTCTGAGGAGTTCATGAACAGCACAGACCACTAGACTAAAGGGAACAAAAGGTCACCAGAAATATATATAAATAAGTGCTTATCAGAAAGAAAGATAGAAAAGACTGAGACATTAGAACACATAGTAGGAAGAGTGCAGGAAAAATATGATAATTTATTGGGAACACACATTTTTCAATTTAAAGAATTAGAGCTGTACAGATACATATTCTGTGTGGTACTGAAATGATTTTGTTCTCATAAGCAAGGCTGTTAAACTACAAGCACAGAACAAATGTATTTCAGCACACATCCAGTGAGACAAAAGGGCTGTTGTTTTCTTAGCTCCCTTTGCACCATTAGCAAACCCTCATTCCACAGCTGTGAATTGATTCTGCTTGCTGTCATATCTCCCATGCAGGAGCCACACCTCTCACTAGCACAGAGGTTTCTGAGAAACTGCCACAACAAATGCTATGGGGCAAGCTTTGCCAGCAGGGCTGCGAGAAAATCAGCGAGGCACTGTGAGCAGCATCATTTACCTACACCACACCCTTCATGATTCACTATCCAGAGGGCTAGCTTTTCCTATCACAGCAGCTCATGTTTAACCAGAAACCAGGAAAATTAAAAATCACTGTATATAAAATACAATTCTAAACCGGTGTTTAATAAAAAAGTAATTTTCAAAGTCCAGAGCATTAGAACAAGAAAGCACAATAAAGTCCTCACAAAGCTGCATTCTTAACAATGTTAATAATCCAAATGTATCCAACTAAATAAGAGGATGTATTCCTCATCTGGAATACTGGCAGCTGAGTTCTAATCTTGGAAGTATGTGCATCCTTAGTAATATATGTGTACAGCCATCTTCACTGAGGACCATAGCCATATGGAATGCCTGGCAGAATGTGCCCTGACTATAAATGGAAGGAACTAATATATCAGTATAAATCATGTACAAATGTCAAAGTGAGGTAACGTAAGTGGTTTTTACAAGAACAAGATGCTGGTTTTATATATATTTAATTAAAAAAATAAGCAACAACTTGATTTTTCCCACACATGCGTATTTCACCAATCCTGACTTTTCAGAGCAATGCCTGTCTTGCATTGCAGCCTTAGGCAGTCTGAGAAGATCAACCCCTGATGAATTAATGATGCCATATACTTTCTATAAGTCTGAAAAAAATAAGATCCCAACTTTAAAAGACCAAAATGTCTTGCATTTTTGGGCCAAAGAGAAATAAGATTTCATATAATTGCTTGGCAATACCAACAGATTATTCTAGGACAGGAACTGCAGAGCATCTTTTCTAAGATGCTTTTCACACAGTGGAAGGAAAATTTTAGGTTGCCAATATTTGTAAACAATTGTTAAAGCTGTGAGATTTTTAATACTCTTTCCTTTTTCAGTATGAATGAGATTTCTGATTGCTAACTTTTCTAGTCAGAACACAATGCAACATGAAGAAAAAGCAAGATACCCTTTGACTAAGCTATCTGGATATGTTACAGTGTATATAAACAAAATGTGAAAGAATCTTTGCCTGTGATCTCTACAATCAGCGGGGAGACCTAAAAGTCATGTATTCAGGAAGAGGGATGAGGCAGGTAATGTACTTTAAATTATTTCCATTTGCTTTCTGATCTCTGAGCTCAACTCTTTTTTTTACTGTCTTTTCCTTATTCATATGGATGTTGAGATTCCCCTGTATGCATAAAATCACAATTTTATGAACGTCAAAAAAATACCCTAAATTCATGGACAAACATATGAGTTCTGTATATTTTCCATTAGATTGTGAACATTTTGTCACAAATACATGCTTTTATACTTAAATGCTATTTTATCATTATCTTGTTAGGAAAAATTCCTTAAAAGTAACAACAAAAAAAAAAACCTCATGTAATTATGACAGGACTTAATATCAAAATCCATAAAGGCCAAAAAAAAAAAGAAAAGCCTTCTCTCATAGCACAAATGTAATTATTTTAATTAATTTAGCACAAGGATATATCACTTCTTTGCCTGGATCTAACTCCTCTATCTGCCCTTGTTCATTTACCATTTCCCCAGTTCCAAGACCACCAACTTGCAAGTAATCATGTTCTCCCTTAAAGGGACACTGTCAAGTATTTTCATACTGATTTTTATGCTTGCTTTTTCACTTACCCTTGCTACTTAATATGTTCTTTTAAGCAGAAATACTTTTTTTTTCCTACCTATTTTGCTCCTTTTTCTTTCTCCCTTCATGGAGCAATAAGCAACTGTGAGGCTGTACTACAAAAAAAATATTTGTTTATGTTCAGTGTCATCACAGCTGTCAGAACAGTTCTGGGAACAGGATTTATTAGCAAACTTGTGCTCCCTCTCCTGGCTGGCTGGCTCTGCAGCAGCAGAACTAAACTACTGCATACAGTCATGCAAAAAATTTAGCTTGTTATATCTTGGCTAGAAAAAAGCCTGACAAGCAGTGATGGATTTAGAAGAAGAAAAAAAATCTGCAAGATGGAAGGCATTTTCCCCAACAGATTTTAAAGACAGAAATGGTTTATATGTTAACTACTTGACAGTATCCCTTTAATTTTTCCATTTTATATAATCCCAAAATGATGAGGCTCTCATACTGAACAGACCTACTAGATTATTTAATTCATCCTACAGCTACAGCATAATTCCTGTTCATAACATATTTCCCAGTGATTAGTTCATCTACTTTAAAACATCTGTAAGCTTCTTTCCCTTAAGAAACTATTTTACAGTGCTGCAAAATCTGTTTATAGTATTATACAGCACATCATCATGTCACTTTATTCCAGTACTGTAGCAAGTCACAGTAATATGACAGCATGTAAAAATGTAGCCCATGAAATAAACCCACGGGAGTCAAGCAGAAGCACACAGCAGTGTGGACCACAGCCAGAGCTAGCAGCTTGCCATGTGATATGTATGCCAGCTAAATGAGAGGCATCTCTGCACTGCACCCAGAAAGGAGCACCTTGCTTTCTGCTCTCTTCTCATGGATTTTAATAAATGATGTTTGTTATCTGCATATTGTATGCAAGTACTCCTGAAACTCCGCTGGTGGTCTTTTCTCTGAAGGAAAAAAAAATGTGGAAAGAGAAAGATTATGGAATTAAGAGCAAATCAACATCCAAAGCATGGCAGCTTCTGCAAGACACTGTTGTTGAAAAAGGGCATAATCTTCCTGCTTAACTATCCATGAGACTGTGGCAACTTGCCTGCCAGGAATAAGGGAGTAAAATATACCATCTATCTTATAAATCTGCTTCCTCAAGGTCATGAATATTTCTGAGCTCTTGTCCACATTTAACTAACAATCATACTCTTCTGAAAGTATAACTACGACACTGTTCACTGCACCACTACACTGCATTCTCAACAACTGTGCCCAACTCAGCACACAAAAGTCTTTAGTTAGTAAAAAAATTCTTGAATGTTTAACACATAAGCACTCAATACTGCAAAGCCCCAATTAATTGGTTTTCCAACTCCAAATATGATCGGCTTCATAGGAACTTAAGCTTTTTAAATATAAATTCTCCAGAGTCTTCTCTGCATGCCCATGACTGTCTTTGTCTTGATAAGGAAGAACAGTTAAATATTTATCATATATACCTAAGCCCCATCAAGATTTAGAGCAGAAGCATTTGTCTAAGATTCTTTCAGAGCGCAACCCAGTAGTGAAAATCAGAGCGTGATTCACACCAACTGCTTAAAAAATATCAGAAAACTAAACCAGGGACTACCATTCCTACAATGTTTTCACACAAAAATTTGTCCTTGGCCATTAGAATGGATGTAGATACCTAAATCCCATTTTTCTAGTCAGAATCTTTGAGGCTATGGAGTCAAACTTTTAAAACTCTTGAAAAATGGGTAATGTACCACTCAGTAATTACATGGCTAAGGAGTTTTAAACAAAACCTCTAGTTACCATGAGTTTTCTCATGCCAGACTATGAATTTCAATAAGTGACCAGAGATTTAATTTTCATGTTAAATTTTGTCATCCAAGTGAGCAGGAAATTTATTCGGAAGAGAGCGTAGGGAAGGCCAGAGTTCCAAGAGTTTCCCTCAGGAAACTATTTTAGTAGTCAGTAGATAAAACACAGAGAGCTGTTCAGTGAGTAGATGAGAGTCTTCCTTTTCCCCCTCTCCTGGTGAGGCTCAAAAATGTGTCTTCACAGGGCTACAGGATTTTGGGTTCAACAGTCAGTTTAGTCTCTTTCCCTAAGCACAGCACTGAGAACATAAGACAGACTTCAGGATTCTTCTTTAGTGTTTTTTAGGTTATATCCCATATTATATTTGTCTGGTCGATGTTTTTGGGGGGTTTTGGGGTGTTTTTTTAAAACCCAAGTTGTGGCCTTGAGCAACTCCACTGCCTTTTGAGAACCATAATCAAACTAATTATTTATTACTACCACATCACACCTCTTCAAATGCAGAACTTTCTATGTCAACAGGCACACCAAAACATTTATAAAGACAGTGCATAATAAAAATATTGTGAAGATGTAAAGGAGGCATTTTTTTATTCCACCCACTCCCATTACATCTTTTACATATCATTCTCAAACCAGTTACACTGGAAAAGTCTTTGACATCACCATTTAACTGACTTTCCTACTTAATACCTCGTTAATTCAGAAAACATGCAATTTAGATGCAAATTCACTCCAATAAATATGGTAAAATTATTTGTGGGATACAAAGGGCAGGTTAAATTGTCTTCAATATCTAAGAAAATTTATTCTCTACATGTGAGTCATAAGATTAAATTCTCCCAAAGCTAGTTAGAAATATAATTAGCTAAGAGATTTGATTCCAGAAACTTCTTAACTTTATCTTAACCAATAAATTCTGTTGCAAAACTAAATTTAATTTTGGGCTATGTCAAGTTTCTATCGAAGTTGTAACTATTTCCCAACTTTCATTCATTTCAAAGCTCCCAGTTGGCAAAGTCCTGTATTGAAAAATGATTGCCTGCTGGAAGAATAAAAAAATGGAAGACATGGTACAAATTCTTGACTGCATTCTTTAATATAGCAGAAATACTTCTGAGCATAGAGCTTTTCATTCTAGAAATGAATTGTGCACTGACTCCATAAACACAGGATGAAAATAATGAGTTCAAAACGAATTAATCCCCCTTCCCCTACTGCCTGACAACAGAAAATCATCACTTCCAACACTTCTGAAGGAATATTAACCATGAGAAATGTTAACATCACTTCAAAGGACCACCTCTTACTTAAAGGTGCAGTATTACGGAAAAATTTGATCTTGGGAAAAGTGGGGGAGTTGCACAAACACTGAATTATCTTCAGTGTTTTTCTAGTAGAGCATATACATATATTCCAGTCTGCAAACAGAAGAATTGACTCACTGTCTGTCTAGACCCAAATACAAAACATAGATTTCCTAATTAACTTACAAAGTAACCCAAAGAACCAGCCTTAATAGTAAGATACTGTAATGAGAAACACTGAAATGCAGAAATGCAGCATTTATTTTGTCACAAGAGCATACCTGTATGCAATAAGGTGAAGTGCTTAACTTGATATATAAAAACCCAGCTTATTTTATTATTTTACCCAAAAGTTTTGCAAATATAATTCATTTTGGTCCTGTAGAAGAACAAAATTTGTCATATGTGGCACTGAAATGTATAACTCAAATTTTTGTCAAAAACAAAGCCACTGTTTGTAGGAAGAAAAGGGTATGTACCTACAGAACAGCTGTTTCTCATTTTTGCAAAAATAATAAAGCTGAGCTTTTATGCTCAGCAAAAAACCATGAAAACTCATTTTTCCCCAAGGGGTAAATTTTCCTAAAATTTCACTGTGAAATGCTACCACACATTTATTAACACAAGTGAGGAGACCTTTCTGTATATAAAATTCACAATCAATCACCAAAAGAATAGAAAATCTTAAGGGAAAACTGATGTAGAAGCTGTCTTGAAAAATACTAGATTAGGCTCATGGTATATCAAATGGACTGGCTTTAGGGGTTTTTTAAAGAAACCGAGGAATCTGAGTTTTGTTTTTAATGATCCACCGTGCTTTATTCTTATTTTCTCCTCCCTTGTAACATATTGAGATAACTACCAAATATTATTCCTATACACTGAAGCAGAACAACTAAAGTAGGACTGGAACTTTGAGACTGACTCAACTATTCTCAGTTAAACACATCTTCTGCCAGAAATATAGCATATTAACAAAGTTATTACTATAAGTTTACATTCTGATTTTCCTGGCTAAACAAAATTACTCAATTCTCAGAACTGCAAACATTTAAATTATTTCCTTAGTGCAAGTCAATATTTACATTTCCTAAAGTACTGGAGTATGTTAGCTTCCTGCATGCAATTTTCTCACCCTGAGATCTAGATAGCAAACAAGAATATACCACCAAGTTTTTTTAATACTCTTGTAAAAGTCTCATATTGCTATTTAGCAGGACTGCTTTAAATTATGTGGGTTTGTCTTCCTTGACTGACAAACATGTATTCACTAGCTGTTTCTTCCTGACGGTGTGCCACCATTATTTCCATTAGCTGTGAAGTATCTCAACAGATAAGTGCTGCTTTGAGTGTCTGAGGTGAGCACTCACCTGCTGGATGCCGTACGTCCAGCCTTGCCTTATACGGTCCCTTGCCCACACATTGTGAGCATTCTCTGCCAGTTTATCCACCATAGCCTCTTGAGAGGGGGTCAGCTTGATAAAACTCAGATCCATGGGTGCTGGCTTGTAGCCACTCAACAACTGATAGCTGTCAAAAAAAACCAGAACTTGCTGTTACTTTTCAGCGAGAAAAAAAAATTAAGAGAAACCACAAAAGAAAGAAATGACATATGCATATGCATTACATATGCAACATATCTATATAAATATGACATCTGCCTTCGAATATAAAGAATAATAATGTAAACTTGATTACTGATTTGGTTTTGATTTTGTTTCTGCTCCAAGATAATTGCATCTTGATGGGATGAAGTAACTGGTAATGAAAGCTACGCAAAATGGTCTGAATTAAAAATGTTTTTAAAGTATTTTAGTAATGCCACATATTCAAAGTAGTAGATTAAGACATTGTTTATCTAAATGCTTATATCAACCACATTATTGCTACCTCTAAGCAGGTAATAATTATTAAATTCTACCTACCTCCTACTGCAAAGAGAAAATATATTTTTCCTGTTACATAAAGAGATGCTAAGAGACAAAGCAGGTCAAATGGCTTACTCAAGACCAGTTTTAAAATCTACCTTGAAAGTTTGTCTCCATAATAATTCATACTTTAACATCCTTCGAATCACAGGAGCAAATGGTTAAAATTTAAGCACAACTTCAGAACAAAAAGGCAGCTTCCTCACTTTTTTTAGCACTCCTAGGATTGCTACTTTTGTGAAGTTATTCCCTTCCAATTAATTATAGAAATCTCCTACTTTACTTATAAGCAATCCTTCTATAGAGGACATAAAGCGTTAAAGGTCTTTTCCAACCTAAATTATTCTATGATTCTATTTCTCCTCCAGCATACAAAGGCATTATTTTGGCTGAAACAAAAGGAGTCTGTGAAAAATAAACAACAGCATTCTCTCATTGAAATTATACACCCTGGGGTGTATAAAGAATGACTAGTTTAAATAATTGCTCAATTATTTTCTAAACAATTTGGTAATTTTCTTGTATTTTCTTTATTTGTACTGACAGAGAGAAACCCATGAAATTAAACAGTATTTATCCCCATTTATATCCTAAAGTATTCAAATACTTTACCAATCTTAATTAATTCTCTTCTGTGACAGCCATTTTAAAACAATTTAAATAAATTATTTGTTGAAAACAATAATTTAAAACGACCAGGTATTTAAGAGGGATTACCATCTATAAATAAGTGGCTGAATCTTCCTTTAAAATTACCACAGTAAAAAGAAAAAATTTAAGTTTGTAAACAACAATTCAAGAACATCATTCCAAAATCAGCCATCCATATAATTCCCAATCGTGCAGGTTTCTATTACACAGGAGTTACCTCTCATCAGGTATTTGTGAAGTCACTTCAGTGAGATGAGGAAAACAAGACAGTACAGAAAACAGTGAAACATATGAAATTAGCACACTTGTCAGGTTGGCAATTACCAAGCTCTTTCCCTGTCATGCTGCCCTGCACAAGCTTGTAAGAATATAGGCACAATATTTTCCTTTCCTTTTTGCTTGTTTTTCCAATCCATTTTGAGTGATGTATCAAAATTCTGACTCTGTATATACGGTATGACTTCAGGTTTCTAAGGTTATGATGCTTAATGACACTAAAAAGACTCAATATTACTGGTCTTCTTATATTAGAAAGTATAATTTCTTCAGACTTGAGATTTAGGTGCCATTTTTCAAAAGCAGGAAATTTGATTCACTTGAACAATCTTGTAAATGCACATATATTTCTGCCCAGGAAATTCAGAATGAAAATACAGAAGGCCCAAGATATCTTTTCTTCTTTGCGATATATACAATTATTTTGGGATGCTGAAACTGAAGAACAGTTTGGGGAGGAACTTAAATGAATTCCCTGCTTTTATTGCCATTCATTCTGGCAAAGCCACCACATCAGGGATTCTGAAACTGTAATATCAATGGTATGTAAATCTGTGCAGATATCAAAAACTTGATGGTTCAAGTTCTTCCAGCTACCTTGTAGTAAAGTATTACCTAGAAGCCTGCAGGAATCTTGCCAGAATGGGGCACAGGCTTTTGGCCCACAAAAGGAAGAAAGAAGATGTGCCTTAGGTAAACGTGCTGGAGGTTATTACACTGGCCTCAGGGACTGCATGTAATGCAGGGGTATGGGTCAGTGAAGGATTGCTGTGAATAATGGAGATATGCAATACCAGAGGAACAGCTATTTCTGCACAGAGCACATTCCTGCAAAGAGCAATGAGTTGCTACTGGTGGCAGGAGCTCAGCAACTAGCACTTACCATTGCTCTGAGTCATAACCAAGGAAACTAAATTACTATCTTAAATTCAGGAATAACAAACCATGCAGAAGTTCCCTCCTAGTAAAACTGTGGCATTTACCTTTCTGACTTTTTACATATTATATAATTCTCCTTCATCCCATAGGCTCAAGTGTATGTTGGGCAGTAGGGCTGTCAGACAGACAGATGAAACCAAAGTTCCATTATCTCAACTGTGTCCAAATTCCAAAATTCTTTATTCCCAATTCTGTGTGTGTACACTGATACTAAGCAGCCAGGGCAACTTGGCTGGGCCATGATGGCTGTTTTCAGAGCAGTGTTAGTGGAGGCTACAACACCTTATTAGGCTGAGCCCAGTCCTACCAATGCTGCTGCCAACAGATCACTTAGAAAAAAATCAGGTGATTGTACCAGCTCTCTACACCTCAAACTGTTACCATCTGAGAACTTTCAAAAGGATCACCTCTAAATAGCTGCAACATACATCTGCAAATTTACTGTAAAAATTCTTTACAAACTCTCTGTGATCCACACAATATAGAAAAGAAACACATAACAATGAATGTCAGACATGACAACATAGCACAAAAAACCCCAACATTTGCCGACACATCAGGTGATAAATATCTGGAAGTAAAACTGTGGATTATGGTATGTAAAAATTTCTGTAAATTCCTGAGAATTCATGCATGTATGCACATGCTCAAGAGCTAATAAAATTAGCAGTGCAAATATTATTGAATTGTTAAAATAGAACTCACTCAGTTCCCACTGCCTAACAAGACACATTGTATTTCAACTTACTTCTTTGGAAGTTTCATTTTTTTCACTTTTTCTTCAGCACGTTCATCAGCAATTCCAACATGGCAGCCTAATGCCAGCAGGGTTCTAGGGCACAGAAATAAGAGATTAATTACTGACAGTGTTTGCTATATTTAGAGTTCCTACTCTTTATAGGCACACTATAGGGCCTATAAATGGCACTATAAAACAAATGAGACCTATAGAAATTATTACAATATAATATGGAAATATCAACACCAGCCTTTTTGTATATTCAATAAGCTTTCTGATAGTGTCAAGAAAATGCCACAAGATGCCCCAAAAAATTAGTAAAATATGAGTAAGGTACTTAAAAATGGAACTATCATATAGTATATTTCATCCATGAGGTATCAGTTTGAAGATTGCCCTTGAACTATTACATCTGCTTTATGTACTTATTCATACTGCTTACATACTCAGTCATACTGCTTCATATCCACATCTTTATATGTTTTGTTACTTATATCACAACTATAAAGAGAAAAAAGGCATAAAATATCACTTATCCTTAGAATGTGTTGTCTTTCTGAGGAAGCTTTTATTTAGAGATTTCAGTTGGATCTGGATGTTTTTAGGGGACACTACTGAAGAGATAACTGACAGTAGAATGCATGATAACATCTGGCCAAAAGTGCCATCGTACTCAATCTAGACATTGTGTCTTGTGCCCACCACAAGGTTTTTACCACAGAGCCACTGAACCAGCGCATTGTGGCCTGACTGCAAAACACAGCCCATTTCAGAAAAAAAAATACTAGTTTCTGATTACTTCAGACTTCCCGATATCCTTATAGCCACACTGCTCAGCAGCACAAATTTTAAAACTCATTTGTCTCTAGGATTTGATCTGTAAATTATTAATTACTTGTTCCTGCATTTATATTCAATGTTGGCTTATAGTCTTTCCTTAGTCTACATGCATTAATAAAATATTGACATTGAAATTAATAGAAATCCTAAACAAAAGTCAGAGACTTAACTTTGGATGAGAATTTTCTCAAAACCTGAGGTTGATAACCATATCTTTGATAGGAACTATTACAGAAGAAATCACAAGTATAAATACCTTGGGCTCCATTCCAAATTTTCCTGAAGTGGACGAAAGGTGTCAAACAAGTTTTTCATTTGTTGCCACTAGCTAAAATGATATTTTCTAGTCTTGTTCTAACTATATTTACTGCTTTTGAACTGACTGGGGAAAGGAAAGAAAAAAAGAGCACAAATATTCTTCTAACATTATTTCTCTTGGCAGATGAGTTGTCTGTTTCAAGGAGATTCTTACAGCTTATTTTTAGTGCTAGCTACATGAAGTCCTACTGTTTTGGATTGTGAGCCCTTACTTAAAATTAGACAGTAAAATCAGAAATGACCTCTTACTGCAAAACACACTATCTGCTAAGAATACTCCATGCAGCTAAATTTCAACTGCCATAAAGAGCAAATTATTCCTATGCAGCTATCACCAGCATAAGTAGGAGAGAGAACATACATAATGGTGAAATGCAGTACAGAGGAGCTAACCCCTGGTAACCCTAATTTTCTTGTAATGTAAGCCAAGAGTTTTCTCTGCCCAAACAAAACAAATTCAAATAAGAGAGCCACAGGAGGATAAAATGACAGACTGTACTGGCAGAATCTGAAAGACCACTAAAGCACTTCAAATCTAAGCAAGAAAACGAAAAGTGGCTGAATGTAGCTCTCATCATCACAATCATACATGTAATTATCACACAAGACTGAGTAAATACATGGAAACAGGAAAGTCAGTCACAAAATAATAAGCAGGAACAACAAAAAATATGCAAGCATATTGCAAGAGCAAACTATGAAATATATATATATAAGCATGTGCAGAAACAGTATGAGCAAGCATATTTTCATCCCATGACATTTTCAGAAGCAACTCATTCCTGCATCTTGACATTTCCTACAGTATGTAATTTTTATAGCTTATAAAAGTTAAATCATACTTAAAAATATACACAGATCCCAGTATAAGGGAAAGAAATGTTCTATCAGATAATATGACTTAGAACTTCCTTGGTTTCTAGCTCTCTCATCTGGCAGCAAAACTGGCAACAAACTACTGAAGGAAAACAATTAAAGTCAGCCTTATTCTCCATGTCCTGCAACTATTTCAAGTATGCAGTTTGATTCAAATTGTAAAGAAAATTATTGGAATTTTTAGAATAACATTTTCTTTCCCTCTTCCCCTTTCTCCCCTCTGTCAAGGCTGACAGCTAGTAGACTACACAGGTTACAATTCAAGTCATCATCTATGGGTCACCTAGAACTGATTAGTGCACTAATTTTTTCACATTTTCAAGCATGTAGAAACAAACTGACCAAGGTGCTCCTAGTCCCTGCACAACAGATGTCTACATGATAATCACAACTCAATACTACAAAATTAGAACTTCGTTTATCAGAAAACATGTACTAATACGAGGAAGATAGGAAGGCTTAGTTCAAGTAAGCATACAAATTTTGAAACGCATAGAAGGACTAAATGCTTATATTTTGGATATTATCCATTTAATGGAAAGACTCTTTCTGATTAGGCAATAAAATTAATTTTTAAAAAGAGTAATCCATAACTTCACGTTTATAAAAACAAAAACCTTTTCACACGATTAGATTAGAAAAGTACTGAATACTGAACCAGTAATTATGTAAAGACTCATTAAATGTTCAGTATTTAGTGAAACGTCAGCAGTGTGCATTTAATTATGAGAGCACGATTTTTCTGCTGCCTGAGCCATATTATATAGAGTATTCTAGGAAAAGATCCAACTGTAGTGGGAGTTAATGACATCATCTTTTGTAGTTTCATAAAATAGAAAGGAAGAATGTATTTTGAATCCTTAGCACATTGCTCTGCTGATGAGAAATGCTCAAAAACTTTCCTTGCAATTCTAATATCTACCCATAGAAAATTTGAACTTATTTTCTTCCTTCCAGTTCAATTTTTCCCTGAATTCTTAACCTCTAAATAATGGCAAAATATCCCTCCAGAAAATGTTTAGCACTTAGGGTCATAAATATGACCCTAAGAACTCAGTTATTCACGGAGTAGTTTATTTACTGTGGGAACAGTAGATCAGTAAATAGCACAGAGAAGCTGACCTGAAAAGAAATCTGCAAGAAGTTCTAGAAGTAGTCTCTACATAGCTTTTTACTATGAGGGTATAAAGTCCTTTTATTAAGAGTATAAACACTATATTGCACTATCAGTTTACATGGCAAAGATTTTATTAACATAGGAAAAATATTCACAGAAGACTAATATCATGTGCAGGCTTTCATCCCTTGTAAACTCTCTGAATAGTAAAAAGCAAGGAAAAAAATTACAGATTTCAAGAATGGGTGACTGGAGAACCACATCTACCATCGAGCATTTATCAGTTTGAGAAATATTTTAACATGTTGGCTACATAGGGGAGAAACTACACTAATAGATTTTTCTATTAAGTCACAGCAAGCTAAGAACTTAGACCTCCTTGACTGACAAAGCTGAGGTGAGGAATTATCTTTGTACACAAGAAAACTAGATTACTTCAACAGACCCTAAATGTCCCATTGAAATTTTCTAGCATTCCAACTGGAGAGCTTCCATGACACTCACACATCTAGCCACTTATCCACAAAAGGAGGGAATGTCAACTACTGTTTGCTCTGTGGCAACATGCACAATGACACAGAAATAGCAGCAAGGGATCCTTAAGCAAAGCTCTTAATTTAAATATCTAGTGAGTGTCAAAGTGTGTTTTATCAATAAAGAAAATTAAAAGAAATTAAACTAAATTGAATTAAACCAAATAAGAGGCAAAGATCTCTTTCTTTCTCCTAGATAAAACTGTCTGAATTGTCATTTCACAATCAGCATTATCACAATAATTCTAAAAAGACTATCAAAGTCATTTTCAGTGCCAAGTACATAATTCATTAATGTATCTCACCCCCTCATTTACATACTATTAACCTCATCTATACATCAAATTTTAATTTGCATGTGAATTTATAATTCTGCAAGATCTCCTTACGAAACACTTAACTATAAGCTTCAAAAGTTCTAGCAACTTACTTCAGTGTTTCAAGTGACATTTGCAAGTTATAATTTCTTTCCTGCTCCGGCAATTTTGAGAACTCCACTAAGCATGGGTGCTGTCTTTTGTTGTCATCTCTAACCTAAGAAAACAGTAAAAAAATAAGCTTAACATGCCTTAAAAACGAAAAGAAATTTAAAACCAGACCAATCCACAAGGTACTTAAAGCTGAACCTGTTAGAATTACTCAGACTTGACAGTACTTCAAAACAGAAAGTATTCTGCATTCTCAGAGCATGATGATTGTGTTCAAGCAAGGCAGAATTTGCATTTGCAAATAAATTTCAGATTTGCATATCTCAAGTGGAATAAATGCTAATTCGTACATGCTATTATACAGATGTTCACAGGAAATACGCAAAGTTCAAGAACAGTGTGATCTATATTGTTTTAACATACAAGCCATAAGGTAACATCTTATCTTCAGCCCCATGTTTCAAAACTTCTACACCTAGTTTGCATAAATATGTTGATACAGATAGAACTGAAATCCTTACCCAATGAAAATAGCAATATAAAAGGAATCTTCTGCATCTCTTAATTCAGAAAATGTTTGTTTCTAAGTTATTTCCAGTACCATAGAAGCAGAATGTGACTGTTCTGAAGTGGCATTATGAGTGGAACATGAATTTACTTTTAGTGTAGTGATAGGAGAGCCATACATACCATAATTTACAAAATCCTACATTTTATAAACTTACAAATTTGATCAAAAAAATGTTAACCTGCTTTCTTTCTACAGTTTTATTCCAACATTGGCTATAACCAAGAAAGGCAACCTTGGAGGCTGGGATTACCAAGCACTCTATAGCTCTCAATTTAGCATCTTGTGCTAGAGTTCAGCCAATAACACCTATAAAGGCTTGATAAAATACATTAGTTCGAAAATATTACCTAAAGGACCCCAATGCAGTTGTTAACATCTGCACAGTTGAGACAACTTTTAAAACAATATAATATTTTTATGTCAACCTTTGATGGACATAAATTCACCATTTATATTAACCTTTAAATGTGAAAAGTGAAAGTTAACGAATAATGGCATTATTTACTTTTTATAAAATACTACTACTTAATCTAGTTTATTCGATCTCATGAAAAAAAAACCACATTTCTCTCTAGCATTTCTGAGTTATGTACTTTTTGTATTTTGAACCAAACACATAATTCTCAAATTGAACAGCAGTCATTTGTTTATGTTTTGGATTTAAAAATCTTTACAGTCTCCAGGGGGTATTTATCTTGATTTGATGGGATTAATGTTCTTCAGACAGACAATACCTGCAATCCAACTGTCAAATTACTAATAAAAATTAATAGAAGATAAAATGAGAAATACATTTTAGCAGCACTGAAAACATTTATTTACAGATTCCTCAATTCTATGGTAATCTGTATCCAAAAAATTGAGTTTAGTCTCTCAGTTAAGATCTGTGTACAGTCAATTTAAGTCTTAAATGTCAGGTTTTTCATCACAATTCCAATATTAATTTATTTCCCCTAGTGACACTATTTCTGTTCTAAAACTACAATGTATAATAATTGCATTATATAGTAAACATTTTGTGGGCTACCTTCCCATTTCCTTTTCTTTTTCTGAGCACAATATAAAAATCTAATGCCTTGCAAACACATTATATTAGTGGCAGAACTCATGACATCCATCAATTCTTAATTCTTGTGGACAGTTTTAAATGTGCAGTGACATTGAATAGAAACAAAGATATCCAGATACGTCTGATGATTTCAGTAGTACACATATTCAGACTTGAAATGAAGCAAATTAACAAAGTCCATAATTTTTCTATGTCAGCTTCCTATTTTACTTTGTTGCATGCATAGAAGGCAGTAATATAACATGCAATGGTGGGTATCACTTTGGTGATACTGCCTACAGACCCAGATATGTAGGACGAATATAAAATGCTACAGCAGATTTTTTTAATAATCTGGAGGGTAATTTAAACATTATTAGCCTTTAAACTTTTAGACTTGGTGAAAAAACAGCACTAGCTGCAGAGAATGCATGTTCTCTGACCTAAAGACAAAAATCTAATATTAGAGGACTTGTGTGCACCTAAACAAGCTAATTTCTGTGCCATGCCTTCCCCCACTATTCAATAACTGCAGTGCAGGAATTTAGAGAACTACAATTGGCAACAGTGGTTTAAATGCAGAAAATACAAAACTGGGACGAGCTGTTGACTCCCTGGAGGGCAGGGAAGCCCTGCAGAGAGACCTGGACCAATAAGAGGCCTGGGAAGTCATCAACCTTATGAAATGCAATAATAGAAAGTGCTAGATTTGGCACCTGGGATGGGGCAACCCTGAGTGTATGGACAGACCAGGGAATGAGACACTGGAGAGCAGTGCCATGGAAAGGGACCTGGGATCCTGGTCAGTGGCAAGTTGAACCTGAGCCAGCAGTGTCCTGGCAGCCAGGAGGGATAACCCTGTCCTGGGGGACATCAGGCACAACATCACAGCCAGGCAAGGGAGGGGATTGTCCTGCTCTGCTCTGAGCTGGGGCAGCCTGGCCTCAAGTGCTGGGGGCTGGTTTGGGCACCACAATGTACCAAAGACATTGAACTGTTAGAGAGTGTCCAAAGGAGGGCAATGAAGATGGTGAAGGGCCTTGAGGTGAAGCCACATGAGGAGCTGCTGAGGGCACTGGTCTGTTCAGCCTGGAGGGGAGCCCTCACTGCAGTTACAGCTTCCTCCTGAGGGAAAGTGGAAGGGCAGGCACTGATCTCTGCTCTGTGGTGACAGTGGCAGGACCTGAGGGAATGGCCTGAGGTTGGGTCAGGGGAGGTTTAGGTGGGATATTAGAAAAAGGCTCATCACCCCGAGGGTGGCTGGGCACTGGAACAGGCTCCTCAGGAAAGTGGTCACAGCACCAAGCCTGACAGACCTAAAGAAGTGTTTGGAAAACACTCTTGGGCACAGAGTGTGACTCTTGGGAATGGTGCTGTCAGGAGTTGGACTTGATGATCCTTGTGGGTCCCTTCCAACTCAGCTTATGCTGTGATTCTGTGAAACTGATAAAATGATTTGTGAGGAACCAGTATGACTAAGAAATCAACCTCCAGAAAATGATCAGCATATACTCCGTCAGAATCCAAAAGAGAGAACATCCTATCACAATGCATTAAAGGAAGGTAATTTAGAAGATTTAACATCAATTTTCATTTTGAACATAACTACCTTTATGACTGCTTAACTTGATACTTATCATGTATGGTTTCAATAGTGTTCAACTGTACAATTATACTCTCGATACGTAATGGTACACTAAGAGTTCCTGCAGATTGCTTCACAGTTGGTGTGATTACACCACAATTAAAATGTTTTGACACGTTAATTTCACTAAGCTTTTGCATTTGATTTCATGGGGAAATTACCTACAACAAAATCTAGAGATCTTCTCTGTTAATCATATATTTTTAAGTACTGCTGCATGCTACAGCAAATAAATACTATGCCCAATTAAATCTGTAACCTGAACATCCCAGAAGACCAAAATCTTTCTAGTAACAAAAATAGAATAAAACATATATACATTTTTTCACTTATATCTAGTATCTACTGCATGTTTCTATATACTCCTCAGAGCAATTTGGGAAACAAATAAAAAGCATAATAGCACATATAAATTTTTACTGATTAACTTCAAAAAGGAAATTTTTTTCATACTCCATGAAAAGTAGGAAAGAGATCAGAAAATAGTTATGTAGAGCACCTAATACAGACATGAGACTGAAGAAGTAGAGAACAGGAAAGCAAAAATCAGATTTAATGGAATTTCCTATGGGCAATACTTTTTGGGACTTCTAAAAGAATAATGTCAGTCAGCACACGTAAAGAGAACAAAGAATAACTGTTTTCATTGGCTTACTCCATCAGTCAGTTGAACATCTTGATACAAGAACAAATAGGAGGTGAAAAACTTACTATGTGCTTTCTGTGCTAACAGTTAGACTGAAAATTTCAGCACCAAATCACTTTAATACCAGAATTTTTTTTCAGAAATGCCCAAGTGCCATTGGTTTTCACATTCTTTCAGTAGGAAGGTGTTTAAAACCTTACTAATTTTGGGGAGATGATGAAAAATGCAGTCCCATTAGTACATTGAAACCAATGTGCTTAATCATACTAAGCAATTAACAGAAAATTAAGTTGGAAGGTACATACTGGTCCATACTGCCAGCCAAGTTCAATCTTATTCATAACCCAAAGTTCATGGATGTTCTCTGCTAATTTTTCTCTAATTCTTTCCAGGTGGGGAGGCAAAACAATCTAAAGAGAGAAGAGAGGAGAGAGGAAGCAGCTATTACAATTAAGTTGCTTGACATGCCACCCAGACTTGCATAACAGACAAACTTCTTGCACACCAGATTTCTCAATAAATCCAAAGAATAAAACAAGTTTGGGACAAGGTGCAAATTCAACCAAAAGAAGTAAAATAGGCATGTAATATGTGTGTGTTTTAAAAGGAAAATGCAATCATTTAATTTCCATACCTGGCTAGTATCTACAGGAACTGGAGTGAAAGCTGCTTGTGACAGAGAAACAGTGGGACCCAGCAGATCTCTTGTGTAGCTACGATCCTGTTTGTACTCTCGGCTGTGCTCCACTTTCAGCTTCTCTTTTGGCAGGACAGCTTCAAAGCATGGAGCATATCCAGGTGGAGGAAGGAACTTGAACTCTCCATGGCGACCTCCAAGCAAGAAACGAACCCTGCAAACATCAGAATTATTTTAGATAATCAAGACACCTCTGGTGGAAAGCCTAATCAGTCTCTAAGCCTAAAGAATATGAAATGTTATTTTAAAAAGAGGGGGGGAAAAAGTGGAGGGAATGCCAATATTGCAGCTTCTTTCCATTGTTTACAGTTCAACTTTAACTCTTGCTGGAGTTCATGATATAGGAGGTCGAAAAAACATAGGAAAAGTAAACAATTCTTTTTCTAGTTAATTTTACTGCACTGAAGGCATTTAAAATCATAGACCAACAATCTCTCAGAGAGAGAATAATCAGTTTACTCAGCACACCTATACAGTAAGCAGCAGTCTTTTGAGTCTCCGAAGGCAGAGATTAAAACCCAGAGTAATCAATCAAGCACTTCAGAACTCTCTTCATTGAGAAGGTCTCCATTCAATCTCATATGAGAAAGGAACCTAAAACCCTGTGGGTCTTTCTTTTCTCTCAAAAAATACTAAATCCTTAGAACACAATACAAAACCTCCTAAATTTCCTTCCCTAAAAACTTTTATTTGTCATATTATCAGAAATCCAGGATAAAGCACTCTTTTATTCATGACAAAATGATAAATATGTCATGGCCTTTTCTTACTGAAAAAATTCAGTCAGTGAGGTAATAATGGTGCAGCAATGACATAATAACAACATGACATAGCAATGACATAATACTGAAACATCTTCCTATAACATTGCCATCCAGAAGGAATCAAAAACACCCAAAAGACTAGCCTTAAACCAGAATAATTTTGTCTCTTTTTTGTTTAATGACTATCTTACAAATTTTTTGTTAATGCTATACCAGTACACGC
Source organism: Luscinia megarhynchos (assembly GCA_034336665.1). Classification (NCBI taxonomy): domain Eukaryota; kingdom Metazoa; phylum Chordata; class Aves; order Passeriformes; family Muscicapidae; genus Luscinia; species Luscinia megarhynchos. Next base: position 67,656,275 of record CM067565.1, read on the forward strand.
TCAAAAACTGCATGCAGCACACAAAATAATATCTGTCAAAAATTTATCTGGTAACAGCAAATAAAGCACGCAGGTTTATAGTTTTGCATTTTTTAGCATGGAGATCTATAATTTTACTACATTTTATCTCCTGCATTATCAAAAGCAAAGTCTGAAGGAGTGCATTTTGCATCTGGAATAAGAGATGGGCATGTGCTCTGTGTGATAGCTCTTAGCTTCTGCGGCATTCTTTGAATGATCCCTCAGAGAACACTGGTCTGCCTCCAACAGACATCAGCTTTCAGCCTTCACCTTTGCCAGTTCAGATAAAAGTTGCCTCCCTGCTGGAACACCCCACAATGTTTTTTAATACTTTACAGTCTCAAATAGCTCAACACATGGAAGCAGATGTTTGGCACCTCAAGTGTGATGTGTGATTTGAAATTTTATAGAAAACCAATACAGCAACCAGAACACAGACTGAATTCATATTAACTCATGCTGCAAAAAAGGAAAGTTTACAACCACTCTTTCTTAAGGTAAGTGCTGATAATGCCTCTTTAAACAATAGTTACTACCTCATAACAGGTGAGTTAGGGAAAATATATTTTTAATACCAAAGGCTGATGCAAAATGCTGCCCTGGAGTGAATGTGTAGCAATGTGTCAAAGAAATTATTAAGAAGCTGTTTCTAAGATACGTCTGCAAACAACCAGAATACACTGGTGTGCTGAAAAGCAACAGATGCACTGTGTCTTCAGGACCTCTTTGTAGCTCTCACTATCCAAGAACTGGAACTTTGCCAAAAAAAGCAGATGTCAGAACAAGAAATGAGAGCAGACAGCCAAGGAAATTTTCAGCATATTCATCTATACAGAAAGAAAAAATAATCCGACTTGGAAAAAAAAAAAAGAACCACAAACAATTCAATGGGATGCTAACTTTATTCCTGCAGAGAAGCTGACAACTGGGAAGAAGAGGCCATCTATGTTGAAGTTTTCAAACATTCCTTGGACTGGCTGACCATTTATTCGGAAAGAGATGCTGGGGGCACTCAGGTCCAAACAGCAGCTAATAACATCATCAGTTCTTAATAAATGTTGGTTGGGAGAATTTACTGTTCGTGCTACACAACCTGTGGAAGTAACAGAGACACATTTAGTGAAACTTATGAAAACTGCATGTTTCTCACAGCAGTGTAAAAAAGAGAAAAACATCACTATAGTGCACAAACACTCTAATACACAAGTATCTAACCTATGACATCCAAGACCTGATTTTAAGCTTGCAATATAGTGAATAGCAGCATACAGTCATATCAACACAGCTATTTCAGTCATAAATAATGAAACTCAGTTACATTTAATGTAAGTGAAAATAATTACTGATATCCCTATAAACAGCCAAAACAGAGAAAACTACATTTTATTCTTTACATTACAGAAGTGCAAACTGAAAACAGCCATTAGTACCTAATATGAAAATTAGTATACTTTTCTAAAGAATGGTTCATTATTTAGCAAAAAAAACTATCTCCCTTTGAATTATGGAAAATTAGGCAGTCCCTGTTAATGGCCACATTGTGGTACTCTTCCAAAATGAGATGACACTATTCAGCTTCGTAATTAAACTGCAAATCAGAAATATACAAAGCTGCATTTTTAAGGCATCTATATTCAGTAATATATATATTTTAATCAGTTTTTATTAATTCTAAAGGATCATTCTATCTTCCATCAAGTTCCATTTACACAAGCACACCTGCTTCCCAAGAGAAACGCGCTAAAGAATTCAGAAATAGAAAGTGATTGTGGCTGAAATTTCCTGCTATCTACAGTACAAAATTTTTGGAAAACCACGGAAACTGTTTGAAAACATGTCTAAATATGTTTTCCAAAAATAACTTATGCCCTGTCTGCAAGAGATATGCTACGATGCATACTAGAGCAGAGCAATAACTTTTTAACTAGGGTGTCCAACTTTTGTACACACAAAAGACTTAACTAGCACTACATTTCCAAGAAGCTGATGGCATATGGCTTTAACAGAAGCAAAAATAATTAAATCTCAGTAATTTTTTTACAAGTGAATTTTCATGCACATATCTCCTCGACCCCTGAGGAAAAATAAAATACCAACACTTCCAAAACTCTATATATGAAAAATGACTTTGTGATACTGCCAGATGAAAAATCACAGCTGAGAGTTAGTATAAAATAAATCACAGAAAAGGACAATTATTTAACAGCATGAATAACTACACTCAAAAAGAGCTACCAATGAAGAATGGATATTTCATCCACTTAAAGAATACTACTTGAGACCAGATGCCTTTTCAGACACTAAAATTTAGGCAAATATAGGTTATGGAGATCAATGTAAGGCTGAATGCTAACAGAAATATATATTGTTCATTGATGAATACGCAGCAGATCAAGTTATCTAAATGCCTTTTCTGGCCCAAGGCTTTAAGAATCTATGAGTTCCACTTCCTCATAATAAGTCATTTCAGGATTGAAAAAACAAATGTAAATTATATATGATTCTTGAGGCTTGGTCCAGAACAGAAACTTGGGGGCAAAAATTATTGTTGCTATTCATTAATACAGTAAATGTTTCATGCTAAAAAGGTTTATTCTTAAAATGCCGTTGCAGAGGCTTATCAAAATGCAGCCTGGGATTGTGGAAGCAAAAGAAAGGCCACGATTTTCAATATGCAACAACCTAAAGTACTTCCATTGAGAGGTATGTATGTGTCACACAATAATATCAGTCAAGAAAGAAGACACAAATCTTTTCAAATCTACCAGCAACATTCACAACAAATAGAAAAATTTGCAAATACAAACGTGGTTTGACTTTTTTTTTCAGCAGAATTATTGACTTGAAAACCACAAAAACTACTCATTTTTTCTGTTGTTACATTTCTGACAGAAAAGTTTGCAGTGGGTAGAAAAATAAATTTGTTTTTCAGTAATCTTTTGTTTCCTCCCTAAAAGTGACCTTAAGTACAAAAGCTATCTTGGTTAGCTCATTATTTTCTGGTTCTTCTATAATAATAATTTTTCTGTCAAACTCAGACACGACACTTGTAATGATACCATTAATTATGCATCATTGTTCCAAAGTAATTCTCACTATACATGAAAGACTAAGTAGCAGCTTCTTTCCTAAGATACCACTCTAGTTAATATGCTATTATTTATTAATAAAACCCATTGCTATTTTGATTGGAAAGTTCTTTTTAAATGTAAAACTGTATTCTTTTCCAAATATCAAGACACAATGCCTCAAAACTGCAAAAACTTTGGATGACTCAGCTGACTCACTAAATTATCTCTCATCTGCTTTGGAAAACCTCTCATATCTTTATTGTGGAAAGAACTGCCAATCCAATGAGCCTTTCCCAGTTTCCAGGCAGTTCTCTAGTTTACCACTGCCCAATGATCTCTCAAAAAACAAAAGAAAAAGAAATTTTCTCAGTAAGGTGAAATCACAGCAAAATCTCCTTTCAAGAATTCAGGACTGTCCAACTGTAGGACTACCCATTCTAAATCATATCTAAATCATATCTTCTCACAAAAGTTAAAACTTGTGAAAAAGATTAAGAAAAAGAGAACAAGCTATCATAATTATTCTGATTTTGCTGAGCTAACCCAATTTGAAGAGAGAATAAGGTATTTGTGGAATCAAGAGTAAATAAAAACACTTCAGATACTGAGTTCAGCTTTCTCTAACACTATAATCTTCATGCATAAATTACTATTAACAAATAGAGCCAAAGCAAGCCAAGAACATTCTAAAGATGAATACCTGAGCAAATGCAAGCTAGGAATGTTATTCTGCAAGTCTTGCAATAATCAGTCTCAATGTATGCAAATAAAACATCACTACATAAAAATATCTTTAAACAAACAAAAAACATATTTAAACATCTTCTTAACCTCTGAAGTATCTCTGAACTTCTAAAGACCCATAATAAAAATCTGGCTTGAAAAAAAAAAAAACAAACCAAAAAGCAAAAATGAAGAGTCCAGTTACTTAAATCTCTCAGCCTGTTCTTACACTATCACATAGGAATTACAAATCCAGATGACTATCATACTTCAATTTTTGCAGCTTTGAAGATTTAAATAAAATTTTCATAGTTACCATGAACACACACTGCCCCTGCCCACCCATCCCCCAAAATCCCAGGCTAAAATGTAAATTATTAGTCTCTCTGCATTACTTCATATAAACCAATTTATTTCAATACACAATGTCAGTTTAAATCATAGTCTAATATAGGGTACTGTTTCTGTATGTTCCAAGTGTTAGCTGAAATAACTGATTCACTTGGCTGCTGTTGAAAACAAATTCACTGGGATTGCAAACACACTTATAATGTTTAAACAAAAATAAACAACAACCACAGAGTACGCAAGAGAATACCTGACCACAGATGTAGACCATCAAAGCCATAGGAATATAAGTCATCACCAACACCATTGCCTCCCCATTCTGCTCCTCCTCCTGGGTAGGGTGAGTAGCCTTCTGTTGAAGCCCAGCCCACTCGTAGATGAGTTGATTCTGCAGTCACAAAGGGCTCTAGATGGTCCACCATAAGTTCATAGTACCATTTTCTGTACTGGGCTGAGCCTTCACTAATCCCCAAGAAGATGTTGGGTCGCATGCTTAAATAGAAAGAATAAACTAGTTACCAAAATATTATTTCAAGGACAAGATGAACTGCTGCATACTTTTCATTGACTCAAGTTTCAAGCATGTTTTGTGTGATTAAAACAACACAAGTAATTTTACTTCATAGGATCACACAGGTTACCAGGTTGGAAAAGACCACAAGGATCATCTGGACCAACCCTCTTGACTAAAGCACAGTCAGGACAACATGGCCCAGCACACTGTCCTGCTGAACCTTCTAAGTGTCCAATGTTGGGGAATCCACCATTTCCCCGGCAAGATTACTCCAATGACTAATTCTCCTCATTGTGAAAAATGTTACTCTTTTCTCCAATCAGAATCTCCCCAGGAGATACTTGTACCCATTACCCTTTGGCTTCTCCATGTGACTGTTCCTATAACTGGAGAAATGGAAAAAAAGAGCTCCAATACTTTTCACTTGCACTCATAAAACTTTATAGTCTTTCTTGATTCTAACCAGGTTTCAGCTTGCTGTGCCATTTATGCCCCCATGAGAACAGTAACAATGGATAGCAATCTGTGATCTGGACAAGTTGAGGCACCCTCTAGGCAACATTAGCTCCCAGAAGGCAGTATATTTAGTTATTTATTCATTCATTTATCCTGGTGAAAAAAGGTCTCTACATTTTAAGTAAAAAAAATGTTTGCTTCAGCAGCTGAAACAGTATCCTCACTCAGATGCCAAAAGTAATCGGTTTATGTGTTTGAACAATTAGTAGATGTTAAATCCTGAAAAAAAAACCCACAGCTATTCACCAGTTACCAACGTAAGTGTACTAAGTACACATTGCAGGTTTAATTTTACATAGCAAACTGCATTCTATAATACTGATTGTCTATTCAAGAGAATAACATTTTAAAAGATACAAAAGTGAAGAGTCATTCTATTTCAAAATTCTCTTGTACCTCTTCCTCGTTCCAAGTCCTGTATAACTCAGTAATTTGCCATGGTTGTAGAAATTCTTAATATCAACGTGATGCTCCTACTGCTACTGGTTTTACAGTACTTCAAAAACTACTTTAAAAAGGCAAGCTACTACTGTCCTTATTCAATATCTAGCTGAAGAGCAATTATGCAGAGTCATATCTAAAGGTCATGAGGGGAAAAAAACAGGAAAAAAAACCTATGCTTTTCTAATTAGATTTTGGGGATAATATTGAATATAAGCTCTCATCCCAAAAAAATCTGACTCCAGTCATGTCTGCATCAGCTTTGTAGTAAGAAAGTCATTAAATCTTGAATTAAAGCCATGGAGCACAGAAGTATCCAAAATCAATACTAGCTATATTTCTTCAATGGTTGGCTACTCATATTGCACAAAATCTTTTCAACTTCTAGACTGAGTGTATGTAGTCTTCACATTCCTCCAGTAGATTGGGTTATTACTGATATAAATATTTTCTTTCTCCATTCAAGCTGACTAATCAACAAAAATGCAGCTCTAAGCTAGTCCCAGTGTGCTTTCTGGTAGAGGGAAAGGAAAAAGTGTTGGTATGGGTGATTAAATACAAGTCAGTGTAATAGCAGACTACTGATGTGGTTGCTTATAAAATAACAAGTTTTATCAGGTAAGACTAATAAACTTTCCTTCTAGAAGCATATATTTTTGCCAAAAGTATAAGTATAGACACTATTCACATTGTTCTAAGTCAAAAATTTATTGTCCTTAAAAACAAAATGTGTTTGACAAAAGATATCATCCAGAAAATTTATTATTTGTAAATTATTAGCAAGATCACCTGCCTGAACAAAATAGCACCTTATTATGCTTTTGTCCAGACTTCATGACTTAATCAACCTTATCAGTCAAATACCTCTTGTTCAAAAGAGGTTTGTGCATAGAATTTTCCAGTTCCCTGAGAAAACTGTGTTACAAATCAATATCTTAGATAGTTCCAGTAATGTTCCACTTACAAAGTTCTTTTGCAGAATATTTTTGGATCAAGGTATACATCTTAGTCTAACGTTAAATTTCTTCAATGATTCCTTGGTCTTATAGACTTTTGAAAAATATTATTTTCCTTGTAACTGCAAGAATAAGAATCTTCTCATTCACAGCTTTCTAATTAAAAGCAAAAATATGAAGCAACTAGTTTGCTTTTTCTACCACCTTATTTGGGAAAGACAAGTTTACATTCCCTGTCTAAGATCCAAAGTCATCTCAGAAACTCAATCATGAATTGCAGAATCACTGAGGCTGGAAAAGACCTCCATGAACAAGTCCAACCCTTTGATCAAATGTCTTCATGACAACTAAACCACAGCTCTAAACTGCCATGTCCCATCATTTCCTGAACACTTCCAGGAGTGATGACTCCACCACTTCCCTGGGCAGCCTGTTCCAATGCTTAACCCTCTCCATGAAAAAATTCTTCCTGACATCCAATCCGAACCTGTCCTGGTGCAACTTGAGGTTATATGCTTTGTCACTGGGAGAAGAGGCAGACCACCAGCTGGCTATAGCCTCCTTCCAGGGAGTGGTATGGTCTCCCCTGAGCCTCCTCTTCTCCAGAGTAAACAAACCAGTTTCCTCAGAATACTCTTCATAGGACTTGTGCTCCAGACCCTTCACCAGCTCCACTGCTGTTCTCTGGCACACTCCAGCACCTCAAGGTTGTCCTTGTAGTGAGGAGCCCAACACTGAACATAGTATTGCAGGTGTGGCCTCACCAATGCCAAGTTAAGGGAGACAATTAATCAGTTCCCCAAATCCTTTAGCTTTAAGTAGCCTCCTTATGATATACACTGTGGGGTTTTTATGGCTTTCAGCATCTAATAAATCCTATGAACTCTGAATTGTAAGTACTATTTCTGTGTTTCAATTTTCGTTCTCAATCAATGATTGAGACTTAAAAATAAGAAGTTTGAGACAGAGCATCCCACAGATTTTCACCCAAAGCCACATACTTTGGCCTCAGCATCCATTAAAACTGGAAAACCCCCTTACTTAATAATATTTGTAAATTATACTTTACCAATTTAAGATGGTACAAGCCTCATCTTGTTATTAATGTCTGCTTAAAGGTAGCTTCTAAAATTCTGTCAGTGGAAGAAAGGGTGAAGGCACTCCCAAATATTCTAGGCATTGGTGAAGGTGTTTAGCACTAAATTCTTAACTTTGGCCAAAGGTGATTAGGAAATCCTCACAGGATCATAAATATAAAGGCAATCACAGGACATCAGTTGACCACATTTTGAATGCACAGCTAGATCTAGACCACAATCTTTAGAAGAGATTACAGCTTTGCAGACTTAAAACAGTTTAGGACAGCTATAGGCTGTGACATCTCTCTCTGATCCATGTTTCAAATTTAATCACTACAGCAAAGGAAATTTAAAATCCTAGTAAGAATAAAATATCACAACAAAAGTTTTGAAAGTAAAAGAGATTTTTTAAGCACAAGTTGGGTTTTTTTACTTTGTTCATAGATGGAATTTTTTTCCTTTTTCTTCGTACCTGCTCACATGGTTGACAAGGCGTGTCTGTAAGAGCAGATCTCTTCCTGGCAGGAGATTATCACAGATTAGATGCTGATTAGACCGCACAGCTACTCCATGACAAACACAGAGAGAACACAAAACATCCAACACCTGAAAAAAAGATTATTTTAACCTTAAATACTTTTTCATTGTCATGGTTCATTACTTCAGGCAACGTAATGCTCTATACTTTGTTACTGGAAGACATGTAATGGTATGTAATTCATTCAACACAGTGATTTTATTTTAGAACAATTCTAAAATTCTCCTAACATTAAAACATTCTTTCCACTTACCTCGTGAATTGTTATGTATCAAGGTTTTTGACAAAAAGAGGGTAATATTTCTCTGCTTCTTCAAAGTGCTCATATACATTTTAGAATAAGTTTCATTCCACATTATTGAAACAGCATTAAAACACTTGAAATTAACTTCCACACAGAAGAATGAGCTTGCTTTGTTCATCTAAATATACTTGTTTAGTGTTTACCTACCTTATGGTTTCTTCCGTGCTTGTCCAAAAGACAGATGATTGATTTAATATGTCCTTCCTTAATAATGTTTAGAGCTTCTGGGCTTTCTACCAACACACAGTGTAAAACCTCTAGAATTCCTGGGGGGGAAAAAAATAATTATTTCACTGAAGTGCATATAAAGTCCTAACTGTACATAGTAGTTCATAATCTGATGCTTGTGAACATGAAATAGTCTCAAAAATCATTTTATACTACAAACAAAATGAACAAAGCAGCAGCCATTGCCTTGAAGAATCATTAGCCTTAAAATGTTTCTCTGCATTGGGGAAATTAAACAACCTCCCATGTGTACCAGACCAAATAAACAACCACTTTGGGATCTTCTACTTTCGGGAAAGACAAATATTGTATATGTAGTTCATCATTATCAGTTGCTACAGTTGTGGCCACAATGAGAAAAATCAAAGGGGCCAAAGGAAAGCTGAGAATCAGCCTTAAATCTAGAGATATGCAATTCCTATTAGGAATGTACAGCTCTCATCATTCTGCTTTCAGCCCCTTACTCAAGCCATGTCTCCAAACACTCAGCTTAATCCTTGCAAAGCAAAATCCATAGCATGAGTCTTCTGCTCTTTGCTGTGCCCTATTTCTATTCATTCCATGCAAACTCCCCTTGATGTGGGAAAAATAGTGTTTTTGTTTGATGGTTGTCTCAGTGAGAGTACTCTGGCCTTTCTTTGGTCCTAGTGAGAAAGAGAACATCAGCTGCTACAGATAAGCTACAGCACCATCACCATTTATCCCCATACTATTTAATGACTTTTACAGAGGTCTGAGGGACATAGGCTGTCATCACTAATAAAGAGTAGGGATTACACAAGGACTGAAATGCAGAAAAGGTACAACAGATACAGTGACAATTTGATTCATCCAGTAAACAGGTTTTAAACAAAGTATGTTGCTTAATATATTTGTAGACAAAATCATGCATATGTAAACTACCTGCATATAGAAAATGCAGGTACATGACCTAGAGATGACCTCCCAAAGTGGTTCTACAGCCCCGAAAGCACAAGGAAGCCTTAACTATAAATAAAGGAACATACTAAACCTGAATTTGGTAGGGATTTATGTTGCAATAGATATGCACTTCCATTATTCCACAATTCTATGATTCTATGAATACTGACAGTAACGATATTGTTAAAAAGGACAGAAACCTAAGAGTCATGAGATCCACCTAAAAGAGTAGGTGCTCTGTAGCAACATAGCAGTAGCCCAGTCCATCCAGCATGCCAACAAGACAAAGTCAGGTGTCACTGTTCCTGGTAAAATTACCTAGGGAAGTTAGAAAAACCTTACAAATGGATCCTTAATTTAGAGGGGTAATCTAGAACAAGATCAGCAATTTTGTGTGTCACAGTCATCTGGGAATGGACAAAAATCATTACATTCAAAACATGGCACTGGACATTTGCCACCTCCCATTGTAGCACTGAAACACACTTTATCAATAAAAGTAGTAATCCACTATTACATGACACCACATAAATGTGGAAACCATATCCCTGGAATTTTCTGTAGGTAGAGTCATATCCTTTTGCCTTTAAAATAGTACACAGGGTTCATTTTGAAGTCTTAATATTTTCAATAACAGAATATAAATACTTTGAAAATGTAAACATTCAATAATAAATGCATGTTATCAATTAGACCCAGCTACCCCAGCACCTTCTTGAATTCATCTGAATGCTAATTACCAAACACATTTTGTTCCCTGTGTTTCAAAAATAAAAATCGCGATATGAGTGTACTGCATCTGTTCGGACTGATTCGCTTTTAGATTGACTACATTAAAGACAACTAGACTTATTCCAATTTCACTGGAGTTGCTCAAGGCAGTAAATCTGTAAGCATTTGAATCTAATACAATTAAACAGTATGATATGCAGAGTTCATGGTAAGGAGAGTGAAAATTTTCGTAATGACAAACAGATGAAAGGAAGCATGTATATTCAGGACAATATGTTGACTCCTCTCATGTCCTACTGTAGAATACTAGAATAAAATGTACACACTTAAAGAAAAATCATTTTAAAAAACAAAAAAAAAAAACCTCCAAAAATCTTTACTTGGAGGATATTTATGTTAAAGAAATTTCCCTGTCCAACCATTCAGGAGTCTCTCTGGCAGTCACTCTTGCACCACCTGAGCCTGGACCAATGGCCCCTTTAGAGCTACACACCTCACACACTTGCACAGCTGGATCAGGTGTTCTTGCCAACTCAATCCCAAGTTTCTCCTAGCAGAGTCTAAAATGTCCAATCCTTAAAATAATTTAATTGTGGTATAACGACTGACAAAATAACAACTTAAGCTGCATGCTACCACGGACAGATCCCCAACACGGGAACCTGAGATTATCTCAGCTGGTTAGAGCACAGTGCTAGTACCACAAAGTCTGTGGGTTCAATCCCTGTACAGATCATTTTATTTAAGAATTGGACTCAGGAATTCTTTTTGGCACCTTTGAACTCAGAAAAGTCTGTGGGCACCTGGGCTTTTATATCCTCAGCGTCTGAGCGTGAGGAAATCTGCGGGTCTTTGATTCCTGCTGTGTCTCTTGAGTGTTACCTGCCTGGGTCACAGGTTCCTGGGACCTTTGCTATGCTAAGGGTCAGCAGTTCAAGGCTTCTCATCTCACCCAAAGCTCAACCAGCAGCTCAACTGCAGGGTGCAAACAGAGCTTCCTGCACTGAATGTATTCCTCAATATTAGATTACTAACTTGCTGTATTCTATTTTTTACTTATATTTTAATGCCTTTAAAATTATAGTAGGGCTAGTTAATCCCATCTGGAATATATTTCAGAGTGAAAGACTAATCTAGTCTTAATTTATGGATTGAAGAAACAGCTGAAGCATTTGCATTGCAGCTCTGATATCTCACTTCTAACATGGTCTACTCTTGGACATATTTCTACTTAGACAGATAATAATTTTCCTTCTTTTGCTTCAGTGAAGCTTGGGAAATGAATCAATTTCTGATCTAATTTGTACAATCAATTCAGAGTTGTTGTTTATATATTTAATGCCTTTATTCTGTTTTCATAAAGCTTTTATTTCCAGGACAAGAATAAAGTGTAAACAGTTGGCAGTATCAAATCTTTATTGCAATACATTCAAGAAAACACATGCAGAAGGTGTAGCTGGCAACTTTAACGTTTGGTGTGATTAACAGAATGTGGTGTTTCTTCCTCATAAACACTTTATCTTAGAAAACGAATTATTTTATGTGTATATATGTATCCCAGTATTCTTAAAGGTTTAATATAAGCCAGTATTTCTCTCCACTGAAGATCTACCACTGTAAATTAAAACAGTGACTACCCTCAGCCCATCAAGCCAAATAAAGCTCAAAATCTGGCAAGCAAGCATCCCACATAAAATCACAAAATTATATTTACATACTAAAAGCTAAATCTACTGTGCCTCCCAGGATAACTAAAGCATATCCTAATTAGCATCTTTTATAACTGACACCCTCAAAACCAGAAAAAGTCCTTATTGTAAAATCAGTTTTGGAGGCAACATGGCAGTTACACTACCAATACAGATGGGGATGGAGTACAAGTGGCCTAGTTCCTAGCAGAAAACTCAGAGCAAATGAGTATTGTAAATATTAGCACATTCAGAGTTCTTGCAGCAAGCCAGGAGGTTCACTACCCAGAGCCACTAGTGTCAGAATACTCTGCAGTTTACAGAATGCATCTCATACCTTACTATCCTATCATAAACAATCAAGTTTAAATTTTCAAATTTAGGTTTGAGATTAAAATCTAAAAATACATATGTACCCAACAGAAACCATGTAACACAGCATTTTTAGAGCTGTCATAAGAATTTTCATCTTGAACCTCCAAAAATTGAGTGAAAAGCTTTGCACTATTTTTGAAAGCCCTTACCCTGAGAGTTTCAGATGTAAAATTAGGTCTTTCAGGAAATAGTTTGACCATTAAGATCTTGTGATAAACATTGAAATTAAGCAGGTTGCAATCAAATCCCATATAAATGCATAATTGTGAGATCATTCTCCTTAAATAAATGCTGTCATACCAAAGGTGGAGCATAGTGGAAAAATAATTTAAGTTATGATTTTGACATTTTTCAAATGCTTATTTCAGTTTAAGTTCAGTAACTCATATGCTTGATAGAGTAAGGAGATTGCAGCATCTACAGAGCAGCTTCCCCCAAATAATAATGTAAACCAACACAAATTTTGTTCAGTTACAACATCTATTTAGTTAGGATCACCAACTGTAGTGTACAGCTGCAATGACAGGATGATCTTACACCCATGCTGTAAGCAGCCATCTGTCTGAGTCACCAGCTGAGAACTAAAGTAGTGATACAGGCAAAGACTCCTGTGCTCCTGTTGCCTCATATCTTGGACTGCTCAAGCATTCAGAGCATGAACATACCAGGCTGAAACAGACCAGGTGCAGGGCAGAAGTAGGAAGTAAGCCTGTAGTAAAACAGGGCCCCTGCCCTAAGGCCATAGATCTGCCACTCAAAAAAGAAACAAAACTCTGCAAAAGTACTTCCATAAAACATCGCTGTTTGGAGGGGCCCACACGGGCAAATGCTTCAAAGTCTCTGTACCAGTCTCAGCTCCAAGAGAAACTGACTCTTAAAAAATCTCTTCTAGCCCCAAGAGGTGACAAAGGGAAAAACCTCTGTAACAGCAGAAGCATCATTGTGTAACTGCTCTTTACAAGTGCAATCAACCACTGCAGATCTTGTCAATCAGCTAGCGAATGCCATGCCAGTTTACCCTCAGCCCTGAGAAGGGGAACACTCCTGCCACTGACATTTGACAATATTTTCCCATGTTGTTGGTCAGTTCATCTCAGGAACAGATTTATGGCAAATAAACAAAATGCCCATGAATGTTTAATGGCATTCAGAGCTGAGGGGAACACAAACACCCTGTTTACTATAGGACACATCTGTTCTTGTGGCTGCTGCTGATCCACTGAATACAACCGAGGTAAGAAATTTATAAACATATACCAAATGGTGACCTGCTTTCCTAGAACTATGTGGAATACTTAGCAATAGCAGGTATTTCTCATTTATGATTGCCACTGTAAAAAGCTGTGTTATGCCTGTGCCTTTTTTTTTCCAAATATTTACCAGTCTAATATAAAAAAAAAGAACTTCTGCAATGGGGGACATCCTTCCTGGCCTTAATATTTTAAAGACTCCTGAGCACACCAGTCTGTGGCAGACATATGACTGAGGAATGGAAAGAATTGTACAGGGAATGCAATTTCAGTTCCTGAGGACAACTCTTTAATCAATCATTACGTTCCTTCCATTTCATGGAATAACACATGACACCAAGCCAAGAAGATTAAGGGAATACGTTACAAATATGTACCTGGAGAGCCATGTAACACTCTTATTGTAACTATATTTCCCATTGGTTTGACGACAAATCTTCCTGCCCTTTGAACTTACTGTAGCATTATTTAAAAAAAAAGAAGTCTTGAAAGGTTCTCGAGAGGTCATCTTCCAAACAAATTGTAAAAAGTAAAACAGTCTCAACTGCTACTGAAAAACATTTCTCGTTAACTTTAAATTGAAATTTACACCTCAGGAGCAAAAGAGGTGATTAAAAAGAAAATGTGTATGTATTACATAGGTAAACACTGTTAGGCAGAATAAATTATATCCATTCCGTAAGACTATTATTGCATTTTGTTTGATGCAAATCCTGAAAAACATGCAGACTTACAAAGAAAAAGGAATATAATAGAATTAGAAAACAACTTCATACAACTTACACTATTGAAAAGCTATTTTATCAAATGCTTTGTCTGAATTAAAACGTAACACTACATTCAGTTGGTCAAGGAAAAGGCAAGACTGCTAGAATTTAAAGTAGAAGTACAACTGAAACCAGATGTAAAAAATGTTACAAATATAAATCTCACTTTATTAACGTAATTTAAGATCTCATAATAAGAACTTCATTATAATTAGGCTGAACTAGTATATCACCTACTTTAAAGAATTTAGAACTGGTCAAATAAGAAAGCTAAAATACTGAAAAGCATACCAGAAGAGGCTTCCAATCTTTCTAATCTGCTGATCAACCAATCAAGAGATCCAGAAAATTGGGCACAGTTTTTACGATTTCCTCGAATCAGAGCCGCTATTGGGAAAAGAGAACAAGAGAGAGAGAAGTTAAATCACAGTTATAAGTGCATTTAAATTCAAATAATTCCTCACTTCTCTTGTCAGAAAGCACCCAGTAAGATACAGTCTTAACCTTTAATTCTTGATATTCTAGATTTAAATTTAAATAATATAAGTGATAGTTGGAATTCAGTATGAGAAACACTTTTGATATCAAATTGACCTTTAGGGAATTTTAATTATTTTGGCTCTACAATCATCTCAATAATCCCTACAAAATGCTCTACATGAAGAGGCCTGTACTTATACTATAAAAGTTAGCTGCTACTATAGAAACAAGTTTCTGAAAAACAGTATTCCTGTAAAGACAGAAAAACATTGCAAAAGCAGAGTGTGAAGCAAACAAAATAGGTGATGAATGCCAATTATTTTCTACTGTTACAATACATTTGTTCAAGAGTAAAAGGAAGTAAAACAAGATAGATATCTAGGAACTGTTTGCTATACTTTGACAAGGTTATAGGGAGGAAGTAACTGCTTTGAATGTTCCACCCTCATGCTTTATGCTGAAGATTGAAGTAGACTGAATGATGCACTGACTTGGTGGCTACAGCTCAACTGAAATCTCCCTGAACACTGCAGGCACCCACAAGCTTGCCCTGCCCTGGATTATATGCATCTGCAGGTACACACACAAACTCTCAGAGAAGCATCTGTTCTAGTCCAAGAAAAAACTGAGGCACAAAGATTTCTGTCTGGTGTGTGGAACATTGCAAACTTAAGATTGCTTTCCAGTGCCACCAAAAAATTACTTCAACCTGAAGTTTCTCTGATTATTTCCAGCAGCAGACAGAGACTGTTGGTCCTGCTAAGAGGCAATGACCTCTTAAAATCCATGGGTTTTTGTTGCACAAACTCACTGTATTTTATTGCAACTATGTTTTTATGCTGCTTTATTTATAAAAGTTAAACTTAGAAAACTTATTTTTAGATTTACAACATAAATAGGACATGAAACTATCTGCAAAGAGGAAAAGCAATGTTGGAGCACTAGCAGTTCTGTAAAGTGGCAGTTTCCCCACTAGTTTTCTGATGAGGAAAACCAAATCCTAATAGAAAAACAAACCAAAAAACAAACAAAATTTGGAAATCATAAGAGGGGGAACATCTTGTTAAAACACATGGACTAGAACTAAAGAACATCGGTTTCTTACAGTGACTTTTTTATTGGTTATAGGCAAGCCACACAATCTCACTGTGCTTCAGGTAGGAACATAAAATGAAGGCAGTTGTTCAGTGCTTAACACATCACTAAATTTAACTTCATTAACAATAATGAGACACAGATGGTTTCATAAATGCTGCTCAGCACAACTTTGTGAAAGGTTAGTATTCATTGGTTAAAGCTGTGCATTAAATGAGGCACATAGACACTTAAAACTGGAAACAAAAAATAACATCCTACAGTTGCTTTTTTTTTGTTGTCCAATGCTCCGAACAAGATCAGCATTTAGTTTTAAAGAAATAAAAACCATGATGTGGTCAGTCAGACATGAACATTACATCACTGCATATACTCCTTGGCATTCTTTTGCGATGCAAAAGGATCTAGTACGAGTTCACAGTGAATGTATGTATTCGTAATAGAGAATGGAGAGATGCTTTACTAGATATATGTCAATTATTTTAAGTTGAAAGACAGTAGACTTAGATTGAATATAAGGAAGTTTATTTTTGCAATCGAGGTGGCTAGACTAGATGATCTTTAGAGGTCTTTTATGACCCAAACCATTCTAAGATCACGATTTTTATATGTGATAGTCTCCAGTCTCAGCATCTATAAGTGCCTTCATTCTCATCACAGTGAAATACAACACAACGTCAATGACAAGGCAAAAGACATGAATTCTGGCATCACAGTTTACTTTTATTTATGTGCAGACTCAAAAAACAAAGTACTGTTTGCTGAAGCAAGACTGAGCAAGCAATATCCATTTGTCATCCATGTAATTACTGTACAGATCCAGCATTACTCAGAACAGAGCAATGTACAAATCCATCATAGCCACATCAAAGCCAGGCTTCCTAAGCATTAGCTGCCAGAAGATAATGTAGTTAGAGAAGTAACATCAGAGGGCAGGAGGGGCACACAGACTGGGAGTCAACAAAAGCTTGTGTGCTGTTCTCATCACTACAAGTCCGTGGAAGCAATACTTTGTACAAAAAGAGGCAGACTCTTCAGAAGGAATTTTCTAGCCTTGCAAATTGGAAATTAAGCCACCACTTCCTCCAGTCTGCACTGTGCTTAATGTAACAAGAGATAAACTAAACTGTAACAAAAAACCTCAACTCTACCCTACATCTGTGAATAACCAAACCACAGAATTTTATACTCCATCATCTACCATCTACACCCCAAAAGGGCATTGTCTGATTTCATGGAGATGTTAACTCTCTGGACCTAGGCTGGATACTTTTAAAGTGTTTATAATTCCTGACATAACTTCTTTAATTGATTGTTAACCCATCAAGTAACTGCAAATGCAAAAATCTTGCTTACTTTGTATTCTAAGTTTCTGCACAGTGGAAATTCTTCTGTACTACAACTGTTACATACTTCTTTATTCTTCACTATTTTGAGCTGAAACTATCCAAGTAATCCATAATATGTCTTACCTAGTAATTCATACAAAGAATTCAGAATAGATTTCCATGCTTCTCCAGCTTCCTTCCCAGCTACATCTGCAAAGTGAGCTGCACTGCTGTATACATTCAAGCGATCAATACATTCAAGAACAAGGTTGATCATACCCTAAAAATAAAAAAGCTCTCGTCAGAGGAAAAAGCAAGTATTTTTAGATGCAAAGACAAAAGGATTTTCAGAAATCTAAGAAGAGAAACATGGAGGACAGGATATGCAAAACACAAGAATATATGCATGAAATCAAACAAGCAATCCCAACAGAAAACTTTCCTTGATGGAGGTAATAAACATCTGCCATTTGGCATGATCAAATTAAAAGAAAAATAAACAGTATTACTGACATAATTTTCAGTATGATTTTATTCTGGAAGATGTTTAGGCATCTGACAAAAAGTGTAGGCAATTATTATTACCAGAGAAAATAATACATAATATTAAACAAAATGCTTAAAGAATGCTTAGTAAACCAAAACATCCTTCAAAATTAAGAGATTATAACAGAAAAAATTGATTCACACATAAGGAGAAAATTATGGGTACAGTTCAAGGCATAAGGTCATCTAATTTTATTATAAAGGGAAAAAGAAGTAAGACCATAAACGCATTTCTTCAAATATGCAGGGAAAAACAGCAGATCTAAAGTAATTATGAACATAGCAAATAGTTTGATTCTTCTAGGATAAAAAAATCCCACTGCAAGCATAATCCATAGTAGCTGTTATGAAAGAATACTTGCAGACAGTAGTGGAAAATCAGGAGTAAAACTGAGAGAAGTACCTCTTCTTGGAAGAGGTTCTGGCGATTCTTCAGTGCTCGGAGCCTGTTTTGTTTGTTTTCATGCTCCAAATGTTCGTCAGGGGGGTGAAAGTAGCCAATCAAGTCCTGAAGGCTCAGACTGACTGACTCGATAGGCAAATCAATGGTGGAAGACTTCACTTTCTTACTGAGAGAATCAAGGCCCCTGCAAGAAGATGCAAAGTCTCCTGAGAATTGAAAATTAATTTACTCTATCATTCAAAGTCTTTATTTACTTAAAAGCAAAGTTTGTTTAGATGCCAAAGCCCATTTTCTGACAGCAACTTGTCAAAAATCCTTCATATCTGCCCATTCTCCATTTAAGAGCCTACCCCTCCCTTCTCAAGCAAAACCTGAAAGCATGAAAAATATTATTTCTGGTATTTTTTTTTTCCTAATCCAAAAACCACATTTTACTATCCTACCTATAGATGTAGCAGTTTCAGAGGCAGAGCAAAAGATGAAGTTACTGTAAACTGGTACAGAGCATCATGAAACTGGAATGGACACAAGTTAGAGAGACCAGTCCTGCAGTGTTGTGGAGGGTCTAGATTGCCCATGGAGGCTCTCAAACACATCTCTAACCTGTTCTTAAGCCCTTTTCAGTGTGGAAAGATGCAGCACTTCCACACACTCTGTCTCAGCACTTCTTTAGCCTTATAGCTTCCCTGATACCCAAGTCAAGCTTGGCCTTGCTAAAGTCTATGAACATTCTCTCCTAGAAGTAGAGGGCTGACTGATCTCATCCATGTTACAGCTGCCCCTTGCTCAGCTGAACCCCTTTGCAAACAATGCAAAGTTTCAAAAGGATAGCTACAAAAGTCGTTATGCTTAAAACTTAATTTTTATTGTGAGCATGTTAACCAAAGCGCAAATTTTATCCTGACTTCATGAGGAAGAACTGGAGCACTTAAAAGAGTAGTTTTCATCCTCTTCAATTCAGCTTTTTCTTTTTGAAGTAACATCCTGCCAAATCTAAACTGTCTTGGACTCCCTGTGCATTCTACAAAAATCTCCACTGTAATTTAGCAATACCTTGATTTGTGAAACCTTATTATTAAATTGCCTTTCTCTGTCTTTATCTTTTATGGCATTCTTAGAAGATTCTATGAAGGTGTATTATTTACAAAGTGACCTAGGGCTTACATTTCCTTTGTATTTAAAATTTCATATTGTAGACAATTTTCCTGATGGGTGACTTTGTCCTAGTTTTTTTAAGTACCTTGTTACATGTTTTTCAACAAATTCAGATTTGTTTCTTTGTCTGTGTCCTTACTTGGGACAGGTGTTTCAGGTCCCTATATCCCACACTTTTTCTTGTGACAAATGAGTTCTTATGAAATTCTTATCATTCCATACAGTCTTACTGCATATCATTCTTTTTCTAATGCAAGCTACACTGCTGAAAGGGCCTTTCATCAATTACTCAAATCACAAGCATTTGAGAATTAGCATTTTATCAGTGTTATTTAGGAATAGGAAGATAAATGCAAATTACACACATCTGACAGGATTTTTAAATGGCTAATTATTATAAAACACAACACAACATTTTTTCATGTTTCAAAATATTAAAGAAACAAGTAGCATTAAAAGGGAACATAAAAGCAATGTGTAATGTGAGGGCAGAAAGAAGGTATAATTTTAAAGAAAACTTTTTCTTGAGACTGAATTTCTTCAGTATATTTGTGTTTTTTACAGATCTATAGTTACACAGTTATCTCACTCTTCCAGATTTTTCAAGGAAGATCACCTTTAAAAGCCATACTTAGAAAAGAAAGAGCTATGTGACTCAAAGCAAATTTTGGCAAGGAAAATCTCTTTTATGGTTTGTTTGCATTTTCAGTATGTTTATGCATTTAAATCAAGATTGAGCAATAAATTAATGTTAGAATACAGAGAAAAAAAATTGACCAGTATCTGTCAAGGTGCTTATCTGCTGATAACTCAAAGAGCTGACATAAAGCCCAGGTTGAGAAACCCTGATCTATTTGTTTCTGAAGGATAAATTGTTCTCTGTTGTGTTAATGGCACCTTTGAATAAAACTGAAGAGAAAAGAAAGAAAAGTGATGAAAAGATCATTCTAAAAGCACACCTTATGAACCTGTTGAATAGGAAGACTGTACTACGGATGACACGTGCTGTACGGGATTCTTCATTCTGAGACCTGGACAGTGTTAAACCATCATCCATGTGCCCTTCATGGTGCATTATTGCCTGAAAATAAAAGCAAGAAGCACTCTCTGCAAAATGAGATGTTAAATAAGAAGTCTGAAAACTCACATAGGAATGAAGGCTAGGAAATTATGAAGTCACATACAAAAATAACAATTTTATTAAAAACAGATAATTCCATGGTTTAGTTTCTCAAGCCCAAGGACACACCTGTACTGAGCCAATAGGTTTAGTCCATAACAACCTCAAAGCCACAGCTTTTTTAAACAACATATTTCTTTTAATAATAAATAAATAGTATCTGAGGGGTTTTCATTTGCTGTTTGTTTTCATCAACATTCAAAACATTTCTCTTACAGAGCAGCAAATCCCTAAAGCAGACAAGGTTATAACATGTATTCATTACTGGTCATCATTTCTAAGGGCATTACTGGCTTTTTCTGACCATGTTCCAATAATTTACAGCTTTTCTTGTCTAGTTCTCATGGCACTGAAGGTATTCAATCCAATTCACATAAATATTTTAAACCTCTGCTCTATCTGTGTAGTTCTGGTATCTAAAATAGTCATGGAAAACACTACGGTGCTAAGTTGCAAAAGAATCTTTTCCCTATTTTTTGATGCTGAGCTAGCAGCTTGAAGCAGCTATGCAGCTTGGCTGTGATTATTCTATAAATAAAGAAATATCTCAGGACTCAAGACTTGAACATTCTAGCCCAAAAGGTAATACAATGTGAAAAAAAAAATACTTCGAACTAAAAGCCTCAATCCAAACTACATTGAAGAAAGGCATCTTAGCATATTCTGTAGGTTGTTACTAATATTTTAGCTTGAAATCAAATATATCCAGATTTATAAATACTTGTGAGATAATGTCTACAACTTAACACACAGACTTTGTCAGGCCTTCAGTTTGAGAATTCAGTACACCACTTAACTTTTTAATATGTGACTGAAAAAAACCTCACTCTTTCATCTGGCAAGCATGCTTAAAATATTTGAAATCCAGAAATTAGCTCGCTCATGTAGCTCCCTTCATTTCCCAGCCCCCCAGCCTCCACCCACTCTACCAGACTGTGGGTGAATGAAATGCATTCCTATTTACAGTCTTACCTTTCGCTGCAGAGAACCCATCCTTACAGACTTTGCATCAGCAGACTGGTATGTGAGCCATAAGCCTGTATCTACATGTTGTATGAAGCATATTGAGTCTCCATACTTTATTTCAGGTGCTCCCATTCCATCCACCTCTTTTCTTGTACCTATGTCCAATTTTTCCTGATGAAGAAAAAGATGTATACACAAACAATAACCAATGTGTTAATATTTGCATAAAAAAACAAATATTAGGAAATCATCCAGAGCAAGACCCAAAAGAATATTTAAGATCCTTCTTTAAAGTTATTACTAAAAAAATAGGAAAGTGTAACTTTTAAAGACAAAGAGAAATCCCATCTGTGCAAAAACCTAGACTAGTTCACTAGAGAAGTCACGTGCATTCATTTCACCTGCATAGAAAAGAATTAGGATCATAACTGACAATACATGTCATTACTGAAACACATGAGCTTACAAAACAACCCCAGATACATTAACTGCCCTAGCTGAACCAGGCATTATTGACCTGAACACGCTTTTCCTTGGGCCTGGAAAAGATGAGCTCCATCCAGCAATCACTGAGAGATGGCCTTTAACCTGTCACTGCCCAACAATGGGCACAGTACTTCTGGAAAAACGCAATCCACTTCTGCATGACTGGCCCACAAACTATTAATGGTATGACAGCACATCATTCCAGCTGGTGTCCTGTAGAGACAGCACTTGTTTCAGGAGAGGAAATGTGGCATCCCAAACAATGCTAGAGTTTGTGGCTCTAATTTGAAGTGTTTCCCCAATAACTAGTTTCTCCTAAGCACAAACTACTTCTGAACAGACTTCAGTGTATGGAGAAACACAAATGCCTAGACAATGTGAGAAGACAGCTTCACAGTACAAGTTGAGAAAGACTCGGGGTTTGTACATGAGCAGACAACAAACACTAACTTATCAAAGGGGGTTTTTTTAAGCATTTTTAAAGTAAAGGAAGAATTCCTGTAACTAGATTTTCAGCTTACAATCATGAATGCATTTTGAAGCATTTGGGAAAAAAAAAAAGTACAGTCGTATGGAGGCAAAATTCTTATGATTCCTCTTCATAACGTTAAGTTTTCAGATATAATATTCATCAATTCAGCTTGTTTTCTGATTGTTTTTGGATACAGACATTAATTTCACTACCTAGTAAATGACTTCCAGCACTCCTTAAGTGCTGAAATTCTTATTAAAATCTTGTCCAGTGATACATGGTAGCAACTGATTTATTAATAATCTGATGCCAATTACAGTTATTGCGTGCCTCTATTTCCCTATTAACCTATTATTCTCTAAATGCTGCATTCAATTCTTTCAAATCCTAGCACAAATAACCTGAATGCAGTAACAGCTGGAAATTGAAAAGCTACTTGTAATATGACATTGGAAACAAATGATGATAAAGAAAAAGAAAAATTAGATCCTGATTTCAAGCTCCAGTTTTTTGAATTCTATTTATTCTCTTTATTTTAGAAGATACTGTGAATGCATACTGTGCTTCTACACTGTAAGGTTTTCTTTTTTTCAGGTCTCACAATTAATTTCTTGAGATGTGAATATACATCTTAAGAGCTTAATTCTGAATACACAAGAATGCACAAATTTTTTCATAAAGCACTGTAAATAAGATGAAGGATTATTAATTTAAAGTATTTTTTGCATTCTTTGTTAAAAATCTATTGTCTGCAACTGAGAGTGAAGGGGTTTGACACTGAAATTTTCATTCCAATTAGAATTAAATTTACTTGGCATAAAAATTGCAGTGCCAACAATTTGTCAAACAAGATCTCTGTTCTCACTGATGTAAGTACACTAACAGCTCTGCATATATGTTTAAAGTCCAGATTGAAATCAATCCCATTAAAGTGAGCTCTGTCCTGCAAAATAAATATAGTAGCCAGGGAAGTTATTATAGTGTCAAAGTTGAGTTACATGTAGGAGAGAAACAGAAGACTAGAGGATGGTGTAGGGGCAGCAGGCATTACACCATTCATTTGGGAGCTTCAAGACTGAGATTTTTCTGGGTGTGAACAGGAATCACAAATTGTTTTTAAAAAGGGGGAGGATTTAAATGGAGTGCGTGGTTCATATCAATAAACAGCAGTGAGTTGAGAAAGTACCTATAATGAATCAATCTCATTATCTACAGTACAGTAGCTCATCAATGAAAATGGGGGTCTAAAAAATATCAGAAATCATCATGTCACTAATTAATAATGGTGCATTGGAACAAACTATTATGTGTAAAAGTAATGTTCAAGTTTCCAGCCACACTCTTACCACATACATAACCTGTTGTTACTGAACCATCTGCTAATTCTTCCTATAGCATTTTTACAAAGAAAACCTTCAGTTTTATTTGTAGTCCAGACCCATTCTCAGATGATCAACCTTGTCTAAACAAGGATCTAAAATCTTCATTTATTACACTGGACCAAACAGCAACAAGCGAGTTTTGCAACAGTCTGTAAACATCCTCAGTAATGCAAAACAAAAATGCATCAGAAATGAGCAGGCTTATTCAACAATAGGGCAGATTTTCTCCAGAAGGTTGTTCTCTTTGTAAACAGTGTTAATTCCATGCATACAAGAATATAACCCGATCTTCCCACTTTTGTTGTGGGCTAAATGAACAAAATCTTTTAAAAATGGTTTCATTCTAACGTTGAAAAATTATTCTATGAAGTCTCACCTTAACCATTATTTCAGTCTAATGCTGAACTCCTTATAACATTCCAAAATGGATTGCCATGATTAAGGCTTGTCCTTTCAACCTTACCTCCAGTCCTCTGACCTAACCCATACTCTGTGGCACACTTTAAGGACTGATATTTTAAGACCTCACCAACATTAGCAAGCAGCTAATTTATGGCTGCTTTTTAAGTGACAGTAATATAATTTCCATAAAATTTTAGGAGAAAAAAGAAGAAAGAAAAAGCTGAAGACATAAAAATACAAGCCATAGTATTTTATCAAAATTGATGTATTTCTGTCCTCTGTAAAAGGCTACGGACACAAAAAGCAGATTTGGTACAGAATGTACTAACATTTCTAAATTGGTAAAAAGACCTTATTTCAGTGGAATACTGATATTAAAACAATGTTCTTTATCAAAAAAATCAATATTGAGCACATGGAAGAGAAAAAAAAATTCACAAAACTTGACCTCTAGAAACACAAGTCTACTAAAAGAGCCATATGTTTGGGAAATAAATTATAGATATCTGTGGACATCCTGTGCTGAATGAAGAAGAATCGCTAGAGAGAAAAAAAGGAAAAAAAGAATTTTCTGAATTTCAGATGCTGGAAAGGCTAATATATTTTGCATTTAATTATAATTATTAGGGTAATATATGATAACCAGAAACAAAGGCTGATTATCAGAAAAAAAAATGAAGTGACTGTTAGCTGCTCAGAAAATCCTTATCTTCTGAGTGCTGTTTGGCAACACCATGATATTTTCAAGCTTTCACAAAAAAAAAAAAAAAAACAAAAAAAAAACCCCAAAACAAACAAAAAAAAAACCTCTTTAGGTTTCTTCTGGCCTATTTTTTAGATGAAGTACTGTCAAGTTAACATGTTTAAGATGATGAGTCCTTGTAAATAATAAGGTATAAAAAACAAATGTTAAGCCTCTATATTTGCATGTGAATCTTCAGGTTTGCAGGTGATACATTTTCAGCACTATCTCTGCAAACGTGAAAGCCACTTTTCTTACAGAAATTGAAGTTATTATCTACTCATATGCTTGAAGGAACTGATCCTTTCACATTTTCCTCTTTCTTGTTTGTTTTTGCCTATTTAAAGCTAACTTACTATTGTGCAAGTGGGAGCTTCACAATTCTTCCCACTTCTTTCCAGCCACTGCAAGGAAGAATTATGACTGTGGCAAAAAAAGGGATGAAATTTCAATAAGAAAGACTTAGCCACTTGAAACACCCACAGGTTTTAATGCTCTGTACTCAATAAAGAAGATCAAGGGCTCTCTCTTATCCATGAATAATTTTTTTTGGATGCTAAGTACATTCAACAATATAAGTGAAAGTTTAGATGGCATGTTCAAACAAACTCAGAGAAAAAGAGACCCTAAATCTGCACACTTTATTTAGAGAAGCCTTTCTAGCAGTCCTATAATTTGAATTTTTTTTAATACTCTTTCCCAGAGAGGAAAGGCACCTAAAATTTTTTAATGCCAGTAGCCTAATAAAGTGAAACATGACACTCCTATAACAAGTCCAAAGAAGGAGACTGAATCACAGAATGGGTTAGGTTAGAAATTACCACACAGAGTCCTCTGGTCCAAGTTCCCTGCTGAAGCAGGGCCATTCTAGAGAACATGACACAGGATTGCCTCCAGACTCGATTCATCCTTAGCAAAAGATATACTACTCCACTGTGGTATCTCTATCATTCTCTCCAAGTCATTCGTTAAAATTAATTTGATATCCACAACATTTACATCAAATATGATCTTCAAGACTTCCCATTTCTTTGAAAATCCATATTCAAAAAGCATTAATATTATAATTTTCACGTGCTGATTAGCTTATATACCCCTCTTAAAATTCTCTCATTACTTCAATTGATTACCATAACAAGTTTCTACCTGCCCCAAAGCCTTTTGTCTCTGCTCTGCTCAGCATACGATAGGTTTGGCCACTAAAAACCAAGTAAATGTTACCCTTTCATTTTGAGCATGCAGAACAAAACCATTTCAAAATATAAAACCTCAAAATAATTTCAAATGAGACTTCCAAATTCAGGCTGGAAAAAAACAAGAATAAAAAGAAGAAACTTCAAATACAACATCACCTAGTCTCCAAAATACATGTGCATATGCTACATAGAAAATAGAGAGAAACTATCTTATCCATATCAACAATAGACATTCTTTACTGCTAAAAATTCCTGCCTTCAAGTATTTTTTGGACTAAATAAACCATGTAACAGTAGGGCACAGTATACATTTTAGGAGCCAACCCTTCTTGAAAAATCAGAGAGTGAATTATTCTATCCCTCTTGCTTTTAGGTGTTGAAATCTGTACTAGCTGCAACAGGAAATTCCCAAAATGGTTGCACTGCATTGCCCTAAAATATTTAAGCATTTCTATGACTATTCTAATTGGTTTCAAATAAGATGCGTTGTCTGGGTCTCAAAACCACCACCTGAACTACAGTCTTTATAATCAAGGTGCAAAAGTCTATACACCTGCTTTTGGGTATCTTTTCTTATCTTCCCAAGCAGGCAAATAATTAATACATATATATATAATTTAAATGGTACAGAGAAGTTATTGAGTAATTATGTTTACTGCTACTTTGCATTTTAGAAGACAGGTTTTTATAACAACAAAGTTATTGTTGGAAAAATTTCAGACAAAATTCTACAGGTGAAAAGTATGAGAATTAAAGGATATTTAGGAATTTATCATAGTATTACTCTTAACTGCTTTACCCACTACAACAGTACTGGTTTAAACTCAAAATGCTTATTGAAGCTGTCAAAAGGAAAAGTCAGACTGGTAACTTCAGATTAGCATACAGTAAAGTATGTGCTGAGAGAAATCCTGAATTTCCAATTTGATTTCAGTAATTCACAATATTATAAATTTTTTCTATGTTAGACAACAGATATAAGCAATGAAGCAGCAGAGAAGTTAATCAGAAAAACAAATTAGAAATTAGTATACTGCTCAAAAGTGGGCAAGCAGTACAAAAAAAAATCCCAACCCAATCTACAAAACAAAAAAGCAACAAATTAGTAAGAAGGAAAAAAAACAAGAAACCCACAAACGGACATCCAGGCAGCAATACATAGAGAAAGTATGATAAAAGAAGCTTTCTAGTTATTGATTATACTGCATTTTGGAATTTTTTTTAACCAGTGAAAATTAGAAGACTCCAATAATTAATGCAATCACAACAAACAGAAAGTATCTAAATCCTGCTTCCTAAAGAGGCTGGAATTATTACTAGGAATATTAATACTGCACTGATTCCGTACCTTGGAAGACCGAAAACAGAATGCTGTAGATTTTACATCTGCCTTCTCTTTGTCTGTAAGAAGAAGACTCTTGTCATCCAGGAGACTTAAATATTTTCCTGTTGTTATATGTCTTAGTCTGAATGGTTGTCCCCATCTAATGTGACTGCCACTCCACCTAAGAGAGTCCATAAAAAAACATGTATTTTAAAAAAATTATATTTTAACTACTGGCAAAAATATTTTAAAGTAAAATATACTGTCAACTAGTTGCTATAAAATATAAAATTCACATCTTGGAGTATCAGCAAGAAGGTAGCTACTTCATGGTTATCCCCTACAAAACTATTCTAATAAATAATCTTAAGGTCTTCCTTTGCACAAGCTGCCTTTGTTCAGACTGAATTCCTCTTGAGAGGAGGTACAGACCGCCTACAGACAAGGAGGCTCATGCTGTACACAAAGAGTTTAGATCTGCCAGTTCCCTCTCCAACATTTCATCTACTAGCAGCTGCCATTCTTCACTCTCCCAGAGATCTTTTACCAGTCAGGAGATTTTAAGCACACTTTAAATGTTGAACAAAAATGAAATGGCTTAAAAAAAAGAAAATAATAGAAAACTTTCTAAAATAAATATAAAAACTTATTAAGCAAAAAAATGGCTCAGATTCATTATATTCTGTAGAAGGAAGAAAGGCAAAGCTTATCTAAGCTCCCCAAGAATCACTCAACTTAAAATACAGGTCATAGGTTTCCAACTTCTTGCCCTAAACTGAAAATTCAGCCCTGATGCTCCTCCTGTTTAATTCCTGAAGATAAACTTGTGTAGGGGCTCCTAAGGAGTATGTACTTCACAAAGGCTTTTCAGATTGGAAAACTGTCACAACTAGAATATTTTCCTAGTCTTCATAGAACTTTCTTCAAAATATCTTCAAAAGTTTGCATTTCAGAGGTATGTGAATGCTGCATTTTGGAGAGGTAATCATGTATTTCTTTTGTATTCGCATTATATATACACGTTTTTGTATGTATCCACATGGTAGTCGGAAAATACCTTAAGTTTGTACTTACACAGGTTTAAGTTAAATCATTTTCATCTTCCCTGACACACAGACATAGCTGGTTAAGGCACTTTTCTATTTAACACCAATACCCACTTGTTTAAATGTGTCTTCTTTAGAATTGGTCATACTGAATACAAAGCGAGCAAAACCAATCTGGCAAACATTTTCAAAGTGCAGTTTTTTAAATGCTTCTGTTTTGCAACAGGATTTATTCCACTTCAGTGATGAAAGTTCTAAACTTTTTCAGTTATTGGTTTTAAAGAGAACAGAAGAATAAAAATATTTTCATCATCAACTATTTTCTCTTGAAAACTAGAATCTCTTCTGTTTAAGTTGAGAGAGCTTTGGGGTAGAAGGAAATATGAAAGCTTTATATCTTAGAAACACATTTATCCTTTTCTGTCTTCTGCACAGCAAAGTCCATGTACTCCACAAAAGGACATCTGAGTCCAGTGTTCTATCATAACTTCTGTTTCTCCAGTCAGTAAAATGTCAGGTCACGAATCTCAGCTATTGTGCTGCCAAGTCTGGTAAAATACATCTGTTCTGCACCTTTTATATTACAGGTCATGCTGGGGAGCTGCCTTTTCTCTTGTCTCATTCAATTTTATTTTGGCCCCAGTAGCTACAGACCACAAGAAAAAAAAAAAAAAAAATCGGTAGCGTAATTGAGCCATGCTTCTAGTTCATGCCTGCAGGACAGGAAAAATAACAGTTCATGTGCACCTACAAAAAAAGCCTTTTGAGTAGGAAGTATCTTATGAAGGCCTTTCTGACTACTAAAAATATTTTTTGCAATGTGAGAGCATGAACCCTGCCTTTTGGGAAAGAAAGCAGTGCTGAGCAGTTTGGTGTCCCATGGCAGGGCATCCCAAGGGCATCTGTCCACGTAGACTGCCCAGGCAATTTTTTGAGAGTTCTCCACTAATGAACAGAGTTGAGGGAAAAAAAAAGTTCCTTTAGAAACATACAAAATTCACATAGCATTATATCTGCAGTCATTCTGGAAAGGACTACAATTGATTGAGAACTTTAGGCATGCATACACAAAGCTACAAATTGAACCATTTGCATGAATATTAATGGACAGCAATTCATCACTGAATGCATATAGCAATTGGAATATCATACAGGAAAATAGGTTGGTGAGAGAAGTACAGGAGAGACTGTTATTCTTAAGGTTTTATTTGGTTCTTTTTTCCTGGTTAGAAAAATCCTGCTTTTAAAAAGGAAAGATTACCACTTGCTTTGTAATAATTGTTTTGACAGTTCTTACTACTTCCTTCAGTCATATACGTTCAAATGTTTACCCTTCAAAAGTTTGCATACAATGCCTGTCGAAGTGATATTTATGATGGTCATAACAGAAACCTGTCATTTCTTGGATCCCCATGTTGCTGCAGTACTGCTTATTAGGAAAGTAAATGTCATAGTGAAAACAAGAAGCCAGAGATCCTTCCACAGTTTCATTGTTGCTGTCACTGTCTCAAGGTCCATTTTAGTCCAAAGGAAAAAGCTCACTGCCCTACCACTGACATTTAATGTCATCCTATTAATAAAATGCACACAGAGAAAACAGCATCACTGGAGTGTAACCTTTTCATAAGCTGCTCTGATTTAATCTCTAAAAAGCAATCATTTATTCCTCACTAGAAGCATTATCACAAGCACATATCGTAATATGATTTAAATGCAGTTTTACATTGCAATTACTTTAACAAACAAGGCACAATTCCTTACTATTACTCCAATACTTTCAATATTTCATGATTTAATTTCTTCTCTTAATTTTTTTATTTTAAAGTCTTCCAAATGGCTTAAAAAAGCTGAAGGAGGAGTGTCACATGTGATTTTTATTTTAAGGAAACCAGTTCTGTTTTTGTCATTTCAGTGCTAAAAATGTAAATTGTGAATTCATTGAAGCTTAACAACTTTGACAAACAACCAACCCACACTCTCTCTATAGGAACTTGTTTCGTATTTAAAGAAAGTCATATAAAGCATTTTTAAATGATTATTTTTGTTTTACTCATTCAGCTTTATAATTATTTTCATTTTATAGGATTGCTCTTGCTATACAAAAATGTCCTGCCCATTGTCCTTCTTTTTCTGAGACAGATTTTACTTACGCAACTCTTAGAGTCTCTAGTCGCCAAAGGGAACGAGCATGAATGGACACAGCACCACCTTCATAATGGACAGTCCTGAAAACCAAGCAATGACACAGACTAAATGTTCAGCAGAATTCAGCATCGATGTGTTTGCTCATTTAACAACATCTCTCATTTTAAGATTGTCAGAACAATTGTTGCATTTGTCAGATTCAAAAATTATTAGATTCAAAACCCAGTCTTGACAATTAAACCTTCAGACTTAGTTATTTAAATTCTGTTATAATTGTCCTTAGCATCCAAAATTGTGACATTCATACTAATAAGGTTTACACAGCATTTGCTTAGACATTTTTCTTAGTGTTTTAAGGCTAAAGAATCTAGGGGAGAAACAGTATCAATAACCTGATAATTGCATTCTAGATTCTAACAAAAGCCAAGTATCAAATAAAGAATAAGATCTGTGATCACTGCATGTATCTCTCAGGAAAGGTACTGTTTTCTCAGAGCTTATACTGTTAAAACAGCTGCAACTTATTGCACTGAATTTTGAAGATGTATTTATTTAGCACTTTGATTTAGTGCCATAACACCAAAGATATTACAGCAACCACACTGACACAGTCTTCACATATCTCAGATGCTAACAGCCTCCTATTTATAAATTTTAATAGGTAATGATATCTCTAATTCCTTCATATAACAAAAACCTAAATATATCTAGAAAAATGTCAATTAAGCCTAAAAAATATCAAGTTTTCATTATTCTACACACAGATAACTGATCTATACTGGATGCACAAAACGGTTAAGACCTATAGCCACTAAAAACCCTGAGCAGATAAGCCTGTTCTGCTTCAAAGTAAACACTAAGGAAAGTTAGCATTGTCATTCTAAATTTAGGGAGCCATTCTTTGGATTGTGCCCTGCCTGTGCCTTTATTTCTGCCCTATGACACGGCCAGAATTCAAAAGCCTAGGCCTTTTCTTTGGGAAAATACATATAAGAGTCACTTATGCAAAGGAGTGCTGTCAATTTGCCTATCAGATCAAGCATGTTGGGGGGGACTACCAAACAATGGCCTAGTTCTGTAGATCCTGGAAGAGCTGATAGATTGAGTAAATGCTGTGAACTTCAGTCAAGATCAGGCACCACCAAAAATAGCCAGTGGCATAACTTTAGAGAATATTAATAATGAAATTGTAGGTATTCCCTACTCTTTGCTAAAAGAAATTTTTGACAACTACTTCTTACTAGGCTTTAGCTTTCAAAGGCCTTTTGTGAATATAATACAGGACTGAATGTTTAGCATAGAGGAAAACCTAGCATTGAAAAAAATAATTCAAAACCAAAACAAACAAAATATATTTCCCAGTACTGTTAAGCAATACATGAAACTATAGATGTGCTAAAATTCATCTTGGAATGTAGTAAAAAGTATTATGGAAATAAACACTCCCAGACATTGCAAAAGAATGAAGATGAATCATAAAAGAAAAGAAATTAGTTCAAACACAAAATAAATGCAGCTCTCTACAATTACAGACTCAGAAACACTGAACATTCATGACCCAGGTATAAATAGAAACTCCAGCACATTTTCCATGTAGCAAGAAGCAGCAAGAAGGTGGATATAAATATGACAATATTCACCCCTTGACCTTATATACACTATTTTCTCCAAGTATTACCTCAGCTGTTTGCTGCAATGTTTGTGATGTTAGGAGCAGCTGGAAGGTATAAGCAAGTCTCTCATTCCCCTCACAGAAGGAAATGAAAATCAAAGGCAATCTTATTTTTTGTTGAAATTTACCTTTATTAGTACAGTAAAATGCACTTGCTGCACAGCCTTGAACTGAGCTATTTCTCTATTCAGATATTCTCCCTGTGCCTCAGGTATTTGTTCAAATTCTTCTTCTGCAGCTAACAGACCGAGACTGGATTTATGCAGCAACATCTCAAGAATAACAGATCAGATGTCACCCTGGTTGGCTGGATTGGATTGGGAGGGTGTGGGTTGTTTGTTTGGGAAGCTTGGGTGAGGGTTGTCGTTTTTTTCAAAGTTGAAACATTCTGATTACATCCTGGCTTATTTCAGTATGAACCTCACTCACAAAAATGCATTTGGAATCCTTGCACTTGCATATTGCATAAGATAAAATTAAATTTTATTCAGCAGTTTTCAAGTCTTCAATTAATTATATGAAAAATCAGGTTGAAGCAAAGGTTTAAATTCATAATAATGTTTCATTCTTAAGTTGGTACCTTTCTACTTTTCAAGGATGACGCTCTTTCTCACAATGTAAACCACAAAGCTGCCACCAGTTCCTCAATTTGATTATTCTTTTGAAGTTAGTTTTGGATTACACATAGCTGTTGGGCCAGTTTAACATTCAAGATCTAAAAAATCCTCCATCTTAAACTTAAAAGAATGGCTTTTCATGGATGAAGTAGTTTACTTTTACATGACTGTTTATCCATTATTTTTCTTCTATGTTCCTTCAAAGGGGAGCTATCAGTCTTAGAATGGTCATGTAAGATGGGAAAATGGGAAAGAGATAGAAGAAATCCTAAATAAAACCATATGACTTGTTTACTAGAGGAAATGAAAAGGATTTTAGGGTTGTCTGTTAGTTCAATAAGAATGACTAGGTATGGCAGAAACAGAGAGAGTAAAGGCTAAAAGACAGTAATAAAACTTTAAAGACAAATGTCAAAGAGGCAGAAGCTGAGCCTCAGCAAAAGAATAAGTTGCAACAGTCTGGAGGGGGACTGAAAGAGCTGGTGACTGAAGGGCTAGGGATCAAGGATCCCTAAAAGGAAACACAATGAGAAACCTGAAAACTGGAATAAAGGATGAAGCAAAAAGACTTTGAAACAGGAAAGAAGATATATTCTACAAAAAATAAGTTAGCACAAAGCATTAGAATAGGGTGTAAGCTCCTGTGTTTTTAACAAGATACAGTCTTTGTTATAGAAAAGATGATAAAGAAAAGTTGAATAGAATAATATTTTTAATAAAAGATTTCTTCAATGAAGGGCAAGTCACTTTGCCTTTACCATAACAGCATGCATGCTGAACATCATCCCAGAGCACACAAGTAAGTTCATAACCCAGACCATCTCAAAAATTTTTATGCTAAGGAATTGGAAGTTCATTTTTAGCTCGTTTCATAAAAATAAATGTATTAAACTGCTCTGAGATTGCTCAAACCAACTTACTTAATACTTGCTCTATACATCACTATTTGATGGGATGGACCTCATTTCTTTTTGTGTACTTCTGATGACAGCTCAGTGCTGAAAAAAAGGATGATTCATAACATTTGAATCCTTCTGGAAGCTGACACTAGTAAGTCATATCAGGTTCTGGTACTTCTAGGTCAAATGAAACATGGCTTTTAATACAGGAAGTAATTCTCTATCAAAGATTTACTACAGATTTACATTGACAGTGTGAAAGAGAAATTGAGTTGCAAGGTGCAAAGAAGATGCACATTACTTGCCAAATGGTAGAGAAAATCTCCAGATTACAAAACCTAATTATTAAATTGTAGTTAATTTAAGTGTATAAAGGAAATGCAAAGAACAGCACAAAAAAAATAGGACAAGAAGCTATGAGTGTTAGTCTTCCTCAATGCTTGGGATACACCTTGTATCTTCAGAGCCATACCCATCATACTAATTTGTGACAATTTTTCTGTTTTTTCTAATGCATTTTATTCATATAGTCTACATTCGTAGATTAAGGATATTAACCACCTTTATTTCAAAATAAAATATCTATAAGTAATCCAGAACCTTTGAGACTTTTCAGTTCATCTTTATTATAAACCTTCATCTAGTTAGTTAGCTGGTGTAATCAAGACATTTTTTGGTCTGACCTATGACTGTAAATTAAATTTAAAACACCATCCTTTTCCTGACTTAGTTCATCTATTTAGTCTTAATCCAAACAAGAGCTGGGACTGGACACTGCATTTGCCTCCCTGAGTCTGAGTTGTGCGTGCAGCACCACGGACAGCGCCACGGCCCCGGCAGGAACGAGTCCTGCTCTCCCCGGCTCACTCACAGCACTCTCCGGCTTTCCAAGAGGGGATGCAGAGGCAAAGAGACAGTAAACATCAAAAAAGAGCTCCCTAGCTGGCTCTATCATGTTGAATTACAATAATGAATTAATTACACAGGTTTAAAATAGACTACCACGTGTCAAGCTCCCTGGAGAACCATTATTGAATTTATATTCTTATTAAAGTATTGTTCAGCAGAGAGAGGGCAATCATTTCACTGAAACTCACTGACTCCAAATGGGAATTAAATGAAGTTAAAATAAATTCCATTAAATGACAATGTTTTGATACTGCTGAAGCAGTCTTGGTTGAAGAACCTGCAAATCCTAAGTTCCACAGCAAGAAAACAATGGAAGAAATCTCAGTTGGAATGAACCAGGGCCACATAAAGAACAATTGTGTACTTGGATCAGACACAAATTAATAAATCCAAATAAGATGTCAAAGTTCAAGTGAAAGAAATTTTTCCAGTCCTCTCAATGACAGACAAGGCTTTTTAGTTTGAAAAATCAGTCACTAAAGAGCTCTATGTATGTTTAAAAGCATAGAAATCATTATTCAAGGCTCAAGGGTTGTTTGGGGTGCAGGGAAAGGTTATTGACTTATGCTGATGGAAACTTTTTTGAGTTCACATTTCAGTCATAGATCATGGTCCATACATGCCAGATCCCAAATGTTCTGACATACAACAGACTTCAACAGTTTGTAATGCCGTGAGAAAAGGCGTCAGAGAATGGCATGGAAAATAAAAAAGGAGCTGGGATTGACTAAGTCATACTGATTTTGACCATCACTTTAAAAGCCTATCCGTCCCAGAAACTAACATTAAGTGTTCAGTGTAATTACAAAAGCCGTAATATAATATGTTTCACCAAAGAAAGTCTCAAAGGCGGGAATGGTAAAACTACTTCTGAAATTAGGCTACATTTATCCATTCCCTCATGAAGGTTTATTCTGAATGGATGGTCTGAGAAATTGCAGTCTGCTCCAGCCCAAATGATACTTTGAAAAGCCAGGAGCACTTTTCTCTCTATCACAGGTAATTGCTTTCCATAATGAAATATTTCTGAAGGGTCCAGATTGCACTGCAGTCATCACTTTTAAACACATATTGTAAATCAAAATGCAAATTAGTTGCAATGGGAATGCTCATAGGTCCTTTCTAGACTGGGAACTATGACTATAGGAGCCCTACTTCTGTGAAGTATTTAAATTCTAAAAGAATATGAAAGATGGTGGTATAACCAAGAAGCGCCACAACCCAATCAAAAAATAAAAGCTCACCACATAATTTTGATTGCATACTTCTACTGCTGTCTGCCATTAGCTTAAAAACCCACAGAAAACCAACCAACCAACCACCAAAAGAAACAAACAAATAACCCAACCACAAAACATATGACCCAAACACCAGAAAGCAATCCAAAACTCTACAGTCATGCCTCTATTAATATTCAGCTGACATTTCTATAGGAAACTAAAAATAACACACGTAATGCAACAATATCAACAATGTAAAACAATTCCACTTAATTGAACTGCAAAAAGAAAGGGGGTGGGGGGGAACTCCTGACTGATTCAACTGTAAAATACTTATTACGAACATTTTTAATTTTTTTTTTCAAGGAGTGAACCAATGGAAAGCAACTTCACAGAAGCACTTTAATGTATACATGCTCTAAATACCAACTCTCATCATAATTAGAGTAAATGCATTAATTCCTTTGATAGTATAAATTCAAAAGTGAAGACTCAATACCATAATTACCAAATAATAGGTTTAAAAAAAAAAAAAGAGTCAAAATTTCAACTGGAAAATGTCAAAGGACAGTAAAGACAGTTTCAAGGTACCTGTAATACAAAAAGTGATTTAAATCTTCTGCTGGATAATCATATATAACCTTCCAAACAAAAAAACAAAAGTAGTATTAAAAATTATTAATAAATTTTTCCTCTATGAAATTGGAGGGGAAGGGTAGAAAAGAAGACTATGCAATCTTTTATTTAAATTTAAAACACATACATAAATCAAGGAAATCACGGTGGGTTTGCCTCGTTCCTACTGACGAACTGCTTGTATCAGCTCCTATGATGGGATCTACATCACAAACCATGCAGACAGAGACTGAAGAAAAAGGAGCCAAGATAAATATGGATTCACAGCTAATGTGCTGCTGCAGAGTTCGCCCTGGCTTAGAAGAAATCGAAGTAATCACTATAAGAACACCAAAACGATGATGATACTAGGCCTTCTCTTGTCTGTCTATACAGTTGTACCATTTTTTAATCTACCTGGAAATGCTTCTGAAATTTGAATTAAAGTCAAATGACTCTACTCTGAAAAGTTAGGTCTAGCTTGCTCATTGAAGAATAAAAACCACAGTTTAAGGAGTCTATGCATAAGGCTCAAACTAGCAACCTTAAAACAGCAACATACCTAACTAGAATATGCAGTAAATTATATTTAATTCAGGGAAATTGCATGTACTTGACCTTTTGTCTGTTCCTTTTTTTTGTTCTTTGGCTGGGTCAGTGAGTGAAGACTCCAGGATGTCTTTCACTCTGCCTGTGGCATTTTAAAAATATAATACCACTATATTCCTCTACTGTAATATCAAGGAAACCATCACATTACCACAAACTTCTCCATTTGTACTGCTTCCAATTAAAATGTTTTTTAATTACAAAGCAAACTTAATCTAGCAACTTCATGGAGGATCTGCTTGAAACTGCTTCCTAAGGAAAAGTTTCTGCCTCAACAGCAACATTCGTCTTCCACAATATAATGATTCCACCCTACCTTCTAGGCATCACAGTACCACAATCTAAGGGCCACATGGAGGGACACACAAGCTCAACCATTAAGCAAAGAAACCTAGCACAGACTCAGAAAAAAAACAAGACACAGAAAATATTTTTATAAGCTTTTTATATGACTTTCTGCCACTGTACTAGGCCTCTTCCAGAGTAGATTTAGATCACCTTGACTCAGAGGAAGCTTTGTCAGATACTGTAATCATGAATACAGTATCTGCTTCATAGGCCTCCACTGTGCTAAGTGAGAGTATAAACTCTCATATGTACAAGAGTATAAACATCTTGAAAATATGTGCTTTATTTTGAACTCCTGGTATTCTTTGAAACACTTCTATACTCAAAATTTATGCAATTGCATCAACGTTCTAAGAATAGAGTAAAACTACAGTTATTTTGGGAGCTGCTTAGGAGGATACTTCATGTCTAAACTATTTATTTATTCCCTGAAATAGATACCAGGTGACATTATAGAATAAAACTGTTATTTTAAGATTGTCTGATTTTTTGTTTATTTGAAAAGGCTAAATATGAAGCCTCTGCAGAAAAATAAAAATGAGATAGAGAAAATAGTGAGTCATAACAGAGATGGTAATTCTCAGTGCTCTATGCTGCCATTCTGCAGAGCAGACCTGCTGTTCAGGTGTATGCTGGAACAAAGCAAACCAAACAAAATCACAACAATCTATCACCAGACTACTTCAAGTGGTGAAGACAGGATAATATGGAATTATTGTACTTCAAATATATCATACCTTAATATGCCTCATGCACAAAAGTTACAGAACTGAAACTGAAATGAAAGACAAAATAATTTGTCTTAAAATTTCCTGCCTGCCAAAATTACCCATGTGTTTAAACATAATTCTGTCAGATCTTGAATCACAGCCATCAAAATTATGTATGCATACATACTGAAAACTGAAAGGAGCCACAAATTATTTTGAATAGGCAACTGGAAAGAATATTAATTAGAGACAGAAGTTTAGATGTTTTAAGCAATAACTAAACTTACTAAAAATTCAAGAGGAGAAAACGTGGGTCACAGAGTGATTATAATTAACTCCTTATAATTCAAAGTAATCATAGATTATATTCTAAGTTTATTAATAAAAAACACCTTAAAATAGTTCAGAAAAATAGAAAAACTTCAGAAATGAGACTATGGAAAACAAACTTATTTTTATTTCAATTGTTTATCAAAGAAAGTTCCTGAACAACAGTACATTTCAGAAGACCAAATCTGCTTTTATGAAGCACTTAGAAGCAATTCTCAGTATTGCTATGAGGAAAAATAAAGGCAAAGACATCTCCTCTTTGTTGGCTACTAGCTGTGCTTCTTTTGGGGTTTTAGATAGATCTGGTAAAGGCATAAAGAAATACAGAACACTGTGGACACCATAGAAAGAAATACAATTTTCCAATGTTTATAAGCACTGGTCTGCTGATTAAGAAATTAACTATATCCTTCCTACATTATATGACAGAAATATTCATCATGTAAAATCACAAGAAGAGCAAATCAATTTTTTTCTTAATTTGCAACTTTAAACTTCATGATTGTACTTTACATATAATGCTAGACTTATTGAAAAGAGACAGATTTTTAGTGTGTTCTGAAGCACTGAAGTTCATTACTGAAGTGTTTGATCACCCCATAAATCTGAAGTTAAACTTCAACTACATTTTTTAAAGGAATGTTGCAGGATTTAGACTGAAGTAAGAGCAAACATTATAGGATCCTATTTATTTATCACCTTAATTTTTTCTTACTTTCAGGCTGAGGATAATAATAGCTGTGATCAAGCTGTAATGACTCTCACATGGTAACTAAAGTTAAAACCTGAACTGATCACATATTAAGTATCAGCATTATGAACTATCTTCTGCATTCAAAAACGATTCCCTTGTCTGAAATGAGAAATATCCATGAAGTGTTGGTCACCAGCTGTATAAGAAAACTCTGAGGTTTTTCTCATTAACATTTAAAAATTTATAGGTTTTTGCTATGAGAGCTTCCAGAGTCCTGTCCATTAAAAATGGCCATCTTTAAAAATGAGAATAAATCAAATAAAAAACACATTTTTATTTTCAAACCAAGAAAATTCATTTTGATGAGTGAGTTAATGAATAGCACTTCCTTTGTCATAGAAATGAAGCCACTCAATATGCTGCATTAAACAAACTATTCTAAAAGACCATTTAGTAACATTTAGCAGCATTTAGCCAGAAGGTAGAAATAAGTTATACAAGACTGCCCTACCCAAAAGAAGTTTAGGGCATATGTTGTTAGAGCAAATAATACAATCACTCCACTGAGATGTACCACTCACTGTGGTCAGTCTTCTCACTATTTTGATTTTTCAGTTAACAGAGAGAGATACATACCAGGTCGTCATCACTACTTCCATTCCAGGATTCCTTGAGTCAAGAAGATTACTATAAATCAAATTCTAAACTGCCATGACAGGGTAGACCTGAGATTATTCCCAGATAAGTTGCTTTAAAGGATTTACATACCCTGTCCTGAGGAAATTTTTGTAATTACAAAATCAACAGTGATGAAAAGCCCAACACATTTAATTCACAATGCTTTTAAACTAGGAAAATGACAATAAATTATAAAAAAAATCACTATTCCTTTTACATCTTGTAGGTTAAATCAGACTTGAACAATATGGAAAAGGCTCATATCCAAAGTTTATCTCAACAATATTCATTCTTGTGAGCAATAAATCTCATAACAACACCTTTCAAACACCTTAATTCAGCAACATTCATTACTATTTTTTTGTGACAAGATGGAAACCTACCTTCTTTGTTCTTCTCCATGCTCACCCGAAGGGACTGTCAAACATTCATCCATGTGACCATGCAATAACCTCAGAACATCCCCTCCTATCAGGTATCCTTGAATAAAGGGAGAAAATCAAGTTCATCTCTCTAAATACAGCAACATGTAAAACTGTGGTTCAGACTGTAACAAACACTATCAGGTTGATATCAAGTTATTTTCTGTTTGACATTTTATACTGTTTTAAAAGGAGTCTGAAGAAGAGGAAGATATCTCATTCCCTGGGGAGCCAGTTGAACATTGCCAAGTGAGAAAAGCTCCAAGTTAGTAACTAGGGAAGGATGGATCAGGATAAAGAGAAGCCACAAGCAGGGGATCCCACGTAGTAACCACAACTCAGAAAAAGACTGAGCCAACCAAAACAAGAAACTAAATACTCCTCTCCCAGATTACAACAGAAAAAGTGGGAAAATCTTCCATCTTACCTAGTCACTTTACATTTCATTTTATTTAAGATAAGAATTCCAGTTAACATACAAAAACAAAGACTGATTTAGTTAGTTCATTATTTTTAAAGCACTTTTTGGAGTATTTGTCAGTTCTCTGTGAGAAAAATTTCTGAGAAGATCCATTCCAAGCTCTACTTGACATAAAACTCAAAACCAATAATCACGATTTATTTGGACTCCAAAGAGAAACTCCTATATTGCAAATACCTCCACTACATGTGCAGGTTCACAGCCAAACACTTGGCTTTACAGTGTGCAGATGTGTGTGCGTGCTCACAAACTGAGCCACAGACTATACACACAGCATCACAATATTTGAAGGTGCAGGACTTATCAGCCGGAAGCTGAAAATAAGGCCATAATTCAAATAGTAAAGATGTTAATTTAACAAAATAGATCTTTTTTCATCAGTCTTTTTGCATTAGAGATGTGAAATTAAAAAGAAATAGAATTTTATGTTATCCTACAAATACTGTATTATAATCAGCAACAAGAATACTAAAACTTAGTAGGTTTTAAGCAAAATTCAATGGTATTTTGTCAGTCTGACAAGCTAGATGTAGACATTTCTTTGTTTCCTAAACTTGCCTTCCCTTCTTGCTGAAAACAATTAATAAGAAATTCCACATTTGAGTGGGATGCTGTAACATAAATGCTTGCCTTTAGTGTTATAGCAAGATTTTTAAAAACTTATACCTGGAATTATATTTTGAAGCAATGTCTATACTAATAAGTAATGCTGTGAAGTAAGACAAATCTGTACAGGGAAATGGTGCTGAAGACCCTTCAGTCACACCTTTCACGAATTTATTTGGAAACTACATGAAATATTTTTCCTGAATATATCAGGTAATATTTCAGGATTTATTTTTAAAACCTTTGAGATCAGTATAAAATTGGAATTTATGCGGCAAATTTTAGCATTGATTTTGACACAGCAGGGTATGCCCTGTTAACTGCTGTTACATACATGACTTTTAACATGGACCTGGGTCAATATAATTCTATAACTTAGATTTTGTTGTTAAAGTGACCCCCATCTACTACATTGGACAGAATTAGCAGAATTGCTTGATTTTACTCTGAAGCTCGCTTTTGACTTAAACAATACGTTGACTTCTACACAAACCAATTTTAGAGAAATGTATGTAAAAGAATTATTTTCTTTGAACTATCTCTAATATCCTAGTTCATCTTACAGACTAATTATCCATTATTTTCACTTCATTTAACTGATTAGTTTGATTTATTCATCTATTTTTAATGGGAATTTTTTATTAAGAGAGGGTATTATAGTGCAGTCATTCCTATACATTAATATTTTACTTATGAATATGACAAAGCATTTTACAGATACCAACAAAAATGAGTTTATTTCCTTCTTCTTCCTTTTGGGGGTAATTTTCTGTGGTTTTGCTACTGTTTTACTGAGGACATAGAGATAAGACCTTACACAATATGAGATTCACTCTTCCTTCACGACAGGACTACCTTGATTACAAGAACAGTAATTCTTGCTTTTTCAAGAAAAAGCCTTTGCTCTAATCCTTTCTGACACTAACCAGCTGAACTTCTCTAGAAAACATGTTTAGCTTAACAAAGATAACGTCTGTATCTGAGGAAAGGGAAAATAGAATAGTATAGCAACAAAGAGCAGGCACATACACAGATAAATGCGCAGCTGCAAAAACCGTATATTACATCATTTTCACATTATTCACTGGGAGTACGAGTACACAATATGACACTATGTCATTGTGGATTTCTGCTTCTCAAAGAGACAGGCAGGTCACAGTAGTGAGTTGCACCAGGCAGAGATGTGGCATAGCACAAATCTGGGTCTCAGCACATAAACCATGCTGGGATTATTAGCAAGAATGACACACCAGTGCTGCCAGAAGTGGGAGGACAAGGAGAAATGGAATCAATAGAAGGAGTAAAAGGAAAAGATTTCTTCTTATTAACAGGAAAGGTTTCCTCCATAGTTTAGGACACTACCAAGTAATGCAGTAGCATTTTTTAATAATGGTTTGTACTACAAACCTGGTTAGAGAATCTGTGTGTCCAGAGTTATTCTCATATGAAAAAGCACAATGACTACATAAAAAAGAGATGTTGGCAATGCTCTCCCTAAAATCTGAATTAGCAAAGTTGCAAGAACATTCCATGACTAAGTTTTAAAATATGCCAGATAAAAAGAATTGATGTGTAATTTCAGTGTATTATCTCTTTAAAAAATAGTACCCAAAAAATCACACAAAATGAAGCAACCTGCAGCTTTAACCTTCTTTAGATTCTATTACAATACCCACTCAAAAAAGTCAGTCTGCAGGAAAGTAGAAAACATTAGGCTTTACATTGTGACAGACTTTTCAGAAAAATGCTGTTCTTCTCCATGAAACCAGTATGGCATAAATTCAGGATCCTTGTTCTTTCAATGTTAGAAATTACATTAAAACTCCTTCCTAATTCCTAAATAAAATAAATAGTTCTTGAAAGCTGAACTCTTTCTGTCTTTAATCTCCTCCTGTTTTTCTTTCTAAGCATATGTTACCCATAAAACCATTTCCCATTTTAGGGAAAGTTTTAGGATTTCGCATCGTGCTTCCAAGCCTCTTGCCCATTTTTTACTCAGTCTCAGAAACATGTAACCATGACTGCATACATCAAGATAATTTGCAACAATATTTTAAACCAGGACCAAAAGCCATTTCCAAAAACATATTACAAATGTTATCATATCTTCAGTAAAATGAGATTTGAATGAGCTGTTCAGTATTCAGCAAAAATACGTAAAAAACTATCAGTGTTACTTTCAGTATAACCTTCCCTCTGTTTTCAGAACAGTTGAATATTTATTGTATTCAGTGTTTACATATGAGAAAACCACTCTCACACTTGGCATAATAATTTGATTTTTTAACTTTTTCATTTGCTATCATCTTTCAATAATTAAAATTGAGTCAATCTTACCTTGGGCAACTTCACTTCCTGAACTGATTGGTGCCACACTCCAGAGCGTCTGCTGGAAGGCTGCATCAACATGTAAGCTACCATTGCCATAAGAGAGATGCTAGAACCAGGAGAGAGGGAGGCTTTTATTTGAGGTTAATTGAAAATCTCATTACAGTATGCAAGAATAGTACCAAACATTCTCTTGTTTCTTTCAAACATTAATTGTTCCCATTGACTGTATAAGCACACACAAAGTTCGACCTGGGTACTCCTCAAGGGACACTGAAATAAAGCTAGAATAGTAAAGCATATTTCCCTCAAAAAACCATATAGGAACAGCACAGAACAGAGTCAGCTGCTTGGCCTCTTAGACTTAGTGAACACTCTGAAGAACTAATGGATAAATGCTGTAAGATTTCTTACACTTGTGTTCCTCCTTCTACATACAATGAGAATTTCCATGAAGTTTAGATATTGTGATATCATCCTAATCTGTATTTCCAGTGTAACTCACCACTTGAATATTACTTGCAGGCCACTGGCTTCCTAAATCTCCCACTAGGTCAAAGAAGTTACATAAACAAACTACTGACTTTATAAGTGACTAAAGACAGTTCACAAAATATATTCTTGAACAAAGTTCTCAAAATCTTCCCTCAAAAGGCTCCCTTCCTACCTGTGCATTCAATGGATGCTCTTTGGCTGTG
The DNA here is from genome assembly GCA_034336665.1 of Luscinia megarhynchos. Classification (NCBI taxonomy): domain Eukaryota; kingdom Metazoa; phylum Chordata; class Aves; order Passeriformes; family Muscicapidae; genus Luscinia; species Luscinia megarhynchos. The sequence goes on from CM067565.1 coordinate 67,700,931, forward strand.
TTACTCCCTACCTTCTGCCAGCGTTGCAGATCTTTGCCGTAAATGCAACAAGTGCTGTGTTTTCTCACAATTCTGTGTGTATGAGTTCCTGTTAGTTCAGTGACATTGTCTCAAATTCTTATCTCAAAGCATCTTGTAATGCATCCATACAAAATCTTTTGTTCCTCCCACACCATCAGCCACTTCCACGGATAGATTGCCAATACCAAACATAATCCTATAGAAGACTATAGAACCAAGCATTCTGTGAATAAACAGCTGTTTTGAAGCATGCTGTTTATCTTACCAGGTATTAATTTTTCAAGTGGAGTAATATTTAGATGCTTTTATGAGAATTTTATTTTATACTACTGGAAAGTAACTGTGCTTATAGAGTAGTATAGGTCTCTGTTTCCATATGTTGGGACCAACATTAACAAATTCTGGGTAAATTAATTAATGACACAAAAGACAAAAATGCCAGTGTAAGTCAGAAGAGAGTAGATTCTCATAACATGTGCAGTGTTCTGTCTTCCTGACTGCACATGTTCTAGCTCTACAGAAGTAAAAGAAATAGCACATCAGCTCATTTATAAGGCTCCCATAACAGCTAATGACCTACAAAGTAAGAGCTCTCACAAAAGCCATGTTTATACTGCACTAGTGCCACTCAGCACATCATGGAGAACATTAATGAAGTTTTTAGCTTTTATTCTGCACTTACTGCAGTTATATAACTTTGTCAATGGCAAACCATGATGGGAGATTAGAATCTGCAGTACAGCTCCAGCTCTGTTTTTGTCCTGTGGACCTAAATTTTGATAGAGTTCCTCTGAGATCACCACATAGACCCAGTTAGTGACAACAAGGATTCAACCAAAGCAGGAATATTACTTTTCAAGGAAAACACATCATTCAGGATAGACAAAAGAGGAGGAGGAAAGCTCTGTCATCTAGATCTGCCATCAACGGAACACTTCTAACTGTGTTTTGTACATGTTAATTAATTAATTTTCATGCACAGTAGTATCTATTGAATTAGTGTTACATTTTTATAGACAGGACACTGAACAAAAATACAGGGCTGACATCTTTCTTCAGAGTACTTGTAATTTTATTCATTCACTGGATTCCAGTTGCAGCTCCGACTCTAATCCAGATGTCTCAAGGTGAGTCACCAGGGAATTAGAACTTTAAAAAATATAGTATACAACACATGACTTCCAAAGCAGGGTATATTCTGCAATTCCCTTCTCTTCCTTACTTTCCTAAATTCCTCACAGCATCCTTAAATTTACAGTTGACAGCAGGGTCCTACTATTTACAGTTCTATCAACTATGATGTTCGCTCCCTGGAACTATTCATAGAAAATGGTAAAAGGAAGCTTGGACCATGTAGAGAAAATTCCCTGTTAAGGGATATCCAAGAACTCAATTATGTCAAATGTATAGAAAAAACTCCCAAAATACTAGAGATGCCAGTATTTATCCTGGCATTGCCTACATTTTTAGTGCTATACTTGAACAATCTCAATGATGTTTTAAAGCAATCTGCTCTCTGTCTGTAACTTACTGGAGTTTATGTCCTTGGTTTTGTACTTTCAGCACAATAAAGCTATCATAACACAATGTCCAGGACCTGGACATGACACTCACACTGGTGCTGAGTCTCCATACGTGCTCCACACATATTTGCTACCTGGCATGTCAGTGCACCTGGCAGAAGTGGAAGGTTGCCATTATTGATGAGGACCATAAGTATAGCACATCTTTGGGGTATGTAGTAACACTTGAAAAGCAGAAATCCTGCTGTCTATCCTAATCTTCATATGGGTTTCCCCACTACGAGCAGGTTGTCTCAACCAAATTATGTATTTTCTTCACCAGTCCAGATTCAAGCAAAGAGTTAGATTTGTCTTCCCTACTAATAGACTGGTAATCTTCTAAACCAGCATTTAACCTGCAATGGGGTTTTTATCACTTTTTAGATTGAAATCATGGTATTTTATGAATATGGGTTAGCACTACAGTCCACAGGCAGTTTATATTAAGGATGAACTCCAAGACTTATCTCTGAGAATTCCTCATCTCTGCAGGTTTCCCAGCTGAACTTAATGACATATTGTAAACTCTATACTGCTCTGCAGCAAACAAATATAATCATAACTGTCCCTAGGTCTTCAAAAAGAACACAGTGTATTTAAGCTCACTGAAGAGCTTGGGAATCAGAAGGTAATTTCCACAAGAACCCTTTAGCAGTGATTGCTGCAGCATAGCTGCATTTACAAGAGCTCTGAATAACCAGAGCTTTTAAATTTTACAGTCTGCATGGAAGTTTCTCTCATGCTTGAAAAGTCAAAAATATAAAGAAAGGAAAATTTTTGCTTCAGGCTTCTTCTTGGCTAAGGTGTGCCAATATTGACAGTTTACCTAGCAATATCCATTTTTATTAGCAGTTTGATAACTCTGCCTTCAATCTCAGGCCATTTGAAATAGCAAGAATAGCTAACAGAAAAAAACAAACACTATTTACTGGTAGATTTTGAAAACTATGTATAAAGTATTTTACTTCACAGAATGCTTAAGTACTGTACAACCACAGCATCAACCACACTCCTTCAGATTTCTTAGTACCAGCTGGTGCAGAGATAAATGGAAGCTATTTCCTTTCCTGCGCACAGAGACTCTGACAGCCCTTGATTCCTGACTCAAAATTACTACGTTGATCTCGAAAGAAAAGCCGTTTCAAACAATTTGGGCACCTATCCTCAATTTACCCAAGAATCTCTGAGATGTCCCAAGTCATGAACAGACACCAATTCCACAACAGAGATACAAAAATGTACTTGTATCTATAACTAAAGAAAGCAAAAAAAAATTTACAAAGAAAAACTATAGTTCTTTTCATTTCTTTTTCCTTTTTTTTTTTATTAGAGAATTGAAAAAACATTCTGCATCAAAACCCTGATGAATTAGCAAACTTCAGTAAAAATTCAAAGGTTAAACTAAATATGCAGTCTCTAGGAACAAAACCACTTGTTAACTTCTGACTTAGGACTTGTCATTTCTATTAAAATTCATTACCTGAGTAATTTAAAAATTATTCTTTTACAGAGAATTATATTGAAACAGTCAAAACAAATATAAATATTCATTCACAAGAAAGGGAGATATTGGACAGAACTAAAAGTAATGACTGCATTTGTGTGACATTTTTATAGAACTAGAGGGTTTGTTTGTTTCTTAGTGGCAATATATTTATATTCACTGAAACATCTATGAATGCTTTGAAAAAGTTTGAATAAAAATAGGAAAACTGACACTGCTAAAAAAATCTAAAAAAATCCTGGTTTCTTTACATTTCTCCAGAGTGCTTAAACAGTTGACCTGCAAACCCAAAAGCAAAGGGAATTTTTTCATTGAAAAAGACAGAAGATTGCAGCAATGTCCTAAGTGATTTAAAATTGGCCATCAGTAAAGGGAGAGTAGAAGATAAAACCCACAGATACTCAGCAATTTACCATTGCAATGAAAACCATCTACTCTGCTAGTGCATAGCTGAGCATGGGTAATTGCAGATGCGTGGCAGGGAAGGTATAAAGGATCCATGGAGAATAGAAGGAGATATTCCCCCTCTTCATAATAGATTTCTTTCTGCACTGTACCATGAAAAGCCTGAAACACATCAGCTACTAGGTTTCCAAACGACAATCATTTTGCATGATTAGTCACAAGAGCTTTCATTAACAAAGTATTAATTTTACAGAGGCAAGCACCAAAAGTTAGGAAATGTCAAACTAAGTACCCTCTGGAAAAAGAATGGCTTCCAGTGAACACATCACACTATAGCCTTCAAAGGCATGATACTATTTTTTGCACATGTGCTGCCTCATTGTATATACAGGATAATGGAGCTCACTTTGTCAACAGCTGCTCAGTGCTTTATTTTCCCCTCAATCTTCAGTCTGCAGCCTCATGCTTTATTCAATATAATCAATTCTTCAAAGCTTTGAAAAGAGAATTATTAATTTCCTCATGGGCTTTTTTCTTGCACCAATTACAGTATTTCGGAAATAAAGATTTAATTTTCTCAAAACCCCACAGAAGTAGTATTATAGCAAATTTTCCATTGGGGAAGGGAGGTACAGAGATTAAACTAAGAAATTTTCATTAATCTAAAATGCCCATGTTGAAGTGACTGCATAATATGTAGTTTATTGGTCAAGCCACATCTTACATGCACCTCAGCTGCAGGTATCAAGACTGAGCAACTCTGAAGTTTCAAGCCCTAATAAAAGGAGGAGATGCAAGAGATACAACTCCAGTAAGGAATATTCCCAGTAAGGGATGGGTTGTGACCTCTTAAAAGGCAAGGCTAGTAAACAAGATCATATACTCAGCAAATTCCAAGCAGAGTCTGGCACAGAATCTAATTCTCCAGGAAAATAATTGCACCAATCCTCCAAATGCAATTCCCAGCCTGAAATTTCATCTTCCAAGTTGCTTCACACCACAGCTTCCCTGCTACACAGCCCTGCCACATCCACTGAACTTTTATCATCACTGAAATAGCATTCCATAAAAAGCCAGTCTGACTGAATACTTAGGAGATTTCATAAAAATATACCAGTACCATAATTTTTGCATTTTGAAATGCCAGCGATTGTTTTGAATTAAAAAACCAAAAGTGTTATCATTTATATGTAATTTTCCTAAATTAGAAAAAAAAAAAGGTAAAAATTGCATGACAGTTCTCTACCTGTGGTTCATGTGTTTCATTTTTTAGACATCTCCTTTTCATATGATTATAAAAATCATGACAGGCATTGGCTGTCAGCGTACCACATGTGCCTTAATACCATGGGTTTCCTGGATAATTGCTGGTCATAGTCATCATCTAGCCTAATTGCTCCAGGCTCTACCACTCTCTTTTCCTTTCCAAACCTCTACCCCAGTCTCACTAGAAATTCTTCCCTGTGAGGGTGGTGAAGCACTGATGCAGAGAGACTGGGGCTGCCCCATCCTGGAAGTGTTCAAGGCCAGGGTGAATTGGGCATTGAACAATCTGCTCTAGTGGAAGGTGAACCTGCCCATGGCAGGGAGGTTGGAACCAGATGATCTTACAGGCTCTTTCCAACCCAAACACAGAATCTATGATCCCATGTCTCTCATCTAGCCAAACCAGCTTACAGCCCACATTATCACCCAGAATCAGCACCTCCTCCTGCTTCAAAAGGTTCTCCTTAGACCTATAAGGCCTAGGCAGGGTCTTTTAGATTTTTTTCTTGCTCAACCTCTTCCTCACCACATCAGCCAGCATTAGACTTTTTCCAGAATCTCACAACTCCTAACCCTTGACCACTTTTATTCATTTCTTGGCCTCTTTCTGGATCTTTGTCCAGCAGTTTGGTTCTCCCCAGAAAACTCCCTCCTCTACAGATCCCTCTTGCCATCCTTCACTTCCAGTCTCACTCCACTGATTCTTCTCTCAGTTCTCCCTGCCAAAACCACGCAGTTTTTCTGTCCTAAATTTTGAACACAACTTGAACCAGCAGGTGCCTACTCTTCCCCTGTCACCAGCTTCTTGTTCCAGACAATTTGTTAGCCCCTGCCTGCCTTCAGTTGACAATCTTTTCAGCCACTCATCAAGTCCCACTCAGTTTCCCTCCTTCCCAATTCAGTCCTCCTCCTGTCACTGATACATCACCTGCCTTTTGTTCCTTCTACTTTGTCACAGCTTCTTCCTCCACCTATTTTAAATGTCAGGAGATCACCAGCAGCACAAACAGCACTGAGTTCTCAGCTGTCAATACAGTGCCTGGCTTCATTCCTGCCTTGAGCAATCCATTTCAAGGAATATCTGCTCCCACCAGGGTTGGCATGTATTTAATTATTCACTGTAGAGGGAGGTTTAACAGTTCATTAACACACAGGAGGTGCTAGCTTATGTAAAATAGACCAAGTCATCAGACTTTTACCTACTTACAGAAAATTTAAACACTCTTCCCTGGTCATGATAAAGCTCCATTGTTTCAGGAGAATGTTTCTTTACCAAGTTGAACCAGGGAGAGGCTTGCTGCCATTTTGTTCATTTTCTTGTTTGGTTTTTTTTGTGTGTGTTTTTTTTTGTTTGTTTGTTTGGGAGGGGGATTTTTGGGATTTTTTTGTTTGGTTGGTTCGGTTTTTGGGGGGCTTTTTATAAGTCACCAGGAAGTACACAAGAAAATAACATCAATTTTATAATTTATGTGGCTTTTTTACCCCGTTTTTGAGCTTAATAACATCTGATCTCTTCTGGATGAAATAAAAAAATTCTCACATGGATCAAAAAAAAACCCCACAAAAAAAAACCAAACCAAAAAAAAACCCCACAAACAAAAAGAAAAGTTAAAAAAACCCCAGAAATAGGTGCTACTAATTCTAGTAAGTGATCTTTTACATAACAAGCACTTGATTATAAGCACTTGGAAGAAGGACTCCATAAGGCAGAGCAGCTTGACAACCTTAATTATTGGAAAGTCCTACCAGCCTCCACAATAACATTTCAAATCACTGTACAAAGACTCCATGGGAACTGCATTATGATCAGTGTAACAGAGCAGCTCAACACTACCTTGGTTCCACTAATTTCAGGTTTACTTATGCAGATTAAAATTATTTTTACAAAAACCTTTTTTATAATTATTCAACAAAGAGAAACAATGGGGTTATGAATTACACAGGAGAAAGTAAAGTCGAATACTGAGTTTCATACTTTTAGAAAGAATGCAAAAGAGGAGAATAATTTTTTTTACGTTATAAAAATAATGTTCACACACTCCTGTGCACCAAGAGGTGGTACAGATATTCTGGAGCTGTTCCAAGTATATGATAAAAAGAGAAAACTAGAAGCAGCAAATAAACAATGTATTTGATGCAAAAGGATACAGAGCCAGTACCTTCACAATCCTGAGGAAACTGTCCCCCTTTCCAGGAGTAATGATGTATATATAAGCTGCACCTCTAAAATAGTTCAATCTAATTTCGATGATAATATTTTTGAATAAGGATTCTGCCATCAGTTCCCAAATAATTTCTAGTTAGTTTTCAGAAGAAAAAAAAATTAAAAAAAAAGATAGTAGTTTCAATCAAAAAACTGTCAAGGCTTGTACACAGGTCTGCATACTGCAGCTGCAGATCAGTTTTGCAGGCACAGAGACAATAACTCAGTGACTCTATATAAACCACAGGGCTCAAAAAAAGAGAAAGCCCAGAGGTCCAAAGGCTCTGCAGCACAAAAAAGAATGCAAAGGTGAGCAGGGGAGTGCCACAACATGTCTCCCTATACAACTTTTTGCCATGCAACACAGCTACCCTCATGGGATTTTAATCCTCTGACTAGGGTTAGGGTTCAGAAAACTACAAAGCACAGAGATCCCATGACCCAGCAGTGCAAAAAGGAATACCAAGGGGAGCACAGGAGTGCAACATCATGACTTCCTAAACAACATTTTGCTTGGAACCTCTGCTACCCCCATTAAACTTTTAACCTTCTGTCTAGGATTAGGGTTACACCTAGGGTTAGATAGGGTTCAGAAAAACAGAATGCCGAGAGGTCCAAAGGCATATCATGGCTTACTCCACAACTTTTTGCTTGGCACCACAGCTACTCTTTAACGGCAACTTTTAATGCTCTGACTAGTCTTAGGGTTACACCTAGGTTTAGGGTTCAGAAAACAACAATACACAGAGGTCCAATTACTCTGCAGGAAAAAAAAAGGAATACCAAAGGGAGCACAGGTGTGTGAAAACATGACTCCCACTACAAGTTTTTATCCTGCACTGCAGCTACCCCTGTGCGATTTTAATGCTCTGACTAGGGTTAGGGTTACACCTAGCACTAGGGCTCAGAAAAGCACAAAGCACAGAGATCCCATGACTCAGCAGCTTTAAAAGGCATGCCAAGAGGAACACAGGACTGACACGACATGGCTCCCTCCACACCTTTCTTCTTGGCATCTGCTTCAACCCCATTCTGCTTAAAGTGCTCTGCCTTGGTTAGGGTTACAGTTATACCTAGGATGTGTGTGTATATATATACACACAACTGCTGTATTATTCCAAAATCTGTGTCTTGGAGATTCAAAGCAGTGGAGGTTTCCCTGTTGCCTGATTCCTTAGCCAGAATAAAACTGACTTTATGGATAAAAATTTTCAGTTTTTTCTTCCTTTATGTATTATATATTTCAACTTCATGTCTAAGGATTTTTTCTTGAATTATGTTTTAAAGCCTTTTAGAAACTTCATGAATTTATAAGAAATTGCAATTAACTGAACTCCTAAATTATTGAAAATTAGCAATACAGAAAGCAATCAGGATATTAGCAGTCTACAGGAGGCATAGGCAAATCTCAGTGCTGAGTAAGTACTACTATTTACAAGTTGGGAAAACATGCTGGAAATATTTCATCTCTTCTTTATCAGGCTGTACTGCCTCAAGAAAGGAAACAGCAACTCTGGCTTGAACTTAAATGCTGGCCATATTTATAGCAGAACATCTTTCTGCTCTATGCTAACAGGGTTCAGCAGAGCCAAGTTCCCTCTCTGAAATATTTGGCAATAGCACAGCTCAAACATTATATAATGCCACAAGCACTTATGTAAGTGCTTTTCCTCAGAAATGCTTCACGGGATAATAAGGATCCAAAATCCCATTGTCCAGGTAGATAATGAGAATCAGAGCAAGTGAATGACTTGCCCTGGGACATTATTGTGAGTCAAAAGTCAAAATCCACCTCTCAGGACCTTTATCTTAAAATTTTAACACTGATCTTCCTATCATTTTAGTACTTGTTCAAAGTAAGTAAAAACATAACTCTTTGGGGAAAAAATAGAGCCAGTTGTACCAAAATACTTTATTTTGTGGAATGAGGAGAAGGGGCGCTACATCAAAGTCCTAATATTTTCCAATACTTAAGAGTGCTGCCACCCAAATGAAGTCTAAACAAAAATCTGCTGATTTCACTGAGATCATAAAGTGTCAATGTTAAATTAATTAAGCTAAAGCTGGACGATTGGAAGACCAACTTAAGAAGCTGGCATAGTTCTTCTCTCCTCTTGCATAATACAAATTCAACTAAGACCTGACTACATTCTGAAAAAGTCATGCCCTATGAATGAACTCTAGTCATCTGTTATTTTTACATGCACATCTTTGCCCCAGGATGGTTAGCCTATTTTTCTTCATTCAGAAAGAATCAGCAAATTGCTTGAAAACATAGAGCAATACTGCAATATACCAAGGTGACATCCCAGTCTGACTCTTAACAGAATATTTACAGAGGAAAATTTATTTTCTCCATCAAATGCTCTAAGATTTTAAGTGTAGAGTATACAACATACATAAACCCAACCCTCAGCACCCTGATGAACATTACTTTCTGTCAAGAAATCCATATGAGGAGTTCCACTCCCTTAGAAAAAGTATTCCTCAACTAGATTTAATAGAGCTTATTTGGTCTCATTATCAGAGCAGATTCACAAAAATAACTTCATGTCTCCACAGTCCTAACTTTTGTAAAAGGCATTAGTTGCCACATTCTTTTAAGAGTTGTACAAAATAGCAGCTGTAACATGACACTGCACTCAACATGTAAACAATGAACCGTAAATATTTAAAACTTATATCCTTTGAAGTTTTTTTGTAAGCATCCAAATGGATTAGGACAAACAGTTTAAGACAGGGACAGCTTTCATGAAAAATATCCACTTATTGGTAACTCATTGATTATTCTTTATCAACTCTTTCAGTTTTCATAAAAGCTTCATTGCTTTATTGACAGTGCTAATATAATTACTGAATAGGTAGCAAAACCAAAAAAAATTTTATGATTGTGAAGCTACATAGTTTACCAGCTCTAGTCATGAAAAACATCTGCTCATAAAAATGTGAGTGCATGTTAGAGCAAAATTAATTGGCTGAATACTTGTTCCATCTTACTGTCAAACCAGAGCTATACAACTGGAATAGGCTTAATAACTATTCATCACAATCTAGCTCTAAAACAATTTAAGACTGCAGTACAGTGTTATTTCTCTCTGCAATGAAAATATTATTTATTTTTACTATATTGATATTTTGCATGGAACACACAGTACATGCACTAATACCACATCTTAAGGAAAATCAGTCTTTGCAGACAGAATTTTGCCTCTTGCTGTATAAAAGTACATGTGACAGCCTTGAGAATCAACAGCTCAGGCACAAACTCTAAATAATAGGCTGAGCTGATTGTTACTAATTAGAGGCCAGGACGTGCCTACACAGATACACAATCTGTACCAAAATTCAACTTCAGCAACTCAACTCAGCAGTTCAAAGAAATCCAATGTTTTTAAATAAAACCTTTCCATTAATTAGATTTCTCATAAATTCAGTCAACAAGTTGTTTTTTCACTATGTGTAGATACAATTCTTATAAAAGTAATTATTTAAAATAATTTTAAAATGCAAAGATGATCAGAAATTTTTCAGAATATCTAATTACAAAACTCATTAAGTGAGCTATTGAGCTTCTAATTAGAAGTTGCAGTTATATTCTAACAATTATAAAAACTCATTTTCCTATGTGTTTCAAATAGAAGGGAGGATATTTTCAATTTTATAATTGACGTCTTATTAAACTGTTCACTTTTTTCTTAAATACTTTAAAAAACAGGGAAAAAAGACTCATAAAAATAAAAAGCGAGTAATAGAGAATAAAGTTTAATGATGTATGCACATCTCATAGAATCATAGAATATTCAGAACTGGAAGGGGCCCACAAGGATCATTGAGTCCAACCTCCTGCCCTGCACAGCACCTTCCCAAGAATTACACGCTGTGCCCAAGAGTATTGTCCAAACTCTGTCAGGCTTGGTGCTGTGACCATTTCTCTGGGGACCTGTTCCAGTGTCCAACCACCCTCTGGACAAAGAATTGTTTTCTAACATCCAGCCTAAACCTCCCCTGACTCAGCTTCAGGCCATTCCCTTGGGTCCTGTCACTGTCACCACAGAGCAGAGATCAGTGCCTGCACCCTCTCACAAGTAAGTTGCTACTGCAGTGAGGTCTCCCCACCGTTTCCTCCAGGCTGAACAGATCAAGTGACCTCAGCTGCTCCTCAAATGCCTTCCCCTCAAGGCCCTTCACCATCTTCAATGCCCTGCAAGATCTGAGAAAGATTTTTGAAAAACTCATAACGCTTCCTCTTTAAAGAATTGTTTTTTAGAATTCATGGGCCAAATCACTGGGGCTGATTTTTCAGAATATTCCAGCAAAATTATTTTCTTATTTTCTTTCGGCCATAAAGAGTAGTTCAGTGTTTGAAACATCAAGAACAAAAAAGGAAATTCGTCTTAAAGTGTTGACCTCCTTCATTACAGAGAATATGAGAGATCCTTTCATGAAGAAGAAAGTTGTGTAAACCAGTGATAAGAAGCAGTTAGCACAAGAATCTGTAAAATATTTCAATTATATTAAATCACTGAGTATTTTAACTATATTTAATTGTGATGTGTCAGTAGCTCTATATATTACACTGTACATCATCTCAATAAAATATGGACCTTTTAAGCCCACAGTTTACTGTAAAATTTTCATTGACTTTTTTTTCTGTAGAAGAACCATTGTACAGATAATTTTCTGCAACTTACCAAATATCTTTCTGAAGAGACACTGACTAAAATCAGGTCATCTCCAACACGCACTTTTTCTCCTTCTGATCGTTGTTTGGAAGCAGGATGTATGGTCCACCAGCAAGCCTCACCTAATATCAATATTGAGTAACAGCAAAGAATGAAACAAGAAATAAAAGACTCAATGTTACTGATGTTACTATCACGCTTGTTTCAGTCTCAAAAGTTCTGATCCAGTTTTTACTGGGCTAAACCAAGTGTCCATGTGTTTTCCATAACTAGTATCATTCCTGCATCGTCTTGTCAGAAACTCAGCTCTAAATAATACACATAAGCAAAAGACTAAGGTCTCTGGAATAGTGATTCCAGAATTGAATAAAATGATGGTTCTCTGTATTCTCTAGGCAAACTGGTCCAGGCTGCTTTTGCTAAAGCTATTCCCTGTCACCCTTATTACAAATTTTGGAAAAGACAGTGAAGAATATTCTGCTGAGAATTTGGACAAATAAATGGAGCAACCCATAACTAAGGGCAATGAAAACAAGCATTTACATACCACTCAAAAGAATATTTGAAAGATCACATAAATCCAAATTCAAATATGTTCTTCCACTTTTACTGACTGTTAGTGCCTCTAATCCCTCAGCACATCTGTAAGTATTAAAATCACAAATTCTGCTTCCATGATAAATCTTGCTTCCAGATGGGCCTCTTTAACTAAAACCATGTTATTCAGAAAAGAACTCTGATCTAAAGCAAAGCTTTACACAACAAGCAAACTTAATCTAACAAAGCAATTCTTAGACTTTTTTTTTAGGCTGACAGTATTCTTCATTATATAGTCTTTTAAACTAGTCAATACCTGTTGTGTCCTCTTGCAATCCTACATCAAATGCCAGCTTATCCATTGACGATCGAGATGTAGAGAGACAGCATAGGTACTACCAAAAGAAAAAAAACAAATACTGCTTGTTCTGCTCACTTCTAATAATATAAAAAGCCATTAACCTACTAACACAGGATTAAATATTTTAGGTTGTCCCGATTAGTTCTTACCAAGAACATGTATGCCTGATAAGCTGAAATGCACTCAGGGAGCCTTGACAAAAATACATGATCTAAAATAAGCTCTCAGTCTACACAGGTTATCTCTCTACTGAGACAGAAATACTAAGGAGCTATTTGCATCAGATTTCATCACCATGAAGCATCACTTGTAGGTAAGGCATTCAGAACCTGGATAATTCATCAGGGAATTTCCAACTAACACTTCTGTCTAAAATGAGACAGAAAATATAAGAAGGAATCTCCTTTCCCACCCAGTCTCTAATGTACGGTCAGGTTGACAGCAAGGTACTAGCTGCAGATTCAGTCACAGTTTAAGCAATATGGAAAATCCAAGGGGAAATAAATGAAAATTCACCAACTCAGACTGGCAAATAGAGAATTCAGCACTAGTGGAGACAGACTTAGTTTTGGCACTTACCCAGATACAACCAGCTTGGTTTTGTATTTCCCACCCTTGACAAAGGTTTCTAGGAACCACAGTAAAATGCTTCTGACCTGAGTAATTCTCCAGATATCAGTAAATGGCAATATTCCAGGCACTTCCAAACATAACTTTCATACAAAAAACCAAATTACTGGTGGTCCCAACTCACATGTTACTCATGTTACATGTTACTCATGGTTACATACCATGCCGCTGTAGGAATGGCGCAGCAAGATTGCATGCCCGTAGAGCAGCGTTCGATGTCCACCGCCTTGAGCAGACTGAAAGGTAAAGAGAAATTATATACTGGTACGTTTTAATAAAATGGAGCCTTTTGGTAAAGAAAGAAAGAATGGAAGATGAGAGAGCACTGTGTACTTTGAGCCACCACTTATTTGGTATAAAATGTCTTCTAGATTTTTGACTCCTTCTTCCTCATGCTGAATGTAGGTAGCCTCTAAGCACAGCTTAGATGTGTGTCACGCTGCCCTCTACAAACTTACCTATTGTTAAATGTCTTCATATCCACCCATTTTCTCTACAAATTATATCCTTTTCTAGATGATAATAGATGATATGCAGAGGGAGATTTTTGAATATTCTCCCTATTTTACCAGAGAGTAATGTTGTCTTCAACTACATTGAAGACCATCGACCTGCAAATCGCTTTGCCCCACACTGCTTTAGTACTATCAGACAGAATTCTTTACAGCTAGAACAGGTAAATGTTCAAAGACATCCAAGCTAACTCAACAGTATTTGGGGATTCTGAAAACTCAGAAATCATGCAAAGAAATCAAGTAATTGTTCCTCTTGAGAAACACAGCATATTATTCCAAGAAACTACAATCATTTCCCCCCAATATTTTCACTACAGTTTCTATTTATCAATAATCAGTTTAGCCACTCATAAAAGAATAAATAAATCTTTTTAAGGCATGAAGAAACCTTAAACAACTTCTTCTGAAGATTTATGTATTCTTTATGCTGAAATGCAGATGATTAATACTGGACAGGAGCAGAGACTGTCTGACAAGACACTGTCAAGAGCACAAGTTCATACTTCTCTGACAGAACAACTAATGTAACACAGCACATTCTCCAAGAAGCAGTGATAAGTAAATATTTTATGAGTCCATAAATGTGACAACTCCATAAGCAGCATTATTCTTTCACATAGGAAGGCTGTATTTAATTTTAAGGAATTTAATTTCTTATATGTGGTATTTATACCCTCTCTTTTCCCATAGAAGACTGACCTTCTGTTTGACTAGAACATCAGATTCATTAAAAGTAAATTTTAAAAATCATACTATCTTACATCTCTGGCAGCTACATTTCAGTGCTGAAGATCAGTTTAACTGAGTGGCTATGATGGCAATATGCAATTATTTCCCTTCCATGTTTATTTGTTGTCCTTCTTTATCTTTTATGCATTAGCATTTATTGAACTTTGAACTACTTGGTCAAGAAAAAAAGCAAGAGGGATAGTGGTGAAATGCAAAGCACTTCAAAAGTCATAATTTTATAATTTTTAAGATTCTGCCTTTTATGTTTACTGAAAAAAGAGGAGTTTGATGGACACAAAGTATATTTTTACTGTCAACAAACTGCATAACAGTCAAAATGCAAGGAGACACATTGAAAAGTCTCTTTGGAAGACTGAATGACATGAATTCTTACTAAGAAATAGTCAGAATCATGGAGTTTGTCACAGGCACAGTAGTCTTGACAGTAAGATATGAAGACCTAGCTCTGAACTAGCATTAGCATCACCATTTTTCCAAATGCACAAGGAAAGAACAAGGCATTTGATAATGCCAGGCCCACTGTGCCAAAGATGAACACTGTCTGCTACTCATCACACTGGGGAAGAGAGAAAAAGACTGCCATGAACATATTGCCCTGCCACCATTTCAGATTTACCTGCAAACTTTATCAACAGCAGACATAGGTACCCAACTAACAAAGTCAGTAATAGGAAGAAAATGTCGAAATTTCACCAGTATTTTTATCAGAAGTATTCTATTTTATTATCCATAAATTTTATATCTAACACAAAGATTTGATCGCCTGTTGCACAAAAGCTGAAAATATCATAACCAATAAAATCACAGCAATATTAGCTTGCCCTTACTTTGGCTATATTGATTTGTCTGTCTAGCACCTATTTTGTTAAACTCTCACTTGCAGTTGAATAGGAGAATGGTTGGCTCTAAAGAAATTCAATCACTTTTGTGAAAAATGGATAAGTGGGTTTTTAGATTTTTTTTCCAAGAGGATTAAGGCAATTCTCTTTAATTAGTAGTACTTTGTCCATTAGAAGAATACAAGCAAGTCTGCGGGTTTTTTTTTTAAATGTAAAAAACATTTTAAGCATTTTCCACTTAAAGGTTTCTGAGAGGCAATCATAATCAAACCATTCTTTGGGAGACGAAGTGAAAAGATGAAATAGAAAAATACAGAAAAGGATAGAAAACAAGGCTGGCTCTATGAAACTGCCTTCCATTTTGGAGCTTGTCTTCCAGGACATGCACATACCTATAAGTTCATTTCTTATTTTAATGGCTCATTTCAGCATTTATCTTTATGCCAGAAACTGCATACCAAGCAGCTGTTGAGCCATAATTGTCTACTGAAATAATATTTGATTTTTAAAATTATCCATTCCATTCCCAGCAGAAAACTGTAAATTTTCCACATTAAAAAAAAATAATTAAATGTAGCAATTGGACTTCTGTGGCAAAGACGCCACAGAAGATGAGATCTGACACCGAAGTTTTACCAAATTTCTTGTAATATTGCAATAATAACATTTCAGAAGACTCTGAAAGTAAGACTACTTGGAAGCCACAATGCTGACTAATTCAATCCATGATGCCCACAGATTTTTTGCACAAATGTATGAATGGCATTATAATGCAAGGCAGTTGCTAACAACCATATTACTTATCATGAGTCTTAGTTTTTATGTTTCTAATTTCTAATTTTCAGAGTAATTTCCAAGTCGAACAATACAGTCCCCTTTAATAAAACCAGGCTGAACAAAAATATATTTGTTTTCAAAGAATAACTTATCCATTGAAGTCCTACAAACTATGCTATTCAGGAGTACCAATTATGTTAACTCAAAACTCTACACATTTTATTCCCCAAGAATGTGGGTTACAGAAAAATACTTAAAAGCCTTCAGAACTGGCAAACACTAAAGATAATAATTTCAAATTGAAAGCATAAGGGACTGACAAATTCACATTGCATGTGAAAATTTCATGTAAACTGGCCATCTCTAATCCAATATTTTTGCAGCTGGAATACAAGATTAATTTGGAGTCATCTCATTACCCAAAAGTTATTTCTAAAGAAAAGGCAGTTTAGAATAGAACAACAAGAATTAGAGCTGAATTAATTAACATTCAAAAAAATATAAACAGCTTTCAAGTTCAATACATTGGAAGACTAGGTAATGATAGTAGATTATTAAGATCTGAACTGTTTAATGTGACGTAAAGAGTGTTATTGTAAACCAAAATCAAGAAAAATAAAATAAAATTTGGACATATTTTCCATGTTTTCTTAATAGGAGGATTAAAATGGCAAAAAGCACTCAAAAACTACAGCCTAAAAGCTAAGCAGGAAAATGTGCAAAGATAGAACAAAAAAATTATCTAGTTTACCACAAATACCAACCAGAATGGAGTAAGATGTTATACCTGATTCAACCATATCAGTACAACTTTGCACATACACCTCTGTCAAAGGCACAGAGATGCAATCAATCACCTCACAGACCAAAAGGCTCACACAACAGCACCTGCACTGCTGTGCCTGTGGCTGCACTGCTGCACTCCTGGACACACGTGAGAAGCTGCAGGAAATTAATCATGGTCACATGAAGATGTTTTTAAACTATTTGTGCTTCTGGGAACCTCACAATTAGAACTTTCAGAGGTTGGTCAATAACATTGTGGTATCCATGATTTTGAGTCAGCCATTACCCTTCCATTCTTTTTATACTAACAGCTTTATTTCTACTAGACAAAAATATCCCTTAGACCAATTAGAACTCTTCTGAGAGCAAATGCTGATTTTTTTCTGACTTTTCTTCAGGTCTATACAATCTTCTAATGTGTGAGAAAAAAGAAAAAACTGAACTTCAGCGAGGTATCAGAAAAAGAACCATGTGAGAATATTTAAAAGTATTTAATAATTAAACAGTTATTTCAGTGCTTTGCATATGTAAAGAAAAAGCTTCTGTAATGTCATTATTCAGAAATTTAATGCTTAAGAAAGCCTGATGGCAATTGCATTTAGCACATGGCTATTCAAACAAATCTAGTCACCCACAAAAACAATTTAAAAATACTGGATGTGTCACAGGGGAACTGATTCACACTTTAGAAACACTCACACAAAATAACATAGCAAGTTTTTAAGAAGAATGTAATGGCTTTTCCTGCTTGATTCCAGAGAAGTCTATATTTAAAAAATGGATTTACTGACATGTGCTATAGGGAAAATGCAGTAGACTTAAGAAAAATAATTTTAAAAAAATCAAATGAAACAATAAATGACATCAGTAAATCCTTCAAAAATGCAGTCAGTACAACTTACAGTTATGGTATAGCATGGCCTAATCACAAGCAGCTGCTCAGCTTTGTATTTCCTCTGTACCCCAGATCCAGCCCTAATAGTCTATATGGAACTTATGACCAATCACTATTGCTTTTAATACGTTCCTAAAAAATAGTTAACAAGTGCTTTCATGGCACTGAATATGGTAAAGTGCCTGTACAATAAAAAAAAGCAACTTGCTCCCCATTTTTCTTCACAAGCTTTATTCAAGGCAACTACTGTAAGGCACCATTAAAAGTTTCAAATATGGCTATTAGTGGTTGTTTCACATGTACCTTGGAGTAAAAAAATGTCCCATAAAGGGACATTGACTGACTACTCACACTTCATTAAAATGGAACACATTGACGATGGCCACTTGAACTTAAAGCAGATGCTGGAGACAACAGCTTGTAAAACATAGGACGTCAATACTTCCAAAAAGACACTTGCAAATATGCATACAAAAGGCATCATGTTTTCCATCACAAGGATGTTCCAAGTTTAATGAAGTTCAGGAGTTTATACTGTTAGACTACTGTTAACTATGAAGTTATTAAAAAATACTTTTATTTCTAAATCTAAACACTTAGACTAAATGCATAAGTAGAAGTATAGAATTAAATACAGAATTGGCAACAGTTACCTGTTTTGAACCCTCTTAAATGTAAACCTACCATCACTACAGAAATAAACCAAGCAGGATATTGCACCCAGCACTGATAGAAATGCTAAAGAATTATTTTTACATAAAAAAGGAAATATTCTTCCAGTGATGAACTCTTCTCCAAGTCCCTTCCCAGGGACCCACATTGCAGCTGACAATTTTTTCATTCCAGAGTATTCATTACATTCTGAAATTCTGGGTTTGATCCACTAGAAAGAAATCAAATAGGAAACCTGGGTCTAACCATATGTACTGGCATGAAAAAAATTCAACTACCATGTATTCTGAGTAAAAGTATATTTAGGTCCTGGTGTTCCCAATTTGAAACAACCTGTGTGAAGATCAGAGATATAAGGGTGTTGGAATCAACGCCTTTATCAAGATGCAGAGGAAAGCTTTTAAACCAGCAGGCTAATGTAAGTATTTATTCTGAGTTGTTATTGGGACAAAAAACAAAAATCAAAAAACAAAAAAAAAGAACCAACAGTGACTGCACAAGAAACATATGCTTTGTTTATATAAAATTCTTTGCAACTTCCTTCATTTAAGCAAATTAAAGCTTTGTATTTAAGCAAGCCACAAGACAAAATGAAAATTATTGAAAGGATACGGAATAAATGCAAATCTTTAAAAATTTGAATCCTTATTTAGAACAAGGAAAACCTCATGACAACAGAATTAGTCATTAAGTGAAAGAAATCAGGGAAAGAATAAAGGATTCTGGGAGGGACAGGAGGGGAGGTTGTCCCACGGTCTGAAACCATCTCACCATGATTCTACACAAATATTTGCACAATACTCCAGCCATTTCTGTAGAGGAAATTATTCTCAAAATATTTCCATAGCAATGTAATATCTACTCACCTACTGATTTCATTACTAATGTGCAATTTCTTAATTTCTTGTAGACCAAGGTTGCTGGAGGGCAGCATTTACCTAAAATCAGCAATGATGCTGTCCTACAAGCTGCTTAGAATAGGAGGCCACAGAGTTAAAAAGTGTTCAACAAGACCTCTTGTTCCCCACAAGTACATACTTTTTTCACATTGAACACAGCTTCAGATGACTAATGAGAGCTGCTTCCTGATACCAGCCAATAGCCAGCTGGAAAATACAGGAAGACTTGCTCTCTTAATAACACTATATGATCAATTACATGAAAATCTAGAAATGAAAATCTTAAAAAAAAAAAAAAATCTTGATAAGGTGGGTTGACCTTGGCTAGATGCCAGGTGCCCTCCAAACTGCTCTACCATTCTCACATCTCAGCTAGACAGGGGAGAGAAAGTAAGATGGAAAATAAGGAGAGATAAGGCAACATGCACACAAGTAAAGGAAAAAGCAAAAGATTTTATTTGCTACTCCCCATCATCAGGAAATGTCTGGCCATTTCCCCAGAAGCAGGGCTTCAGCACACATCATGGTTTCTCCAGAAGGCAAATGTTGTAAATAACAAATGCCTCCAATTTCTCCCTTTCATAGCTTTTATATATGAGCTGACATAATTTGGTATGGAATATTTCTTTGGTAAATTTGGATGTAGTGTCCTAGGTGTGTCCTACCCCAAGATCTTTCCCACATCAGCCCACAGAGGAGAGGTGGAATGTTGGAGAGATGGTGCTGATGCTGTGCCAGTGCTGCTCAGCAGTAGCCAAAACACTGGTGTGTTATCAACACTAATGCAAAGCACAGCACTGTGAGGGCTGCTGTGGGGAAAACAAACTCCTTCTCAGCCAGACCTAATACCCTTGATGACAAAACACTCAGATTAATGTAGCTTAAGGCAACCAGACAGCAGATAGAAAAAAGGGCCCTTTTGGTCAGTTATTCAGCCCACCTAAAATCTGAGCACTCTGCTTGTGGCTACACAGAGAGCTTAGGATACCCATGGCTCTAGTCTGGCATTCAGTTTTGTGAGATGAATGCCAACCAGAGTCCAGAAAACCCAAGCAATGGTGAAAACAGAGTGTGGAAACAGACTGAATCACTTCAGAACTTGTGAAGTAACCCTGGAACAGAGCTAGAAGGCTTGTGAGACAAGATTAGTCAGGCAAAACTAAACAACTGATGCTTGGAACACTAACATGGGAAATTAAATCTTCAACTACAGAGATTAAGCCAAGTTTTATATGTTCTTCTTGCTCATAGAAGTATACATGTTATTTTAAAATCTTGATGCGAAAACAGATAGAATTTCCTTTCCAAAGTTACAGCATCCAGGCCTAGAACCCTTGAATTCTTCTACCAAAGCAAACAAAAAATGTTAACCCTTCTGCAATTACTGTGCTCTTGAGTTTCTGTTTCCAGTGGTTGGCACAAAACTTGCATTAAGTTGCTTAGAATTTAAATGCAAAATTTAGATACAAAATAAATCAATTCACTGACATAAGCATTGAGCTATATTCCTTCACTCTGCTCCTATTACATAAGACCAATACAAAACAGTGAATTCAAACAGCCCAAAACCTCTTTCTTTATCTCACTGTAGCCTACACACCAGGTTACATTAGAAAAACAAACAGGAAGTTGAATCTTTCAAGACACTATATATTCTATACATATTCATGTCTTTGTACTTTACTTTTAAATCACTACTGACTTTCTGTGAAATTCACTACCAGACAGCAAATGCTGCAAAAATTCAGCCATGGAGATTAGTATGATTGATGACTGCTGGTACCTACTCCCAGATAATGATGGCCACTGTGGGGGGAAAAAAAACAAAAACCAAAAAACAAAACCCAAAAACCCAACCAAAAAAAACAAAAAAAAACAAAACAAACCAGCAACAAGTTTAAAAAAATACCAAAAAAACCTTCTTTTATAATCTTGATCAGCAGTTACCTCCTATTTTGTGCCAGGCCAAAAAAAACAAAAACCCCCCACAAAACAAAAATATTACATCCAAACTATAGGTTTCCTAAAGTTGGTTTGAACTAAAAACTGCATCACATGTAATTATGCTCTATATAAATATCACATAAAATTCAGAATATGAATAAAGCAGCTGGCCAAAAAAAAACCCAGAAGTATGTCTTATTCAGTTGAGAACACAAAAATATTTTACTAGCAACATAAAAAAGACTGGAATAATTAGTTATGATGACAAATATTTGTACCAGCACCATGCTAAATGATCCCAATTTTGCTAATATTGACCTGTTGGAAGGCAGAATTAGAAACCCTTCAAATATACATCATTATTAATATTTCTGACACTACATTTATGTTATCAGTTTCCTTGCAATGTGAAACTTCACAAAAATGAAAAACAGACCCAGCAGTAAAAATTAATCAAAAATAACCAATATTGATTGTCTGTTTCCAGATTTATATGTAAAACAAACATTTATATTTATGGCTTAGGCAATATTTCCATTACAAATGTCTACTTTCAAGCACTTCCAGTGTTTTGGAAAAGAAACTTCACAGGAAGATAAATTTGATCGATTTCTCCTTTAGCCTAGTGAGGATTTCTCTTCCCCCATTCTCCTCCTCCTTATCTGCATAGGACATAGAAGAAATAATAAAAATCTTCCTAGTTATTTTAGAGCAAGATAAGTGGAGGAGGGAGGCATTTTTTACAGGTTAAGGATCGTGACTAAGCTTTTTCTGTTGTTGTATGGTACAAGGAATGTGAATCATCCTTGTCAGTTGAGAAGGAAACTCACAGATAAAGAATAAGACAGACAGCCGAGTGGGAAGAAAAGATGGATCAGCAGAGGAATCATGCTAAGAAAACTCCTCTGACATCATTAAATCCAGTTCTTAAAATAGAACCACTTATCAACCTGAGAATTGCTCACTTTTGGAGAGTGACAGTGAAGCAAGACCACACCATAGAAAAGTAAACTCTTAGGGGATAAAAATCAGTAATCAGTTTAGAAGTTGAATTGGGAATAGATTGATAATTAAAGTAGAAAATGGGTAAGCAATACAATTTTGTAGAAAACTGCAGCTAGTTGTTTAATGTCAGTTATTCAAAATGCTTGGAGGTACACCAAGTGCTTTGTCATAGCCTTAATGAGACAAAAAACAAAACAAAACAAAAGAACAAAAAGCAGCCCCAAGAAACAGCACTCCTTCCAGCAAATGCCAGTGACAGGCCCATCCCAGAGGCTGTCCAACACCCACAGGTGAGACACCAAACCACCAGAACAGCATTCTTGTGACAGAAGAATCAGTGTGCTGTTCCTGCTTTCCAAAATATTTTACTGTAACTTCTGCTATTTATTCATTGTCTCAAGATTTTGTATTTACCACATAATGCTACACTCTCACTGAAAGGATTAGTATGAAGTGAAAATTAGAGAAGCCAGACAAAAGTCCTTTCTCCACA
Source organism: Luscinia megarhynchos (assembly GCA_034336665.1). NCBI lineage: Eukaryota > Metazoa > Chordata > Aves > Passeriformes > Muscicapidae > Luscinia > Luscinia megarhynchos. The sequence continues at coordinate 67,723,677 of CM067565.1, forward strand.
GGCTAACTTTGGTCCTTCAAGACTATAACCCCATAACAAACTAGAGTCACTGCGATTTCTAAATGCCTTTTTTTTAAATTCAGTATGTTTTATGTTCAAGAAGACCAGTTTGATGCTGATGTTAAAATTAATAAATAGCATTAATTAAATTAAATTGTCAGAATCCATGGGAAGTATAATACCAAATATTTAACTTCCTTACCTTCATCATAAATTTCTGTAGATCCATGAGAAGGGGGGAAAAAAAGAGAAAATGTGAAATGAACATTTGCTTTCAGGTGCATAAAAATGGGATTTGTTTCCCCTGAAAAAGTGAGTGGGAAACACTCACTAGAAACCACATTTAAAAGGAACATTTATCAGTGCAATTAACATAATTATAGCTTGTGCTAGAAATCAAAACAGCTACTCTGAACAAGGCTTTATCCTTTTGTTGTTGTTGTTGCAATAGGTTTTCTCAGATTTTTCTTCACTTAAAATAATACATCACATGAAACACCTATTGCTTAAAGATTAAACACAGTACAGGTTAAAATAGGAGCCATGCCTGATCATCTTAAACAACTTGTTCTGACAAGTTTCTAACAAGTACAATGTGAGTTGTGAGATCCTGCACTCAAAGTGCAGTGCTGAAGAGCAACACCACTATTGCAGTAACATACTATATGCAAATACAAAATAAATTAAGAAAATTTAAATATTAGTAAGACTTCATGCACTGGTTTAAAAAAAAACAAGTGCTACATGGCTGATGCTAGAAGATTATGGAAATTTTTAGGTAAATTTTCATGAAAGTTGCTCAAAAATAAAAAGAGAAAGATATGCTACATTAAGTTATTTGCTTTTTTTTGTCAGAGATTTATGGCCGCCTTTCCCCTTTTGTCCTCATCAATTCATGTTTTGATATCACAAAGGTTGAAACTGAGGACTGAAGTTTTGTCTCTGTCCCAAAAGATATTCTAACTGGAGAGCTTCCAAGCAAGGCTGGCTGCTTTTATTTCATACATGCTTTTTTAAAGAGAAGTATCTGTTCTCAAAGATGTACAAGGTGTTCTAGCTAAAAGAAAAAAAATCCCTATAATCTAATCATCTTAAAATGTTCAAAGACTTCTCTCCTTTTCTTCTTTAGGTCTATTTGGTTGTTATCAGAATAGCTTTGTAGTTGTCATTCTGAAATTTTGCTGCTTTTATTGGGTGGCTCCAGAAACTAACCAGGAATCTTTGCTGAGCTTTCTACAGTCGATGTGTGTAAATTCATTACTACATAAACAATTTATCTACATGATTAATTCAAACGAATCCTTTCTTATATTTGTCAATACAGACTTTCACTTGCCAACATGTTGTCAGTTTGTAAAGGACATTAGATCAACCAAAAAACTTCTGTCTCCTCCAGCTCTCATTCATATATAAAATTTTATTCAGAGAATTACATGACCCCACTGCTTTTTCTATATTACAAGTACATTAAATAACAGCCCTGTAAAACCTTCTGGTTCTCTTCTTGATAATTTATTTAAATGCTTGATTGTAATCTTTTAACTACCTTCAAATTAAAGTGAATAGTTTATATCTGCCATTGATTACAAAAATGATACAGCAGCTTCTTGTGCTGGATTCTTTGAAAAACCAGATTTAATAAATCTTTCTCCTCAATTGATGTATTAAACAAACTATAGTAAATGAGAGAGAAAAAGTTTAATCTATTTGGGTCAGTCATATCATGTACTTTAGAGCTACTTCAGTTCCTAAATAATTTTTAAGATAGTGTACACATCATTCTTAGAGCTAGAACGTGCTATGAACAGACTCCCTCAAGAAAACCTGAAAGACAACAGTGGGTGAGGGAGGTTTGAGCTCATACTTATATATCTATCTATTGCTTTAAAAAATCCACCATACTCTGAAATGTAATTGTTGCAAAAGTGTTTTGATGGCAAATACTTAAACATATCTTATATGTTACACAAATGCATATGTTACACATATGCAAAGTGAATGCCCCTGTGAAAGCTCAGGCCAAGCCTTAGAAGTCAGTGAGGGCCACAGCTGCAAGCAAATGACCAGCACAGAGGGTTCTGAATGCTCCTGTCATACTGCTCTGCAAGAACATTCTCCAAAGGTTTTTAAATGAAATCTCTTCTTAGCTAAAGGAGAATGCTTGATTTGAAAAACATTAGTTCTCAGCTTCAGGAAAAAAAAAGAGAGAGAGAGAAAAGAAAAAAACAGCAGAAATTACATACTTCACATATCCACCAGGCTGTTACACATAAAATTTCTTCAAGTCATTCTCTGCAGAAGGAAGAATTTCTTGCTCCTGAACACTTGTTCTCTGTGTCTCAGGACAATTGTGCACACGAGTTTCTGGACTAACATTAACAATTCAGAATGCATATATGAAAATTAAACAGAGAACATATAATTTCAAATTTCTTAAAGTCATTCTAACTTCCTGTCCTGGCTTTTTTCTGGGACAGAGTTAATTTTCTTCCTATGGCTGGCGCAGTGCTGTGTTCTGAATTTAGGATGAGAACAGTGTCAGTAACACATATTCTAGTTCTAGTTGTGCTAAGCAGTGTTTATACTAAATCAAGAACTTTTCAGGTTCTCTTATCACCCTGTCAGGGAGTAGGCTGGAGGGCACAAGAAGCTGGGAGGAGACATAGCTGGAACAGCCAACACAAGCTCTCCAATGGGATATTCCAACTACACAGAGGCATGCTTTGTGTACAAACTGGGAGAAAGCTGGCCTGGGGCTGCTGCTCAGGAACTGGCTGGGCATCAGTTGGTGAGTGGTGAGCAATTGCATTTGCATCACTTACTTAGAATATTCTAATTCTTTCTTCATTATGATTTATTATTATTTTGTTTTCTGTCCTATTAAGTTGTCTTTACCTCAACCCACAAATTTTACCTTTTTTTTCTCTCAATTCCTGCCCTAATCCTATTGGAGGTTGGGGAGGCAGTGAGCTAGCAGTGTGGTGTTCAACTGGCTGCAGATTTGAACCCCATCAATCCTTTCTGGAGTCCAAAATGGGGCAAAAAGGGTTGAGATAACAATCGATCTGACTAGAGCTTATAAAAATTGTTTATAAGCATTCATTTTGTTAGTTTATTAGTCTCTGGTACCAATGTTGATTTATTTGTTCTCAGAGTCCATGGATATGTAGAATCATAGAAATTTTGGGTTGTAGGGGATCTTTAAAGATCATCTAGTCCAAATGCCCCACAATGAGCAGGGACATCTTCAACTAGAACAGGTTGCTCAGAGCTTCATCCAATCTCACCTTGAATGTTTCCAGGGATGGGGATCCACCACCTCTTTGGGCAACCTGTTCCAGCCTCTCACTGCTCTTCCCATAAAAAAACCAACTAATATAGAATGATCCTTTTTCAGATTAAAACCACCACCCCCATTCTATCACAACAGACCTTGATAAAAAGGCCATCTTTCTTACAGCTGCTGTACATGTTCTCAGAGTTGAATTCTGTAACATTTTATTTGTGGTACATGCTGCCTGTTGTGCTGCTTGTCACCTCTGGGGGCTGGATTAAAGCCATTATTTTGCTGTATTTTGTGACACTCCGATAGGATAGGATAAAGTTGAGGGTTGAGACTAACCTGGAGTTCGTACTCACCATTGCCACCACTTCTGTATTCCAGGAACTATTAATAATTACACCTTTTATCTTTACTTCAAGGAGAGCCAATCTATGGGAGAGATACCTTCCTCCATCTTTGCCTTCTCCTGGCTAATTACAACTGCACTTGAAAATTCTGAATATCTTCAGGATGTTCAAACCAACATGTTCCTATTGCTAGGGCTCCTGAATATGTTTCAGGTCGTGTTTATGGTTAAACAACTATTTAAGAATATCACCCACAAATCTGTGCTGAGCTGGATAGTGATGAGTGGCAGGGTGTGTGGGATAGAAGAGGCAGATGCCTAGGATAGTGGACACCTCCAACATTTTGGAATCACACCTCTGAATCTGAGAAACCAGTGAAATATATAGAAAAAGTATCTGTCATCCTGGCAATTCCAGAAAGACAGATCACATGCTTGGGCCTGACCCAGGCCTATTGAGCCCCGTTCAACATTCAGTACCCTCGAGGGTACTGAAGGTCTCTGGATCTGATGGCAAAATGACAGGCTCTGCAGCATCCCAGCCCTGGCACAGGCACTGCAGATGAACCAAAGAACCAACACACACCAGGGTCAGTCCCCTCAGCACACAACAAGAAATACTGGAAGCAAAAGTGAGGCCATTTACTGAGGGATGCAGGAGCGTCCTCTAAGAGGGATCAGGAGGAAAAAGTGGACAAGGCAGATATTCCAAAGCAGAGCCATCACAAGAACAGGAGGAGGAAGAGAAGCAGACACTGGTAAGGGAGAATAAAGAGCAAAGACTCACAAATGAGGTGCCAACCAGTGGATCTCTTTCCCTGAGTGAGCTGCAACAAAAGATTTAAGCTGCTGTCTAGTGTCTAGGTAAGCCCATTGTCACCTTGCTCCTATGTTGGGAAAATGGGAACAGGAGCCCAGAATTAGAGGGTAAGGAAATGAAACATCTGAGATTCCTTTCTAGGTAACAAAGCACTGACAAAGTGGTTGGAAAAGGGGTACAAGTCCTTGGGCTCTGAAGGTGACTTCTGTCAGATGTGAAAGAAAGGTATTCCCTTGAGAAAGATATTATATGTCACTGAGGCAAGTGGACCACCATGGAGAAAGGTATCCAGTACCTGAGGAAATAAACTGTGCTGGAGGTGGAGGAATTGGCTGGCCAGCTCCAGTAACATCCAGTAACAGCAAATTCTGTACAAGTGAGACCAATGCAAATGTGATGACTAAATGCATTGAAAATACCACTTTCTCCTTCATTTGCTAAAGAAATCAGTGTCTTCTAATTTTTAATGCTGTTTCTCTAGCGTCCAATTTTTTCAGAAGTTGACCTGAGAGGTAGGACTGGTAATTGAATGTAACCAACAACAGGATGATTATCCTCTGATGATATTCCTCTGATTAAGTCTTCAGTTGCATATGCTATGTGACCTTTTGGGGACAAATATTTATGTGAGTGCTTAGCATCAAACAAATATCCTCGTGGAGGAAATAAACTGAGCATTTAGTGGCCAGAATACCTGACTGGCTTGGAACAGGACCTGAAAAAGGAAAAGCAATAAAAAGTCCTTCGCAGAATTTCAAATCATTACATTTGAAGAACATAACACCTGTCATTCTATTTGTCTTCCTAATTATTTCCCCGTTCTCAAAATAAAGCAAATAATTGACATTTAAAACCTACTGAAAGTTTATCTGAGGACACTATGGATGCCTTTCTAATGTAAAAACTATTATATTCCTTGGCTCCTTGTACAGCTTTCACTTACTATTCTAATTTTCCATAATTTCACCTTAATTCATGGGCTTCCTGGCTAGATGCAAAGAGAAAAATATTTTTATTTTATTTGGAATTTTTTAACAGGAAAGTTGCCAAAAATCCTTCAATTTAGAGATCATTTCCTGACTACATCTTTTGTTCAATTCTTATAGCATTCTATTTGTTTGTGTAGAATTATTAGATCTTTACACTAACCTATCCAACAAGTATTGAAAACAAGCAAACTGCCTTAATTCACATAAATTACTATTGCTACATAGAACACAGCTTGAAATTCTCAGATCTATAATTGGGACTGAAGAAGAAACACCAAAGAAACCCTAGCATACATTTGGAAATGCCACTATTCGACTGAGAAAAGTTTTAATCACTTTAATCATCTTAACGGATTTCTTTTGAAATTAGAAAGTGTACTTAGAAAATGTTTGCATTAGTTTATTTTGCTGTTGTGAATTAGACTTGGGCTCAATTAGCATCTGCTAGAATATACAATACACTAAGGATGGAATTACAGATATGGTTGAAACTATCACTGTAGGTGTTGCATTTTAACAGCATTTCCATAGTTCACTCCATTTTGATATGCCTGTTCACTTTAACATCATACAGTATTATCTCACATTTTCCTTCAAGACATGATTAGAAAAAGTTCTCAGTATATAAATTTGAGTTAACACTGCTCATATGACTCCCTACACTGAGCCCCCTCTGCAGTCTATGTTACATTTAAAATTTGAATGCAAATTTTTCATATTCGGGAATTAAATATTTTTGCACAAATAGCATATTTTCCCAAAGAGATATTAAAAATAAATATATATTTAAGCAAATTAACTGTGTGAGCAAGAAATTATAAGAAAAAGGTTGTCCTTATATAATTCATGTAATGTTTGAAAAATCATACTGATTATAAAGTACTAATGTGCAATTAAGTACTTTAATAGCACTGCAGATGTATTATTTGAATCATTTCCCTTGATGAAGTTTTGCTTTGTGGCTCACCCCAACCTCTACCAGAACCCAAGGTTGTTTCCGTTAGTCAAATTCCATTTGTTTTATTTATCCAGCCCGCACTATCAAAGCGAGAATTTATTCATTACTTCTCAGCTCAGAAGTCTCTGTAGTGAAAGGAGTTCTTTTGAAAAGTGTCTAAAGTGTCTTCCTTACTCTGCAAGTTTTTTTTCTCCAAAGAAATTGAAAATTAGCTTTACTAGTGGCACAAAACTGAGCTAACATAGTAAATACTCAAGGGGAAGAGAAAAAATTTACTATTATCCTCAGTGGAAGAGGTTTCTCTGTCTCAAAAATTGAAGACAATCCTACAATGTTATAATTAGCAAAGCTTTGCCATGAGCCAGGGTAAACAGGAAAATTCTTGTACATTGCACTCTGAATTTAAGAAACAATACACTTAATTTCCTTTCCTTAGGTAAGCCCTCCTGAAAACAATAATTCTGGATGTCTCTTAATGCCAAATTTTCAAAATAATTTACCAACTAGGTGTAGTCAAATGCGTAAAAAAGGTCAAATCACTGCATCACCAGAGATACCCAAGAAATGAAACCTGTTGCAGAGCTGAGCAGTTATCCTGAAGGTCAAGGCAGACACTCAGGTGCTTTTCTGAGTACATTAGTCCTGTTGTATCCAAGCATACACCACCTCCCCTGAGATCACAAATTAGCCAGCACATTGCTAATTCACAGAAGCAGGGACTTTAAGATTATTGCCCTTATTTCATAAATATATTAAAAGAGAAAAAAATGTCAGGGAGATTAAAGGAATTCCATTCAGTATGTGTTATTCAGTTGCATCTTAATTCATTACTGTAATTTTCTCTGTAAATAAAATACATTCAGGGTTTTCAAATTTAATAAATCCTTTGATCAAATACTGGGGGTTTCCCACCTTGGTAGTTTTATAAAAAGCAGAAAAGCCATTTTCAGATATGAAACAGGAACCAGGATGCCTTACTTCCACTAGGTTTTACATTGGACAAGATGTCTTTAATCTGCTGGATTCTGCACTGAAGCAGACCTACAAGCCTTCACACTCACACCTGCTCAGAGACAAAATGGATGAAGCCAAGAGTTCAACAAGTATCTTAAAACCATTTAATTTGTACCCAGCTTCAACTGCCAGCACATCCCTTCAGTAGAATAAAGATTTTGGAACAATATCACAAAAAGAATTATAGTCATTTGACAAAAGTACACAGGAACTGGAGCAATTTCTTCTAAAACTTTTGGTAGTAAACTTTACAGGCTAGAACAGCTCAGAAGTGAATTACTTTATCTTATCCTTTGAACAGCATGAAACTGCTTACAGCAAGGTTCAGCTAGTAATTTGCTCATTAATTTGACATGAAGCTTCCCTCTGGGCTTGGGCTTTTAAAGGTTTCCACAGATAGATACAACCAAACACACTTGCATTAACCTTGTGTGTTCTATACTGGAAAATGGCTTATCAAGAAATACATGTGTTGGAGTGAGGTGTCTGCCTCAGTGACCATACAGCAATACAATAGCCAGCCTTTCTACTGCATTAATTCACTGCACCTCCAGTGCCCCATAAGACCTCTGGTACCACTCTGGAATTACAGAGGGAATTAAAAGCTCCTTTATAGGCCAAACTGGAGCTTCATCTGAGAGAGAATAATTTTATGCATGAAGTAAAGCCAGTATGCACTCCATCCCCATCAGAGAGGTGGTCTGGATTATAGAATCAGTCTATTAGCAAGTTTAAAGAAAAAGTCGTAACCTGATGTAACTTGGAATGACACACTTAGCTTTGCTCTCATGGGAACCAGTTCTTTTTTAAAATGGTTTAAAGACATATTTTGATGAAGCGGTCTTTCCAAAACAAGATTTTGATGCTACTAAGTTCTGAATTAAAACAAAAAACAAAAACAAACAAAAACAAACAAACAAAAAAACAAACCCAAACAACAACAACCAAAAAAAAAGCCAAAACAGCAGATCTGATTTCTATTTATGCAAGTAGTACTATATTTTCCACGTTCCATGAATAGATTATGAATGCTTCAGTCAAAAATAAGCCACCTCAGTGTCACCAATAAATTTCTGGCATATAATATTTCACACATTGTGGACTATGAGGAGAGGTGTCTGTACAGTACTGAACATGCTTTTTATTGCTGTTCTTTCTCTTTATAACAAAATTACTCATAGGAATAAAAGAAGTGAATCTAAAGATGTATAACCAAGCTTTCTTAAAAATAATTAAAAATTGGACAATGTGAAAAGATAACCTGACCATCTGTATGTCCCAAAACACTTAAAATCAAATGCATAACAATTCCTGGTTGTCATAAACACCAGATCCATAGAATATGGGTAATGCTGTCATACTGATACAATTAGCAAAAATTAATACTTAACTGTTATTGTTAGTTATTAGTTAATTTATTGTTTAATAAATATTATAAATATCTATCTACATATGCGATATGACACAGATATTTTTGAGTACAGTAGAAACGGTGTTGAAAAGCCTAAGCCACTATTTAAACAATGTACTTACCTACAGGAATCTCAGGCAAGCTCAAACTTGAGTCACTACTTACTATAAAGATGTAATATTCAAAGATTAAAATTCTGTAATTTCTGGCTGAAATAAAATGAGACCAGTGCTACAGTTGTTATTGGCCATATTTCAGAGGACACCTGGGGGTGTCTCTGGTCATGTACAGCCCAAACTAAGTATTAAGAAACCAAGGAGACCTATTATAGTCCAAACTTTCAGAGAGATCTCTAATATTTTCAAGGTGAACAAACAATTCTACACACATTTTATGACCACTAACTCATACATAACAATAGTGTTAGAGATTACATTGAAGAAAAACACACATAAATATGTCCCACAGAAGGGAGTTATATCAGATGCCCAAACAAATATGTATGGTATACACAGACACATTAGGAAAGGCCTTAACAACACATTAAGCAGAGAATTGTGCTTTATTTGCTAAGATCTAGGAAATATTGGTTTTATTCTTTAGCGGCTGTTCTCTGCCTCTAAATATATTTTGTATGGTTGCAGCTACACACAGCATCACACATTATTTATCAGTATTAACTATCTTACTGTCATGCAGTTTAAGGTTACAGTGTCTATGCTGGAAAAGACAGGGTGGGTTACAGAATGGAGTTATAACGTTAGACAGCAGGGCTCAAAACTGAAAGGCAGTAATCATAGATTTATGTTGCACGATTCTGTGATCAAATTTAAAGAGATAAAATTCATTGTGGTAACATGAAATTTGGTAGGACAATTCGGGAGTGACCAGATTTTACATGACCATGTATTCACCTCTTTTTTTGGGTTTTTTTGAGCCGTGCAAGTTGAAGGGTCATGAACACACAGGGTATCAAAACAGACAGGTTAGACTCAGTGGCAACATGAAACATTTGGGATCAAGTGAATAAAAGACAGAATCACATACCCATTTTTCCACATCAACTAGCTGTAGAAAGAAAAAGCAAGAAATCAGTAAATCTCTTTCCTTAAATACAGCATATCAAAGTCTATTTTGAAGTTAACATTTCATATTTTCAGAAATGTATCTATTATGAAAGAAAATGTATTCTACTCTATAGCTTCTAGTAATGAAGATATTCTCCTGGTACCTTTTCTTTAAAATGCCAATACCTTAGTTTCTGTCTATTTTGTGAAAAGCACTTCAAATAATTTTAGATTATTCTAAATTCTAGAAGTCAAAAATGTCCATCCAAAATCAGATAAGAGGCAGCAAAGGAAGACTGATGCTGAATTATTTCCACACTGTATTCAGTACCAACCAGTCAAAAATTCAGAACACAGTATCCTACAAATCGTATCTCTATTTCCTCTTGGGTAAAGCTCTACCATTAGTGAACGTTATTCACTTGAAAGGATTGCATTGCTGCTATCCATGCTTTGCCATTTTAAAGAATGCCATAAGTTACCTGTCAAACCCTGACCCTACAACCTGCAGCATATGAGAGCATCTTGCATAAGAACAGAGAACAGCACATAAAAATGTCATCCCTTTCTTCTATGGGGAAAGTGAAAATGACTCCAAAAGCTCAAGGTTTTATATTAACAAAACTCTTTCAGGATCCATTAAAGAAACATTTTAAATTACTCTCTCTAGAAAGTCTTTGGACTATCTTGCAGTTTCAGAAAGTATTGAGAATATCTACTAGAACACATTTCAGCAACTAGAACAGCTAGGATGCCACTACCCATTGAATTGTTTGTTTACTTTATTTTAATGGACACCAGATAGCTTAATGAGTCATGTGCAATATTTTCCAAGTATTTCTACACTGCACACACTAATTCTACACTGGTATATCCATGTTTAAATAGAATGTCTCTCAGGACAGTCCCTTGAATGGTGCATGTAAACTTGCCAAACCGTACAGTGTCTAAGTGTCTACAGTGGGAAAGACTATGAATTTATCCAGAGAGATCTGATTCTGAAAGTGTGGCACAGTGCACAGCACAATAAGATCTTCCATTTGTAACTACAGCCATAGTTTATAGGCCTGCTGTGAGCTTCCTCAGAGCCCTCCCAGATCCTGCTGTGCTCCTGCTTCACCTCTGGGCGAGCTCTTTGAGTGACTCAAGTCACAAAGAGACATTTCCTTCTCACAGACCACTTTGTCACAAGTTCTAAAACTTGTTTGTGCAACATATGGAGACAAAATTTTGTCTGCTTTTGGAACCTCTTCTGGAAGACTTGTGACCTGGACATTAGCAGATTAGTTAAAGTAAAAACAAATAAGATTACTCATATCCAAGAGTAATTGTCCTAATGTAGACAAAATAAATGTAAAGATCCCATAAACAGAAATGAAACAATGGATACCTCAGTCTAGCACACGTATCTAAGATCTAAGCTATGATTCAGAAAACAGGCAAGCAAATGCTTCACAGCACATCAAAATACAGATTCTGTTTCACACTGTCACCTCCATCTTGTGTCTGTCTTCAAGACTAGAAGCCATAGAAATCCTTTTTCCATGGATTTCCCAGCACCCATCTAAAGTCAGGAAACACTAAAATTCAAAGTTTGTTGCTGTATATGCATTGGTCATTAATCCAAGAGGAGAATTGAAGAAAAATTTAAAACATAACAAAACAAAACAAACAAAAAATCCACACACGCACACCAGAAACTGAACAAACAAGTAAACAAATTCTAATATTCTCTTATACCAGACCACATTTTGTTACCTCTTTTTTTTGGAGTGCTTAATGTTCCTTGGACTTGAAATTACCTGTTCTTACTATAAATTACTCAGCTCAGGTTTTGCTGAGTTGTCCACCTGCTAGGAGGTGTAGAACTGGTCTAGGAAGGTTTAAAGTTCAGGAAGGGTTAGGGACATGGTAGACAGGGACATATAGTCACTTCTTACGTTCCCTCTCACTGTGGCATCTCACAGTAACTGCTTCATTTCAATCTACATTATGTTAAACACAGTCCAAAAGAACAGTACACTCATTTCTTCTTAGAGCACCGGAATTTTGAAACTGAAATCCAGATCCCTGGAATTCAATAACTTTTCTTCATCCAGCTCATTTTCTCTCAATGTGACCATCAACTTACATTTTTTTGGAAAAATAAAATGTTTAGGTAGGTATATACTGATTTTTCTCTTTTTCTTTACCCAAATAGTATCTGGATTTACAACATTTCCTTCAGCAGAAGATGCGGGATCTATATTAAAACATATATACCACAAAGGGATGTGATATTTAGAAATATTCTTTCTTCATATACCTGGGTACTCAAAGATTTTCTGAGAAAAATGAAAAGAACATGACCCTGTCTAACACCAGAGATCAAAATTTAGTGAGTACATTTGCCATATGACAATTCTGAGCACAGGAATTATTATCTTGCCATGAGAACATCAGAGTTAGGAAAAGACTGAAGGACAGAATATCTCTGGAATTTATTTAGTGAGTGTCTTATACTACAATAATCATTTTACAGAAAGCTTCTAATTTGTACTCAAAGTAATTATTTCACTGCCTTCTGCTAGCAAGCAGCCACCAACATAAGTTAATGAGTAAAAATTATGACACTTGAAACTAGAGAGTAGTGGATAATAAAATGGTACGAGGCACCCATATATCTGAGTGTCTAAAATATACAAGTAGTGCTATAAAAATAAACCAAAATATTCCAAAGAACAAAGTTTTGTTCTAAGAACCAAGCAAAAGATCAAAGACAGCATTTAGAATGATGAAATAATCTCCCTTCTTGAGCTAGAAGAGAGCACTGTACTACAGAGTCTTAATACTTCCCTTAAAATTTCATGTAGCTCCAGTAAGAACTCTCAATGAGGAACATACAGCCAAAACCTAATGATTTACTGCTATGCTAATCCAGAAACTTCAGAGTCATCTGCACTTGCTGACTTCTCTTCAGGGGCACATCAGAGCTCCAATCTTTTCAGTCAAGCTTTAATTTTAAATGCATTTAATCCAAACTGGAAAGCTGGTTTTTTTCATCTTTTTTCCCAAGCACTGCAGATACCCAGAACTACACTAACCAAACATAAAAGCCAGTTAAAAGAGCAGGAATGTTATTCTGCTACCCCTACTTTCTCTTGCCATTAGGAGCTATGAACTAACTGAAGAAAAATAAAGAGGGATCTCGTCAGCATTATGAGGAGTCATTCACAAAGTAATTTTTTAAATTTGACAAAAAGCAAGCTCACAGAACATGTGCTGAATATCCACTAATACAGAGGCATTAATTACGAATGCAAAAGCTGCAAAGTAAGCTACTTTAAGCTATGAAAACAACTTCCCATTCCTAATTCTGGCTTCTGTATTCTGTTTTCTTTCATCTTCTTGAGCAGCACACAAAAACACTAAGGAATTTTATTTCACAGTCTATAGGAGAAACTCAGCTGACTCTGGCTAATCACATTCTCTAGAACTGCCATGATACTTATTTTGCCATGATCCACAGATGGGATTATGACTGAAACCTAAATGAAGAAATGTATAAAATCCACTAGTAGATGTTAAATCTTTCCTTGCACTGAAACTCATTTATCTGAACCAAACTCTTATTTTTAACATTGCCTTTTTTTTTTTTTTCCATTTCTCAGTTGTGGAAACTGAGAACATACAGTAAAAACTTTGTCTAAAATTTTAATAAAGATAAGCACGGTGAGAATAAGTAGAATTGAAGTAGATTCAAAATTGAATTGTATTCTTTACTTCTATTACAACACTTGATTAGCTTCATAGACACCTTGACTTCCTGAATTTAATACTTAACAAGTTAATTGATGATACACCTTCTCTTCCAGCCAGGGTTGTCTTCCAGCACAGACTTTTGTCTTCAAGACACTTCAAGAGCTGCACTTTCATGCCTGTTTAGTTTAACTCCTTCCCTGAATGCAACTTAGATCAGAAAATTTTACTGGGTAGAAACAAAGTTCTCTTCCCCAACACAATTTTTTACTGACCGTCACCCTAGAAAGAAAACTGTGAGCACATTAGCACTCCAAGGGTCATGGTAAGGCCAGAAAAAGCCTTGCTGCTCTCTACCTCCAAAATAGGAAACTTGCCTAGGATAATAAAAACGTTTTCTTTCATGCCGTACATCCTCATCCCAAACATACTGCACCCACTAAAGAGCCCATATGCCAGGCCAGAAGTATTTGCATGTCACAATCCTGTGATTTGAAATAGATAATGATTTTATTCCTGTCCTTGCTTGACCCTGAGGATAAGCAGAGTGCAAAAACACTGTGCCTGCCATTCTTGATCTTTTCCAGTTCTTGCAGTTGATCAAAGCACAGTTGATCAAAGCCAAGTCATATTTTTTTGTGCCTTATTTGAAATGGCCTGCTAACAATCACTTCTGATGCTACACAAGGTGCACTGAGGAGAAAATGACATTATGTCTTTCTCTGTAAAAACTCTGAGCTTTCTTTCACACTCTGGTTACTTCCTGCCCCTATTTGCAGTATGGCATCTCTACAATAGCTGGGAGTAGTCAGTATTTTAAGTAGAATAAGACTCTAAACTATTTCATCTTTTCATAAAGTTTTCCACTAGTAGCAAATATGTATGTTTTGTATCTACATGACATAAAAACCCACACTGCATTAAACACTGAGACCCTCTTCCTCTCCTTCCTCTTCTTTCTGTCACTTTCTTTCTTTGCAGTAAGAAGCACTTAAGTTATGCAAACTGAAAAGTTTGGGATGGCAGACCTTGTAGTAAGTACAAATTAACTTAAGTACAAATTAACAGCACTTCTGTCCCTCTTTATAACACGCCACCATCTGATACAGACTTATCCAAAGAACTTCTTAAGAAAATAACTGCATTTTGTTATTTCAGTGAGTTATGACTGGTACCTGTAGACAACCCTTAGACTAATGAAAAACTCAAAGTATAGAAATAAGAAGCTATAACTTGGCCTTTTTGCTTGAAAGTTTAAGAAAACTTTCTGGTCAGTACTAGGAAACTAAAACAGCTCTGGTTTGCTATATCAAGAAACCTCTGGTTCATTTCTGACTCTGTCTTCCTACACGTGGGGGTTCTTCTGGCAAACCTGAAAACATTTTCAGCCTTTCATATTCACAGCTGCTGTTAGCTTTCAAATAGGTTATTAACTAGGCTACTGTAGTGTGAATCAGAGAGCTTAAATTGTCAAGAGTGCATTTAACTGCCAATCTTCATACTATTTTTTTAAGGAAGTACCTTGGTAACTTGGCTTATTCATTAACATACAGAGCACTTATTAAAAGAAATGGGAGGTGTTACCTCTTTCCGCTGGCATGAGAGATGAAATTACTTTCACCCTCCTCCCATGCTGAGAAAATGACAAAGCTGCCAGCTCCCTGTGTTATCTTGCTGCTTACTAATACAAAGTAATTAATGAATTCAGAGTTCCACAGTTGGAGACAGGTGATTTGAATATTCAAAAATCCACCAGTTATAGTTGCATTCCTATCCCAAAATGGCTCCATTCTGTCTTAGAAGCACAGGAAACCTTTTCAGCTCTGTGTGAAAACACACATTTTCTCTATCCCTTAAACACAGGAGAATAATTATACATGCAAGACACTTGCATGTGATGACTCCTTCACACAGCCCTTCAGATCAGAGGATAAGGGCTCCACTTTAATCCACAGCAAAGACTATCCCACACGTGAAATTAGACAGCAGTTTGCTGGTCAGTGGCACAGAAAACAGATTTTAATAAAACAAGGCACCAGGAGGAGTGATTAATCAGCCATGACTGGATGATTAGATGGGAGTTAATAAGCTCATGATGCAATTTAGCTAGAACGTTGCCTAACTGATGGGTATCTTGAAGACAGCATTTTCCTGAAAAATGAAGTTGTCAACTATTGGAGTAGAGGTTGTGAAATTAAATTTTTTCATATTACAGAAACATTTCAGCCTTGGATTCACACACAAAGTGTGCAACCAAATGCTTTCATTCTCCTAATAAGGTCTGACATAGATTTATGAGTGCACAAGTCTGAAAAATTCCTAGCCTTAATTACAATGCTTTACACCAATATTACTGAGACTTTTAAATAAACAATATTTCTTCGATAGCTATTTTCTCATGTTGTCCACGAGTTATTTCTGTATCCATTTCAGTGCTTCTCTAATGTAATTCGATTGGGGGTGTGGGAGTGGAGGAGAGCAAGGCAATGAATGTGATATTTGGAAGAAAATACAGACATTCTAGAAGTAACGTTACTAAGGAAGGAAAGAAAAGATGGATATTAGTGTCAGTAAGCAAGCAGCATACCCATCAATCAGTTCTGCTCCAAAGTTAAGTTTCTCCTGTTAGTAACAGGAATGAGACAACAATGTATAGAAACAGTCTCACATGATGAGAAAAATATGCAGCAGATCCAAAACCAACAGCATAAATAAAGGAAATAAAAGCTATATAAAGAAATTAACAAGAATAAAAGAAAAAAATTACATTGATGCTAAAGAAACAGATACCTGTTTTTAATTGTTGTACTCTAAAATCAGTGCAAAAAATCAGTGTCAGGTTTATGTTAGAAAGATAATTAACTCAATAATCATCTATTTGGTTATGCCAAACTGCAGAACAAATGAAACTTTTAGCTAAGCAGTTCCTCACTGAAGGCTGAAGTCTTCACTTGGACATGAGTGAATGTTATGTGTTTGCATCACTCTCTTTAATAATCACTTTCACAATCCCTTTTTCAAGAAGCTCTTTCCAAATTTCAACTACAGTACAGTTCCTCCATATCTGGCTCTCTGACTCTGATTTCTTGATTAGTCCAGTCTTGCTCTCAATTTGAAGTGATCCTATAAGCCAAAATAAAAACAAGAAGCTGATGGAAATGAAAAATCCTCCCAGAATTAGGAAGCAAAAGAAAGGAAATTTCCCTTTATGAAATGCAGTTAAACTATAAAAAGGAAATGGGTATGAACCAAAATTTTCTAACTGCTTTAAATACAAGTAGAATAAGAATGTAAGAAAGATTTTAGAAAATGCTTTCTTCTCTACTATATTTAAACGAACAGCTATATTTGTAGCCTTCAAGTCCCCAAGAGATTTCCATGTCAACTTACATGGAAAGCCCCTAAACACTATTCTGTCCTATCCACAAAAGGTTTCAACGAGTGGTCTGTGGTAAAATACATTGTGAATAAGATGCCAAGAAGGAAAAAAGAGAAAAATAAGATGAGAGAAATTTTTTTTAGCATTTAACAAAGTATTTTGTACTTCACTGATAAACTATCAGATATCAAGCAGAAATGATCAAATTTAACCATGAAGATCCACAAATCAGCTTATTTCAACAGTCTTTTGCTTAAGCTTTTACATCCTTGTGTTAAGGCATTATTTTTATTTATTTTTTAACATCAAACCAATAAAATCTATGAAAATTATTAGAGTTTCACTAGGAAAAGTTGGAAAAGTTACTGGAATTTCAGAAGTCTTAGTAGAAAGCTTATTGCATGTGCTATTTCTTCTCTCAGCCCATATCACGGCATCCATGAGTTGAGAAAGGACTCAGCAAACTGGGTAGTGTCAGACATCTGAGCTACAAAAAGTCTGAGCAGTCTCAAAACTCAGTCTGTGTTTTTCCATGCAAAGGTCTCAGTTCCCTAAAAAATTTTTATTTTATACTTTGCAGCATCTTGGACTACTCAGAGTCACAATAAGCACTGAAGTCCCATATTGCTTGCAATAATACCAAGAAAGCAAATAAAAAGAGAACTGTGGTCTTCTGGGCAGAGGTAAATGCTGGCTGCCTAATATGTTTCTCTGAAGATCTCCAAACCCACCAACAAGTCATTTCTTTAGGACAAAGGTTTTTTATTTCCCTAAGTAGTATACCTAAAAATTAGTGACATATGGCTGAGGAGAGAGAATAAGAAACCCCACCTGAAATTTCTTGGAACAGAAAAAGGATTGAATCAGTTACTGACATTATTAAAATTTGGGCAAATGCACAAGTTCTTTTAAGAAGCCAATCTATACCCAGTAAATCACTTATATTCTAACAAACAAACACCACCTGGAAATGGAATTTTACAGGAAGACCAAAATGCATGAATACCCAGATAACTAAAATAGTTTGTTGCCAAATGACCTACATATACACTAGACTATGTCAATTTACCACATTAAATAATCACCACTAAGAAAAACAGGATTTCAAAATTTGTCATTTTCCTTCTGCTATTTGCCTACTGTTATCTTGTGACTCATCCCAATGTTTTTTTAAATAGAAACATCTTTCCAAAAAAGTGAGTGTTCTGCATATTTGTCAACAGACTGTCAGCTCTCTAAGGCTGCTTCAGGAGTAGAAGCTGCATGTACCACCATCATTACAAGCACATTCCATTTCATCAGCAGTATCTGCAGAAACAAGCATTAACTACAGAAAATCATATACAACAATACAAGACTCCCCAAACTGAAGCAGATGACAACAGCCAACATAATTAGAACACAGGTTTACTAGCAGAAGCCTGAATACCCTTCGTACTTGTCAAGTATCTTTTCTTTGACCTGCTTACTTAGAAGTACATTATTTCCATAAAGAAAAACAAGGTTTGAGTTTTCACCCCATCACATAAAAAAGGAAATCAATGCCTTATCTATTTATACACAGAGAGAATTACTATTATTTAAAAGACTAAAGGGCAACTAAATGTCGAACTAGCAAATGCTGTAAAGACTGTAGCCTAGGCAGAAAGAGGAGACTGCAGGGGAAAGGGAGGACAATCTTCAGAGCTCAGCAACTATTATGTTTGTCAAAAAAAATTTATGGATCAAGATCAAAAACTTAACTAAATGTGGGGATAACGCCTCTCCTTCTCACTTACCATGTTGATAGTATATGTACATTTATCAGGCATGCTTCTGAAGTGGAAAAAGTCAATCCAGACTGCCTGCATGAACACAGCAGGAGCCTTAACTGCTGCTGAGATCCTGCAAACACTCCAAAATGGATCCTGTTGGTGTGGGACCCCCTCCCCAGCACAGAGGCCAGAGGCAGCTCAGCAGGTTGGCTGCACAGGATGCTGCGGGCAGGGGCAGCTCCCTTCCCTGTCCCAGAGCCTGCAGTCCTGACTGAACCTTGAGGAACAACATCCTGCTCACAACATCCACTCAAACACTAAAAAACTAAAATCCAGGTTTAGGAAAAGCTGAGTGATCCTGATACACACTGCTCACAGTCTATAGGTGATCCTACCACTCAAAAAGGCAAGTCAGTGCCCCTGTGAAGAGCAGGGGTTCACTGCTCACTCAGGGTTTCTCTGCTGTGCTCAAGTCCCAGACTCAGCTACAAATAAGGCACCTGGAGGCCAGGTATAGAATCTCACCTCTGCCTACAGAGCTGCTCCCCATTCTCATCCTCTCTCTGTTTACCTAACATCCCTGGTCTTAAATCCCTCCATTACTTTCACTTTCCTTCCCTCCACCTCCAACTCAAGAGTCTTACCAACCTGGTAAGTAATTAAAAAACAGCAATTCTCTATGATAAGAGAGAAACAAAACCTAGATATGTTAACTTTAGACCTGAAATGGTGTAGCTCTCACACTACAGTAGTACTTACATACAAGACTAATGCACTCACCTGCTTGGAAGGCTCTTGTTTCAATATAATAATTGAAACAAACCAGTTGATGACTCTCCAGCAAAACATTACAAGACCAGAGACCTTCTTGGTAAATCAACACTACCACAGTCACTAAGGAATACCTGGGCATCAAAAGAAATAATTTCTCCACAGAGGAATGCTTGTTCCAGAGAGAGATGAAATAACACCTATTCTCACTAAACCTACTAGTTTTGCTAACACATCATAGATTTGCTCAGTGATGTAGCTACCATGGATTCAAAATTCCTATTGCCCTGAGGAGGTGCAACTACATACATGGGAGATGAATCCTCATGTGTAACATCCTATCCAGACCTGCCCAACAGAGTTCATTGACAGCCACCAAGAAATGGTGCACATTTATCAGCAACTCTCACAGACACACCACAGAAGCAATACAGAGATGAACCCACACCCTGCCCAAACTCAATTCCTTCCCATTTCCTGTTCAAGACAGGAATCCTGCTCAGTCCTGCTCAGTCTCACAACATCAGGTCTATCTCTTCTTTTAATGCTACCCTCGTTGGTGTTCAAGTGTTACCCCTATGGGGAGGACCATTCACATCTAAACTTAAACAATGTGGAAGTCTATGATGCATATAGAACACCATTAGAATCAAAAGCACCCCAAGGTCCTGAACCCTGCAGGAAAAGGAGAGTTAGGAACAAATTCACATTACAAAAATCTTGACTGAATTTGAGGATTAGGGTGGTTTGTTGTTTTCTTTGATTACTACAGAAGGTATTGGTAACTCCTGGAGATTGAGCACACTAAGCACATTTCAAGAGGGAGAATCCCATGTGTAATCTTCCAGCTCCAGCTGCTGTGATCCTATGGAGCTGCCTGATAGGAGACTAGTTTCTTGCTACACAGTACTGCAGACACGATTAATATTTTCCACACCACCAGCCTCGGCAGCACTGCTATGCGTTTCCAACACTGATAACATTTTTCACCACTCACCAAAATATTCTTTAAATTTCCTGTTATAAGTTGGAGTTGGAAAAAGGGTCCTTCCTTTTTTAAATTTTGAACCAACCTAGCCAAATATTTCAGGAAGCTATCCCTATACAAAGCCATTAAAAGACAAATGGAGATATGGAGAATTTCCATATATATTATGAGATGCTTATTGAGTATAAGCAGTCTGTTTAAAAACTTTGAATAAATATTAATTCCAATCTCAGTATAACTGCACAAAAGTAAAAGTTATGCTGTATTTAATTTAAGTTCTTGGGCTTTACAAATAATTCATTGTACAGCTGTGTGCATTGCAAAAGAAGAGAATACAATGTTTGAGTATCCCTTTATCTAGACCTTACCTCAGCTGAGAGATTAATGTAAAACTGCACTTTGTACAACCAGCAGTAGTAGAATTGTAGCAGACAAGAATCATATATAGTCATGAATAATTTAGTATCTCAAAACACTTTTGGCTAAGCTGAAGTATTTTGTATTTTCAAATAAAATACATAAAGTATTTTGTGTTTTCAAAAAATTATGCTAACTTTTACCAAAAAAGTTAATAAATTTAAGGCAAACAGAAAAATGTCATTATTTTATGATGCATTCTTTCCCATGTCCATAACCTTTTCAACATCAAATCTGCCTCATGCAACACGTAGATCAGAGGGTGGTCATTTACATTTTTGTTTCATTCCAGCTTCTTCTGTAACTATGGTAGTAAATATTGGTTTAAAATCTCTTCTAAAGACAAAACAATTATATGCTATACATTTTATGCTATTCACTACTGTAAAGCTAACCTCACAAATGTTATTTCCATTTTCACAATACCCCAGATGACTTATCAATAGATTTAAAGAATGAACTAAAATTAATGTAATACACAAAGCAGGGAGGTTAGTCTGAGATGCCTAGGACCGAATTTCTAACATTATTTGATGTGTAGCTTTCATCATCTATGGTCCTCAACATGTGTATAAATCAGTCCTGAGGTATGAAGATAAAGAAAATTAGAAAAAAATGCAAGTAGCAATCACTGCTTAGTTTATTGATTCCAACTGCTTATCTACACTGGCCTGGTCTAAAAACTCAGTGTGTTACTAGCTTTGTCATGACATCTGCTAGCATTAAGAAAATGAGTGGTTTAGGAGACTATCTCAGCTTTACACAGGACTGAGCAGCAAAACTGAGACTCTTCAACACTCTAGAACAGCATCTGAATGTGAGGATTTGGTGGGGTTTATCTTTTCATCATTTTGCATAAATAGCCTTTAGTACATCAATTCCAACTGCTGATTAAAAAAAAATAATATTTCGTTCAGAAGATTAATTTATCTATACAATTTTCAAATTTGCTGTGCTTAAATTTCATTTAAAAAAAAAAACCAAGCACTTTCAGGATCTAACAGGGAATCTTTTACTGAAAAGCATTAGTATGTTGTCATACTTGATTTTGACAAGCTATAGTTTATAGATTGCACAGAGATAATACCTAGAGAATTGAGAGGTAAAAGGCATAAAAACAACCAATTCCTTTTATTTTCAATCCAAGTTAAAAGGCCACATTCTAATTTCCCTCATTCTAATCTCTCTGCCAGTACTTCTCAGCTGTCCTCGTGGCAGCTCAGTACATAAAAGTGCCAGTTTCAGTGACTTTTATATTGCTTATATTCAAGTCAGCAACTTTTTTTCAACTATTCTCAGTTTGTTACCTAGGACTACATGGAGTCTGAACCAATTCTTGTTTTAATCCTCACTTTCCCATTCCACTTCAATGGCAGAACTGAATTGGCTACAGTTCTCCCTAAGTTCAACTGCAACAGTGCCTCAGTAGCCCAAGAACATCATTCCACAATCAGGTTTTTCCTTCCATGATCAATGTTGTTCTTCACAAAGCATCAAACAGAAAGAAGTCTGCTTCCAGCTCTGAAGCTCCAGCTCTCTGGAAGACCAGCCCTCAAGGGTTGATAGTGGCATGGACAGTTTCACATCTTCATTACCAACCATGAGGACAGGATAGGGTTTCCAAGCACAGCAGATCTTCATGGCATACAGTATTAGATTAGCACAGTTGCTGGGCAAATAAATATCGGGGAAAATGCAGCAAACTGCACACTGAAGTGTTCAGTAGATAATATAGCAACTTAGATCAATTTGTGGGAAACTAAAAAGGGATTTAACCCTACATTTCATTTTACCTAAAAGTAAGCAAATTTTAAGCATACTAAGGCAATTGAGAGCCAAGTTTTTCCCCTGTATAATGAAGTCTAGAAAGACAAATAACAAAAAAAACCCACTTCAAGCTTTCTCAGAAAGGAAAAAAAATACAGCGTGATTTTATGCATAAGCACTTAAAATCATTTCAATATAAATTGTAGAGAGTCCTACGCTCTCCTGATGTTGTCTAGTTCCTAGTTTATTATTTCATTCAAAACAGGAATTGTAACTACTTATACAGTCACCTTCTTGCTACAGGTGACATGCAAAAAAATCCTTACTTATTCCACTACTACATTTTTTCTAGTATGCAATCAAAAAGCTGGCACTTGAAGTGAAGGGACACAAAACCAGCTGAGAGAAATCCATTGGGTTCCATTGAGGATAAGTGTGTTTGGTGCATCTGTCCTGCTGGAGTCATTAAAACACAATTCCAAAGGAAACACATTACACTCCAAGAGTAGATGATTTTACTAGCGAGCAGCTCATGTAGCATGAAGCCTAGCCATTAGCAAAGGAATTGAATGTTCCAAACACTTTGCTGATAAAACTGGGAAAAACAAAAACCAACAAACAAAAACTCTTAAAAAAAAAGTCTCATACTCCTTTATACACCTGAACAAAAAAAAAAGCCCATGCAGACACCTCGTGTTGGCAGAACAATGCACAGATAAACAAACAGCAGCTCCAGAAGCTCTCAACAGAATAGATGTCTCTTACTCTACACCCTCCCAATGATACAAGATTTTCCTATGGATGTATGATACAACAGTAGAATTGGAATGGTTTGGCACTCACCAGTCTTCTGGTAGACCAGAGTCAAGAGAATGTTTTACCACTTCTGACAAAAACTAATTAAAGCTGCTGTAAAAGACAATTTATTAATAGAGTTCTCAATCACTCCAATGGGACGGTGCAGTTAAAAACAATTCTCTGTTTGGGATACAAGGCCTCCCATCCACCCAGATGTACACCACACTGGCATGTGAAAGCAAGTCACATACACCTGTATTTATATGCATTGTATATAAATACACACATATGTATATAGTCTATTCATCAGGTATGGCATGTAAAATATAATATTCAAATTTCAGTGGTCTCACTTATTAAATTATCATGAAGGACTATCAAGGACTATAAAAAGGTGGAAAAATAGTACATTACTTATATTATGGGACTGTTGGATATATTTCAGAACATGCAGGCAAAGCAAGTGTAACTCAAGGGAATAACAAGCATTTATTTTTTGTTCCAGCCAACATAGATGATAGATGATTTTGTGCTTGTCCACTTACAGGAAAATGTCCTCTAAATGCCAAACTAATTTAATTTCCTGTACCTAGTCACTGTGCCCAAAACTGGTTTTTATCTCTTTGAAGTAACAACAGCATTAGAATAGAACGAAAGTTCAAACTAGCCCATTTTTATATAAATACAGAGAGTAGTGGTGTTTGGAATACTCAGATCCTCCTATTAAAAAAAAATAATTCATATTGAATCACATGAAAAACCCTCTGAAATGTAGTTCAAATAATAGTTAGTAGCAATGGGCTTTATGAAGGTTAATTTTAATTTGCACACCCTCTTGGCAAATGTTTATCTTAATACCTAGATTTCATGCAGCATGCTTGCTTGAGGATTATTTTAAAAAAAAAACACCTTTCAGACAAAATCTAAATCATTCTTGATCCAACTGAGGCTAAGAAAATACCTGACATTATTCCATGTCAAATATGTCTGCATACCTTTAGTTCTGGATACCCTTTTCTACTGGGTATACAGAAGGACAAAGGGAAATAAGTTTCCTTGTCATAAAAGGTGAGACTGGTAATAGCATACAATGTACAGGTCTGTTGTTTAGCTTTTATGAAAAAGTCATTTATATCTTAAAACTGAAAGAAGACACAAAATTATAAAAGTCCCTCTCACACCTGAAACCTGGTAACTTCCTTCCCTGTGTCCTTGTGACACCTTTTCTCAGTGAAAGAAAGCTGTGCAGAAGGTGCAATAGCACAAGAGTGGTTGATGGTAATGTAAAACAGAAAACTTTGCCTTTCTTTCCTCTTATAGGATATATAAGGATAGATCCCTGTTTCCTGCCCAACATCCATTGTATCTGGAAGAACTACCTAACCCTGTTTCTAATAATGTTCATGTTGCCCAGAAATTGCAGAAATTACTGATTTCAAGAGCACAAATAGACAGATGGCCAGGCTTCATTTCCTAAGAAAATGAGCAAAAATTTCCAGGAACTTATTTGATTATATTATTTAATCACTTTCACAAGAAGAAAGTTCTAGATGATAGAGATATTGAATCTAGGAAAGGAAGATGTGATTTTTAAAAATTAAAATATAAAAAAAACCAAACCAAAACCATCAAACAAACTAACCAAAAAGACAATCAAAGGAAAAATAATCAGAAGCAAAATAGTTCCAAGCAGTTGCAAGGACCTTTCCTAAATTACTCCAGAAGCTATGGATTTGTCTTCTCAAGATCATTCCAACTAATGAGCTTTAGTGAAATACTAGGCACTTGGGTCCAGAGAAAGTTCACTGGAAATAACAACCAGGCTAAGAATAGATGGCCTGAATGATTTTTATGGTCTTAAACGCTTTATAGAAACATAAGAACTTCCATTTTCATCTTACATCTGCTTTTCTAATAATAAAAAAATTACACTTAAAAACCAAGCCAAAGCCATCTGTAGGACAGTGCACCTGTAATTCTGCTTGCCTAATACACCAAGCTCAGACTACAACATGATATTCCTCATTATATAATTATTTATTATACTCTGTCCACAGGATTTTTCTCTTTTTCCTTATCTATTTCTGGTTGGTTGGCTTTTGTTTCTTTTCTGCAGATGAACTGATGAAAGTGGTACATGCATATAGCGCCCCAGACCCCAGCAAAATAAAAGAATTACCTGTTAAAAATAAAAAGTGCAAATAATGCTACCTAAGCAAATAAACAAGGTTGAGGTTTTATTTTTGAAACCAAAACCATTCAATCAAGTTATGAATGTCAGTGTTTTAATAAATTGTCAGAGTTAAGCCTAATATTTTACAGGGAAATGGTGAAACTTCAGAGAACAAAATAACTTGTCAGTGCCTAGAAGAAACAGAGAACTACACATTCTTTCTTAGGAAATGTCACTCGTTTTCCACTGTTGCCTTTTGATACTAGCATTTATCTGGTTCAGGAGGGTCAAGTAGGTATATTCAGATAGAGGGATCACTGATCTCACCTAGTATGGAAACTCTCATTTGGGGATTCTTGCACTGAAAATGTATGTATTTATTGCAGAGGTAGTCTTTGCACACTTAAAGCATGCTAACTGAGAAGTAGCATTAAATCCAGTAAGTGCACACAGTTACTCTTTCTTAGGTACAAGAAAATTGCTTATTGTTCTGACTCAGGACAGCGTGAGATTTTGTTCATACGACTCAAACCATTACATTACTGCTAACTTACCTGTTATATAACAAGAATACCTATTATATAAACATAGCATTCAAGAGATTACACAACACAAAAGGCAAAGCAGCACAAGGAGACCTCTTATAAGCACAGCATCTTAATGATTTCTAATGTAATGAAAAGTAACTGAGGACTGAAAAGACTTCCCTTTGCAGGATTATTTCCACTAGAAAACTGAGGTCATGCTGAAACCAGTTTATAGCAACAATGTCTCAAAAAATTGATATATTTTCTTCTCCTAAATGAAACACTGTTATTTTAATAAAATAATTGATGTTTCTCCCAGGAAGGTAATTTAAGAAAAGAAAAATTACCTCCTATCTAAAAATTTCTTTCAACACTTACTTCAAACAAATATCAAGCTGTCTATATAAGTACCTGCCCTATGATATACAAATATATATGCAAGGACAAAATTTGCATATTTTTAACAGAAACTACCTACAGATACCAAATGTCAGTTCTATTAATTTATCAGCAAGTACATTTCAGTCATTTTAGTATCATCATCACTCTTGACTTTCAGACACTTACTAAAAAGAAAAATATTGACATTGACAACATGACCTTGTGTTCATCTACAAACCATTATTTTCAAGACTGTTCTCTTCTAATATCAATATATTAATATGCAAGAGACAAACAAGCAGATTCCTATTGCTTTATCTTTCCTGTGCACATCTCAGAAGACCTTCGAGTACAGAGCACTGTAGACCACTGCAGCTGCCATCAGTGTTTTTTAGGCATGGGAGTAACTGTCCAGAGCTCTGACCTTCATGGTTATGGACAGAAAACATCTGAAATTGTTTCCAGAAAATACCAGATTACCTCCAAACAGAGTACGTCTCATCGGTCAGTGTGTCCTACAAAATCTTTTTCTACTCACATCTAGTACAGAAATAGTCCAGAACTAGTGCACACATTCCACCTAAGACCCCTACAAAGCTCTCTTAAGTCTGTCCTGCTCCCAGCAGAATACCCAAGATCACATTTTCTAATCATTCTGCAGAGAGGTTCGTTCATTCTCCAATGTTCTCTAGGTGAGATCTCTATATTAAAAGCAAATATTCCCTTAATAGATGGCCCCAGCACTCTGCTAAAGACAGTACAACAGAAAATCTTCAAGTTGATGTTATGATTTAAAGAGAAGTTTCAGCACTTCATATTCAAAAATCAAATGCTTTTGCATTCACTGCATTCTGCCCTACAGCATTGCTTTATCACACGTTCCCCTGTACTTCCTTTAGTTCATGCTCCTGCTCACATCTGTTGGGAATAAAAAGAAAGAAAACTGTTGCTCTACTTCACATATGTGGCCATGCATAGTTACTACTGTAGATCCTGGAGTCTGGACTGTGATTTGACATTATACCTGTATGTGTCTTTTCTTTTGATTTTATTTTTTTCCCTGGGAATTTGCTTGGTCTTGGTTTCAGTATTCACAAAGTAAGAGAAGAGGGATTTAGAAGCACGTATCTGCTTAACTCTGGTACCACCTCTTCTCTCAGATATGGTTTTCATTCTCTAGGAACAAATTCTCACTGGCAGAACACACTCTGGATCGTCCATGGGACTGCTCCCAGACATCATTTCCCAAATACCATTTTCAACCTAAGCGCCTGGCAGCTCATGGGACTGACTACTCTATATTAGTTTGGTTTTTTGAGGCATCCCCATAAATATCAGAGGCATGCTCTTCTTCTGCCAGCTTTCTTGAGTGATGGGCTTATTGTTAACACCTACTTCTCTTTTGCCTGTATGACTCCTATGCCTACAGTCACTCTTCCTCAAAAATTTACAGGATTTGAGCTAGAGCATAGCATTCAAAGGAACACTATAAGGTGCATATGGAACATTCAATTACAGCATAACAAATCAAATTAATCACACTGCAGGGAACATTAATTACACTACTATGATTTCTTTGTAAATAACCATTTGCTAGTCAAAAAAATTTATTAATTCCTATTAGGAATAATAAAAATTCTTATAGGATTTAAGTAATTCCTATATCCTTCATCTTCCAGACTGCTATTTCTTGTCCACCAAGGCTCAATAATATTTTATCTTCAGCTTAAAGGTCTGTTAAGAGCATATTTTAGCTCGGGGCACACACAACAGTTTCATTCTTTCCAGACACAATCAGCATACATCCAAGGCATCTTAAGACCTTTTGACAGTCTCACCCAATATAGTCAGGAATGCTCAGAAAGCTTAATTGTTCAGAAGGAGTGATAAAGCTTTATATGACACGTTATGAGATTCTCTAACTAAAATGCCCTTCTAACTCTATACTGACTCATAGCACATTGAATTTACACACATAGCATAGAATTTACAGCTCTGGCAAACTTCAGTGGACACTGCAAGTGCTTATAATTTCCAAAAAAACCAGACTATTCCTGTAGTAAAGGAGGAACATTCAATACAATCATGCTATAAGCATGTGACAGTCGTGAAACCTGTGGTACCATGGGAAAAAGGTACTATTTTGCAAGATGAAGAAAGGTGACTATTCAATAACTTACCCCTTCTGCCTTTTCTTCTGTGTTAGCCAGCATTTCCTGGAGGGCTCGTACTGATAGAGACTGCTCCAGCACAAAGGTGCAGATGGACAAATCAGGTGGAACATTCTAGTAAAAGAGAACCATGAGAACACATTAGTAACACATTTGCTGAGTAGCACTTTCCAGTGGCTCAGTTTTGCCTCTCCATCCATGGATCTGAAAGATCTAATACATCTCTGAGGCTATGAAATCCAGCAATGCTCTGCTCAGCATGTGCTAGGTGATACCTGGGGTAAGCAGTCCCCTCTAAAAAAGAAAGAAACTCTCAATAAAAGAAGAAATGAACAAATTTCATCAAGTTCAGCAGAGGATCGCCACGAATGTCAGGGTTCGTGCACTCCCCCTGTGTGTCTGCAGAGGGGAGGAGAGAGATGTTGCCATTCTCTTTAAAAATCTAATGGTGATTTCAGGGGAATAGAGGCAGACCCTTCTTGGATGTGCCCCTTGAAAGGAATAGGAACAGCAATACTAGTTGTACAAAGAAAGTTAGAGAATAAAATTGGGAATGGAAAGGTTCCTAAGCAAAGGACTAATAGATCTGCTTGGATATTAGCACATGGAAGTGTCCCATACATTATGCTCAGATTGTGAGGAAAAACCAAATGCAGTCTTTAGGCTAGTGGTAGTTAGCCAGACCTCATCCTTATCATAAAGGTCAAGATGAATTTTCATAGCAGAAATAGTGGACACCAAATACCAAGGTCAAGCCAGCAGCTTCACATACCTCAGGGCAGCATACTTCACCACAGGCTGCTCCAACTGGGATAAAACCAGTCTTCCAAAAATTATTATTTAACATTTCATGCTTGAAAAAAATATCATTGAACTACTGAGAAGTTAATTTTCCAGACTATCATAAAAATTCATATAAAATTGAAAGACGTTTGTAATAGCAATGTCTAAGTTACAAAGTAGCAAAGTAAAATTAGATTTTATGTGGGGATCTTTTCTTCTGCTAATAGAACATTCAACTCCTACACACCTTTACTTGGCTCCAGAAATTCTTTCGTATTCCTTCTCTATTTTCTTCTCCTGTAAGTTGCATATTTTAGTTTAGGAGTACTTTTATTGACTCTTTCAGTTTTTTTACACCATGAATGTTTTTGCTGGTAAAGCTGTAAAAGTGCATACTTACTCAAACTGTGTACAAAGTAAAGAGACAACTTCCAAGGCCAAATTGTAAAAGATAGTTGCCAATTCTTTTTTTTTTTCCCCAAAAAAGTTAGTTTACTCAGAATACCTCACACTCTTACTAGCTTATTATTTTGCTGTTCATCCCTACTAAATACAGCAATTCAGGTCTGTTTAATACATAAAAGATCTTTCACTATTTTCCAGTGCTTGAATTTCAGAGAAATTAACGTAGAATTGTACTTTAAGTTTCAGCCAGATTAAAAAGGTTTTTTTTAATAGCATCTTCTTTTGCATGGGTTTTGACTGACTTATGCAATGACACTTAGGCATGGAATATTTTTCAGCCAACTCCTCCAGAATCAGGTCTTTAATTATTTTTCAATGTTCTTGTTACTATGCTTCTTTTATAGCTAGTCAGACACTACAACAGTCCTTTTTATGCTAAGACTAGCCAAAAACCAACCAATTAGATTATCTTCAAAACACCCTTGTAATGTAAGTACTATCACAAGCCCTTAATTTACAAAGCAGGAAAGAGAGTGCTCAAAGATCTCAGGCTGCAAGGTGCTGCTTCTACTAAGTTAATGTAAGGAAAGTTTTCCAGCCTAGAAAACCTCACAGTGAGCCCAACAGTGCAGCTCACCCTCCATTCTGCCCAGTGAAGACTGACAAACAAGAGTATGAACAAGAGAAGAAATGCTCCACACACTGTGCTCAGAAATGAGTCAAGGCTCCCTTTTCTGCATCTATAAGCAAAGTCTCCTTAACAATATTCCCACTGTTATTGCTGTTATTTAAAGCAACATTTTTGCTGGCAGAATGTCTCACACATACAATTTTGGATGTATCAAAGTTTTTTCTATTGAACCTACCCATGGGTATTATACTTCCCGATATCAAAAATCCTGCATCATTTCAAACACTGAACAAACCAACATAACTAGGATGCTTCTCCTTCACCCATTTCATTCCCCTGTATGTTCAAGACAGCCATGAGCACTTCCTTTCCTACCCATTAAAACTGAGCTATGAAGTCCCAATTAATATTTTTCAGCTATTCTCATTGCAAGTAAGGCACACTTTTTGCTGCTAGGGAGTAAAAAAGTATGCATGAGATCATTTTGCTTTAATTAAGTGAAAGAAGTACTGTGTGCAGTCTAGCAAAATGTTAGAGCCAGACTTTTTTCATGAGGCAAAAGGGAGAGCATATTATCCCACCTCATCTTCGTTGCATGAACGCCTGGGTACTTGGTGGCCCTCAGGGAGAAAAGTTTTTCCCTTAAGAGCTGAGGAAAGATGCACCTACTGATGCCTGCAGTGAGCATGTGAATTAGACCTGCCTCTCTGATAGCTCCTCAGCCAGCTCTGCTCCACTGAAGATCCAACAGGCATGACTGCATCAATCCCAGCACAGACACAATCAATGGAAAAGCACAGGACAGCTGCAGACCTGCCAATGCATTTAGCTCAGTTACAGCTCTGCTCACCCCTATACACTTTATCTCAATGCTGATGCTTTCAACACTACAGATTTAAAGGATGAGGCTTTGAGCCTCAGACACAGACTGAAGGTTCCTATCTTGAATAACCTCCACCAAAGGCAATAATTCCAATAATTTTAAAACTCTCATTTAAATATAACAAAAATCACTCACAGTGTCTTTTCCATCTCTTCAAAGCATAAAATAAAAATGAGGAAAGGAGTCTTTGCCAGACCTCTGATTATCTACCTTATTGTCTCTCATATTATCTCACACGCAGAGAGAGGATGGCATATGAAAAATAAAGGTATTTTATGGCAGCCTAACATCCTCTACTGAAAGATATCTTCATACAAAGGACACAGTAGATTTTAGTACCCAGGCTGGAAAACAACTGCATATTCTAGTGGCTGCAAGGAAAACCTGTAGCAATTAGTTTTCAACATCAGGCTTTTTTGAGGACAGGTGAAAGGTGGTGGCAGTGATGGCTTTCCTAGACTATGAACACACTATTAAATAATAAATAATTTTAAAGAAAATAGTTTGCTACATGTCTAACAGCCCACCAGTGCACTTTTAATAAACACCAATACTACCAGGTTTAACAATTAAATGGTAATCATACATCTCTATTTTGAAAACAGACCACAAACTATAACCCGAAAAATTGATCAGCTCAAAAGCAGAGGTCTCATCACATATAAATAACCATATTGGTAGTCTTCAACCTTCTTTTCCACCAATTTTCATCATATTTGTATTTGCTGCAGTAACTTTTTTCATAAAGACAAGAAAATAAATTAATATTCCAAAGAGGGGGGGTTGGTTTGCTTTGTGACAGTCCTTGGACAATCCAGGGAATCTGTATCACTTCAGTTCATATGATCAGTGGTAAATTCTGATAAGCAATGGCAATATCCAATATAATTTATTTTCAGTTCATTTCTGACACATTTGCAAAAATAAATTGTACTTTAATGGGTTTGAATATAAAATATATCCACTGACTTAAAAGGTAAATAGTAACTCCAGTTTATCTCAGTATTAATTAAAGCATTACTGATTTGGCTGCCAGTTCATGTTTAGATTTGTCCTCTTGTTAATTTTTCTTTTTAGAAATTCACGCAGTCATAATTACAGCCTAATATGCAAGTAGTTCGATTCTTTAAAAAGTTATTACATAAATAAATAGAAATCGTATATTGAATTTCCAAAGGAGATTCAGTACCTCTAGGAGTAAACAGTAAATTATTATTACCTTTTTCTATTTTTTCCTTCACCAAGGCTTGTAATAGCCCAATCAGCAAAATTAGACAAATTAAAACAAATTTAACGGTCATCTGGAATTTTTAATGCATATCCATTACTGAAGTAATTACTGGATTATTTAGAAAATTAGTGAATTCCTTATTCTGCCTGTCATTTGAAACTACATTTATTGTGTACACTAGTTTTCTGTAGTAATATTTGCATATTAAACTACACTTTACTCTGTGGGAGGCAAATTTGCAAATTAGATAATCATACCCTTTATTAAAAAGGTGTTTTGAGTAAAGCTTTTGAAATATATTTAAAAATAACCCTAACTGTATTCCAACCCACAGGTGAATCATGGGGACTGGATGTATTCATTATGCTCAATTTAATTTTCTAGAGAATGTCTATTTACACATTCCAATGAAACAAGAGGCTGAGATGCAAAAGTCAGTGCTGTTGTCATTACTCTGACAATCACACAGTGCTAACAAGCCACTGTAATGTACAACCTGCTCATATAATATGTTGTATGTAATCTTGTAAATGTAAACTGAACTTCTGCCTCATAAATATTAGCAAGAGACTGAAGGATAACAAATTGCATCAGCAAACAGAATTCTGTCTCTCAGACTAAGCAGCTTCACCTCAGCTTTACTTCTCTTCCTAGATATTTGCTTCTTAGTTATTTTCCTAAGCTCACAGTTATTTATTTTCTTTTTCTAACCAAATTCCCAATTAAATGGACTTGCAGGTAATTTAGTTTTTAACCATATACTGAGTATTCACACAGCAGGACCTAAACAATCACCTAATTAAGCAGCCTGGTGTCAAAAAATGAGATGTGGTTGGTCATAACTTTTTTTAATGCTAGCACGTTTACTAGATGCCTAACTTTGAGAATGCAAGTAGGAGGACTCAGAAAATTAATTTTAGTACAGAATTTAACCAAAACATCTGTAGTCCTATTTGTGGGGGTAGCCTGAAAGAAACTGAACCATCAGCTATTCTTAAGTTACTTTTAAATTTAGACATCTCTATCTTTCTGGCAGCCCTTTCTATTTAAATGAGCTTCTGTCTGGTGACAGTGATGAAACACACTCAATATTACCAAGAAAAAACTTCTCATTCTAGGACTCTACATAGAAGGTCTAGCTTTCCTTGTTTTCAAGCTTGTCAAAGAAACAATGGAGCCAGCTAAGAAATATATGGGTCTGGCAACAAGTCCTGTCAGCCAAACAGAATGAACCATCTTCATCAAATCCCAAAGCAGAAAAGAAGGAGAATGAATTATGAGCCTTATGGTTTCAGTTCTGTAGAGAGGAATGTCAAGTAGCCCTGTGCTCTCCCTGGAACTCCTCCAGGAGCAGCCCCAAGCTCCCATGTGCTTACCATGAGCAGGCTGTGAAGGCTGCCTGGACACTCCCTGCAGAAAGTTTTATTTCAGCTGCCTATGACTATTTCAATCTGAAACCATTCCTTTCTATGTGAGGCTTTTATAGGACATTCCATCCCATGCAGTTGTTTCCCCCAAAAGCAGAGAAATTCTCAGCATTCAAAACTTTTTATGTTACTACACCTAAAATTTGTAAGGCACTCATGTTTTTTGGAAGGGCAGTTTGACAAGGGAGTGGCTTTTTGTCAAAAGTACACTTTTCACCTTTTCTAGGAAAAACTTCAAAAATCCAGGCATGCTCTACTTCCTGAAAAATGTCATTTTCACATAGTGGAAAGTTTCTTGTTAATATATGAAAGCTCAAAAGGGTCCCTTTTCCACAGGAAAACTGTTTCAGGAGATAAAACTTTGATACTGACAGAAGGATAAAATCTAGAACAGTGTCTAGAATTAAAAAACAAAAAAAAACAAACAAACAAAAAAAAAAAAAACAAACAAACAAAAAAACAAACAAACAAAAAAAAACCACACCACCCCAAAAAAAAACCCCAAAAAATATGGAAAAAGGAAGCAAAAACAGGGAAAACCAGCTAGTGGTGGAACTGAGGTCAGACACAAATACATTGCAATCATTCCATTTTCAAATCTTAAAACAAAGACAGCCTCATGTCCTCAGTGGTTCTCTTGAATTGTGTTGTTTGCTTATGCCACATACTGATGTCCTTGTTAATCTGACCTAAACAACCAACTGTTTTAATTTTCTTAAAAATACTCTCTCTGGTCACATATATGAAGTTTCTCCATCTTGTCCAGATCTCTGAGTGCAGAAGTTGTCCAGAAGTGAAGCATTAGATTTGAAAAAAACTGTGGTAGAAAAAACCTTGATACATTGAGCATACTTTCTGTTGATACATCGAACATTCTTCCATGGTAGTCTTTGTCTTACAGGGAGTTACCAGTTTTTAGCCTCTATAAGTTTGCACAGCAGCAAAATCCTTCCCCAGTTTCATTTTCAGATAGTGAAATGTCATCTGCTGGTCACTGTGTAACAGAGCTCACTGGCAAAGAAAATCGTGTGTGCCTGAAACTTAGTCTGTACAAACTTGAAGGCATAGAAAGAACCTGCTTCTTGGGGTTTCTCCTTCTCACAATCTGCTTTAAAAATCGGTAAGAAACCTACTTCTACTTCAGATGTACTTACTTAAGTACAATTACAGTATTTTCCTTTATGCTGGAAACAGTTTCAAAGTTTCATCTTACAGTTTTTTAGTTTTTGCTCTTTGGAAATAACTTTGATCCTGAAATCTGTCAAAAGGTCTTGAGGCCATTATTAACCAAGCAGAGTGTCTTAATCACTTGGAAGCTGTAATTCCTGGTATGGTATTTAGTTTCTGTATAGATTAAGGGCTGCATACATTCCATCTTTAAAAGGATAAGAGACTTTTTCCTCCTACCCTCCATCTCTTCCCTCTAGTCTCCTTTCTAACCTAAGGACATAAGTCCCACATATCTACATTACTGAGAGCTGTTTCTTTTTTATCTCCTTTTTGAAAATGTAAAACTCTTAGCAACAGATAAAAGGGATATTAGGTAAGGAGCCATACAACTACACTGCAGCATTGATGGATAAACTTGGTCAATCAGCTCAACTCCCATCACAACATTTGCTGCTGTAGCCAGAAGCTTAGATGAACATTAATTGTGTATCACCCTAATGCAGTGAAAATGTGCTAATTTTTAAGGTAATTAGGAAAATTTCATGCTGATTAATAAAAGAAGAAAAGCTCATAGGATCAACAGTGCTACGGAGGGTCTAGGCACACATCCAAATTAACAAAACATGGCTTATCTTCATATTAACCCTGAAAATTCTATCTTATTATGCTAATCTTATGTGCATTATTCAAAACTTTAACGTTCTTCCCTTTTCGTTCTTAGAGATTATGTTGTATTTGTAACTACTACAAAAAGCAATGGAAAAATCTATGATATTATCAGTTGGGAGGGGACTGTTGCTTTAGAACCTGGAAGGAAGCAGTTACCTTTTGATTCTTGCAGCACCAGAAAGACGACCTTTATAAAATACTATTTTGTTCCCTCTCTGAAAAACACTGCAGATACCCAAAAGAAAAATCTTCCTAAAAAATCCCTGACCAGATTTAATGTAAACCATACACATTACAGCAATCTTATCTCTAAGTAGCAACCCTGTAACCTTACAGATCAAACAAATAGTGCAGACATGCAGATGTTTTGTGCCTGTAATAAGTGACACAGCCTGACCTGTGTCAGTGGAAGTTCCTGCCGTTGCATAATAACCTATAGGCCATTATTTGCTGAGATTCTCTTACTGTTAAATTTATCCCATATCTGAAATCTTTACAGTAGAATTTTCACACATAAAAATTACATTCAAATAAACATAAGTACTAATGCTTCCAGAAAATGAACTTTTGTAAGCAATTCATTTACATTGCAGTAAAGATGAAACACTACGTCTAAGCAAAGGAAAATCTGTTTATCTCATAAATTATGACCTAAAAAACATAACAGACATAAAATTCTCACTTTTAAGGATTTTGTTGTGGTTTTCAAATATTATCTTTTCCACTGTCTGTTGTTGAAATCAGTGGTCAACCCATGTACCTAAGAAAATCATATATTGCTGAATGGAGCACTGGGAGTTTATGCTCTGAGTCACTCCTGACTTGCCCTTAAATGAAGAAAAGGAGATGCATCACCAGCTCTCTCCTGGGCAAGACAATTTAAAATTATATTTTAAAAAATAAATTACATTAGAAGATATGTACATCCATCTCTGTAATGTAAAGCAAATCAATCAGAATCAGCTACTGAAAGTTTTACAGTTAAAAAAAAAAAAAATCTATATCTAATAATGAAGTTCTTGTAGTTCAAGAGAAACTCTAGCAGATAATTTGGGTCAGGGACAGAAGGATTTGAAGAGTCCTAAAACAAGGACTGCCTGCCAGGAAACTCTCCAGTGATTTAAGGACTTACATGGTTCCACTGCTGATAAAAAGTGCAATAATACTTTCAGGCATAAATATCTGTTTGAAAAAAATAAAAGCTTACCATGTGTACTTAGAAACTGTAGCTTGTCTATAAATGTCTAAGTATATCAAGCCCCTGGTTGCCTGGGCATGGCACAACATCTGAATATCCACTGCATAATGTGAAAAATAAACACTTGTTTTAGTATACACCCCTATTAACTACAAAATCAAAAACAATAATTGCAAGATTAATTTGTTCTTAATATTCAAATGTTGTTCTTTCTTGGTCAAGGGTGCCCAAATATTGATACTAAACTGTTAACATAAAACAAAATGCTGCTTTAAATAATTCTTTGCTTATCATTCAGTAACACACTGAACAAGAAGCTTCCACAAAATAGTGTCTAGACAGAAATACCCACATGCATTTCCCACCTGCCTCAGAAGTGAATTAGGCAAGAGGCAATAAAGCAAGAGGCTTAAAAATTCAGAGATGGCAAAGACAGTCTCAAGGACCTTAACGACCTGTGGACTTTTTTCCTGCTACCCTTGAATACATGTTCAGGGGGGAATATAACAAGGAGAGTGTAACAAGTTCACAGATATCACTCCTACAGGAGACTATGGTGTTCATTTAGACCATTGACCAACCTGGAGTTTCTTCCTTTACCACAGAGTCAAGATCTTCCTTCTCAAAATTTCCCATTCTGACGTCAAATAATAAGATAATAACTACAGACCTTTACAGACACCTATTATGCACAAGCACATACCATTTTCTAGATGGCTCTAATTTTTAATTTGCCAATACCTTAACGTTCAACTAACCAGGCATAGATGTTTCACTCTCCAACTTGGGTGCCTGTCCATGCCAGGGGTTAAAATAACCTTTCAATTGTCTGGTATTCATTTATTTTCTAAAAGACAGACCAAAAAGAAATCCACATAATTTTAAGTTCTTCAAAATAATCAAAATTCTTTTTCACTAATTCCTTTTTCATTAACTCCTTTTCTATAGACACAAAAAAATTCTAGTAAGAATTATTCAGTTATGTGTATCACCTCCGTGATAAATTAGCCAGAAACATGCAAAACAAAACGGATTTATTTTGCCAATTTGAGCTAACGAAGACTTCCATAGTCATTAATCTAGATGCATTTTTCAAATGTATCAGCCCAAAGAGGCTTAATTTATTGTTAGTGTACTTCAGATCAAATCAAATATCAAATATGGCACTCAAAGCTTATTAAGCTTTAATAAAACAGCTAATCAAACTGGGCATGTTTCTTATTTAAAAATAAAACCTTATTGCAATTTGACTTAACTTCTATGGGCCTTTTTATTTGCTAATACTCAATCAAATTACATACACTAGAAAGAGAAATTCTGTATTACTGGGCTTTCTAATTTATTGAAAAATGGGCACTCAATTGCTTTGTTGGAAAGTCAGTTCATATGTCATATTGCACTGAGCAGAAAATTTGTTTGCTTTCTAGGACTTCTGTCCAACCTTCTCATGCAAGTCATGTGCTAAAAACAGCTTGTCCCTGCTGCTTCTTTTAAAGATCAATGCATACTTTGGCTGTTCAAAGCATCTTAAACTGTCAAAACCAATTCATCCTACATTACCTAAAGCCATTTGAACAACTGTTGATTTTGATTTGCATTTCTGTCAATTATTGCCTTATTGCTGGCTGTAAACACTGTACTGTGCAAATATAACTGGTCCATACTCAGAGAAACACCAAAAAAACCTGAAATTCATAGCTCCCTGTTATCATTAAAATACATTTAGATGTGGGATAGAAGTAGAGTTTGCAGTATTGCTAAGGGAAGATTGTATCAGACATTTGAAATCAGCCCTCTGACATTGGTTTCCTGCTCTTTTTTTAATTGCATGTACAAAGTCAGTGCTCATGAAAAGGCAACACTTTTGTGGATGATGTCTTCGTAAATATGTCAAGACAACAGTACAAACATCTAGAAGATGGAATACACTTCCCACTCCTAAACACATTCTTTATATCCAGTAGGGAAGAAAAAGAGAACTTGGAACAAGTTACAGCTCAAAAAAAAATTGATTAGCATTTTTCAAAAATGCACGTCCACCTCTGTTATCTACAGATTTTCAAACAAACAGCAAACATTCAGCAATTATTCAAAAATAATTACACACTCAGTAAAAGCAGCCTGGACTGTGATCTTGTGCATTTATGCATAATGTTTAAGAGCATAATAACTTCTTTTATCATCTGGCCTTTGGTTTATAAACTAACACTCTTAATTTAATGTTGAAAATTTTCCTGTTACTATAGCAAGTTACAGCATTCCCTTAGTGGCAACAAAAGGACAAATAATCTTCCTCCTTCTTCATGGGGAAGTAACCAGGAGGTAAAATCTAAAATCTTGAAAACCACAACCAAAAAGGTCTAAGTTTTAAAAATTCTTAAGAAATAAACAAAAACATATTTGATACTCTTTTTTTTCCATTTTGTTTCAGATATTATCAATATTAGACACCTCAAAGAAACACAGATTCACTCATTAATAGGCGACATTTCTTTGTCCTAATTTCTGAGAGCCCATTGGGCTAGGAGTCTGCTGAACCAGATTTAGCCTAACAGTTCTTAAAAATACTGAGTACAAAGTAATAATACCATGACTTGAAGTGCTAAGAAGGGGTACAAAGCTAATTTGAAACTGCTGTTTTAGAAAACATTGATCTAAAAGCCTTAAAACAATTTATTCTTTTATGTGTTCTTGGCTTGAAACACAGATTTATGAATGTTTTTTCAGGTTTTCAGATGTGCAGCTACATATCAGTCTAATTAAAATTCAAATGACTGCTTTGTAACTACTCTGCGTGTACTAATGAAGTACATTTCACTCTAAACCCTTCAGAGAAAATATTTAAAATGCTGAGCTCCAGGGAACTTGGCAGAACACGACAACCGTGTAACCTTGCAATGTTCAGCTTCCCAGTGTAAGGCAGCAAGCCTGAAGCTTCTGGGGCTGTGCTTGCACTGAAAAGCCAGCAGCTCCAACTTGCATCAGTCACAAATTACCCAAATAAGAACCTCTACCTCAAAATAATATGGATTTCCACTATGCATCACTTATTTATCTTTCAAGGACTTTCTTGCTGTATTTTATTACAGTTAGTGCATTTGGTGAAGACAAGTAATCTGTCTGCAGTCTTGAACACATAGTCCCAAGATTATTAAGGAGTCACAAGACTCATATGCTAAATGGGGAAAAAGCCAAAACCAACCACCAAAACCCATCAACTGTGCACTTAGATAAGGGCACTACTTTCAACACAAAATGCAAATAGGTAAACCCAACATGCAATGATAGCAACATTCTTTTTTACTAGGAACTGTACTAAAAATGTTAGGCCTCATAAAATAAATCACAGCAAACTGGCAGGTGTTTAGAGGCCTCTAGAAACTTACCAATCAATTGCAGGACTGCATACCACATATCTGACTTTATTCAACCACAGTGTTTGTGTTACAGCCAT
Source organism: Luscinia megarhynchos (assembly GCA_034336665.1). Lineage (NCBI taxonomy): Eukaryota > Metazoa > Chordata > Aves > Passeriformes > Muscicapidae > Luscinia > Luscinia megarhynchos. The sequence goes on from CM067565.1 coordinate 67,764,280, forward strand.
ATCTCAGATACAAGATTTTTCAGCATAATATCTGCTTCTTTTTCCATCCTAATCTTTAGGTAATGAGATGCCTAAGCAGTTACTGGGATATATAGTTATTTAATAAAACTGATTCAATGGGACTTTTCAGGTTTTCTTCACTTATTTTAGACCAGATGTAGGAATTCCTACATCTGGTCTAAAATAAGTGAAAAAAACCTGAAAAGTCCCATTGAATCAAACACAAAAAACCCTACACAAACAAGCAAGAAAAAACACCCAAAACAGCCACATCATATGTGGGTTTGTAAACATTTAGGGTCTGTTTGTTTTTAACATACATTTAGCTAATGAAGAAAGTTGCAAACTATATATTTGACTGGAGAAATTAAAAGTCATGTTTTGCTCATTAAATTTCACAAATTACATGACTTTGGGTTAAGTGTCTTTAATGGATGGCCTATGTCACTAATAGTGTGGTACAACTCAATATTTTAAAAAAATGAGATTTTGAAATTTTTCTTGCATTGTTTAGTTGGTAGCAGACATGATGCATGCATAGATACCATATGTACTATTCTTTTTTCTTTCAGTGTCATTATTTGGAGTATTACCATCAAATAAATTGACCTGCAAAATTACTTTGATTCTATCTTACAGCTTTTGTCACTATATGTTCAGGTCACATGTCATGAACTCTACCAGCATATTTAGGGAATTCAGAACTTTCCCTTGAAACTTTTGTTCCCAGGTGCTTTATCAAATACATATTTACATATTTCTAAAATAAATTTTGACAAGAAAATCCCATGTATGCAATACATTTAGTTCTTATAATAAAACTCCATGGGTCATAAATAACTTAGAATTTTTACTAATTTAACTAATTTTTACTAATTTACTAATTTAATTCTTAGTAGTTAGAATTCAGGGTTATCCCCAAACCCAGAGAACTGGCCTATAACAATGTCTTACTTTTAAAAATATTAACTAAGTGAGCGTGATTTAAAAAGAAACTCTTTCCCATTCATGAATGTTCAGTTTGAAGATAAAAAGAGATTTAAATTAATACTACATAGTAAATAATGCCTTAGTAAGCTAAAACTCAATGTGTATCTCTGACGAAATGTGATTTGATAAAAAAATATTCAAGATCAGACATAATCCATTCCTGTGTGAATTTAAAACTACAAATATCTGCTTCAACACGAGATATAATGAAAAATCAAAATAGTAAGGTTTCATGGATTGAATTTATTATTTTTACACTATTTAATCTGGTGGTGGTGACATGTTTGATATCACACATTTTGTTTCCTTTTTAAAAACTACCTGATTACAAGTGACAGTAAAAATATGTTAAATTGTATTGTTGTGACTAGTAACAATGCCCACAGCTTTCAGGTGATATAAAGCCATATTTCTTTTGCTGCTTTACAGCCATGGAGATCTGACAGTATTTTTCATAGCCCAAATGTTTCACATTCATTTAAAATTATTCATTTTCCATCTCAATAAATATTTATGTTGGTTTCAGGGACTAAGTGCAAGGATCACAATCAGGTCTGATGGATATAACTACCAATCTGCATTTAGGCTCAAAATTTACACAATATTTACAAGAAGCAAAAACTGAATTGGATATACATAAATAATAAAGATAATATTTAAAAATTTGTAAAACCTATGTTGCATAAAACTACATACAATGTTGTGAAACACACTATTCTTATTTACATTACTCCTACAGAGTATTTTACTGGAAAAGAATGACTCACTGAATAAAATCCCTGTTTGATCTACACCTATGAAGACTTCATCTACCTGTGTCTAATTTATGTATGTCAAGTAGGCCAAGTAATGTATAAGTATTCATAAATTCTCTCCATTTAAATTATTAAAATTTACAGTTTTAGTCCAAGTCTGCTAAATTGAGTCCTCTGAACATAAGATTACATAAAATTAAGTGCCATCTTTACCATTCAATGGGAGTATTCATTTTGGCAACATGGCACAAAAGCAATTAAAATGGGTCTGGAGATGCAGCTACAAAGCATTGACAAAATTTGTTACTTATTTTAAAAAAGATTACATGGAAACACATGTACAGAAATTAACCATAGCAATTACATGGAAAAAACATTCAACCCACCACCTCACTAAATGGCGTATTCACAGAATGAACCAATGTAACACAAGCAAACACTGATCTAATTTCTCAGAATGAATCAATTGCTTAAAAAAATCACTATTTCATTATGTCAGTAACTGCTCAAAAAGCATCTACTTGCCCCCATACGTTAATGGACACCACGTGCTTTTTTATCTGTTTGGATTTACACAACCAAAAACTGCAGATACTGTTTCTCGCCTGTCAGAAATAGTTTCAGACTCAGTCTCTCTAGAGACAGATTATTTGTCTTGGCCACTGAGAATATGTTGGCTATAAAAGACAAAAAAAGAAGGCAACTCTTGCCTTCAGATCTTACACTCTGGAAGGCAAACAGAGAAAAGAGTTTTTCTCCCAGCGGCAATCAGAGTACAGGAGTTCAGGCCAATGTCCCACCATTTAGGATGATACCCTTCTCCAGATATATCCATAGAGAATTTGACTGCTGGCATGGAAATAGCTTGCATAAATACTAAAGAATCATACTGTCATGTAGCCTTGCCTGTGCCAGGTATAACCTTCTGCAGTCCTCTCCCCCCATTCTCCTCTTCCCTTTAAGCATAGCCACCTGCCCAGCCCCTGCCAATTCACCTGACCAAAAAAAGAGCAAAGATAAAATCAAATTATTTGTATTTATCAGCACAATAAACACTGTCAGTCTTACCATCAGGCTTTATTTTCTACTCCCATACACAACAGTAGCATCTAGGGCCCAACAAATAACAGAGCATCACTGACATACTCTGGATAATGGAGTCAGAATCCCCAACCAACTGGCCTACACTAGTCTAGCACCAAATCTGAAGAATCTTTCTGCTATGACGCAGAAGAGACCGTTCAAAAGAAAAATGGAAAATCAGTTGTCAAAGTCTTACTTCCATGTGAAATACCCCCTTAACTTTACAAATAGAATTATTATTGGTTCCTGGACTCTGCTCTCAACACTGTAACTTATTATATGTAAAAAGATCAAACCACAGGATCACACACTGCACTGTCTTCTTCAAGAAGTGGAATTTAAAAAAAAACAAGACCAAAAACCAACTTGGGAAGCCTTTTTAGACCTTCAAAAAAAAAAACCCTTTATTATGTTATCCTCCCCTGTCTCAAGTCCAAATTACAGAGGGGAAAAAACCCCACACATAGCTTTTATCAGTACTTTTAAATGATGTAAAGTAGGTCCATACTTCAGGGCATAATGGAATTAATGAGTTTACCACCTGCCATAAAAACTTGAATAAAACTCAAACCCTTATTCCATTTAGAAAAGCCTAACTCAGCTTTCATAGTTCTGCTGTGCAGTGGTTCATAAGGGATTAACACCACCTTTGTGACTGACCCAGAGCTGAGTTTTTTTCATTCTGCACTATTGACAGGAATAGTTTTCAGAAGCTGTTAAAACACAGCTCCACCTTGTTTGCTTTCCAGCAATCCATGTATTGTTTAAGTCTAAAGAAAAATTACTTCACTAGCAGACAATACAATCTTCTAATGAATGGACTTCCTCATATTACCAATCTGTTTACATATAGAAAGCAACAAGTAACATTCAAATGTAAAGAAACTGATCTCACTAATCTTGAGATACAATAATTAATCTTAATTTTTGTTTTAATAAAAGGGATGGACTTCCACAAAAGGAATGAATTTAAAAGTACAGCAAATAGTGAAGAAATAAAACTACCTATAGACAAATGTCAAAAAGGAAGTTTACAGGTCTGCTGGTTTTGGCCGGAGTAGAGTTAATTTTCTTCCAGTGGCTGGTACAGAGCTGTGTTTTGGATTTGTACTGAACATGGGGTTGATAACATAGAGATGTTTTTGTTATTGCTGAGCAGGGCCTGCACAGAGCCAAGGCCTTTTCTGCTTTCTCAGTTTTACCCTTCTGATTCCCTCCCTGATCCCACTGGGGGAGTGCACAGGGCTGCTGGCTGGGGTTAAACCACGAAAATGAGACTTCTGCCCTTTTTTTCTGACAGTCATCCCTTATTTTTCTTCTTACTTACAAAATAAAAATTCATGCTATGCATTTGACAAAACTTGCTAAAGAAGTAATTGCATGAGATAAGGAAAGTAAGCATTTTAAATCTTGTCTTCAGCATATCTTCGGGTTTTGTCATTCTTGCTGCTGCAACTTTTGCAATGTCAAAAATTTTTGACGGTTTATAAATCTAATATTGTTATACACTTGACACTTCCAACTTATTCCTAGAACAAGATCTGTTTTGAGACAGATTTGCTTTGAAATTGGTAGAAACTGAAATAGAAATATTTTTCTTTAGCTACTACATCTCTACAGATGAGGCAGTCATGAGTTTATCTTGGGCAAACATATACATTTTATATTCAAGACTGTGTCTTATTAATAAAATTAGGCATAACTTAAACCTGATGTCTTGCTTATCTGTTATCTTGTTCTTCAAAATATGGGTCAATTTGAGCACTTAGCAGCCTTGCACTAAGACATTTTCTGCTCCTCAACCTGCTCCAGCAGCCAGCACACCGGAGGTGACAAGGAGCTGGGAGGGGACACAGCAGGGACAGCTGACTCCAACAAAGCCAAGACATATTCCGGACCTTATCACCTCCTGCTCAGCCCACAGAGCAGGGGGGATGAAAAAGGAAGCAGGGGGTGTTCAGAATGACAGCATTTGTCTTCACAAGCCACCATGGTGCAGGATGAAGCCTTGCTTTCCTCAGGATGAACACCTGCCTGCTCACGGGAACAGGTGAATGAACTCCTTGATTTACTTTGTCTGTACAAGCACCTTTTCCCTTATCTCCCAGTGTTATTGCTGCACAGAGATAAGTATTAATAGTCAGCAGCTACCAAATTATGTTCTCAAAATATATCTTCAGTTTGACCATTAGTTAAGTAGTGTGAATTATTTTGTGATCCTGGGGCAGAAAAGCACACACAAAGAAGTTATGCTAATAAAACATCAGCTACACCATGAGGACCCAGATCCTGAAAGATACTGGAGAAACGCAGGGGATAGTAACAAGCATTCTCAAAAATGCAAGTCCAGTATGATAGCTGAAGTCTATTAGTCATGTTTGGCCTATTACTGGTGCTTGGGTTTGCATCCCACCTTGATCCCTTCCTGTAAATCAGATGCCACACTACTGTTTTGCATTAAAGTGCATCACAGTCCCACTCTAACTGGAAAACAGTCTCTGAGACATGCATAGAAATTTTTAGCAGGCTCAAGAACTCTGTTGGAATTACTTTCAAATTATCATATACCTATTTGAATATTTCCTACGTTCCTTCTTATATAATTCAATAGTAACATGCTATGGATACATATATGATGAATAAAAACATTTTTATTTACTCTTATTTATAGTCAACTTTGCTTTAAGGATTTGATAATTTTATGGCTCCCTTAGTATTTATATCTACAAATTACTTTAGAGGAGTTCATCCTAGCAACAGTCTGCCCTTAAACATTAAAACACAGATGAGCTGCATGGGTTCTCTTTTGTTTGCTTTTTTTACCCCCAAGCTCATGAAGAATGAGCAGAATACAGAATACAGATTGTTCCATAAAACAAGGAGAAAAAGCAGCATCAGCAAACAAGCATACAAAACTGATATGAATCTACACTTTATTCCTTAAATACAGGAATATTCAGGAGTTTTCTATGGGGAGAGAGAGACTGCAGATTTAATACCCAAACTTACTGAATGATAACTAATTCATTAAATAGATCTTTCAGGCCTCACAGGCAACTAGCACTACAACCACTTTTATCCTAGCACATTTTTATTGTTAAAAAGATTCATTTAAAACAGAGCAGCATGAATTACTTCATCAAGATCACTGCTATTATAATGAATCATTAATATCCTAGTGAAAAATTTATTATTATGAATAATGCATTCAAAATGATGAGACAGAAAATGAAGAATTATTCTGTGAAGTATCAGGGAAAATCAAAGTGATGTTATGAAAGCTGGCAAGATAACCATCATTTTTGTTCTAAATCTTCCTAGATGTCTTTCCAGATGCCTTACCTTTATTACATTTTCTTATTGAATATTTATATTTTAATTAAAGAAAAAACAAATATGTTAAACAATGTTTTTTTCCTTTCTATGAATAAAATATCCAAGTATATCCATTACTTCATCCACAAAACAAATTCTGCCCTGAGGAAGCCCACTTTTGTCTTCATAACATTTATTTCAGCATATGTGATTTTGAAACAAAATCCCTTCTTTGCAATAAACAGTTATTTTTTCAAACTACTCTATCTACTGCATATATACCAGAGTTAGAGAAGGCTTTGATAAAATCTGTTAAATGAGGTAATTTTGATACTTGCACTATGTTCAGATAGGGAATCTGGTCTAAAAGTAATAATTATTTCAATATAAATGCCACAGAATAAAAACTTGTCACAAATATAATAATTGCTGTCTTTTCTGTGGACTCAGAATCAGAGCAATCAACTTGTCTTTCGAGTTGCAGCACACAAAAATTGCTCTGTGGCTTACTACAACTGAGTTCGGACAAGCAAAATTATTTGGGGTGGACTTCTGCAGCTAACTAGTTTTAAAGTAAGCTCAAAACAGAAAACACCACACTAGAGTTCAGCCAAAGGACACAAGAACAGTTAAACTTCGAGTGGGCATTAAATATTCCTTATATTATTGATAGATTTGATTTGTCCCTTCTGCTTGACAGATTTGTGTATATTACATCAAAGCAAGCAATGTTACAACTACCCTTGCTTCGTGACAGGAAATGACAATTGAAACACTCAGTGGTACCTTAGAATTAGATGTGGATTCCAAAAAGCAGAGCCTGTTGCCAAATCCTTCTGCAGCAAGACACAATTTCTGTTGCTCCTTGTGAACAGTTGCAGTGCACTGCAGAACCACTTCATCATCCTGCCGAGAAAAGAAGCAAAGAGAACTAGGGTTATGTTTCTGACCCAAAAAGACCTATGGAAGCTTTTAGAAAATCAGTGTTAAATGCACAAGTTGTTGTCCCTGAACACAAGCAGAATCAAACCTCAGTATATTTTTTATTTTCAATTGTAAATATGGGCAAATCAATTTAAATAATTACAATAACTGCATATATGCTTTTTCTGTTTCCCTGTCCTGGTAATAAAAGTTAGAGAAGGAGTTTTATTTTAACTACGTACAAAGTACACAAGAATTAGTATTTCTTTCATAGGTCAGTCATACAATGCAAAGAAGTAGAAAAGCTTAAAATTAACTGGTACCATATGAATTTGAATTAACTTGCTTGTGTATATACTGCACATATTCTAGTTAGTGCAACTTGATTAGAAAGTTGTAAAGAAATATATAAATAAAAGAAAAATATTTGTCCTATCTTCAGAGTAATTTTGTATATATAGTTCATAACTTAGTGTTTTTACAGTAAGTTGAAAAGCATAATCTTGTGTAAATAAAAGATTTTTCTTCCAAAAAGCTAGTACCTACTCACTCCTGGTCCTTGTAAAAACTGTGAACTACCCACACTTTCTTAACAGAAGGAGGTGGAGTGACTTGCTGAGACTTTTGCAAGCAAGAGAGACTTTATGATGTAAGATAATAAAACTATGATGAATAAGCAGAGTGCTAAAGCTGATAAAGTAGTACCACTATCTTACACCAAGTTTAATGGACTTTTATGAACTTGCCAATTAAGTGCTCTGTGCTTATCCTAATGTGCAAACATATAAAGAGAGGCAGGAAATACTCAGACGTAAAAGGGAAAATAAGTTATTTGGGACAGTTGTCCCATAGCTCTGCTCAGTATTTCAGAGAAAGGAGGGTCTAGGAGGAACCAGTGATATCTTACACACAACAAAGCAAACGGTGTGTTCCTTAGTCCTTAATATGTATTAACTAAAATTTTACAGAACTAGTTCCATGTCATAATAGCTAAAGATCTTATCAACAAGCCCCAAAAACAGACCCTTATATAAATCACAGTTCTTCTAAGTAACACAATCAGCAGCTGGAGAATCTCTGTAGAAATATGGTTCAAGTTAAAGAAAGAAAATTTTGTTGCAATGAGTCTATTTTTTAGCAAAGATTTTCTGTTTTAGAATAGAAAAAACAGCATCCCCCTATGCATTCTGCCAATTCATTTATGAGTTCCCAATAATAAATTTCAAATGAATGAAGAGACCACATTAAACACTCTAAATAAAATTCAATAAATAAAACAATAAAACTACGGGATGAAGCATGCAACTGGAAGCAGAACAGGCTAACACTACAAAAATGTATGCATTTAAAGCAGGAATTTTTACCAAAAAGGAGTTGTTCTTATAGGCAACTTGCTACAGAGGGACATTCAGAAAAGTTCATCAAATTAAATAAACTCCTGAATTCAAATTGAACTGAATAATTCCAAGCCACCCATAAACACTCATCCTGAATTAAGGTAGCTTTTAATTTGGTTCCATTTACTTCACTCAAATAATTAAACTAGACTAAATTAAAGTGTATCTCAATCTGAAAAGAACAGGAGTTACATAGGGTTTAATCAGAATCGGAAAAAATTAGTTCCTGTTACCCCTTTCTAATCGTCCCCATATGGAAAAGGTAAGTATAGGCAAAGCAATTTTCCTTGTGTGCCAGCAACAGTGCCCATACTGCAATCCACAGTCAATTGTAGAGGTGAAAAGTAATAACTGCTTCCAGTCAGGCATTAAATCCAAAAAACGTGACACATGCATATGGCACTGTTGAAGTTCACAATGTAAAATCGTAGCTAACAAAGAAAAACCCCTGAAGGCCAATATCAAGGATAGAAGAGACCACACATACAGACCTAACAGCTTTGCTGTGTACTCTTTGTAAAAGTAATATTATCTATTAAAACCCAGAGCATATGGGGGGGAGAGCAAGTGGTTGGTTATGTTTATTTTTTAAAGAACTACATTACTATTTCCTAATCTTAATTAGACTTTATTCAAATAAAGTTTCTTTTCAGGTTAAAAATAGTGGTGTTAGATTGAAGCTATATAAATATATTCTCCTTTTTTCTCTTCCTAGCTCTTCTTCCTGAAGCAACCACCCCAGCAGAATGGAAATTTAAGTAATCCTGTCCCCATTGTGCTAGACTTGTCTCCAAAAAGGGTTGCTACAGAAGATTCTAACATTGTACCTCCACAGCCAGAAGCAAACAACATAATAAATCTATTTTCTACTGAAATGAACCAACAATTTTGTTTTGTACTGCCCCATTTTCTACCATTGTATGCTAGGCTTTTAGAGAACATCTGAAAAGTGTTCTACATAGTCCATCCACAAAAATTATTCTATGCTGACAGCAGCAAAATATAAGTTGGTTTGGAGCAAGTTCCTGATATACTTAATTTTAGTTAATGATCATAGCCCTTCATATACTTCCCTGCAAACCAATTAAGCTCAATTACCAAGCACACATGTATAATACAGATGCTGATTTTTGGAGGATTAAGAACAGGAATATAGCAACTACTAAATGTCCTGACACACAAACTTAATTCATTTTGCAAGCATTTTCCCCTTCCTCCTCTGTGCAACATACAGCATTACATGGATTATTTTGTTATATACTTGGCAAACAAAACAAGAAGTTTTATTAAGAAATGCTTAGAAGTTCATGAAAATCAGTCACCCTCACATACCCTTTTCCAAAGTTTGTTTCTGGGTTGGCAGGATATGTTCACCAGAACAAATCAAATTTCAACTCTACTATATTTTCTTTGTTTTCTGTGGAGATGGTCACAATAAATGTTCTCTTAATTCAGGCCACAGAGTCACAGTGTTGTGGAATTATTGTTCTAGCCCAGGTGGTGTTGAAACAACTGGCACAGAAGGTTAAGATGTGATGCCATTGTCAGATCATGTGAAAGGTAATTACAGATAATGATGTGTCACATTGCGTTTCTGTGCTTATCATTATAGAATTATCTAATATAGGCTCCATATTAGATACAGTCTTCCAACTTTTACTATGTGTTCAGAAGATTCTTATAGATATTCAACTTGATTGTGCTGCAGAAGTATACATTATACTTATCTTCTATTATATAGAAGATACATTATTCCATCACATTTCTTCAAAGCAGACTGGTAAGTGGGTAAGCATCTCAGCAGTGTTTTTTCTAAACTCTTTTTCAAATCAGCAAATGATAAGCAGTTCCACTATCAAGAGAGCTAAAAATGCATTATTTCCTTATCAGAAGTCACACCACCAAAGAGACCTTCACGGAAGGTCACTTTGCTCTTGGATGAGGAACATTACAATATGCATCATACTAAATGTCTATTAAAGAAAAATACCTTTCAGATATTCTTACACGTTGAATTTTGAGATGCCTCAAACTGGTTAACTCCTTCAAATTATCTTCTGATAGTACATCATCATACCTTTTAATGTCAGATTAGAACTGATCAATGTAATTCATAGTTCAAACGGTTGTAATGTAGCCTTCCAAAATTAAGCAAATACATCAGCTCCGTTCATACATGACTGAAAATTCAAGGGGGTAGAGGCAATGCAACGTTCCTGACAAGAATGTTGGAACATCTGCGAATGTGGAGTTATCTGATATCACAGTAAAATAAGCACAGACAAAGATTTGAGAGCTCAAGAAACCAACTTCAAGCACAGGTGTTTAATTCTAAACCGCAATCACTTGTACAAACCTTTTATCCACATGGAATATAAACTGTTGGACAATGAGCGTTTTAAGACATGTAGAAGTCTGTGCATATCTGCTGATAATATGAAGTGCATAGCAAAAAGAAGAAAACCTAGTCTTTTATAATACAGTTATAGGCCTTTGTATTAGATCAAGATGATGTGTTTTAATAAACAATTGTGTGCCTCAGTTTTTTTGAAATAAATAAGTTTAGTATATACTTGATCTCATTAAAGTGCAAAGAAAAATCAGTATCTATATTCTGCAGTAAGTAACAACAGTATTTGGGTTAAAGTTCACATTCAAAACAACCGCAACAGATAAAGATAATGAAAAATTTTATAGAGTCTTGAAAAATCTTCAGTACAGTTTTGAAGAAAAGGGCAGTAGCACAAACCCAAAATCACTGCAGTCTTTTCCTGCCAGAAATTTCTGCTACTCTTTTTGTGCTGATTAATCATCACTTAGGTAAACATCTGCCTGTTTCCTCCATGGAAATTTGAAAATTTTACTATTTCCATCTCAATTCCCTCTCACCATAACAGCTTTCACTAGTAAGTCCAGAGACGCTGCTTCACCATCTATTTTTCCAGGGTGTGGATACACAAAAAGAGGTATCTGAGAGCAAGGGAAAGTAGGAGTCAAAAAACCACACAAATTCTGTGCACACAGTGGTGCTGCAGCTTATTATTGAATGTACAAGGAAACATCAGTCACTATAACAACAATGGAGCACAGTCTCAGGTGTATTACTTACTGCATCTAAGAGTGAATCTAACTTGGAAAGCCATCCATTTAGTTTAGATACTTTAATGGATGATCCTTCTATCCAATCTCCTTCCTCCTTCAGTTCACAATCTGAGGTGCTTCACGACAGTAAGGAATTCAGAAGAGCAGTAATCTCCATCCCAAAGATGTGGATGTAGGGAACAAAGAGGATACTACCCAGCTACAATACAGAGTATGCCTGTTATAACAGGATGACAGAACTGGGGCTCACAGTGCTCAGCTGACTGATAATCTGAGACAAAAAGCTATTCTACTCCCCACACTTGAGGACTGAAACACCATCTCTACAAAGACAGGATCTGAAAGTTGAGCCTGTTCATCCTGAAAAAAATAAAAGGTTGTGTGGGGCACTTCACAGCAACCTTCCAATATCTCTGGCCAGGGAAGCCAGAGAGGGACTCCTCGTGAGGAACTGCAGTGTTGACAAAAGAGTAAAGGGTACAAACTGAAAGAGAGGAAATCTAGGTTAGATAGTAGGAGCAAATGTTTTACTGTCAGGGTGATGAGACTGTAACAGGCCCCAATCCTGGCAGGTTTAAAGCCAGGCTGGATAAGGCCTTGAGCATCCTGGTCTGGTGGAAAGTGTCCCTGCCCAGGGTGAGAGAGTTGGAACTACCTCTAAGGTCCCTTCCAACCCTAACCATCCAATAAAATGAACTTGCAGAAGGCATTGGGCAGCTAAAGCTTCCATAACCAGCCATACACAGCACTTTAAGATGATGAGCAAGAATCATCTTGGAGTAACCCATTAATCCTAATAAATCCTCATGTTTCAGCCAGCACACCAGTTCCCAGTATTAAAGATACCATATCTCCCAGCAGGAAGATATTCTGCTCTGTGTCATGTCAGATATCTGCACTGAATCAAACAGTACAAGCTTTTGATAGGCACACTACAATGTTATTTCTGAGTTTTCAAGAAGTATTCTGAAAAAATTCAGGTATATGTTATCTATGTCAAAAAGCTCTACTTATTTTTAAAACATCCAATTTCAGAAAGCAAGGACAGTCATTGGCTAAAAAGCAGGATACAGCAGATTTTTAATATTATCTATTCATTAAGGGCTATGCAATTCTTGTCAGAAATCTTTATACTCACAGAAAATAAATAAGTAACTGAATGATTTAGTAGAGGACCCAGTGACTAAAAAAAAAAAGTGCTCACATTTAAAAGCACCACAGCATTTTCTACAGCTAAAAATTACACCTAAAACCAAAATATTGCCAGTAATAGCCATAAATTATCAAACTGCATCCTTAGAACTGCACTCTGGAAGACCAGGTTACTGAGGGAAGAGCATGGGTTTGCTCTCAAGGTATAATAATAAAACAGCAAGTTCTCAAGCTCCTTAATAGCACTTACTTTCATTTGCAGAAATTACCTGACTTCTCTATGAAATACATTCAAGTCTCCCAAGATTAAACATATACCACCCAGTCAAGAAGAAAGGTTAATTTCTCATGTCAATATCTGGGCATGTTATGCTCCAATGTGAATGTTCTGACAACAGTGTATTTTTCCAAAACCACCAATTTAAAGTTATAACTGGACAAAAAAACATATGCATGCACATGTAGATACATTTTTTTCATATTCTTCACACATATATGCATGCATATATTTCCTTGTAATAGTGTTACTGTGTCCTATTAAACCATGAAAATTGTTACCTCCCATGTAAAGTCAGTTTTGACTAATCCTTAACCTTCTCAATGTCAATTCTATTAAAGAATCACAAGTGCCTGGCAATTCCCACAGGTGGACACATCTACAATGCAATAGCTGTTTGTACCTCTTCAACATGGATGTGTCTGGGATTCAGAGGGTGGAATATTTGCTGTGGCATTTTCCTGGAAACCTGATGGTGGTTTGTTTGGTTGGGTTTTTTAAATATTCATCATGTTTGATTTTATTTTATTTCTATAACTTCTAAATTCCTTTATATCTGGTAATGGTTTAGTGGGGAATCAAAAGATAAGAAATATTCAGTAATTTCTTCTTTTTTTCCTCCATTCACTGAGAATAAAAATATATTTTCCTGCAGTATGTCATTCTCCTCTTACAAACTATCCCATTACTACCTCCAAGTGTTTTATTTTAACCATGCAAGAAAAGCACAGTACTGGAGTTTCTACTATTGCTACAATCCTCTGCAGAAAAAGGTGAAGATAAATAAAGTAGCAACATACCACAAGTAATAAATTTATTTAGAAACACTGTATGTGCTTCAGCCCAAGGTGCTTTAACTCATCACATCATTACTATAACATTTGTATTTTCCTCTCATTTCATGACAAAGACAGGAAACCTTTTTCAAGTATTGTCCTTGATTTTAGATTTTTTACTTTACATTTTACTCCTGTGGAGAGAATGTAACAACACATGAGTTATTACTAATTTAAATAATTTGCTGTGCTCTTCACAATCTGGTTATACATAATTACCTCCCTTAAAGATATAATGCTGACTCTGTGTTTCTTCTATACCCTGACAATATACCAATTCTAAAACAGTGTAGAGGACAGTGTCACATTTACAAAATTCAACAATTAAATTTTGTAAGTTATGCTTGTACATTCAAATTCCTACTGCTGTTTTATATGACAAATACTGCAGTTAGTGGAACATTTCCTCAACTTCCCTATGCTATAAATCAGGATCTCGTGACAGACTTTAATTTAATATCTCAATTTTTAATAGGTCCCTCAAATGCCACACAGGCAGAGCTCTGCTTCACTGCCTCTGATTTACTGCTCTGCTGTGCAACTGAACCCTGCAATGGGAATAGGTGCCACACGTACTTTAATGCATTTTGTAGATTTACAAATAGAACTTTAGCCAGTACAAACTGCTTTCTACCTAGGGAAACTGTGGAATACTTCTTGACTTATAAACTTCATTTCAACTTCCCTTTGCCTTGTTGAGATAAACACTAGATTACAGAGTAGAATAAAGGTTTGAAGAGCCTGTGAGTCGTCAAACACAAGGCTCATATAATTACAGGCAACCATATGCTAACAGATTAATAGGGTTCACAAATCAATCCCCTAGACCTCTGACCAGCCAAAAAAAAAGAAAAATTAAAAATCAGATGTGACTTTTTTATGATAGGTATCTGAGTAAGATACACAACGCGCTTTAAACCTTGACAGAAGTCCTACTACTAACTACTAGCTGCCCCAGAGCCTTTTCCTTTCTGAGTTTTAGAAGGTAAAAAGCTGCAACAGAGAAGTCAAGTAACAAGTTAGGATGGTATTTTTCCTTCTCCAAGTCCCTGCAGACAACAAACAGAGGCCTAGATGCACAAGATTTATGAAACACCACAGACATAACATGCTAGAATTATGATCTGCAGATTTTAATAGCTTTTCAACAACTGTTTAGAAGACAACAACAGAACACTCAGAGTAGGGTTACTTAACTGTTAATGCTATTCTTGATTGATCAGCCAGTGCCTTCAACAAACTATCAAATTTTAAATACCACTTTAGGACAGTGACTCTAGAGCTTCTGACATCTGAACAAAGACTGTGACCCAGATAAGAAAAGGCCACAAATTTTTGATTACCTTATTTGGGCTTGAACCACAACTACGCATCTCCTTAGTTGCAAATCACCATTGCAATAGAGCAATACAGCCATTTTGACCCTTCTTTTTGAATAAGGGAAAGACAGACAGCAAAAAGACTGATGACACCTACAGGAAAACAGGAAAGATCTAGGAAAGCTGCTGGGATTCAGTCCTCTTACATTATTGGAAAACTTGGCAATATTTGTATTTTTGTCACTAAAACATGGAATAGAGGCAAGTAATACTGCTCCTTATTGCATTAAGGAAATAAGTATTAGACAGTCAAGGAAAAGTTTTCTGAAAATAAAGCATTTTTCCAGTTTAGAAGCTTCATCAACACAAGACCACAAAAATGGCTCAGTAAAACTTCTTTCAAGATGATTTATGCACAGCTGAACTTGTCTTAGGATGAGGAGAGATGACTTTTCTGGTCATGCAATTCTAAATGGTCTGAACACATTTAATTGGACATGTTTTAGTTTTATCCTGTAGGAGGAGTATTTTCCTAAGAATTCAACCTTATTCCAATGGAATTCTCCTCTGAGAAAGAAAACCCCAGGGAGAACAGATGGAATTCCAAAGGACCAGATTAGCTGGTAGTTCTCAATACAGTACTATGAATCCTGCTGCTAGTACAATAACCATGTTACCTCCTCCTCCTTCCCCAAAAAGTTCTAACTTAGTCATCAAAAAAATTTGCAACACTACAGCAATGTCATGGCAATCTGCAGTACTAAAGACATGTGGCATCAAAAAAAAAAAAAAAAAAAGAAAAAAAGAAAACCAAACCTGAAGAAAATAACCCATGTTGAGTCACACAGATTTATATTCTGCACTTGTCAGAAAAAGTCTTCACTAAAGAACGATACAAAGAGCCTGCTAGACAAACACTAAATACAAGGGAAAAAACTTGTTACACACTGCATGGATAGTGTGATGCTCTATGGCAAAGCAGAGTTTATCCAGGAGCTGTGCTTCAACACTGCAGTGTCTCAGACATGCCCATTCCACAGCCACCCAGGGGAAATGAAGACAGTGATCAGAAGGCAATGAGCAAACACAATGCTCAGCTCCAGCACCACCAGGTAACAATGCACCTTCCTTGCTCTGAGAAGTGCTCCATGGAGAAACAAGCACAGCACTGCCCCTGCTCTGGCTGGGCACTGCTGTGGTACTGTAGGTGACTACAACCTTCAGCTGCACATGCTAGCCACCTCCTCCAGCAAACTACTTACTAGTGATAGTAACGTGCACACAACACTGAAAGCAGATGTACTATGTACATATAATCCAAATGCTGCCTCTTCCAGCTCTTTATTCCCTGAGTCATCATGGAACAGTGTCAAATTTGGTTTCCGCATTCATGTGCATGTGCCAGCATGCTCTTGATTGACTTCTACTAAGAATGTATCTGCTAATGATCATATTTCTAAATTAGATGGCTCATTTTATTATTTCTCACCAATTAGCTTCTGTGGTCCTACAGTCTTAAAAAAAAATGCCAAGTTCAGCTGTCAGTGTCTAATAATAAATTCGTCTGTTACCATATTTAGCAATGGCTAGCTGCACCTAACACAGTTGACAGAGGAGTGGTGGAAAACATCTGCAACAAAGTGTAGCTACTAAATTAAACACAAACATCTGTGAGCTGATTTCAGCTTCCTAACAGCCTCAGTATTTCAAATTTATCTCTGATGTAATTCCACCTATTTTAGGAATTTGGTAAGAATCTATTGCATTACACCCTCACTCACTAGTTCCAGACTAAGCCTCTTCTGCACTCAAAGGTGTGATTACAGCATAGGAGATCTCTATGCTATATTTGATTTTGCTAGTGTAACAGTAGCAGTAAAGACAGAGGTGAGAGCATGCTAGAAAAGGTGTCCACAAGATTCTGCAGGCAAATACAAGATTATGTCTATTATCTGAGTCAGTTAGGAAGATAGCAAACTGACTCTAACAAATATCAAGGACTTAATAACCCCACAGCACTCAACAGCTAATAAATCCCGAGCCTCACCAGTATCTGAAAATGCTGTATCTGAAAATAATCACTGAAGTGTTTTAGTTTCACAACACTTTTCTGAGAAATCTCATTAATCTCAGCTGGAAGACAGAGGCACTTGTTAAAGCAAATAATTTGTTCAGGGTCACAAAATACTGAGACTCAAACTGAACAAACACACTTTTTTCTGTATATTCCTATTAATGAGTTCCAGAGCAAGAGGGGTTTAGAAACACACCTCTCTCAGGAACAAGGTCCTCTCACTCCAGTTCACACTGTGGAAACCTTCCCTCTACGCCATCCCTTTCATACAAGAATACAAGAGGAAAGGTTCATCAGCACCCAGTCTTGGATCTTGTGAGCAGTCTCAGGCAGCTAAGTTTGTAATATGACCATCTGCTCGAGTCTGCACATTCCACTCTAGTTCACTCTCTTCCCTTCATCTTTTATCAGCAGTATTTCTTGAATTGTTCCAATTCAGTGCTCTGACAAACTGATATTGTGCAGCAGCCCAATCAATCATGTGACTTTCCCTTCCAATTCCCAAAGACTCACCTGTCACTGTGTTTACTTTTGTAGCAAGGGGGAAGATTCATTCCCATCTTCATCTCTTTCAACCATGTAATCCTCTGTCAGTATTTCTCCCTGCTTTCATTCTGAAGTTGCTGCAATTTATGAGATTAACCCTTTCACTTCACACATTTACTGTAAAATACCTCCTTGTTTCCATGAGAAGTCTACCACCTTTCTGAATTCTTCTTAGACTAAATCCATTTGAAAAAATTCTCTCAGACTACTTTTCACAACTTCTCCTCTGAGCATCTTTGATTTATAACCTATTCTTTCCTGCAGACCATTAATAAAATAATTAAGATGGGATACCTTCCCATGAACATGTCAAAAAGAGCTATTTGTCAATATTTAATCTCTACCCAGCTTAAAATGCCACAAAAGGGCCATCACACAGTTGGAGCTGAACCATACTATGAAACCCCAAGCAACCATTACACTGGAAACCCAGTTCCTAGACATCTTCACTACATAATCAAGTGCAAAAGAGATTTTAATTTTTTCATTAAAGATATTGGTTTTTATCTTCAAAAAAGGGACCAATATCCACTGTCTCCAAAGAGAGCTGCTGTTCAACACTTATCTCTTCTTAACCTGCCCCAATGTACCTATTCCACAAAACATCAATGTACAAAATTAAAACTGCAGCAGTCTTAAAACTCTATACTACAAACTTTATATCTAAGAAATTATAACGTTTAGATACCAGGAAATAAATGCATTTTGTAGGGATAATGCAGCCGACAGGAAGAACACTAAATTGACACAAGTGACAGATGAATTTCATGCCCAGATCGCCCACAAAACTTCTCATTTGTCAATTATTTCCATTTTTCTGTTATAGACTGAAAAATAATTTTAGTATAAAAAGACTGAAAGATACAGTACAATAGTAGCATAGGATTGATAATTTCTGCATAAGAAATTAATTCACCCTGAGGTAGAAGAATTGGTTATTAAAGATTCTGTGAAGATATTAACAGAATAGTAAGCAGATCCCCATGTAGTCTGTGCTGATCCTGCCTTTTGAAATAGTACAAGATTTTTTCTTTTTTTCTCATTACCCCAGTTTTCAGGGTACTCAGTTATTTAATCATTTATCTCGAGTCCTTCACAGTCTTCCTGTGGAGCTGAACAATTCATACAAAACCTGGAAGATTGAACTACCACACTGTATACTGCTACCTTAGAGACATTAAGGAATTTTCAGGCACACAGGAAAATGGCTTTCTATCACCAGGCTCTCCAGCCAGCAGGTAACTCTTCACAGGTTTTAATCAGGTGCAGTGACAGAAGGCTGCAGTGAACTGTGAGTCCCAAAAATATGTTATTAAGCAGGTGCAAAAATACCTTTCAGGCTTGTGTACATGTTGCAATGTGACATTCAGAGACAGCTCGATTTTTATTTCCTGTTTATTCCCTTGAACAAACTCACCAGCTATTGTACATGAGCCAATGAAATGGAAAATTATCACCAAGAATATTGAAACAGCAGGAGTATGTTTCCACTACTTCAACTCTAACTTTCAAAGGCTTCAACACACAAAATTATGCACGAGGACAAACACTATAAATCACAAGTTTATATTTGTATATGTTTTGTTCTTTCATTCATATAAATATATATGTATTTTATATGGCATGGGAAAAATTATACACTTCACTCTAACTAGGAGAAAGGGCAAAAAACCCAAACATCAAATTATTGCCATGTCTGTTTATGCAGTGGAAATAAGGTTTCTATATTACATTTTTTTAAAAACTCTACATTTTCCCAAACAAGTGCTAAAAGTAGCTTAATAATGGCTGAAAGGAAAAATACTCAAATACTGATTTTATGATCATATGCTGAACTCCATTTTCCCCATTTTTCTTTAGAGTAAGAAATTCTGTCACTGTTTCCACTGTACTTTGAGAGTACTGGGACAGTAAAAAGTATCATGTTATCACAGGAGCTCCATCTGATATACTATCAGGCCTCCCAGAATATGCAAGAATTGCTACTAAAGACAATAGAAAAATAAACATTTTTATTTCCAGCATGAGGTTCTATGTATAACCTGTTTTTCAAAGGCTGCCCTTTTCAAGTGCTACACTTGCTAAAAATCCAGTATCAGTTGTAATTCAGAGACGTTCGAGAAAGAGAAAAAAACATTTTAACCCGAGAATGGATTCAGTATAATGGTTCTATCTGAGGGGAAAAAAATATATATATAAATAATTTTTTTAAAAAATCAAGGCTGGATCTTTTAATGTTGGACATTTTTTCCTCAATTTTTCTTCCTATGTTACATGCCTAAGAGCGGTGTTGGAATATTTTTATATTATAATTCTTAATGTAAGATATGTCTAAATCACAGGATCCAATGTAATAACTCATATACTTATTAAAAAGAATTTCAATTTTCATTAGCATTTTTTATTCCTTCATTCATTTCAACTGATGTTTTAACATTTACTGTTAAAGGCATAATCCACAATTTCATGGAAGTTTTCACATTTCCTCGAAGACAGTACATCCATGTACAGTCATTTTGGGAATGCAATTATATTTCAGTGCTTGTCGTCTAAATTCACTAATTTGAGTGTTTGTTTAAGCAACATTTAATTATGGCAGCAAAGCTATGCTGACAATCATCTGTGTACCAAAGAGACCAAGAACCATGAGGCTACATGTATTTCTTTTGGCTCTACAGAGTCCATCTGGCTCACTGAGCCCCTGCAAACCCTTTAGACTCGGATGTACCACCCTTTAAGCACCTAAAATTCACTCAGCTAAGTCTATTTAGCTACATCTGTCACTTAGAGCTACTCAGCTTCAGCTTCTTTGGCAGTGGATGGCAGGAGATGAGTTTTCCAGAAAGCAAGATACCTTATGAAACTGGGACTAAAGAGAGCTCTGATAAACCACCCTCAGCAGGTGGTTTATCTACTACCTATCCCTGCAGGTGGTGTCTACTCCTCTCCTTGAACTCTGTCAATGATCAGCTTAGGCTGGGGTGACCAGCACTTAGGTGAGTCCCAGCCTTAGCACACTCCAATAAGAGGCAACAGGGAAACTTTCACCACCTTCAGAAGGCTCTCGTGTTTTTAGTGAAGAGGCAGAATGAAAACTAACTCACAAGAGCTGAAGACATCAAGTGTCAAGAAATTTTGACAAGCTTTGCACAACTACTGAAATTACAGCTGGGTCTTAAATAACAACAAATAACACAGTGTGAACCAGGGCTTCACATTCTTTCACTGCCCTGTGCCTTAAAAGTAAAGGCCAAGCAAAGAATACCTAGCTTATTCATTTCAACCTGAATCACATGCAAATCTGGATATTCAAAAGAAACTGTCAGTCATCTATTCCATCTCTACTCACAACCCCTGAGTCCTGGGTCACAAGGCTGGTTTCTCCCCAGTTTTGGTATTTATTTACAAGCACATGCAGTGCAGCCTTCAGCCCCCAAACAGCTTAAGGGCTAGCCACAGTCAGCATGATGGCAACATGAATAAATCCTGAGGCAACTCAGGATTTACAGACCTCAGCTAGCACGACCTGTGAGCCAGCCAGCTCTCCAGTGCTCTATCAGCTGCTCCAGAACATTTACATGAACCAGAAAAAGCATATGAAAATTCTGTGAAGCATAAATTTTGTGAGACTTTGGCAGTCCAGCTTCCACATAACTGTTGTCCCAGGACAAGGAGTGGAATTGCTGCAGTCAGGCTTTAAGCATCTATGTCCAAACTAGTGCCATTAGGAAAGAAACTAATGTCAAGGAAAAAAAAAAACAAACCCTCAACTGAATAGCTGGCATAAGTCCTGCTATACTTCTCATGTTAGGTCAGCATTACCAGTTGTCCTCATGTCCAATTTTTATGGGCAGGCATAAGCTAATAGAACTAAAGTGCAGGTCAGCAATCACAAATTCTCACAGTAAGTACCAGAGCAGAAAAGGATATTTAATAAAAGCTGGCAAGCCTGAGCCATGACAGAGCATGCTGGTAGGATTACAGCATCCAGACCATGGAACAAGATTTATATATGCAAACATACACACATATTCACACAAACACATCTATCATTAGCAAATCAGTAATACTGGCAGTTAAAACTTGAAGTTCAAGATTTCAGGTTTGACTTGGCTTCCAGCTCCCAATAAATCATCTTAAGTAGTGGTAAGACACAAAAATTTTGTCTTTTCCCCACATGCTGTCATAAATTTTAAGAATATTAATGGCTAGGTAGAGATTTTCTTGACCCTTGTTGAACAGGCCATTGATCTCAATACTGCGGATATTAAAAAAAAAAAAAAAAGAAAAAACAAATCTCTTTGGAAGGAAAGATATATAGACAAGGGCAGATAATTTGAACCACAAACTTTGCTTACACAAATGCAGCTTATTTTCTAGTTCAATACTGACCTCCTTTTAGGTTCATCCTAAAGCCCACATTTACTATTGAACTAGAAAAAATGGTGAAAATTAAAGGAAAGTGAAGCCAATAGAATGAAATGGTATAGGCTTCTTTGTGCTTTACCACCTGAAAACTCTACAGTGTGCAGGAATTAAATCAATTTAAAGTAGCAGGTCACTAGCATAGACAATCATACAGAAAAACCACTGGCCTTAGTGCTCCAGAAGGGAAATGCTGCTATGGTTGCCCAAGGAAATACAAGTAATTTGACAAGATCCTTTTCTGCTATGGACAACACAAATCAATTAAATATAAAACACAATGTTGACATCACCATTACATTGTCTATTGCAGCTGATGACTCAAGCCTGCATGTTTTGCATTTGAATTGTTCTAAAAGGGGTATTTTTTTTTTTCTGAAATGCTCAGACTTGGTCTTTACTTAAACACAAACTTATAATGATGTTTTTAAGATGGCTTTTTAAAACCTGAAAGCCTGAAATCTGTCACACATTTAACAAGGAAATTAAAGCTTATATTGATGCAGTGGTAAGTACACTGAGGCAAAATCACAAATTGCAAAAATAAAAAGTGCACAGATGCTCCAATTCATTTTTGGCTTTCTCAGGAAATACTTACGACAATAATATATTGTTGTAAAAATGATTATATTTATTCTATGACACGCTGAGAAGCTTTCTGGAAGGTGCTGCTTTTGGCAGAAACACATTGCACTATATCATACTGCTAATGATAGGCAGAGCCTAACAAAACCAGACTGAAATCTTTACTAAAATACACAATAACAGATAGTAATCAAGGTGTGCCTTTACAAGACATATTCTATTAAAAAAAAATTAAAAATGGATAGATGGATAAATAACAGTAATATGTTTATTTTAGCAGTTTGAAAAGTATCTTCTGGTGACTGCATCTGTTCCATTTACCAAGACAGGTCTACATGTCTGTTCAGTTCCACTTTGCAGTTTAGGGGCAGAGGAAGGGGAAAAAAAAAAAAATAAAAAAAAATTTGATTTTACTTGGTTGGGTTTTGACATTTTCCAGTTAAGCTGGGGTTGGTGGGAAGGATTGTCCTTCAACATTCAATTTCCTTTAATTCTTGAAATTAGATGTGCTGTCTAATTTTGTTATCAGAATGCAGCTTCTAATAACATTTACACAAATTCAGAATCCTTTCAAAAATCCTGAAGTGTATACCTACGTGGTTTCACCACAGGCAAAATATTTTGTTTAAAAAAAACAAAAAATATTTTAGGCTTCATAGTGCTCTTCTCTAAAACATATGATTCAATTCTCTTGGCCTTATCTCCAAAAACCAAAACCAACTTTTTTCAACTCCTTCTTTCATGTCCCTTCCCCTTTTATTCTCAAGTCATGAAAGAACAGTTTATAGAGTTTTAAAGAGAGAGAAAAATACCAGACCAGCAAAATTTCCCAGAAACAGAATTAAGTAACTGCATTGAATTAAGGATTTTATTGTAGCATGCTGATCAAAAAGAAAACTGATCTCACAAACCCACTCAGAAGTACAAAGGCAATAAGAATACATATAAAGCAAATCCTAAGAAATAACACAAAACAACTAGTGCTGAATGCCCTTGCCTAAAACAGACTGTTTCTGTAAAGGACTTGCTGCAAAGCTTAATGGCTCTAAACATACAAGCCTTTGTTTTGTCCTCTGTTTATTTGATTGATACACTTTTCCAACTGTCAAGAAACTGTCAATTTCAAATTTCAACTTCAACAATTCAATTCATAACTTTCAATTCAAGTATCATTTCCAAACAGGTAACACTTGGATTGACTTTGCTGCACCAGATGTGCTCCTTTCTCCAAAATAAGGGATATGCTTGTGCATATAACCCGTGCATGAAAGTGCCAAAATCTGCATTTCTCCAGCCCGGCCACGACAGGCAGAGCCATGGCTCTTTGTGTCAGCCTTGGATCCCTCACTGCTCCTCAGACACCCCAACTGATACTCCGTCCTGACTTTTCTCAGGAACATCTCTCTGCCACTGCATTTTTTTCTGCACCAGTTTCTCCAAGTGCTCCTTTGCATCTGAGTTACCAAACCACTCACTTCTCTTGCCTCAAAAAATACAACTCCTAATTGGCTAAAATGAAAATTTAAGAAGACCTTCCTTAAACTTTTGCTTTGAGCGTTTGTCATCTTTTTCATCACCATCTTGCTTTTCCTCATGGCAATTTGTATGCATAGCCTAATTCTGTTATTCATTAGAGATGGTCAAGAAATGTAGTACCTGGTTAAAAAGAAAATTACTAGGGAGTGGGGTCTAAGAAGAGCTGAATAGCAGATGACAAGAAAATCACTCTTACATTCAAGAAAATGTTTTGTAATTTCACACTTTACTGCCTTCATGTAGCTTTTAGGAGAACTCCATAGCTCAAAAAACTCTTGTAACAGCTTTATGCATTACTGAAATCCTTAGCATTTATTGGAAACATTTTGTATTAAAAAGCAAATATAAATGCCTAATTCCTATGTAAAAATAAGAGTTTATGTGCAAATAAAGCCCAAGCATCTTATTTACTGTTTTTGCTGGTGGCTGCCTAAGAAGCTTTTACAGTTTAGAAAGTTTATATAATTTTCTAAGTGTGTTTAAACAATCTCCCTAGCAAAGCCAGACAAGAAAACAAGCTACTTCTCTAAGAACAATCACACACAAGTTAGATGCCCTCTGGGGGGATTTAGATTCATAGGAATCATAGCAGTTTTAAATAGATATTTGAATGTGAAAGTAAACATTTACATAAAGGAGGGTGGTTTGTGCTTATGCAAAATTCCTATTAAACCTCTAACCAAATACGAAAAAACACATCCAAAGATGGAGAAAAAAAACCTCCAGAACCCTAGACCTCTCATTTGCTGGGGTATTGGGCAGCTCTTTCCACACAGACATAGTCATCACCTTCATGCACACCAATTAGCAGCATCTACCCAGAAGTGGCAGGTGATTCCCAAGCAGCCATTAAAGATGCTGGGCCAATAAAAGAGTAATTGCTACTACAAATTAAGCCTAGGCAAGCCCTCAGGTGTTTATAAAGGATGCAGGAGGAAGCTACAGCAGTGCAATGCCTGCAGCTCTGTCTCCAAACCCCTTTGACCTCAGACTGCTGCTCTCATCCCTGGAAGGCAGCGAGCGTACGCAGCTACCCGAGCAGGGAGGGAAAGCACACTGCACTGCAGAGGGCCAGCAACAACAGAGCTTGGGAAGATCCTGGTGGCTTCCACACCACGGCTGAGACAAAATCAGCTGCAAGACTGGCCAATGAAACTACATTCATTTTTGCCCTGTGTCAGGAATACAGCGGGATACTGAAATCCCGCAAAAATTTACAACTATAAAAGGTTTCTCAACCAAAAAAAATAAAATAACCACTTTGTTTAGGTATTCCTGGAATAGGAGACAAGTAAGCTGACAAAAAGTAAATTTATTTTTGAATTTAACAAGTATTTGTTTCTTTCCCTTTCTTAAAACAGGCTTGGCTTGTAGGGGAGGGATTTTTGTGGGGTTTGTGTATGGATGTTTGTTTGTTTTTAAGATAATTGTCTAAATATTACCTCTGGTTTCATATAATTTACTTAGACTCATAATTTCCCAATTTTAACAAGTTGATGTTACCAACCATAGATGATTAACCTACTGTTCTGCAAAATTCCTAATCTATAAACAATTGTGGGGGGTTTTTAGCTATACACTGCAAACAGGACTCACAGTTTATTCTGAAAATAAAACAGCTTTATCTCACCTGCTGCTAAATCCCACAGCCAGAAGCCTCCAAAAGTTTGATCAAAAATCCTTCACTACAGAGTACAGGAAAGAAACCATAGTACCAAAAATTTCTTCTTTGTAGGGGGCACAGGGTGTTCTTTTCTTTACAGTAATTACAGTATTGAGCTTGTTTTGCTTACTTTTAATCCTAAAGTTGCCTACAACAAATTTACAGAATTCAATGGAAGTGAATTAATTGTAACTTCTCCTGAAGGTTACTAAGATATTAAAATCCTGGGTTTTGCAAACTGCACTTTATAAAGAAAATACTTTAAAAACCCTTTAAAAACCTATACATCATTTTCTGTCTTGCATAAAAATTATACATTTTCATGGAAATTTAAATATTTCATTCAGAAAGAAAAATCCTTCTAACACAAATCATTTTGGGGTCTTCACAGATATTTTTAATGAGCTCTGATACTATTATAGCTATAAAACTGACCTCCAGTTAAAGGAAAAAGAAAATTCCATCTGGTTCTCAAGAGCTGGAGATGAGTCATTTTTGCCTCACCACTGCTGCTATCTTTTGGCATATTCTCCTATATAGGTGTTAAATTTAGCAAATCTCTCTGATCTCCAGATAGAGAAAATGACTATGATTGCATTTAGATGTTCAGGTTTTGCCAAATTCTTACATGCTTCAGTTTTAACTTGTAGAATGCAGCCATTCAGCAAAAGCATATATAATGAAGTGCTTAATTCACAGCAACAAGCAATGCAAGAACATAATTTTTACTATTCCTCTGGCCCAATGGCTGACTGATCTGCCAACAGACCTTTAAGATGATGTTTCATTGTTTGGTTTTCTTAAAAAAAGGATTTTCAGGAACTCTATTAACAATCTATCCTTGACAGGATGAATAGCCACCACAGAGCACAGAAGACAGACAAGCTGCTTAGTTCCACTTCTTCATGTTTCTACTACCAGAGTTTAAATTCAAGATCCTAATCCTTCTCCATTCACACTGTGAACCAAGATGTGGGAACCCCTTCTTTGCTGAGGATCAGGCAGTTCTCTCTGAAACACGCTGAGTGGACTATGTGCTACCACATATCTTAGCATTATTACCACAGGTCTTTATCCAGCACAGTGAGGACACTGGCAAGTGCACAACTAAATGCCTGTGACAGATCTCAGAGAAATAATCATGCTAAATTCAAGGGGGCTGCAATGGGCATCTCTGGTCAGAGCTACAGCAAGTAAAATCAAGTCAATTGCATGGACCTTTATCTGTGTACCAAAAAAAAATTAATTAATTTAAATAAACAGCATACCATATGATGCTAACAGCAATATGACCTGCATGTTGTGATCATATACATCAAAGAGCTACTTCCATTCATTTATAAATCTGCAAGTAGAACAACTGCCAACTTTAATATAAAAATTATATAAATGTAAAACTCAGGGTGACGTCCTTTCTTATTGGCACTGAAAAACTGCTAATGTCTCAGATTTCTTACATTACTAGAGTAAGTTTATTCACTTTTATTCAATGTCATTAAAATGAGAATCTAAAAGAAGAGCTGCATCAGTGGTGAGCTATGATAAGAAAGCACTTTATTGTACTAATGAAGTTGATGTTTTAATAAGACAGTTGAAATCTGAAGCAGTAAATAAACAATTAGCAAAAACGCTGGAATAGAGGAATTAATAGGCTGAACAAGATGCACAGAGTTTCAAGAAAATAAAAAAATTATTGATCCGTAACCATGCGGCTCTCATAGTTTGGTCCCTGAGAAATTGGCTTCCATCAGAAATAAAGAATGTGGTAAATTATAATGAAATTACTTAAATCATTGCACAGTAACAAGATCCTCAGTATTCTGCTCAGTTTGAAAGCAAAGTCTGTACTTTAATCTTGCACATAAATAGAGGTAATCATCTGAGTCAGCATTATATAATTTGTCTCTTTTCAATTGTCTTTTTAGACACAGATCAGGTATTATTAAAAGTGACTTTACTGTTAGGAAACCTCATCCAAGAACCCCACATAGGGTTGGCAATGTGCTTTAACTATGCAAGAACGCATTGGAGGGAAAAATATTTTAAAAAAAAATTCAAAAAACAAAAAACAAAACAAAAACAAAACAAAAAAAACCCAACTTGAACAGATATTAGGGAAAGCAGTTGATTACCTTTGACTGCAGTAATCCATTAGTAAATCAAAGGGAGGATATCACCCTCATATGGCCACCTCAAAAACAGAAATGCAGCATTTTCAGAAGGGGAAGGAAGCCATGCAATCCCACTGTCACAGCACTTAGGTTTCAGGTGACTGGCAAGTTAGTTCTGTCCATAGACACTGGACTCTGTTCACAAAATGCTAATGGTCCTGTGCACCCACACCCGGACAGCAGACAGCATGAGCTGCTCACATTGTCAGATGCACTGTGTTAAGCAGGACATCGCCTCTGACTCCACAAGCTGCAAATTGCTGAGGCTGAAGGAATGCTCCAGGTAAGCACCACAACATGACTGCACCACCAAACATCCCAACTTCACAGTTGCCTCAATCTTACGTGTTTATTTCAAACTCAGATCTCATGAATACCACTGGACTTCAGAAATGCAGCTTTGCAAATCCTCTCCTCTGTGTTGTGTTATAAACTTCTGCAAGCATCAAAGGGCAAGTAAATATGACCCTTTTCTTTGTAATTGCTGGAAGACAAGTGGATAAAGTCAAAGGCAAGGAGACCATTCCACACTGAATGAAGGGTGGTGATATAGAAGTCCCAAAGTGTCACTTAATCTATTGATGTATCTTGCTCTCTCTTTTAAATAAATCCCTAGGTCACCCCAAAGGTGTTAGTTATAAGGAGCAGAAACCCTCATTTCCATCTCAATAATGTACAAACAACTCTGCCACAGTGCATCAGAGACCAGCCTGGTGACAGTCATTCCTGCAGCCAGCTTCATGGTAATAACTCCTTACTGGCAGGCCTCCCTTCTTCCTGACAGGACAAGAAGGCATTAGGAATACAGAGTAGTTTGGGAGAACTAAATCATGGTGTCCAGTCCTATCTAAACCAGTCACTGGCGACAGTAAGTGACAGGTGTCTTCTGATAGCTGTCTTACAGGCCAGAAACAAACAAAACTATCAAAGAAAACAAACAGAGATAATGCTCAAATCTCCAAACAAAGGCACTACAGCTGTCACTAAAGGCAAGGCCTTATAGTTCCTACAGAGATGCCAGTCAAAGAATTCACACTGATCTTCAATTCTTCCAATCCAGGCAGAATGGGTCCTGTCAGTCAGGGCTGACAGCACATCTGGCACAAATGTCTCCAGTCTTTCCAGACCTGGCACTGTGGGTAAACCAGCTGTCTCTCCCTTTAGAATTTTACATCTTAGTTCTGGTACAAATATGATCTATATTACTGTAACAAATAATCCACATTAAAAATAAGTTATTTTCCAATTTTCCTTGTATACTGGTAGAATAACAGGTGGCTTCTTCAAATTAAAGGAAGTAACATCCAGACATATTCCTCCATCCAACTCCTGTATCTACAATCACTTTTTTAGACAGAACCCAAAATGAACACAAAAATAAAAGCAGTTCATCAGAGCTGTGGTACTTTCCTTGGACTTACTCATATTTCAGACCTAGTTCAAAGAATCCCTTTTTATTTCAACCAAAGTCATACAGGAGGTAAAAATGCTTTAAAAAATCCACAAATCCACAATTCCCTTGTTGATGCAATAACACAGGAAAGAGGTTGGAGATTAATACTCTACTTCCTGATTAAGGAGAGTACAAAGGAGAAAAATATTCTTCAAACCACAACAGCTGGAAGCTTTAAGGGATGTGGCCATATGACCACTACCCAGCAACTACGGGAATGTCACAAACATATCTTAGCAAACTGAGGGCACCATATATCCCAAGCCCCAAACTGAAGGATGCTACAGACCCTCCTACAGTCAAGGATTCTACACGATAACACCAAGAGGCTTTTACAAAAAAAAAAAAAAAAAAAAAAAAAAAGTGAAATTCTAAAGAATACTGAAATATAGGGTGGTAGAACAAGAAAATGCAGGAAAGAGAGAATACTTCTGTGTTTTCTGTCTTCTTGTTGTTCAACCCAGCCACAAAATATAGGATATGCAGAATTAAACATGTTATGAAAGACTTTCCAGCATGCTTTCTAACAGCTCCTTAGGCTCAGCATAATTAAAGATTATGGAAGAATAATTTATACATTCTTTGCAGAAAACCACAAAAGCAGGAAATTATCTGAACAGTCTTTTGATAAATTTAGGTCTTGATAGTTGCTGAAACTCAAGAAAAGGCTTACTGCTTTGGTAGGGTATAAAATTTACAACTTAATAAGATAAAATTTTAATTTTGAAAGGGCTTTTTTCCTCCTTTTTTTTAATCACCACCCTCTTGCAGCAAAAAAGGAGATTAGAATAATGCCTTTAGGCTTTTAAGCATGGTTATAGTTTAATGGTAAACTGTGTTCTCTATTCTAGAATATGCACAATAATAGGTATACTCTCATGAGTGGCAAAGAAAATTACACTGGAACCAATATAAGCATGGTAGACTTTTTCTTTTTCCATCTCTTCACTTACAGAAGAAAATCAGATCTCCTCCTCCTCAAAAATCAAAGTGCTTTTGTCGTTTTTGCTATTATGCAAATTTGACATTAAACTGTTAATATTTAACTGCCAAACAACAGACAACTCCCAGAATTCAAAACAGTATTCATATGCTAAAAAATGTCAAAGAAAAATAAGAACTTCTATTTAAACACAGAGGACAAGTATGGATTTAAACTGCAAGTATCTGAAAAACTGGATATCATAATACAAACATGACTTTTAAAACAGTACAGAAAAAAAAAAAACCCTGAGGTGGACTTGGAGAGGAAAGAATTCCGATTCTTCAGAAGACAGTGCAACACCCACAATTCTAAGTGAAAACTTCCTGACATCCAGCAGTTCAACATACAAGAAAATCATAATTATGAGTCACCTGGATGGAGGATGGCTGAAATGCGGGAACCTCTCTTCTTTTGATTGAATTAGCAGATTCATTAATTTAAAAACTGTTAGGAGACTGTCCCTCCTCCTTACAAGAGGGTGGACCATCTATAGAAATATGTAGATGATGCTTGGATAACTGGACAGTTAAAATCTATTAAACATAACTGTTTAGGTAAATATCTGTGCTAGTTAAGAAAAAAAATGAGCAATAATAAGGACACAAAAATAGAACTTCTTTCTTCCAATACATGTGTAACAGTCTGCAGGAGTTTGATATGCCAACCAAATAGATCAGACAGCTGATTTGTCTTCAGCAATTCATTAGATCATTCCAGAGAGCAACCTGCCTGTAATAAACTCAGTCTTTTTGAAGAGTTCTGAAATAAAGAAAAGATACCTCCAGAGGCCTGGATTCAAAGAAGGATTTCACTCTTCAGTGTTTACATCACTTCAAATAAATGGGAAGTTAGTAAAAGTGTTTTGCTGAGACTGGGCTATGTCTAACTACAGGTGAAAACAGACTAGGTCAGATGGGAAACCATGAATAAACAAGCCATTACACAAACTTTAATAAGGTATGCACACAGCCATATATCCTCACAAGATCATGCCTCTTCTCTGCATCTCTCCCATTCTCATTAAAGGGTTTCTGCCTCCCTTCTCTGAAGCAGTTTGAGATAAAAGGAATAAATAAGCAACATTTATTATGACAGTGTTGTTCTGTGAACAAAGTTCATCAACACTTTAAGTGTTTTTTGCATGAGATTTCAGCCACAGCTTACCAGCAACAAATCACATACTTAAGCTGGCAAAGCCACCATAATAAAATCCTCTGATTCATAATGTAATTTCCAAGGCACTAATAGTGGAAATAAAATTTTCGCTCTTCAAGATCACCGAGTTGTAAATCCTCTATATTAAGTATGATTTCCAACTAATAAACACACTGAACTAAAATTTGAAATGGTATCTTAAATACTGTGAAGCATGGATAGCTGAAATAGTTACAGCTCATTTTCAAAAAAAAGGACAGTGATTCATTTAACTCTTTGCAATATTGACTATTGACCAAAACAACTCCAATAGTTATAAATATCCTGAACTGTGCAAGAATGTTTTTCTAGGCACATAAAGGAAATAAAAACATCTATTTTTTCCTTCAATAGCCCAAACTATTTTTTCTTTAGTCTCCTTGAGAGCTGATAACCATCTCATAAATATAATGAGTTAAAATGAAACTATACAGAAGATCTATTTAACTCGCTCACATCTTACCTAGTCAGACAAGTACAAATATTCTAATATTTTATATTACTGTCCATTTCTGGGTATTAGATTTAATCCTAATGTATGCTCAGAATAAGTAGTACTGCATTAATAATAAGAAGTATTTGCTAAAGTAGTCAAATAAATGTTCAAAATACTAAAAAAAATGGAAAATAATCATTCACTATTTCAATATCAGAACATACCAGCATATGGGAGCAATAAATATAAGCAATTATGTGGGCTCAATAAAAAGAAAATATACTGAACCAGAACACGTAGTACTGGCACAGGTTAAGAGGTACTGCTTGAATTCAAAGTTTTGAGATTTATTAAAACAGTAAGTTTTAAATATTCAAGAGTTCAGATTTATGACCAACTACCAGTATTAGGTCAAACCTAATGTTTCAGTACAATTACAGAGCTACTTCATCCTACCTTGTAGGAATACTTATGCAAAAAGAATTACATGAAAAACACACTCAGAGCACAGGCATTTTCTACACAATGATCACTTTCATTTGTCATTGTTCCAATTTACAGTGAAGCAAAAAAACCCAAAACTTGTTCATATGGGCTCTGAAACACTGATGACATTTTGAACTAAGAAGTGATACTTGTCCTGTCTCTCTCATATTTTACATGAGTATCTTTGTGAAGACAAAGAGGTTCACACATGAGATGGTTCAAAATGCTGCAGCAATAGTGCTGCTGAAGCTGGACTGAGGCAGTACTGCAGCATCCCCATGTACTGAGGGGGCTCTGCAGCTGTGGGAATTTCCAGAACAGGCAAAAGCCAGTGTTGGCAATGGAAGATTCTGACAGATGGTTTGCAAAGTCCAAGGGTACTGACAAATAATTCGTTCACTGAGTCTAATGATGGCAGAACTGCCCAAAAAGTTAGATTAGTTATAACTGGGCATCCAGGAGAGGTGATCATAGGTCACCATTCCCTTTGTTACTTTAGGAAGAAGGGGAGTGTAGGAAGGGCATTTTGAAGGCTACAGTCAGTTTCTTAGTTAGAAACTGAATTCAAAGACCTCCACAGCATTCACCAAAATGATTAAAAATCCCTGCCCAAGGCCGAAGAAATAGGCTGTCTCAATGCAACCATGAGATAAGGGGGATAAGAGGAGATATACAAAGAATTGGGGAAATGAGGATTAACCAGAAAAGCAAGTCTGACCTCCTGCAATGTCAGCTGACCAGCACCTGCAATAGTGAACAACAAAGTACAGGTAAAACTTGTAAGTGCTTATACAACAATATTAAAAGCCTAGAAATGTGTTAGATAGGAGACTTTGATCAGTAGAATTTATCTCAGACACAAAAAATTCAATATGCAGATGCAGCAATTTTTATCTCTCCATATGCAGTATGGACTAATGCCAGCTCAGGATAAGATGCAGAAAGACAATTTTTTGGATGCAGTGACTGGTTCCTAGAAGAATTAGTCTTGAATTCCCCAAGAGAAGCTCTTCAGGCTTTATTGAGAAGTGAAACAAATTATTTGTATCAAGTTGTGAGTGGAAAAACACAATGTTTAAAAGTAATCACAACAAAATTTAAAATAACACTGAAAAAAGAAAGGAATAGTCCAATAAATCCAGCATAATGATATTCAATTTCAAGAAATTACACAAATAGAAATGGTACAAAGAAGACAAATCAAATTAACAAAACCCCAAAGGAGTGGTCAAAAAAAAGCCATGTGAGAATGCAGGTATGAGCTGTTCAAAAAACAATGTACTAGATGACCAGATAAAACTGCTTAACATTTCTAATAGAAAACAAAACAGATAGAGACCTTCTTAACTCAACAGGAAAGTAAAGGAGATTATCTCAGTGAAAAAGCCAACAGTTTAAAAAACCTGGAAACTTACCCAAACAGGGAGAGGAAAGCACAAATGTACTGAAAATAAAGGAAAATGGAGAAAAATTCGAAGAAATCCTTGCAAAGTTTACAACAGACTGAAAAAAATACTCCCACCCATTTTAGGGGTTGTTGTTTTTTTCTCATTTTTTTTCCTTTTGAAAACAGAAACTATAACTAACTTCTGGAATTTCTCACTGGGTGAGGGTACTGCATAGGTGTATCAGGAACCTAGGGAAGAATAATCTCATGTATAAGTAAAGGTTCAGGGCTGACCTGCTGGGAAGCAGCTCTGAGGAGAAGGACCCGAGAGTCCTGCTGAGCAGCCAAGGTGGGCAATGGAATCCTGGGGAAAAGGGTGGCCAGCAGGTCAAAGGAGATGATCTTGCTCCTCTACTCAGCCCTAGTGAGTCTCCATCTAGAGCACTGTGCCCAGTTCTGGGCTCCTCAGGTAGATGGAACAGTGATCTGACCCAACAGAGCATCTTTCAACTTAGTATGTTCTAAGGAGTTAAAATAAAATCAGAAAAGTCTAAGCAAATTATAAAAACACAAGACTGAAAGCTAAGGAGTCACAATTACTATGTTCAGACTATAATAAGTCAGTCTCTGATATAAAGGGCTTCACTTTGTCACCTAGTTTTTGGAAATGCATCCAGCAATGTTACAGGGTAGATAACTAAATGAAGAGAAATCAGCTGTTTGTACTTTTCTAGTCTAAGATGACAGAAAAATTATGGTAGATTATTGTCAACTCCAAATTAATTTAAAAAAACAAAACAGAGAAATATCATTAAAAATAAAAGCAGTATAAAAGCATTCTACATAACTCACAATCCAAATATTTGTTATTTAACATTAATTTTTCCTTGAGTAAGAAATTTTATCTAGTGTTTGATATGCAATTATGGCAAGGGAAACAAAAGGGTTCCCAAGGCAGCTTCTACATAGGAACATATTTGAAGGCAAAGTGAACATTAATAATAAAACTGATGACATTTGTTCGCTTGTGTTATAAATGATTTTCAAAGTGACTCTTTCTCTTAGAAGGGCATCAGTGTTCCTGGACATACAGGATTTCTCCCAGAAAGCAAGAAACTATTCTAGCAAGA
Source organism: Luscinia megarhynchos (assembly GCA_034336665.1). Lineage (NCBI taxonomy): Eukaryota > Metazoa > Chordata > Aves > Passeriformes > Muscicapidae > Luscinia > Luscinia megarhynchos. Next base: position 67,799,501 of record CM067565.1, read on the forward strand.
AGCACTAGAGTTATTGTCATAAAATTAACATTCACCTTCTGTAATGAATGCAAAATCAGAGAGCCCAGCTAAATGAAAACAGACTCCTTTACATGCTGCATTGCTTCAACATTAGCTTTGATCATACTGCATTGAAAGGTGGCAGATGAAAAAAATTCATCTCCCACCATAGTGTTTGCTCCTTCTCTGGGCAGCCATGGCAGTCTGTGAAAGGATCATAAAGATAAATCTGTTTGTGTGCATGTCTCTGCTTTTCCTGTGTGTATGACTCCATCTCACCTGCCTCTAGAATCCATCTTCCTTGTGCTTGGGACATAAACACATAGCAAGAGCTGGATTTTTGTTATGCATCTGTGCAGTGTGTAACACAATGGGGATCTGTGGTATGATCAATGTCTCCGAGGGCTACCACTCTGTAATTACCCAGGGTACAACTGCACACACCAAGACCTGTTATAACAGTAATCAAAATGTCTCATAATACTGGGAAGAGGACTTTTAGGACTAAATTGTCACATTCCTTTCTCATCCAAAAATGAGAAATAAATTGATTCAGTCTAGCTTCTCCTGTTTTGCCACACTAACTATCATTCCCCGTGAGAAAATTGGTGGAAAGTCAGAATAGTAATTCCATTCACTCTACTGCTCAAAACAAAACATGCAGTACAAGCTCACAGCATAAACTTGTCCTGCAGCCAGGAGGGAACAAAACAAATTTGGCTGCCCCTATTCCAGGACATGATAAAAGCTGTGCATCAGTCCTGATCAAGCAACAAACTTCTTTAGCAGACAAGACAGCTGCCACCCATACAGAAGCAACAGCTATCCTTCATCAGCTTGATGCTGTTCTCATTCATAATTTTGACAAAGTAACAGGAAAAAATTGAATTTTTTCTATTTCACAAACGCTGTATCACAGGAACAAGAAGTGAATGCCCATCAACTCTTCAAATATTAGAGTTAGCTGAAACAGAAAATGCAGGTTCAGAGAAGTTATGACTTTCTGGATAAGGCAATGGACTAAATATTTTCTCCTTTCAGATGACAGTAAATATTCTCAGTTCCTTAAACCTAGGAATATTAGCCCCTTATCTTATGGGGATAAGAACACAGTACATTAATACATCGAACCACTGTTGTCTTTGCAAATACATAAAACATTTAAAAAGATGACACTGCTATCAAAGATGACATCACAGGGCCAACAAGGCCAAACTTGCAAGGCCAACTTGCCAAAACCTCTGAAGTCAGGATTATGTTTCACATCTCTCGATTGAAGTATCAATCAGCTTTGTCAACTAAGCAATATAAAAAGGTACAGTGAGGTATACAAAGGATGTAATTAAACACATTCTCTTCCTTCATTCTGAAAATCTTTAGTTTGGGACTTTGTGACACAAAGCTAATAAAGGCTCTCAATCATCTTGTACTGAGAATCACATTGAAATAATGACACCTGATTGTAAATCCATTATTAAGTCTGTTTAGAATCATGTAAATCTGCAGGGTTTTGGCAACCAATCAATGCTAGGTCCGTGTGCAAATTCATGAACAAAGAACAGCATCCTGCCTGACTCAGACTAAGTGAGCCATCACTTCACAGGTTCCACTTCTTGTATTGGTGTAATTTTATGCTTTTAACTGACTTGTTTTATGCTTCTATCAGAGGCTTTTCGACTTTTCATGCAGCTTTCAATGAAAATTTACTGCAGAGAGTACTGCCCTGTATTTATTCAAGTCCTGACATGGATTGCCTACCTGACAGCAGAAGCACCCAGACCTGCCTCTTGGCTTTTATCAAGACAATCATAAACTCTTTCTCCTTATGAGCTGGCAGAGAGGCTCTGGTCAGGGCCACTCAGAAATTACTCACTCACTTTTTCTCAGGCCAGAATGCACCATTGCCTCAATGGTACAGCTGAGTAGCAAAATCTTGTGTGGTCAAATTCAGCATGGGGAACCAAAAGATCCGCATTAAGCACTGAAGGTCTCTGACAACACCAACAATCTAATAAAATATTTTCAGAAAATAACTTTAGTGCCTAATCCACACTTTTTATCCTCCAACAGTAGGTCCTGTAATAGAGAAGTTTATAATATAGGAAGAACACTGCAAGGGATTCCCTGGATCAATGAATAAATCCCCTGGTATTGCATATATCATATCTTATTGTTTCCTTATATTCCCTCTATCTTAAATGCACCTACTTTCTCTTACACAGAACTGAAGTGAGAAGCTAGTAATTACGAAGGATAGGAAATTTATTTTGATTTCCAAATTACATTTTAATTTTATTTAATGTATAAGTTCACATTTTAAAAATAACTCAAAGTTCAATAATTCTGGTTTTTCCCCTCCCTGATGTACTATTCTTCTTAGAAAAATCAGATTTCCTTTTGGCCTTAAAACTTTGCTCCACTAAGAAGCTGCTGTCTTCTTACTTAGCTCATAAAATAAGCTCTCCATCATACTCTCCTCTTTCTCTGCTTCATTTTGCTTTCAGTTTCCCTAAACAGATTGAGTTTTGCTAGCAATTTGCACAGCAGCATTAATATTTCTCTACTGGGAGATTAATACTCTGAATGGAACATACAGAATATAGGATTTAAAACTGCAAAATAAATCTGGTTTAAGTGCAAAATATCTTTGCTATTTCTATCATTTTAACATCATGGAGAAATGAAATCCATGTCAATATTTAATATAATTCTACAATTGAAAAGCTGCATTAATGACTTTAATGCCATGATTCTCACCTCTCTGCTTTGGGATACTTGGCTGAATCTGTAATCAAGTTTGCAAACCCAAAGCGTGAGTCCAGCAAGGTCAATGACAAAACAGTACACCTGCTGTTTTGGGTATAAGCACCTAGCACAGCTTTTTCCCTTCCCAAATCCCTGAATGCATTTACTGAGCAACTGCAAATGCTTTTCCTCTGCTACAACCTGCAATCAAAAAAGAGTTATTTCAGCACTCCTCACATATCAATAGCGCTACAATTTGTTGTTTTCTTTTCAGAAAATCAAAATCCCAAGAAACAACATTTTTCTGTAGATCAATCTTTTTCTCTTAATGCCTCTTAAAGGCTTTAAGCTGCCTCATTTACTAGCTTGAACATTCTGTCTTCCTTCATAACACCTAAAAAATCCAGACACTTAGATCGCAGAACACTTCATTTCTTCAATTCCTCCAAATATCTCTAGGAAAAAAAAACCTCTCCTTGACATAGTGACATTTTTCAAAAAATGGTTTCATGACATCATCTCAGTTTATACTAAAGGTTATCTCATAGAACATGATACTGGTATATGTACTTTCAAAGAAAAAACAGATTTGGCTACATTATAGAAGTATTTTTTCACCTTATCTAGTAAATAAACCCCCCTGATTCTCTTCTGTCTGGCATGAAAGGCTCCATGGTTCATATTTCTGGCTCCCCACCTTGGTTTAGTATTACTACATGTATTCCAAGACTATGTAAGAGACAATATACAAATAAACCTTGAGAGCATTATGCATAAATCCTGCCCATTCAATCTAAATGGAGCAGTGACTGCAAAACAGTGTTTGCTTAATGTTCCCCACAGTCCTTTTTTTAGATGGTGATGGGGCAGATAATAGCAGCAGGTAGGACATATGTTATAGCTCTACAGAAACAAAAGCAATTCACTGAAGAAAAAATATGCCAGGTAAAAGGCAGATTGCAAATATTGCATTATTTTTGAAATATAATGATTCTATATAGCAACCTTGACTTAACGCACATAAAACATTTCAAAGATTATATCAGAATGAAGTAGAAAATTAAAATTAGCCATATGGAAAAGCATAATTTACATAAAATGCCAACAATAATACATTCTCTGTTCTCTGTAGCTAGAGACAAGTCTAAGGCATGGGAAGTAAAATTCTATTAGATATTATAAGCTTGTTTGTCAGTTCATAAAATATGTATTTCTTTTCAGTGCTGAATTTGGAGTGTGGGTGCAAAGCTTTCCTTCCACTAGACATTACAGGGAAAATTAACACTGCCTCTGTTCTGCTTAGCAAATTAAACTAAAAGTAACTACTATCATTATATTTAATTAGTACTTCTGACACCAACCCTATCAGAGACATCCATATCTTCAAGCAGTCAAAAACCAACCAAACTATTAAAAAAGGGGGAAAATACATCTCCTCCTACAAATCAGCAACAAGAAACAAAAGAACACCAACCACCATGAAAATTATGGGTTTTCATTCATGCATATGGTTTCTCAGTGGAAGAGCTATGGACCATGAAACAGATAGAAAAAATTCCAGGTACACTGCAGGATGCTCAGACAGACTTCTGTCAATGACAATAACTTCCTGAAGCCTTTCATAAACACTAAATTAACTTCAAATGCAAAACAGCTCAATGATCATGGAAAGTCTATCTGCACCAACAACAGACTAGCTTTTAGGATGTAGCAAAAAAAAGAAATACTAAACGAGAAACATTAACTTCCAACTATCACATTTCCCTTCCATAGTATCCAACATCTATGCATTGTATAGAAAATACACATCTGTCCAATATTGTTTTCAACAACAAAACTGACAGTCACCACTATTCAGCCCTGTTGAAGGTAAACCTGCAGAAAAGCAGTATCAAGGAAAAAAGGAAGCTAATAGACAGTGACAATGAACAAGCATCAAGTCAAATTCAGTATCATTCAAATACTAAAAAAAAAGTAAATCATGACAGTGCTCTGTCTTTCCATCTATATCAAATAAATTTCACCCTTCCAATAAAAAAATTTTTTTATATTCATCCCAAAAAGCAGAGTAGAGAATTGCACTGACAATTTATATGTGAAGTGTTCTCCACTTAAATAAATCTAAAACTAATGGTCTAAAATAACTTGCATAAATTTTCTAGTTTGTCATCTATTTCAAAAAGAAAGTATAATTCTTAAAATTGGCTTTACAGTTCAAGGCAATACCACTCTTTATAGCTACAAATGGGAGGACCTTGGAAAAAAAGGTCAAATGTCCAAGTTCTGAAAAATTGCCAGATTAAAGAAGAAAATTATAAAGACTTAGTAATCAATCCATGATCTTTTGCCAAGCACTCTAACCTTCTATTATAAATCTCTTACTCCTTACTTACTGTCTTACAGCCTTAATCAGATGTTCTAAGGACCACTGGAGAACTTCAGCCAGTACCTCTGGGAATCACTTTACATCTGTGCAGTAACTCCTTCCACTGAAGTTAAAGCTCATTAAAGGATATACTGCATATAAATTCCTCAGGTACATAATTGCTAAAATTGCCAGAAGTCTTGTATGCAACTGACAGGGAAGGGCAGTGGTTCCACAGCATAAACTGCTGAAATGTAAGCTCTGCAGTTAAAAAATCTAAGTATCTTTCATAAAAGGCTATAACTGAACACTAACAAATTTTATAAAATTCTGATACTAATATGCACTGCTGTGCATTTTAAACTCACCTTATGCTATCAAGTGTATACTTCAGTTCTTTGAGCTTATTACACTAGCACAGGAAGAAAGAGAATCAGAATTCTTTCCTCTTCAAGACAAAGGCAGACAGAAAATCTCTTTTTATATTACCAGTCTAGATCTTCAAAGCTAGATGACACAGCGAAATTTTGTGAATACATTCCCACACTCAGCACAAAAATAAAAGAAGCGAGGTACCTGATGTGAAAATAATGTGACCAAGAGCTTTAGTGAATTCCAAGGATTCAATTTAGACTTGTTCAATTATTGATAAAAAGTTTAAAATTGTTCAAAAAGCTTGGAATTGGAGTCCCCCCTTACACTTACAAATGGGTTGAGCTGTGGTAATATTTTGTTGTCACACTTTTCCAAACTAACGGGGATAGAGATGTTTCAAAACTGAGATAAGTTTATCTGAAGTATATTCTGCACTGATTTTGATTGTGTTACACACAAGAGAACTGCAACTTTCAACTGTTAGAGAAATTACATTTGTCTACCGAAAATATCAATCACGCAATTATTTAAGGATTCATGGCTGACTTTCCTGGTTTTAATGTGAGAACTAGCTACTGTGCAATCACATAGCTTAGACAATATTAAATAATAATGAAAATAATAAAATAATGAAATAATCATATTTCAATCTAGTTAATTGCAGGCAGGAAGAAAATGCTGCAACATGTGAATTACCTGAATGATTCTATACCCATGAGAGTAAATCCACACAGCCTGGTGGAACCAGAGGGTAATCAAACAACCCCCCCATCAGTGCAGGGACATAGACATGCTCCAAGTTTTGATCCTTAAGTTCAATGGCAAAATAAAGTTTACTGCAATAATAATAACATCAGAATGTCTCTCATATAATTCTTCACGCATTGGTAGTATGACTGAGAATTAAGAAATCATATCAGAAACAGACCTGGCCTGTTAGAACAAGCATGAAAACATGATTTCACATTAAAATTAGGCCACTAAAACAAGCAGGGGCATCAATTCCTCCAGCAGCCCCATTCCTCCCCTTGGGCTCCACCTCCTCTTCATCCCATCCCCTGGCCCTCTTCCAGCTCTCCAGCATCTCTCCTCACCCCCAAACAGCACAGCCATGGGGCAGTGGGGACCAGGGTGAGACAACCCAGTGACAGAAGGAAAACAAGGGCCGGTACTAAGTGACCACTAATCAGCTCCACAGCAGGGATGCTTGAATCCTTGTAGCACCCCCTAAAAGGAGGCTGGAAGGAAGCACTTAGGGCTGCCTAAAAATACTGTCCACCAACAATTCCCCTCCCAAGTCAAAAGATAACATTTTTCTGCCTTGTTTGCTTTCAGCGAGATAGAAGCCAGATCCATGGCACATGTTTAAGTTAGATTGACAAAACCTTTTCCAGATGTACTGAGCACATGTGGGTTCCACAAGTATCAGTGGAAGCTGTAGGCAGGTAGTTCTTTCTAAGACCTAAATGCAGAGACTCCCACAAAACATGCTTTCATTTTTTTCCTCATGCAATGGCAGCTTCAAATAAATTAATCCTAATGAAAGCTCAAGAAGAAATAGCATGCTAAAAAGGTATTAATGTCTTCTCTTCTAACTTTCTGCACCATTAGACTTTCACTAGCCTTCTGACAAAGCTCTGAATTTCCCCTGAAAGGAAATTACAACCATCAAATCTCTACACATTAGCTTTGCTATCCATGCCAAATAATGACAATCACTGTAAAAAGGGTTATTTCAGCACTCATCACATATCAATAACGTTACAATTTCTCGGCGTTTTCATCTTTAGAAAATCAAACAGCACAGCTCTTGGCTTCACTTGCCACACACAACACTATTCAGGCAAGTATTCAACAGGGCTCCCCCCCAGATGACCAAAAAGTGGCCACGTGAGACGTGACTCAACACTGCCACTACTCACACAACCACCAGGCTTTGCAGTCCAAAACAGGGTACACTTTTTTGATGTGAAACAATTTTTTGTCACCCCACAATAACTACAATGTTACAATTAAGCTTTCAGCAAAATCTCTTTTCTACACAAAACCTAAAGGTCACTTTCAGAGTATTAGTACAAGATTATCATCATCATGCAGACATATTTGTCCATTGTTTCTTTTTTTATTTTTAAACTCAGATCCCTTTGATACAGGGACTATCTTCAATCTCTCTGTATTTTTTACTCCTGAAACGTTATAGTCCTGGCTTCTGACAAGAACAGATAGAAAAAATGCTTAATAAAAGAAGTTGCAGGACAAGAACTTGCAGTAAAACTCTCTATAAATGGTCTCCTCTAAAAAGAGGATTGAGGGTTTAAAATAAAAGAACAATTAACATTGGCACAAGAACTCTGAAAGATACCTCCCTTACCTGAATGCAATCAAAGGGAATGAAACACCTTTGTAGACAATTATTATGTATGATATCTGACCTATTTACATTCAGCTCATCTCATCAGAACAAGGTAAAATTTATTTGATTTTCAATGCTTACATCAAGGAAAGATAAATTCCACCCAGTATGATTGGCAAAGTTTCAGGGAAATTATAGTAACTTTTAGTAGGTAGGCTACAAATTTTTATTTAGCATCTAAACTCTCCCTAAAGGAGGGTGCACTTGTAAAAATTTCAAGAAATCCATTTTTCATTTGCAACTTACATTAGAAATAGAAATCTCTAAAGCTCTTTGGGACCTAGAGAACATCACCCACAAAAAGGGAAAAAATCTTAATAAAAATAGCTAAACATGATTAGTAGGCTAAGAACTTTGATTCCTTGTTAAAATGAGTAATATCTGGAAAGTAAAACCTTTAATTCTTCTGCAGCCTGCATTCTCCAATGCTATCAAAAACTGTGCCCTAAACAGGGAAAAAATGCTATTACCTTCAGATAAGTTAACATGATTAATGTTGATACATCATGTCATTGCTTATTTAAACAAAGGTGCTTCAGGCAAACAATTTTCCTAACATCCCATGTGCTCAGGACTGAAGAAATTAATCAGCTGTAATTAAATCTGAATTAACATATTATCTGGTCCAAATATTAGAATAATGGTAACAGATACATTTTGTTAAAACTTTTTCTTCTTGCTAAAATAATTTAGCATTTGTGTAGATGGCTGATCTTCACCATCCCTTGGTTTTGGCCTCCTTTCTCCAGCAGAGACACAAGAGACACAAGGGAACTTGGATAACAGTTCTATATATCCTTGATGGTAAAGAGAATTGGCATTATTTCACAGTGTCTTTTCTGAGCAAGGTCAAAACATTTGAGAAACAGATTTGGAAACCAAGGACAATTAACCCGTAACAGCAATTTGCAATAGTTTGACTGCAACAGCTTCACTATAAAATTTTACTTCCACAAATTATTCAGCCTTTTGTAGGTTTTAAAAACCTATGACAGACCTTGAGCAGATATGAAATACAACATCCATTTGCTTGAGGTTCATAGCTGCTTAAATTAATTGTAAAACATTCTTAATCCAAGAATCAATTCCGTTTCAAAATACTTTATGTAAGCTTCAGAGCAATTGATTGTCCCAACTTGTAGACAGCAATGCCACAGAAGATGAGACAAGTGGTACTGACTATCACCAATTTTATAGTGTAAAGTTGATTTTGAGTCTTTTCCTACAAGATGTCCCAGCCTATGCAGAACTTGAACAAGTAAAATGAATTTTCTACTCATTACGAATGCAGATAAAGAACTAAAACCTTAGTTAACAAATCTGAACCCATTATTTTCAGCATTTATGTTCTACAGAAAGTGTGCTTTAGAGGTGTCTGAGACAGAGAAGTGACTATGGTGAGTCTCACTGGGATAGAATTAACTCTCCACAGTGGCCAATGCAGTGCTGGACTGTGTCTGACCTGGCGTGGGGAGAGCAGAGCAGTGTTTTGGCCAACACAGAGCAGTGCCTGCACAGTCTCACAGTGTCTCTGCTCCTCATTCTGACACTGCAGCAGGCACATCAGGGATGACACAGCCACCACAGCTGAGCTTCCCTGACAACAGGCACCTTCCACCCCGTGCAAGGTCACACAGCCATAAAAACTGAGGGATACCCTTTCCAAAGCAGCCATTGCCTGGAGACTCACTAGGCCCCAGTCTGCATCCCAGAGGTGGTGTGATGGCTTTGCATCACTGGGGCTAGAAAGGGCATCCCACCTCTTTTCTTTTCTTTACACTCCTAGTTTCACTCAAGGGATTTTTTTCTTGTTTTTGCTTTTCCAATTCTTGCCCTTATCCCATTGAAGTTGGGGAGCGAGCAAGTGACTGGGCTGGTCCTGGACAGCAGCTAAGCCACACAGTAAGATCTGGGGTTCATGAAACTCTCTACATTGCAGACACCTTTCTATTGCATCTGTACAAGGGTTTCTCTTTTCAGATTTACAATGCAGTAACATTCCATGCATCCTTACCATACATTAAGAATCATATCAAGGATAGTATCTGACCACCCTTTACCCTATGTTTCATTATTTTGCATAATGCATCCAAGCCATTTCCTAGAATGCAAGTGTGCTAATGGATGCTCGTGAAAAGCACTTAATCTTCAATACTACAGTTATCAATAAGGGTCCTTAACACATTGCCAAATTGCTTTTTATATATCAGACATTGTCTGCATTTGAAGTTCTGTTGTTACAGTACTTGTTTTGTATCCTTACATGAACTTCTTTCATTAACACTATACTGAAGTGGTGATAACAACAAATCAGTCTTACTACAATAACTGTTTTTCTGTACAGTTTTTTACAGTTTCTCATTGCTTTTCTAATATGAAAAATCTAAATAATGTTTCTGATGAAATCTCCCTGATCAGAAGAGTACTAAAAACATACAGGCTCTGAATCATGAGCAGTCTCTCACGTGTGTCTTGGCTAACTTTCATCTGCCATCATTCTACTAAATTTCTTAGGCTGGATTAACCCTTCTGGAGATCCACTTATTTTTTTATTCACCTTAATTAAACTGAAATCTGAAATACATGGCTCTTAGTAAAGAATTTAGAGCATCTTATTAGGTCTGCCTTCCAACAGTGTTGATGCATTTACCTCATTCCAAGGGGAAAGGAAAAAAAAGTCAAGATGGCCATAATAAGATAATCTTTATACTTGAACATAATGTACTTTTCACAGATGATTCACACAAATAGCAAAGGAAATACTATATGACAGCTAATTTATTTTTAATAAAGACTAGATTTTGTTGCACAAGACAGAGGCTTCTCATGGAGTAACCTTCATCAAATGGTAAGTAAACACTGAATCCACTGCAGTCAATTTTAAATAACTCTTGCTTACACAAATTGACATTATTAATGAAATGGTTTTAATATGGATTCTACCACCTTTAAATTGAAAAGTGCTGCACCTATTTTTCTTACACTTTAGCCATTGATTAACCCATTAGTGTTGTTTAACCCATTAGTATTGTAAGGTGATGTGCAGGATAAATCCCACTCATAAAAAGCCTGAAAAGCCTTCAGAAAAATTATAGGTTAGAAGGAGAAGGCAAAAAAGCATTTGTCAGCAAAAATGAACTGCAAAAACTTGCTATATAATACGCAGGATCCAAAAATCAGCAGGGAAACTCGAATCTCAGCTGTTCTCTCTCTGCACTGATACTCCCACCTTTCCTAGTTTGATTCACTCAAATCCATATTGCCATCATCTCTCCTACTCTGCATTTCACTTTCTCATAACAGAGATATTGCTTTCAAGGAAGGGTAAGAAAAGATTATAGCTGCTTCAATTTCATCCTTCCAGTTTCCTTATTATGAAAAATAATGTATTACAACAGCTCAAAATCCCTCCTGAGAATTTCTAATCTCACTTGCTAAGCAATCAGATGATGTTCAAAAGAGCATACCACACCTAAAAAAAAACAAAACAATAAAACAAAATGAAAAACAAACAAAAAAGTCCCACAAACATAAACCCTAAAAGCAGTAAGCAATCACAGAAACTCTTCAGATTAAATAGAGATAAATAATGGAAAAACAGAGTTCATTAATGTGCAAAAGACATATAACTTTATTGTTCACAGCTTTTAAAGTTAAATAGCATATATATTCAATACTAGTAAGAACAATTTCACTGTAAACACTTCATATTTGATATGTAAATATAACCTTATATGGGCTCTATTAGCAGACTAGAAAAACATACTCAGATTAGAAACTTTGTTCTGTTCAAAGATTAGAGATAATTTTGGATGGAGTTTACTCAGTGATGTTTTGTATTCTGTGCTGACCTAAAGGTTAGACAACAAAATTACAATAAATCCTCCTGGCCATGTAGCATGTGACACCTCAAAATATGTTATGCTACCTTTTATGCTGCTAATGTTCACTGTGATGCCATTATGCCTGCAGGATACAGGCTAAGAAAACAACAAATATCAGAACACAGAAAGCAAAGAAAGAGCTACTGAACAGAGACCCTCAAATAAAAATACACCCCCTGCAGGGGGCAATCAAATATTTGTTACTTTGCTAACTTTCTTTAAAAACTGGAAAATAAATCTGACTTCTTTACTGCATAATTTGGGATTATCTCTGGTTTTTTTCATATTTTGCACTTTTGATCCCTATGAATACCCTATGAGAATTGTTACCAATAGTTCTTCAGAAAGAAATACTGGGGAGGTTGGGGCAGAGGGGGATAAATATTGTGAAAGTTTCACTTTGTTGAATGTAACTGTACATACTCCTTCCACTAGCACATTAAACCAATAGAAAGTTAAGCAGAACACCAAATAGTCCAAACTACAGGTAACTAGCACAATCTTCTTCCACTTTACTAGCTACATTCTAGTTTATTGATTCAAGAAATGTAGACCTGGATGCAACAATCTGTTAGCAGTGAGAAATACTATCCCAGGGCCTCAAGTGCACTCACTGCTTCTGTGCTATGTTGATATTGCAACATTTATTCACAGATTCTGGATGACTGAACAGCTTCCTCCTTTTTCCCAAATGCATTCATCTACAAATGTGTTTAGATTCCACTGCTCCCTTCCCTCTCCAGTGTATTATCTTGGCAATTTCACAAAAGCAGTACAAGAGTTGAACTCACTTGTTTCTTATGAAGGAACATCATATAAACATATAGTTCATTGTTTTGGCACCTAGAATTGTCATTAGGAGGTAACAGTCTGAAGTTGGTAGGAGAATTACAACTTATAAATATTAAAGTTACAGGGAGATTCTTAAAGAGTGTAAAGTCTATCAAAATAGCCATCTCTGTTTATTATCTGTGCTACATTTCTGACCATACAGCAGAATGGAACTCTGCACCTCTTTCAGTTCAATACTAGCAGGTGTTTGTGTCATATTTTCACTAAGGGAATAGTCATGTGATAAGTTTCATTTCATTGTAATAACATAAATCAACCTAAAAGTAAATTTTGCTGAATTTCTTAGTATGCTACGGTGAGATATCAGTCTGAGCATAATCAAGAAAAAAAGGTTGATAGGCATAATAATATAAAATAAAACCAAAATTTTAAGTGTTATACAACTATTTACATGAAACCCAAGACTTTCTAAATTTACATAAATTCCACTCATAACTTTCCTAGTCCCCATATAAAGAAATACACAGGCACAAAATTCAAACATAAGAAAACAACAATTAGACAACATTCAATGATAACCATAAAAAAATCCAAAAATCCCACATGGAGCTTTAGAACTACTCTTTCAAGACTTGTTTCTTCAAACTGAAATACAGCTCTGAAAGTCTATGGGTGCTACAGCTTTTGCCATAGCCACAGCTTGCTTCTCCAATATCATTTCTCTCCTTATTCCAACAAAGGCACTACCATCAAGGCTTCTAAAAAATAGTGTTCTCTTAATACTTGTTGAGAAACTGAGTCTTCCAAATTCATATTTTTTGTTGATGAACATAAACAAGACCCTTTGCTAATGAAGAGCTAATTATCCCAGGGTTCCTCTGCAGCTTTGACGTGCTTCATGCTGCCAAGAATTATAGGAAAGGATCGCTGGTGTTTCCACGCGCTGTGGCAAAGCCCAGGATCAAGGAGGCTCAGGCTGAAACAAGTCAGCATTTGTTAAAGGCACTCTAAGTAGTTGCACCCAGCTCCTGCTATTTATCACTTGTGCTCTGAATCTGCCTGCATTTTTTGAGAGAGAGAGAGAGCAGAAACACTTCACAACTACAGAAATGCTGAGTCAAAGCCTGCAGTCCAGTCAGTACTTTGTGTTACCAGTCCTTATTCAAAAACTGAGAATCAGTTTTTTTAAGAAAGACTGCAGAAATAAAATGCCTCTCTGCCATCACACCACCGAATTTTATTCAAATTCCAGAAAAGGTCAGAATCTCTAATTCTTACCATACCAGCTCATGTGGTTTGTTAAGAGGATGGGTACATCAGACACAGCCACAGCCAGGAGCTAAGCCAGAGCCTTGCTGGTGGCAATTCTAGGCAATTACTCAGCACAGAAGCAAAAGAACAGACAAACTAATTCCAGACCCAATGTTACCCATATTTTAGCAGCTAGTCAGAGATTTGCATTGCACTTCTTTACTATATAAGTTACATCAACTTCTTGGTAGAAAAATGAAGAAAAGCAAAAGGAATACAAAGTACATTCAAGACACAAGACCAAAATAAATGCAGGATGCATTTCTTTCTGTTTCATTAAAAAATAAAGTAATACTATAGCCACACTACATGTGGCTTGCCAAATTAAGGCTGCAAAGAGCTGGGGGAGGTAAAACACTTGCAAAACAATAACATTTATTTTCTTGCACAGACAACACGGATGAAAAATTATGTATTTAGTCACAGATGAAAAAGCTTTTTCATACATTGTGCATCTCTCTAACTCAATCTGGGACTTATTGCTCATTTCTGCTCCCTTTACTCTTTGAGATGCGGCAGTGGGATGAAGCTTGGTTTATCAGAGCAAAGCTCCCTGAAGACTGAACAATGCAGACTGCATCATCCGCAGCCTATTATCACTGCGGCCGCTTGACACAAATACATTCAGATGCCGAACACTCACTGCAGGCTTTGGATACAGTCATATGCCCTCTGAAAGGGAAAATCTAAAGAAAACAAGACAAAACATGGGCTTCCCTTAGATGTTCATCTTAAGAATAAAGGAAAGGTTGTTTCCAGTGATTTAAACATTCATATAGTTACTGAAAAAAGTTACAACTGCATATTGCTGAACAGAAAAATTATGTAGGTGCAGCCTTATTGCAATTAGATATAGTTACAAAAACTATTTAAGCATTGCCTCACTAGTTCTGTTGCTTATCTGCAGATTTGGACAAGAAAAGCAGTTTCTAGGAATTAAACTGGACACAAGCAGCCATTAAAAGCAATAATGCAATCAGTAACTCTGCACATGTAAAAAGAATTAGAGGTTTCTAGTTTTTCAGTGTGCTTGCATTTAGATTACTGTTGTGTGGCATTATTTTTCCTCTGAAAAATTGAAAAAATTTCAGCAGACATTACTAAACACTGCAGAAATATCATCCTGTCAAATACTACTTCCCAGAAATCCTTTTGCTTAGGAGTCAGCTAAAAGACTTTCCATTAATTTTTAGAAAACAAATTTTTAGAACAGGAATTTGACATCTGCAGATTATGAGGGGGAGGAACGAAAGAATTTTGTAATATCAATATAACTTTTTCATGGAATCAGATTCATGAGTCACCATCAAATAATGCTAATATTCAAGGCAGTCTAAATATGTATTACAAATACATCTTTAATTTAGCAACACTTTCCACTCATACCTTCACCAAGGTCTTTTCCACCAAAGACCTTCAGTAAAGCAGTAATATGTACACCATTCAGTGACTTTATTTCTTTCTGACAGCCAAAAATAACAAGATTCCCTCTTAGAGGGGCTGGTCATCTAATTTAGGTACAATTCTCAATTAATGTACAAACCAATAAAGAGATTATATACGATAATGTAGGACAAGAACACAACTAAAATTTCAATGGTTACTTCTATTAGGTCTGAATAATTTACATGGCCCAATATTATTTTTTAATAATTTACTTCTAAAGACTTACAGCTTTTGGTAAATGGAGGTGCATAGCTTTAATCAAGAATGCTCAAAGAAAAGAGTCCTGCAGCAAATTCCAGTAAAGGTTCCTGCAAACCTCTACAAAGGCATTTACATATATGAAGCTTGAACAGCAACACTGAAGTCCCTTGTGCATGAAACCAAGCACAACAAAAATTTCTGCAGAATCAAGATGATACCAGGCAAAGATGGAGGAATGAAGCAACCAGAGGGTCACACAGCACAAAGTTTAAGGATCTGAGATAATAATGACTGTTTGTTTTGTAGGATAAACTCACTCCTTTTATCCCCATTACTGTACATAACTTGACTCACACAGCTGCCATAAAGGCTGCAGCTTTCACAGGAAATAATACAACTCTACTCACATCATCAAGGTAATGTAATTACCTTAATGTAATTATCTACAGTAAGAAAATCATATAAAATTTTAAAATGTCCTGAATCTCTCGTATTTTAGGAGTACATTATACTGCAATAAACACCTTACTATCAGTGCAATTGTACATCCCAGAAAGGCATACACATAACTCAGGAAAATTAAGAAGCATACACTTAATGACTATTTGACTTCCAAGAAAAAAAGATGGTTTCTTTTTCAAGGCATTTATTCTTAAAATACGGAATGTTATAAAATATTGGAAAGGAAAAACAGTGCATGAAGCTGTATTAAAGTTTTGACTTAGTTGCTTGTACATAAAAAGAGTAAAGTTAAATTTCAAACTTTATGGCTTAAAAATTTTCTGTATGAAATAAGGCTACAAGGTGAAGTTTTATGACCAAGCATATATAAAATTACATTCCAATTTTAGAGTTTCATTCTAGGCAAGTAACACAAAAAATCCCTACCACAAATTATGAGGTAAGGCTAAAAATGGTCTGTTCCACTGAGGCTTAATATCTGCTCCTGATAGATGAAGAAAAACAATTGTCAAGAGAAGCAAAGCTCCCTAGTTTTTCAGTGTGAAGCCTATATGGATTTTTGTAGTTTCATAGGTTTATGAAGGTTAAAGTCTTTACTAACTAAATTATAAAATTTTATAACATAGGATAAGAAAGAGACTGCCCTTGAATACTATAAACTTTACTGAACTGCACCATAATGAATCAAAAATACTAAAAAAAAGTAGTGCAGTCAATTATATATGGCCATATTTATATGACATATATAGTGGCCACGAAGCTAGATTCAGGAAAACCATATTGTAAAAGCTGTCTTGACAATAAAATGTTGCATTTGAATTGGATGAGATCCACATAATATGACAGAAGAGTCGAGGGGTTCCAGAGTCTGCCAGATCAATATCCCAGGCTCAACTTGCAGCTGCTCTTGAGTGCACACAGCAATTGATGAGATGCTTTAATGTCAACAAGGCAGTTGTAGAGTCAACTCCCCATCTGCTCCACGCTGAGCAAAGCACTTGAGAGTGTTGGTGCTGATAACCACAAGTCTCGATAAAGAGAAATAAAAGCTTTGGAAAAGAAAGTTTATTCATGCCCACATGTTATTATCTGAAACTCAGGTAAAGGTGACAAAATTCCTCCCCAGTAAGCACAACCATGCAAAGTTTTAGAACCCAGAAAACATGAAATGAGATGTCCAACTCTTAGAATTTGTATTTCCTGACTGCCTCAGTTATCTCTATTTTTTATGCAATGAGAGCTTTTTTTGAATATTTATCAAGTGCTGACTGACAAAAACAAATACAGGACTTTGAAAGGTAGCACTAAAATAACAGACAAAAAGTTCTATGCCTATTTTTCCAAAACTAAGAGCCAAAATAATGCTGAGGGAAACTGTCTTTGAGGATTTTCAGAGCACTTAGGATAATTTCTGGGTTATTATATAGGTTGTGAAAGAAGACACACATAAAATGTTTTTTACTATTCACTCCATTTATAACTTAACCTTAATTAATTTAGGCAAAGGCCATCTTTTTTTTGTATGTCTCTCCTTTCAAACTGAAATGGGACAAAGTCCTTAAAACAACTCAGAACTTGTCATTTTAAGAGATCTCCAGAAGAGCTTAGCTCCTGTACATATAAAAAAGAAGAACAAAAAATTATAATTAAAATAAAACAAACCCACGACTCTGAAAATTATTAAACAACATATTTTGATTATTTTAGAAAACTTTTTTAAAAATATACCTGAAAAAATTACCAATATGCATGTGTTACAGGACTGTACTGTGATATAGCTACAACTGGCTAAGAACATAAGGTAAGTTGAACAAATGCAACAAAAGAAAACAGTAAAACAAAGCAGGGATTGTACACACAAAATCTCATTTTCTCCCCATCCATTTACTCTAATAGGGCCAGTGTAAGACTTTCCATCTCCTCTCTGCCCCAATGAACTTAGGTGCCATATAAAATATTTGCACACTGCCTACAATTCTTTTACATCATATACTGTTTTTCTACCTACAGTTGTAGTTAATGGTTATGCATGTTGCTTACTACAGCATAGCCTAATTTTATAGAGAGACCAGGAATATCTTCTGCATACTTCATTAAACCAACATTTCATTGATGATTTGGCAAAAATAACCCGTTTCCAATAATACTTCCATATAAATTTAAATTACACATCAAAATAAATAACTGAAAAACCTTCTACTGGCTAAATTAAGCTGTATTACTGTAAGAAAAGCTGGTTAAAAAAAAAAATTTACCAAATGAGTTTTCTTAAGGAATTTATCAATCCTTATTTCCAAATTTGTTAGAGGCTAATTTGACCATTTGGAAATTTCTCTTGCACTACCGAAACTCATTAGCCAGAGTCTTGCCAATTAATATTCTTATTTATACAGGCCTAATTCTCACACACATGTACTCACTGTGTTTTACAGCCAACTTAAAAATAATAAAAAAAAACTAAAACTAAAAAAGGAGCATGAACAAAGACACATCACAGACAATGTGCAGCACACAAAGTATCCAAAGCTTACAGACATCTCATCCACATGAGCTCAGGCAGTAAAAATCTCCAGGCTCCAGATTTACCAGCAACTCACTGGAAAATCACAATACTCATAAGGTATTCCATAGTCTAATTGTGAATCTAAAAGACAGAAAATTGATACAAGTGAAGTGCATGCTTCAGCATACCAGTCAGATCTTCTGTGCTTTGCTTTAATAACAATCTCTTTATGCAGAGATTTTACTTAAGCTACAGTTTCCTAAATTATTTTGCTCCAGAATTCATATTTAATTCTAATAATGTTTTTTTAAAGTCCCACCTCATCATCACTCTTCTGCATTCCCCACAGCAATGGAACTACTGAAACTACTTTTGATAGAGCAGCAAGAGTCAGCTCAGAAAAATGCCACTGGGTTTTTTTAGCAACCACCAAAATTGCAATATGGACAAGATTTTCCTATGATGCAAAAAATAAAGGCCTCAATTCATTGCATCCTGTGATCAAGTTCTCATATGTTTCCTTAGAATTTCAAAGACCTCCTACATATTTGCTTTTCAGAGGTTACCTGAAATACTGTCAAAGACGATACAGTTCAATAACTACGGATTCTGGCTCATAAATATCACTGCACTAGGCACAACAGAGAAGCAACTCAATCCCAGAAGGCTCAAATTTGCATATCAGATGGAACAAACCTACAGATGGAGGTGAGGAGGGCCAGAAAGATGAACACATCAAAGGGATGCATAAAAGAAAAACAGTAGCATCGCATATCCACCCCCTCCCAAGCTTAAGGATAAATACACACAATGCTTTTCAAACATTCAGGTCAGGATTTTTCCACTAAAATACAATTTTATGTCTTCTTTGGGGAAAAATAGGATATTATAATAATAATAACAACAACAGCACCAACAAAAATATCATAGAATAGTTTGGGTTGGAAGGAAGCACCTACCATCTTGGTCACACCTACCACCTCTTGGGGCAACCTGTTCCAGTGCATCATTCTCATTCCTTCTTCCCTTAACAGCAACAATAATAAACCACCACATACAAAGTCTTCAACATTACTTGAAAAGCTTTCCATTTTCTTTGGGACAGCTGAAGACGCTTCCTACCCTCTCTGCCTAGAGGCACCCAGGGATGCTGGCTCCCTCCCAGCTGCACACCTACTGAACTGCCCCACTCCTTCACCAATCCTAATGAATTCCTGGCCTTTCCAAGACCCTTGCTCACGACTTTGCAGGTAAACATGCTGGGCTGGCAGCCTTCCTGCTTTCTTGCATTCTCTGCCTTTTTCTGTCTCTGGGGCTGCCAGATTTGACAGACCACCAACCAAGCGTGGTGTCACATGGACTTGTTCTGCCAGCTGCCTGGCTTTACAGCAAGGCACACAGATTCTCTGGGATTGTGTCTTCAGTTCCTTGGAATCCAGAAAGAGCATAAATTTCAAGTCACAATGAAAGCTACAAACTTTCAGCATTATCCCTTTTCCTCATGAAGGAAAACCTCACTTCCTACATGACCCTGATGCAAACACAATATTCACACACTTTTCCTTTCTCACATGCTTTAAAGACACTGCAGAAGTATTTATATAAAAACAGTACTCTGATCCTCAGGCTCCAAGCATTTTCCACTGATAGCCACAGTTATCTGACAGTCTGCAGTGTGCTTGTGAGCATCATGTGAGCCCTGGCAAGATGCACCAGGTCTCTGCATCTTGCCAACATAACCCCATGCTAGGTGAAGAGCTATCTTGTGTTACACCACCAGCCACTGCAGTCAAAGTCTTCTTTTCTGGCTCCCTGATTCTTCTCCTTCCCTATGTCTTGATTCAGTTTTTCTATTTTGCTTAACTACGTCAAAAAGTGGTCTATGTGTATTTCATTTAATGTCTCTTTCATTTCATTTTTTCATTGCATTATGGAAGGAGAACTCATCAGTAGAAGCTTAGATATCGAACGCAAGGCTACAGAAATATTAGATGCTGCCCTAGATGACTGCCCCTCCAAAAAGAGACTTTCAATATACTCATGGCAGCAAAAAGAATACCTCCCTCCTCAACAAAGAAACAGTGGTGAGAGCTACAGCTTGAGTAACTGAGTTTAATATCCAGAAGTGGGGGGGGAGGTGGGTGTGCAGGGTGAGGAGGGGAGGGAAACACCCACAGAAATAAATGAAAGCCTATCTCTCTCGTTTTCCCTGAGGTTTTTCTGTGCAGGTTTTTGGGTGGTTGGGTGGTGGGATTTTGGCTGGGAGTGTGTGCTTTTTTCGCTTTGCAGCAGCTGCTTTTTTCATCCCCTCTAAAACACTTTGACCTAATACTCATCTCTTTTACCCTGCTTCCTCACAGTTAATCTAGAGAAGATTATAAAAGCAACAAGGATGTGCATCTTAATCTTTTTTTGGACAATATTGGGGAAAGGAGCTTATAGATGAAGTTTTCTTAGTATAACAGAAAAGCAGTCTGCTCTGTAGCAGGTTTTAGGCAATTTTCCTTAGAAAAGGCTGAGCACATCAGATCTCACAAGCTAAGAGTAAATCCTGTCCACCAACATTTGAGTACTGCTGGCATGATAGAGCTGTTATAGCAGGGAAGATTAAGGATTCTCCAGATGGCACTCTTCCCTCTGAATCAACACAGACAATAATGCCCCAGAATAAACTTTCTGAGCTCTTAGCAGCAGTGTCATTTTTTAATGAAACATTAAGAAGAAAAAGAGAGTTCCATCTACTATTGCTAAGCATCAGCTGTATTTTGCCCTACATCAAAGAAGAATAAATAACATTCAGGTAACGCTTAAACTTTCCCTTCATGAATTTGTTAGCTTATCACCACTGTCCTCTGCCATGACCCTTAAGTGCCAATTACATAACTGTACCCTGTTCAATAGATATTTATGCTGCTTTCTTTGGGTTTTGCACTCATATGGCTAGATAAACCTCTAGTCACAGCTAATAGTTACACATCCTAAGGCAGCAGCAAACAAAATTCCATCACCTTTTAAGGACTACTAAATGGCATCCTTGTTAACTGGCTGAGAAGAGCTCTTTTAGCTATCAGCTGCTTCCAACATTCTGAGAGTCACTTCTTGTTTTGCTGTTTCCTGGAGTCTGTCCTAAAGGCTCACTCTAATGTAACTCCTGAAGAGCAATACGGCTGAAGAATAGTTCTGGGAGGAAGAGTACAAACCTCTACATTGTAAAACTGGGAAATCACCAGATTATATAAGTCATTCACATTCTTATGTAAGCTTAAGTAACCAGCTGTTAACAAAAGTGATTTGGAAGTGACACAAAAAAAACCATTAAAGAATACTCCTCTCTTCAAACTTGACAGTATATCTGTTTAAATAAGGTAATAATCTTAGATAACTACAACTTTATAAGTAGCTCACACACATAATCGTGACAATACAATCTGTGTAGTTCACATATACTGTATCACATTACTCAACTGACCTGTAAAAGAATACACAACATCATGTTTACTCTTGATTTAACTTCATATAGCCAGAAGAAGTTTGTAGAGACCATCACTCTGTTTCTGTCTTTTCCTCTTCACTTTTGTGCCTTTAAAATGATTTGAAAGTTGTCAGCATTTTGTCAGTAATAAATTATCAGGACAAGCCAGTTTATGTTTCTATGTCTGAAAGACTAACATAGTATTTTAATAAATGCAGCAAATCCTTTGCCAACAACTGTCACTTCATCATCATCATCATCATTATTATTACTACTACTTACAAGAAGATCACTCTTCATGAGTGAGAAGAAAAACAGATAATACACAGGAATCTACAAAAATTAATTTATCAAATTCTATTAAATGCACACAGGATCTTACACCTAAAAGTAAAGGACTGAAAACCAACATTCTTTTTCAATAGGCCCCTTTCTGATATTTTCCATATACACAGACATATACATCCTTATAACCTATGTAATTTCTTCAATGACTTCACAGCATCCATTAGGAGCCATGACACATTGTGCTGTTTTTCCAGCCCTGTCCACTGATAAGAAACAGAGTTGCTATGAATTCAGAATTATGTTTTCTTTTTTCAGACTCTCCATGCTGGGTTAGGAGAGGGAAAAACACAACTGGGGAACTCAAAGAAAAGCAAAGGCCTAAATGGTGCTTATTTCTTCAGGAACTGTCACTGTCTTACATGAAAGTTGGGGTTGGTTTGTTTTTTTTTAGAGATGTTAAGGCAAATCAGACAAGGCATTCAGGAACAAAGAAGGAAAAAAAAATACATCATCATACTAAAGGCAGTGGATTTGGTTTGGACTGCATATACCAGCCAGTTTGGTTTGTTTGTTTTCTATCCCTCATATAATAACCTGTCGAAAGTAATCAACATATTACAACAGTCAGAGTCAGATGTATATGGTCATTTTTATAGAGGTTTGAGAGTCCATGCTGAGACAGCTGAGGTTGGGCTGCTTCCCAGGCTGCCCTGAGGAACCCTGTGTCATTTTGGGCCTGCATATGTCCATGTGAAGTTCTTAGTGCCCACAGTACAGCCCTCTCAACCAACTACATATGCATGAGCACTGTGTCCACAGCACAGAGATACAATTTAAGAAGTGCAAAATACAGATTAAATAGAGATTTTCTAAAGAACACAAGATTACCAAAAGAACATCCTGCTCCCTCTACAGAGCTTACAGCAGAATTTCTCATTAGAAGGTTTTCATAATAAGCAAATCAACTATGCCCCTATTAAATGAGGGAGTGCAATCAAGACATGAATCACAGACTGGTTTGCATTTCTTGCATCCTTCCATATCCCCTTACTCTTGCCACTGTTGGAGGCAATGCCAGAGCAGTCACGACTCACAAGTTTGGAAGAGCCTGCACTAGCATAAGTATTTCAGCTTGCTAAAGTTCACTTTAAATGTTGGCACACCAGTGAGGCATTTGTCACCAACTGAAAAGTAAGGATCATAAGAATGATCCTCTCATTATTTCCTCAGTACTTTGGAATAAAAATAAAACAAATAGGAATCTTATATAAAAACTGTCCGCAGGATGATAAGCAAAGTATTCCAGATAACCCTTTTGATTCTCTCCAGTAAAGTAACAATCTGAACCTTTGTTTTCATCCTTGCTTCTATCATCACAGACATGATCTGAGAATATCAATCAACCCACTAAAGCCTGCTTTTACCATAGTTCTCTTCTGCCCTTCATCTCTGTATCCAGGAGCAGCAAGGAGTTCTACTCCTCTGAGAATCAGAAACCATCTTCTAATTTCAGGCTAAGCTTATTCAAGGTCAGTTTATTCCCTTTGGTTTTAGTGCCAACATTGTCTTTAAGATTAACTAATTTTTATTCCTCCCTGATGTTTATATCCTCAATACTTTGAAAGGCCACAATCTAAATTGCATTGTCCTAGGCTAAACAAAGCAAGCTCTCCTCAATCAATTTCCCCTGTTATAACCAGCCCACAGGCAAATTTCACAGTTCCTGAAGAAAAGGGGCAAGAACCACAGAACAGTTCTCATCAGTGACTTCATACAATACTATGAATATTATTTTCTACTGGAAATACCTTTTGTGCCATATCCTATATTTGCATTTTCCTTCCTCATAAATACATTCCATTACTGGTTCATACTGAGTCCTATAAATTAGGCAATTTACATGCCTTGTGTTGGCTTTGCAAAAAATAAAACATTTAATTTGAAATATTTCTTCTATGTCTACACTGCATGTGCAAGTGTGTGAATGTATTTCATGGTTTATTCTTGTTATTTTTATCATTGCAAAAAAAAAGAAAAAAAAAAAAAAGAGAAATGTAATTTTCTCTGCATATGCAGCACAATATATTTCCCTACTTCCATTTTCTCCAACTATGAAACTTTCCACTGTGCAATACCATTTATACTCTGGCCTGAAGTTAAAAAAATTGGAGCTATCATCTTAAATACACTGATAAATAGAGTATTACTGGAAGCACAGTTAAGAAATTGCCTGATCAACTAGCAAGAAGTAACTTCAAGACAAAATGTTTAAAACAAAACCATCTGGAGAGCAAATACAGACTTCTGGCCTATAAATAAAGAAATTCTGCATGACCTGCAAACCTTCCACTTTCTCCCCACAGCTCACCAGCAAGATTGCTTCCAGGAACTTTCCTCCAGAAGAAAAGTCTTCAGCTGTCCAGTAGAATGTATTCTCCTTCAGAACTCTCCTCCAGTTTTGGGAGAATAAGAACAGCCTTTAGGACTTGGGGAGGCAAGGGCAGAGCCAGGAAAGCTAGTTTACATCCAAGCATTTAGCTAGCCTAATAAATAATATGGTGCTAGAGACTGCTCCTCTAACTTGCATGTTCATGCAACTCAATCAGCATTTTGCCAATAATTCATGAATGCCAACAACAACATAGCTTGACCTCACAGTGTTTTAAAGCAGCTGAAAACATTAACAGGCTATCAATGGCCAACAGTATGCACGCCAAGACAAAGCTCCATGGGTGCCAGGCCCAGGAGCAGTGGGAGATCCCCAGGAGGGGTGTGCCTCTAGGTCTGGTAGCCAAGGCTCACCCCAGCTCCCAGCCCCAGACACTGGGCAGCTGCCCAGAGTCAGTCCAAGGCTGGGCTGGGACGGGGCCACCAGAGAGCACAGCTCAGCATGGCTGGTGGCTGGGCAGAGCAGGGCGGGACAGCTGGGGACTGACCCTGCTGCAGGCTGCTGGGGGCTGACAGGGGGTCCCAGCAAGGCACAGGCTGGGAGGGGAGCCCTGAGGGGCTGTGCAGAGACAGCAATGCCTGAGAGTGCCCACAGGGTCCTTGCAGTGTAGACAGACATACAGGAATGGGTTTGTGGTGGGACATTTTCACTAAGCTGAACTCCTCCTGGTCATCTCTTCTTCGTAAGGCAGAAGAACTCTTGCTTCAGCAGTGTTGATTTCTCTCTAATTTAGTTTTTCTTTCCCATTCACATGGCTCCTACACAACACCTGCTGTGGAATCACTGAAGGATCATTCACTCACTTAGTGCAGAGTTTCTTTATCCTTTTCATCCATTTCTTCACAGGAGATAAAGTCCTTCCACCTTATCTTCTTTCTACTATGCTCTAATCTTATCCCCTAAAGCCTTCCGCACTTACTGTCCTGGAATTGCTTCCTCCAACTTTTGTTTTGCAATCTCTGTTCACTTTCTTTATCTCCCTATTACTTCCTTTTTCACCTGCACCTCATCCAAAGAATTCTCCTTTTCTCCAATCTTAACATTCTCCTTATCTCTGTCTCACAAATAATCATCATGCTTTTTTTAATCTCTTTTTCCTTATACTTTACTATTCACTGACAACATCTTGCATTATGATGGCGTCCAGAAAATTCAGGGACCATAAAGCCAGAGGAAGAAGTTTGGATGGGATGTCTGGTCTTCTAGTTCTTTTATTTTCTGTCTGCAGTGTCAGACAGAAGGAGAACGAAAAGTTCCTCAACCATGATTCTAACTGGATTGGACCACTAAATTTTCTAATGACTTTAAGTTAATTCATCTTCACAGTTTTGTATTTTGGTTTTTTAATTGATTTTAAAGGACAAGAATCACAAAAGAATTTCAGAAAGAAAGTGATCAATTCTCCCTGCCAAAAGTTGCAACTAAAAAAAGGATTTAGAAATTTTAAAGAAATTATTGCAAATTAAGCAAATGCCAAAGACAGAAATCTCAACAACATAAGTTCCTTTTTATCCCCATTACATTATTTATACTATGTTATGCCTTTATACATAATCCAGTCGTCTTCTACCTATTTAAAAAAGGTACTCAGAAATTACTTCTTCCCCACTCTTAAGACTGCAACTAATGAGTGAAGGCCACTGTATAAGTACATGCATTTGTCGTAGTCTTCTCCTTTTCCTGGGATATTCATTAAGTTCTTTAATGCTAGGCATTAATTAATTTATTTCCCAAACACTATAAATTTTACTAATGATAAATTGGTGCTGCACTGTTCTCTGGATCTTCTCACTACACTGTCACAGACATCCAGCAGGGGACAGGCAGTGGAGCTGGGTAGAACTGTCTCTGCAGCAGGGCAAGCTTTAAACAAGGACAAGAACATCCAGCCAAGAGGTTGGCTGCTTCTTTCTCCCAAGGTTTTGCTGCCTTTTTAGAGAATTTAGGACATACCTCACTAGGTACCATACAAGAAGCAGCATAAGCAGTGTCATAGGCATGACCTCTTTGCTGCAGCATTCACTGCACTCACAGTAGTTGTGTGCTGAGGGGCTTTAATTCAAGCTCCATTTGATTACTGAATGCAAATGTTGCCAAGGGGATACTTCTCCCATTATATTTTAAAGGGACTAATCCAGGGCTCTCTATTATTCAAGGAGTAATTTCATAATCCTCAAATGACCTCACAGCTTTACAGCTTCACCTGACACACTTTTTCCAAGTATAATGGAACATTGCACTGAGCCTGTCTTCTCCTACTATTCCATAGTGAACTTAAATGAATTCTGTCAGGAAGACACAGCAATTCTGATGGCAACTCCTGCAGAGATCTTGGAAATAGCTGCATCATGTAGTCTGGAGGGAGAAAGATCCTAGTGAGTCACTCAATGACCAAGGGGTAAACCTCTTATTCTAATTTTTTATATGAACATTCCTCGCATAATGGTGACAAATGAGAAATCCAAATCTGCCAAAATACAGCAGAGATGCTATGTAAGTGTATTTCTGCTAAAGTTTTCTAGCACATGTAAAAAAGGTATGTTATGAAGAATGTTAGGATTTTTCAAAGCTACAGAAGCCATGAGTGCCAAATTTCCTACTGCTCCCTCTTTAGAGCAAAGGGAATAAAGACATAATGTATTCTGATTAGATTATATTACAGAGAATTTTTAATACAAAGACTCTTCTTTGAAGGATCTTGGACAAGATTCACTAAGCCTCCAGAGGTAGGCTCTGTACAAATCAATCTTCTCTCATTCTAAAATGTTCTTTTGCATTTAGCTGTACTGATTTTAGCTGTACTGAGAGTCAAGACTGTGACTAAAGCTGAGCAAAGCCTAAGAACTCCACACTAAGAACTCCACATTCATCTGCACATTGGCATCACTCTCTTGATTTCAGCAGAGTTCCTGAATACTGCAATTAAAGAGAAGCTGGGGTTTCTAACAAGGGTAGAGCTACTGGAAGTGTCCTTAAGGCAGACAATCCTGACCTAGGCTGGCAAGGAGCCTTGTGTCTCCCAGAAGGAATGCAGCAAGACGTAAGATGCTGACAGAACTTGCCAGCATAGCTGCAAGGAGAGACATTAATTAATTTCAAAGAGGGGTGCAAGGGAGCTATATCATCCTCTAGTCTTTCTGTTTGAAATGGAAAAACAGGTAGTTTTGAAAGAAAAAAAAATTTAAAGTAGTCCAAAGAACACAATTCCGGTCAAGCTCTAAGCTTGATTCTCTTTTCAGCTTTAGAATATTCAGGTCACAGAAGGGCTCTTCCTGCTCAAGAGAACAGTGCCTGTGGTACAGTAGCATCAAGAAATGAAAGTCATGACTGAAGGCAAGTTTAAACCACAAGACATGTTAAAAAAGGAGAGAGAGAATATGATGATTCCTCCACCACATTAAGACACTTAAGACAACAAAGCTTAGGAAACTTAAGAAGTAAATGTATGCCATGTTTATGTGGCAGAATCACATTAACCTACCATACACTGTGTAGAATATCAAACTGTTTAACTGAATGAACACTTTTACTAAGAAGTATAAACATCTCTGTCAAGATTTCTCATTCCAGAAATACCACATATCTTACTCAAGTAGATGATTCTGCCTTTTTGAAATGCAACACTACTTCTTGGACATTTTTAAGCTTTAGAGACCCATTTTATAATGAATGTCAGAGTAAAATGCTGCTTTCAAGTTACAGTGGTTTTGCTTATATCTCTTAAGTCAACATGGAGGGAACAGAAACAGCTAATTTCATGTTTAATTAACGAAAGAGAGAAGATTCTGTTTTGGGACTCATTTTCACTAGAAATCTTTGATTGTAGTCAGCTGAATGCAAATTCAACGTCTGAGTATGATAAAGAAGGACAAGGCCCTCTGGCAAATGAAATTGCCTTAATCAAGACTCTAGTCTAGTAACAGATGCAATTATTAATATATACAATTATGCACTTTCACCAGGAAGGCAATACGAAGTTTTTATACTAAACTAAGACAGAGTAAATAATTTTAAAACCTATGCCAAACAAACAAATAAAACAACTTCCAGAAAACTTTGCATAACAGTAGCATAATCCATATGAACACAAGTTGCATAGAATAGGCCTTCAGAGAAGCAGATAAAAGAAGAAATAATTTAAACCCCCATATGTCCATAGAAGGAGAGAGTACATTTCCCATCATGACTGCTTTTCCATTTCAAAATGCCTACTTTTTGACAAAACAAGCCTTTGAATGGGCTGCCCAGGGAGGTGGTAGAGTCACCATCCTTGGAGATGTTCAAGGAAAGACTGAACATGGCACATCACTGTCACAGTCCTGTTGACATGGGGGTGCTTAGTCAGAGGGTGGCCTTGAGGATTTCAGCAGTCATTTCCATCCTGATTCTGTGAAAAACCTTCACACAATTCCACCATTCCAATGGCTTAGCACATCCCAGAGCTGCACAAAGGACACACAGGTCCCTCTCTGTTGCCACTAATCGCAACTGTTCTGCCACTGGTTTCATACAGGCTCCACTTTCCATTTCTACTGCTGATCTGGCCAGAAAACACCAATTCAAGGGAATCATGCTGACAAACCATCAACTAAATCTTACCACTAAGTTCAATCTATGCTTTTCTAATTAAAGAGATAGAGATCTATCAAGAGCATTATAAAGCAGTGGAATGGCTGCTGCATTGCAGCTGAGAGCTTGCTATCCACCTTTACAGAAGCCAAGGTATGTAGCATTTCCTAGCCCAGTCATGTAGCCTGGTGCTTCAGTGCTACCTCGTGATCATACATAAATGGAATCAATCAGTGAGATTTTGAAATCAAAATATTACCTATCAGTTAAAAATTAGTCAATAAAAATAAAAACTCTTCTTAACCTCTATACCTCTTCCCAGTTTCTTACTAAAAGGACTGTAATCGAAGTGTGAATTGCTGACTACATCTGGGAAACAAAACAACTCATTCTTGTTTGTATCTTAGTGATACATACCTTGTATAAAACTTAGTGATCTTAATGTATGTGTCATAGTGACAAAAATTAAGAGACACTTTATGATTTAGAGTAAATTTGTGAATACTTGAATACTGCTTCTGGACCTACTGCAACAGCAGTAACAGTCTTGAAAAACAAACAAAATAAATCCCACCAACACATTCAGCAAGATACTTTAAATGATCAGAACCTTTCCTGGTATTTCTCCATGGCTCCTCATTAGTTATTCTGAATCCTAACACCCTGTTATCTTGACCAAAGTTCAGTTCAGCACACAGATGATGTTCCACTAGAAATTGAGATAAACTACTGCTATTTGTCAGCCTGGAAATTCTCTAGAACCACTTACTATTTTTAAACACACTCTTTAGATGGAACATACTGGCATGCTGTCATTTTTTCTCTAATGAAAGGCAGTATCCAACACATTCTGACTGTCATGAACTCATGTGAATTGTTTCTTTCTGACAAAGCCATTATGAAATATAGCACATATATTGCTAGGTTACACATAACTCTTGGTGAGAGTCTCGGGAGAAGGACAGAACAAATCCAATATAGTGTATACTTGGGAGAAAAACAAATGAGAACTTGAACAGTGAGCTCCTGAAGAGATTCAAAAACAAACAGCATTCATTCTTCCCTATAGCTTCCTCATAGATAATTGAGTGATTCATAATCTGTTATCTCCTACAGTATGAATACGCAGGTTGCAGACCCTGCCAGTTTGAAGAAGAGTAATTACACTGTAGATTAAACCTAATGAACTCATGGAAAAGCAAACATTAAAAAAATAATTGCATGACCTTGTGCAGAGCCCTGCCAAAGTACAGTAACACAGGCCAATGGGCCAAACAGGCAGTCCAGCAGCAGGCAGGAGTCACCACAGGCACAGAGTCAGGGCACTCTTGACAGAGGGCACTCAGTACTTGGCCACAGCATCTGGTGTAATGCCTAACAGATCCTCTTCAATTGACACTGCCAGCTAACATCTCTGAGCTCAGCTTCCTCAGCTTTCACTCGGCTCACTCCCATCCCCACGCCAGTCTCATCCAACACTCAGCAATTTTCCCGGCTGATCTGGCTGCACCACAGTGCCATGAGGGCTGCATTCCACCTGCTTCCCAAACTTCCCACCAGCACAAGGCACACACACACTAGCACTGGGTACTATGAACGTGTAGCGACTGACAGAAGATTTCCAGTACTCCTCCTCACCCATGAAAACCAGAACAGAAAGGTAGCAGTGAGGTACTGGATTTGACTTGCTGAACTTGCATTTCACAGGGATTTGCATCCCTACCTAGTGTCAGAGCTCTGTTTAAAGGAAAACAACTGAAGACATAGTTTTTGCCTCTCTCAGAAGCTGTCTTCTAACTTTGGAGTCCCTTGAAATTTGAACATTTCAAAATTAGATGCTGGCATTTTCCAGCTTGGGGAAAAAGGTACCTCCTGATGCCTGTCCCTGTCCTCCACTCTCAAATATTAATAGGAAAACATCAGAATGCAAGCCTGGCTGACTTAGATATTTTAATCACTACTGAACTTACATAAAACCCTGCATTCTGCTTCAAGCTTACCTGCCCATAATTTAACCTGCTCAATGATAAGATTCTTTATCACTTCCTAGAAGTGATAAGATTATTTTACTTCTAAAAGCAGCGTTGCATGAAGGCATTTAGCATTGTCTTCCCTCTGACTGCTATTACCTTTATTGAAACCTGATATAAAAAAGGGAATGAATTCTGCAAATAATCCATAAATAATTTTATGATGGGATTTGAAAAAACAGAGTATTGCTGGAAGAATATGTGATAGTGACTTATCATTATTTTGACCTAAGGCTGGATGAAGTAATGCATCACTGAAAATATAACTGCATCCACAGTAGTTTTCTAGGCTTTTATGTGACTTCAGGAGATAATAGAATCTAACTGCTTTTCTCTCTTATAATGCCGATTTGAACAGATGCAAACTGCAAGAAACAAAAATTTGCAGAACTAGTCAGTTAACAGTTCTATTATATTAAGAAAAAGTAGAGTTCTCATTAGCCTGCCATTGTTTTTTGTTCTGAAAGAAACGAGCAGTATAATTTGGATGTAATCACACAGGAATCATTTCAGCATTTCTCATGCCATTTTTTATCCTTATTTTACAACAATCATTATGGGTGTAAATGCATTAACATTTACCTTTTGCAAATCAGCAAGCAGCTCTCTTTCAAAACAGAGCTGTCTTATCATTGAATCACATAGAATCATTATTATTATATCTATTCAAGAAGTGCACCCTGGCTTCAAGCATCTACCTTTAACTCTACTGGGCCTTGAGTATGATTCTAGGTGAGTTTTCTGAATCAAGAACCAAGGTTCATAAGGAAAGCACCCACTAAAAAAAAAAAAAATAAATAAACCCTCCCATCCCCCCAAAAAAAAATCACCAAAACAAAACAAAACAACAACAACAAAAAAAACCACACCACAAAAACACCCCACATCCTCCCCAACAGATTTCATTGGCAGAAATATCACAATATCTTCTGTAGATCCTGGCCTACTCCATTCACAAATCCAAAAATCGTTTCTTGATTAAGACCTTATCATAACTTCCACTCATTTATTTTTACTTGGGCAGATCCACATGCGAAGAGTGCTGTTTAAGTTAATTGTTCATTATGTTCACTGCTGCCTCTGCTGTGACCTCTCCTCTCTATCAGACAGGAATTTTTGACAGATTAAACCACTGCAAATCCCAGAAAGGACAACTCTTAGCTGCCATCAGGGATTTCAGTAGATTCACATTGCAGAGATCTGCAGTCTGTTCCATCAAATATTCAGCAAAGCAAAGCTTCCAAAGACCTTACCCTGCAGCTCTTTCATTTTTTTTTTTTTTAACTCATGGGTATATGCCTTTCAGAGCTCTCCTAGTCTGGGGTTTTTTGCTTCTTGTTGGACATTTAGGAAAGAAATTCACTTGTGGCCAAATATTCTCACTTCTTTTAATGCTCAATGCCTGCAAAATTGCACAAAAATAAAGCCACTCTATTGCATACTAAATTCTGTACTTCAGTGTTGTCAAAGCACTACTGGAACTTAAATGGCAAGTGAAGACTTAATAAAAGACTCATATTTTTTTATCTGATTTTTAAATATAGTTGAAGCAAGAGGCTGAATGTATGACATAAGAAAATGCTAGAACAGCCCTTCTTAATACCTTGAGTACTGGATTAATTCTTCCTGGTAATTATGTTGGTCCACAATTATCTTGACACAAGCCTCCAATAAAATCATCACATGAACAGATGAGAACATCATGTGTTTATACACACTGGGTGGGTTCATCAATACAAAGATATTCCTATAATGCCATTTTAGAGGTAAATTTCAAAATGTTACTGACACTATTGGAAATGTATTCATACAATAGGAAAAACCTTTCCTGAAGGCCCCCTAAAAAAAGATGATGTAAAGTCCTCATGTCCAGTGCTAAAATCAACAGAAACTGTAGAAATGTACTGTATCACTTCATTAATTACATTTTTATCATTAAATAAGTATTTCACAGGAACATGCAAAATAATGTTTCTATTTAATTCATTGTGGAGACATGGCAGATCTTAGAATGACTGATATAATTCTAGGCTTCCATTCCCATTTTTTCAAGTCTATTCCTGATCCTGCTATTTACTTTCCAGTGGCATGCAATTTTTGACTAATAAACTTCAAAAACTAATACGATGTAATGGGTGAGAAATTTTTTTAAAGTAGTAAATTACTAGATTCAAGATTGACTTTCACTTCACTATGATAACAAATACTTTAGCCCATCCCCAAAATAACAGTAGCATCTAATAAATTTTGATATTTTGCAGATTTAAAAGCTATACCTACACTTGGCTACACCTTCCAAATGATTTTATGAACAAGTGAAGTCTTTCTCATTTCGTAAGATTTAATATGAAGTCCTTATTTGGACATTGATTTTATTCCATCTTGCTGCACAGATTTGGAAGTTATGTGGGAGAACTTGGGATGAAAACAATGTCCTCCAGGTGAAGCAGAATGCAGGCAAGTAACATACCAGAATATAATGGCTGCTTCTATTTCACTCTCAGCACCCAGTGTGATATACATCTGTGCTTCTGCTGTCAATGCACATTTATTTTATACTCTATATTTCCTCCATAGTACTGAAAGCAGCAGCATTTCTCTTCCTTTCCACCCTTTTCTATAATAGAGGAAATCGATACAAGCAAATAAAGAAGTTAATCAGGTTTTGTGAGGAATATTATCCTTCAGAATTTTCCCCAATGACCAATTCCATTAGTTTGCCACAAGGTCTAGAAAATGAACTATGGAAAGTAAAAGGTATAGTATGATAATTGCCATTGAACAGAGTCCTGACAAGTTCATGTATAGATACATGCTAGGAGGGCTGGAAGAAAACCTACTCATATTTCTACATCAAACCCAAAATGACTGTAAGTAAAATAATTTCAAAGTGCCACAGATACCACTTATGTCAGCTTTCTCCCTCTATTGTAATAAACCTTGAAAAATTTTCATTTGGGTAAAATATTGGTTCCTAGAGGAAAAAATAACTCTTTCTACTGTGAAAATCTCAGAATCATTTTTTTTAAAGCAGTAGACATTTAACATCCAGTTTATTGTTTGAGATTTGCAACCATTTTTGGATGCTAAAGAATACTAAGCAAATGTCTTTGTTTAGAATTAAATCTGTTGGAAAAAAAGGTCTAAACTAATTTATTTTGTTGAAATCAGTATCCAGGAGACAAAAAAAAGAACAGAAATATGAGAAGTCTGTCTTATTGTCCTAGTCGTATGTTCTCTACTCAATCATTCTAAATCTGAAAATATGATATTGTCTAGGAAAAACATGCTAGAGTAACTATGTCCTACGTTCCTGAAAAACTTCTGGTAGGGATGGTATCTGAACTAATATTAATCCTAACCATCTTAGATATAAGACAGAATTCAAATTCTACCTTAATGAAGTAAAATACCCAATTACCTACTTGTTTCTTACTTCAGCAGCACAGAAATCAAGTGAAGCAAAAACCATCTGAAAACTGTGTCCAGAAGAACAAGAGCAGCTTGTGTAAGTGCCCAGCCTCACAAGAAGCCCTGCAGATCTTTCCACTGCTAACAAAGCAGCAGCTTCTCTGCTCCAGTCCTCTGCTGCAGCCTGGGCACCAGCAGGACTCAAACCCAGGGCACAAACAGGTGGTGAATAAAGGGACTTGCTACTCCTAACAGGAGCATGAGCTAGTGTCTAGCAGCTGACAGTGATAAAGAACAGATAAAGAGTTTAGTATCTAGTTCGCTCCATAAACTCCCTCTCACACTTCACAGAAAGGAAGCTTTGGCTTTTACAGTTCCTTCACAGTTGACCAGAAAAAAGACATCAAAATACCATCTGAAAAAGTGAAATCACAATTTATTCAAAAGCTACTTAATTTAGAGAGGTTTTCTCCCATTATTTATTGGATAAAGAAGCCTACCACAGCTGTCCATCTAATAAATCATTTGACTACTCTTAACTGTCGCTTACTCTGTGGTAAACTAAGATTTTCTAATTCTGCTGTATTATTATATCCTCCTTACTTTTAATATCTTTAATCCATTTAATTCTGTCTAAAATGTGAATTTCATGCTCTAAAGATCAATAACTAGGCCTTTTTTTCCCATTGCTTTTAAGTGAATCACCTAGCACAAAGGGGGCCCACTCTTTCAGTGGAGTTCCCAGTAGTTACCATATTAGAGAGAGTAATATTTCTCTACATTCCAGATGGCAAGTATCCCAGTGACAGCCAGAGTCCTTTTAACCAGCACACTAGGGTGAATGTAATGGTTCTCTTGGGAAGCATTTCCTGTAAAATGTTGAGAAGTTGGCAGATGGGACAGAAGATTTTAAGACTAACTTTTTACATGAGTCAATTTGGACAAATTAGAGATGCTATGAAAGCAAGCTCTCTGGAGGCAGAGAATTTCTGAAGACCTCTTCCAAGTGACAGCCTAAATAGCCAGGAGTTTGTGGGGAAAAAAAATTTTAAAATAAAAAGTTAATCTATAAATCCCCTACTTTGCCTCAGGATTGTTTTTCCTCACCTGGTACTGCTTTGGGGTAAACATAACAAGTTTTAAATTTAATAGTTATATCTTAAATAACAAGGAAGAAGACCTAAGCTAATAGTATAAAAAAAGAATCCCCTAAAACTCACTGTTTAACTTATCAATCTCTCATTGAGCATAAATGTTGCTGCAATATGCAACAATACTTCAATACTTGCCAAAATTAAAATGTCTGGAATACATTTTGAGAAACAGAGAAACTGTTCACAAAAAAAAAGTAAAGGTAAAGTCTTCAATTCCGTCCCATTTCCTCAGCTTCCCCTTACACAACCCTGGCCCACATGTTCCAGAAGACAAAGACTGTTAAAAGACACAATGCAGAGGGGCCCCACCAAAAGGCTTGAAGAATTCACCTAATGTTTCTATTTTTCCATACCTAAAATCTCATATGGCACATATTACAGATTTGAATCCATCTCTAAAGGTCTGTTGCTCCATAAATCATTTGTCCTTTAGTTTTGAATCCAAATCTGTGTTAGAAATAAAACTAGTTATTTCATTTACGGTAGCGATGCTAGACAGTAATAAAATGCTTCAAAATATTGATTTTATTCACCCATTCTACCGTTTCTTAGAAAACTTTAGAGCTAAGTCTGTCTTTGAAAATGGCAGCTCATGGCATTCATGCATTAATTTGCAACAAATGTTTAACTTGCTTAATTAGTAGAAAACCCAGCACAATTAAAAAATGCAAACAAGTTTATTTTATCTGACACAGCATAGGTATAACCAATTGGAACTTTCAC
The DNA here is from genome assembly GCA_034336665.1 of Luscinia megarhynchos. NCBI lineage: Eukaryota > Metazoa > Chordata > Aves > Passeriformes > Muscicapidae > Luscinia > Luscinia megarhynchos. The sequence continues at coordinate 67,836,094 of CM067565.1, forward strand.
TTTCTGTGAGGGCTGTAACTCTAACTGCTGTATCCATGCCTGGCAATACTAGAAAATAATGGACAATTTAATCCATGGTTTTCCAGTACCAGCAATGGGAAAGACAAAGCACACTTCCATATACCAGATGTAAGAAAGTGTGGCTACTTGCATAAAAAGAGATACAAATCTTGAATCTCTGTTATCCTGCACCCAGTAACATGTAATTTACACTTGTGCTAAATAAGCAGGAACACTTACACTGCACTCATTCTACACTTATTTTCTGCTATGCAAATACCTCTAGCAAGGTGAAAGGGAATCAAAGAAACTTTAACAAGTGAATCTTACATGGCCAAATGTTGATAGAGATGCAATTCCTGTAGATATCTTTATTTCTCAGAGTTAAATCAAGCTACTGTACATTTTATATTTCACCCATGGTAAAGAAAATTTTGTAAAACCTGCCTTCAATTGAAAACACAATTTTAAAAGGTATGAAGAAAATGATTGCAGATAAGGCAGCAAGAAGGAAAACACCAGACCAGTGCACTAGCACTGAATTAAGTGAAGGGAAAGAGAAAAAGAGCTTCTAATCTTATTCAGGAAGCACAGACTTCTCAGAGGACCAAGTTCTGCATAATAGCTGTAACTGCTCCAATGGACCATTCTATATGTGTACAATTACCATAGCATTAGACAACTCCCTCTGGATTTTCTGCAATTAGCATCACTGCATCCTTTGTCTCAAACAGATATGGACTACAAAGCAGTTGTTAATTAATTTTATGAGCAAATATCTTTCCACCCATCCACAGAATGAAGCCCTGTAATAGGGCAGAGTGAAAGATGTTCAATAGATTGCACTGCCTCTGGTGTTTAGTACATGTCCCAATGCCTTGCCACCTTTACTGCACACCACTCACTCCATTCCATCCACCAGTGTATTTCATATTTCATGTTCATACCCTGCCAGCAGACAGCACTCCAGCACCTCACAGCTTCACAAGCACAGCAGAAACCCATCCAGAAGACTTCCAAGGTAAAATGTCATTGTCTTAATTTGCAAGCATGGAAAATCAACTGAAGGCAAAAAGGATCAACTAATTTTGAGTGTACAACATGTATTTCCTGGGAGTAGGGCTTCTGGAATACTTATGATTAAATAACAATTTGCGTGCTCCAACTCATCCCATACTGGATTCGGTTGTACCTGTGAGCACTCAGCACTTCTCCAACTCAGATCCAGGTATTTCATATCAGATAATCAAGAAAACACAAGCATCTATGAAAGTTGGTCCAGCAGTGCTCAGCATTACACAGAAGGGGTGGAAGAGCAGCAGCTCCAGCTACCAAACCCCGGTGGTGCACAGTTTTGAAATTGCCACTGTTCAGGCCAGGCCTCCACTCAGAGCAAACAGTCAAGCTCTTGGGCACCCTAGAGACAGCTGGGATTTAAGATGTAAGACACAGTCTGGTACAATCTGAATTTGAAAAGCAAATAATAAATCTTAAATTCCCAAGTTCAAAAGACTTAATCCAAATTTTTAGATTTATGAGAAAAGGCTAGCAAAAAATTTAATTTACCAAGCAGGCAGTGAGTTGGTCTGATGGCAAAGCAAACCACTGAATTTCGTTGATATAAAAGCACAATATGCCTATATAAGTGTAGCTCCTCCTACCACGGATATGAAATTTAAATTACAAATCCACTATGCATTTTCATTCTAAGGGGAAAGGGGGGAAATAATAAACGCTAGGGAAAAAAATCACAAATTTTTGCACACACTTACATGATTTATTAAATAATCTGATTATAACTCAACCTATTCTAACACTCACAGAAGAACTTAAAAGACAAATTTTAAGAGCTTCACAGACCAGCTTCACAGACATGAAAGACAGAAAGCCAAATTTATCAGTGTCCCTGTTCATGCACTCACTGATGGTTTTAAAACTGAAGAAAAATCACCATTTTGTGAAGGATGGGAACACTGAATTTTTCTTGTTTACACTGTAGATTTCAAACAGCTGAGGGCTGGCAAATAGAAATATACAGCTTTGGAGTTGTGGGTTTTAAGGCAAAGAGAACTCAAATCAATACTGCTACTCTCGAATTTTGTGGTGTATTAGCAAACACAGCATGCTCAAGAACTACAGAAGGCAGATTCAAACAACACAGTCTAAATGTTGCTGTTCTTCCCACACAGGTCACAACAGAGAATATCAATAAACTTTTCAAATAGATTCAGGGGCCTGAAATTGAATTTTTGAAAATCTTCCTTTTCAATTAATAGATTAGACTTGAAAACAAATTCAGGACATACAATCAAAAGATAAATGCTCATCTCACAGCCCTTAATGATAAATGGTCAAGAATTAATAAAATTTTATTATTCTTCATTTTATCATCATTTATTATTCTTCATTTCTTACAAGGCCTAAAAAACACCTAACACCTAGTTAAATGGACAATAGTTTTCATTATGAAAAGAAGAACTAATCTCTCAAGGCGCCACAGAAACCCTCAGTGGCACCCATGCTAATTTATGCAGAGCACTTCAGGGAAATTTGATAGACCTAAGAATAAGTCAAACTTCAGAATCAAAACTGAACAGTATCAACCTGTGCTGCAGGATATCTGCCTCCTCTGTCCTTGTCATCGGGGGACTCAACACTGGAAAACCCAGTCTCAGAAAAGAGTATATTCCAACATCACACCCCCCAGTAATGCCTGGAACCAAGGAAAAGTCAGCCCAGAGCTTGGAAAGTAATCTTGGCAGTCTTAATTTAATATTTGTTGACAGGAGGAGAAAAAACACCATCCTTATTTATGATGTCAGCACCTGACCTGGACAAACCATAATACAACTGCACTGAAAACCTGAAGGCAGAAGCCTGATTTTTATCCAGCCTGGGTGAGAAGACACACCAAGCATATCCTTTGCTGAAACACACTGTGAAGAATGCACTGGGGCTTGTCACTTCAGCAAACAAAGGCTGTTTCCAATGAAGAGATACGTCTTTGTCCCTCCACAGAGGGGGAGCACATGACAGAGGACATTTGAGTTTAGCCTGGAAGAGCAGCCTTAGTACAGCAGTTCTTCTAAAAGGGCAGCAAAGGAGAAATAACTTCAGGCATGGTGAAGACTCAAGATCATGAGCTTCAGCAAAGGGATGCTCTGATAACATTAACATTTTGTAAACTTTGAACTAGCTTATGAATATACTATTGGTTTTAAGACCTAAGAGTCTGAGAATTTCTCTGCTTGAATCTCTTTTGGAGGATTTCAAAAAATTTAAATCACTGCATTATAGATCCTTTCTATAACTACAGAATGCTGTTGGCACTTTGATCTCAAGCCAAACTGTGTACCCTGATCACAGGAGAAAATGAAAGAAATTGAAAAAATAATGATAGACCAAGCACACTACGTGTACAAAGATGACCATGGCAAGGGGTACAATTTTTGAAAAGGTGCCTTTACATTACTGTGATATCAACCCACTTCTCCAGCCCTAGCCTAGCTTAATTCACTGATAAATCTTGAAGAACATATTGATGTGCATATTTTGAATCTCAATTTCACATGTGCATATGCATGCACCTAATTTTAAGTTAGTCCATGATGGCAATTTGCAGATGTACCCAGCCCCCAATAAACACTCTTTTTCCCAACTGACACAAGCACTCATGCACATCTGAGGTGAACTATGTGAGATCACCATTATGTAAGCAGCAGCAGAAAACAAGTCTCCAGTGTGAATGGATTTATTAAATCATTCATGTAACAGAAGTCCTAAGGTTTAGTAAGTAAGTCCAAATATACAGTGCAAGACCAACTCCTATAAGGTCATTCACTTTCTATCTGTGCACCTTAAAATTGAAAATTGAACCAGTTTCCAGCCTTCCTTTGCTTCCCTCTGTTAACAGGCACTGCTGGGGCACATTCTGCATGTCACCACCACATTGCCTTCAGGCTTGCTTGTGATATTACAAATCAAAATCAATACCACAGACTTCAAGAGCAGTTGATTGATTGTTGCAGAGAACTGTAGGGCAAATAACTAAATAAAATTTATTTAGTCACGCAACTTTAAAAAAATCCTACCTTTTTTTTTTTACTATGCTACATAACCCAAACTGTGTTGGCACGTTATGACACCTGCAAAAATACTGTTGCACCCTACTCTTGAAAGGTGACACTAATTTTTAAGATAAAAAACACATAATGCATTTCTTCTGAAATACATCGATGATAATTTACTTATTCCAGATAAACGGAAAATGTAAACAACCTGAAAGATGTAAACCAGGAAAGTAAAGGAACCCAATATTATCCCATTTACTTCTCAGTAATTAAATATCTAAAAAAATTAAAATTATACATCAGTGATCCTTATTTGAGAAAAAAAATATAACAGCAATTAAATGAGAAATATAGCACTGTACTTTGTGAGGAAACTGAAAAGATAAACCATTACTGAATTACATAAGAAAACTGGAAAGTTAGTTGGCACAATAAAGAAATTACAAGGGAAAAAAAATGCCCTAAGCCATGATTTATAACTGGATCAAAACTAGAGATTGTTTTATAGGACAAACTACCTCTACTACAAAATCTTAAGGTAGAAAAAATTTACTGAAAGCAACTGAGATACACGTATCCAATAAAGGGTATGGGAAATGATTGTGTCTATTTGAATATAATTTATGGTGAAGCCACTGCATGGAAAATCCAGCTCCACACACAAATAAAACTAAGCATGAGAAAGGTACGAATGAGACTGTTCTCATATCTCACAGAAAGACTGCAAGCATCACTGTAGGTTATAAATGCCATCTAAATTTATCTTTTGGTAATTAGACATCACTAGAGGACAAATTAGGGGTAAAAAGTCATAGGAAAAGAAAGCATGATTTTTAACTGTGATGGTAAATAGCCACAGGAATATATTGTCAAAGGAAATTACTAATTCATAACAGAATATTAACTGCTTTAGGCTTTGTTTTCAAAGCGACGTGACTTAGCTGGTCGCCAGTGGACTTAAAGAGTAGTCACTGAATATTCAACCTTAGACACATAAGATTACTTACCATAGAAGAGTGGAATCACAGGACAAAACTTTGACTTGTGCTAAGATGGGAAGTGAGACCAAAGAGCAACAGTGGGCTCTGCAAGCCCCAGCATCCACAGCTAAACTTATGAGGTGTTTTAATTCAAAGGTGCTATGGCACTCTCAGAAACAACGAAAAATAATCTCACAAGAGACAGTACAGGCAGTTTAGGGAGTACAGACAGGGCAAACCATGCCTACCATAGCCACTTTTAGACAAATCATAAATATTCAGGATTAGCCTTTTAAAAATGGTAGCTACAGCTGCCAGTAAAAATCAGTGAGAGCCTTCAGCGTCAACCAGTCCTGAGATAGTGACATCTCAGAGAAGATAACACAGCAAAAGACTCAGTGCTAAACTGCTTCTGTCCCAGGTACAAAACACAAGTCTCACAGGCTTCTGCGTGAGCAATCCAGGGACTCTCAGCCCAGTTCAGAGCAGTATGTCAGAATCTGCCAGGGCTATTCCATTGTGCTAGTATGCTGTGGTTTAGAAATGCTTCTGTTCAAGCCATACTCCCTCTCTCGTGCTCCCTCACCTTCCCCTCCCTCTCACCCCTGCAGTGGAATGGGGAGGAGAACTGGAGGCATACAAGGCAAATACTACAGGCTAAGATAAGAACAATTTACTGGAAACAGCAATGAGATAAGAAAACAAACTACAGCAAAAATGCTGATGACAGAGGAGATGAGAAAGAAACAATTCAGAGAGAAACCCCCTGAAAACAGACTAATACCAGATTGCTCAGCTCCTGCCATCACACTTATTCAACCAGCTCAGAACCCTTTCCCCTGCCCCTGGCAATGATGTGAGGTGCTATAGAACAACCTCCAGGTCCTAGCCATGCCCTCTCCTGGCTACTGCAAAAATTAGCCCCATCCTGGCCAGAACCAGGATATACTACAAAGTAAAACTGAACTATACTGAATAGTACAAGCCAAATCAGACCAGAAAAACAGGTAATTAAAGACTAGGTTTTTTACAGAATACCAACTGACCACCATTCATTCATGCAACACTCTTCCCATGAGTTCAATAAAGGCAATAGAATACTTCATGGCTAGTTTGAGAAGGAAAAAGGCAAAAAAAAAAAAAAAAAAAAAAAAGAGAAAGAAAACCAGATTTTGTGCTTCTTATGCAAGGAGAACTGCAAGTGAATGAAGGAAAGGTTTCCACAAAACAAACCAGTGGGCAAGTATACCAGCAGCAGCAAGAAGCAAAAAAGCCAGAAGAGGATTTCTAGGAAAACAGACAATGACTCCAATTGTTACAACCCATTTCTGTTTGCTCACTCTAACACATGAACTACAGTATTTACTTTACAAACAAGCCATGGGAATGGTTTCACATGGTAAATTCTATTTTTTCTTTATTATTAAAAGCTACTTCCTCGAAATCACCCCTGCTCAGTAGTCACTTTGTCCCTGATCAAATGACACAGCTCATTGTTTTCCACAGAAGCAGAAGCAGTTTAGTACTGAATTCATGCCTATCCTCCTGAAAACTTGCCAAACCTTTAAATACTGCAGATGCCATTGGGGAATGAAGTATTTATTTCATATCAATGCTTATTGTTTAAATGGAGCAATAATGTAAATGCATCATTCTCCCTATTAGCCTAAGGATGTGAGCAGTCCATCTACTGGGGAGGAGAGGAGTCCTTATGATCCCTCAGAGGCATATGCCTCCCACTTACAAAAATACACAGCCCAGTGGGTAAAAAAAGGAAAAAAAAAAAAAAAAAAGAAAAAACAAGGTGGGGGCCTTTCATAATTTGTTTTAAAAAAGAAGTTTGGTTTTAAAAACCAAAGCTGAAATGACAATAACACCCTCAAGTCCAAAGTTGAAGACTTTTCTGCTCTTATATCTTAATGATTAAAAATAATGTGCACTTTTTCTTCCCCACTAAATTACAATGAATTATGTTCTTTCCAGTAAATACTGCTTTTGAAAATGGAATGGAGGTGCTCTGAAGAAACTTAACCTTAAATCTTATATAAGAAAAAGGATCTATTACCAAACTTTAAAAACATGGCTTTATTGAAATCGTAATTAAATGGAAACCTAAAAGTTAGTAATTTTTCCACCTGAAATTACAGCATTTTAGTCAATCTTGTATTTTTCAATTTTTGTCCCTCAGGATCACCAAGCATTAGGAGCCATGACTGGAAGGCAAGAATTAGTGACCTCCATTCCAGAACATGCTCACCACTCCGCTGCCATCCTCGTGCTTAACACCTTCACTTGCAATGCACACCACAAGCAGCTGGTTTTTTCTCTCTTCCTTAATTCTTTACTGTGGGACTTGCAAACCATGCCAGCTGCCCGGATAGAAAAGGAGCAGTAGAAGGCATAACATCATTTTCTTTGCTACCTGAGGACATTCTCTTCATCTCACTGTCTAAGCTCATACTGGGAGCTTCAAGAGCCTTCATTTGAGTATTTGACTGGGAGGAAGTTCTCATCACAATTAAATTTAAGCATATGGAACAGCAGTAATTATTAATGTTTATTTTAAGTGGAACTATTATTTCTTACCATTTTTAAATTCAAGACAGCAGCTCACTTTGAATATTTATCAATTCAGCAGTCTTTCAGAGTTCCTTTTGAACGAAAATTGACTTTATTATAAAGAGTAAGTTGAACTGTAAAAATGAAATCAAAAATTCCTATACTGCTGTTTGGGTTTTGCTTGGTTGCTTTTCTAAACAAACTGCAGTTATTGTAATGATAAAAAAATAATTTTTCACCTCCAAGACTTACTTTGAGCACTGGCAGTAGCTAATACTTTCCAGCACTCACAGACAAGACATAATTGCTAAGCACCATTACTGTAAAACTATACAGGATGCAGTAAGAGATACTTTGCCTTTTTACCTTAACAATAAAGCATTTAGCCTGTAAGTTTGTCCTCCACCCTGACTAAAGGGTGAGCATTTAGCTGCAGCACATCACGGACTGCCTGTACTCTCACTGCATAATCCACCGCCTGTTCCCTACTTGCTCTGCTCACCTACACATGCATGAAGGTCAGGGCTGGCATCCATTCCCGTCCTGCCTGTCCTTACCTACAGGCACACCAGGGGGATAATAAGGGATGGATCTCTTTTCCTGCACTGCAGAAGAGGCAGCCTGTGCACCCATGGAAGACCACACCTTGTTCCTCCTCTGGCCACAGCACAGCCCACGACTGACTGACCACAGCTGCTGTTGACTTCTTAGGCTGTCCTGCCAAAGAGAGCTGCACACCACAACTGCAGGTTTCTTAAGCTCCAACTCAACCACACTTCTCTCAAACATATGACAGCAGCAACATGTCAGAAGGGCAAACGAGAGGGTCAGCAATTAGAGCCCCAAGAAAATCTACTGATGCTTAATCCCTGCCATTTCACTTGAGGCACTCTGATCCTCACTCCCTACCCCGTCACAGCAGGCTGGAGTTCTCTGCCCAAGCAGCAACAGCCCTCTGTGTGCACCCCCAGAAATGCTTCCAACCAGCTTTCCAACACTGAGCCCAGCACACAAACCCCATTTCAGGATGGGGAGACAAAAGTGTGCAGCATCGCACCCACATGGGGGAAAAGATTCCAGCACAGCAATGAAAGCACACTAAACAAGCAGAACTGATCTCCCTGCAGGTCTAAGTCATAAGCCTGTTTGACAATATTTCTGATTCCCCAAACACCTTTCCCAATAGCCACAAATGGAGACAGACTGCTGCTGCTACAAGTGACCAAGAAGCCCCAGAACACAGGCTACACAAATGTACAGCTTAAGAACTATAAAAAGTGAAAAGTGGATGGGGAATGTGAGATTATAGAAAAAACACAACCCCAGTTACCTGCTAAAAGAAATCCCACAGTTTTTTTGTCAACAGATTTTAAACATACTGAACCTTTTGTATACACCTACCAAAAAAATTACAATAGTTGCAAACGCATGTAGCACTATTTTCAGTTATGATTCACTTCCCCTTCTAGTACCAGAACTAGGGATTATCAATTAAAAGTTGCCAACAGCAGCTTAAAAGAAAAAAAAAAAAAAACCCACAAAAAATGCTTCCCCCACTCAATATCCATTGCAGCTGAGGAAAACTCAATTTACTACCAAATTCAGTGTCACCAAGCCTGAGACTAATTCCTCCAAGACACAAATTGCTACAGGCTGACAGCACACAAGAGAAACGGAAAGTATATTCTTGTCCTCTTCCCTTTCTGTTATTGACCACTACTGGAGATAAAGTACTGAACTAAAATGTACCCCTTGATCTTCAGTTATTTTTATGTTATGTAATCTGTAGTAAATACATAAATACAGCATACAAAAGCACTGCTATTAAGGATAAAAGCAGTCTAGCCTGTTTCTCTGGGAGCACTGATGAAGTGTATAGAAGATACATAGATTTTTGAAATGCAATATGTTACCAAGAGTTAAGAGTTTTAGAATAGCCTTCCCTTTCAGATAGCAATGTCTACTTTGGAGTGGAATTTGCATCCCCTGAGTAAGGTAAACTTCTTGCATTCAATCACAAGTAAAAAGTGCAGTCTTGCATAATTTCTTTTAATTATTCCTTTTAAGACATCATTTTCATATTTTAAGACTACAGAAAGGATCTTTTTAAAAAAAAGACTAAAAAAAACCCCACAAAAATATTAACCAGTGAGAGTAATTGAATACAGTTTTTATTACTATTTTTAAAGTGTCTTTCCATCACCTGACGTGAACTAAATACTTTGGCAATTTTATGTAAGGCATTTTAACTGTGAGTCATCTGCAACTATGCTCTTGCATACTAAATAAGCTGAAAACAGTTGGTACTGCATGCTGAGTGACATCCCTGTTTTGCTTAAATCTTCAGACTCCATCTTCATATGGTATTTCTGTTCATTTTAGAAACAATGTATCACACATTGCACATCTCTGCTTCTGTTTGCCTTTTTTATTCACTAGTACAGATTTGCATTCCGAATTTCAGGTGAGTCATTAAATCCAGTAAAAATGCCAGCATTGGTTCTCACTGGGACTTAACAGCAACAATAAAATAATCTTTTGTTCTTCTTACAACCTAGTAATACCTTGGAGAAGACATCTGTGTAGCAGCTTGACTAGGACAAAGACAATAAAGAAGATCTGGCTAGAACATCCTTGCACTGTACTGAAACAAAAAGTGAAAATCTTGAGCTGTGCAAAGCTTACTAAAGGTAGTTTCCACAAATTAAGCAAACCCATTGTGTTAAACCACTCAACATTTTTCTCAAATTTAAAAAAAAAAAAAAATCTAACTGAATTATCACTGTTTTCACAGGACAGACAGAATAACCAGATTGTAAGAATTAATTACCTTCACTTGAAATACTTAGTCCAGAATTTTCTACAATAATGACAATATACTGAAGTTCAGGGAGGGAAACCAACAGCTAACTAAAATTAAGGATTTTAGGGTCCAAATTAAGAAATGCTAGCATAAATTAAACTCTCTCATTGTATCATCCTTAGTCTTCATGACTAAGGATGGTCATCCTGCATCCAAGAGCAAATTGCAGTATGCTTTGACTTCCCATCCAGAAGGTATCTTGTATTGACATAATACAGCAGCAAGGAAATAACATTTATTTAAATCAACTTCTTAGTACAATTAAAAGCCACACTGACCACCAATAGTATTGGTACCTAGACAACACAGGATGAAAAAACAATTCTATGTACATGGAACACAACACATTCTGTAGATGCACAGAAAAAACAAACATGAGAGTAACAAAATTACCTCCAAAGCCATCTCCTTGGAAACATTATCTGAGAAGTCCTGCATTTATTCAGTTCTAATTACAATTTCTTTTTGGGCACTTCAGGAAATTCTTTCTTAATCAGAGCAGACAAAAAAAAACAACCCTCCACCTTGTTAGCCTAGCTTCCTTCTTCTAAGGGAAATATGAAATCAAAAGAAGTAACTTACAGCACACATTCATAATGACTATACAGATGCCAAATTTCCTTTCAGGTTTTACAGTACATGGATGGAGCTGACAGAGCTTACCCACTAACACTTGAAACTTCAGCCAGTTCAGTGAACAAACTGGTTGCTGTTTCTGCTCATTTATAACATAACATTCTACTCAAGTATTATTTTACGTGAGGATGTGTATGCTCCCACACCACCCAGTACAGGAGGGCTCAACACTTCCAGGTCTCTAGGATGCATGTTTTACAGTATTATTTGGCTATGCATTTTTTCAGAGTAACTGCCATGTCCTCCCTTTCATTTTATCCTCTAAGAATAGCTTCTCAAAAATAACTTCTTCTCAGTCTTTTTAGTCTGATATGCCACGAACGCAGGAATCACAATGCATTCTACATTAAATTCAATATTACCATTAAAAATCAGGCATTATTTCAACCCAATCAGGCAACCACAATTTAGAACTTTCAATTCAATAACTGATGCATCTTTTTTCCAACTATGCTATTGTTAGCAGTATTACACATTTAGTACTAAGACATCTTCACATTTTTGATAACAACCACTGAAGAAGTTTCAAATAAATTCACCTTTTTTTGTTCAGTCTTCTGTCCAGGAGGTCTTGAATCTATGCACTGACTTCCAGCATCCTCCCACATAATGTCTGTGTTGTATGTCCTCATCTTCAATGGCACAGCCCTCCAATTCTCCACATTCCAATCCACCAGAGGAGATTGGATTGAACTCCCAAGACATCCTCTGTGTTCCTGGCACATTACTCCATGTCCCTGCCCTTTGATCTCCCCTCAGCATTCCTCTGTTCTTAGAGGAATTGTGACACGCTGCACATTTGTACAGCAGCACTGTGGCACCCTTGTCTCAGCTGAGCCCTCCAGGCATTATGAAACACAATCAATAACAGTAATTAATTCTGTGCCTTGTTTTCTCTTTTATACAACTGCTGTGGTCTTTCCTCTGGTAACTGAATAAACATCTGTGCTGGCTTCATGCGCTAGGGGTGAGGGCTGGATTCCCCTCAGGGAAAGCTCCACAAGGCCGGGGAACAGTGGGGGCTGTCCCGTCTCTGGGAGCTTCCCCTGAGGGCTGCTGGCACCAATCGGAGAGCTGGTTTGGTGATGGGAAACCAATGAAAAGCTATTTCGCTTTCACAACTCATAGTGGATCAAGCTAACTAAAGCTCTTTTGGTTTCCAGCTCCCGGGGGGTGAGGTGGCTCTGGCCGGGGCACCGGCCCTGGCCCGGCTCCGGGCTCGGCGGGGCAGCCCAGCCCGGTGCATGGTCCTGGCCCCCCCGACCGCATAGGCCTCCAGCTGCCCACGTGGCTTCTTCACGATCTGGATACAATTTTAACTTCTTTATGCCTGGATAAGATTCTCGATCTCCTGAGCTCCCAAGAAATGAAGCGTGGAGACTACAGAGGTCAGCAGAATTAAAATAAAGTTCCTGATGGGAAGAGATTGAAAACATGAAACTGATAAAGAGCTGAAAACCTTTTTTGTGGGCTAAGGGGATTGTGACTACACTAAAATTCCTTTAAACTGTGAAATATACTTGGGGAGGTTTGGGGTGCTTGAGAAGATGACTTTTTGCCTTGGGGAAATGGAGCTCGCTCTGTTCTGGGACTGGAATATGAACAGAGACTTGTGACAGAGAAGGAGATGAAGAGAATTTTGTTTTTCGGCAGCTTGCCTTTAAAAGTGGTACCCCAAGTGTGCAACATAACCCATGGCACAGCTCTGGAAAGACTGTAAAAGAACGGGAGGAGAGTCATAATCTGCAATATTTTCCCGGGCGGATGTGGATTGGGAAGGTGAAGACACACCCTAAGCCATAACTAAAAAAGGTACTTTTCTCTCTTAAGTGAACTGAAATGATTATTTGGGTGGATAACTGACTGAAGTGTTTTCTGTATGATGTTGTTAAGGAATGTGGAATGAAGGGAGGAGGGAATAATCTAGGAATCTTATTCTGAATTCTTTTTTGTGTTATTAATAAATTTCTTCTTGTACCTTTTTAAGTTTTGAGACTGCCTTGTTTCTTCTCCCAAATCTTATCTCTAAAAGAAATTAAATATATTAAAATTGGCAAAACACAAGTCACACCATGACATCATAGCTCCTTGTGTTTTGTCTCAGTAGCCAAGAGATCTATTGTTCCCCTTTCCTTAGACCTACCTAGACCAAATTTTTTAAGAAAAACACAGCAATTGGTTCTCTTTGTTCAAATTCTGTCCCAAAATTCATTTCTTTCAGGTAAACTTGCATTATTAACTTAGGGCAGCAGCTGTTACTTCAAACTTGCAGGTTAAATAACTAAGACAAATATAAGAAGTGTTTCAAAATTAAAATACCAATGTTACATCAAAATTTGTTTTTTTCATTATCTCTTATCAAACAAACTGGTGACAAGAAGTACAAATCTGTACTCAGGGCAGATCTTTCACAGACTGGGCCTTCTGACAGTGGTTTAAATCATTTCAAGACTCCTATTGACATTAAACACAGGAAAATGCTCAGAAAAAACATCCATGTACTTTCATCCATACTCATGCACACATACACACCCACACAAGCAGTCAAGAGTCCAACCATGCCAGAGCTCATTTTGGCAAGACAAACCTCAAATCAAAATTAGTGCTTTGTGCCAGCACCAGTCAGCAACAACTACTTTTTATCAGTCTCTGAAATACTGAGTACTGATTGCTAGACAGAAAATTAAAGTCTGTTCCATGTAACTGTCTCTAACATGCCTATTTAAGAGCTCTTATTATGCAGCAGAGGCATGAATGTGGAGAAATCACAATTTGTGTCATTTTAAGTGACATGGACACCACACTTTGAGCAAAACCAAGTCAAACTTGGGTTAAACCACAAGCAGGTCATCTGCACTAGAAAATCACATCACTACCTCTTGGTTGTTCCACCAAGGCAGTGCCACACAGGAAACAGTAAAACATCAGAAGTTTTAATGTTTTAGTACATGTCTTAGTATCATGTCTAGCACTGAACTGTGCCAAACACATCCAGATTTGTTACAGCTTGTCTGGCAGTTTAGGGACCCCATCCTCATCCAGGAAACATTGACAAAAGATTGCTTCAGTTTAGAACCTGCTTCAGGTTAAAAGTCAGATTGTGACAACTCATGAGCTGGATTTAAACCATTCAAACAGTGGAGGAAAAGCCAGTTTTGCAAATGCAAAGTGATGCAATATATCTGTGCAACTATTTGAAGACTCCAAATATTTCTCTGCAAGAGACATTTATTTCTCTCAAATCAAGCCTGACTTATGCACTTTAAATTTTATATCTTCTTACTTAGATATTTGCAGAAATAATTCTGCTTGTTCATTGTGGCCACCACATTAATTGTGCCTTTTAATTCCTCTGATAGTGATGAAATAGTTCACATACATATGTTGCATTTTCTAAATATTCTTTCCTGTAATCTCTTTCTTCTCATAACAAAATCTCTTCTGAGCTTACATACATAGCTGCTGTTCTTAAAAAAATATAGGTAGCTTCCTAAGGAGAAATACTTTTTTATTGCTTTCTAGTGTTGTTTCTGGAAAATAAAGAAAAGCCACGTGTCCAAATGTCTTGTAATTCACTCCAATCTGTGGAGTTGGAACACGGTAGATAGGGACTGACAATAGGAATTCTGACTCTGTAAGAGTACTCTGAACACTAACCACTTCAATTCTGAATGCGAATGACTTTTCTTTCTTAAGTTCTTCTAAAAGGGTGCTTATATTCATTATGAAAAATTCCTTTAGTCATGTTATAGGGCTCAGTACATGATGCCATAGACAGTTCATGATGTCTTGCTTGGATCAATACAGGTTCTAAAACTATTGATGAGCCCTGAGATAACTCCAGAAATTACTTCTTTGTTACCCCACTCTAGGTGGACATTCCAAACCCTGGAATAAATTGCCCCAAGACACTGAACTGCATCTCTGGAGAGCTCAATAGCAAAAATGGATGATCTTGAGAGGTCCCTTTCAACCTCAGTGATTCTGTAAAAAATCCAAAAAATGTCAAGTGTTGCATCACTAATAATTTTGGCTATTCAGATTGCAATAATCACCAAGACAACTCCAGTTCAATTCAAACACCTGCTCAGTGCCTAGAAACAGCCAAAAATCAGCAGGAAAACAATGATGATTACAATTAATTTGGACTTGATAGTTTTGATCAATCAGCCTCCAGACAATTTACAGTGAGTGAAATGTGACTGGATATTATAGATGGAAATCTGGGTATGAATTCCCACACTGATACACATTTTATCAAATCCAGTTTCAGCAGCAGAGGTAGAGGATATAATGATTATATGTTGTAGTTTAGCTGAGGTTTTCAATACCTAAAGAGGTTCTGAGGATTGTTCACTTTCCAACAACACTGTACTTACTTAAGCTGCTTCTTCAGAGGATGAACTTGCAAAAATCAGAAGCCACATCGCCTAAGCCAAAGTGCTGTCAGCTATACCACACACTCTCTCTAGTAGCAAAAATGTATTTTGTCATTGGATCCTCAGTCTTCCCTCACAAACACTGATACTCATAGAGGTGCTTTCTACAGAGATTCTTAGTCAAGTATTAGGATAGAGTGGCAAGAGTTACTTGAAAACTAAATTTTTAAATATATTTCAAAGATCCCAAATTTCTTATGCAACAAGTAGCCTGAATCCATAATATTTGTTCCACAGATGATCTTTACAACCTCTAACTAAACAAAGTGGCACTTAATTTCTCAGTTTCCTGGTCCTCACTATCTTTCAAGCTCCCCAATCAGTTTTCCCTCCCTGATCCAGAGAAAAAGCTAAACCCAAGAGAAAAATTATTACCATAGTGTTTTTTGTTTAACAATCAATCCATATTTAAGTTAAATAGCTATGAGCAGTCATAAATCACATTGCTCATTATTTAGTTATCTTCAAAGAAAAAAAACACCTTTTCATTCTTTATCTTGCAATCTACAAAACTAAAAATTGCTTGATTCACTCCTCTATTTAACCCAGTTTGCCAGCAAAACCATGCCAGATAAGATGTGCAACTAATTCACTGAAATGTACCAGAAAAATGCAACAAGATTTCTAATGCCCAAAGTCTGTATAAGAAAAAAAACAAACAAAAACCCCCAAACAAAAACCCCCAAACAAACAAAAAAAGCAGTTTAACAGCTCCCTGAAGCTAACTTAATAGCACAACATGCTGCTAAAAAAACCAAAAAGAACCCAAAAAACCCCAACAAACAACAAAGCCACAACCTAGAAGTAGTGCTTCTGCACAAGAAAAGTCTTAAGTTTAAAAAATATTGGACAGAAGAGTTACACACTGCATTGCAAGCCATACCACAGTTTCACAGATTTCCAATTGACTAAAGAGATGAGAATGATACCTCTATCAGCCAATCTCTAATAATAATCTGTCTGTCCCCTGGATCATCTCCAAATCTCCTAACAGCATCCTCTGACAACATCCAGTCAGTTCATGAGCATCACATTGTGCTGCCTCAATTACAATATTTTGAATTGACACATCTCTGACTTCCAGAAGCTCATGATGGACTTTGTGCTAACTTCAGGCTGAAATGTGTGTGCCTCCCTACAATTACTGACGTTCTGCAGCACTGGGCTCATCACAATGCTCTGGCTTTTGTATGCTCTTTGCCTCTACTACTTGTAAAAAACTATTTCAACCTACAGCATGTAAAAATCCAATCTTTGGCCCAAATGATGAATCTGAAAATATACCAGGCAAACGACAGCTAAGAGCAGCAGCTACCATGCCTAGATTGGATATTAAAAGAACACTATTGACGTAACCAAAGTTACACAACCAAAACCTAGTCAATTCTAACACTGCTCAATTTCTCATTTGAATTCTCTTAAGCATCCAGAGGAAAAAAATCCTTGGCCACCAGGAGTTGGGAACTCAGGAGCTTCTGTTAGAGTTGAAGTAAAAGGTTCATATTTCCATCTGAACCTGACAAAACTGCCTTCCATAGACCAGAGGGTTTGATGGGAGAAGCACAATCCATTCCTGATGAGTTCTCTTTCTGCTGAAATGTTTGAAGCTACTACAATTAAAAACAAAGGGGGGATAAAGTCCTCCTGGAAGTCAGCACCAAATCTGGGTAGTCCAATTCTGATCTGTTTTCCATCCTGCAGGATTGGGTAGAGTGATGGAAAACTCTCCTGCAACAAGATCTCCCTCATCTCATAAGGTACGGAAAAAATAGGAATTTTGGGCTACCTTCCAGATCTGTAGCATCCAAGTCCACCCAAATTGTTTTCTATTCTCTGACACAAACTTTAGTACAGCTTTCAGGAAAATGTGTCCAATCTCGAAAAATGTAGTCATTTATGATTTTACTATACTGTAACTCCTTCCTGAGAAACACAAATTACAGACTAGAACTTGCTTTCCCACTCCGACAAAAAAAAAAAAAAAAAAAGAAACCTGAATTTGTTAAATTATAAAACTACCATGAGTTTAAGAGACAATGCTCTTATCTCTTTAGGGCATAAAATCTTTATTATGAAAATATATTACACTTCAAACAAATGCTAAATTTAAATCAAGAAATATATTAACCTTTACTTCAGCAAGAGTTGGGCAAGGAGAAGAATGTAGGTCAGTTTAAAAAGAGAGAAAGGTTGTTCATCCATGCTTCATTTTTTCTCAAGATCATCCTCTTCAAAGACAAAATGCTACCATTTTGGGCTCACCACTCCAGCTCTTCACAACGAAGGAGATATGTGTTTTGGAAAGAAAGGTTTCAATTCCAGATAAGGGGTACTTTAGATGCAACAAAGATTAAAGAAAGCCAAACATAAATTAAAAAGCATCAAGAAAACCAGAACAGTAAACAAGACACATTTTCATACAAGTATCACTATTTTCTTAAGTTTGATAAAATTAACTCCAGTGTTTAAAGAGGGGAAAAAAAACCCAAAAACTGTGCTATACAGCATTTCAACTAAACACAGTCATGAGACCATGCCATAGTTTGTAGTAATTAGTTTCCAATAGAAGTTTCTGAACAAGACATCTGGAAACTGTAGAATAAAACATATGCGAGGGTTTGCATTATGTGAATGGAAAACCCAGTAAATATGAAGAAACTTAAAGACTATTTTAGTAATAAATAAGCTAGAAAAATGTCTGTTACCCAATATTGCCATGCAAACCATGTGTAATCGAGAAAACTGGTTGAAGTTCTTTACACTTAAGCTTCCCAGTTTTACTGGAAGACAAGAGCTCAAGTGATGGACTAGGCAGATTATACAAATGTGAGCAGAAGGCATTTTCCTATGCCTATATATTTTTTTATTATATATTCTGCTCCAATTCAAGTGCAAGGTAAATTACTCTGATGAACTCAGAAAACTAGCAAATGCATTTTAATGTTTACCTGATATCTACTACAAATTTCAAAGTGCATATAAGTTCAGCTATTTCATCACTGCCATGATGCTGAAAAAGCAATGTTGTACCAGCAAGAGCTCAGTTTCACCAAGTGCTGATATTCCTAAAATGGACTTTCCTTAGGCTTGCAGACACCAAATAGAAACCACAGACACACCTCTAACATTTCAGAAACTTTGTGACAAGATAATTTCTTACTTTAAAGTATAATTTATACTTTCTTCAGTAACTGAACAAAAGCAATTTCAGTGTTAAATGCTTCAAGACAAACAGATCTTACAACATTGCAATACAGATCAAGTAAAAATATATATTTTTTTAAAGTTTTTGATGAAAATATGACACAGAAAGAGCTAAAAAAATAACAAGAAGAAGTATTTTGCATGTACCTAAAAAGCAGTATTTCCCCATAGCATAGATAACTTCCTGAGAAAATTATACAGTATTCATAATCTCAAATCCAAATTAGAATTGACTTCAGGCTCTGTGGTGGACATAATAAAATTTATGCTGGACACAGCAAAAGCACACTTTTAACAGAACAACACAGAAATGCAACTCTGCAAGAATATTTAGCTTCTGAACAAAGACATCAGGGAGATTTGTAGAAAAAGAAAAATCTAACTTTCTTCTCAGAAAAGAGGAGCATATGGGGGAGTACTACTTTTGCTGAATTGGACAAGATGATATACACAAATAGCAAAGTTGGAACAATTTACCATTAGATGTAAATATTTTGACAGACAGTTAGCAACCTGCACACAATTTTAAACTAACTGTGCAAAAGCCAGGTCACACACTTCTGGCAGCTAAGCAAGATAAATATTAATTGTGTTAAAATGGCAGACAAGGGCATGAATTCAACACATTTAGGCCATTACATACAACAGCACACAACACAATTAGTGTATGATTCAGCTCTGGGTAAAATCTAGGGGAGGTTTGACATTAACATCAGCGAGAACAGAACCAGACTTATAAAAAAACATACATGGCCATATAGAGACCTCACAGTCATGGACCAGCAAATAATTTCATGGAATGTTTAAAGATGAAAAGTAGATTATTCTGCTAGACAATATACTAAAATCAATTAATTTACATTTGATTTGCAGTATCATTTAAGCAATAGTTAAGAGAGCCAGGTTTTTATTTGAAGCAGTCTTTGTAATACAGGATTTGTTTTTAGGCTTCTGGCCAAAAAATGTATTTGTGCCATAAGTATTTTCTTCCAGACTTTTGTTAATAGAATAACCTTTAACAACCTGTTATACCAATCTGCCTGTTTTATGCATTTCTTTCATTTAAAAGATTTATTCCTTAGGGAAGGAAAATGAGATCCAGCTAGAAATTTTGAAAGGAATATAATTATTTTCTTCAGCTGATTATTCTGTTTAAAGGTATGCAGCAAGGTTACAAACCCATTTCACTCGCAGAACTCCTTTTTTTTCCTCCCTTCCCAATAAAACAAATTACTAGGGTACAACTACCAATAGCAAACTGTAACTTTTGAATAAGAACTTACTACAACAAAGTGCGGCTTCCCAAGCTCTAGATGTGGTTCCAATTGTCAAACTGTAATTCTGTAACAGACATAAATGATCATAAAAAACCTCACTCATCAACAGAGGTTACAGAGGTACCTAAAGAAGTAAGGTGGTTAGCACTAATAACCCCACACAGCTCACCACCAGTTAACCTCATTCCTTCATTGAATGTGTGACCCACGTTAGTTTATTTTGTTAGTAAGTCAAAAAGTGCAGCAAGGCCTTCCTGTGCAAACAGAAGTGCAAATGCCATGCATAGGAAAGAAATGTCCCCCATCAAGTCTGGAAGGTTGAGCACTTCTTACACACCATATTAATTGGATTACTCTACAGGATTAAAGCCTCAGAAAACTGATATAGTAACTCTCACCTAGAGGTTTTCCTAGTGTCAGCAGTAGGTACCTTTGTGCAGAGGGACTGAGTAAATAATTCCATAAGTCAGGCACAGGATACCTGCAATGAGCTGATTTACCAAGTCTGAGGGACAGCCCCCCAAGACAAACTGGTTTTGAAGGGAAAAATATTGTCACTGATGTTCTTTTATCTTTACAGCTTGTCAAGAGAAAAATAAACTGCAGAACAGAAAGCAGAATAAAAAAAGGGCATAAAATAGAAAGTATCTAATTCTGCTTCAGTAACAGATTTCTAGTATAAGGAAGGAAGAAATTCAGAAAATTAGCTGCAATTGCAGCTGACACACAAATTGAGGTAGAATCCAACTGGAAATTTCAAAAGAAAAAACAGCAATACATTACTTCTGACATAATCAGAATAAAGTGATGCTTGTAGCATTTTCAACACAATATTTCAATGTTGCAGCTTGATATACCTTTAAACCACATGCATTCAATTTTCAGTAGATTAAAAGACGTATGAGAATTCCAAGATCAGAAGGGAGAAAAAAGAAAAACCCAAATATGCTTGCAGTTGCTTGAAGTCAATAAAAAAGTAAACAAATGTAAATATCTCAGTATTTTAAAATGCAGATATACAGTTTTTGCTGAACTGAGCAACACATCTCACCTAGAAAAAGATACCTCCATTCACCTTTAGGAAAATCTAATTCTCACTACCTAATTACTCATTTTTCACCTCCCACTCATGAAAAATGAAAGTGTTTCTTATTGCATCTAAACTTAAATTACACTTACTGTGCAAAAGTTTTTTTTTGTTTTCTTTTTTGTTTTGTTTTTTTTAGAAAAGCCAGGCAACAAACTGTGCCTCTCAAAAAGATGACAAAGCTCACCTGCAAGTTCTGGCATCCCTCCCTCCTACACTCCATCCCTCTCCCTCTCTAGACAAATTCTGTTCAGTTGAAATGGAAGATTTTGAAGTCTTTCAGTTCAGTAAAATTAAGCTTTCCAGTGGTGAAGCATGTAAAGGAAAGAGGAGAAAGAAAATGCAGACTAATACATCAAGACAAATGATGTTCTGAATACATTTTACTGAAATTCTTGTGATAACTTCATGAGACATTTTTAAAATACTTATTTTCTTGTTCTGAGAGAGAAAAAAAGAGCAAAGCCTTGACTTTGTCTTTTGTCAGACCAAAAGTAAAATTTAAAAGAAAAAAAGAAATAATACAGAAAGAAAGAAATTCCAAATTTAAGATACCTCCCACCAAAAAAAAAAAAAAAAAAAAAAATTGAAAGGATTCTTAAATTCATAGCTACAGAAAACAGCAATTCCTACTACATGCTTAGGTTGAAGCTGTGCCACACCTAAAATCAGGAAGAGGCATCAACCCACAACTGGAAGAGAAGGATCTCAGTGGCTCTGACAAGACTAAGGAAAAGTGACATGGATCAAACAAAGTTCTGGACTCAGATATTGAAACTCCAAAGAAAAGCAAGTTAAAATGAACCAGAAGATAGGGCACAGAACAAACACAGTATTCTTCTTGTAAAAGATACTGCTAACAAATTCCAGAAATGGACTTGGAAGCATAACATTGCAATATTCTGAAGCTATCCAAAACTGCAGTGCTTCCTATACAGGATTTCAGGAACCTTCTCATATCAAAGAAGAATTACAGGATATTTCTACAAGAACTCTGGTCAAATCAAAACAAAGACCAGGCCTCCACTGATTCTTTTTCCATTGACGTACCACTAGCAAAAGTAGTAACTCTTTAAATGCATAATACACTACATGAGACACATTAGAAGTGATTAAAGACTAAATAATAAGGCTGACATATCTGATCAGGCAGTCAGACCATCATGTAAAGACCTACTGAAAAACATCTTGGGGTATGAATCATCAATTCACAAGCTGACCCTACTGAAATCCAGCCAACAGCAATGGCATTTGGGTTTCCTTGATTTACCTGTGCAGCTAACACCCTCCTGCAACTACTAAACACTCGACTAGTGGTTCTTTTGCTCACAAGCTTTTCTGAAGGCTTCACTACTTAATTCCAATATTACAATAAGCTAGGCACACTGCTGATGTGGGCAGCTGAGCCCAGCAGAGTCTGGTGGAGCTGGCATGTCACAAAGTCAAACCCCAGCAGACTGGGCATGGCACGGGATAAACCTTTGCCATGTATTTAACACAAGCTTTCAAAAGATTAATCCAACTCTTAGGCAATGAAGGGCTATTAAATTACTTATAACACCAGAAGAAAGGAAAAAAAAATGGGGATGGAGAGAACCTTACCGAGTATTTCCCTGCATCACCTATTGTGAATTTTTTTACTTTCCTCTTGCATGGAAAAGGGAATATGCATTCCATCTCCCTGGTACTTACCATAAAGACTGCAAACACACATTACTATCTAAGCATTAGCATTGCAAAATCCACTTCATAAATGGGCAGAAAATAGACAAAAAACAAGAGATTGACACATTTTTTGGCAAATCCCCAGTTAGGAGCACACAGAATTCCTGTGACTGTTGCAGGGCTAGAGATTCTTATCTATCTGCACAGGTATTTAGGTTTCTTCTGTCACCATTGGAACCAAATGCTTTTATAAAGAGCTTAAGGATGAAGACCATGTGTCTGCAGAGAGAGGTTTAATGATCTGGCTTGTGCTTAGCATGTCAGTTCTAACTAAATTATTTCATTTTACAGCTAGGAAATAAACACACAGTAGGTGATGTTCAAATGTTTATCAGCATGGCTACATTCCTGATGTATGATGTGATCAGTTACCAATGAATGGATCCTACAATCCTGAAGTTTACTGAGCTTTACTGCAGATCTATCCAATTGCCTGGGCTTACTCTGAAAACTCTTCCAATTCCATTCATTCCTCCCCCTAAATGTATATACAAGGAGTTCTGCTTGCCCATCACAGGAATGAAGATGTTCATAACACCACAGGAAATTATCTGGCATATTCAGCAAAGGAGATAGATTCCTCTCTCATTTTCCTTTTACTGAAGCCAAAGAACGCATCCCACACAAATCCCAGGTACTTGTTTTTCCCAGCTTTGCCTGGTTTAAAAGGAAGAAATATAGCTGTGAGAGACAGCCATTTCTGGCTGGATTCCATTAATACAAGTCCACATTCTGGCAATCCCCAGAAAAACTCACAGACAGCCAATGCAAATTTTGTGTTGCTTCCTTTCATCATTCTTTTGGAAGAAAAATTTAAGCAGAAATATACTTCAAATTCAGTGCACTCAGTTTTCACAGTAGAATTCCAGAGAGGTAGAGAGATAGGACATGCCAGTGTTTGGCATTTGGTTCTGCCAGCTGATATCCTTCAGATGTTATTTCCCACACTCATGCTAAAGACAGCCAGGTAACACAGGTCTGTTGTTATGCAGCATTATTACTCAAATCCTCTGGGAAGCTGTCCCACAATACACAATGATCTTGTCACTCCATTTCACTGACAAGAAAACTTGTCCTGCACCAAAATGTCATCCACCTTAAAACTAGACTGACCCATGCATCTTACAGAATCATACATTGTAGATTTTGGCCAAAATGGGAAGTCCATTGAATTCCTAGGAAACCTAATATACTTCACTTTTCTTCAAGCACATGACAATTATAAGAAAGTCATTCATTACTATGATAAACATTCAAGTGTGCCACAACACTGAAGGACTGATATAATCTTTTTACTTAAAATTTTATGTAGTTTTAGTGTGAATACTTATTAACATATTGATATTACTTTAAATATATTACAGCATTACATTTATAGAGAAATTGCAGTTGCCACAAGTTAACACAGCTCATGTTATGACACCTTACCTATCATCTTTTTCTTTCCTAACAGAAGGCATCTAGATACCACTTTGTTTTTATTAAGCAATTCTGAGAAGCTAAGAAAAGCTTCTACTAAATCACATGCCTCAAAAACATTTGTTCCAATCTATAGTAGCTGAGCAACATCACTGGGCTCGAGGGCAGCAACACATTTGAAGACTTTAAACCCTTTACCTCACAAGTTGCACCATGGTTATTATGTTAAAAAAATTAAAAAGGCAAAGTTCTTTAATAACTCGAATACATAACTAGCTAATGAATCTCCCATTTAATAACAAGGGACTAAGGTATAAAACTACACTGCAGTAAAACCACATGGGAGCTTCTGCTAGTCTTTGTTAGGAAACTGGGGTGACCTCTCATGATGGTGCAGGCAGTGCCCTCAAGCTGCTCTATTTCTTACAAGGAGAACAAAGCAGCACCACAGCTGTGCCTCTGATGGTCACAGTTGTGTGACTGAGGTTGCAGTAAGTTCCATATTGCTGTGGTTGCCTATAAAAAGGCTTAAACTGTTGTCAAACTGCTGCTGTATGCCTTTTCTCAGTGACTGAGGTGCATCAGGCAGACTCAGAGGCCCTCCATTTCCAGGGTGGCACAAGCACAGCCAGACATGGCTTAAGTGCCATACACCTGCAAAACAGTGTAGGTCTTTAGCAGGACACAGACTGGAGATGGGAAATTGTGCCAAGCTATCCTTACTTTGCTACAGGGAGAAATTCCAGAGTATAACTGTGTCAAACACAGTAGAAAGTTAAAATTCTTCATTCACCCTGCTAAATTGTAATTCGTTTACAGTTCAAAGGTTATTTAGGTATTATTACCAAACAAAATGAATTTATGTCACCAAAACTTTATTAGGAATTTTATGAATATATACACTTTCCTTCTGTCATCTACACAAAATTTCATTTCAGTCAGATCAGGAAATTTAAGAAAAGCCTAGGTGTACCTGAAAAAACAAAACCAAAATTAATGCAGATTTTCAACATTAATCAACAATAAGAAAAATATTTCTGTCTTTTCAGTTTAATTCACATACTTCCTGGGGTCAGTCCACTGTCAGTATTTCTCCACACAGTTTCCAATGTTTTACCTTGATTCAGAGAAATACTTCAACAAATCCATACCCCTGCTAAAGACAGACTGGTTTATTTTCTTGAATTAGAATCATCCTGTGCACACACCACCTTTAAAATATCCCTGTAATAATATAGCATTTAAATAGAGAAGTGCAAGTCAGACATAGCTCTCAAGCCCATGCTAAATCTTGGGTCAGAAATAAGTGGTATTCTCTCTTTGCAGTCTGTCCACATTTTAAGTCCCTACAATGGATCTTCCTCAGGTCTTCACGATTCCAAAAAGCAGGATACATCAAAACACCTTCAGACACTGACAGGAAATGCAGCTCTGTCTCAGAATATCAGTCAGCCAACTCACAGGGCTAGCTATCAAGAAACTTCCCAGGTGGACCAACTATTAGCTACAATTTCCCCTGCTGCCTTCTCACACATCAAATACAGACAACTTGCAGATGCAGAACATGGGACAAGATAAGTGGTTTAATTCAGTAATATAATCTTAAAGGTGGCATAAAATGTCTGGCAACCAATTTTGGAATCAAAAAAATTATACCTAAAAGGTTCACATGTAATCCCTGAGAAAGAAGTGGACTGCATGTCCTAGCTAAAACCCCTTCACTACAAACAAGCCATCCAGCTCAATTCCAAAATAGAATTTGAGATCATATTCAGTATCTGTACTGCAGTGCAGTGCCTTAGAGAGGAAGGTACAAATGCTGCAATCTCAGCCACAACCATCCCTCACATGAGCTGTTAAACAGTGGTCTCTTGTGCCAGTCCCTGGTGTATCTTCAAAAGTCACACACTGACAAGTACAAGAAACACTTTAAAAATAAGCAAAGGATATCCAAAGCGGGTTTCAGCATTCCTTCATTATAAAATTGCTTCTAATAGCCATGATTGCTTTTGAGCATTTTCTTCAGTGCATTCTGGCAATCATCTGTTTGTTTGATGACTGCAGTTACCAGAATCTCACATATTCTGGTAAACCCCTTTAAAAGATAAGCAGCACATGAAAAACAGTGAGGGATTTAAAAAATGAAGAAAAAAAAATAAGACAACAACTTTTTTTTTTCTTTTCTGTTTCACAGAGAGATTCACAATTCTTCTACTGTTTAGTTACTTATATTACAATAATCTTCAAATCTTATTTCTTCTGGTTCCTTTTGTGTCCTTTAATTCCACAGAATCCTCACACAGGATGGCAAGTAAGCATATGACTTTTAGTCATATTTAAAGTGGCACTCATTGGCTAAATGCTGCCATAATGAGGAATATCTGAAATAGAAGAGACTCTGGAATCACAGAATTCTTGTCCTAGAAATGTGAACACAAAGTTCTTTACTTCAAAATTCTCTGCCATAAACTTCATTCTTTTATTATCCCAAGTATAAAAACCCAGCACAGAGTGAATAGAACCTTTTGCATGTCAAACATGAATCCTAAGTAATGTTGAACTTTATTTCAAACTGCTCTTCCACTGTTGCAAAGCACACTTACACTTTCCACTGGCAGTCATACTCATGACTATTACACCCATGTAGAAAACAAGGCAGCACAGAATACATTCACACAAGCAAAGGGTGCTGTTTTACTGCAACCTGATTTTAGAAAAATTTAAAAGGCATTAGAAAAGAGTGCAACATGGAAACATTAGCATTCCAACTTTAAAAAAAAAAAAAAAAAAAAAAGGAGAGATGAAAAGAGATGATGACTCCATCGGTCCTGGGGAGCATGTGCTCCTCACGCTGATTATGCTTCTGATTCCTGACAGGCATGGTAGTCATCACTGTCTCAGAAGACAGTGAAAAAAAACATAACCCTGTCAGCTCTACTTCAGTGTGTTCTGTTGGTGTCTCCTACCATAAACAGCTAAAAGCAGACCTGCCTCTAATTTAAGAAACTCCACAACTCCAGAAAAGCATACACACTGGCATCAGGAACACCACAAGATCAAATAGCTAAATTACACATTTCTCATCACTTATAGGTACATATTGCTCCTGAAAGTCGGGATACCTTTAAAAAATGTAAGGGACAAATACAAACAATATTTTTTTGAAACTTTGCAATTGGTTTTAATCCTCTTGCCAGCTGCCACCCCACTTCTTGCAAAAGCTTTCCCTTATGGGGGGTTCTATGTCACAAAAAAGTCCTTGCACATGCATATTAAGGAAAGAGCCAATACATTTAGGGGAAAATATTTTCTGTTTTCTCCTGGAACCTGGAATTCTTTTCACTCTCATCAAATTACACATCCTAATCAAAATAGCATAAAAACAAAGAAACAAAAAAACCAGATAATTTCCATATCAGCTATGAATGTTTTAGATTCTTGACTGTAAAAGACTAAACAGTGAAGTCTATTTTGCACATACCCTTGATCTTTCTAGTATTAAAAAAAACCCAAACTCCTCTACAGGGAAGAGGTCCTGCCTGGACACACAACTAATAAACACACAGCAGGATACTTGTTCCCCTTCACTTCTCCTGCTCAGTACATGTTTATTCCGTGGGAGAAGTCAAGAGAATGCATGTCTAAGCCTAAAGAAGGCCACACATAATAGAAGGTCATCTCCACCTGGGGCACTCAGCAAACTAATGAGGGAGATGCCTGTTTCCAGTGGAGCATGGAATTCACAGGGCTACAGAAGAGCTGCTTGAGGAGAACTGAACAGCACAGAATGTCAAAGTTGTCCCAAACAAAGTAATCTCTTGACACTTCCAGAAATACAGGGTATTAATAGGTTGTGTTCACATCTCAGAAGAGACATATCAAATTCAAATTATTCCCAAAAGAAACAGAAATCCATCCCAGCTGGAGAATTTGCAAGAGGTAATGCTTAATGCCACTTTACGAAAACAAAACAGAACCAGAGAAAAAAAAGTGCAGCAAGTAAAAAAGAGGAATCACTAGATATATAGGAAAGTGTGCTGAGGAGAGAAAAATTGAAATTTCCAATCAACATGTAGCAAAAAACAAATTCAGTTTAGTAGCTTAATGCAAGTAAAAGGCATTTTTAATTGAGTAAAATCTCATGTGCTATTTTAAACATTAAAAAATATATAGTGTTTATATTCCAGGGTAAGCTCTAAAGATTTTAGGAAGTTTATTAGGTCCTAAGAAGAAGAAAATATGAAGAGCACTGTTTACAAGTAGTGAGCCTACAGATGTCATCCTGAAAATATTCAGAGCACAGAATGCTTTTTGCTTGCATACAGTGTTCTTTGAAAAGTTCTCGTTTATCTACAAAACATTTATGAATCCATCTGGCCCTAATCAGTACTTTTAAAATAAATAATTAAAAACTGCATTAATTACCAAATTTTTATGGCTTTCTACCAATGGCATTCAGAAAGTCACACATATCCAAAGGGTTTAGAGACCACTAATCCAAGCTTTCTAACAGAGGGGTGGAAGACTGTATAAAAAAAAATATGTCTGAAAGCACTGACTTCTCCAAGTAATGCTCCTAATCCGGACAAAGTGGAAGACAGAGAAGAGTAAAAATAATTGCTTACATACCACTACACATTAGACCCAAAACTTCACATGAAATGGGTTTCTCAGGGCTTTTTGATTAAGCTACACGACAAGCCTCCCAAGGCCTCAGTTTACTGTATTCAAGGTCATTTTACCACTGGTGCAACATTCTAAACATTTTTAAGTATTATCTAAGACTGGGTTTTCCAAATCTGTGTTAAGCCTGACACACATCAGGAGTGCTGTTTTACATAACATGCTGCTGCTGTCAGGTGCTGGCATTTAACATCACTGTAGATGTGCTGAGCTGTATTAGCATGCTCAATGCTTCTCCTTCCCTATTAAGCATTCAGATAACATGAACTAAGCTTAACACTCAAGCCTGCAGGAAGGCTGCCATTGCACAAGTCTTCCAAAAATCTTTACCAGTGACAAGTACTAATAAAATAAACTCTCATAAATTGAAATGACAAATTTTCTTTCACAGAAGTATTTTTCTGTTTTGTCTTTAGGTGTTAGCCAACACTACAAGTCACATCACACTGACAAGGAAAAAAAAGTTACCAATCTTCATGCCAATGTTGCGTAACAGCTGTATTTTCTGTAAAAGCAGATTTTCCAAGAATCCTCAAACAAACAAAAAAAATTAAGGTATACATCTACTATTGTGCAGTTTCTGATAGAAATAGAAGATAACCGAGATCCAGGATTCTTAATGCAGCAAACACCATATGTATGTTTCACATACACTATGTTGCTTTCATTCCACCTCCCTTTAGATGTATATTCTTGCAAGCCATTGAACGTGAACGTTTTCTAAATCAGACTGTACTAAATAAAAGGGAACTTAAGGTTTATCCTACAGTCTCGGTGTTTCCAGCTCTACTTAACAAATGTCTGAGCAATTTTTCCTCAAACTGTGGCACGGTTTGCACACACCACCATTCTAGATGCAGACGCCAATCTGCAAAACTTGCTAGGATTGTGCACATAAACGGCACCTGGGAGACAGCCGAGAAGATAAATAAAAGCATTGCTGGAAGAAACATAATCCAGATAAGCATTAGATGCAGCAGTGCCGATATATTAATTAAACGGAATGAAGACGCGCTCTAGCGCCTTAGCATGCTCTGGACCGAAGTAACGAGAGGATGCGCACGCCAGAAAAAGCCGTGTTAGTCTGTGCCCAGCGAGCAGAACGCCCGCAAGTTAGCGGGAACCTCCGTGGGGAGGGGACAGGGTGAGAGAGGTGCTTTTTCCCCGCCAAGCCTGTTTGTGCGAAGGGAGCGTGACTGCAGCTTTCGCGCTGGGGACGGCGCTGGGCGAGTGCCCGCAGCAGGCGCGCTCATCGCGGCGGGGAAGGCAGCGCGGAGCGGGGCTGCTGCCGAGCCCGGCTCGCCCCTCGCGCCCTGCCCGGGTCAGCACGCCCCTCCCGCCCAGCCCGGCACGGCAGCGGAGCGGGACGCGGCTGCACAGCCCCGCACGGGCTGCCGGCGGAGAGGGACGGCGCTCCGAGCCGCTCCGCGCTCCCCCGCCCCGCGCCCACCCGGCCGGTCCGGGCGTCGCCCCGCAGCCCCGGCACAGCGCGGAGGGGAGGCAGGCAAGCGCGGCGCTTACAGTTCGCAGGAACTGGATCTCGTCCTCGCCCTCGCCCCCTTCGGCCATGGCTGCCCCTGGCTGCGCTCCTGCCGGGCGCTGCTCCCGGTGCCCGAGCGGGCGGCGGTCGCTCCCCGCGGGCTGGCGGCGGTAGCGGGCTCACGGCCGCGCCGCGCCGGGCAAGTGCGAGGGCGGCGGAGCCGCGGCCCCAGCCCGGCCCCGGCTGCGAGCGGGTGCGGTGCCCTGCGCCTGCAGCAGCAGCAGCAGCAGCAGGTTGACAGCGCTGCCCGGCCGGCTGTGCCCGCCGCGGGGCGGGGGATGCGATTAACGGGGGCGGAGGGAGGCGGAGCTCGGCCCCCCCGCGCTGCAGGTGATCCGCAGCCGCTCCCGCCGCGCTCGGAGCGCGCCGCCCAGCGCCCCTTGCCGGAGCTCCGAGGAGCCGCGGCTGCTCCTGGGGCGCTGCCGGCCCGGCCCGCCTGCCCCTGGCCCGAGCCGGGCTGCCTGCCCTCCGCAGCAGGCGCCGGGAGAGCGGCCGGGGCTGCGCCTGGCCGGCACCGCTGTCCCGCGTGATGTGCCGCATGGGGAGACGCCGCGGGAGAGGGAGAATTAAACGGCTCTGCGCCAGTTACTCTGCCAGCCGGCTCTGCTGGCGGGGAGAGGAGGCGGAAGGTACAACATGGCTTCACCGGTGTTGTACTCGAACCATCCTGTGACTGGGCTTAACCCGGGGTGGATGTAAGGCTCAGAAATACCATTTCCTTGGAGGATGGCGACCGTGCGTTTTCCATACGGTGATGTCAAGGGTTGCCACAGAGTAACTCATCTTTCATGAGCACTGGTGCAGATCGTACCTTTACGAGGACACCTGTGTCCATCAGGGAGGACGCTTGGCCTCCAGAAAGAGGTCTGGCAAGCCAGAGAGCCACCAGACTCCTGATAGCAGCAGCAACTCTGAAACGCGTGTATGGCAGAGAGCCTCTGTAAATGCAGTGCGGTGGTCATGAGGGGAGGACAACAGGGTATCTCAGAAGAGAGTGAACTTAACGCTGGATCATTGACAGGGTGAAATGTGTTTGGGATGTATAACTGCAGAAAGCTTCTGAAGGACCAAAACTGGTAAACATAATGAAATCACAACTATTTTGGTAAACAGACCGTGTGGCTAGCATGGCAAAATACGTGGAAAGTGTTTCTAGAGAAGCTATACCCATAATCTGTAACTGTATGCTGTTCAAGGGCATCATGAAAAAGTGCAGCACTGTGAGATTTTATCATTACTTCCAGCAGTAGGAAAGCTGTTCGTCTGACAGATTGGAAACTGCCAGAGCAGTCATGACCCATAAGACCTCCAGAGCAAGTAATGTATGAATGTTTAATATAGAGGTTCTGAAGATGAACTCCAGAGTTATGACAGCTTAAGCATTTCCTCTATAATTTCCTGGTTTCAGCTACCACTGATTTCAAGTGACTTTTACCTCTCAAGCTTACTACAGACTGAAAATACTTTTCTCCTAAGGAAGATAAAATAAAGACATTTTTTGACATCTTTCACTCATATTGCATTCAAAGCTCTCAAGTGTCTCTTCTCCAAATTATTTAGACTGAGATATTTACTGAAATAGACCCCAATTATGAAGAAAAGTCCTGAACTTTAATTTTTCATGAAAAGGCAGTGAACAAATATCTTTTATCATACTATCCTATCACTTTCTCCTGCTTAGCTCACGAGTCAGTTCCAGCACAACTATTTGTGAATGTATTTCATGCAGTTATAAATCTCAGTTCACGTGTTCCAAGATCTGGATCATAGAACATCCAGGGTACTTTCCAAAAGGCTTTAAAGATGAGTATCAGGTTTTTTTGTTTGCTGCATGTAAAGCAAGGACATTATAGAGAAAGAAAAGGAAAAAAAAATATGAATAGTTCACTATTAAACTGTACATTTTGTACAGTTTTCAGCACATTATGACATGGAAGTTGTTCCAAGAGCTGTGGAACTGATCATACCTGGTTTCTTATGGATTTGGAGCTCATAATTAGACTCCATGGCGTTCATGAAGATGAAAACTCCATCTGAAGCTTCTCCATGCTAGGGCAGTAATATTTCTCTAACATACAGCTTTGTTGATGTCTAATATGAGTGAAATGTATGCTGCAGTTGTTCAGACACCAAAGAGTGTTATCTGCTATCTTCTTTACCCGTGCATCAGTTCTAATAAATGCCTAGGAGCATGTATTATACTATTAACCTTCTGTTAAATTGTTGGAATTTTCCACTTAGTTCAAAAGATATTATGCTGTAACAGAGACACATGCACCACATCTGGCCACGTTAGATAATTTGCTTAGGAAGCAAAGTTAAAAAGTAGCAAAGATTCTTCCAGAAACATCCTGAATGGGTGATAAGGCCTAATGTAGGTGGAAGATTTTTGTTAAATTATTCATCAAGGACAAATATTCATATGTGCACTACACATAGAATATTATATGCACACATGTGCAAAATATATATTAAATGTAGTTCCAGCATTTTAACTGATGGGAGGTTTTAATCAGCAGTTATGGTTAAGTGAATAATCAAAAGCAACTGATTAAAACAATGGAAAGTAATGGTTAAAAATGGAAAAAAACATGATAGTTTCAATCATAACAATAAGTAACATAAGGCTCACAGAATTATTTTTTAGATGAACCAGTGGAAAAAGCAAAAGAATAAACATCCTCCATGGCTGATATTTACAGGAGGAATTCAGAAGAACTGCATATTTTGTGTGGGCATGGAAGAACAGGGCTCTGTGCTCCAGGACTGTCAGTCCCAAGGTTTGGGACTGCTATTTGATCATTTTCAACCTATATTACATCTCATCATGCCCATTGCTTTCCATAAGTCTGAAGATTTTTATCACCAACAACTGTACTTTCCATAGAAAAAATGCAGAAAAAAAGTTTCTACTTCTCCCAAAACAATCCTGTACTCATTTGTGAATTTAAAGTTTCTAACACAACCTCTGAAGCTTAACAAAAAGTTTTCACAGTAAAATTGGCGTTCCCTTCCAGCTCTAGTTTATGTTTTGTTAGCCATCTAGTTCTCTTTATGACATGCATGTAGTATGTCTACTTCTTTTTCACCAGATCTAGAAGCAGCTTTTCCAAATTTTTGGTCCAGTTCTCCCACCTAATGCAACCTTCTACTTACTGTGGACCTTTTGTGGTCCTGTTCTTGTTATGTTCTTCTTAAAATCTTACTTGAAATCTGCCCATGTCCATGCCTGTTTGTAGCTGTCACTACGACAGATACTTAGTGCATTTTGCCTTTGCACAGCAAGGGCTTCTTGCTCCTGCAAGCCTAGATTATCAAGGCAGCAGCATTGTGACGATCCATAATATGCCCTTAGCAATTTTTACAAAAAAAAACCAAAACAAAAAAAGCAGGTTTCTTTGTGTGATGCAGAGGCAGTACAGCAGCACCAGTGTCACAGCGCTTCCGAGGTATCACAGCAGGATTCTGCTCTGAACATAAACTGACACTGTTATAAGGGTTTTAGCACTTTCATTTCATACATTTTAATCACCTAAATTAAATATTAGAAGATTCATAGGTAATTTTGTGTGCACATTAGTCAAAGTAATAATCTATGTGAAACAAATAATGTTTGCTGTTTATAATAATAACAAGTATTGTGAACATTCAGTATTCAGTAACATGAAGGGAACTCCCAGGTGTTTCTTTGTTTTTTGTAGCAGAATATACTACCACACTGTTTTTCTTCTTGGAAGCACAGAATAAGATAATGCCAATAGGAATTAAATGGGGCAGATACTATCCTTTCTTCCTGGTGCTGCTCTTTCTTACAGCATGTCAGATCTTTCAGCCAAATATCAATCTTGCAAACATGTTATTCCAAATGCTGTAAAACTAGAAAGATTGCATCTCCTATCACGTGTCATAAATCAACTTCCTGTGATCAATGAAAGTGAGTCAATGTAAAACCTGTGCTAGTTTAGGTCCCAAATGTGACTTGGAAAGAATAAAATTAGAAGACCCAATTCCACAAAGAATTTAAAAGACTTTAATGCAGATTAGCAGAGTTTAAGTGAGAGTAATTATGTCTAAAATCACATAGTTATATGTTTGTCATGATCATCCTGGAGTTCAATAATATACTGCATTTTCTTCAATTAGTGTTTATCCTGAACCTATAAAGTATGTGTAAGTGTTAATTACATGTCTGTCACTAGGTACATGTTCTGTACTCCATATAAAGTGTTCTTGTATACTCTGTATATATAGCCTGTATGCAAGAATTTACACAGGGATACATTGTTATCATAAAATTTAGACAGCAAAGCTTTTCCCTTTTATACAACCTGCTGGTCTGCAGCTACTGAGCTCATGTCTGAGTGTAGTCTGGAACATGGCTGTGCCAAAGTCTGGAAATTGCACTTCTCACCTAAGAACAAGAAACCATCGCTGCCTGAAGCATCCTTCCTGACAATGCTTAAAGCTTTTAATTTCTCTTTTCATTATTTGAATGGGGAGGGGGGTAATCTTGTGGCTTGTCTTTTGGGGAAAAATAGTTTGCTTTTGTTTTCATGTTCCTGCATTCCTTGACGTTTTTATTGTTTTTCTAATCTTTTTCTGATGTACTCTGATAAATTCACTGGAAGCTGTGGGGAGGCACAAACCCAGAAGAAATAGTTTTTTGAAAGTGGGGATTTTTCCGCTTTGGTCATTTTGGGGAGCAATAAGATGCTTCTAAATAATGTTGGTTTCAATTAAAAGAGCACATTAAATAGCACCCTCAAAACAGAATTTCCTGGTTTTCTCAGTCTTGTAGCAGGTTATGTCATTATGTAACTATTTACACCTACTATATGACTATAACATATATAAGGGTATATCCATCTCTCACACGTGTATGGATAAATGGAGATGTTTCTGGTACCTTCTTCAGCTTACATTTTTGCAACTGAAATACCATCAGTTTTTAGCCAGTGAAAAGGAATCAATAGGAAGGTAATTCTAATTTTATTAATAATTTATGTTAACCATATGTCAGTCTCAAAAATCAATGCTGTTGCAAATAGTTGGAGAAAGTCAGCTCTTCAAGGTTTTTCAAAATCTTTTAAAGTAAGATTCCAGATATTCCATGTTCCTGATTTATTCTGATTGAGTTAATATCTGAGGACTTAAATAACTCCCTGGAACAAAGACAGGGAAAACTTTCCTTATTATTATTATTATCCAGCAATCCACTGTATAATTTTCCAGTAAACTTATAAAATCAGAAAAACTTCATCCCCTGTCTCTACCACGCCAATCTTTGCTGTGAAGTTCTGTTCTGTGATATTTAACAATTCTGTTTCTAAAGCAACAGGCAGTTGTCTGGGAGAGATTTTAGTAGCCATAGCACTACTCTGAAACTTCAGTAATGCAAATAATTATTAAGATATTTGTCTGCCTTAAAAAAAGTTGTTTGAGAAGACATTATTTTCACACTTTGACTTTCAAAAAATGAAATTTCAGCAATACAGCAGACATGAATTTTTTTCTGAAGAAATAATATTTTTTGCTTGGATGCTGAGGCAACCAGTTGTAGGTGGGGGAAGGATAAAGGTAGACAGTACAAATGCTAGTAACAGATTTCTTCTAGGATGCATTATAGGTATTAATCAGATATTAGCTACCAAAGCTCAAAGTTTTTGGCAGGTTCTGGAGAAACAACTAATTCTTCTGTCTTTAAAGACAATAAAAGAATATTCCTCCATGGGGAAATATTTACATTACTTAAAATGCATATAAATTAGTGATAAAAGAATTTGGTAAGCAATGCAAAACTCAGATTGACCATTTTCCAACTGGAAATCCTTTATGCTAGCAGGTGACATGTACTTTTCTCATAAATATTATATAAGATGATGATGTAGTAGCCTGGAGAAGCTGCCAGAATAAAAGGGAGGGAAAAAGGAAACTAAAATGAAAAAGGGAAAACTTTCAAGATCTTCCAATTATAAATATTGAACCTGTGTACCACAACATTGTTACAGTAATATCTTAATTTTTACCTTCTGTCTGCCTTTCTAGTACACTTCTTCAAGTGTATCATAACATAAAGCCCAAGATTTGAATATTCACACAAGACACAAAACCATCCGGCACTTAAAACTAAAACTCAAGCTGGTCGTAATGCAAACTTCTTATTTGAGTTGTGATTATGACAACACAAGTGCAGGACTACAGCTGTCACTGGGCTGTGAACAAATGGTTAGAATCATAGAATATGCTGAGTTGGAAGGATCATCCAAGTCCAGCTCCTGGTGCTGCACTGGACACCCCAAGAGTGCCTGAGAGTTTTGTCCAAACACTGCTTTTAGCTTTTTTGGAGTCAAGAATTGTGTGCTTAGTCATTCGGTAACATATTTGTTATTCAGCATTGTTAACAGAATACAGGGCCGTCGTTTTCAGAGGTATCTACTGGGTTTTGCTCAGAATACTTCTCACAGCTTCTGTGATGTCTGTGGTGTCATGTAGGTGACAGAGTATTGTTTCTGCTGCCTCACTGGGTGACAGAGTCAGAAGGAGAAGCATTACATACCGTACGTAAGCACAAATAACCCTGTGCTCTTGCCAGTGCAGATAACTGAGGAAAAAATAGATGTTCCCCACATACTCCTCAGAGAAATCTGTAACAAGGCTACTTTTCCCCACCATTATTTCACAGGCCAGCATAAACACAGGCCCCCAGTTTTCAAGATTAATTATTAATTTCTTTAATATAGGCTAATTACACAGGTTAAATATTTTTTTCTTTATAATTATTATGAGTTTATTCCATCCTTCCTTTAAGTTATTCTAATGTCCTCTACATGCACTATTATGTCTGGAAAGGCATTCATGAGCTATAATTTTCTTTTGACATTAAAAGCCACAAATCTAAACATCATTGCACTATTGCAGACAAAAAAATGTTTGGCTCTTAACTCAAGATTAGTTTCTGTAGCCATTAAGAAGTGAAAGCTCCATGGAAGTAACAGAACCAAAACCACTGAGATTACATTCCAGTCACAACAAGCACTTAACTGTTGCAGATAAGGTATCTGGGAAATGATATATGGTAAATAACCAGCATTCACTTGTCTGTTTCACTAATATGAAAGAAAATAGTCATTAACACAATTATAAAGCAGAAACAAATAGATTAATTTATTGAAAAACAATAGTTATTATAAAGGAGTAGCAAAATTCCTAAATTGGAGTCTTGTATCGCACTCCAGGAATAAATAAAGACATTAATAGTACTTACAGCATTCTTGCTCAGAGCACAAAACATATATTTGCTATAGTTCAGTTACTTCTATAATTAAAAAGAAAACTGTTTTCTGAACCTCTGTGAGAAAACTATCTTACATAAATATTTAGTTTAGGTACCTAGTATCTCATCCCATAGCACTAATGAAATTCCTTACCTCTAGAAACTGGAAAGAGCATCTGTTTGTGACTGTTCACTGAACAAAATAAGGACATATGCTGAAAAGCACCTAAATTAAAATTTGCAGAGTTCGATGTGCTGAATTCTGAAAAAGAAGTATTTAGGAGTGTGCATTGTTATTTTAAAGACAGATACAGTTTGCTATGCTGAACTGGACCTAAAATCTGTGAGAGCTATTTTCTAGTCAGCTTCTGTGGCAAGCAAAGAACTGATGCAAATGGAAACTGTCTAGTTCTCCCCTCATTTTCACTCATAAATTTTTTTGATCTTGGTTGAATATCTATTTCATAACATTTTGTACAGTTGATTTTTTAATGAGTTTTCTTATTGTGTACAAAATTCAAATTTAATCTTGCTTAAAACCCAGTGATTCTTGTTAGGTCCAACAATACATACAAATCATTGACTGTTTAAAAAATATTTTCTACCTCTTAGACTGGTTCCATAGGCAAAATTCCATTGTAATTTCCCAGAACATGGCATTTTAGAGAAACAACTCTATCATCTATGCATGGGAATCTCACCAAGCAACCAATGAAAACAAGATGAACTGGTTCCTTTTTAATCACTTCAAATTCTTAACTAAGGTGCTTCTGCTTTTCTGACAGCATAGACTAATTTTGTAGTCACTGAAAGAGAAAGACAATATTAGGTAATATATCAGGTATTTCCCATCTTTCTTATTGGTTTTCTCTCTTTTATCTTAATAGTATGTAATATTAATCAATAATATAATATCAATATTAGTACTGTAGTATCATTCTTTTAACTCCTTTTAGTGCACAGCTCTTTTTCAATAAACATTGTGCAGCCTGTTAAAAATGTTTATATGATACTGCATTATGTGCCTTATCATACAACCAAATAATCACCTGAAAACTATTCATGAAGTAACCATTTAAAAGAGGTGTTAGTGAGTCACTCTGAGTGGTATGATTTTACTTCATTAAAAGCAAGAAAATCACTCTTACTCCACTTAGATGGTCCACTTAAGTTCATCCCCTCTTTGAGGTTACTGAGGTCATTTCAATAGCTTTGGAGATTTTATAGCTCTAGTTCAGTTGGGCTAACCTCCTGGTAATCACAGTGTGAAAAGGGCAGCTCAGGGCAGGATGGTTCAGTCTGAGTAAAGAGAGTGTTCTCACACCACGGGATGACTGAAGCATCATCCAGTTCCAACATTTCTAACAGGCCAGCATATTCCTCAGCAAGGAAGGGAAACTGCACTGCAGTGCCACCCACCTAGAAATTAGAGAGATCCATAAACATACAGATATTTATAAACCATCTGTAAGTAAATTTCCACACATCATTTCAAGGCAGGCATGGTTTCAGTTGAAAAACGCAGCTTTACATGAAAGCAGAACCCCCAGACTTTTCTGCATATCATAAATGGGGATTTTAATTGTCCAATTAACCATTTTCTTTTTAAGCAACACATCATGATTTCCAGCATTAACAGCAGCATTGCAGCTCAGGTTTCTCTGACAACTCTGCCTAATCTGCTTATTAAATGTTTTTTAAAGGCTTGGTTCCATGCTTGCCTCATAGCATATATAGTCACCAGCAAAAAAAAAGTGGGTGTAAAACTCTCCCACAACAGACTGATAACATTTTACACACACATAATCCAGATGCATATCACTACAAAGCAGCAGAGCATAAGGATTTTATGCTTTGGAACAATATTGGTAGATTTTGAGCTAACTGTTACAGGAAACTATTAGAAGAAGCTCATAAACAATTAACAACGGGACACTCATGTTTCTGCTGATTTAGCAGAAGGCAACAATTGCTGGTGATTCACTGCTTGTCTCCTAACAGAAACAGAAATAATTTGCTAATCCATTTCAGTCCCTGCCTGGTGATCCTAAACGATAATGATAGCATTCCTCACCTGTCTCAGCACACAGAACAGGTATAATGAGACTACACATATATACACAGATAAGACTACAGGTATACCCATCAGCATTAAGAGAGGATGGAGATCTCAGTGAAAATAGAGCAGCACCAACTGCAACATCCACACTGAATTAGACTTTAAGAGTGACAGAACTAAGAATGCTTTTCTCCTGTTGCAGAAATGTGCTTTTTATTACTGGACAAGAAGACAGACTTCCATTTAGGCCACATAGCAGATCTTCCCTACTGACAGCTGAACTTATTTTAATTAAATCCAAGCAAGACCAAAAGGGAGGGAACTGTTTTAATAATTTTTGCCCAAATCAAGTAATACTAGCTTTAGGATTAGTATTTTCTGCAATGACATTGCTATGCTTATATTCCCTGTACCCCAGCTAAAATGATCAGTAGTTGGTTGTTGGATTCTTCAGCTGCATTTTAATGTCCTTGTGTACAGGAGAAAGAACTGTGACTTTTGCATGCAGTGGCCCCTGCACTTTTGGATCTGCTCTCAGAGTTCATAAATATAATTTTTCACAGACAAAATAAAACATTCAAATGAAACATTAGTCCTGGCCGAGGACAAAGTAGGGCATTTAATGAGTCTTGACATAAAGTTTTGTCATTCAAATAGTCACATTGGTAGTTCCTCTCCCATTAAGTGTGATTCCTCACTGTCCTTTCAATGTTATTTTTGCAAGATATTATGGTTCTATTTGCAATTGCAGGTTCCCACAGTCCCTGAGGCTCATTATCCTTCACTACTGGTGAAAGAAAAGAACAACCTAGGAATGAAATATATACTGGATTTCAAGGAGGAAGCTATTTGTAGTGATATTTCCATCCATTTATTTTCCTTTGTGGTGTTTTCATGACCACCCCTTCTGAGCTCTGCCCATTCAAAGTGCAAGTGCAGCTGAAAAGTACTATTTAGTCCACTCGAACTGGCACAGAAAACTAGCTTTATCAACTGAGCTGGGTTTATTTCTTTCATTGCATATGGCAACGTGCACAGCTTTAATTTTTTGCCAAACTAAAAACAAAATCCCTCAAATTTATGGTCCAAATAGTGGAGAGCAAAGTCTTAGATCATACTTTCTATCTGCTGGATTTAAAAAATGAATGTGAGAGGAGATTCCTGCATATGAAAGATATCTTGGTCTCTGATTAGGGCTGGGAGAAAATTACTCACATTTGGCTTATGTCTAAGATTATGTAATGTTTTTTGGTGTTGAATAAAATTGTTCTTGCTACTCAGAGATACAAAGTAAGTTTTATGAAGAATCCCGGGTAGGACACTAACCAGCTTGATGTCCTAGTGGTTTGGTCATTCCCTAAACACCCCATGTGTTTTTGGTTTTTTCTGTCATATGATCAGGGAAGTATATTAAGTTTGATAGGAAAAGGAGGGACAAAAGTCTTTAAATATGACAGCCAGTACATCTGGATTAAGAGTTTCGTACTATCCAGTTGGTTTCACAATGAAAATTAAAATGCTTTGACTCTTCTTAACTAGGAAAAAAACACAATAAAAATGTTTACAATAACACAATAAGCAGAAAAGTAAAGGAGTTTCCATTGCCTTTCCCTACTGCCTTTAGGTTTTTATAAGAGAAAATTTTACTTTCTGTGAAAGAGAGCACCAAAGTTACAGTTAGTTGAAACCAGAACTACTAAATCAGCACTGCTTTCCTTGTAGCAAACCAGACCCACAGCAAAGGGGAGCAAAGCATGGGAATTAGAAAGGAAAAATTCCTTCTATTTCAACTCACTTGCACTTGGAAAAAGACAGTCCCAGCACATGGTCTTATCAGCCACTCCAAAACCTGGCAAACTCCGAGCAGCGTCTGGTGACCACAATGCTGCTTTTAGCTGCCCTTTCAGTCATGGGTTAACAGCAGGGAAACAAGACATGCCACAGCCTCAATCAGCTAAGTCACACTTCCTAGGAAAACACCCACACACAAAGGTCAGAACAAGACCTCCAAGAGGAGGCTAGAAAAGAGAATGAGATAGGAGGTGATGGTGAAACCCAACTGGTGCGCATTATATAGATTCTGTTTGGTGTCATGGAGCTAGCTTAACTCAGGGGGATGATAACACCCTTTAGTCTCTCCTCAGTGGAGGTGGGCAGAAGATCTGTCAGGATTAGATGACAACTGTCCATCAGCTTCATCTGTCCTTCCCTTCATTTCAATATTTGTAGTCCCAAAGAGCCAATGACAGGAGGAAACATGGTGGGTTTGCTTTGGGATGTTTATTTTAGAAAGATCAGTCACTGATGTATTTTGGTTCGTTTTTACGCAATGGAGTATTTTACATATTCTGCTCCCTATTATTAAAACTAAGAAAACAGTCTTAATCAGACATGGCAAACGGAAGCAGATCATTGGAATTGTACTAAAGGAAACATTTCAGCACAAACTGAGATAATTGTGTCATTTCCTTAAACCCTGCAACATTCAGTAACTGCATTTTTCAAAGTACAAAAAGCTTTTTTTTCTCAGCTTTCTTAGATTATCAGGTTTGCCCTTGAGCCTACAAAAGTCACTAGTTTAAAGTCCAATTGGATTTGCCTTTGATTTGTTCTTGATGCCACAGAATCTTGACATAATAAAGATTAGATCTAGAGATAATAAAGATTTTCAGCCATCCCAGTATTATTGCCAGCTGCAGCTTTCTTAGTATTTTACTGAGATTTATTTGTATCTATCAGATTTCCTCAAAATAGTACTTCATGTCACAGAAACTGTATTGCAAATATTAAAAACCAGTTATCAATCCAAAATTATTAATGTTTTTGCTATAAATTCTTCTTAGTATGCTAAAAAAGTCCTTTTAAGCATACATAATTTAGGATATTATTACTAAATATTCTGCAGAATGCATACTAGAATGTTTTTTCATACACAGGGCCTGTTCCTACAACTCTTTTTCTTCAGGGTGGCTTTGTTATGATAAGACTGCAAAAATGGCACTTTTTTAATGTGATAAAATAAAGGATATGTGAACAAGTTTTCAAGACTCATATGCAACTGGAAGGATCAATTAATATACAAGGATCAATTCATGTGCAGAAATAATGGCCCAGCAACTGAACATGTTTCAAGAATAGACAAGTCATTTTACTTTTAAAAAAAACTATATAAATGCATGAGTCCCATCTTTTTGATCAGCATATGAATCACACAAACTACATACTCCTGAAAAAGCCCTCTCTCACTACATTTAGTGGAATACATCCAATGTAGATTTCTCAGGGAGGCTGTGCTCCCATCTGTGGTGACATTAGCAGCAAAAGAAATCTCTTCACATGCTTGCTACCCATTTTCTAAAGTGAAACAGAAGTCACTCCATGACGGGGAAAAGGCAATGTGACAGCCACAAGCAGGTGAGGAGCAGCAGGTTATATCTGTGGGATGAAGGGCTGTGCTCTGTGGGGAAATGAAGCAACAGGGGCTGCTCTGGGCTGCTTGGAGCCACACTGACAGGAGCACCACACCTGCCAGCTCTGTGTCTCCTGGTGTGCTCAGTGTGCTTTCATAGAGGTTCTCTCCACAGAGACATCTTTCCACAGAGAAAGCAGTTTTAGCCCTGGATATTTAGTACACCTTGGATTTGCTTTTGCATGCCATCCTGAACATATAGGTCTTCACAGTGTTGAAGAATTCACAAGAGACCATCAAGACTATCAAGTCCAACCCATGCCCTAACATCTCAACTAGACCATGGCGCCAAGTGCCACATCCAGTCTTTTTTTAAACACATCCAGGGATGGTGACTCCACCACCTCCCAGAGCAGACCATTCCCATACTCTTTCCATGAAAAACATTTTCCTAATATCCAACCTGTGTCTCCCCTGGCGCAGCTTGAGACTGCAATATTTTGTTACAGGTAATTTAACTACACATTCAGCATAAGCTGGAAG
Organism: Luscinia megarhynchos; assembly: GCA_034336665.1. NCBI lineage: Eukaryota > Metazoa > Chordata > Aves > Passeriformes > Muscicapidae > Luscinia > Luscinia megarhynchos. Next base: position 67,879,860 of record CM067565.1, read on the forward strand.
TACATAGATACACAGGACGGTTACAGAGCCATTGCCACTGGAGACCAATGCCATAAGGGAAACAGCTGGCAGAGGAGCATCCATGAGAACACTGTTGCATAACCACACTTAATCCCATTATAACAAACAAGACTTTCAGTAGAAGATGAGAATTTCAAACCTTGCACTGTCATGGGAGGAAGACCAAGGGACCCAAGAGGATATCAACAATGCATTACTGACCAAAGATCAACTCATAAAACAGTTTATATAGGTGATGTAATTATGTAATGCTTAATGACCAAGCCAGCAGGAAGTTCCTTGCCCCAACAAGCTCTGACTGTTCTTAGCATGTACATCATAGGAAACAATAGTAGAGCCTGATGCTTAGAGTGGTTTTTGAAGCAAAAGATACTTAGCAGCAGGAAAGCATGAAACCGTGACTTGTTTGACCACGGAGCTGTACACCACATGCGAGAGGAGGAGCAGTAGGGCCAGAGAGACACCAGAACACTGGGAAAGATTAAAGTGCATAAAAGATGATTTGGTGGTTTCAAAGGGTGAGGAAATCACAAAAGCTTAGATCTGAACACATATTTTGCTTGCAGGATGAGTTTCATTGTACAGATGATTACTATTTCATCTCAAAGTAAAGGCCATTATACTGTGTGTGCTGGCTTTTCTCAACAAATACATTTCTGTTGCTTTCCTACCCCATGAATTTCCCATTTTTCTTTAATATTAGTTTAAAGACATTGGAGCTTACATAGTCCCAGCCAGAGATCCAAAAGTTACGGCTGAAATGTAGCTCCAAGCTGTTCTCTGGCCCTCTTCCACCCAGGGAGAGCTCTGGCTAAGTACAGAGCTGTAAAATTTCCTTTAGGTGACCAGAAGGCCTGTATATTTGTGTGCCTCCTGACAGATAATCTTCTCCAGACACTCATACATGTATTTAGGGATATGCAGTAGACATAAAACTGAAGAGCTGAAATCTAAATGTCTGCTATGCAACTGATGGAATGTTTCCTCCTCGGTCTGGTCCTTTCTTTCCCTTTCAGTGTTACATAAAAGAACCTTATAGGTTTGATTGCCCTTTAGTTGTCAGCTATAGTGGATATTTTTAGTACAAAAATTTCAACACTATCTTGAAACAGTGTTAAGCTAAGGACAGCCAGTGACATGGACAAGTGTAACTCGACCCTATTTTTCTAAACTATAGAGATACTGAAACAGTTAATCTCTCATGCTGTAGCTATGTTTTCAAACTAAAACTGCCAAGAGGAAAGGAATACAGTAAACGTCTTTGAGTATACAAATACTGTAGAGAAGATGGCAGATGACAAGTTTCTTGAAAGATTTTAAGAAATGCCGATGTGGAAAATTATCATCTCCTAAATTACCTCCTTATCTATGACTACTTCTGGGTCTGTCTCAGGCAGCATTTGCCTTCTTCTCATATTCACATGCAATTTGCTAACTTTTGGCAAAAAAAATATGCTGTTTCATGTTGAGCCTGTAACAGAAAGACACAGAAAAAATCACAATAAATACACAAATGCTATCTAGAGCTCTGGCAAACTTTACAAAGTTGCTGGAACCCAGATAGGTACATCCTGTGCAACAGTGATGCCTGCACAAACACTTGAATTTCTGATAAAATTTAAGCAACGTGAGAAAAAAACCAAACATAGTTCTACGCTGCCTTTCACAGTCAGCTGAGCCAAAGCAGTACACTGAGAAAAAGCTGCAGGAGATAAAGTGATCCTTTCTTTTTAAGAGCTCCCTGGAATTAGGTGAATGACAACATTTTTTGTTTGTAGCCTTAGAATGGATGAAGACTGATAGAAAATTTTAATCTCTAAGGAGATGAACTCTTTTCTTTTGCTTTAATGGAAGAAAAATTAGTCCTGTTAAAGGAAACCTTTCAATGCAAAGCAGACTTACTTCCTTCAGTAATATTCAGTATTTAAATAACCAGTTTAACGAGAACACAAAGACCTAATTTCAGAGCTGGATATCAGGTGGATATGCAATTAACAGCCCAAATAGAACTACAGTCTGAGCCTATTTAAATGACTGTTGTGATTAAGATGTTTGACTGTCCTGTTTCTTTCCTATTTGGACTTATTAATAGCCCCATATCTCAGTGATTCTGTCTAGGTAAAGGGACTATCAAAGTGTTCCTTTCCATTTTCAAAAGTTACTTTCTAGTGTTGTCACTCTGAAGCTTCATTTAACCATGTAAAAATTTTTGCTTACATCTTGTTAGTACTTTTATAACAACTGCTGCTTCACATTGCCTGTTTTGTTCTGCCACTCAATAGAAATATTTATTCATTATCCAAGATCTAATTCTACCTGCAAAGGTCATTGATATTTAGCTTTTATCACCTTTAGTTTTGTTTCTGAATTGTCAATGGTACACTTATATATATTACCACATGCTAAAAAACTGATTGCTATACTCCATTTATAATAAGAATTGCATCTAGTTGAACAGGTATTTTTGGTGACTTCTTTCATAATTATACTAGATATAATTTTGATTAGAAATAGTAACTTGTCACCTAATGAAGCAAGAATCATGTTTGCCTGAAACTGAGAAGGTGGCTGGCTATATACCCAACTTTGATATTAAATCCTGTCAAGTTAGCCTTCAGAGTAATTTTCCTAAACTTCAAGAGCTATATGAGAAGAAGAATGCCAAGTTTCCCAGGCAGAATATTTAGCACTTTAGCCTATCATGCTTTGACTTTTTACAAGATTTTTTTTTTATAATAACTGGGCAAAGTGATGTGTTTGATTTACTGTTAGCCAGTTTAAATACATAGTACTGTAAAGACAGACTTGAACTCTAAAGATGCCTAGTCTTCAAAATTTGTTAAAGGCAACACAATTACATCCATGCACTCACCAAGACAGAACTTGATTTGTTTGGATTTTATGCCCTGTCTTTGACTTTCCAGCTACTGATGAATAACTGCATAGTGGGAAGCCCCTGGAAATCTAAATTCTTAAGGAAAAATCTCATTACTTTACTTCTCAAAAGTTAACTTTAGCATATTAAGTTTTGCCTCCTAGTAACCTTCAATGAAACCTCCTTATAACTCCATGAATTTAAGAGTTTCTCCTCTTATATCTATAAATATTATTCAGAGATCTCAGAGTGACCATGAACAGATTCTGATGACTGAGAAAGCTAGAACGAAATGCCTGTAGTATTTTCCCTGATCTTGCCTTTCTAACAGAGCACAACTCAGCAAGAATATATTAAAGAATGGAATTGCAAAATTTGGGAGGGGAAAACTGTCGCCTGAAGTTTTCCCCTGTGTCATTGTCTGTAAGCACATGAGAAGAATCACCCTATAGATAATAGGTAGATAGATACTATAGATACCTATAGATAATAGGTATTTCTGAAACAAAATCAAGCACAAGCTAAAGACAGATATTTCAATCCTACAGCCTACATGGCTTTCTAAGAAAGATGCTATTTAAATCTGAGGTAAAAGTACTATGCAGAATTAACTGATAAGGTCCTCTAATCTTCTTCTGTAAAAGAGATTAGAATAACTGATGATTTTAATAGTCTCTTCTGAGCCTAAAAACCTTGAAAGCCCTGCTCTGCTTTTTTTTTTTTTTTTTCCCCAAAGTTAATCATCAAGAGTGCAGTGCCTCTTGACCTTTTGGACAAGTTCCAAGATAATACAGATATTGCACAGATTATCAAAACTTAGAACACTCCCTAAAACTTTAGAGGTAAAGAAAATGGTGAAAAACTAGCCACACAGGAAGTTTAGGTAAGAGGATGTGTGCATTAACAAGATTTTTCAAGCACACATTTGTCAGTTCTTACTCCACTTGCTGTTTTGCTAACTCTTAGTGTGTCCATCAGGCTCGCAATGCTCATGTAAACTTGTTTTGCAGCAGCTCAGTTTTTATCTGGTCTTTGCAGCTTGGGGGCTGGGAATGCTTCTCTATTTACTTCTCTTCTGCAAAACCACAGAGCCCCTTCCAACACATAGAAACTATTAGAGTGATGAATTATCCATTCCCTCTGCTCCCAGATGTAACCATCTCAGTTACTTGTACAACTAAATATTTGCTGTCATTCACATTTGTAAGTATTCTACCGTTGCCAAAGTAGGAAAGCAGCAACACATTAATCAAAAGTTTTAATTTTCCATTCCATATGCCACAGTCTGCTAGAAGATCCAAAACAGTCTGAAGTAGCTGTAAAGAAACACAGACCTTACAGCTGTGTGTAGAGGAGAGCAAATGAGTCTTTCACCAGACCAGTTAATGTTGTGTAGACCTTTTATAACAATTATTTGCTTAGAGCTTTTGGAAGAGCAGTTCAGCTGCTGTTCTGAATCCATCCCCAAATAAGTATTTTTCTTTCCATAGCCCATGCAGGGAACTAAGCACAGCTACATTGCTGAACTGGGTGCCCGGAGGCAACGTGACTGTCCTGTGCTCAGCATAGCACACACTGCCACCCACAGCCAAGGCAGCCTTTTGCCATTTGAAGCAGACAGCAAACCACTCTCCCAGCAGGCTTCTCGCATGCACTGTCAGAGTTTAATTCAGCAGAAACCTGTGCAAATCACATGGATCTGCCAGAAAGTGCTCTGTGGTTTTTGCCTTACATGGCCAGCTGGGAGCCCAAGGAAACTTCATCTCTCAGGATAATACAAGGTCCAGGTGCTGCAATAGGCTTAGGGGCCATCAAAACAAGGGGCCTGCACTTACCTATTTTTCCTAACACACACAGATCCAGGGGAACAGAGAACATCTGGGGATAATGTCACTGTGCTGTAAAACCACTCTTCTCCCAGCTCTCAGCTCTGCCAGCAGCACATGATGACGTATGAAGGGAAGCTTCAGGCTGGAGGAGAAAGAGTCCAGACCAGACAGCAGCATGAAGAAGGTGAAAATACAGAAAAGGGGATAATAGGATTTAGGACCAAGGACTAATATTTTACAAGGGATCTGTTTTGTTGGGCTGCAGTTTCAGCTCTAGACCTGTGAGCAGTTGTAGAGCTCCACTCTAGGCTCTGCTTATATTCCAATTTCAGCCCCACAGTCTTCCCTTGGTTCATTTTTGTGCTGAGGAAATCCCTAAAAGGAGACTGTCCACACTTGAGGCAGCCCCTGGAGGAGAGTAGGATGATGGGGTATAGGGCATGGGGATCAGTTTGGATACAGACTGTCACCTCTCTCTTCCCCTGAGCCTGCCTCAGCCTGTCCTCCTCAGTATCCCCATAGCATCTCTGCGTATGACGAGGAGGGAGCTCTGCTGTTTGCATGACCTGTGGAGTAAGGACCCACACCCACTGAGAACCATCCTTCCAGCCGTCAAAAGTATCTGCAGGAGCAGCAGATGCTGCCTGGGAAAGGGACTCCCCTAGCAGTAGCCACACATTCTCCACTGTCCAGGAAAGTTCAAGATCGAGATGGCCCTCCCTGTTCATTTAACCTCCATCTGCCCCTCGAAGAAGCTTGATGGACTCTTTTTGCCATATGCCAAAAAGACACGTTTTTTTTTAAGTGAACAAATTAAAATGTCAGTGACCTAGACTTGCATGAGAAATTTAGTTATTTTGCCCTTTGCCATTTGTGCCTTTCTCCCTTTGCTGTTGTTGGGGAGAGGGTGAGGGAAGCGCTGTGAAATGATTGGCTTTCTACTAAGCTCCAAAGAACAGTCTAGGGTTCCTTCCAATTGTTTCTAGAAAGTTATTCTGCTTCTTAAACTCTTGTGGTTCGTCTCCATGCCTGGGAGTTTTGGATTGCCCTTTGGTAAGTGAGCAGAGAGATATTTTTGGGGTAGTAGTCCTTTAGTCTGGCCAAAAATAAGTACAATTAAGACAAAATAAGGAAAAAAAAGGGACAAGTTTTTATGTAAAATTAAGTGTTGACAGAGCCACCACAATGTCCCAACCCCGGTTACAAGTTTCAGATTTTGACCACATTATGTCACTTCTCTATAGCACAACAGAAATTTCATTATGTGACTTGCAGTGTAATTGCAGATAAAAAAACTGATATCTTTCAGTAAATTAGTTGTGTTAGAAAATCCTTGGTATGTCAGGACTTGGTGACTTGTTGATCAGGTAGCTACCAAAGTGTAAAAAAATAAAGGTCTGTCTTCCTGTTTGATCTACAGGCTCCTGCCAGCCTAGTTCTGCAAGATGGGGAGGAGGAGGCAGATTCCTCCTTGACACAGCCTGGGATACAAACCCCTCACTGCAGCCAGTTGCACCAGGAAAACAGCACTCGTCTTGGCAAAGCTTCTTTGTGCCATACAGAGCAATTTCATTGTGCTGTTGTGCAAAGCAGAGCCCTCCACAGCTGGTGTTTGCTAACTCACAAAAACATGATACAGCTATTTAAGACAAGGGTTACGGAGCAATGCGCCAAATGTGGGAAGGATGTAGCTGTCCCCGTTGAAATATGGCTGCTGCTAACATCTTGGCTCTTGTAAAAATGACTGTGCTCCTGTGCTCTTCCATGACCACATTTGGGCAGGACTTCATTTTAGATCTTATCAAGAAATCTTTTGCAAAACTGTCAAGACTTTTGTTTCTACGTTTACTTATTCAAATACTTCAGAGATTCTGAAGGCTTTCATTTTCAGTGCTTAGCATAAGTGCAATGCAACAAAGTTTTGACAGTCCAAAATATTTATTTGCACAGTACTTCTTGCTGCTATAATTTATAGCCCTGCATGGGTATTTTTACTATGCTTTTTAGTTCATAGTAATGCCATAATTTGAAACATGGTCCTTGGATGTCAGTGGTTCAATACAAATAAACAAACTTGAGCAATAAGAATCTAAATCAATTACCCTTTTAGTTAAAGAAAAGTGCATGTCTCAACTCTGGACTTTTCAGCCAGGTTTGATTTCCACACTTTTCAAATAAGCACTTCAACAACCCAGGAACATGAGCACTGGTAGCATAAGCTAGGTATCCTGTCAGTAGCATTTTACCTTCCAGCTTAAAACATGATGGCTTCTTTTGCCCTTTCTCCCACATTTCGAACCTTAATTGCTGTGGAGTCAGGGCTGCCATTTAGCAAACTACCTGAGCTATGCATTAACATGTATTTAAGGTGACACTCACTCCTACAGAATAAAAGTAGTCCTCACACCCTGCCCATCTTTCTCACTGCATCTCTCTTGGACATTCACAGTAAGCAGCTGGATAGTGAAACAAGACAGTGTCATTTAGGTGCTGTGGCTCCCCAGGCAGCGTGGGGAGAGGGTCAGAGTTGCAGCCACTAAGGTGGCTGAGGCACCCTCCTGCAGCCAGGAGCAGTGGAGCCAGCAGGGATGAGTGTGGAGGCTGGGGACAGGGCCGGGCAATGACAGCACCAGCTCCCAGGAACACCACCAGCAGGTCACTGGCAGGTTTCCACTTCAAACAGCCCACTGTGCATTAGTGCAGTCTAAATAGGCATTTGGCAAGCCTCACATCACCTCACACGGGAGCATCTCACTTCTTAATGTCATCATTAATTCTGCACTAAGCGCATCCCTTTTCAAGGAGGAAACAATAGAGGCAAAATTCTTGAGGCAACAGTGCAGAGAAGCTTCAAGAGTTGTGGTTCCAGAGAAGAGACCTTGCAGACAACTCCAGTGCTTTCTACAGGATTACTACAATGCAGTGAAAATCAGAAAAATGGGAGTAGAAGTAGTCAAAAAAGAACATAAATCTGAACACAATCTTATCCAACAGTACCATGTTAGGTGTTAGAAGTAAATCAAGTAATGTTGAAACTCCTAGCAGTTTGTCTTCATTACTCAAGAATAAAACTTCAGGTCAATCCTTCATGGAATTCCATTATAAGTCATGGTGTTGCAGAAGACACATATATGCCCAGTTTTAAGAAAGAGAAAATATAACTGATTTTAAACTATGTGCAAAGAATCTACTAAACTACTGTAGTAATGACATGTATGGGAATTAAAATATGCAAAACCAGAAGGTTTGGAAACAAAGGAACTCAAATTGCATTTCTCTGAAGTAACTACTAAAATAATATAAAGGGGTACAGATAACACCAAAGGATATCTGTGAAAGCATGTTGAAAAGGTGCTTCTCTTCACATTTTGTCTATGGATATCTCAAAACCTTTATTTCCAGTCAGCTAGGAAGAGGTTCAAAGTGTTTATCTGGCTTCCACATGCACATTACATGTATTTATTTTATTGCTTACCCTCTGATTTGCTGATGCCCAGCAGCTTCTCAAACGTGTGCCTGATAACAGAGTGCTTCCTATAAATTTGTAATACTTATTGCAACATCAAGAATAATGAAAGAAAAAACATACAGTTGCTGTCAGCACAAAGGAAATCTATTTGGTTAATGGATGCTAAGAATTCTTCACTAAAAACCTTGATTAAAAGTTCATCATGTTCTTCCCATGTGAAAAGTGTCTCTTGGTAATTATCCATTCCTATATGGCACTTGGATCCTTTACATAATCAAAAGTTGTAAGACTAAGCTCCAAATCCAGTAGAAAAATTAATCACTCAACATTTCTGTGGCAGAAGAGGTTGGTATTCTCCATTTCACATGCAACGAAGAATACAATTGCCCACAAAGCATGTAAAGAGCTGTGCTTAGCTTTGCTCAGAAGGCATATTGTATAAAAGCTGAAAACTCTCAAGCTGAATATAGAATTCTCACTCTTTCTAAAGACTATTCATGCTGATTCACACAAGCATTGATGATTAACTGCACTGTGCTCCTCCAGCTCTCCTTTATGGAGCATAAGGCTGTACTTGTAGGATGGCACACACCTGCTAAATACATATTTATGGAACAAAATCCAATCTGTGCATTCAGTCCTTACCTCAGCTGCTTACATGTATACTGTCCAGTTATCTCTCTGAAAGAATGAAATATTTTATGCTTATACATAATTTTTTTCAGCAAAAAGTTATTTCTTAAAATTATTGTACCTTTGAAAATATAACAAGCTCAGCAATGTTTTTTGTCTAATAATCTAACATCCACTGTCCATGCATTCTAGAATTAAAAAGGTATGTACAGATTACAGATTTTGCGACTGATAAAAATTTTGCTGGCTAATAAAGTGTAACCTTGAGTACAATATATTTGGCTTCTACAGAGTAACTGGGTAACTGTATTGAGCGACATTTCATTTTACTAGGAAAAGGCAGCATGGTTGCTCTCTACCAACAGAATATATTTTAAAGTCAGCCTGGTTACATTTTAAGATGGATCAGGTTTATATCATAAATTTGAGTTCAGCTAATCCTTGCATTCTGACAGAAGGATCAAAAGATTACAGGGACTACATTATCTACAGTTTTTCATTAAGGAGTCATATCCATTGGTTTTTAAAAAACCATCTTGGGCTCAAATTGGAGCGAAATTACAGGCTGCTAAGTCATATCTCAAGTGCTCTGTCGCATGGTTATCCAGCTGTCAGTTCCACAATCCTATAAGCAGTGGTATCTTCCACACTGTACTGCACTAGTTGCTTCTACAGGCAATACATTCATGCACTGTTGCAGCCACTCTGTGGCAACAGCTGGTCAAGAATCCCAAGAACTGAGAATAAAATTCACACAAACTATTAGAAGAAAGCAATCTGCTTTGTGTGCTGACAAATTTCCACAGTAGCTTCATAGTAAATCAAGAGGTGACATATGGGAACTGATTTCGCTGATCCCTAGCCATCAGACAGGATGAGTCTACATCATTCTCCAAGTGCACACTTGGCTCTCCTCCCTGCATATATTTGGGCATAGGGCCATGCTGAAGCTGAGTGTACCAGAAACTAGATGCATCCTGCAGGCTACACTCAGCCCATCTCCCCTTGCAGCAGTGTTGCAGGGCAAATGCTGACCAATTTGCACTCACCAGGCTGAAACAAGTCTTGTTGTTTGTGGGTTCTTTTCTTTGTTTGTGGTTTTTTAATTGGCTGAAAACAGAAGTGCTGAGGTGTAAAACCAGGCTGACTCCTGTTCTTACCTCTGCCATCAGAGTGGTACCAAAGAATGTTAGGCAGTATAGCTATTGGTGTTTTATATAGGTAAATACTGGCTACCAGTAGCCATCTAGGAAGGATTTAAAATATTCCCTTGCAAAGACAACTATTACAGTTCCATGCATATTAACCAAGTGCAGGGGAAGAGTGTACCAGTTAATGGAAAAACAAACTGGACTCAAGCACCTCAGACTAACCTGGAGATTAGCATTTAAATTTATAGTTGCTTGCTGTTGGGTTCTTTGTGTTTGTTTTTGTTGGTTTGTTTGAGTTTTTAAATCCAAGACTCAGAACCATTAAAATATGTTGAAGTAGAGGCCCTAATGACTGCAGTCTTCAAAAAATTAATTAAAAACATATGAGAACTCTCCACCAAACCGTGCAGAACTGAATCCAGAAAGTGGCTATTGTGGCTATGAAGGATGAAAATGTACCTTCCAGCCACAAATCCAGGGACAGATTAAGTTTTTTATTCCAAAACATTTCCTTACTTACACGGCTGGTAGAGCAGAATAAGACTAGAAAACCAGTCAGCTGCACTGAATAGAACTAGCAGATGATCAAAACAAGTATACTTAAATAAAGTGCCTTAAAGTTCAGGGGCCAGTTTTGGAAAAATCTCACTTTTAATAATGTGGGATTTTCAGCTCTTGATTAGTAATTTGTGCAGGTACCTGTTATCCTTGAGTCGTAGCTGTCACAGCATCAAGCCTGAGAGAGTTCAAGAAGTGGACAATGCTCTCAGGCATGTGGTGTGATTCTTGGGGTGTCCTGCACAGGGTCAGGAGCTGGACTCAAAGATCCTGATGGGTCCCTTCCAACCCAGTGTATTCTATGATTCTATGATTAAATAATGACTTTTTCCCAATACCCATCAATAGGTGTACTCCTTACAGTAAAGGAAAATATCTTCCACCACAGATACTAAAAAGCTTGTCATGTTTGTGACATAAATACATGAAGCACTTCAGTTTCTGCTTCAGAGGAAATAGCCAAGTGGCCACACCCAGAAAATATCTTATGGAAAACTTATTTCAGAGACAAAACCTCATGTTTCTTCTTAAGCTAAATCAGGGCTTTTCAGTCAATTTTAGTGCAAATATTTAACTTTAGCAGCAGTCTCACGTTTAGTTTCTTCAAATCCTGTAATTATCAGCTTTGTAGAAAATAAAGTGATTTTTACCTGGGAAAGAGACAGAAGCACAGCTCAGGCATTTATTTTTCCTAAGCAATCAGCAAAGGCACTGTTACAAGCTTTGGAATATCAGGACTCCTGCAAAAAAAGATATCCCTGTAACCCAGCTGCACAGAGATAAACATTTACATTGTTCACACACTTACTCCGTCTGCCTAATTTTCCAGCACCCTCAACTCCTCAGTCAGTTCTGAGGGCAGTTGGCTTAGGAAGATTCCCAGCAACAATAAAGGTGACTGCAAAGCAGGGGCTCTTTGCAAATGGTGGCATTTCCCACAGAAGATATGAAAACAGTTAAGTATGACATCCAAGACACTTGGCAAATATGCATGACTGAAAGAGAATTGTAATGGTCTAGAAGCCAAGTAAAAACTCCAGTGGCAAGACTGGAAGCAGCAGGAGCAGAAATATGATGAATTTTAAAAAAAGTTCCACAGAAGTATAGGGTCAATAAAAGTACCATAAGGAAATGAAGAAACTATCTTAGTTTACTTATAATCAAGGCATATTTTACTGACAGATCAAGACCGCATGATAAGATGTCTTATATAACATTAAGAATTCCACATCATTACAGGCCTTATTTGAGCTACAAAAGCAAGAGATTTCATATACTTCATGCTGACAGTTCTGGAGAGAAACTGCAATAAAATTCTCAAATTTATTCAGATTGATTAGCAATAACCATACTGCAGCAGCTGCCTTGCCATTGCTCAGCACTTTGTGTGCACGAACAGCACGAAAAATGTGACAGTACTGTGATTTTCCTGATATTTGTAGAATTACACAACATGAAACACATATTTAAGGAGGAAGTTTAACTAAAAGGCAGCTCTTGTTTAAAAAATGGCCAAGTGAAACTCCAACAATATATAGAAAGTTAGTACAATGTATATTCGCAACTATCAAAGACTGTGAAGCTCAAACTCTTATTAAACAGTATTTGTTTGAGGGAGGCTTGAAAACACAAAATATTTTTGGAGCATTTGCCAATCATCTGCTGAGCCAAGGCACTCTAATACCTTCCATCACTCAAGAGTACAGAACAGAATCAATGCCCACATTGCTGGTTGGGCAATCTCCCTCAAGCATCCCTGAGATGGATAGTTACCATTAATCACACTGGACTGGAAAGTTCATTTATTCCTGGCTTGATAGGGTAGCACTTTCTCTCTCTCAGGAAAGTGCTTCAGAATAAGAGTAAAAATTACTTTCTCAGTCCCAGCCATCTATTTCAATGAAATTGAGCAGTGAAGGAGGTTTAACAGCGCATCCTGTTAGTCCTCAAGTATTTTCGACAGGAGTTGAACACCAAATATCCTTCCCAGATTACTGCATTAGGACTGATCAAACTGGTGTTTTGGAGAAGTAGCAATTTCTCCAGACACTTTAATAGCAGCTGGATCAGCACTAGAAAACCTGCTAAGAGGTGTTCTAGCTTACTTCAGCTCCCAAGCAATGAATATGACAGCAGAAAGATAATGCTGATCAAGAACTGAGAATAAAACAGTAAAACAGTACCACAAAACAGTATCCTTTCACTGATATTCACTCCCTTTGAGGAAATCCAGGCTATTTGGTTCTGTTCACTAAGTAATAAAAAATGTATCACTACCTGTTGACCTTTTGAGGAAAAACAATTATTTTATGGTTCAAGAATTTGAATCATTTATCTACAGTGTGGTATTTTCAACTCTTTTGGAAAAATAATCCTGCAAATGCACACAAAAATCTTCAACAAAACCCATGTCAAACCCTTCTTGTGGAATAACCACGGATTAGGATGCAGTAGCAGGCTCCAGTTGTGGGAGACAGTGACACGGAAATAGGCAAAGCATGCAATACAATATGTAATGAAATACTGCTGATTCAACACCTGAAAGTCTAAAATCTTCATGCACCCCTGGCTGACTCTTGACTCCTGTCTCACAGCATCTTCAACTTACGCTTACCTTTAGAGACAAGATGGTATTTGGTAAGTACCCTGTACATCCTACATCATGTTAAATTTTGAATGTCTTCTTTTAGTAGTCCTCATATGTGTATATCTGGTATTATAACAACTGAATCAAAACTTTTATTCCTTTAGCTGCCCTGAGAGGTAAGGAACAATATTTGGAAGAAAGTAAAAGCAATAAACCCAAGTGCTTACATTTATTTCCCAAATAAAGCACAAACAAGGTCATGCTTTCATAAGTAGCAAATCCTTGACCACGAGTAAAGTTGCTAGGTCAAGTGTTGATAGTAAAATCTGATCTTATGGGCCTTACAGAAACAATGTGTTTATTTTCTCTGCATCAGTATTCTGAAGAAAGCCATCTATTTGGTTACAGAAAAATTAAACAAGGCCAAAACTGTACCAGCAGATAATTACTGTGAAGCCATCCATTACAAATGACCGATTATGCAAAGAGGGCCTCGTGCAGTGCTTAGCAGGAGATCTCACGAGCAGCAGCTTCCTGCAATAAAAGCAGCTGAGTACAGGCAAGCTTGAGACAGCAGTAGGAAACACACCCCGACCAGGCAGGCAGGAGCAGGAGCACACGTTGTACCCATGCACCTGCAAAGAACAGTCAGCTATGTAAGTCCTTTGGGCAGTGCTTTATCTCCCTGACTCGCCGTCCCACCACCACCCTAATCGGCGGAGAGATACAAACACATTCGTTCTCACAAGGTCACAGCAGCAACAGAAGCACAGAAGGAGTCCACCAACCACAGAGAACTGACATCTTTTTCAGACCTCATATTTGCACTCCGCTTCTGAACCTCAACCTAGATTTCCAACTGATGGCTGGATTAAAAGGAATAAAGTTGTCCACTTCCTGGGAAGAAGCTATTTGGCAAGAACCTTGATGAAATTCAACAAAACCTGAAAATAATATGTATTTTTAGTTAAAAACCACAAACATATGACACTCACAGGCCATTAGAGAACTCTCAGTAACATCTCCACACCTGTATTGTGAAGCTGGAGAAGGGGAAACAAGTACAGACCAAGTATATAAAGAAGTAAATTAAGAACAAAACATCTCCTAAAAGTTGCACTCTCATAGAGAGGAAAAATTGATCTTTTCAACACATTGAGTAAGGAAAAAAAATCCATTACACCTACACATCCAGAGCTATTTTATCTGCTAGACTTAAGGAATTATTGGGTCAAAATTGCACTGACACCTATGTGCAGATACAGACCTGATGCAGTGTTTTAATTTTTGAAAACTATGGGAAAAATTGGCTATTCTATTTTCATTTCTCACAGTATTTTTGCAGAGTCAGAGAATGCCAGTGTCACTGAAAATCCTTTCAGAAACAATCATGTAAGTAATAAATCCACCTCCAAAATGGGGGGAGGGTGTTGTGACATGGGCTACCCTTTCGTTTTTCCAGCGTCTTCTAACTTAACCCTAGAACAAATTCACGGCCTAATTATTATTTCCTCCTCTTCTCCCACTTTAAAACACGCAAATACAACTCACCAATCCCAAGTATGAATTAGATTTATGAAAGTTCCTTAAAAATTATTCTCAAATTGCATTTCCTATACTTTGATGTATACATAAGGGAAACATTTTTATTTTCATTTACTGCAATTCACTAATATTGTGAACATCTGGGTTTTAAGTGACGTATGTTTGCCATAATACTTAATCTCTCAGCTCCTCCCTGAAGAACTGCCTGCTCTTCTGCAATTAAGTTACTCTCTGCGAATCCCACATTAATCTAGATTCTTTTGTTACATGTAGTACATGCATAGAAATTTCTGCAGGTAGTGCAGCAAACTTCCCAGTCTTGCAAATCATTTTTATCAGCTATTTCTAGAAAGCAGTGATAAAGCCTTTTAAATCAAATTTGTACTCAAGATAAATTTAGCTTCATAAAATATTTAAGTCATCAACTACCTAAACAATTTTAAAAGCATTTGTTATAACAGCAAGGCACAGATAAATTCTTTACTTCTTCTTAGTAGTTCATACCATTAAAATGCTTCAGTTGAAAATACATTAGTTTTATTTAGTTTTACTATCAGCTTATTATTAATTGTGGGCTTAAAACAGCACATTGACAAAGGAAGCAATTAATGCACATTTTGGTTTTGGTATCTAGACGAAAACCACCATCTAACTAAAGAAGCAGTTAAAACACAAGGGATAGTTTAAGGCGTTGTGTGGCCTTCTCCTTATTTTTTAGGAATGACTGACATATGCACAGTATACGGCTCCTATAGGCAGAGCCATGAGCACCATTTATTTATATTGTCCAATGCTTGCCAGGTGAAAAATCTCTCTCTGGAACAGTTACACGTCCAGATTTTAAAGAAACTTTTTTAAAGGACTCCTACACTTTCATTTTGGCAAAACCTACAGAGAACCTGACAAGCAGCTAAGAAGGACTGCTGGAGGGAAGAGGAGAAAGAGGCCAATTTGACATGGAGATGGGATAGGAAAGACCTTGAGATAAGAATTAATATGGTGTCAGTTCGAGTTTCCACACTCCCCCCACATACTTTGTGGTCTTTCTATAGGAAGGAATGGCAGAAACCACCCACCCTGGCCTGGGATCACTCCGCTTTGCCTGATCAGGAGCTGTAGGCACAGCACACACTGGTGCCCTAGGGCACGAGGAAGAAAAGGAGGCCTTTCATCCTGCAGTCGTCACGGCAGCTTCAGGCCAGCAAGGATAATCACTAGCTTGCTTTTGCCATCCTGGCTGAAGTTGAATCACAAACCCAAAACACCAAGTTTGGTAATCTTAGCTGAGGTCTCCTTTGCACTGCTATTTATATCAGGCACATGGCACGGTCAGAAACTCGCAATATTCAGCCATGGTTGTATTATTAGAACAAACATGGGGGCGAACTCCACTGGTTTTTCAGTTCTGCCTTTAGCTGGACAGTTTACCAATGCTGTGTGAAAGCAGGGTGGATGTGTTTG
The DNA here is from genome assembly GCA_034336665.1 of Luscinia megarhynchos. Taxonomy (NCBI): domain Eukaryota; kingdom Metazoa; phylum Chordata; class Aves; order Passeriformes; family Muscicapidae; genus Luscinia; species Luscinia megarhynchos. The sequence continues at coordinate 67,895,989 of CM067565.1, forward strand.
CATTCTGTTCACAGTGCATCTTCATTTGAAAACTGGCACCTACAGAAGCCTGACAATCAACTGGAAGAATTTTGTAGCAGGGCTGAACAGGCTTTGCTGTGATAAGGCCATGATAAATTGAGGGCACAGGAATCCATTTCTCCAGTGACTGAGAACATGTGCTACTGTTTCTGTAAGGAAACCATCCTCCTGAACTAATTAATAGACTTATTTCTTTTCTTGTTCTTCATTTTAATACACTGAATCCATTTTTTCAAGGGACACTCAGGTAAAGCAGACAAAGATTTAAAAAGGGAAATTAATGAACCCAGTCACAGTTACAAGTAAACAAATCTTTTTGGAAAAGGCAAGGCCCTCAAAGGCCTCTAATTTTATTTATTAATCATATTATTATTTATTTGATAATCATATTATTATTAATTCCCCTTATTTTCTTGACATGACTTGTGTCTTAAAAAGCTGAAATTAACTGAAAGGGTGTTTAACTTTCACATTATTAAACAAGAAAGCAGAAGATTCACAAAAAATGCAGAAATCCATGGGGGGGGGGGGAAAGGCAAGTTTTAGGGTTTTTTTTTAATAAATTACCTGACCTTGATAGCAACCCCTCATGACAAAATAAGCTGCACTAGAGTCTTCCCAGGAGTAACAGCAGCACTGAAACAGACCTGGTAATGAAGGGGCAGGTTTAAGGTTAGTATTCCCTCCAGACAATCATAAAATATATGTGCCTCAAAACTTAACCTCGAGGCTGCTGGCCTGACTTACAATGAAAAAATCAGCATCCAAAATAAATTACTCACAAGAATTAAACCAGAGTTGTTTATAAAGCATTCTAAGTTTTCCATCATCTCTTATATCTAGAACCTTTGTTAGTAATATTTAGAAAAGCACTGCAAAAAATATTTTATGCATTCTAAACTTGTCAGTCTTTCAAGTAAAATAGTCTTACCTGGTACAATTATGAGACTCTTTTGCTTCACAATTTGCCTTAGTTCTGGAGACAAGAATGAAAATTTGTCTTACCCAAAATGTCAACAGACGATTAACAATAACAAAGCTTTAAAGGAATTGTCCTTGAGAAAAAAAAGAGTAATTATTCCAGATTGTCCAAATGACAAATTTTGCAGGCAAACGAAGATTTTCACAGTATGTGAGATGCCATGTGTGAAGGGCTAAAGTAATTGCACACCATTTGAAACCCTCTGCTTGTACACCAGGAAACACCACCACTGCTAGACAGCAGGGACCTCCTGCTGTCAGCTGTACTCACTGAAGTGGCTGCCACTGATTTCAGGAAAATAAATCAATAAACAAACCAAGCTGAGCAAGTCAAACTTTGACCCCATTCACACAATCAAATTTTCAGACTAATAAGGCACTCTGCTTCCAAAAGTAAGAATATGGAAGAATGCCGGAGAGGAGGGGAGAGATTCCAAGTATTAAATTGATCAGCAGAAGTGCAATTACCAAAAACAAAGCAGAGAGGATTTCAATTTTGACGTGCTACAAATTTTAGGAACAAATCATTTTTTATATTAAGAACATCTTACTGTATTTTTGGCAGTCTAAACGAGTGTTCTACTGAGAAACCATTCCCACTACAAAAACTAGCTGCTCAGCAAGGACATGTCTCAAGTCCCTTGACATGAAGGGAGGCAGGGGGAGGGGAGATCCATTTCGAAATTATTTTTGCAAGTCATTAAAGGATAAGCCATTCTAAAAGATTCAGTTAAGAATACACTCACGCAACTACTTTAAAAACCCCATAGCAGCTTCTATAATTTCAGGTTCATGGGACAAGCACATATTAATTTTGACATTATCTGTTCAGATTATAGCACACATTTTATTATTGCCATTTAAAGGATTCTAATAGGATAACACCATCTTTATTAAACTGTTGATACAGATGATTCTTTTAGCATAAAGTCAGATGAAGACATTACAAAAATTACGTAGCTATTAATAGATTGCAATATACTATTAAAAGAACATCTTCCTTACAATATTGGTCTTTTGTTTACAATTAGAGACCAAAAAAAATGAGAGGGTTCTGTCATAATACTTTACTAAATTAGCATTTAAATAATACTTGAGGTACTTTTCAGAAATTATTGAAAGGTATGAACAATTAGCACAGTCAGTTAATTCTGAAGAATACATCTACAATATTAACTGTTACATATGACAATACTATTTGCTTTTAAAATCCAGTTTTCTAGAAGGTTAAAAAGTTTGTAAAAGTCAGCTCCAACCTTTCTGGTCATCTATATGCAAATATCCTGCTCTCATAATTTTAATGAACAAATGATTGTTTATTTACGAATTAGCTTGACAACATTAACTGTAAGGTAGGAAGTGCCAGTACCCTTTATACAGAATAGACAGACTGTGACTTGCTGAAAGGAAGAGGAAGCACAAAGCAGACAACTCCCTGGGCTCTGTCATCCCATTTCACAATACTCTGTGAAACCAGATCTCTGATCCTATTCCAGAAGATTGTATTATTCTGATAGTTCTACCACTGATAACAAATGTGTGTTCCCAAGCACAAGACTAGACACTGTGCAGATGATTTTTAAAAAGGAGATTTGTTATATTTCAGTTGTTCTTGATCACTCAGTATAAAACGTTTTGTGACTTTGCAGAAAAATCGCATCATATTTCTGGACTTGCCAAAACACACTAAAATAACAGAAGTCAAATTCTGTTCTATGCATATCCATAGCCATGAGAGAGAAATTCTTGCCCCTGATTTCAAAATCTTCCAGAGAACAGTAAAGCTTTGCAGTTTCCCCATCTTACCCTACACCTAGCTCATCTGCTAGAGTCTTTGTGAAAAAATAGAAAATAAATAAAACTATGCTGCTGTGACTGAGAAACTAAATACATTCATGGTCCCAAGCCAAGGCACTGGGCAGATTTGACTTGAAATATTAAGTTCCTTGATTAAAAATTGAAGACAATCAGACAAGCTATCTGGGTGGCTAGAAGAAAGCTGTTTCCAGTGGGAAGAACTTTCTTGTTCCTTCTGGCAAATGGACCACAAAAAAAGGAAGTTCACCCACAAACATCACAATTGTTCAGTATCATATCCCAAAATGGGTTCCAGCCACTTCTCCACCTCTGCCACAGACAAATTTTTTCTCAGTGCATAATCTTCAACCTGCAAAGGGACCAGAAAATGCCATGAAGATTTTGAAACTCCAGCTTTAAATGTTTACAAAATTTTTGAGATATCTGCTCATAAGCTAATTTTGAATGCTCTAACATTACTACAGTTGATGGTGTTAGTTACCTGATCTTTACATATCTTGCCAACAGCAAAATATTTGGAATTGGGACTGGAAAAGTAGAGGCCAGAAACTGCAGAGGCAGGTATCATTGCTAGTGATTCTGTTAGACCAATTCCTGGAAAAGAGAATGAGGATTTTCTTATTCTTTGAATGAAGAATAAGCACAAATTCAAAACCTTTTTTTATACTGAGCAGCTTTGAGCAAACTCAGAAAAACCAAGCAGCTTTCAGATGAGCTAAAACCAAACCCTTTTTTCACTGGTTAACCATTAAGAAAACCTCAGAGCTTTAAACATACTGCAGACTTTAATTAGAATTACTGTAAAGTAACTCCACCGTTTGAAGGAAAAAACGTGGACATTATGGCAAATGAGGTTTTGAAGCAAAGAACGGTATTTTTGGAATTGTGAAAGTACCAGTGAAACATCTGACATACAAAATATTAGAGGAAAACAAATGGAATTAATTCCTTTTCAAGAATTACCATCTCAAGGTTCCTGTGGACCAGGAAATACTCTGCTGAATTGGCTTTTTTCATGTTTTTTTCTGGACAGTCTTCTTACTGTCATAAGGATGCCAGAAATTTTTTCTGTGCAGCAGAACCCTGTTTGCATGCAATCTGCTAATTAGGGACAAAACTCCTCCACCTAATAGCACTGGCAGTGTTTTGCAAATTCTTCCTTGAATGAGGCAAAATAAAAATGGGAAAAAAAAGGGAAAGACAGCAATTCCCAGAAGCACTTCAGTTTAGTTCTGAAACACCCAATTTGTTCTTTGGCTGGAATGTTGATTTCACATAAAAAGCAATTTAAGAATTTAAGAATCTTAGTAAAGCTGAGTTACCTGTTGTTTCCTCAATGTTTGCAAGTTTCCACATGGTGAGTTTTTCTGTATGGTCAGGCTGGCTGGGATATCCAGGGGCAGGGCGAATTCCCTCGTATTTAATTTTGCGTAGGCCAGAGAAATCCAGCTGCTCACTACTACTGTAAGCCCAGAATTCCCTTCGAACTCGTTCATGAAGCTCCTCAGCAAATGCCTTGGAATAGAATGAAAAGTTGTTGGTTTTTTTTTTTTTTTTTTTTTTACAGACTGATGCAATAGCTGTTTGATTAAGATGAACAATTATAGATGCTTTCTTGCATTTCCATTTTCATTTTTAAGAGAGCTCTTAACATAGGTGAGACATTTGAAATAATTAAAATTCACATGAAACACTTATTTTGCTAATTCAAGTATTTCAGTTACTTCTCTTATTGGTAGAGAGTAGTTTTCTGATTGTCCTGCTTCAAAGAGATAAAGATGTGGACAAGTAACCCAAAAAGACAAAATTCATTAACATATGGTAGAGACACTCCATTATAGCACTGAGGTCGTTAGGTCTTGACTATCTGGGTGTCTTGCCCCGATCTACCTATGGAAGGCTACAACAGTCTTGCTTTCATGCTAGGATCAGATACAAGCATGTGCTGCTGCTCCTTTTAGCAGAGGACCTTCCCTCTAGCTCAAAGTGGGCAACAACTTTTCTGAACTGCTCCTGCAGCTTACGTGATTTTACCAGCACCAGTTGCCCTTAATTAATAATAATTTCAGAAACCCTGCTACAGCTTGAAGTCCCAGCTAGAGCTACCCCCACTTGCATTGTACTGAAGAAACTCTAAGTTTGCTGAAAGTGCAAGGAAACACATGATAAAACATCATACCTCTGCCAACCGATCACCGAGAGCCTTCACCATTATGATGTTGTATTCATCATCCTGTTTCCTAAACTCATTGCATAAATCATCTACACCAAAGCAGGCCACAGCAAACAGGCCTAAATAGTCACAAATGCCAGAATCCAGTGGTGCTATGAAGTCAGAGAGGCAGTAATATGGATCTGTGCAGGCAGAGTCCTTTTCAGCCTAAAGTAAAAAAATCAATGTGATAAATCAGAACATTTTAATATACATTATTAGGGTACTATTAAGCTAAAGACCAGTATTTTTAAGACTAAAGGGCTTAGAGCATTAGCCATGGTAGTTTTCCTATAGTTAAATTAGAAGAAAATCACCTCTCTTACTCTGAGGGTGTTTCAACCACTGAAGAACAAAACACCAAAGAAGAGAGATGCAGCACTGAACACACATTTTGCTTCTATTTGCAGCTCCTAAGATTTAACAGCTTATACTGCAAAAAAATTACTACAAAGTAAGGAATACTCTTGTGCAAACAACTGGGTAAAAGGAGGAATATTTCATCTCTACCTGTAACAGATTCCACATTTGTTAAAAAAACTGATGGGTGGTGTGCTAACAGAAGAATTCTTCAGCAACTCCCACTGTAGAATGGTTATAAATCTATAAATACTCCTAGTTTCTTATGCTACAAACTACGTGCTCAGTAATCCGGACAAAACAGCGCCCAGGATACAGACTTTTTACTAATCATACACAAACACAAAAAAATGTATGTATTACTACTGGAAAGTTGAATCCTAAGCAAATTTCAAGTTGGTTTATGCAAAGGGCAGTGCCCCAATGGAAAAGGTCCTGGAGGTGCAGGTCAATATCCAGTTGAACACGAACCAGCAGGGTGCCCAGGTGGCCAAGAAGGCCCATGGCACCTTGGCCTGTATCAGAAACAGTGTGGCCAGCAGGACCAGGGAAGTGATTCTTCCCCCACACCAACCACCAGTGAAGCTGCATTTGAATACTGTGTTCAGTTTTAGGATCCCCAACCGAGGAAGAACATTGAGGTGCTGGAGCAAGTCCAGAGAAGGGCAGTGAAGCTGGTAACAGTTCTGGAGCACTCATCCTATGAGAAGTGGCTGAGGGAGCTGGGGAAACTGAGGCTCAGGGGAGACCTTATTGTGTCTACAAATACCTGAACAGAGGCTGTAGCCAGGTGGGGGCTGGTCTCTTCTCCCAGGTAAGAACTAACAGAACAGGACAACACAGTCTTCAGCTGTGCTAGGGGAGGGACATTTGGGGGAATTTCTTCACAGAAAGTGTGATTAGATACTGGAATAGACTGCCCAAGGAGGTGGTGGAGTCACTATGCCAAGAGGTATTTGAGGAATGACTGGATGTGGCACTCCATGCCATGGTCTAGTTGACATGGAGTTGTTCAGTCATTGGTTGGACTCAATCTCAGAGGTCTTTTCCAACCTGATTCTGTGAAATAGGGAATTATATTGCTCATTGAATCCTTTTCCAAAATGGAAGAAAGGTAACAGAAAGAGGTGCCTGAGCACCAAAAAAGAAATCTTGAATCATATCAGTATATTCATGATTGCTATTTAAGAGGTGGGACAGTTCTTGCAAATATACACAACTTACAGAGAAAGGAAAGATATTTAATGGCTATCACTTAGCTGAAGATTCATTTTTTTAATCCTGTGACAATATTTTAGCAATGTGTTTCACCCACTCCCGGCTGCATCTTAAAAGCAAACAAAATAATCCCACCCCTAAAAAACAGAGAGAATTGTCTATTAACCTACAAGGTTACAGAAAGTACCATAAAACTAAAGAAATATCCTTTTCCTCCCACAGGTGAAATTTATATTAATTTTAAGGTTCATTTGCAATTTTTAGAGCTGAGGAAAATATTACATGCATCTCTAACTTTTAGATTTATATCACATCCTTAATTAGTGTCAACGTCATGGAGAGAACTCTGTGTACTAAAAGGAACATTTTATATAAGAAACAGGAGACAATTATTCCTCTTCTATTTTGCTCTGCTGAAAGAGATGCAGCTAAAATACATGGAGTCCAGAAAAACAGTATGCACAGACTTTCATGACCTTAACCTTTGAGAGAAGTCTGAATAATTGGGATATACAAGGTAAAAAAAGGCTAAGGAAACTAACAGTATTCCAGTGATAAAAAGCAATACAAGAACAACATCAAATCAGATATTTTCCTTGGGAAAATCCTGGGAAAAGGCAGGAAAAGAAAGAGTAGTAAAGCTGATTTACATGGGATATCAAAATGTTTAACTAAGCCATAAGTCTCTGAAATATCTGTGCCTGTGTACCTGTTGAGAGCATTTTATATAAACATCTGCCATGGACTGTCAAGACATACTAAATCCAACTCAGGGAACTGTAACAGATAAACTTAAGAGCCAGGTAATTCTTAGTACAGTTCTGCAATGTTGGCACACGACTGTGCTCACAGAGTATTGTACTCCAGAAATGTAGGTAGTTAAATTTTTTTTCTGCCCACATTTGATGACTGAATATGTGAACTATGAAGAAGTCAAATCAGAAGATAGGGGAAAAGGAGAGGCAGAATATTTTGCAAGTTCAATCTACCAAATTAAATGCAAATATAAGTAAATATGATTCTCTCCATCAAAATTAGCTGCCAACTAATTCTAAACAGCCCCTTCATATAGTGACTTTAAAAAAAATAAGGCTATCAGAAACACTTATCTCCATTGAGCTTTATTTTCCAGGTTTTTAAAATTTTAACTGGGTTTAAGATTAACACATTGAAGCAGAATTTTTAATCTAAAGTAGAATCCAGGGATATTAGAGAACCAAGGTTTGTTAGGTTCTAATTTAGCAACACAAGATTCATGTGATCAATTTATGTAACACACTGCTTTAGGACATCTTAAAACTGAGACAGAAAATGCACATCATATCCGAAGATGTCAAACCTATAAAGCATTTTGTACAATTATTACAATGCAAAATACTACAAATACTACAATACAAAGATCTGGCTCATCACTGACAGGATCTTGTTATTGCTGAAAGAAATGACACAACAGCTGCAGACAGATTACAACAACCATTTTCACCAGATTTTAATAGGGTACTTCTGTTACATTCCTGAAATTCAGGGGGGAAAAACGGTCACTTAACAAATGTGCTGTCACTGTACCTGTTGCCTCAATCCATAAAATTTTGCTATTGGTTCTGAAGATCCCACTGCCTCTTCTACAGCATACAAGTGGATATCATCTTGAACACTTCGAGCTGGCCAGAACCCAACCACACCTCTGGCTTGTAATTTCTTTTCATTAATCAGTGTTTTTAGTAGATCTTGAGCATCATTATAAACTCTCTTTGCTTCTTCACCTATTAAAACAAAAGAAAAAAAAATTGCCTTAGAAAAGGCATGTTTTCATAAGTGGCTAAATCAGTTTAAGAATTGTTTGAAGATTGATTCGTTTTCTACGTAATTGTCCAATCTCTCAGCAAATAGGAAGATTGCAGCGTCATCATAGGGCTGTAACAACATGTATCTTAGGGAAAAAAAAATCAAACAAAGCACAGAATGATTCAGCTGGCACCTAGTAGAGGCACAGAACACAGCATAAAATGAGCAAGAGACCTGGTGTGTGCACCTACATTACCACAGTGTAGCAGGTCCAGAACATTGTTTTCAGTGTGAGCCATGCATTTTTATCATGTAATTTAAAGCCTACTGAATAGCTTCAAAAGGAGCTTACCATCTTCACCCACAACAGGAACACAGATACATTAAGTGCTCTGCTGCCATTTGTTGCTAATGAAATATCTTCCTGTGCTTTGACAGGTGAATGCTAAATAAGATGACTGAGCACTTTTCCACACTTATTTTTCAGCTTTGCATGCCAACAGTTGTTCACTAAGCGTTGCTTTGAACAAGTTATTTCAGTGACATTCTTTCCATGTATTTGTACTATTCCTATGTATTTCAAAACATTTGGAATCTTACTGCAGCACACTGGGCCTGTTAGGATTAGTTACATGAAGTAAATGCAATTTCAATACCCACCTACAGTTTTATCATTAAAGATCTTAGGGAAACTCCGGTTGGGATACTTTCCCCTGAGTTGCCAGACGTCAAAGAAGGGCTTCCAGTCAATGTACTCTACCAGCCTCCTCAGGTCATAATCCTCAAAGACTTTTGTGCCGATGAATTTTGGTTTAACTGTAGGAATCAGAAGTACAATCTGACATGATGAAAATAATTTAAAACTGCTTTTATACTTGCAGCATAACTGATGTTCAACAGCCTCCACCCCTAAAAATGACCTCTTCCAAACTAACTGTTCTAAAATTCTCATAGTCATATTTTCCCAATTCATACTATACTCCACACTTACAATGTATCAAAAAAAAAAAAAGCATAAAAGGCATATAAAGTTGAAAAAGAAAAATTAAGGGCTTTTGTTCTTCCACATAAATCAATAATTTTTAGCTGTTGGACTTTGGAACTTATTTAATTCATCCAAATATTGGCCAAGACATAAAACCAAAAAAAAACCTACACCATTTATCACTCCCTAAGATACTTCATGGGCCTTTCATATTTACCAATTCCCTTCTACACACAGACATGTACTATGACACTGCAGAATATTCCTGCAAATTTTTATGCAATTTCTAAGAACTTTTACAGCCACCATACACATTTAGATGCGCACACACAAGTGAAAAAGCAAGTATCTGTGTAAAGCCACAAGCTTTGCACGTGTTTTGTCTGTTCAATACTTTGTAACACATTAAGAGAAGTTATTGAAAATTAGCATCTTGTTGAGTTTTGTAAATGAAATGACAAAAAGCAGTGTTAATGCCACTGCAGGCTGCAACCTGAATGCTGCTTATACTTCTAGTGTAATTTAAAAAAACCAACTGCAAAACAGTACAAAAACTGATGGGGGAAGGGTAGGAAAGAGTGTAAGAAGGAATTTGATAAAAATGTCATATTCCAGCATGCATTCCCCAAATATGGTACAGTAAGGTGCGTGATATAATGAGCCAAGCAGACACTATTTTCAAAAGCTGTCATTAGTGTTTTCTTTGATTATATGTTGTTACATGATGGTTAACTCATTGCTTTGGGATTTTTTTTTCAGTTATCTTTATTAAATATTAATTTATTTTTTAATGAGATGTAAAAAATCAGAAACAGAATGTTCAAATTAATGCAAAAAAAATCTCTGTTGAGACATACCAATTTACTTAAGCTGCTCCACTGCTATATTCTGAAGCTTAAAGCAGAATATTATTAAAAAATATCTAAAATAAACACATCAAAATACAATAAAGGCACAGCAACCATAAACAACAACATATAACTGACCTGGTGTATGCCCTGATAACCAATTATTATGGAAACCTTTTCTTCTAGCTTGCTGTAGAGACAAATATCTTCTTTCCTATATAGACATAAAGGTTAATTTCAGAACACCACCTTTCAGACATAAACTGTAACTGGGGATTTCATGGTAGAGTTTTACTCAAAATACTCTTCAGGATAAATCTAACAACAGATAATTTCAGTCTCAACAACTCCAAATTCCCAAGTGTAAGGTAAGATTACATCACAAGCAGATCATTAATTTTGTTTGCATGATTCTAATGAAACTGGCCTACAAGATTTCTGGTTCCTCTCAACTACACCAGAAATTCCTTTTTTACATCAAAATACACCAAAACACAAGGCAGAGAAAGATATTCTCCTGCTGCTCTGATCACTCATCTAAACAAGACCAAGATATTAGGAAAGCATGGTAGTTTTAAATTCTCTATAGAGTGTGGCTCAGTATCAGCAAAAGCTGGTCTCCTGTAGGTTGATTGAAAATGACATGACTGCCAGCTCCATAGAGGTTCTAGATACCACTGATTACCCACTGAGGGACAATCAAGATTTTGCCAAGCATGTGTTAAGACTCATGAAGAAGGCCTTACAGGCTAGAAAATTTGATTTCATAAGCACTTCTGGAAGTTTTCAATCCATTTTACTGCAAATTTTAAATCAAAACAAATATACCTGAAGGTCTTCAAAGAGCTGAACAGCAAGAGTAACAGCAAGTTATTCATAATAGCTGAACAGCAAGTGCCAACCACTTCAAACAAGAAGATAATCAATTACATTTGTACCTTGAGAGACTCATAATGTTCTTGTCTAATTTCTTCATATTCCTCTAATATTTCTTCAAAGAAATCATCCTTTACACTGTCGTCTAAGAGCTGGGAGCACTGAAAAGAACAAGAAGGAAAAAGTCCTAAGTACATCATGTAACAACACACTATGGTAAGGACAGAATATTAATTTCAGACTAGGCAACCTGTCTTTTGGACTCTCTTGGCAACACTAAACTAAGCCTTACCAATAATCTGCAACCTACATTCAAACTATTCCAACCAGCCACGTTTACACTACAATTATTACTGTGATCTCTGCCCTACTACACAGGTAACATTAGCAGAGCCAATAGCTCTGGAAAGACCTGAGAGGAAAATACTCCAAAACTTCAGAGACTGAATAGCCACAGAAGAAACACACAGCTTGTCCTACACTTTACCACCACATATTTGCCAGCTAAGACCACCCATGCATCTGAAAGAAAATCCATCCCAAAAAACTCCAGCCACACCTTTCTCAGTACAAATGTTGCTATCTAACTAATGTCAGAAATATATCCAAATTAGCCAGAATAGCAGTTCACATATAACTCCATCAGTCTTCACTACAAAACTACAGTCAAGGACTCAGTGAATGTCACCCTCACTAGAGTAATGGACATTTAAATAAAAGTGCCCAGTGACAATAATTGTCACAAGCCAGTTGAGAACCACGTGGCAGCACAAAACAGTTGAAGCAAATATAATTAAGAAACTTGTCTCTGATGTGCTCCTTCTAATTTTCTGCCACAACATCAAGCCTTAGAGGAAAGGATGAAAGGTACAACAGAAAAACAGGGCATATATCTTTGCATGGACAAGAAACTATAATTTAGAACTTACAACCACAACACTCTTGGATGCATCCAGGACATGAATTACAGGTGCACTGTATCGTGGGGCAATTTTAACAGCTGTGTGTGTTCTTCAATGAAAAAGAAAAAGAGTGAGCATTTCATAACTAAAGCAAAAAAACAACAAAACAAAAAAAACCCAAGCAACCCATCAACAAAAAAAGCAGGCAAAATCCCCAGTCAAATAAATCCTGACTTAATGCATAGACCAGAACTTCAAAGGAAGAAATTTATTCATCCATCTGCTATCCATGAATCATTAAACACAGATTTAATAACAGGTATATCAACACTTTTCTTCAAAGAGTCTCAGAACGCTTAATAAATAATGTGCCAACTCACATTCCCTTAATGTCCTACCAGTTGAATGAAAATCACCAACTCATTAGTTTTGAGTCTCAGAAATCAGTAAGAATATTCCAAACTATGCCTACCAAAACTAACAATTTCTTAAATCCTTTTTGCTCATCTTACATTTTTTTCCTTCCACATGCTAATTTTTGGGTCTGTGGATTAGCATTAACCTAATTCAGAGATGATTATTCCATTTCTCAAAATCAGAGGCACAAGTTCTCTATACAGCTAAAGAACAAAATCTGCCAGTGGTCAATAAATATTACAAACTTGCACCTTGAAGATGCAGTGAACTTTGCATTGTAACTACAGGTGCAATGAGGACAGACCCTTCTCTTCACAGCCTTCAGATTATAAGAATACTTGCTGAAGCCACAAAATACAGACTTTAATAGGTCTGCTACAATCTGTGCTGCTCTGATAAAGAAAGTAACACTGCTAACAGTTTCTAGTGATGCAAGAATGAGCTCTGCTCAGAGTCCTACCAAAACTCTGCAAGCAAGTGTAGGAACAAAGGCCTTATAATTTGCTTTCTTGTATGCCAAAGTCAAACAACTTTTCTAAAATTAAACTTAAATCAGAGCCCAGGAAGCAATCTTCCCTAACAAAGGTAAGATCCACTTTTTCTTCAGGTTCTGTCAAATATTTAAAGCACTTGGACATGGAGGTTTACTCATGACTGTGCAACACAACTGTGTAAACAACTTTTCAGCATCCCCTGAATTTGCTTCTAGGAGACGCATTTTTCACCTTGGCAGCTCTATTTTTTACAAAAAGGTATCTCTGCTGTTTTGATAGGAACAGACAAAGGAAACAAAAGAAGACACGGTCCTAAAATGGCACTGTATCAACCACTACATGCTAACCTTTTTATTTTTTTTAAAGTACATTTTATAGCAATGAGAATGTCGTCATTATTTCTCAGCACCAAAGTAGCATAATAAGAAATAATAACCATTCTTTCTTAGCTATTTACTAAAATAGGATAATAAGAATGCAAAAATCATCATTACTGTAAATTATGAAGAAACTATTGTGTGGATTCTGGAGACTAAATCCAGCCTCTCTCTCTCTTTCAAACTAACCTCACTGTACACTCTTCCAAATACTCTTGATCTCCTTATTCCAAATAACAATGCCTATTTATTGCAGCAAAAAAAATGCAGATGGTTCTTCATTAGCAATCACTGACACATATACAACACCTTTAGGAATGCATATGGGAGGTTAAATTTAAGACTAGGAAAGTAACGTTAAATCTACATTAAGAATCCAATCTTCCACAGAGAGTGCCTTTACTGAACATATATTTTATAGACATTGCATTGTATCTGAGCATATGTACACATATATATTTATATACATTAATAAAATTAATTTTAGTACTCAAAAGTATGTGTATATATATATATATATATATACATATATACACACTTTAGTAAGTTCCATATTCAAGGATAAAACTAGCACTGTTTCCCTGTTAGCAACATGCCTCTCTGTGGATAAATTCTGCAGAATTGTTTGATGCTGGTTATATGACATCAATTACTAGGCCACAATGCCCTGGGTGAAAACACTGAGAAGATCTGAAAAGGCTCTCCTAAGACCTCCACTTAGAATGAAGCCTTCCCTTGACTTTCCTCTCCCCCCTTTTTTTTATTTTTTTTTTTTTAATAAGAAAAAGCCCTCCACATTTGTTCTCAGTATCAAAGCAATAGGAAGAGGCTCATATGGAAAAGGAGAAAAGGGATACAGTCAACCTTGAATTATGCATGCAGGAACAATAAAGACAGGCAGTGATCCTACTCTCCACTGTCTGTCAAATTATGAGATGATATGCTAAAGCAAAAAATACCAAATGCAGTATGTGTTGCTCTGATAAAGAAAGCACAGTGCTCACTGCTTTTAGTTACACAAAGAATGACCTCTACAGTCTTCTGAGCTGTCACCTCCTCAAGTGTATTGTACACAAACCAGTCAGCAAAGCGTGACCCATAGATGTTATACACGCCCAGAACACATCTGCAGTAATGCTAATAGTAGGTGTCACTGAGCTGTCAACATGGTCTTCAGGAAATCACAGCAGATGCATTATTCCATTTGAACAGATCTGAGAGAACAAGATTTTAACAGCTCAGTCCATCAAAATCAACATGGTAAGTACTTCAAGTCAAGCAGTGGAGCTTTATCCCCTACCCGCCTGCTTGGACAGCACAGCAGGCTCAACACAGTCATCACTGCATTGAACAATGATACAGGAAAACACAGTAACTTCCTCAAGGATAATTGCTCCCTGATGTCAACAAGACCATTTCTAGTCCCAAAATCCTGCATTTTTAGAATGCTTTGGTGAATCAAAATAGATCATTCAACCCCTTAGAAGAACAGAACTATATTCATTTGCATATGTGAAGAACTTTTTAGACAGAAAAAACAGTATTTCCTCATATAATATACACTTGCAAAAATTAAACGTTTAAGATTAAACATGAAATAACAGTCAATCTTAGGGTGAATATTAATACTATGCAACACACATCAGTATGTGTGATGCTGAAAAATGAGAGAAAGGGGGAAAGAAAAACCTATAAATTTCCTTTTTCATTAGTTAACACTGTTTACATTCAAGTTGCCCATCTTCCCAACTGAGATATCTTACTTAGAAGTAGTTGCTCCTCCAATGAGCAAAGGAATCTTTATTGCCAATCTCTCCATTTCCTTGGCGACAAAAATCATCTCATCCAAAGATGGGGTGATGAGACCAGACAGGCCAATTATATCTATTGCAAATTTACAAACACACATGCACAAAACTTTTAGCTAATCCATTCTAGAAAGACACAGAAATTAGTACAGAAAAGTTTATTTCATACATAGCTTCATGCATCAGATAGAAAATAATGAGATAAAAAGCAGGATAGTCACTAGTCTAGAAGGGAGGTTTGATCCAATTAGGAAGTGAAAGCTTTCCAAGAATGACAGCAATTCCAAATCCCCAGTTTAAGAGATTTCTTAGTCTTCACAGCTGCTGAACACCTACTGCTCTAGTTTCAGCAAGAAATAAACAGCCCTTTTGATTAGCAAGCTCCAAATCTCAGAAGTTCAGCACTGAGGAGGGAAGACAAAATTATTTTAAGTTCTGCTGTTAGAAACAGCAAGTGCTTTCAAACTTCATCACCTATGTTTCACACAATTCATCTTTTCCAAGATGCAGTAGACTATTCTAAAGCAACTGCAAGTTGTTTCAGGAAGTTCATTATTTATTAGAAAAACTCATTCCTGATTTCACCGTAGCTGATCTGGCAGGCCAAATGCCAAGTTCTTTTAATGATTTAAGACCCAACAAGAAGTTATTTAGAACTTTTCAAGGCTCCATTTATCCATCTGTAAAACAAATACTACAACATGTCTCTTGGAGTTGTCCTTTTGATATAGTGTTTCAGCTCCTCAGACTAAGTTTCACAGAAGTGCCAAATACTAAATAATTAATATGCTTATAGCAGAAGTTCTGATTCCTCTGAAGATAATCTGATCAAATCACAGACAGTACAGGAATGCAATAAGCAGGAATAAAAAATGAGATTTAAAAATCAAACAATTCAGAAGTACTAATGAAGTCTCTATACCTGCTTTGCTCTCAACAGCAGCTCTTAATATCTTATCACATGGAGTCATGACTCCTAAATCAATAACTCTGTGGAAAGAAAGGAGATGACACAAGATCCTTTAAATAATGAATCAAATTTCTGCTTCAGGGCAAATACATTCCTCTTGCTGTAAATAATTGACCTAAAAATTGATGTTAAGATCAAGATTTTTGTTTGTTTCTTTTAAGACGTTTTGGGAACTGGGAAATTGGGGAATTTTTATATAGGAAATACCTCTAGATATGGCAAAATTTTCAGTAAGAGTTCCAGATGGCATAATTAAAAAAATTCAAGTGTAAGAAGAGCTTTTTTCTTTAAAACAAATTTTTGTGGTTGTACTAAGTCTGGCTGAGATGAGTTAATTTTCTTCACAGCAGCCAGTATGGTGCTGTGTTTTAGATCTGTGGCCAGAACAATACTGCAAATTAAAGTTTAACTCTTGATGAGCAATGCTTTCACAGCATCAAGCTCTTTTCTGTTTCTCTAGCACCCCAAGGAACAGATTGTGAGTAGACACAACTAGGCAAACTAACCAAAGAAATCTTCCATGGCACATGACATCAAGCTCAGCAATAAAAAGGGAGAGTAAGGGGCTTAGCAGGGGTTAGCCAGATTTGCTCAGGAACTGGCTCGGCACCAGTCTGTCCACAGGAGGTGACAAGGAGATTGCCTTTACATCACTTTTTTTTTCCTTTCTCTCTTCTTCTGTTTCTCCTTCAGTTATTAAACACTTTTCTCCACCCACCATTTTTCTTGCTTTCTCCACCCACAATTTTTCTTGCTTGCTTTCTTTCCTCTTTTCCCATCTCACTGAGGTTGGCTGGGTGGAAGTGAGTGAATAGCTGTGTGGTGCTGAGCCACCTACCAGGCTACCCAAAGCAGTAGCATTTCTGAAGGTATCTGGATAATACAAAAATGTTTTGTGAACATCGTATCTTCCATCAGGAATATAAGACAATTTACAGCAAGCTTGTTTGCCTTATTGAAGCATACATTTTATGAAACAGGGCACTAAACTTTCCTTGTTAGCATTTTATTCCTATTAACCCTGGCAATTGCCAAGGTTTTTCAAGTAAATCACCCCAGCCTGCTGATTTCAGCCTCACTCATACTCACAGTGACAGAGAACACTATGGCTTCCTTTCAGTAAGTCTAAACAAAGCTCAAGAAAGCCTAAATCAAATCAACTGAATTTCAAGAAGAAATTAATTTGAATATATTGCATATGTACAGCACTGCTACTGACTTCAACACTGTGTGTTTTAAAATAAAGGGATAATTTTGGCTCTTTTTAGAGCAAATGACAACCCAAAGTCAAAACTAAACGAAAAGAATGAACAGGAAGACAGAGTTCCAAACCCAATTCAGCTTTGCACAATGTCTGACAGATCCTGAAAAGAACACTGATGGAAACATGACCATTTATTCCAACATTGTTGCCAACCCTTCTGCACATACACAGGCCATGAAAGAGAGACCTGGCTTTTCTTGAAGTTCTAACTTTTGAAGTTCAGAAACAGAACAAGAATCTCTTCTCTTATTTAAGACAACATACCTCAGCATGTTTTAAAAACCTCATAGTTAACAAACAACATGAAAAACACACTACAAGATTCATTTAAGTCTTACAAGACTATTTTTCCCAAACACAACCCACATATAGTATTGCCTACTGCAATTGTCATATCTGATTTCTTCAGACATTATAGAAACATCACTGTTATTATATTTTACTGATAGAAAACAAACACAAAAATTTATGTTCTCATCTATATTCCAATTGATGTTAAACTGCAGAATCACCTCAGATGTCAATTTGCTAGGAAAACAGTATTCAAGGAGGACACAGTACTCCCCCTCTTGCCTCCCCTATTTAGCAATAGCTGCTATGATCTGTGCTTCCCAATCACAACCTGGGGAACAGAGGAAAATTCTCAAGAAATGCCCAGCTCTGTTATCACCACAGCTGCAGCTATGGAGAGATACTAATTACTGACCCTTTTACAGTTGTGTTCCCAGCTGCTTAATGTCTCTTTACCTGAAGTTGTTGCAGCCCAGAACAACTCCCACAATGTTCTTGCCAATATCATGTACGTCTCCCTTCACAGTTGCCAGTACTATTGTACCCTGGTAAGGATCCTGAAAATTGAAGAAGTAGCAAGAGTTAAACTACTCAGAAGCCTTGGTATGTTTGAACACATCCTTCAACAGTGCAATCCTAATCCATGACCCAGACTTCTATTATAGTACAAGGAACTGCAAATGGTCATACAGGTAACATAAAAACCATCTTAAAAGATTCAGGTAACAGAAACTTGCACATGAATTATTCTTACAAAATGCATGGATGTTTTTCAAAAATCTGTGTTTGAAAAAACAAAACAGCAGATAAAAACATTTCAGATCTGGAAAGCATTTTTTGCAGTGCAGTAACTGAACTCCTAAGGTACTTCTGTTCCAAATATACACCTTGCCAATAAAGAGATTAAATATTTAGAGTAAAAGGGTATGAATACTTATAATTACACATCTGTTTGTGCATTGAGATCAATCTTTTGATGCAATGCTGAGAATTGGATATTAGCAAACTTAGGAGGGAAATTAGAAGAATTAGCAAAAGCAGAAGAGGCTCATTTTTATGCAACACAAATAAGAAGGGAGTTTTTAGTGCAGTGATCAGGCTACTTCAGACTACCCAAGCTGAACAAACAGGCTGAAGAAGGATCAACTTGAAGAAAGGAAGCTGTTCTGTCACAAGCAGGTCCTAGGCTAGATGGCATTCAGCCTGACAACAGGGTGCTGCCAGCAGCACAACAGTGGAACTTCCCACAGCAGTTCTCCAGCAGGACACAGGACTTGGCAATACCTTTTCAGTTGTATAATCACTGCATCACTTGGAACAGCTCCAGGCTGTAACAGTAGTATATACTGGCAGTATCACATGCCAGTAAGCAACTACATAAATTGCAGAGAATTTAAATAAAGTGGAAACCTGAGTGTATTCTATGTGAAACTACAAAAGATTTTTCCAGATAATATCTCATCTCTTTCACACACAGCAGAATGGGATGACTGAATCCTTCTATGAAGCATGTGATATTTCTGGACATATAGAGTACCTCTCAATTTCATGAACCTACACTGCTTTCATAGTTGCAATATTATGGGTTTAAAAATATTGATATATTACTAAGAGTGATATTAGTATTTCCTGTGGTTCTAACACATTTATTGACTAAAATCCCTGGATCCCCACCAAGGTTGCTGTTTACTAAAATCTAATGTCCCCCCAGTGCTTCTGTTTTACAGAAGACCAGTGAACAGAGGAAGCAAAATGGAAGTCTGTAAGTCAGGCATCTCAGTACATCAACAGAAAATTTTGCAGCTCAAAATACACTGCTGGAATGCAAGAGAAAAATGGAGAAAGAGATTAATCAAGGACTGGCAGAAGAACAAAACATGCTACCCCACATTAGGTATTATACCTAACCATACCTAATAATTACTGATTATTTAATTAGTGATTGATATAAAAACAAAATTGGCTTTGCACATAAGAAAAAAAATCTTTGCTGGGTAGCAAACAACATGGGTAACAGCATATACCACTTTAAATAAATCCTATTTAAGGCACACTTATTTCAATTGTCTTAAGCAAGGAGGTCCTCGAGTTCTGGGCATACATCCAAAAGCCTTCTTTACTTTTCATCTTTGATAGAGATCCACAGCCACAACTATTTATCCTCAAATGTAACTATCAACGCTCTGCATTTCCTGGCAGTCTGTGACTAAAACTGTCCTGGAGGGTACAGTGGCCTGGGTAACATCAGACAGATCAGTTACCAGAGTCTGCAAATCGTTTTCCTTCAAGTCAATGTACTTTGGGAATAGATGCAGCTCTTTTATCTCTTTCATTGCTTCTCTATACAGTGACATGTCTTTTTAAGAGGAAGCCACTACATCTCTTCCCCAGCAGAAAGCAGAGAAAGCAGGATGATAGAAGCCCTGCCTTTTCCCTCCTGCTCTCCTCAGCCACACAGAACATCTCATTCACTCTCTTAAAGAGTGTTTGCTATATTTTTCAAACCTCTCATATTCCACTTCAATTGTTTTTAGCCGAGAATGAAGTGCCAGAGGTTCACAGAAGATCCTAATCCACTGCTCATGGAATCAATGGGGTAGTGATTTTATACAACCTCAAACCACATCAGAACAAAACAGAGGGTGCCAAATACCAGCACTGTCATCTGAATTAAATGAGAACAGCATGAGCTGGAGAGAGATGATGAAGTAAAAGGTGATTTGTGTCAGCCAGAGAACAGATTTGCTTGAGATACAGGAGAGAAGACACCTTCACATCCAGAAAGAGCATGGGAGAAGAGACAATGCCTCCTCCTTCTTTCATTTAAGATCAGCCAGGTTTAATTATCAGGTGATTTTTCTTTCCAAATTATTTGCTGTATTTGTTACATTTATGCTGGACAATCACACAACAGATGCACAACAAATACACTGCAAGAAGATTTCAGGGAAAGAATTAGGAATCATTAAAAATTTTAAAGGAAAATTAGAGAGTTCACTAAGGGCAGAAGTATTAGAAGCAAGCAGCAAAATCTGCCATAAAGACAGAAAAAATAACACCAGAATTAAATGCCTGTAAAAATACAAGGAATTAGTAACATTGACATAAAGCACCCACAAAGGCTCATTGGCATCATTCAGAAAATTTTGTGCGCTTAGGCACACACCAAACAGAGTTCCACAAAATCTGCACTTTATGAATTTCAAACCTACTTCAAATTATGCTGAGATTGTCAGTTTCCATACAACTGCATCAACTCTCCAGTATAATATATGTAAATACTAACAAATAGTTCCTATATTTGTCACAGCATTCTACGAAAGAACTACAGCACAAAGGACTGCATCTTGCCTCTTCTTCTGTGCTGCCCTGCTTGGCTCTCCTTTCCTCTCTTTCTTTTTCCATATAGGGAATAAGGTGGCCAACTGCTTTCTTCATAACTCGAGCAGACTTTATCACCTGCACACATAAAAGTGGGGGCAGAATAAACAAAAAAGACCAGGTATAGGAATAATCTCAGTTTTCTTTAAGCTTTGTCATTCAGGCAATAAATAAAACTTCATTTGCAGCCCCAGGTGACAGTTTTCACATCATTCTGTGGCAGCAGGCTGCTGGCCTTACTGGGCTAAGGCTCTACACACAACACTTTCTTCCACAGCACAGCCTCCCAGACCACTCACAACAGAACCGAAAGCTACAGATGGGCCCAGACTTGGACGGTGCTAAACACAGCAAATTTTATTTGGGCTTTTCTTCTTTCTTGCTTCATGGGCTAAGACTTAAAACTGCATTTCAAATAAAGCACAAACACTCAGGAAGAACAGAAACAACATAATCATACACAAAGAAAGTCAAGTTCCAAAGTAGAATAAGAAAATGGCTGCTTCTTAGCAGTACCTGAATTTTTACAATTCCTTTGCTTTATCTGAAAAAAACAGGCAGTACAGAATGTTTTGGCTACATTTTACAATGCTGGGCATTGTAAAGTAGGAAAATATATGACATTGTTTTCTCATTACCTGAGGCAGAAACATCTTTCCAGCACCAAAAAGATCACCAACAATTTTCATGCCATTCATCAAAGGCCCTTCAATTACATTTAGAGGTCTAGGATATTTTTTCTGATTTAATCTTGCTTCTTCTGTATCTGCAGTGACATACTTCTCGATGCCCTGAGACAAAAAAAAAGAGAAGCTTTTATCTTGCTAGAAATACAACTTTTATTTAGTTGCCTTCTCCCCAGAAAAACCCCATAAAGAAAGTACAAATAGATACTGTAGATAATGATAGCCTTTAAAAATACCTCAGATGTGTATTGAAAATAGGCTTTCCTAGGAATCAAAACACGGCAGCTCTTAGGCAGACAAACTTATTCACAGTGTGCTCCCAGTATTAACAGATTTGTTCATTTTTCTTAACTATGTCATCAGAAAAACCCAGAGCTCAAAGGTTGCTTTCACAGTCCAAGTGCCACTCAGTGCAGTACTACTGAAGGACCAAAAAAAGCCCTAGGCAGTAAAAGAAGTGTTTTCCAAAGTAAAAGCAATATGTTTCTACCAACACCAGTGGAATAAAATATTAAGGGTCAAACATTCAACTTCTAAAGCTTAAAGATACGCCGCAACAGTTTTCTCTGTTACTGAAGTTAAATAAATCAGTTGCATTTATAATTCATTTTTAATTAATAGCTTGTGAAAAAATGGTAGCTGAAGAACTTTTAAAACCAAGTATTTCCCTTAAGGTGTGAGCTGAGATAATTTCTCTCAGTGCTGATGGGTACAACAGTTTTCTGCACAGATTCACCTTTATGAGAGCATATTCCAGCCTTTCCTCCACAGAGCCTTTACGCCACTCATCAGTCTGTACAACTTTTTTTCCTCCTTGGGCATGATTCTGAAAAGAAAAGACATCCATAGGAGCTTGCAAGCATAAGAAGTATAATTATGGACTTCACTTTCAGAAAAACATGGATTTTTCCAAGCAGTGACTCGTAAAATAATTTTAGACTATTCAAAGGGTTTATCTACATGCAAACCATGTTGCAAACACCTGTGATGTAATACAGGCACCCAGGGA
Organism: Luscinia megarhynchos; assembly: GCA_034336665.1. Lineage (NCBI taxonomy): Eukaryota > Metazoa > Chordata > Aves > Passeriformes > Muscicapidae > Luscinia > Luscinia megarhynchos. The sequence goes on from CM067565.1 coordinate 67,918,692, forward strand.
GTCTACATTCCAATAGGTACACACATCAATGAAAATGTAAACAAAATAATTTTTTTTAAAAAGAGAGAGCAGTTTGACAATTTTTATGCTCATAAAAATGATGACATGGTAATCCTAAGGGATTTACTTCTGGGAACATATTTTAAATTGATTCCTGGCCCACACATTACTTTTAATTTTAAAATTCTAATTAATTTGGCACTAATTCAGTTTCTGCTGGAATAGGTTATGTTATTCCATATCACAGACGTGTTTTCAATCAGTCAGCCTACAAAACTACTGTTTGTCAGACACATAGACTGCCCCAAGATACCACATATCCTCTTTGTCTCATACTCATACTCCCGTTGTCTATGGACACAGAGACCAAAAGGGCTTCATAGTGTAAGAAAGTACAAGCACTCACCCCAGGAAGGCTTGTGGAAGAGCACCTTATCCATTAATTCAGACAAGTTATTTCTTTTCCTTACTCAGTTATTAGACATAATCTGACATCTCTCAGGCCTTACCAATTTCCTATGCTTTTGTGTGCTCATCAGCAAGTTTTTAAAGATACAGCTAAGGAAACAAGACCTCACTCATGGGAACAGAAAACAAAACAAGCTTTCATTCATGTGTATACAAATATTAGCTAATTTCACAGCTTCTTGTTGCCTCATTTTATTCCCCCCATATGTCTAGAGTGTAAAAGGGAATGAAAGAAGGAATAAAATGCTGTCTGGAGACAACGTAGAGTTATATTAAATTTTTAGTTATACTAAAAACCTGACTGGGCATGTCCCTGAGCAACCTGATCTCGGCTGGCCCCTGATTTGAGTAGGGGGCTTGTAGTAGATGATCTCCAGAAGTCTCTTTCCACCTCAGGAATCACCTTATGTGATTCACTGAAATGACATCAAGTGCTCTTCAACCTCTGGCCAGAAAGTTTAATAAGGGAACCTAAAAATAACCCGTGACACTGGAAGGTGAACATGCAGGAACAACAGTGTTTGAGAATGTCTGCAGTTAGGTACATCATGGAAAATGGTTTTAATCTCAAACTTCAAATGAAGACGGATTCCCTAAATCTGCAAGGATTAAGCTCCTCTTTTTTGACACTAGACTATTTTACTCCCTCAGTAAAACTACCACTACAAGTACAAGCAGATTTTCCAGCAATGACTTCCCAAACTTATAGACCTAGGACACATCATCCACTTTAATTTCTACTTTTAAGGCTTCATTTAAATTCACATTCAGCCTTCTGCAGAAACACTGCTCAAGTAATCCCCTTCTAACTCTCCCTTTATTTTTCTTCCTCTTTATGCAATCTTGAATACCCCAATGGTGCAACTCAGCTTAAACAGTCAAGATCACTTCCAGGTGAATTGCTTGGACACCAAGAACACCATCTAAAATAGCCTAAGCACACGGGATAAAGAGACCCAGTCTTCCTGCACTAGTTTTTAACATGTTGCCACTGTTACTATAAAGCATGTACCACCACAGGGCAAAATACAAACCAAGGGAAGCTCTGCACAGAAATACTGCCTCCAGGAGCCAGAAAACAGGCATGTAAATCTTCCTGTGCACTTGAATCTAAGAGCCACCTAACTCAAGAGAGATTTTTGCTGTATCTTCCATTCAGAACAGATTTTCACCAGTTACCTTATGGACAATGTGTAATCTTTGTTCTTTATCACCACCATCACTAAAACATCTCAAAAAAACTAAATAACTGATCCCCAATCTTGACATGTTACATGAATTTGAAATCTATGGCACAGCCACAAATCACAATAAACATTTTATCCTTTTTATATACTCCAAGCAAATCATTGCTGCCAGAGTAAGAGGTTTACTCTTTGTCTCCCACAGTGCACTTGTCAATTAAGTTCCAGCACCAAGATTGGCTTGCTTACGAGTTGGTCTTTTTTTCAGGTTTTTGTTGGTTTGTCAGGGTTTTCTTTGTGGGAAAAGTTTGTTTGGGATTTTTGCTTCTTATTTTTTGAGGAGTTGGTTTTTTTCTTTAGAGAATATCTGTGCAGCTTGGTCTCCTGAAGCATATGAAGGACTCTGGCACAGGCTCTTCCATGGCATGAAACTGGAGAGGCTTGATCTATAACAGATTACTCATTTTATTCTGTTTTAACAACTGAATCACTTGTAGCATCATTAGTAAATTCTTACACCCAGTTATACTGACACATGCAGTTTATAGGATGTTTTACCAATCACCTGCAGGGAGGGGGTGAGGCCCAGGTGCTAAACTAACTACTGTTCAAAGCTTAAAACTGGGAGTTACCTGAGCATAATGTAGAAGTTTCTCTGTTGCATCAGGATCTTTGTTCCAGATTAAATTCTCACACAGCTGTAGCAATTCCTTGTGGATATCATCATACACAGGCAGACTCCCAGCATTCACAATTCCCATGTCCATGCCATACTGGAAAAAAACACAGAATCCCCCAGACAAGGCTGTCAGACATAGCACTGCACATCTGCCAAGTGCAAACATACGGAAGCCAAAAGCACATCATACCTTAATCGCGTGGTAAAGGAACACTCCGTGCATTGCCTCTCGAATGGCATCCATTCCTCGAAAGGAGAAGGACAGATTGGAAAGACCTCCACTTATCCTGACTCCTGGCAGCGTTTCCTATAGGAATTGCATACAGATTTTTAGAAAAGTGCTTTCCAAAAAGGAAATCTAAGTAAAGCACTCAGTTCATAAAACAGATGGCCCCTGAGCTCAGTGCATCAGCTATGCACCCTTTCTCTTTTCCCTGTTCCAGATCCTTCTAGTTACTCAAATTCAAAAAATCAATTCTAATCTGCAGGAAAATTTACAAGTAGAGGAAAGATCCAGCAACTACTGTGGTTTCCACTGTCACAGGTGCTATTCTGAACACATCAGTCCTCCCACTGCAGCATTCCATATTTTCTCCATGCAAGCCTACTTTTGGCTCTTCCTGTCCCAACTTCTCTGGAAACAGGAGCAGCCAGTCTGCCTGTTTGCATGTCTCAGGAGCAGGCTGCAGCTGAGCAGCTAAACTAAAGGGTGTAGGCCCACTTCTACAAGCCCTATGGTGACAAAGCAGCCTGTGGGGGCTCAGCCCCAGACTGCCACTGACAGAACATCTCCACACCTATCAGGATGTCTTGCAAAACACAACGGTGCAGTTTCCTTGCCTGTATGCAGGTGATGTTCTTTACTGCTATACTCTTTACACATTTTGGCGACAGAAAAAGAGGTTGCTGAATAAATCCCTTCCACAGAAAAAGGAATTTTACCAAAAAAAAGTATTTTTCACAGGCCTTCAAAGAGGTCCTTTTAGCCTGCATATAAATCTGATAGTTACCTCATTTAATTAAGATAGTATATTTACAGTACAGAAAATGGATTGAAGCTGAAATACAGCAATATTGGGGAATGTCTGGACTTCAGAAGAGTAGTCTGCCTCACTAGGATAAAATGTTTAACATTTTTCAGCAGTGTTTTGTTGTTGTTGTTTGAAGGGGGGTAGGGTGTTTTTCTGTATTAGGGGGTTTAGGATTTTAAGTAATATACTCCAGGTTAAAATAAGCTTTCAACTCACTTTTATGGCTTTAGTAGCATTGATAAAATTTATGGCATAAAGGTTATGTTCTTCCATTCCAGTTCCTATGGTCAAAATATTAGGGTCGAATATTATATCATTTGGATTGAAGTGCACTTTTTCCACAAGGAGATGATAAGCTCTGGAACAGATTGCAATCTTGGTTTCTGTTTCTGTTGCCTAGTGAAGAAAAAGAATTCTGACATGAAACGTATAGACCACACAAAAAGTCAACTCTCCAGAAATCATTTACAGCTCCAATGACTCAAGACTGAGAATGCGAACCTCAAAATATTAGAAAAGGATTATATATAAGAATATTGTATTTTAAATATCACCATCCCATTAATATTTTAAATATGCCTGGAGTTTTCACTTAGCTTATAAAAAGCAATCCCACTACCCAATGTTTCATCAACATATGCAAAAGCTTAATATGTGGTTTTCGACATAAGTAAATTGATTCACAAAGATTTCACTCTCACGAGAAACAGTTTCTGAATTAAAAATATCTTTTATGAAGGAAGAGTTCAGCATGTCTGAATAGCAAGAGACACTCTTGAACTAGCAACTCCATTTAGATCAGTACATGGATTCTTCAAACATATGAGCAGCATAAGAAATGCTTACAAATCAGGGTCAAAACTGCTACTAGGGTTACATAGAACTTCTCTGAATCAACTGTGTCAATGAAACAAAACAACTTTGTCCTGAAAAAGAGAAAGAAAGCCTTACACTTCAGAAGAAAAACACCTCTCCTTTAAAGTGACACTCACCTGCCCCACTTCATCAAAAGCCATAACAACCACAGCAGCTCCATATAATTTAATTTTCCTCGCTTTCTCCAGAAAGTCTTCCTCACCTTCCTTTAGACTGATGCTGTTTACAATGCATTTCCCTTGGGAACATTTCAAACCTGCTTCAATCACTGAAAAATTTGAGGAGTCTATGCATAATGGCACCTGTAAATAATAGACAAGTAAGCCAGGAGAACACACAGAAGTTATGAATCACTGTTCTATGTGCTTTTTGCCCATTTGGGCATAAAAATACATGCAACATTAATCAGAATTTACAAATAAGTTTCCACATGATATTAAGAGATTCACTTTGCTTTAAATGAAAAACTCAGAGCAAATTTATTTTAAGAGCTTCCATCACATATCATATAGAGATCTCTACTTCTCCCTGTAATATCTCATGTTTCTGATTTAGATACTCATTTTTAGAGAACGCACATTGCAGAACTATCTTTTGAAGCCATTCTATATCCATAGCAACTTTAAGTTTTGCAGAAAGCAATACCATTATGCACTGCCAACATATACATTATGGCTCATAACTGCTGCAGAACAAACCTGCATCCAGCTTTTCTAGACAGTGAAAAAGACTGGCATATATTTATGTGAAAGCAGGCAGAAAAGCCTCTGTTTCATCCAAAGGCCTTCCCTATTACAGTATCACTTCCTCTTGGGGGACTACATCTGCCTATGCACACAAACTGGTTATTAAATGAAACTGTATCAACACCTTCTGCATGCAATTTACAAGTCAGTAACATGTTCTTCATTGTGACTCAATTACAACCTTTGCAATATCAGGTTCCGAAGAAATCAAGTTACAAAATTTGGTCATTGCAGCGGGGCCATCCAACATCCCATCATCCATATTTATGTCAAGAATCTGGGCCCCCATCTCAACTTGCAATTTGGCCACACTCAGGGCTTCCTAGAGAAGAAAGTAAAAAACCAAAACAGCACTGAGAAGAAAAAAATCCTAGATATTTTCAGGATAACATTTCACTTCTCTGAACTAAACATGCAGTCAAAAATTTAAAAATTTGTAAGACATCCTATAAGAAAATAAGGAGATAGTCTGTGATGTACAACAATACAAAACTGTTGCCAATATGGAACAAACTATAATTAATTTGTTTACAGAACATGACATCAGAGACCTGATGTGCTGGTAGCATCACCAACTGTAGAGAGTTGCTTCTATGCTTAATTGAATAATTTAAGATTTACATGGTAACTTGTAACTTAGTGACTTGTGACTACACAGGATTACAGGAAAATACAGTCTCTGTGATGGTATGAAATAAGGGCTTGCATCACAAGCTCTGGTGTTTTGTAACACAGGACAATTAATTTCTAAAGGTAGTTCAACACTTTTGCATGCTGCAGAATAATCACAAGTGCTTAGAATGAAAACTAAAGTGTTCCCCCCCAGCCTACATAAATATCTGATAACCCATGTCTGTTCACTTTCCCTTTTCTGTCATTCCACAGAGTCCCTGTGTTCAAAAGTTTCTTCATTTATTAGGCTAACCTGCTTCGTGATTTCTATGAGCCTAAGAGTCAGACTTCAAAAAATACAAACTAAGGCTTTCATTTTGATTTGATGTAATATCAGAGTATACTCTGGGGCAGTCTCAGCTCTCAAGAAAAGTCACTTCAGTATTTGTTTCAGCGTCACAGTATCAATTCACACCAGTAAAAATGAGTTTTCCAGCCTCTATTTCTGCCCTGCAGTAGTTTCAAGAAAGCAATGACCTTCTATGCATCTTTTCTGTACCAATGCAAACGTAGCATGGTGGAGTCAGAGATCAAAGTAGGTAGCAATTACATGTAATCATAATGCTGAGTAGAACTGAGGAAGCAAGGAAGAGGAGAGAGTGAGAGCTGCACAGTGCCACAATCTATCCTAATCAAATATACCTCTTGAAAGAGGGGATTACACCCACCTTCTTTCCCCTCTTCTCTGTAAATCAACTCCCAGATGCAGCACAGACCAGGCCATTTTCTAAACCATTACCAGCTGTGTGACTAACTAAAAATTAAAATTTTCCTGTAACACTTGTCAAAAAACTAGTCCTTATAAAGCCCTTCTCACAAAGTAGTTGGCAAGCAGAGAAAATAAAGAACAGTGAAAAAATAAATCCTCCACATTTTCTTACTCTTGTAACTGGTGTAAAACAGTGCTTTGTGTCAGCAAAACAAACAATAATAGTGTAATGGAGCAATAGAAAATCAAAGCATCAACTATAAAGATTATTGTTCAGAGGAGATTATTCTTAATATGTATACTTCATAGTTGCCTGTCATGATGAGTTTAGCAAACTTCCGTGATCCTGCAACATTGCAGCGTTCACCAATATTAACGAAGTTGGTGTATGGCCCAATCCTGAATGGTTCCAGACCTTAAAAAGATATTTTTGAACGATTTGTTAAAAGAGAAAAGAAAAAACGTGTAAGAAAGACAAAAATCTCTTTTCTGAGCTGCAAAATAAAGGTCTCTCTCCACGAATAGTGATTTCTCAGCACATCAGTACTCTAATGAGTAACTAGTACAGCAATGCAATGAAACAACTGCCAATACATACACCAGATCTTTCTATTCTTCCTCAATGACAATCAATAATTTACCTGACCCACAAAAAATAACAACCCACTTTTCCAAAACAGAAGTGAAGCTGTAATTCTTTGGACATCTGTGTGTACGTTCTCTCAATTTTCAACTATGTTACCTCATGCATGACACCCTGAGAGAAGCAGCAGCCCACAGAATTCACTGACCAGCAAGGGTAGCTTGTAACCACATACCCTAGCTCAGAGAAACAAGGCCAGCTGGACCCTTGGGAAGCAGGCAATGCAGAGGCAAACAAACTCTACAGAAGAACCAAATAAACTAAGCCATGATATCACAGGCCAACCATTATATATTTTATTTATGCTAAACTGATTTGACCTGAGGTTAAAGTGCCAGACTGAAAAGATGGTACTGTTTTATGAAGATACGGCGCTCAAAGGCTTAAAAGAATGCCTGAAGTGGGGAGCATACAGATCTGATTTTTGTTAAAACAAAACATGTCCTAGACCTGGATGTATTGCTGGAGCACAGTCCCAGTACAACTGAATCAGCATCTGAGGTAAGACAGGGCAGCCCTTTCACAGATGGTATACAAGGATCTCACCACAGCTCTGACAATAACTGCAGCCAAATTACCTGGTATCTCTGTTGAGAGAGCTTGACCCTCCCTGTTGTAAAGTGAAGACAAAGATACTCATTCACCATTACAACACGCCTGAGACTGGCAGAGTAAATATGCTGGTTTGATTATATTATACAAGATAGCAACAAAAATGTTCTACTATTCCTTTAGCCAAAACAGTAAGACTTAGATCTGGTTACACATGCATAAGCTTGATAGATTCAGGTAGAACCAGACATTCACAGTGCTGTTCTGATCGGCAGAAAACAGCCAGTAAATATACAAAGGACATTTGCATTAGTTATGAAATTTGAACTGTTGCACACTTTACCTGACAGCAGCATGTATCCTTGAGAGAGAGAAGGTGGAACACGAGGCTTACAGAATTTCACAACTTCAGCAATTTTTCTGAGTTGCAGAAATAAGAAATTAAAATTTTTCAATTAAAATTAAATTACTCCAGACAAGACTCAAACAGAATATACTAGACATATAGCTACATTTGCAATTTAGCCTTGTAGAGACTAGACTAATTAGGTAGTTTCACTTTGTGAGGCCAAAGGCAAAAAACATACTCCCAGAAAATCCTAACATAGCTATCTGAAGAAATGTACGAGGCTGAAGGTATTTCAAATACAGAATGAGATACAATGAGATACAACGGGACACTTAAAGTTCAGAATCAGTCCTCAACCACACTGACTCTTACCATATTTATGACTTGCTGAGCTGAGCAGCTGCTAATGACTGAAAAGCCAAAACCAACCAACTAAAAAAAACCACAAAGCCCCAAGCAAACAACAACAAACCAACCAAAAAAAAACCAAAAAACCCAAAACCCCAAAAACCCAACCCAAACAAACAAAAACGCAGAATAAAACAAACAAAAAACCAACAGTCACCTCCCACAAAAAAAACCAAAACAACACCCAAGGGACAAACATTGTTCTGTACTGAGACACATTTCTCAGATGCCAGAATGGCTCATACTGTTCACATTCACTTGCTCTTCACTCTAGTCAGGACTGACACACACTGTCCTCTACATGTTTACATGTCATTCTTCCCAGCTTATATCAGGGTAAAAATTAATCACAACAGCCCTTTGTTTTTCAAGTTTAAGTGAAAAAAGGAGGCTTTCCCACTAACCTACTTGCAGTGAGAAAGACATCAAATGCTCCTTCTGACTAGCCAGGACCAGCACCAGCTGTACAGCATTCTGAGAACTTCTGTTAAGGAACTTCCCCAACAAACACACACACCCACCCACCCACCCACCCACACACCACACACACACACACACAGACACACAGACACACAGACACACCCACACACCCCCCCCCTTGCTTCCTTCCATCTACCATCAAAAGAAACCTTAAATTTCACCTTGTAGCAAAAATTGCAAAAATGAGAGAAAGAAGATACAGCAGAATAAAGCAGAGAATACAAAGTCTATTCTATCCATCAATAAAGAGGGAGAAGTAATTCCAGAATAATTTTAGATGACAAAACCAAAGAGGTTTAATCCTTGTTTGAACCACACCTCTACTAATTCTTCATGATATGCACAGCTACGAAAGCCAGGTTGTTCCCACTTCATATATTGCTGCTATTGGCAGCATTTTTTCAGGAAACTCTATTTTGTGCCACAGAAGCAGCACAAAAATTTACTTCACAGTCCACCAGAGCTGTAACACATGAAGTACCTGATATGTGCTGGTGTGGTACCACAGCAACCTCCAACTATGTTGACCAAACCATCCAAAGCAAAATTCTGTAAGAGGAAGGAATATTTTGTTCTAAGTTATTAAAGCTATGTTTTATATCTATCTATCTATCTATCTATCTATCTATATGTTTGTTTTTCTCCATATGTGAAGCAATTCAGGGAGCTCACAAGAAAAATACTAAATTTAAAAAAAAATTAGCACTACATTGTCTCTTTAGGATTTGTTTTGAGATTGATTCCCAACGTTAAGCAGTAATTTCAACAGGTAATTTCAAGAGACAACATTAGAAAATGGCCTATTTTATACTGTGTTCTTGCTGACATACTGCAGCTTCAGACACAAAGTTCTGTCTTCCACTGATCCAGTGGCATGGGGAAGGACAACCTGCACTGGAACACTCTCAACATCAGCAGTTCCTGTACACATAAATCTAAAACACCTCTCAGCTTTTTGAACAATTCCCAAATATAACAGTAAGAACACAAGAGTGCAGTGAGTAACATGCACAGATCAAGCAGCAGGAAACCTTAGGTTAGAATATAGAAGCAATTAAGGTTTTCAGTTTCCTAAGTAGTTTTCCTAGTGTGATACTTCAAATCACTATTATTCAGCAAATTGTCTACAAACAATCCAAATTACATATATCTGAAGGAAAAAAATCCAACCCAAATATTGTAACAAGTATGCATAGGATATAAGCAGATTTCTTGTCTACTAGTGCCTCAGATGTGACATAATCAGAAGAAGTATTTTATACCTTTATATGGCTGGCAGTCACTTCTGGAGTTTCATCATAACCACCAAAAGTATTGGGAAGACCTTAAAACACAAATTTTTTTTAGTATTATAATTTGTATAAAGTCCAAAAGAAAAGAACTACATTTCATAAAAGGCACATTTAAAGCAGCTACAATTGTATGAGGACTAAAACGCCCCATCACTCCTGCAATCACTACTCAGCAGATTATTAATTATGCAAGAAAGCATTCTGGATTCATTGTCACAGAACTAACAAGTTACTTTCAGCAGTTTAAAATATTCTTACTCTCTTTTTAATAGTAAAAGCAATCATCTTTTTAAGCTACTTCAACTCTATTATTGCTAAGGAGATGGAACAGGTTAGCTACATTTCATGTGCCTGTAAGCATAGGAACATGTGCACCAACACACCTGCGTTGGGGTAACAGATGATGTAGGCGGTTGTACATTTTCCAATTGTTTCAATGAATGGACGCATTTCAACTGCCCCTAAAGCACAATTTAAGCCAATACTGGAAAATAAATTTTCAAAAATTATGTTGAAGTAAAAACACCTTTTACACACAGAACAGATGAATGTTAGTGCTGGCAACTGCTAACTCCCGCAAACAAAAACCAACCTGATCTCCAATTTCTTTAATCATCATCAATACAGCATGACTGTGCAAAAGGAGAACCCTCAGGTGGAAGAAAAGCACGAGAGGGAAAGGGGCTGGACTGAATTGAACTGGGAACAATAGATCAAGATTTCATTTCAAAATCCAGGAGGAAAGTGGCAGCATTTTGACAGCAACTGCAGAAACACGACGGCTCTGTATTTTCTAGGTAAGAGAGAGAACAAGTGGAATGAGAATGGCAGATTGGAAAGGAGTCTTGTACTACAGGAAGAGTATGAAAAAAAGTTGGAAGGCAAGACCTGCTTCAAGCTACTAACTCATCATTTTATTTACAAATTATACATAAATTATGTCAACTTTGGAAGAGAGTAAGTGCCTCCCTCAAGAAGCCTCATGGCAGCACTAGCTTGGGCAACTGAATCTGCTACATCCTTACTAAGCAAGACAACACTACAGCAGAATTTTTACATTAATAGTTTCTAAATAATTTTACCAGTATATGAGATACAATCATATTTTCTTTTATTTGATGACAGATACATAAATAAGACTTGCACTCAATATATTTCCATTAGTATTAAATATAGAAATTTCTCTTGCAGAAAGTATGTAAGATATCTTTTACACGTTTCCTGATCTTTCTGCACCATTCTAGAAACCCCCTTGTGAGCACTGCAGAGCTCGAAGATGTTCATAGAACTGCTGGAAGAGGAAGATGTAAAAAAGCTTTCTCCTTTCCTGGAATAACAGTCTCAGAGAGGATGCAAGCTAGCGCACTGAAACAGGAATGCATAACAGCCACATCTCCCAGCTGACTGAGCTTCACAGGCAGCTGAGCTAATTAAGTGCCTGTATGCCCACTTAAGTTTCACAGAGGTCAAAAGCAGAAAAGCCCTGCACAGGACTGGGAGCATAAAATGTTTTTTGACTTTCCTCCTGTTTCCAAGAAGCAGGCAGGACATTGGTAACTTCCTAAGTAGTAGCAATAAATGCTTGCAGTCAGATTTACTTGTTGAACAGAAGGAAAAATTGTTGAAATCTGAGGGGCTCATAGCAACATCCAAACTAAGAATCTTGAATATCACAGTCACAGATCATGACCAAATAAATAACACACAAACCCCTTCTTCCAATAACTTAGGTCTGAGACAGTAAGGGTTTGGTTGTTTTTTTGATTTGGTGTTTGAAGGGGACTGTATATGTTTTTTTAAACAGCAAGCTCTACCTTTGAAGTGCTTTCTCTAATACATCTTATACTAGCCATAAAAATTTGAAAATAACCTTTCTTTCCCTCATTTTCAAGATTTGATGTTTACATACCTTTAAATCCATCATATAGACTTCTTGGGTACAAATAGCAAGCCCAAGAAATACAAGATTCATTACAGCAATGAGGTTCTGGAATTTATTTAAAAGTGTAGGCTTCCCCACACTCAAGATTTTCAAAGCAAAGCGAGTCAAGAACAGTTAGCAAGACTGCCCTTATCAAATGCATAAAAATGTATTTCCTACTCTTAAGTTATTCAATTTACAAGCTTCCAGCTCATACTCCCCACACTCCAAACTGCCTGAATTATTACCCATTACAGAGGTTGCTGACAAGTATATTCATAAGCATGACACAATCCAAGCATTACTTGTGTCAGAACTGTAGCACAGACATGCACATTCATTCGGAAACAAAAAGTAGCTTCTGTGACCAGTATCATCTCCTCACAGCACCCAACATCATGCAAGAAAACATTTGAGAAAAGCAAACTGTTAATCATGCCTTAGAAACCAGCAGCCTTGAGCCAGATAGCTGATATTCTGTCTCTGTTACTCTGGTGTAATAACCATCACACACCCATCTTAAACATTACGTCTCTCTCTTGCTCATTTCTCCACAGCAGTCATACATAAACTGCAGTGAAAGATAAGGCTGCAGAGCGCCCTTGGGACCGGGACAAAATCCACATTATGGCCCAAAACTCAGTGTATGTCTTCTCAATGCTGCCACAGTAGAAACAATCATAGGATCTGAAACAACACATCTGAGCATCTTTCATGGCAAGCAGCTTGACATACCTTTTCAGCACTTACTAAGTACAGTTTGTGAGTTTCTCAGCTACCACTTCCATCACCCAGACACAAAGCACACACTTTTTAGGGTGGGCTCCAAACCAAACTGAACTAAGGATGACACATCGCCCTAATCAGGGCATACACAACCCAAACAGAAACATATGAACACGTACAACACAATTCCTAGGATACTACTATTAATCAGCTTTTTCATAACCCTAAAGCCATTCTGCACCAATTTGGCCACAGAAACAACATTAAATGCAATCTGTTCTCACCACTAAAACCCTTCTGCTACAGTGCTGTATAGTAGCCTTTTCACAAATGAGAAATCAGGCCCTAAACATTGAGACCCATAAGACAGCTTTTATGAAATATGCTTCAATAAATTCTTGATTTCCACTCCAGTGCCCTTCTCTCTTCTTCAGAAGCAAGAGAGTTAGAGCAAAATTATCTGAGACAGACTCATGCCAAATATGGATCATGAGGCCGTGATGCTGACAGAAGAAGTCAACTACCACCCTGTTCCAAGAGGCTCCATATGTTACTTCTGGAACACCGTCTGGTCTGGGAAAGTGGAGCCTCAAGGGCAGTCAGGAAAACTGTGAATGCAGTCTTCTGCTCCTGCATCACTGAGATGACAGATTGCGTGGTTTAGCTGAAATTTTATTGCAAAAACAAACAATGGCTCATCATAATGTGCATGGTGTGCACTACTAACAGTGAACTAAATGCTTTCAGTTAGAATATCCTAAGGAAAAAAAAAATCTATTTCTGGTGTAAGCTTTTGTGTGAAGAGAACCAAACTGAGAGTGAAAAAAGGCAAAGAGGGAAGAGAAGACAAGAAGGAGGTAGAATAGGGTAAAGAAACACAGAAGAATAGATAACCAGGGGAAGGTATTCAAATGAACATGCAAAACCTCACACAATGACCAAATCGGACACATTACCCATTTGCACAGATCTTAACCTCATATTTATTTGAGCTTTTCTGCCTGGATAGAAAAGAATTAAAGTAAATTAGGAGCTCTCAAAACAACCATGTACATCCTTGAAAAAAACACTCATGGCACATTTTTCTAAGAGTTCAGTAAAAAGAACACTGCAATAGTATCTTATGCTTTGTTCTTTCAAGCCACCCTAAAACTCTTTCAGCTGGCACTGCTTCCCTCTAAGAAAGAGATACAAAACCTGCCTGTAGAAGGGATTGGCTCCTTGCACAGCACAAGACAGTGCGAGATGGCAAACTATTTTCAGATTTTGACCTGATCGTGAATTCAGCATAAACACAAAGCCCCAGATTATTTAAAGCAATTAATTAAAATTCAGATTTCTTTGGAAACATAATTTCTGTTGAGGGAATGATAGAAAAACATTTTAGGAATGCATGTGATTACGTATGATCGCAGTTTGTACAGCTTCCATTTAGCCGCAAGCAAGGGTTAAAATAGAAAAGAATCAAAGAGAACTAAGAGAACGAATGATATATTTCCTTACCAAAGTGGCTTACTGTGGGAAACACTAATGACAAATGCCTCTCCTGTCTGGCCGGAGAGGGTACGCCCACTCTTATCCACAATAGTTCCAGAAACCTAAATATCAATTGAACACAGAGAAAGGAGAAGAATTAAATGCACAACAAAATGAAAAATCATAATGGGTGAACTGCTATAACTCAAAGCAGGGAGACCTGTGCTCCACTTAAACTGATGAGGCACAACTCAAACAGAAAAATTAAATCCTTTTTACCATATAAATGTTTAAATATTTTTCTAGGAGAAAGAAGATTGGTCTAAGGTTTTTGTCTTTCCCTCTCTCCCCCCTCCTCAGGAGGGGAAAAAGAAAACAAAAGCAAAAGGAGAAAACTACTCTGAACCACTCAGCAGCAAGACAGCCTGAATACCATGGTATCACTCTCATGACAGCCTCTGGACCAATCTGCAGGGGTTTTTGTTCAGGCAGCTATAAGGAGCCACCTTCTCCTCACCTCCCCATTTAGGTTATTTCAGGTTTGAGAACGGCTATTAAGTTGTTTGGTGGTGGTTGGTGGAAAGGTGGGAGAGCTGGGTCTGACTTTAAAAACAAGTTACTCCTTTCACCACAAGGGAATATCAAATGTTGCAACTTAGTAGTGGAAGTTTTAACCTGTATAATCACACTTTAGCAGTATACAGAAGGAAATGTGCAATTAATAAATAATGTTTTGACCCGAACTAACAACTATGAAGTCAAGAATTTGGGAGGCATCTGGGTGAGCCAAGAAAGACTCCAAAGATGTCCTGGTTCCAGCCAGGATAAGGTTAATTCTTGCAGTAGCCAGAAGGGGGCACGGCTAGGACATCAGAGGTTTTGGGAGATGCTGGCTCCAAGCCAGAGGAAGCAGTCAAGGTGGCATGGCTGCAGTCAAGTCGAGCTCCATGGTGAGCATTTCTGCACACAAATCACTTGCTCTTTTATACATGTTTGTTATTAATATTGTTGCTGTTACTGTTCCTTTTCTTATTGCTGTTTCCAGTAAACTGTTCATACCTCAACACCTGTTCTTCTTCGACTTTTGTACTTCCAATTCTCCTCTCCTTCCTGCCACAGGGAAAGAGACATGGGAAGAAAGCAGGGGAGGAAGAAAGCAGCACATGGTTTGGAGAATCTCAATGAAGGCACTGATTTGCAGAGTACCATTCCTACACCACCACACTAAGTCTTTTTTTCCAGAAGATGGAATGGGTTTAGAAGACTCTACACGAAAGTAAATCCACTATTTACTCCAAAGCATGCTTTAATATCGATGCCACTTCCTACCTTCAAAGTACTCAGTCAAGGAAGGTGATCAGTGGAATCTTAGAGAGTTATGCTAAGGGCTGTAACTTCTCAACATAACCGAACTGAAAAGGGAACAAAGAATGAGGAACCAGGCTCAAGGACCACTCTGTTCAGGGCAACGAAGACAAAAACTCAGCTCAGAAAACTCTCTGTACTAACTGACCAAGTACAAAGTTGAAAACACAGAACTAACTTCTACACAATGACACCTCCAAACTAGCCTTTACTTTTCTAGAAGATAAACTAAGGAGACTTTTATGAATGCAATTTCCAAGCTCACTAGCAGTAAAGCAAAACATCAGAGACTACAAAGAAAGACATGGAAAAGGCAGAGAACATCACTAGGCTATCATACAATCCCTGACATCTGCACTTTGAATGCTCTATTCTGTTGTCATTCCACTCTGACTTGAGGAAGTGGAAAACAAAAACGGGACAATAATGAATTAACCAAATGGAACAGCTAAATAGAAGAGAACTCTCAGGCTGAAAAAAAGATGACTAAAGGAAACTCTCACAAAGGACTACAAATGGCATAACTATGCAGCAAAGGGAACATAGAACAGCTGCTCATTATCACTTTCAAGAGATAAATGACAAGACACAATAGAAGTTATCAGGTGGACTGCCTAAAAGTAAGCAAACTTTCAAACAAGCATATTCATAAACTGTGAAAGTTACTGGCAGATTATGTTGTAGTTGCCTGGGTCCCACATAGGTTGGAACACAGATGCAAGGAAGGAGTAAACACATTCAACAAAAGCTTACAAACAGATACTAACTGCAAATCAGAAAGCCTAGACTGCAAACTGTAGAAAACTGGAAGAATACATCAGAACTTTCAAAACAATCTTACTCTTTTTCCTGTATTTCTTCCAATGCATTCATGACCAACAACTACCAGAAAAAGGACACAGCAGAGAAAGAATATGGAGCAAGACAGATTTTTCTGACTTCAAATGGCTACTCATTCTACGTGAAAATAAGTCAGAATTTGCTTAATTTCATCCTTGAAGCACTAGTTCCTATTGCCCTCAAGAAAGCAAGTCTGAAAAAAAACCATCATTAGACCTTTTCTTGTGGAAAAACACAGAATGAATACACACTGGCATAAAGTCATTCCCTAGTCTATGGCTTGATCTGCTGAACAGAGCTATCCAAGGCTGATTTCACAAAACTGTAAGAGGTTTTACTTTCACAGTCATGTGGAAAAAATTACATTTCCAATAAAGTCATTTCCTTCACTTCAAAGCACTTTAATCTACTGCCATCTCAGCTAGTTCACAAACAAAGCTTAAGGATCTGTAAAATATTGAAATATACTTACAAATATGGGTCGGGAAGCATACTCATCCTCAAACAACATCTGGAGTGCAAAAAGAGCTGCCTACAGAAGAATATGTTGCAAAACATTAACAATGTTTTGAGAGTTCTTCAGATTGTTCATTTTGTTTCTAGGGGCTTGATGCCTTTATTTATTTATTTATTTATTTATTCATTCATTCATTCTACAGCTCGTTTATGCAACTTGCTAGCTCAAATCACCTGCCAGAACTTACTACACTCGGGAAGTTTTACCCTTAGCCCCAAAATCTTCCAGAT
This sequence comes from Luscinia megarhynchos, assembly GCA_034336665.1. Classification (NCBI taxonomy): domain Eukaryota; kingdom Metazoa; phylum Chordata; class Aves; order Passeriformes; family Muscicapidae; genus Luscinia; species Luscinia megarhynchos. The sequence goes on from CM067565.1 coordinate 67,935,856, forward strand.
GTTCCGAAATATGTTTTGGTAACAAGTAGAAAGGAAGTATCACAGGGAAAACAAATTAGACTACTCTGAAACCCAAACCACATCAGCATGCACATACCTGCAGGACAATCCCCACACCAAATATGGTTGTATGTACTCTTCCCAGTACACATTCACTGCCCTCGAGTCTGTTTAGATACGTAGTTTCCAAAGAATTCCAACCACCACAAATTTTTACAGTAAGAACTGCAAGTGACTCCTTTGAAGGTCCTGAAAATGTCCTCCCTCCTTAAGGTAAGAAAGCTGCCCATGAACATGCCCTCAGCATTATGTTAAGCCTACAGACTCCCAGCCAAACCTCCATGATGACTGGTCACCTCTGCAAAGGGCAGGTGATGCCACTGCACACGTTATTCAGCCTGTAGCAAAAGCCTAAAGAAACACTGTGTACATATCCAGCCAGACTTTTCCACATAAAATCGCACGACAGTTTTAAGAACCCTAACAACCCCCTGCACTGAGCAGTTATTAGATAAAGAAAGACGTGTTAAAATCCCACGAATTGTGGCATATTTCGACATTTTATTCCTTCTATTTTACCCTTCTAATCTTCTATTCCAAACTGTTCCTTCTTAAAACTGATGGCAGAGTTACCTCCCAAAATACACCTTTTAACAGAACTGCCTTACAAGCCTTCCCACACCTGAAACCAGATTCACTGGACATTCCCTCTCCAGTGGGCATCTTTTGGACAGACACGCTTACAGTGAAAAACACAATCAGAAGCATTTGGAGATGTTGAGCAATACAGTAGAGCTTCTGGGAATAAGATGACAGCTGGCATAGACAGCCAGAAAGATACAAATGGCACATATTAAGAGAAACCTTCTGGAAAAGGCTGATTAAAAACTATCTCCTCACATTCTACCCAACTGCTATCAACTGAAGAGTCTTTTAATGTATTTAGTAAGCAGTAGCCGATAGCTCAAAGAATATTATCTTGAATTTCCTTGGGTAGTACAACAAATACTTACATTAGTGTGGTGGGGTTTTTTTCCCAGAAGTCTCACCTTAGCATTGGCAGTATCAAATATGGTTTCCACAAGTAAGATGTCAACTCCTCCATCCAAAAGTCCTTTGGCTTGCTCTGTATAGGCCTCAACCAGTTCATCAAAAGCTGTAAAACAGGAATGATGGTAATTTCATCTGAAGAAATGTCTTTCAAGACTATTGCCAAAGTCAAATAACTTCGTTATAAATACTTACTTATGTTCCTGTAATCTGGTCTTTCCACAGATGGTGACACAGAGAGTGTCCTGTTTGTTGGACCCATAGCTCCAGCAACGTATCTCCTAATTCCTAGACCAAGACACAGAAGGGGAAAAAGACCCTAAACTGTTTATCTCTGGCTTTACAGTGACAGTCAATGTAAAATACCTCTGAGGATACCAAGACATGCATATCATTCAATGATGAAAAACTATAGAACAGGAAACTCTTGTTTCAAATCTAGAGTTTAGTCAGTACAGGATCATCCAGCACAGCCGACTTTTTTATTTTAATCCAACAGGATGTTCAATGTATACTCACAGGACAGAAGAACATTTCTAAAAAGGTCAGCTGTCTCAATTAATTTTTCTTCTAAAAATCATTTGTCTCTAACACAAGAAACTTCATTTAATTACCTTAAATGCACAGCATAGAACTGTCCTGGTATTTTTCACTACATAACCTTATTTGAATATTCTGGCATGTGTCATAAAACCATCACTTTTAAAAAGCATATTCCAAATCTTATTTTTTATTACATACTATGAATCACATCAGTAAGGTGCTATCTGAACAGCAGCAACACTATTAGACTGAAATACAGTTTGATTGTAGTATACAAGCAGAAATGAGTCTGAAAGATAGCTTTGTCTACAAGAGCGTAAAGGAGCTCAAACCCCTATCACATGATGCCTGGAAGGCATTGGTAGAAATGAAATTAAAATATTACAATGATTCCATTAGTTGCCAAATAAAGTTAAATCACTAGACAAACACTAGGATTAACTGGTAATCCACGTTTACCTACAATCAGCTGTCCTAGTTCTGGAGTACAAAACCTTGAGCCGTACAAACCTAAGAAACTTCTAACAGCGTCTGCTGAATTTATTTGCTCTAAAACATGTCTGAAGATGTGTATCACCTGCAGTCTAAACCAGGCAGGCACAGGACAGCTGTGCTGAAGAACACCTTAAGGACCAGATCCTTCAAACATAATGAAATTAGTGTGATATAAATAGAGATATGAAATTGCTGTTATTGTGCCTAACTTGCAAACAGGCACAGTGTCATTTTATGTCCCCACGATGTAAGCCATCAAGCTATCCTCTAGTTATCAACATTTCAAAGAGTGCAGCACTGTCAAAACCACAAACAAGTAAAAAGTTAAAATAATACTAACCTGTCTCAGCAGTTACAGTGTCGGCTGCTTTTCTGGCCACCTGTGCAGAGACTCTGTTTAATCGATATGCCTGGAAAAAATACAGAAAATTACTGAGCAACCTTTAGTTCAGTCCAGGGTAACTCATCTTCAAATAAACACAACACTTGCATCCAGCAGCTGCCATACACTCTGAAGGGTTCCCAAGTCACACAAGTATGTATCAGCACTATCAGGAGGCTTCAAGAAGAACAGCTCAATACATCTCAGCAATAGAGTTATATGGCAGGTTCATCCCATGCATGCTGCAGCCTACAGCTGGTAATCATTAAATTTCATTCTTTAATGAATTAATTTCATTAAATGAATAAATAAATAAATCCTGCTGAGATCAACAGAAGCTGAAGGACAGGACTTTGATGACAAAATTAGCCTACTCTTAAGTTCACTTTTTATTCAATTAGTGTATTTCCAAATTCTCAAAACAATACATAACAAAGAATAGGCACAATAAATGCAAACTAGAAAGGACTTCTACATATACCAGTACAAACAACACATAAGCAATATCTAAGAAAAAAGCAGTTCCATTGTGGCATTTGGTAAATTGGAAGGACTGAAGCAAAACATCCCTGTTCACAGAACTGAGAGATCCTGTGAATGCTCAAACAAAAACCAGGACTAATTATTCTTGCCTGTACCTCTGCCAGCAAGAAGCACACTATGCCTGTGACACATCAAGTGCAATTGCCCACAGCAGCAGAAAGGAGCTGCGATCCCATCACATGGCTCAAGAGGCAGCATGCAGCTGATAAGCACAACACCAATGAATCCTGGGACTAAGCTAATCTTGGTTGCTAGGACATGATTAATATTTTAATGTGTAAGTAGTTTAGCATTCTTACCAAATGCTCAAGGCCATAGTCAGCCTGTGCAACTCGGGTGCTGCTGAAAGTGTTGGTTTCAATGATGTCTGCACCTGACAGCAAGTATTCCTGCAAGACATGAGAGAAAAAAAGCCTGAGGTCTTGATCCAAATGACAGCTGAAAATAAATTTGTTTTAAAACATGTTTTGCTACAAACAAATATACTTTCTCTCAATTCTTCTTGAAAGCACATAAAAATATCTACAAATAGATATATGAAAATATGCAAGCTCCTACATGTCAACCAGTAATATATCAATTTTCTGAAAATTATCTAAATGTGCTAAATGTGTAAAAGCCCTCCAACTTTACTGTCTACCACCACAGAAGGAAATAACATACTCAAAGCAGGAAGTTAATTTTTGCCTTTGAAAACACATCACGTCTCTTACCTTTGAATCTTGCCAGCCAAGGTACAGCTAAGGTTTACTTTTTAAGCTACCGATATCTGTGAGATCGTAATTCACGGGGTCATTAAAAAAAAAACAAAAACAAAAACAATAATAAAAAAAAAGTATTTCTTTGTAGAAATATTTTCATCTATTATTGCAAGTTCCTTCTGTCCAGTTCTCAGAAGAAACAAACCCTGGTAGCTGCAAAATATGATGTCACCCATTGCTCTGAAAGCCTCTGACCCAATAGCTGCTGCAGGGATGGGTACCACAAAAGACAGTTCTTTTTTTGCACTCTTCCTAAAGCACTATAACTGGCCATTACAGAGATAATAGCAGGTTACTTGGTTTGAGTTAATACATACATTCTCATGTCACATCACTATTGCTCTGCTAAACCTGCCAAATTCAAGTGTTAAAGCACCTTACCCTATTAAAACCACAAACTATTATAAATTCCAACGTTCATAAGCACCATTGCTCAGTTGAACTCAATCTACAAATACTTCCTTCTGAAATTTTTATAGGTCAAAGACTGATTCCTTCCAGCTCATCATTCTTAAAATCCAAAGAATGGCAGTTTAAAAACACAGATTACCTTCCAAATCTAACCAACATAAGTCAACTATTATTCTTATAAATTAAATACAGATTTTGTCAATAAATAATTGTTAAAGCCCAGAACAGATGTGAGGCTTCAGTTGAATAACAAATAGCTGCAACACTATTCAAGCATTCCAATTATTACAGTAAGACCTATAAATACCTGCAACTCAATAATTACAAGACTTAGGAAGTTGTTTTTTAAAGTCTAATTGAAGACAGGCAAGCAATGAAATTTGTTTGCAAATTCCTAATCATCAGCAGATTAGACTGTTTTATTCTCTGGGCCACATGTTAATATTCTAGGGGAAAAACAAGACTATTGGAAGCACATATACTCATTAGGAAGCTCATATACTCATTAACTACAGAGGCCTGCTTCAGGCTGCCACATTTAATAGCCCTTTAATACAAATTAAAGAAACACATCTAGAATTCAGATATGTCCTACTTAGATGAATTTCAAGTGCTAGCTGAGAATAAGAAGAGGAAATAAAAATGAAATAAAACAGAATCTACAATTAATAGAGATACATCAGAGACATAAGTCAAAAAGGGATTAAAAAATAGCATTGCCTGGGTGACATCAGGAACCAAGATAAAAATGCTGTGCTCACACAACCAGAACAGTCAAATCTGCTCATTCTTTTTCACATGGTTACCTAGCATTCTTTCCTGTATCCCCAAAAGACAGTGGAGAGCCAGGAGTATGTGCTATGGAAAAGGGAAGTGCAGAGGCCAAGTTCTCCCTCTTTCTCTTGCTGAGAGACAGAAACCAGAACCACCAACCTTGTGTATGTCATAGATTATATCAGGCTGAGTTATACTGAGAAGGTCATTATTGCCTTTCAGAGGCCTGGAATGGTCTTTAAATTCTGCCCTCGGAAATCCTCTTCTGTCAGTGCATGTCGCTGGATCATGGTCCCCATGCCCCCATCCAAAACCATTATCCGCTCCTGCAGAATAGACTCAATTTCATCTTCCATACTTTTCCGGGGATCTGTTGGAAAAAGATAAACCAAATATTTAAGTAGTTCTAAAATTCTCTGTCTATACACATGGCCAACCTGAGCTCTTCCCATTCAAGAATAAAGTAACTAATCCTCTACTGAAATCAGGCAGTAATTGGTTTACTTCACCTGCAGCTCCAATCACCTGATGTAAGGTAACAGCTGCATCAATCTAAATACTACTAAGCCAAACTGGTCCTTTACCTGAGGACAGTCACCCACACACAGTCAACCACAGAAAAAACTAACAGAAGTTCACAAGGGCACACATGAAAATCTCTACACATTTCAGTTTTCCAAAACTGAAAAGTGTGATCATTTCCGCCCCAGCAATGTTTGAACTGCAATGCAGAGCTGCCTCTTAGTATCAGACATCACACTATAAGTGGTACTCAAGTACAAAACAGAAATTAGTAAACTTCAGTAAAAAACAAACAAATAAATACCCACATCTACTCTATTTGCCTATACTGTAATGACAAAAAGAAATAAACTGAATAAACAAAAACAAATTTTCAACTGAGTCCTAAATTCCCTTAGGATTACAGTAGTAAATGACAACTTGACAAACAGCAAGATATGCCAACAGATAATAGCTAGGCTTTACTTTCTTTTGCACAAAAATAACAGGATACTCTTTTCCTTAACAATGCCAGAAGAAAATATATCAGGCAAATCACACAGTTAACTATAAGATATTGAGCAGAGTAAATCTAACCATGACTGAAACAAAATACTGTAGTTCCAGCACTATCATTAGAAATTAAGATGCAGTACTGCTTCAATATCCCAAACACAGCCCATCCCAAACATTAAGCAAAAAGCTTAATTTGAGGCATTAAAAAACAAACAAAAACCCCAAACAAACAAACAAACAAATCCTGATAAAACCCCCAAGACCACAGTAAAAGTAATTCTACTTTTCCATTTTAGAACAGACACAGAATTATTTCAGAATGCAAACACTCACAGAGTGGGTCAGGGTGGGAGGGACCACAGGGGCTCATCTGGTCCAACCTCCCTGCTCAAGCGGGTTCATCCTAGAGCCACGGCACAGGATTGTGTCCAGGCAGTTCTTAAATATCTCCAGTGAAGCAGACTCTACAACCTCTCTGGACAATCTGTTCCAGTGCTTCACAGTGAAGAAGTTCTTCCTGATATTCAAGTGGAATTTCCTGAGAATCAGTTTCTGCCCATTGCCTCTTCTCCTGTTGGCTGGCACCATTAAGAAGTGCCTGGATCGATCCTCCTGGCACTCTCCCTTTACATACTTACATGTATTGGTAAGATTGTACATATAGCAAAATAATCAAACAACCTCTTTACCAAAAATCCAAACTACAAGAGTAGGACCCCAATGATATTTCACAAACATGTGAATGATGTGCTATTCTTCATCTGCTTCCTTCACTCAGCTTCATCTTACCTTTAAAGGCTTGTCTTGTGTTTAGGTTATGAACTATCATCAAAGCTCTTGTAAAAAAATGAATTTTTTCCAAGGCACAAAAATATCCTCATGTCTCATTACAACATAACTTACAACTATACACAATGGCACTTAAAAATCACTGGCAACTGCTAACTGATTTGACTTTTTTCCTTCTGCATTTGTGCAATGCATCTTCTGTTTTGACATCAGTACTGTTAAAAAGCAATGTGCTGGACAGCTGAGGCTGCGAGGAACGCATTGCAAGGTTCCATTTATACCAACACTCTGGAAAAACAGCTCTAAATCAGAAGTAGTCTCAGCATGAAGAAAAGTCAAAGAAAATGTGCTCTCTACCAAGTATGAAGCATTTGAAGGGAGATTAAAATACCAAAAAGTAAGCCATCCTTGCTTCAAGTTGAAAGTTTTAACATCACACAGGCAGGCTCAGCAGGTTCTTACATAAGAAGTTAAATCTACTCATGCTAAACCATCAAATTATTCATGAAAATAAAATCAATCCTTGAGCTAAAGGCTTTTAGAAGCAAGACATGAAAAACTGCATCTGAAAGTAGGTCTGCAGTGCAGACTCCCAATGGAGTGTAACTCATGTGCTTCCAAGAGCCACAGCCCAGGGAGACACACAGGCACTGAAGCTCACTGGTGCTTTAACAAGCCTCCTAAGCCAACCCCTTGGCCCTGAGAGCTGCAGCCCAGACAGCTGAGAAGGGCTGTCAGAGTCCTCCCAGAACCAGCCCTGCTTTCTATAGGCTTTAGCCTACATGTTCCCCAGCTATCTCCTCATCCACACTGGGAGGCAGAGATTTACCCTTTGGTTGTAATCCTGCACCTCACCTGGTCCAATTTGCTTTTCTACTGCTTGCCTCACTGAACAGAAGCAATGAGCAGTTGAAAACAAAGGCTGCAGACAAGTCCAAAAACACTCCAGAAATTAAGGAAGTGCTGAACTCTGGCCCTGGGACAATAGCAGGGAGGGAGCTAGGAATCAGTTCTATTAACAAGTACCATCATATTAATTCAGCATTCAACTCATGCAATTCCCCTCTCTAGCACAAACAGGGTGCAGAATATTACAGAATAAAAGGGGAAAAAATGTTTGGACAAATTCCCAGGCAGGGAAAAATCAGGTCAGCCTTTTCTTTTTTGTTGTTTTTGCTTACGAACCCTGCTCTACCTCTGCTCAGCCAGTAGCTGATGAAAATTTTGTTTAATAAAGGTCACTGGTGAGCTTTGGGAAATTGATATCCTTTTCCATTCAGGAGTATTCAGGAAAACAAACTGCTTTTATATCTGTAACAGAAATAGTAGCAAATCTGCAGTGGTTACAGGACCCAGGACCGATTACCTGGATTTCATACTTTACTGAAACTTAAAACATAGAGCCCATTACCACAGAGTGTTGTAGGGCTGGAACTAATTTAAAGACCATACCAAATAAACAAAAATAACAGCTCTTACCTAAAAGTCAATGGGATACAGAATGCAAAATTAAAAATCCGAATACCCTGCTTTACTTCCCTAAGACAAACACTGTTTTGAAATCACATGAACAAGGGAATTACTTGTCTGCAACAGAGAAATTACCTGAGTTACAAGAACTCATACTCTTTGTAGGGTAGCTGTTCACCCCTACAGTCATTCGCTATCAATTATAAACTTCCCCCAACACTAACCTTTCATTTTTCACAATGGAAGCAACTAAACAGTCAGGGAATAAGCCAAGATGGTGTTCCTTCATCTCCTTATCCCAACCCAATCACACACAGGCTATATGTGCAGAATTGAAGGGATGTGTGCTTTACACAAGAAACAGGACTTCAAAGGTTGCACTTTGCTCTAAACTAAACTTTCATGATGCCTGCAATGGATTCTCAAAAGTATTGTTTTTTATTATTGATGCACTTCCATTACAAGTTTATTTTTAGTATAAAACAGTCCCATATACAAGTACTTGGAAGGGAATAAAGGATTACAAGTTGTTTCCAAAGCTTTTATAAAGGAGCAACCCAACTGTGACAGTATTAAAGTATTTTCATCACATTAATGTGCCAGAACACAAGCACAGGAATGACGCAGAGAGAGGGGCACTTACAGGACCCGCTGTTCCCAAGGTTGACCAGCTCCTGTCTTGACTGGAAACAGGGCCTGTCCATATTTGCACATCCAAATTCAACAAATCAGCATTCCCCCCCAACAGCTCCAAGCACAAGTCTCCCCATCATTCAAAAAATTACTGTGCAGCAGGCAGAATTTACAGTATTAGTATCTAGAAAGGATGCTCTTGCTATCAGCCTGCCACAGACAGCTCATAACCTCAGCATTATTTGCTGCTCAATTAATTAAATTGTCTTCAACTGGATGCCCTCTGGCAACAGTAAGAGCTTCATGAACTGTAGCAACAGATGTTACACAGGCCCTCCGCAACAGTGGGCAGCAGCACCCTGTTGCTATGTTGTTACCCAGCCTATCCAAAGAGAAGTATTGGATCTTAGCACTTGGGCAACTATGTGCACCTTGCTAATTTTTCCATGTCAGCCCTTGTCTCATGAACCATTCAGTTCTTACAGAACAGACAGACAAGATACTTATGTACCCAATGCATTTACAGAGTTAGCTTGAGAGGCAAGCAACAACTATAAAAGTCACAGAATTTTCAGAATAGCAGCATCCTGCTAGCTGTGCCCACTGTCTCTAGCTAAACATGCAAATCCCAGGTTTAGAAAGCTCCCTGTGTTATAACTACAACTGCTCATTTTCTGACATTAAACTGTTCACAGCAGATATTCATTACAGGCAGGACTCACAGGGAAACAGACCTGCATGGCCTCACTTCGTGGGGTGCCCTGCCCCTCAACGCACTGTGCTCAGCTTCTCCATAACCCACTCCTGAACGCGGTCCTTTGTCTCACTGCCAGAGGGACACACCACCACCTACTGCCTCGTGCCTGCTCACATTTATGGCGCTCCACAAATACCTCATCACGCAGTTTTTGCTTCTATCTATGCAGAACTTCTGTCCCACTGCCACCACTTCTCCAGCTGCTGCCACAACACCTTCACACCTCCCATTTCAGCCAAACCCACCCGGTTCTGCAGCAGGGCAGTCGCTGGCCCACGGCTTGACCCCAAGTGGCGCGGGAGAAAGGGCAGGGCGGGTCACCTCAACGCCCTCTTTGCCAGAGGAACCTGGAGAAACCCGAGGCCACCGAAGCTGGCTATGGAGCCGGGGCCGAGCAGGACGGCAGGCCGAGGGATGCAAGCCCGAGCTGAAGCACAGGCTCAGCATCAGGAACTCCCTCACGAGTATTAAAAGTGCTTGGGATACTCTGCTGGCGGCAGCACCACTGAAAGCAGCCACCGACAGACCAGTCCATTTTAAAACACCAACGCCAATTAGGAGCTGCATTTTCACTTATCCTCCCCATGCAATGACTTCTGTTTAACCCGTGAAATGCCACTTTTGGCTCAGAGCCCCGAGCAGCTGGAGCACACCCAGCCCCTCCCACCGAGCCCTAGTTTCCACTTTCCTGGCATAACTGCGTGGCCGGACGGGTGGGTGCGGGTACCCTGGGGGTCCCTCCCGACCCCTCCCCGGCAGCATGCAGCTGCTCCAAGGGGCCGGCGTCAAAAAGCGTCCTCACTCACTCACTCACTCACTCACTCACTCACTCACTCACTCACTCACTCACTCACTCACTCACTCACTCACTCACTCACTCACTCACTCACTCACTCACTCACTCACTCACTCACTCACTCACTCACTCACTCACTCACTCACTCCCGACACGCCACACGCGGCTTCTGCAGAAAAGTTACACGCGGTGCGTGAAGTGCCGCCCCCGGCTGCACCGAGCCGCGGGCCCCACCAGGGAATGGCGAGGGCGGGCGCGGCCGCCGCCCCCTCAGCGCCCGCCCGGCCGCCCCGCCGCCGTCCCCCCGCGTTACCCGGCGGCCCCGTGGGCGCCATCGCTGCCGAGACGTCACCGCCCGCGGCCGGAGGCCCGCGCGCAGCGCGTGACGCGCGAGCTCCGCCCCGAGCGCGGGCCGGGCGCGCGCTGCCCTCGGCCTGAGGGGAGCGGGAGGCGGCGGTCCCTGGCGAGCGGACAGACACACAGACAGAGCCAGACAGACACACAGAGCCAGGCGACAGCTCGCCCTTCGAACTGACTCACCTCACGTCAAGTGCCCCGGGGGGAGGGGTGATTTTGGAGGCAAACAGAGCTCAATAAAGTTCGGTTGTCTCTCATCGCGGGGAGAAGCGGTGTAGGGGGATGATTCTTTCAAACGCAAGCGACAAATGTGCTGCAGTTACAGACGAATGTAGTGTTGAGAGGAGGTAGATAAATGTGCCTTACGGAAGCTGGAAGTCGGACTTGCTAGTGATGTATGGATATATGTAGAACTGGAAACAAGCTTATACTAAAGGAGTCAAGTCTAAGCCACAGTTTGCTTGACAGTGGAACAAAACAAATAAAATGTGACGTATTTTGACACAAGGCTTTCACTTCTGGTGCACATCCTTTCAACTGCTTGTACGAGGACTCACCTTTTAAAAGAAAGAAGGACTTGCAAGCAGCCCTGCAATCACCACGCTGTGCAGAGAATGTGCTGCCAAGAGCTGGAGTGCCTCAAAGGAATAACCAGTCCTCCTGTTTCATCTTAGCAATTCGAGGGCAAATAATAAGCATGGGGAGCGTTGTCATTTAAACTGGTTCAGTGGTCAAAATATGAAAAGAAGGAAGCCTGTAAAACAGATCATTGACCAGCCCTTCCTGTTGCAGTAAGTTAAGCGAACAAAGCAAATGCTGCAGGCCAAGACGTGGGGACCGGGTTCTGAGTTAACAGGAGCAAACTGAGGTGCTTCCCTCCCTTAGGTGCCTGGGTCTCAGCCGTGTGTGGCAACATAAAGCCTTCTATCAGCTCAGAGTATGGGTTGCTACTTAATAATGGCTTCTGCATTTCCCCTGGAAAGTCCTTCAGGGACTCAAAATGAGTTAAAAGCTGCGAGTGTAGGCAATTCCTGGAAGCTAAATATTCATTCTTGAATTTTCTTTTGAAACAGAGAATCAGTGGTTACAAACTCTTTTGAGTCCAGAGTGATGTAGGAACTTTCATAATCAACTGTCACTTTGGTCAATGGTAAATCAACCATATATATTTAAAAATTAGACTTATGTTTAAATAATGTATATATCTCATTTATTTTCTGAAGAAATGCAGGCAGCCTGCAAATCAACTAGGTGGTAGTCCAGCTTCAGTTGTAGAGGCCCATGCTCCCGTTTTGAATGCCAGGGGACATTGTTGGAGAGCAGACCTTACCTGTCAGCAAATCATTGCAGTGGTCAGCCTGAGCTCCTAGCGTGTAAATATGTCCCAAAATTCCAGTGTAAGATGTGATTGTCAGGAAACTCATACTCTTTAAAAACCTAACAACTAAAGTGGAATAGAGTGAACAGAAGCAGAAGTTAGGTATTCCTAATGAGTGCCTAATTTGATCCCTAATACACACAATTTGCATCTGTTACAGAGATAGGCAATGCTTTGAGAACTGTTCTTTGTGAGATTTTAGAGGGTGCATTTCCTTGCTTTTCGACAGCTTCCAAACTCTTTTTGTCATGTCACGCTATGAAAATTTCCTCTGGCAGCAATGCAGGTTAAAAAGCTCACTGTCTACACAGTTGCTTTGTGGTGACAGATCTTTGTACCACAGCTCAGCATGTCCTTGCATGTGCTGATGCAGTTGTTTGTGTAACTGCTGCAAAGTAGGTCAGTGGGACAAAAATTTTAAAAAGCTGCATATTTGAAGGTGCTTTTGAAAAGGATCATTTCACATATCCCAGTTCCTTTGCAGTTTCACAATCGGATTAAGCCAGTTTGACTGTGTGATACTGTGAAAGGTCGGTCCTAAATTCCACCCTGTGCCATCCTCCTGTTTCCATCCTTTTCCTTGTGTGGGTTCTAGTCTGTGAACACTGTAAAAGTCAGGTATCAGTTGTAGTGGATCTCTGATCCAATTCATCTGCAGCAGAATTATCTCCAGAGTTGGTGTAAGAACAGCAGCAGGAAGAGAGGGCAGCAACCTTCCAGACTCAGACTGTGTTCAATCTGCTTGAGAAACTGGAGTTGTACAAACTACCAAAAGGGCACAACTGAAGCAAGATACACTTCAGAGGGTGAAGGGAAGAGGGAGTAACAACACAAAACTGCAGCCTGAATGGGTTTTGCAGTGTTGGAGAATCTCAGGTCCCTTTTCTTGGTTTAGTTTCAATGCTGACAATATTGCACGGTGCTGGGAGTCCTGACACACACACCTGCAATTACCAAGGTTTCTGAGCTGTTTCTTTGAGATGCTCTAACACATGGTGTGTTTGGAGGGAACGTTCAAGGATTTGCAGTGAACATGCCCTTAACATGAAAAGTGTTGGGTTTTTGTTTTTGGGGTTTTTTTGTCTTATGGAGCATTGTTCTTATTTTACTAAATTAGCCTATCAAAATGCTGTTTCCCTTAATACATTTAGAGCAATACCAGGAGCAGCTTAGAATTGCAGAGCAGTGAGTGAAGCAGGGGAGAACACAGATGTGGCATCATTCCTGTGTGTGAGAAAACTGAACTTAGCACTGTTGGGAGTTAGCCCTATTTAAACATAAGAGGGATTTGAACAATTTTATCCCCTCCCATGCATTCACTGCATTGTAGAGCAGCAGAAACAGAGAGGGGAGAAGGAAGCTGGTTAGGTCAGGAGCAAGGAAGGAGCAGCATGGATTTAAGTCCCAGACATGAGGCTGAAAACACAGAACCTCTTCTAGAAAACATATTTTTTTGGAGATAGTAACTAGGACTAAAGGAAATTGTTTTCAAATCAACATATAAATGAAAGAAAAATGCAAGTTGTGCAGCAATATAGAATTAGCAAACAAAAAAGAACTTTAATGCTGAAAGTCTTGTGTATGAATGAAGAAATGAAGAAACAAGAAAAAATACTCAGAGATTATGTTAGTTCTAAATTTTGCCTAAGCTTCAGAAATAAAATTGCAAGGAAGAAGCAGCCTCTTACACCAGCAAGAGCATGGGCAAGAGACACTGACAGGGAATGATGCTCTAGGACAGAGTCTTTTTTTTAGTTATCAGTAGCACATATTTACATTTAAAAAAAAAACAACTGCCCAGAGTGTACTTTGTCATCCTAAAGGCCAATTATTTCCACCCTTTTGGTTACTGATACCCGTCAGGTCTTACTCTTTGGCAATTTTTTAACATAGAAGTGAAAAGTTTTTTGTGCTAGCCTGTGGTCTACAATAATTCCCTTTGAGTTTTTCTTTTCCTTTGACATCTCTTTTTTTTGTCTTGTTAAACCAAAGGACTTCACTTTGGGCCTTAACACTTGTTAAGTCTAAAATGTATTAAGCAATCTAAGATTCTTAGATCGAAGTCCTCATAAGTCTCTATTAGCATTGCTACATCCTGTTAGCATTTTCCATGTATATTTTCCAGAATCAGGAAAGTCGTCTTAGTACAACCCCTCATGTAGTAGAGTCACTGTCAATGACTTGAGTTTGGAGGAAGTAAGAGAACTGCAAGAGAAAGTAGTTCTGAGTCTCACTGTATATTCTGGCACATGAAAATACTGTGTATTATCCTTCCTTTCTCTCCTATTTGCTCTCCCATGTGCAATAGCATAGGTACACTGGGAGCTGGCAAAGCCTCCAGAGGGTATGAAGAGGGTAGAGGGTGGGGCGTAGATTAATCACACTTAAGTCTCCCGTCCCATCTTTACCACGTAGAGCAAAACTCACTGCAAGCATGTGGATTTTGATGCCAGCAGGTGCTGGTGGAATAATCTGTGGTTTAAGTCTTAAATTTTCATGTGGTACACAAACATCTTTCCATATAGAGCTGATGACTGGACAGCTTACTATCATTCCTATGTATTGAAGGGTCTAATAAGTACTTCAGGAGTAGCAGGTAAAGCCAAAGATATTAAATATAAACAAAGGGATGAACACTCCATTGCCTTAGTACAAATCAAGAATAACTGCATTCTGATCGAGCAGAAATAAAGTGTCTCCCTTTAAAATCCAGTTCAAGGGAGCCTTGAAATCATTAAACTAGATTTGAGTCAACATCTCCAGTCAGAAACATTTAAGCTCTAAGGGACAGTTGTTAAAAGCGGGAAAAGGGCAGTGGCAGACAGAGGCTGGTGTCTGAGTTAGAAGAGAGAGTGATTTGCCAAGAAACAGTAATGCTGGCAGGAAGGGAGGTGCCTCCTCAGAGAAGGCAAATTAATGGCCACTGCTAAAGGCAATCCTGTCTGCAGAGCAGCACTTCAGTTAAAGGCCACCAATGCAAGAAGGGGTAGTGACCCTGACCAGGATGTTGCCTTATGGAACTATTCCAAAAGGCAGAATGTTCATTTCACTATCACTGTTCCAGTGGTCCCTTGCAAATAAGGCCAGCCAGGCCATCTGGGTTCATGGTCTGGCTTGAAGAAACAATGAGTCTTACAGAAAATCTGCTTAAGCTCCCAAAAGAGTAAGAGTGTTGGGGCAGTCAGGTGGGGTCATAATTGAATGGCTTCAGTTTCTCATGTGAAAGAAAATGAAAAGGCTAGTTATTAATTTTTGATGGATGGAAGGTGTTTGCACAACCATAATCAAAACATTTAGTTTATAGTGCTGCTGGAATGAGTCTTTTTAAGTTTAGGTGGCTGATAGAAATGTATTGTTTGTTAAGAAGAATGAAAAATGTTAAAAAATATGTTGTCTTTTTTTTATATAAAGTTTACATTTTTCTTTTTGCCACAAGCATAATTTCTGCTTCTTAAAAGTGCATATGCAGCTATATTAAAATTAAAAATGGGAAATGTAATTCAACGGCTAAAGAATGTCATACTTGTACATTTTTATTTACATATTAAAATACTGATATTTAAGTTCCTCAAGCCCACAGGTTGCTTCAGATAATGAGACAGCTGTTATTTCTAAGTGCCAAAAGTGTTTGCTGGACAGTACAGGGGTTTGCCAGCTTGCTGTAGCAAATCAGGCCTTGTCACTTTCCATTAGCAAATAACAAAGGTAAAAGTTAGAGCTGCCATGGAGTGTTGTCCCTAGATGCTGCACAAATAGTAGCAAAACCACCCAATGTTAGATTCTGTGCCTTTGGTTTAATGACAGCAGCAACAGACAAGACATCAGGGCTGTGGTGTTTGACCACCTCACGTCTGCCATATATGTTCATCACACTCACCTGGGCAGCCCTCAAACATTACTGGGTATCTGATTTGCATTTAAATAGGTTTGCTAAAGAGTTTAGCAAAACTGTTACTGGGGTTTGTTTCTTGGGAGGTAACATTTCCTCTCTCTTGGGCTGTCTGCATTTTGCGAACTTCCTTCAGAAAGCTGGCATCATATCCACATTAATTCTGGTAGGTTTCCAGAAAATAGACATAACCAGAGCAACCAAAAAGACTTTGGGAAACAGCTTGGAAAAGATAAAGGAATGAAAAGCAAATATTTTGTCAAGCAAATCTAATAGGCTAGTGGAGAGTTTATAGATGCAACAGGTCCTACTGAAAGGAATACAGAAGGAGCTCTCAAAGCAGATACATTACTTTGGCAGAAAAACAGACTAAATTTTTGGCATCAGGTGCAGAGTTCTACAAGTTCATGATGCACAAATTACTGTCAGCTTGGAGACACTCTTGGTCACATATAACCACTTGCCATCTCATTTTTAGATTTTCCATTTTCCTCCTGCTCATAATGGTTGGAGCCAGGATACGAGTCTGAACAAAATGTTTGATACAGCCATTCTTTGTTTTTCTGTGGTGCCTTTTTCTAAAATTATAATAATTTGGTGTGCCTGTATTGACAGTTCCATTCAAATCAAGGCCAGACTTGCTGGCAACTTGTGCAAGCATTTAATCTCTTTCAGTGTTATCAGCAGACCAGCTAAAACCTGAAACAGGACCTTCAGTGTCTGAGCCAAAAGAGCTGTTCTATACCTGGGCTTCTGCCACAAGTATCCCTTATGCAGCTGGAAGGCTCCAGCTCAGGAGAGCACACAGGATAACCACTTCTGAGGACAGCACTGAAGGTCATTTTTCACTCAAAGCATTAACAGAAATCCTGAAAAGAAGAAAGTTTCCATGTGTTGGGGCCAAAGAAAACAGCCAGGTTTTGAAACAAACAGCCAGGTGCAAGTAGATGAGGGATGGATGGGTGTTAAAATAGCCTCGGGATGTTTATTGTCTCAGGACATTTATCCAATACATTTGATTTCCAAGTAATTAAAGCAATATGCTGATAAACGAATTTGTGAAAAGCAGTATTACAAATGCTAATGAAATTTCCCAAAACCTAGCAAATTAGCAGAGGAATTTATTTTGAAGATTAGAATATGAAATCCTAGTCAAGTTCATATATGGAAAAGATTTGGCTTATTGTTTAATATTGCTGCCTTAATTAATGAGGGGAACAAGTGGCACTCCTAGTACTGGCTCAAGGTTTGTTTTCTGCACATAAATGTTCTATTGTTGGGAATAATAAAGGACTTTCAGTGAAAGTGGGAGGCTGGGTCCCTAATTTCACAGTTATACAATCACTTTAAGGTGAGGTAAATACAGGCTGCAGCTCCAGGGGATAATCTACAGTTCTAAGCACTCTAGATATGTATTCCCAGCCAGCATGGGAACCAGACCAGGGAACTGTTCTATTTATAAATTAATGGGATCATGGAAAAAGTGGAGATAGACTTGTCCTTTGTGGTGGCAGCCCACACCTTGGGTTAAAATTAGAAAGGAATTACACATTTTAAAAAGAGACTAATGTGAAATAAAATCCAGCTTAGAAGAGTCAGTTTTCCTAGAAAAAAATATTTTATCTAAAACAAGTAGAATCTCACCAGAACATGCTAACAACTGTCCAGGCTTAATGCTGCTGAAGCGGCTTCCCAAATAAAATACCTTCTGAACAGGAGCAGAAGGTAGACTGATGCACAAGGAAAGAAGTGCGCAGGTTGTTAACCATGAAACTTGGGGAAGAGTGGCACAGGCAATGAATAGGTGTTGTTTCCTCATTAAATATTACTGGAACTATTTGTAGAAGCCCACCAAAAATATTTATACCATCACAGTGATAAAAGCATGCTCCAAAGCGTCAGTTCATTTACTAGCCATGATCAAACAATTTCTTCCTTGCAGAATTGTCTCAACCACAAGCTATTTCTGTCAAGAAAGGGAACTGCTTACCATCCAAATCCAGCTTCTAAGAGGAATTATTTTCCTCCTTCAAGTAGACTACTCATGTCTGGGATAACCTTTTTGGACACCAAGAACAAACTGAATAAAAGAACATGATCTCCTCCAAGAATTCAGAAACTGAACAACAGTATGTTCTCATGAAAATACAAGCCTCTAGGAGTGGCTCTGACACAAACCTTTTGTGGTCAGTGGATAAAAAAACAGTGATGAAAACTGTACAGAGAAGGGAGGTGTAAAGGTAACATAAAATTGACAGCAGATTTCTACCTGTATCAGCACCTTCTAAAAATAAGTGAGAATTATTAAATCTGAAAATTAATATTATGGAATCAAAATTATCTTGGAAGTTTCTCAAAGAACTGTTGCATTCATGTAAAGTCACAGAAGACATCTGTATTATAGTCATGAGAGCAACTTAAAACCTTACTGACTTCTGTGAATTGAAATTTATTCTACAGCCTTCATTCACATGTTCATCAAAATTATGCTGTACCTCCAGCTATTGAACCTTGATTTGGCCCCTGTGATTGACACATTCATTACCCTCGACTCAGCTACTGTACTTTTTTTAGCAGAACTAGTTTGCTGACAGAATTACGTGGACAGAAAATGTTGCTGCGTTGATTCTCAGTGTGAAAAGTGATCCTGCAGAAATATACAAATGCCACCTACTAAAAACAGAGCCTTAGAGGAAAAGAAAATCTCTGCCAAATCCATAGCCCCTGAATGTGATCACAGAATATTTTAAAGGACTTTGAGGATTACCCTGTTTAGGGTAAAATAACACAGTTTACTTATATTCATCCTGGGAGAAATAATTTTATGATATATCTTCCTTTTACATGAAAGACATATTAAAGTAATAATTATGGTATAACATTTTTAGACAATTAATCTCTGCAGTTCTCAGCTACTGGTTGTTCATTCTACTTCAGAAATTAGAAACCTGATATAAGATTGGAAAAATTACTTTGCAAAAGTTTTTTTCTCTTGCTGCTGATAACATTATCTCTCACATGCTTTGATAACAGAACACAGCTAAAGAAAGAGCTTAGAAGTCCCTTCCATACTATCAAAACCAGGAATAATATCACAACAAAAAAAATAGTGGATAGAGAACATGAACAATACCTGAGAGAGGTGTCAAATATAAACTTCGTGCCATTTTTTTTGCATAATCCTGCCTGTAGCACTGGCATTTTGCTTTTGTGCCACATTCAGAAGCTCAATGTTTTATTTTTCCAGTTGCATTAAACTGTGACAATGAGAAATATGCAGATTTATTTTTTAATAGGATTCAGCTTGACGAGCAGTCATTTAGCTGGAAATGGCTTTGCTTTAAGGCAGAGCTTCCTGACTTAGCTTGTACAGGCACTGTCAGCACAGAAGGAGATGGCACTGCACCATGGAATTATCAGCAGTGGCAGTAGCAGCTTCTGGCTGTGCATAAGGCTGCACATGCGCTGTAGGAGATGAGATCCTAGCCCTAGCAAGTCCTCTGCTGGCCTTTGTACACATGGGAGAAGGAAGAGGTATTTGGTCATTGTCTATCTCTTCTGGGATTGTTTTGAAATTGCTCCCACTCCACCTACCTTAACCTATGGGTGCCTGCTTTAGGATTGAAATCACATATTTTTAATGCTTGCCATCCTTATATTTCCAAACAATAGCCAGGGAAAGCACCATTGCATCCTTAACATCTGCTTTTTTGCAGTTGAGGAAAAATGACATACAGAAAAGTTAAGGCCAATATCCTCAAAAGCACTGAAATCAATCTAAGCTTGAAGTCTAACAAGCTATGGACATCTGTGCTCAGGTGACCTAAATGGAAACTCTCCAACTCTTTCTGAGCTCCATCTCTCTTCATGAAAGCAGATCTGTCCCTCCAGCACACAGAGACACCTTCAAGCAGACACAATGTATTGAAATGTGTGACAGACTTTGAACCATTAGAATCTGAAAACTTTGACGTTCAGAAATGTTTCCAGTCCTTAGAGGGAGCCACTAGGTCAATTGCCAACGACAGAGTCTCATAAGGTTTTGAAAAGCAGACTTTATTTAATAGGCACATCATTGCTTTAATAGCACTGGGCTGCACAGCTCGCTTCACCATTTGTAAATGGTTTTGTTTGATTACATTGCATTTCCTCAGTGTCAGTAGGATTCAAGTAAAAAAGTTACTCCTTTTATTCTCTGTCATTTCTCAAGATGGAAAAAACCAGTAAACGTCTAGCACACAGGAGCAGGGTACAGACAGAACTGCCTGCGACACAGCAGAAGTCAAGACAAACTGAATTTTGAGCACTGAACAGTTAAAGCTGCAAGACAACCATAACTAAATTTGCTCATGGGAGCTTGCTTTATGCAGGATAGAGATGAATGCTGCCCACTAATACATACAATAATGCATTCTTATACTGAGAAACAAAGACTGTCCAAGATAGACAAGAATGAGGGTTTCATAACAAAACAGTTCACATGAAATTAGCTTCCTTATTATTTCTGATTATAAAAGTTGTATTCCTTCAACTGTGAAAGTTAAAGGCCTAAAAGAAAAGAACTGCTCACAGAACTCTAAAACTGCACTTTAATCAGCTTTTCCCCCCATATATTACAACTCTTTGTGACAAAAGCATAGCATTCTGGATTATTTTTGTAATTAAGTCATTTATGTGGTTGTTACATTTCTTCCCTGAAAATCTGCATTTTACTATTTTATTAAATTCCACCAAGAGAAGCATAGAAAATCAGAATCATGAAAGTAATATTGCTCTGTGAAAGAAAAAAAGCATGACTTCTAACATAGTTTTATGAACATCGTAAAAGAAGTGCATATGGCATTGAAACGTTTCAAAAATGGAGAAATATTTTGCGAGTTTCAATGTTTTTAGGTTTTACATTCTGTTTTCTGAACATATATTTCCAAAGTTAATATCTTGCAATTTTAAAAACAGATTTTCTAGCATTGCATAGGACAGACAACCTAAAATCAACAAGGCAGGTATCTAGCGTGCTGCACACGTTAATATACACCAGTTACTTCAGTTACTAGCACTTTACACTGACGGTACCTACTGTATTTGTAAAATTTGTTTTTAAATCAGCTTGTCAAAGCTTTTGAGAAGCAATCTGGGCAACAAGGTGGGTATTTTTAGTGTCTACCATGAATACAGCCAATTACTGAATCAGAGGTCGCTCTCTCCATACAGTGCTGATGAAAAAGAGGTGTAATCCAGAGCCCCAGGAACAGATCCCGGGCCGGTGTATGGAGGCATTCTCTTGATGCAGTACTGAGCCTGCTCGGGAGGCAGCTCTCGACGCAGCTCATCTGCCAGGATATAAGGCTGGGAGGAGGAAAAGGATTGACAAATTCAGTATGTGTTCTTCAAAAACACAAAATATATTTATTTTCTGTAACTGTGACTCATAAATTTGGACATCTTGCCTGCTTTTCTGTGACCAAATGTTTTCCTCGGTAAATTCCATCACAAAATTGAAGGGGAAAGTTCCACCAACAAACTGATTAGGTCAAAATGCAGTCTCAGGATAGGTGACTGCATGTGTGTGTTAGCTACCAAACACTGTGCAGCTATGGGCAGACTGCTACAGATATGGCTTATCCCTGGATATTCAGTATCTCTGCAGTGCACTACTGCCCCTTCTGCAGTGACAGGACAGATGCAGGTAGTTCCTGTTAGTTTCAAGGTTCTAATATATGTGTAAAGAAAGATGCATTATTGTTCTTAATGGTTTGCATTTATGACATGAGGGATACCCTCTGTTAGCAGACTTGACATTGCTTAAAATAGCAATCTAATGAAAACCACTTTTTCCTGAGACCATCTTCCACATGAATTGCTACTGAGAACATGTCTGGAATTTAAAATGTAGCCCACATTAACTGAGATCACAAAATCAATACAAGCAGCTGGAATGAGAAAATCAATAGAGCGAGCTTGGGCAAATAGACCTGTACTGCTGTGATCTCTCCTTTCTCCACAGCATAGGATTGGTTTAGAGGCAGCACTGTTTATGGCCCTAGCTCCTACAGAAGCTCTTGTGTTGCCATTACACTCCCTTGCATCTTCAAACACAAGTCAGTCACAAGTGCATCTGGCAGTGGGCATAAAAGTATGCCAAATTCAGGAGCTTCCTCTACAAACCCCATAACTAGAGGAGGTCTCCTCCTGCTGCTCCTGCTAGGATATGGATACACCACCTTGCATCACCCTGTTGAGTGGCCACAACATCGCTCACAACCAGGTGTAGTCTTGTGCATCTGATCTAGGCTATGTTCTAGAGGACCAAAATCTGCATTGAAACATCCAGACAACAGTGTGAAAGGCAAAACGAGTTCCCCTCTAATCAAGGCTGTGGTGTGGAAATAACCTGATGTACAATATATCCATTATACAGACAAACTAAGTCTTGTCTAAGATGCCTAATTTTATGTTGGCTGTCCGTTCATATGAGGATACACAAGCCTTGTATTCTGCACCCATTTCAGGTAAGAGTCCTGGTTCCAAACAAGAAGAAAAGGCACATGCTTTCTCTGAAGTCTGACAAACTGCAAAGCTTCAGTATTACTAAAAGGCTTGTAACAAGAAGGGCTAAACGGGATTGAATCCTTAGAGCAGCAGCACAGTGACCGACCTTATCTGAAGCCAGGATTCTGAAGGAAGCTATCACTTGCTCAGCTGTGTCTGTATCTGCTGTTTCTCTGGTCATGAAGTCAATGAAGGACTGGAAAGTGACGGTTCCTTGCCCGTTGGGGTCAACCAGAGACATGATTCGGGCAAACTCAGCTTCACCCTTTCACAGAATCCAAAACAAAGAAAATGGTCACCATAATACCGATCTCCAGCAGCCTGAGCCTCTCATAAACCAGTTGACACCACTGGTTAGAGAGCTTATAAAGCATTTTCCTAACTCAGGAACATCAACATGAGAGCCGATGAAATCTGCATCTTAAATGCCCACCCCACTTCTGTAAAAAGGACCGTGCTTTTGAAAAGTGTATCCTTTGTCCTAAATACATACAATATGTAGCTTTCAATTAACTGTCACCATCTTCTCTCCCTCCCACCTTCCCACAACGCATGTTTAACTTGTTCTAACTTAACACTTTATTTTCCCTTTCATCCTAAAACCATTGTCATTTAGGTACCATGCAGGGGAGTGAAACAATAGCCCAACAAGCAGTGTAGTCTGAACTAAGAAGGGAAACAATTCTGAACATTTCATGCCAAATACAGGACAGCTTGCCTAAGGATAATCTCTTTCTTTTCCATTAAAAAGGTGAATTTCAGAGTAAATTTTTAGAATAAATAATTGAAGCAAAGAAAATGCAACCTCCAAGGCAAGTTTATGAAAATTAAACAGTATTGAACTCATTCTTCATTATGCAGGTAGAAAAAGAGAAATTTATAAAAAGATTAGTTTAACAACTGTTAATTTCAACTCTTAAAGTTTCCTTAATTCAAAGAGCAATGCAGTGCACCAGAGAATATGGTTTTCAAGTGTCCTGTTTTACTTTTAACTTCCCTTTTAACCATTTGAAAATAAAGGAAAAACAAAGAAAGTACTATCTCTAGTATAAATGACATTAGTATCCTCTCTATTTACATAAGCTTTTAGTATTGCTGTGGTTAACATTTTAGCTGTGAGCAGAATCAGCTGATATTTTTTCTTAAAGCTCGTACCAAATCATAACCCATTGAAATTAAGCAAGCTCTGAAATCATCATGGTCCATCAATCCATTCTTCCTCTATTGGCCAAAACAACATAAGGAATATAGAAGGAAGCGTTTGAAGAATCCAAGGTAATTTCCAGAGAGATGGCGAGTTTGGACCATTGGCATATTGGATCCAGTGCATGAACAGTATTCATTGATGTTGCCAGATCAGGTCACGAGAATCATCATCAGTTTTAAAAGAGGAAGAAGTAACTAACATATTACACACAGGAAAGAGACATTTTCACCACAAAAAAGTAACATCAGGAAAGGTCAGGGGAGAGATAAGGGAGAAAAGGAGATGAATGGGACAAGTATACAGAGAACACAACCAGAGAAGACAAAGAAGAGCAAGGAGAAAAGTTGTTACTAAACTAGTGAAACTCAGCAGGTGCTCAAGCTGCCTCCCTGATATGAAATGTCTTTGAAATGTTCTGCTTGAAATCTCTAGCAGCTAAAAATACTGTGAAAAACAGTTAAATACTTCATTCCAAGGCCAAAGTAAATACATTATGAGAGCAATCTGCTGATATGTGGGAAATAAGTACAGGGATTTTCCTTCTGATTGCAGGCTGTCGAGACCCTGACTACAGCAGAGATGTGCATACTGGCCTAAAGGATGAGACCTGCAAGACTTAGAAGGAGATCAGCTGAAGACCTTGTATGAAATGAGGTTGCTCATTTTTCAGGGAATAACATATATCTGCAACATTCTAGACTCAAAGCTGAGTAAACATTAAATGTAAGAAGGTAAATAAATGTTTCCTCTGTGCTGTGATAGATTGCAGTGGCTTGGAGAGAATTGTGTCATCCTGTATTAGGAGGGAGCATATTAGAACTTGTATTGGGTCTGAGGAAAGGAAAATTGACAAAAGTCTGAGTGCAAGAAGCATAGGAGCTCTCCTAGGTATCTAGTAGTGTCCAAATAAAATATCTCAAACCAAATAAAGCAAGCAAACTGAAAAATCTTTGAAAAATGCAAAGAAAAATACAGCTCAAAGTGATGCTGACAGTCCATCTAAACCAGTTGTCTTCCCCAAGGCAGGATCTTTTCAAAGCATTATGACCAACAGACTGGAGTTTAAACATGCATTCTTTTTGGCTATTGTTATATCTGAAAACAGAATTATTTCAGTTTCCTCTACCTGCAAGTCATTTCCAACCTGTCCTAGACTGATGAGGCAGGCTTTAAATTCATCAGACTGCAGATTGTCAGATGCGTCCTAACATCCCATCACAGGTCATGCATTTGGGAAGGGGAAAGGAAAGAAAGTCACATGTCAGGTTAGTCGGTTAGTAAAGAACATGCTATTTGCAAATTAATAATCACATTCTTCCAGAATTTCATGGAAATGTAATGTGAACATATGCAATGAATTACCTAAAAAGTGTGCAGTTTCTGCAGTTTCATGCTTCAGACTTTTTCTTAGTAGGAGAGGGTCCTCACTTTAACTACAGAATTAAAACTCTGTTTCCTTCCATCTTTTTTATTACACCTTTGCTGACAAGATAGATTTCATTCTATGAACTGCCATTTGTTTCCTTCCTTTCCTGTTGTCATGCTGTGTATGTGAGATGTAATTTGCACTGAACCTGGGCAAAACATATTTTCCCCACTCAATTACTGTTACTTCATTCTTCATCTGGTAATATTACTGAATATAATGTGCATATCTCAAAAGAGATAAGTACAAAATAAATTTATAATTGACAACTTATTTTCAGTTATCTGTCTTTAACAATACATACAGTCAGGTTTTGCTTTGAAAACTGACTTCTAAAATGCACCATTGAATTCCAGGTGAAATGGTTCCTAGTAATACCACATCAAACTGCAACATTGTTTTGAACCAATATCTTTTTCTATTTTGCAGGTGAAGAAATTCACACTAACATTAAAAACAGACTGGCTTGTCTTTTTCTTCCTGTTCATACAAAATGTGTCCTATCAGAGGGGCACTTTAGAGTGAGTTAACATAAACACAATTTAGGAGATATTCCAAGATGAAAAATTATTACCCTTATTGATTTTACAGGCAGTTTGGACAAGAGCCAAGGTTTTCTGTCTGCTACATATTTGCCTGCTAAATTAATAATTTATTTTTTGAAAATTTCTATATAGCTATGCATAGATAAAATATGAGTTTTAACAAATGCACTGGGCTTATTTAATATACTAATAGGATGAAGTGGTGCCTTAGTAAGTTAATAACATCATGCATTTTTAAAATATCATGCTGTTATTGACTTCCTCTGCATCAACATCCACCAGCCTCATAAAGGAAAGATGAAAAATAACAGTGGGAAGTCAAGGAAGAGAAAAAAAGCAAAGTTACAAATCTGAAGCAGCATTCAGTTAAAAGCCATAATCACAGTAAAGTTTTTAGCCTTTAATGTTTCCATTTAATATGATGATTCCTGCTATAAAGTGTTCAAAATGACTTATTTTATCATTCTCAAAATGTTAATCTAGGCTGGCTTGAAACTTTCAAAAGCTATCCTAGAGACAGGCTATGGCAGGTCCCCGGTGAAGTTACTCATTTTATCTCATTTCTAAAGCTGAAGATACTTCTGTGTGACTGCAAAACAAAAGTAATATAAAAATAGGAGCTAAGAGCCAAATCCTGCCCCACCATCTCCTGTAGCAAGTGTTGCTGGAGAATTATCAGCTATTACCCCACTCCAGGGGGGGTGAGTGGGTGGTCAGTGTGTGCAGGAGCTCCCCAGCCAGCATCAGGAGCTGAAGCAGTGAAGGACAGACGGGAGTGAGGAGCTGGCACATCCTCCAGATACCATTTTCTGTGGCAGAGAAGTGCAGTGGTTGTGCTGCAGCTCAGAACAGTCATATGGTTAAGTGGGACTCCCTAGTGAGGGTCCAAGTAGTAGTGCCAAGTGCTATAGCAAGTTTTCACATTCTTGTAGAGAAATTTGAAAATCTTCATCATATGTTGCCCAGAAAAGCATCTTTGCATTATATCAGAGTTTCATGGAATTCAATGGCATTTTGCAATTAAGGCATAGATTAAGCCCGTGTGAAGGCTTTCTCACTTGGAAGTGGTTCTTGATATTTATTTTTATTGTTTGCAGACCAACATTAGAAGCTGAAATTAACCTTTTAATGCATATAAATAACTTTGCCTTGTTCATCTTTTCCTGCCAATACAAAGAAAAACACTAAAATCTCCTTCATGTTTCATTATTAGTCTCCAGAAATCTTTTCCCTTCTCCTTGTGATTTATACGTGACCTTATAAAATAAGTGAACTTCTGAGTCCAACTAATCCATTCTTAAATATGTCCTTAATTTTCCTGAATGCTAATCGACCTGCTTAAGCCTGAACATATGATTCCTTTAATAGGGAGCTGTTGTTTTTCTGTTAGCAAAATATAGGGTGGCATGATGCCATTTTTCTGCATGCAGAGCTCCTACTTGAAATCTGTAGTTTGCAGAAAAATCAACAGTAGAATGTATTAGCAGCCATTAAAATAGTACAGGCAGAGCAGCTGCAGATATTTCATCACATACTTTGCAATCTTATTTAGAATTTACTAAATATACTGAATCTGAAAAAGGAATCCCTGCATAAATATGTGTCAAAACCACTGAATGACAAACCTATCTGTGTGGTATCCTGATTTGGCTGCATACCATCATTCAGCTATGCACCATTTTGAACACTTCTAAACTGCCTCTGTGATTCAGACACTGTGTCCCACTTTCTCTTTTTTCCTCTATGCAGTCACATTAAGGAAGGAAATATAGCAGCATTGCTGAAGATGTATAACTACAACTAGACTGTGCCTTCAGGCACAATCTCTAGCAAGGAATAGGGCAGCAATGTAAGCAAGGGCAAGCATCAGGAATAACCCCTGGAGAACCAACCAGCATGTGTACATGCCTGCTGGGAACACAAGAGCCAGGAGGGTTACCCCCATGGGCCAGGGGAGAGAGCCTGTGTGCCACTTGCCTTTTCAAAGATGACTTGTAAAGCTCTCTGTGCCAGCACACCTCTGCTGGGGATGCACTGAAAGAAACACTACTTTTTCTGCCTGCTCTTATAATTCTCACATGCACTGTGAGAATTTTTTTTCATATATTCTTCCCAGGGAGGAAGATAGGGGTTCCTTTCTCAGATTCATAAGCAAAGATAGTTGTTCCTAGAAGCACCCTAAAAAGAGTTGTTAGATTTATGCATACCAAAATACATACTTTAAAATGGGGAAAGGAGCTACTCTATTAGTACTTTGCTGACATCCTCAATACACACTGTCAGACATTAAAAAATGTCTTCAATGGGAGAAATGCCACATAAGTCAGAGCAATACCATGCATAAATTATTCTGTTGTACTTAGATATTTAAAGCCTCCTTGTCAGTGACAGTATTAATTTTTGGGATCCTTTCTGGCTATTCATCATGGTGAACAGCAGTCCAATCCTTCAAATGTATTTTTAAACTATATCAGGCATTCAGAAATGCTGCTAAGTGCCACAAAAGTTTTACATATATTGTTAATTCCATCTGACATGAAGAAGACAGTATTTTTCATGGTAGTGCTTATGTTCAGATAATCCAGTTTTATCTTCATTTCTATTTAAGGAAATCAAAACCATAAAAGAATCCATTACTGCCTTCTCTATCTAAACATGAACAAATATAAAGCCTTCATTGTTTTATGTACACTGAAGTAACTCTGAAGCACCTTGAGTTTCCTTCATTCACCAACACTAAATATTTGAGTGTGCAAGGACACAGGGAAGATAGAAAAATTAAAAACATGCCTGTCTTTTCCCAACATGTTTGTTCAAAGTCTCCCTCTAGTCTATATAGATTGAATTGCATCTGTCCATTAAGTAATTTAATCTTTACAATCTTCTCTTTAATCAGTGTTTCTACTATCTGTTCCCTCCATAAAGCCAGGCCTGATGGCTGAATGGTTTTAGATCTTACCTTCTTCCTTTCAACTTGAATTTTGCTACAGAGAAAATAATTGCTACACTCTGTCAGTGCAAAAGTCCATCTAGACCAGTTTCCCATGTCTGATTCTGAGGATGTGGTATATTAAAGAGGGCATTTGTAAAATGCTCCTTGCCTTATGTGATCCTTCCAGACCTCTTTTTTAAGCCATTGGATTATATCTGTCATGGGGAAAGGCAGGGTCTACAGCTAAACTTGCAGACCAGGCCCAGGTTGTTGAGGCCATAGATGAGGATGTATGATAGATGAAACATCTGTCTCCTTGTCTCCTTCTGCTTCTGACCTGGCCATTCAGGCTTCCTGCAAAAGGAACCAGGGCAGAAGGGACACAGCCTAAAGCCATGACCCATTATAGCCTGAGGAAAGAGATAGTCAGGAACAAGTAAGAATCTAGGAGCTGGGAAGCAATTTTGAGTTACACATTATTGTTGTAGCCCATCTCCAGTGTGCTAGCAGCTGTGTGACACAACCACCTTCTTCCAGGTCAAGCAACCTTTCCTAAGGCCTTGCTCTGTTTTATGCTTTGGTATTTCAATGTTTTACTACATCTGCAAAGCCTGAAAATTCATAACATGGATAGGGCTGGTTGGTGTAGGATTTAGCTTCTCCCTTCAGGCAGCCTAAGGCACTAAGAGCTGACTGTGGTATCTGCTCAGCCACGGAGCCAGCAGGCCAGAGAACTCACCTATGAACTACAGAGGTACAGGGATGCTAGAAATGGCCATCCAGTGTAAAATATACTTGGATTCAGTCATTTTGCTTCCTCATCTTTAGGGAGCTGTCAAATCTTTGTGCAAAGACCTTGGTTTCCCTTAGAGAGGTCTCTCAAATACAGGCATGTAATTTATCCAGACCTGGTATTTTGTCTGCTTTTAATAGTTCTAATTGCTCAATTATCTGCTCCAGTGCATTGGGAAAGCCATTTGGTATGCTATATCCTTCCACCCCGGGAAATCTATCTCTGCTTTTGTGATGCTATCTTCTGCTTCCTTAGAAAATACAAAAAATAATTACGCTGTACTAGAATCAGGTTAAGATTTTTGCATAAAATCCATTCCTAGTTCTGTGGCTATGCTTGTATGTTTCTTCAGCAAGCAGAGGTTTGACAATTCTGGTCTTCTTCCTAAACAGTTAGGGGTATTCTAAAGAAGATTTAGTAAACTGTGACTATCAGTGTCCAATCCATATTAAATGCAAGTGCAGGTATGGGCAACCAAATTGAGTAGTGGTAGACAAACAGGATATTAGTGAAGAGAAAATGGCATTTTGCTGTATCCTGAAACAGTTTAAAGGAGCTGACTCAACAGACTGGTGCTGCATTATGGTAAGTTTTTTCAATGTTTGAACTATGAACTTGGTTTTAAAGGTGGGTTCATGTGAGCACAGAGCCATCAGAACTAACTCATATTCAGAGTGTTCTCCAGCAGCAAATGTAAAATCCCCTTCTGCATATATTTTGCTATTGTGTCTATTAATATTTATCTTTATAACACTCTGTTCATGATTACTGCCTAACTCACTTCTGTGAGTTAAGTTTCTTCACAGTAGTGTTTTCCTTCCTACTTTTTTATTGATTCATATTTAGATAACTAAAAAAGTAACAGCCTCTTATTTCCCACATACAGCCAGAAAAATAAAGGATATTCCTGGACAGCTGCAAGTGTCCCAACTATATTCCCTACAAATACATTTCTAGGGAGACAAGTTGTGATTCAAAGGGGAAATAAACCTCTGTGATATAGATTACAGCTAAATTTAATGAGATGGTGACAACAACAAGTACATAAAATATGCTGTACTGTCTTAAAATAAAGGTTCATATTATTTTTCAAAACACACAGATTTATGCAGTTCTGCTTATTTGAACAAATACTAAACCATATGAGCAGAGCTATAATTCTGCATTACATTTAAAAAGCAAAAATTAATCTTTAATTTATGTGCACAATGCTACTAGGCTGTGGGGAGCCCTGGGCAACATGGTCTAGTGGATGGCATCCCTGCCCAAGGTGGAGAGAGTGGAACTAGATGATCTTTAATGTCCCTTCCAGCCCAAGCCATCCTGTGACTTTGTAAGGCTACAAATTCTTTCTTAACTCATCTTTTTTTCTCTTTTAAAAATAACTCATTGCTAGTGCATTTGCAAGTTTTTTAAAAGGCTTATGTTTGAAATGCCAAGAAACTCGCTTTTGGGAAGAATAAATATTGCTAGCTGAGAAAAGCTAGAGTACTGTACCCTGTCAAAGTGATTGAATGATGCTCTGAAGTCATTCATTTGTTCCTGGGTGATACCCTTGGCATCCCTTGTGAGGATCTGAGTCTCAACCTCATTTATAGTCCGAGCAATGGTGGTAAGCAGGAGCTCCCAACCAACACGGATGTGCTAGGAGAGAGAAAATACTGAGTTATTGCAGAAGCAAATATATTCTTTTAAGAGTATAAAAAGTACAATAAGAAAAAAATCAGCTCTAAATATTTATCCATATCCAACATCCATACCACTAACTCTGTATTATTACCAAGGATCACTAAAAATAAAAATGGCCTTAAAAAATACAAAATTGGTTTCTAAATGAGTACTTCTTCACTAAAACTGAAAATAAATGAAAACAAGTCTTATGAGATTGTCAGAAATCCTGCCAAATTACTTCTTCTATGGCAGTCCCTTTAAATCAGGGAAGGTAGTTACATGGCCCAAGAGGACAGAATAAACTAATAAATACAAAAGGGAGTAAATGGCTACCTCCATGGTATAGTTGGTGTGCTTGTTGTCAAACACCAGGGCTTCTTGTATAAGCTGATGATCTCCTTCCAATTTGTCAATATTGTGTTTATAATTAATGATATTGTGCTCATATTGCTTCAGCTGATTCATCTGGTCCTCCAAAGGCCCTGTCATTTCAATAGAACTGCGGGCAATTTCCTGTCAAAAGAAAAAAGACACCCCCCCAGTCCCACAAAATGTAAACTTTGGATTTGATAATTTGACCAATGTTCACATAAATATGCTGTATTTTTATACTAAGAAACAATATTAATAAACCCTTCATACACTGGAGATGAGAAATTTTGCTGTACAAACACATTTCAAAAGAAATGTGTCGCATTTATATCTGGAATTAATATTGAGACCCCAATGAAACTGGTATCTTTTTCTACATAAAGCAGAAGCTAAACAGTAATTGTTTAGTGATTGATTTTTCAAAGCTGAATCTCCTAGTCACCATCAAGGTACCACTTGTACAAAGTTCCACAGTTTTAAGAATAATCTTAGGGTGCTAAATAGTTTAGGATCAAACAGCTGATGAACTGTCATTGACTTTGCTGTTGTCCTGTATATAAAGTAGAGATAAAAAGATTATAATCACTTTGTTCATCAGCTTCTGCATGAGGGTCTCACACTCACCTCCATCTTGGTCTGGATCCATGGCCCAATGACATTGGCCTGAGCAGCAAACTGGCGGCGCAGGCGCTCGTTGGCATGCTGGCGGGCTAATTCCTCCTGCAAGGATTGATCCCTCTGAGGCACCAGCTGCTTCACCTGTAACAGTGGGAAGGCACTAAAGGTGAGTAGGCACAGTTGAATAGTTTAAAAAAAAATGTAATGTAAACAAATGTAAAACAAATGTAAAACAACAAGTAAGTCTACAGCTACTAGTTTTCGTTATTGGTCTAAATGTCGATATCAGAAGAACAAGCCAGAATGATCACTATTTTATTTACAAATTCTGTGCTAACATAAGAAATTTGTAACATGGTCTTGGGCAGCCTGACCTGAGAGACTGACATGCAGAGAATGTCTTCTGAAATTCTCACCTCTGGTTGGATTCAAGATCGAGACAATTATTTCTCTTCAATTGCTCTTAGAGCAGTTACTTTGTTTTTCTTTTGAAAAATAAAGGTGATTTTTCAACTGCCCTAAAAGAAGTCAGTGCAAAACATTTTATTTGAGCACCTCTATTAGAATAGGATAACATGAGACATGTTCTGTCATGCACATCTGGAGGTCTCTAATTCATTGCAAATACTTTTTTTTGGCTTATCCTTCTGAATTGCCCAGGGAGATTCTAACCTTAGTCCTTAATGCTTGATTTTTATTACCCATTGAGGGTGTATTCTTGTCCGTGAAAGTTCTTGTGATTCTACACAATCATTTGCCTGCAGTATTTTATCTGTCTTGGTTACTAATGAAATTAAATTGGTGTGATTGCACTAGGAGGCCCTCTTTAATCCCTTCCCAGTACTTTTCAGTTGCTAATGCCAATTTTAATCTAACTGGACAGAAACATCAATGGTCTCAAAGATGCTGATTTTATACAACATTTTTGAAAAGCCAGCATCTGGGTAGAAGAAACACAAAATTTACTCTTAATACTAAGAGAAAGAATACAATAATTTTCTGTTCTTTTAACAGCACCTCTGGCCAGGCACCAGCTCTGTACTAGCCTCAACACATGCTTCTCTTGCCCTGGCAGAAAGCCAAAGAGGACATAGGTAATACTGCGTGACAGGAGCACAGGGATATTGTGAAGTGAGCCTGGCAAACATAAGGGAGACCATAAGGCACTGTAGAAATTAATTCTGGCATCTGATGATCTAGAATAATTTAGAGATTTATTGCAAAGTTCTCTGAATATTCTCAGTAGCTCTAAACTGGATAATGTGTAACAATGCCCCTTTTGTATTTAGCAATTTAGCATACATTACCTTTTCCCACTTGCTACGAATCTCTTCGACTGTAACAGTGCTGTAAGGATTGGTTGCACTTATTCTCATGTTGTAACTCTGGATAACTTTTTCAACTTCATTCTGGATTGACAGTATGGCCTGTCGTTCACCATCTGCCTCTGGCAAAGTGGCTTTAAATTGATCGTGTGCAGAGATTAAACTCTAAAATCAGAAACAGATAGGGAGAGCATGAAAACTCTAACATTTCTTCCAGGCTCTGAAGATCTGCTGTAAATAAGCACAGCTCCTCTCTCAGGCTCTCAAACATGCTGGTTACTGGGTGTTGATACAGGAAATAATACAATTACCTGAATTTCCTCTATGCTATGAACAATAAACATGTCCTGTAGGTCTTCCATAGCACCTTCCATCCAGTTGTTGAAAGGAGCAGCTCTTTTGGCAAACTCCAGGTGAAGCTGATCAATCGTTTCGAGCAATTTCTCTGTCCTCTGTACAGGTGGGGAAAAGTGCATTCTTTTGTTATTAGGGCAAGATCTAGCTCCACACACATACCCATCCATAAAAAAAGTCATGCCTCATCTTTTCAAAAGGATTTGATTGCATTGATTGATTTCACCATCTGCTTTAAGGATTCTCACTCAAGGCAATAGAACTAATTGCAGTAAAAGTACTCTCATATCCAACACATTAAAAGGGGTATGCCTTTGAAGTACAATATTAATATTTTAAGTATTTTTATATATTTTTAAGTATTTTTATTACTGGGATCTATCTGAAAATGAATTAAAATCGACTAATTTTGATTTAGTAATTTCTTTTAAGTACAAAAAGGAAGAATTATACATATGCTTCCCACCTTGGCATTTATGTGTGTAACTTCCTCTTTTCCAAAAGAACAAGGCTTCGCAAAGTATCTCAGTGCTTTGAAATACTCACTACCAAAAATTAACCTACTGCTGAACAGAAAGGCATGCAAGACTGCAAAGTCAGACTAGGATGACTAAAAGGTAACTAACCAATGGCTTCTTTTAGCCTTGCTGGACATCAGATTCCCAGAGAGAGGTGCTACAAACCACATGCCATTTGTTGCTGCTACCAGGGCAGCTCAGTACTGTCAAGTCTATTCTGAGTAATTCAGTCCATTTGCAAAAGTAACTACACCAAAATGAAATAGACATCTGAGGAAAGGTTTTTTTGCTATTTGGACTCCAGTGTGGATGCTCAATGGCACCATTTCCTGGTCTGAAATAAATGGTTCATTTCCTCTCCTTTCCTCAGCTGAACCGCTGATCCTTATTGTATGGTTTACCTCCAGTGCCTCTCTCCTTTTCTGAGTGAGTGTTCCCAGGCTGTCCCATTGGTCACATATCTTTTGACACCTATCATTGACACTTGCAGCATCGTGGTAGTCCAGTTCACTAAGAAAGAGCAAAGACAAAACTCTGTGTGACTTTTTGAATGACAGGATCAGTGTTCACAGTTCCAAGGGCCCTCAACAATTCTTCCCCTCTTTTTTGCAATATTTCTCCTAAGGTAAGCAAGTGTTGCAGTACAGACATTATGTTTAAGCATTCAGTGTTTCAAGAAGCACAGCTCAGGAACAGGATCAATCTCCCCTGTTGTGAGAAAAATCAAGTGACATCCAGGTATTAAAGACAATTAAGGTGTCCAAGCATCTTTGTCTTTGCTATTCCTGTGACACAAGCAATTCAATCCCTTGATGGCCAGAATGTTTCAGTCTTGGTCTTTATGAAGTTTGCAAAGATTGGTACCCTTTTAAATTAATTGGCCTGAAATATCCATTTTGTTTTAAATAATCCAATCCTTTCCTCTTATGCTTTGAAATTATTTAACTGAGAAACACATATCAGGTTCAAAGTATAATCTCTCACAAGCCTGGCAATACTAATACAGGCTTCCAAGATTTTGGGGTGCAGAGAACAATTTTCATCTTCCTCTCCAGGAACTCCTCACAGCTCTACACCCCAGAACTGGCTAGTTCAGAGAACAGGGATCTCCAGACCAACATATGGCACCAGCATGAATGAGTGCATTCACAAAGGGTAGCAGTTACCATTGCTTTTTCACATGCTTAATAGGCTAATAGAAGCAACCTACTACTGTGCCTGAGACTGGAATTAATTTTTAAGGCTCTGTTCTGAGATTCTGCACTGACTCTGCTTCAAACTGAACTTTTGATCTCAGTGGCAAATGGTAGTCATCCATAATACATGTGTTTGACACTTTGGAAACTCACTATAATTGGTGCATCACCATCCATTGAATTTAGCTCTTGGCTTCACCTTGAGAACACCCTGCCCAGTACTAAACATTGCAGAGACTGTAAATACGTGACACGTGGCAATATGAATCTAAGGTTTAATTTGAGGCTTGAACAAGACAGCAAAGGCAGATAGAATTTGTTCCTTTTTTCCCCCTAGCATTCTTCTCTAGGCAATTGGCAAGAAAAATTAACAGATCACACTGCCAGTAATACAGAGAATCACAGAGGACAAAATGAGAACAGAGGCAGCTTTCCTCAGTGAAGCCAGAGGCCAGAAGCCAGAAGCTGTGTAGACCAGGGGCAGTGTTCATGTTTCCTCTTCTAAGCCCAGTCAGAGCAATCTGGTTTGGGATAAAGCTGAGAAGTATGAGAAGCATTCAGATGTGCTGTAATCAATTGACTGTTGAAAGTGAAGAATGGTAAAACAGTTAAAAAAATTCCCATAACAGAATCACAGAATTACAAAATGACAGAGTAGGTCAGGTTGGAAGGGACTACAAGGGGTCATTTGGTCCAACTTCCCTGCTCGAGTGGGGTCATCCTGGAGCACATGGCACAGGATTGTGTCCAGGCAGTTCTTAAATATCTTCAGTGTGGCAGACTCCACAACCTCTCTGGGCAATCTGTTCCAATGCTTGGTCACTCCCACAGTAAAGTTCTTCCTCATATTCAGATGGAACTTCCTGTGCATCAGTTTCAGCCTGTTGTCCTGCTGCTTGGCACCAATGAGAAGTGCCTGGCTCCACCCTCTTGGCACCATCCCTTTAGGTACTGATAGTATGTAAATTGATGAGTCTACTAATTGATGAGTATCCCTCCAGGCCTGCTCCAGGAGCTCCATGTCTGTCTTGTACTGAGGATACCAGAACTGGTTACAGCACTCCAGATGTGCCCTCACAGAAGGGCATTAGAAGGGGAGAACTCTCCCTAGACCTGTTGGCAATGCTTGTCCTAATCCATCCCAGGACACCATTGGCCTTCTTGGCCACAAGGGCACTGCTGGCTCTTGGACAGCTTGTTGTCCACCAGCACCCCCAGGTCCTTCTCCAGAGAGCTGCTTTCCAGCAGCTCAGCCCCCAGCCTGTGCTGGTGCAGGGGTTATTCCTCTCTAGGTGCAGGACCCTGCACATGCCCTTGTTAAAGTTCAGCCAGTGCTCCTCTGTCCATCTCTCCAACCTGCCAAGGTCCTTCCCAAGGGCTGCACAGCCTCTGGGGTATTGGCCCCTCCTCCCAGCTTTGTGCTGTCAGTGAACCTGCTGAAGAGACATCTGTCTCTTCACCTGAGTCATTGATGAACAAGGCAAACAACACTGGGGCCAGTGCTGGACCTTGGGGCACACCACAAGGCCTCCAACTTGACCAAGTGCCTCTGGGTATGACCCTCTGGGATCTGCCATTCAGCCAGTTCTGAATCCACATCACTGCTCACCCAGCCCACACTGCCTTACTTTGCCTATGTGGATGTTGTGAGACAGTGTTAAAGCCCTCACTAAAGACAAGAGAGGCAAAATCCACTGCCTTCCCTCCTCCATCCAAGTAGTTGACTCATTGTAGAAGGCAATTGCGTTGGTCAAGCGTGATCTACCTGACTACTCCTGATCACCTTCCTGTCTTCCTTGTGGCTAGGATGGCCTCCAGAATCAGACACTCCATCATCTTGCCAGGGATTGAGATGAGGCTAGAGCTACCTGAATCCTCTTTCTTGCACTTGTTGAAGACTGAGGTGACATTTGCTTTCTTCCAGTCTTAAGGCACCTCTCCTGACTGCTATGGCCTTTCAAAGATCATCATAGAGCCTCACTATGGTATCCAACAGTTCTTTCAGCACTCATGGATGCAGCCCATCAGAGCCCATGGACTTGTAGATGTCAAGTTTGCCTAGGTATTCTCTAATCCAAACTTCCAAACAATTTTAAAAATAACAAAAACAACCCAAAATTGTGAAAGTAAACTCTTGTATGTATGGAGAAAACTGACAGCAAGTCACACTGTACAAGGGCTCCTTATCTGGAAAACTCCCTTCTTTGGAAGGCTTTTCATTAGCCTTCAAGGAATACAACAAAGCCACCTATCTGCTAAGAAATTTTAAGTCAGGAGTGTAGAGTCTTGAAGGAAACAGGCTGAGATTGATTTTGCTGTCATGAGTTTTTGGCTGAAAGTTAGGGGTGTTTTTTAATTATAGCATAGCAAGTTTATTAGATTATGTTCCTGACTGAGCAAACTTTATTTTTGCTTCAATGGATCACTTATATCCTTTTGTCGATTAAAGGTAAGGGTAATATCCTTCCATGAAAGTGAGAGACTGATTGTACCAGCTGTGGTCAAAGTCCTGGAAGGTGATATGCCACCTTCCTCCACAAGTTCTGCCAGGGAGACTCAGACATTCCCCGTAATATCTCTACTATCCAATTCCTTCCAGGGATATGTGCTGTGGACAAATAGGTAGGAGAATATTGAAACAATTTTTAAAAAGGACACACATGGTGCTAACTGACTGAGTTCACCAAGTGGCATTAAACAGTGTAGCTCCACTACCTTTCTGGGCCTGCTGGTGTTTACTTCAAATAAGTGTATTATAAATATCAAATAATATTTTTCTGCTCAAAGCAGGAGCAGAGGAAGTAATAACTCATCAAAGATTAATTACTCAGAAGTAAAGCACAGGCTTACATTCCCTGTCCTATTAATTTTTGTATCTTTTTCAACAATGAAGAGACTAGATTTACATTTTGTGAAAATTTTTGCTTTGCAGTGCGTGAAGTACTGTTCTCATGTGTTACAGACTTAAGAGAAGAGTCTTTCTATTTGTTTGACTATTTGAAACCTACAGCCTTTGGAATTTAAGAATCTTTAAGTTACCACTATTGATCTTACAAGTAACTCAATCCTATCTGTCAAAAATTTAAAATTCAGTCAAATTTTGACCTGATCCAGAGAAACACTTAAGTGTGAACTCACTTTGGGAACAGTGATAGTGCCACAAAAATAACCTGCTGAGCAACATGTTTTAGCAGTGCTTCAGAACAAGGCTCATGTTAACCATGCACGTAAGCACAATTTGAGCCCAGGTCTCCAGAATCAAAGTGACTCTCAAATCAGTGTTACAGAAAATGGTCTGCTTGGCTCAAAATCAGTCACTGTACTAC
Source organism: Luscinia megarhynchos (assembly GCA_034336665.1). Lineage (NCBI taxonomy): Eukaryota > Metazoa > Chordata > Aves > Passeriformes > Muscicapidae > Luscinia > Luscinia megarhynchos. The sequence goes on from CM067565.1 coordinate 67,974,733, forward strand.
AAGTGATAGATATACAAGAAACTACATTCCCAAAATTTTGTCTTGATGATTGGAAACATTGAAATGAGCACATAAGATCATAAATTAAAATAGGTTTTTATAGTACAGCTCCCTCAAATGAGCATTTGCTATGTCATAAATGGCAAACCTCATTTTAGAAATGCTTGTCTCTCTTCAGCTTTGTATAAAGCTGTATCATGCCTCTTTGCCAAGGAATATCTAAGTCTATATAGTCTAGGAACACAAAAGTCTTGTAGCAGCTTCCTGGCTGGAATCACCTGTTTGCATATACACATAAATCCTCTATCTAAATAGCATCAATCAACAAGCTTGTAGCAACTTTAACCTTAAGCACACAGTGGACTGAGCTGTAGCAAAAAATACTAGGACTGGAAGAGCAGAGTTCAGGGTCATACAGCAATAGTTCTCCTTTCAAATTGCAAAATTAGGCATCCAAGAGATTGACTAAAACAAAACACAGGGATGTACTGACTTGGAATTTAGACACAGATTATGATGGTTTCTGTAAGGGCCTGCTCCAGTGGTGAGGAAAAAAACAACCAACCCTCCAACTAAACAAACAAAAATCAAGAAAGAAATATCCACATTGACTTCAGGCTTTCCATCAGATGTCAGTGCACATTTCTCAGCATTCAGACATTAATCCTTCTCTAAAAATACAGATTGAGAAAGAAATTAGCAATTTCCTCCATAATTTAATTGTGTGAGGAATTTTGTATAAATAATTAAAATCAGTATTTAAAGAGAAGCTGCCCATTTGCTTGCAGCCAGTGATAAAACCTGACCTTTATGACCTTTCATTCAGTGTTCCCCATGAGCATTAAGCCTAACTGAGTTACAGAGTCACAGTGAAAAATCAGGCACTGATAGCACCATTGTAGGAGAAGCAGAGAAGTCAAATTAGAGCATCTCTAAATGCAATCAGCTTTCAGCACCTTTTGCAGCCCAGGCCACAAATAACTTGTTTAACTTCACACAGCAAATTACTGAAACAACTGAGAAGAGACAATCCCAAAATAGACAGGATACAGTGTTCACTGGCGTCACCAGAAGAGGTAAAGGACAGAGGGTTCAAAACACTGGTAAGCAGATGCTGTCCTATGTATACTACATTCCCAAAGTTTCTCATAATTCATAAAGCTGAAGCTGAATTAGCAATGATTAGGTGTTACAGAAACTGTCTTCAGTATAAAGAGAAACAAATCTCAGGGGCAATCCCTACCACAAATACAGACTGGATAGAGAATGGAATGAGAGCAGCCCTGGGACGAAGGACTTGGGGATGTTGGTTAACAAGAAACTAAATATGGCCCAGCCATGTGCACTCACAGCCCAGAAACCAAACGTGTCCTGGGCTGCATGCAAAGCAGCGTGGGCAGTAGGGGAGGGAGGGGGTTCTGCTCTTCTGCTCTGCTCTGGTGACACCCCACCAGGAACACTGCATCCAGCTCTGGGGCCCCCAGAGAAGACATGGACTTGTTGGAATGGGTCCAGAGAAGGGACACAAAGATGATCAGAGAGGTGGAGCATCTATCCTAAGAAGACAGGCTGAGAGAGTTGGAACTTCCATCTTGTAGACGAGGAGGTTTTGGGGAGACCTTGTAGCAACCTTCCAGTGCCTAAAGGGGACTTACAGGAGAGCTGGAGAGGTACTTTTAACAAGGGGGAATGGTGTTCAACAGCAAGAGGGCAGGTTTGGACTCGGTATTAGGCAGAAATTCTTTACTGTGAGGGTGGTGAGGTGCTGGAACAGGTTGCCTGGAAAAGCTGTAGATGCCCCATCCCCAGAGGTGTTCAAGGCCAGGCTGAATGGGGCTTTGAGCAATGTGATCTAGAGGAAGATGTCCTTGTCCATGGTAGGAGTTTTGGAATTAAATGATCATTGTGGTCCCTTCCAATCCAAGCCATTCTATGAAAAAACTCCACAACGGAGATCAAGGCATGCCAGAAAGTGTTTCATAATTTCACATATTCAGGGCAATCTCCATTCTCCGTGTTTTTTTCAGATTTCTTTCACATTAACCAAAACACTGTACTTACTCTGCCCACTGTGTTTAATTTTTCTTTCTTTAAATAATTTTGAAGATGGGATTTTTCTTTTAAATCCATTTAAATTACACAATTACTGTAAGTGATGCTGCTATCATATATGAACTACATTTTTAGGCAAGTGTCTAACTTTAATTATTAATGAATATGGAGCTGTTTGTGAGTCATGGTCCTTTACAAAGTGAAAAAGGGCATGTTTCTAAGATTTCATTTCTGAGTAGTAACTGTTCTGTCTATTCAAGGTGAGAAATTGAAACTTGGAGAGCTGAAGCCAAGGGTGGGAATCTGAGAGCAATTTATTTTGTTTCCACTGTCCCTTCTGCAAAATGGAGATAATGGCACTTCCAAATATAATATCAAGAGATTGTGAAAAAAGCATATTAGAGACAATTAAATCTGCAGGAAGTCAGTGCATTACTCACTATCATAGAGATAATAATGGGATTGAAGCCTTTTGAAAGGACCAATATAGTTGTGAAGATACTTGACCGGTAATTTGTGTAAGTGAAATTATTTTCTAAGTTAAACAACTCATAGCCCGTACCCCTCAGCAGACCATATGAACTGAGAAATAAACACCTCCAGGATTCCCATCAACCACAATGGATTCATGGGTAGAGCTAATGCTAAAATATTACTGTGAAGTCGAGTTGAAAATGTTTCTTTTCAAATAATTTTGGACAGTTGAATGTCTATATTTGGTTGGGGATAAGGGGGAGATGAGGGAAAGGTCTCAGTGACCAGCTCAGATAATATACTTATGAAGCTATGTCTGGAATTCCTACGTTGGTACCTATGACACTATCAAATTCATTGGAAAGAGTTTATCTCAAAGTTAAATGTCAGCAGCTGCAAGCCTTTAAATGGAACATACTTCAGCTCCTGGGCAATGGCAGCGATCTGTTCCACCCTGTCCTGGTGAGCAGCCAAATCGCTCTCAAAAGCTTCATGTTTCCTTAACATGGCACGGACTTCTGTCAGTGAGGCAGACTCATAATCCTTCTGAAGCAAGGTCTGCTCTTTGCCTGAAAGAGGAAATGAAAAATTTTTTTCATTTTTAGCAATTTATTTGTTAGGAAAATTGTAAATTTGATCAACTTTTTAGTTGAGGCATGGTGAAAATCATATGTATGAAATTAAATCCCACCTCCCCTGAAATCAGCAGCAAATTGTCAGCACTTGTTAATTAGAAACATACAATTTTGAAGCTCTCACAGTAATGTCCTGGTTTTTGCATAGGCCGCTTATACAGTTCTAAAATAGTGAGTATTACATTGCTGAAGAAACTGGCATAAAAATGGTATATGAGCAAAAAACTGTATCTATAAACCACAGTGATAATTTTTTTGTAGAATAAACTTAAAAAAACAAATCACACTGCTATGCTCAGCTTCACTCTTACTAATGATCTGTTATTATTTTTTATGTTCTTCCTTCAATTCATTATTCATTTCAGCTTAAAAAAGCATAATAAACTTGAGATTGTGACTGCCTTTTGTATCAAACTGAATTTTAAGTGGAAAATGCCTACTTATCTACAAAAGGATAGAGAAACAAAGCTTAAGTAGAAACTGAAATACTACTGCTGAGTAGCTCCTATGTTTGACAACTAAATCCACACAGACAGGCCCTGCAGCTGCACTCACCACATGGCATTTGGAGCTCTGTGAATCCTAGAGCCAGAAACAAACTATTGTTCTACTTGCTGTATACCAGCTTATGTGAACTTTGCCCTACACAACAGCTATAACTTGTTGCCATAAGTGGTTTATGCTCAGAAAATCAGCTCTCAGGGCTGATAAACGCTGTAGTTTCCCTTCTAGTATCTGCTTGGCAATCATTTATAGCCTTGTATGCTTCCAGCAACTCTGTTAGAGGATGGACTCTGATTCACTTTCACAGTATCAAAAGAATTTAGCTGGAAAAACCAGAAGCATTGCAGAAACAGGAAGACAGTCATCAAGAGGATAGAGCAGACCTATGTTTAATAGTCCTCAACAAAACTGAATGCCACTGTAAGGTCCTACAGGTGTCACAACTACAGGTAAGATTAGGTTACCATTAAAAGCCTGAACTATAAATGGCAATGTAATCCAGGGTTTGGAGCAAAGCAGACACAAGTCCAGTATCATGTAGTTTATCTGAACTATTCAGTAAATCATGATGACCAAATAATAATAAACTTAGAATACTTCTGTTAATAATTTCACACTCAGCCAGTGGTGTGACTGCATTCCTGGTTGGATTGCTGGTGTACAATTATGTAGGAATACATTAGCAGTAATGGCCTCTATTCAAATGCAGAATATTCCCATTAAGTTTGACTCACTACCTGAAGTATGATTTTTACAGTTACATCTCATTAGCAACATGCCAACAAGTTAGGATCGTGACTAGAGTCAACAAAACCTGACATTTTATCTGTTATTATTTTAGATTGTCTGAAATTGTCCAAACTACTTATGAGTGAGTTCGTGGCTGGCAAGTACTCAGCACTGACAGTTCAACTTTGAACACTAAAATACTAAAAATGTTAAAAGCCATCTCTCCTCACCATATGCCCACTGTTCATGAGTGGAAGCCTTCTGCCTAAATTTCTCAGCCAAGTGTTCAAGTCTTTCCAGTCGCCGTATTTCATTCAGCAGCCACTCCTCATAGCCTTTCTCAGCTTGTTCAAGCCTCTGCCAAGCGCCGGCAATATCCTGTGAGGGGCATACATGGGAGAGATGGATGAAATTATAATCTCTTTTTATCTAAATTTACAGATTTTTGATTCATTCACAATTTGGCTTCAAAAAGAGAAGTTTTTATGTTTAGATTTTGTAAAATTACAGAATCGTAGAAAATGTTGTCAGGCAGATGTGTTTTAGTGCATGCACCTGTTCCTCATAGTGTGCTGTATTCAGGTGGGTTCATGAAAGAAGTCCCTATAGAAATGGTTTCCAGGCATGGCTACAGGTCCAACGTCTTCACAATATATTGCTTTTACCTCCCATGTTACAATATGTGTGTTCTTTTATAATATATCTATCTGTTACCAAAATGAAAGTGCTTTGCTTTCACAAGTTGGCAGTAGCAAGGTAATTAGTATCAAGAGGATTTGGTGCATATTTTACCTGGAACACAAATTCATTTCACCTTCTGTGGTACACAGTGTTTTGTGAGAGCTTCCTCACAAACTCAAAGACGTGAGTGGGAAGCTGAAGTAACAGGGCCCTTATTTTCTGCATACAGGGAGTGGACAATAATGCTTTTCAGATAGAGCAACTTTTTTTTGTTTATGGAAAATAAAACACAATGATAGAATGAAGTACAGAAACAGGTTGGCTATATTCCACAGGACGTGTTTTGACCCACAGTCAAGTCACAGTACTTATCAGCATATGAGAATTCTTGGTATGGACTATTCTTATCTTCACAGACATAAGAGAAAAAGCAGAATAGAAAAATGTAGAAACGTGTTGAGCAATGTCTCTTTGCTTGATGACTAAAATGTCAGTGAAACCACCGAGTTTTGCTTAAATAAGTTTAGTGATGGAATAGTATTGATAATACTCCTAAAGGAAGCTCTATATCATCTTGCATCCCCAGATAATTTGCTTTTTGGAAAGCCTTCAAAGAGGCAGGAGCATGCCTATTAGAAAGCAAGATTCTGGAACTAAAGGAAATGTGCAAAAGAAGCTTGGTATTGAAAAAGTACAACAAACATGTTTCTGGGAATAACTTAAAATGGCCTTTCAATCCTTCACATTGGCATTTTTGGGAGGTCATTGATAAAGCAAACAGAATATTGGTGCCTCCTTTACTTACTGAAACCATTTTCCCCTCTGATGGCATGAAAGCTGGCCGATTGCTGATTCTCAGTTTTGTCTGCAGGGTGTTGAAATTGATCTCCAGCTGACATTTCTCCTGGACTTTGGGAGGTTTGTGTTTGCGGCGGTAGTCCCGGAAATCCTCTAATTTCTTCTGCATAGCCTGCATTGTTTTTTCTGGGGTCCTGTTTTCCAGCCAAGGAATTGTCCGGCGAATCCATTCTAAAAGCTTTCAAACCAATATAAACAAGTAAATAAAGGCAATGGGAAAACAGCAACAACAAAAAAAATTATAGTGAACATACAAATCTTAATAAGGTTTGTTCCATTTTTATATTATTGACTTCAGTTGCTACTGATGCCTTATTGGTGAGTAAGCACAAGAGATTCAAAGCTGAACAGTACTTTTATAGCATATTTTCCCAGATATTCCAGGTATTTCTAGAAATACCCTGATTTTCAGAAAGATTAATACACATCTAAGGTGTCTCTAATTACTCAAAATCTGAGTTACACAATATCATCTCCCACTTTCAAAAGTATTGGTCTTGGTGTTTCAGGTAGTCATAGTTAAGGGACAGACATAGTTCATAGAAACCAGCCCCAGGTCATATAAAAATCTTCACTCAGAAGGCCATTAGTGCACACAAAGCAGTGCAGTGATCTGAGTAGGGTTTTGCAGGTTAAGTAATAAAAGATAAGAGAGCTCTCATTTGTGCACTGTACATCTGCAGTCATGCTCAGCAGATTTGCCACTAAACAAGAAAGAACAGGAGGAGCACATTCATCTGTACATTCATCTTGATGAGGTGAATTGTGAACAACCTGACAGACCCTCTCCAGGTTTGCTTTGCAGTACACAAAGCCAAGGGGCTTGCTTGATCTCGTATGTTCCACATGTGGTTGATGATGGCTGTCTTTGAAGAGAGACAGGAATCTTGGTCTTGGGGCAGACAGTTGACAATCCTCAAGACACCCTTTAGGGCACATTAACAAGCCTGAGTGACTTGCTGAAGGCCACACTGGAAGTCTGTGGCAAAGGAGTCACCTGAAACTCGTTATCTTGGGCAACTGGGCTTTGTAGCCTGCCACTGTGAAATTTGTTTCTACTTTTCTGTCTTGAAGCGAGCGCACAAATCTTTCAGCTTTCAATATTTCATGAACATTGTTGTCACCACATTACAGATCCTTACCTCACTTGCTAGTCTCTCATACTCTTCCATCAACCTCTCATTTTCCTGATTCACAGCAAGCACCTTACAGATCCGGTTAGCTGCAGTCTCAGCCTGTAACACACAGCAAATAAACAGGACATATTCATAAACATACTCTGAGAAAGGTATAGGCTTGGAGAAAGAGAATGTGGCTGCTGCAAATAAAAGATCACATTCTTTTATAGTTAGTGATTTATGCTCCTAGATTACTTAGATACTCATTTTCTCTCCTTCTGCATCCATAGATTCCAATGGCTGAATGAGGCATAGATCAGCACAGAGGTCCCCTTGTTGTACAATGAAGTCTTATTATATAGTTGTCTAATAAATCTTTTCTTTTTAAAGACAACTTAGGCCATTCTTAAAGATAGCCTATTAGGTTATTTTTTTAAAATCACATCCCAAAAGTATTAGACTTGTTAGCCACACTGGCAAGACACCATGAGTGATGCAGGAGTCTCAGACCACTCTATATCTGCATATCATATGTACATATACCCTCAAGAATAACTGCAGCTCAACCACTGGTGGCAAATCTTTTCATGCCTCCTGACAAATTTATATGTGAAGGCTCTGTGTAGCTCTGCCATATTTAAAATTTACTAAAATTGATACCACAGAGCAATACTTTCATACAAATATGACTCTGGAATATATCTAATCAAATAAATATCCATGTAGACTCCTATGTTACAGAGTATTTGAAATTCCTGTTTTGTGTGAATGGCAAAACCTTCATACCCAGGAATGAGAGAGCACAACAGTGCAGTTGTGCTGTGGTAAGACATAGGTGACCTAGCACACAGGAAGGGAAATTCAGTCCTGAGGATGAAGGGAAAATATCAACTACTTTAAAGGGGATTTTTGGAGGGTTTTTTTGGTTTTTTTGTAATCTAAATTGGGAAATGCCACATTTATAAGTGAAAATCACACTGATGACAGGTCTGCTGCTAAAGCTCATGCCCTTTATACTAGTGCTTTCATCCACAAATTATCCTGTTGGTTCAGTGGGAACCACGCTCAAATACTGTGTTGGATATCTTCTGTGCCTTTCTGTGTCTTTAGGCATATTTGAAAATCTAGCCCTAAATTACTACTCAGCATGAGTAAGTCTCAGTCTCCAGTAAGATGTAGCAACAAGCAACAGCTCCTCTTTAACAATATCTTCAAATCAGTTTTTTCTGAAATAGTCCTTAAAATTACCAAATAAAGACCCAAAATTAGAAACAGAATGCCTATTTAAATTAAATTAGTTGCTACACAGCATTTAACTAAAACACGGTTGAGAGTTGGTTAAAAATAAATATTAGTGCTCAAGTAATACTTGCAAATGTTAATTAAAACCACATAGCACTAAATTAGTTGCGGGTTTTTTTTTTAATAAACTAGTGGAAATATGAAACAACCAATCAAAAACACAGCAACCTGAAGGGACAGTCGATTAATACCTGCTCTGCTCCAGCAAAAGCATGGTAGAAGCAGGACACATATGTCATGATAGCTCTCTCATCAGGTTTGGGAGTGTTCACAATATCTACAAGAGGGGGGAGAAATTAAAATAAAACAAGAAAAAAAAGGAAGCAAGGAGTAGAAAACAGGATGAATAAATAAATGCATAACTTCATGGCCTTCTTACTGTTTTCTTGTCCATAGCTCTGTATTCAAGAAACTCTACAAAGCTGTAATAAATTTATTGTTAGATTGAAGAGTGCTGACAGAATAAAAGGTATACTAAAAATTCAGTTTAAGCTCATACAAAGAGAAGGACATTTTTTAATAAGCTTGATCCAGCAGTATTGTCATAGGGGGAGTAACCTTAATTTTACCAGGACAGTCTGCTTAAGAACTGGCACATATATGTCTGGTAGCTTAAATTCCAGGGGTTTTGACTAAGACACAGGAAAGGCAGACTATATTTCAGTCTGGGGACATGTTCTCTGGAAGTTGCACATGGATTTAGTTACTAATTTTAGCATTATATAGCCGTATTTTTTATACTATCAATACCTGAAGTATGCTCAACTCCAAATCACCTTACTTTTTCTCTTTTTTTAGGACACAATTCCAGAGTTGGTCTGAAATTTCTGTGTCTGTTTTGCATAGGAGCATCATTTGATGTTGCTGTTTATACTTACCATTTAGCATTTAACATTTTTAAAACAATCCTGAAAGCATAAGAGAAGGATTTATTTTCTGAGCATGTTATGATGATTTTGACATCTGCAGCAGAAATAATATCCAGCAGAGAGAAGAAAGATGGAATTCTACTATTGTTTTCACTCTGAGCTGATTTTTATCTTACATTTCTAATGGTGCTTCAAATGAATGAACACAAATTCATTTAAAGGGAATATCATCCTCTCCCATTCAGTAACTAGCTGTCAAAAATCTGCTGGATATTATTAGTAAATATGCAGAAAGATGAGACAGGAAGGTTTGCTTCTATGGAACAAATGGATAGACTACTACTGGCTCTACCAAAACAGCAGCTCATAGAGAAAAGATGCAACAGAAATGAGCTCAGCTCTAAGATGCTGTTCTAGTAACTAGTGAGGAAAAGACCAGAAAAGGAAAAATTGCTGAAAAAAGCAAGACAGAAGGTGAAGGATGAGATCTGATCCATCTACAATCTCACCTTCTGAGCACCAGCAAATGCATGGTAGTAACAGGAAACATAAGTCATAATGGCTCTTTCATCGGGTCTGGCAGTGTTAACTACATCTGTATGGAGAGAAGAGGGTTAACTGCTCAGAAATTCTCACAAGTTATTTTTATCTGATTATGCTAATGGTGTCACCTCAGTGCTGTAAGGATTCCAAATAAATACACAATTATTCAGGTTGCATCTGCTTACTGATAAGAGTACAAAGCCACCTAAGATTTAGGAATCAGCAAACACAGAAGATACAAGTCTCCCTGAAATGGTCAAAACATCTGAAGGCTGAGACTGTACAGAAGGGTATTGCTACCTTCTGGTTTGTGGAAACTTCCAAGCAGATGGCATGGCTGGCAGATCTACTGGGTTCAGCTTCACTGCCACTCCAAAGCAACTTCATCTGAATCACTGCAATTACTGCAGAGCTAAACACAGCCACTGACAGTCACAAATCAGAACTGCACTCAGTGTGTATCAGCACAGGGCCCCTATGGCTGGCATATACTGGAAACGTGTACAGCTTCTGCAGAAATACATTTTGTGCTAAGAAAAGTTGGATAGTAGCAACTCTGCAATCCCTGTGCCAGCCCATCTTTTAGTTAATAGCATAAATCACAGGAAGGTTTGGCTTGGCTGGCAAACAGCTTTGTCCCTACCATGGCAGGAGACTGAAAATACAAAGTGAGTGCAATCAAGGTATGCATCCATGGGTAAAAATTGACCTTTTCAATACTTAACAGAGAAAGGCAGGAAAAGGTGTTTTTAAAGCAGTTATGGCTGAGTAATGCATTATTCTAGCACAAGCTGCATGGATTCCTGGCAATGTAAGGAGTGGGAAGATACTGACTTGGAAAAACCCTGGAATGAGGTGAAAATTTTTAATGTTAACAGTGAGATTTCTAGGTTCAGAACCAATATATTTACTAATTTTGCATCTACTTCATGCAGCTGTGAACAAAATTTTGCAAAGTTTCCATGGAGAGCATAGTGGAAGTAAAGACAATAAAAAGTGACCATAAATACTTAAAGGATATTAGAAAGAATGTAATTTCATTACCTCCTCCCCTGCTAAGAGGAGACTAGTAAGATAAGGAATAGACTGTGCAGAAAATTTGATGAAGAAAATAGGTTTCTTACAGTGACTATGAAGAGAAGAGGAAAAAAATGTAGAAAGGTGCTCAATGGCAAGGGGACAGCACTTCTCTGTTTACGCCTTGTATAGTATTTCAGAGCAGAATAATTAAGTGGTGCTTGAAAGGGGAATTGCAGTTCAAAAGATGAAATCAATTTGTTTTAAAGCATGAAACTACTCTTCAATGAAGAGGTTACAACCTGGATTTTCCAAATAATCCTGTCTAACTTTCCAAATGATAACTTCAAAAGGAGCAGGTGAGGTCAGTTTGAGTGCTCTGGATAATTCCCATGTTATCACTGCTCTACTGACAAGCCACCAGACTGAGTCTCCATTCTTGGAGAAATATGCTTTGAACTAATGTAGGCAAATTCCAGTAGCTTGGCAGGATTTTTTGCCCAGAGTATGAGAGCTTGGTTATCTTGAAGAAATTCAGGAAGCTCTCAAGATAATTGGAGACACTTGAATTATTTGTTAAAATTATCACTGCAAAAAGTTTACAACTAAAATAAACAAAAAAATGCCTCCTTTAACCTAGCTGTCTTTCAGAGGAGGCGAGGCATGTTTTTTATATTTTGAAAGTTTTGAAAGTACTTCTACTATTTCTATTTTTGTCCCCTTCCTTAAATGTTTAAAAACTGAATATGTTTTTAGTAGCTAACAGTTATAGTTCCCTTTATTAAATTTTAATTATTAAAAGCAAGGATTAACTTTTAATCCTGCATTTTACCTCAACACAGTGGGGCCACGTGCTGAGGTTAGGGTCCAAAGTACTATAATAAATGCAAACATTAATAAACAATAAATAATAAAGCCAAAAGTGAGGGAAATTATCCAATGCATGCAGGAAAGGAATGAAAATATTTTTTGAAAATGAAGTGGGTTGCTACGTTATGATTCATATGAAAGGAAGATTGAAAGTATGCTAGGAATAAAAAAAAACGGAAATATTACTGTGTCCTGCTTACAAGCAACACAAACTTCAGTAAGGTATAACCCTCACCTTCTGCATCCAGCATCTTTGGGATATCCAAATGCTTTTCAGCAATTTCCATGGCAAGGTTGATATTCCCTATGGGGTCATCCTGCATTAAAGAAAAAAATACAATGAGTCAAAGACAGAAGTTTTTCTTTGAGGCAAGACTAGAGTAGGTACACTAAAATTTAGCTTCTGTTTTTCCAAACTGTAAACTGGAGTCACAACTATTCTTCTTCAAAAAATAGAGTCTAGGTATATGAACTTTTGATCCATCTGCTGCTATGTTTTCAAAAGAAAACTTTGATAAGCTGTTATCTACTGCTAGAAATCTGCTGGAAATGCATTCTGGAGGTGAACACAGATAATAGTGTACAGTCAATTCTGAGCTAATTCTGCATGAAGTACAGCAGCAATACAGACACTAAATGCCACTGGACCAGCAGGCTAAAGGAGATTTTTCAAATTAGAGTTAGCCCTGCCTCTTTTATACCCACTATACAGTACATCACAGGGACATAACTTCCACTGAGTTCTCGGCCGGTTAGGTGCATGCATGACAAGAAGCAAGCAAGAAAAATTGCTTCCCAGAAGAAGCAGAACTTGCCAGTTTGGGCTTGGAAGCAAAATTCTGTAATGCCTCTATAAATGGAATTTTAGGGCTGTGGAAATTCAAGCACTTCGTCTGGTTTTAAGATTTTGGTTTTTGAAGGAAAGAGAAAGGAAGCAGTGAGCACAGTTCAGATAGAGAGCAAAGATTTTGTTTCTTATATTACAGACAGCTGTTTCTGACAATGAAAGAGTGTGCCAGATTAGGGCTGCCATTAAGGCAGCCTTCCCATACCAGCTTGGAGGGAAAAAATGCTGTGTGAAATGGCAGTTCATGCCATTAATGCTATTATTATTTTGACATAGCCACAAACTAATAACTGGTCATAGCCACTCTGAACAATGCCCATGTCTATAGAGAGAGACTGGGAAAATTAGATGCAGAAAAGCAAAGTAAAAAAGATAGTAAATCTAAGTGAGACCTATTGACTAAATTAAAGCACTTTGCTTATGAATGAGCAATGAGCACCTCCTATTTATATGCTTGGTACTAAGTGCATGAGTAAATAGTGCTCCACTGGTTAAGGGTTGCTTTAAAATCATTGTTGCTTCTAAATAATTGGAGATTTCCATCACTCATGTTTTTAAGCAAAACTACAAGCCACAGTAACTAAAAATCTCTGCTACAGCTAAAGAAATACCTCATCTAACTTGGCATAGTCAAGGAGATCAGGCCTGTGTCTATGGATAAGGGCGTTGAAAGCAAGGCCATCTTTCCAGCTACAAGTTCACACAAAATATATTGGTGAGAAAAGGAAAGGACAGCATGCAGGAGATAAGAAACAAGACACCAAGACAGCTGTTAATGTAACCAAAATGAAGAGTCAATCAAACACAGCCAGGCCAGAAAAGCAAGATCTATTTTAGGATTTTTTTTTTCTGCATGTGCTTTGCGTGCAACAGCTCAGCCTCAATTTGAAACCTGACCTGTTCTTATTTTGGAAACCTCTAAGAGGAAAATAGTAACATTGAAGCAGACCTGCTTATGTTCTGTTCCCTTTTCTCAGTACTCCTCCATGGGATGGTTAACTGTGATGTTCTTTAGCACTGTGTACCACTATTCAAAGCACAGATTCCATCAAACTCACTTCTGTTCATGTCATGCATAATAAGCACATGTGCACAGAGACAGGTAGCTCAGTCATTCCATTATTCTGTTAATCTGTAGGAAAGGTTGCATATAGAATTGGAGAACAAGCTGGTACAGATGGCTAATATTTTGCCCATTGGTTCAGATATGACGTTATCTTAACAGCTGCCTATATTAAAATTTTAGGTGTTCAGTACTAAGCTCATTTAATTTTCATCACTGCACACTTCAGGAGCCCTGGCATAAATTGAACATATAAACATATAAAGCACACTAAGTTTTAAAATAGTTTTAGCTCAGTTATTTATCTTTTATTCACCAAGGACTTTCTAATAACAGTTGATTCCACTAGTAAATGGATTTGCAATGAAAGGGCATGGAATGGAAAAATACAGTTGATGTTTTACCACTCTCTCTCATCAATGCAAAGTTGCACACAACAGATTAAAACCATGATCAAGGTTTCTGTAAACTGGTGTTTACATGAGACCTCAAGAAGCATTCATTCCAGAGACGAGAAAACAGCATGTATGTATTTGAGACCTAATATGAAACAACAACGTTCTACTTCTTTCTAGGTTTTTTTCATTCAGTAGTGATACCAAGAAATTCTGACAGTACTGCTCATTCCTCATTTCTTCCTCTCAAACCAAAGTATTTTTTAGAAAACATGCATTTTGCCATAAGCATCAGACTGTAATAAAATAGTTTTTAATACCCATGAGGTACTGCCTAAGGAGGTAAGGTTATTGGTTTTGCTTCCACTTGTCTGGAAGTATAGGTAGAAGTATAATCTGAGAATCAGTGAATACTTTCTGAATATGTAAGGCTAGTAATTTACTATGTATTCCTAATTAGCAAGAGTAGCATTTGTTCTAATGAATTTTAGGATTAATTGTCATGTCATTGTTTACTGGTCTGCAATCTACAGTCATTTACACCAGATGAAAACAGGATGGACAATACTATCAGTGGTAAGTGGATAATTCCAATTTATTTGATTTAGCATCCATATTGGGCAGTGTAAAGACTTCATCAACTGCCAGAATCTGAAGGCCAGATTATTTGCAATTAAATGCTGAAGTCATTATAATGGGAAGGAAAGGACACAGGACAGTCAAGAGGCCCTCTCCCTTGTGCCATTGAGGGGTTTTTTGGGAAGGACCTTAGAAAGTCAGTCAGAATTAGTATGCACTCCTCAGCCTGTCTTTTAGAAAACATGCTAAGCAAACCAGAAGCCAGCCAAATCACTGCAGGACAGCATGCTGTACCACCCAGACTGATGACCTTATTTAGCTTGGAGTAGTCAATAAGATCAGGTCGGTGTCTGTGGATAAGTGCACATAATCCAAGGCCATCTTTCCAGCTTTACAACAAAAAAAATAAAATGGAAAAAAATTAGTTAATAAATTCATGGCATTTTGCAATTTGTTCCTTGCTCAAGGCTTAAATTAAAGCAGGAATTCTGTCAAATCCTGTACTTATGTCCTGTCAACTCTCTCTGAGCTGCTCTGTTACTGTTCTCCTTTAACTATAGTAAATATCTTACTCTACAGTCCATACACACTAAGGTATACTCCATGTAGACTTCATATACTTTCTAGGCAATTTACATTTTTGCAACAGTCCCTGATTTCAATTGATTAATTCAAGCAGTGTTCTTGGACAGTTTGAGTACACATTCATCCATGAAAGCACATCATTTCCACTACACTCACAGTGTATTTATGAAAAAATAAAAGGATAGCAAACCTGCAATTACTTGAATTTGCTGAATCAATTGGCTTTTCCTGTGTTATTTCTGAGAATTTTACTGGCACAACCATGTGCTCAGAGAAGGAAGAAATCATAAATCAGCTCAGCTTATTTAAAACACTTCACACATACAACAGCTTTGATCTGAGTTCTTACGCTTCACCCTGACTTCAGACTCATTACCTTTGGTGGCAAGAGCAGGAAATGAATGGAGCTACAAATAACATATTTTTGGAAAGATTATGAGAGGTTCCTTTCAGCCAAAAGCAATTATTCTGAAAGATACTTTATGTAAACACTCTAATCAATCACAGGGACCAAAGGTTTGAGGTCTTGTCCTGTGCAGTAATTGTGTGAGCCTAAGCCTGTTAAGACTGCAGCACTCTTAAAATACTGAGATGTCTGGGTAGGTCCTTCACATAACAGAACTATCTCAAAAAAAAAAAAAAAGTATTAAAATCAAGCAGAATATACCTACATTGTATAATTTAAAATTATCTAGATTGTAAAACCAAATCAAATTGAGTACCAAACAATTTTTTTTTTCCTAAAAGGTGTGAAATACAATGATCTGGATAGCCCACTTCAAAGCAGTACTGTAAGAGCCAATCCACCCAAAAATAAATCAAGATACTTCCATTCAAGATGTTTCCCCATATCATGTATCAGACCAGTGTATGTACATATATACACTAAGATTCTGACACTGTAACTTACAGTATACCATCGATCCATAAAAAGTTCTACTAAATATATCTTTACATATTCCAGAAAAGTAACACATAACAAATTTCAGATCTTTGGAAGACAATACATGTAAATCAATCAAATTTTTCTTATCTTGGAATATGTATGGACTGTGTCTGCTCTGTCACTAAATGGGCTTTAGGTACTACATATTAATAATTAATTAAAATTAATAATAATTTGATAATAATAATTTATAGAGCTCTTGTTTTAAATACTGTAAGGGTCTCAGGGAAGAGAAGATCACCTGGTTAAAGTGCAAATGGTAGTCTTGTACTTTAATGAGGTAGGACAGTGGCACAGATTTAGGAACTAGCCCAGTGAAATCCCCAAACCAGGCAGTCTGTATAGGGCCTGGAATTCCCATTCTAAGTGGAAACACAGAAGCACAAGGCTGGAGCTTCGCTAAATTTGCCAACTTAGGTTATGAGCCTGATTCTGTGAACAAATCTGTTCACAGTGCTGCTGTTTTGTATGTACCAAGAGCATTTTGTGCTCCTTATTGTAATGTACATTGCAAAATAGTAAAGACTGATTCATCTTAATGAGATATTCACGTGCTCAACACACTTTTTTGCCAGAAGAACTTCTCTGTGGCTCTCATTTGAAAGCAGTCATTTGCCACTATGCTGCAGCACTCAGGAATTCCCTCATAATACAAAGGATCTCTAAAAATGTAATATGGTCATTCTGTATATAGCAGGATCTTTTTCTTTTAAATAGTAACACTGAAAGTCATATAAATAATATTAAAGGCTAAAATAACACTCTGAAGATAGAGCAGGAGAATTTGAGAAAGATCTAGTTAACAGTGAAGAGCAAAATTCTCAGATCAAATACATACATACACAACTGTGGGGAAAATTCGACATAACAATTTTGAGATTGCTTCTACTTTTTGAAATAATGAAAGTTTACCTAAGATGGAAGTTCTGAATGTTCACATTTCTGTAAGGAGCAGTTTTCCTTTGACACCACAGCAGCAGCCCTTCTTTAGCAGAGGTCTCTGTAAAAGACACAAGGAAGTAAAAAAAAAAAAAAAAAAAGAAAAATTTTTAAAATGCCTAAGCAATTAATTTCTTGTCATCTTAAATGTGGTTGATCATCTGAAACTGAATGGCATAAACCAAAATTTAATCCTAAAAGATGTTCATAGAAATGGACTACTGGAATTTCATTAAAATACAGAGGTCAGTTAAGATTAGAGTCTCAGCCTGCACAGAGGTTCTGGTATGGTAGAAATTGAAGGAATTGTGTTGTTTGGACAGCAGACTGTATGTTGAAGAAAGATACCCAATAAAATATAATGCAAATAGACATAAAAGATTGTGTTGGTGTCTACATGAAATATGCTCATAGCCTCAGTTCATTTGCTCGTGAGGAGGTTTAAGTGCCAAAAAATTACATTTATTATCTGAACGCTATAGACATCTGAATGCATAAGTAAAGGTCAGAAATTGTTACATAAACCATTAGGTCCACATTTAATATCCCGCCAATTATGAGGGTAGGACAACATGCAGAGCTTGAAACAATTCTAATTTGTTGGAAATTGAGATTAGTTTCTAGAATTCTCGACTTTCATAGCATAGACTTGATTTAAAGAGTATTGTAACAACATGCTTTTTGGAGCCAGTAACCAAGTAGAAGTTAAGAAACAAATTCTGAAATAGTGAGGGAAAAGAGTGATAGATAGAAAAAGAGGGATATCAGATAATATTTGCAAAGAATGTGACAAATGGACAGGACTAAAAATGTATGTTGGAAATAGAATCAAAACACAAAAGGTACAGCTCAGAAACACATTCATGGTTCTGTCTCTGTAGCTGAGAGACATGACCAGAACTTTATCGCTCCAGAAATTAATTTTGTCACCAGATAGAGAACTTCGAGTATCATTTTTCTGAAAAAAAATTTTTTAGAACACTCCTCTCACTTATACACAATTCATTTTAAAAGTCTTTAAAGAAATTTCATAATCATTTAACATAATTGTATTGCTCTTACCTTCCACTGAAATATCCTGAATAGCAAAACGAAGGATGATAGTCCAGATCATACCCAGCGTCATTTTCACATTGCCGTCCACAATTTCTAAGGTGAAAAATAGATATAGCAGTAGTATTTAAAAGGGTTTTTTAAATTTTATCTTGTTTAATCATACATTCTATAAATAATATATTGTAACTAATAAATTAATTATACTTCTACTATCATTTTTTACTCACGCAGAGTTCACCTGGGTTCATTTTTCAACGAACTCATGCTTGTGTTACTCTATCAGTAGGACTGAAGGTTACTGAGGTTAAGGTCACTTCAGTCCTTCCATGCTAAAAGGCTTCTCTCAGGGTAGTTGATTTGAACAGTTTCAAATCTTTACCTTTTAGGATGATGTTTTAGAGAGAACATGAAGGGAAATATTGGAAGTTTGAACAATATCAGTATTGTTTTCAAATACAACAGAACCAAAAAATATTGTGGTCTTACCCCAATTTTTAAGAAACTACAGGATATTAACAGTACTGTTTTTTAAAAAAATAGTAATCAGACTTTATATATTATTTAGATATGTTTGAGAATTTACCTCTACTGCCAGCCAGACAAGACATGAAGAACAGCACCTCCTGACACTGAGTTACAGCTTCCTGCTGAGCTGTTCAGAACCACAGCCACGAGGCTGTAATGCCTCACAGCTCTGAAGCATACACAGATTTAAGTATCTTTAATATAAATGGTGGGGGGGATTTACCTCTGGGGTTTCAATTTGTTCCAAGACCGCTTGAGGTTACCTATAACACAGGCAACATGGGAATCCCTGCCACAAGCCGGGTCAGAATTCAATGCTCCCACATTGTAATTAAGTGATACCACTTACATGTCTCAACACCAAAAAATGTACTGCCAGATCTCCTAAGTGTGGTGGCAATGTTAAATCATTCTGAAAAGTAAGTCAAGAGACTCAGAAAAACATACTGAGACTGTAAGGAGGGTGAAGCATTGGGAAAGCAGGAGATGGGACTGCAGACACTTTCCAGTCACCTCACACCAAAAGAGCAGTGGAGCAAGGAAGGCACCAGCTGCTCCCCTACTTAAAAGTCACCTACAGCCTTCCTCAAAAAGTGAAGCAGCTGTGTCTGCCTGGGGGCACACTGGTGTTCTGGGCAAGGAGCAGGAGGAACTTGCAGCAGGAGGAATTTCCTCAATTTAAGATCAAATGCCAACAGAGATGCCAGCAGAAAATGCAGTCACTCTGCTACTTAAAATTGCTTGAACCCAGGAGCAACTTTTACAAAACAAAGGCAGCTGCTGTCTCTGAGACTTGAGATACATGTTAAATTGCAGTAGGACGTGACACAAGCTGCCATTTGAACCTATGGAATTAACAAATGTGATAGGAAATATGCAACCCATCACTACCCTATACTTATTTTGTTAGTGTGATAATTCAAGTTTATATATAAATGGCTAATTTCCCACTTTCCCCTTTGGATCTGCACTAATTTTCCAGATTTCTTAGACCAATCTGTCTGCCTTTCATGCATCCTAACTTATTGGCCCTGAAAGACCTCAAATCCCAAAACAAAACCCTTCTAGAGGAAAAAGGACCAAATGGCAATTAGAGCATGTAGCTACTTCTCTTTCTTTCCTCCTCCTGAGGGAAGCCAAGTCATTTCACTATTTTGATCAGACGTCTGCTATGTATATACAGTAAAGACAAATTTCTCCAAATGTAAAAGAAATGTATTTAAATACTCAGGAGACATTGCTAATTGTCAGGCAATCAATTAGGTAGATTTGTATAATCACTACATCATTGTTTTGATTTACATATCCATATGTACACACATACAGAAGAAAAGAGCAAGAGAGGGAATTTTCTGTGTTGTGCCACAGAAGAATTTTCAAGTGCTTTGCCAGCTTTGGTTTCTCATAAAACTGCTAGCATAAAACAACAACAACAAAAAGATTCCTATACAAGACAAGGAAGAATAACAAAGTTGCTAAAATACTGAAAAGTATCAGTGACAAAAAAGCATTGATTTATTCATATAATTTTCCTTTACAGGTCAATAGAAGACTTCATTAATTTTTTCACACTGCCTGTTTGCTCTGGCTGGAACATAACTCCTACCCCTTATATACACAAAGCTACAGCTTCCTGGAGATGAGTACAGAAAAGAAGAGAAGAGAAAATGAAGGGCAAACAGTAAAAACTGTCCAGGGAAAAAGTAAAGCAAAGCAATTTCTCAAAGATTTTAGTCCCTTTTTTAAAAATCTGCTTTCATTTTATTTATTAATTTTTTATTCCAACTTTCTTGTAGCTGTTTCACAGATCATTTGGTCTTTACACTTCCCAGAAAAGCAATACAGAAGTATTTCCAATCAACAGGATACTTGTCTTTTGTGGTTCTTCATATCTAGTTGATTTCATTCAGGATGCAAGTACCTTGCAAATGGAGTTACTGCACTTTTTAAAACTTAAAGGAAAACTTCTAAGTCCTGGACTGTGAATGGTTCATAAGAATTACTTTCACAGTTTTTTCTTTTAGCTTCTTGACTCTGTAGTCTCATTTCATGACTAGTGGAGAGTGAGATTCTTTGACAAGACAGGTCAGAGTAAATAAATTTGGCTCCTGCTCAGCATCACAATTAAAAGTGATCAGCTGTCTCCACAGACAGCCCAGAGAAGTCAGTCTCAGAACAATAATGATTAATCCAAAGAATATCCCTGGACCCTTAGAAACACTAATTTTATTTTTGTACTAATGTCCCACAGGAATCATCATTTTGAAGCCCCATTTTAAATGCCAGTTGTCCCCCTTGAGCCTACGTGCTCTTCACCATTCAGTGTGTCAGATAATGGAACATGATCCTCAGCAGATTTAGATACAAAACTTTCATGCTTTGGAAATTAAAAAGTATTCCAAGCATCCATGTAACTCAGAGCATGCCCAAACAGATGGGTCCAGGCAAGCCCACGTGTCCCGTGCTCACACACAGGGCAGAGAGTTAAGGGGTTGAAGACTTTGACAACAAAACAAACTTAAGGAGATTCTGCTCTGCCTCCTTGCTGGCATTCACTCCAACCTACTACAATGACTGCCCGGTCAACAACGCTGAAAAAATGCAACAAAATTTAAAAAAAGAAGTGGAGTGTGTTTTAAAAACAGATCAGATTGCTGATCCAGTCTCCAGCAGAACCACAGCATCAGTTGTCAGCCCAAGTAAGAGGGCACGGCTGTGAAGTGTGGGAGCAAGAATGCAGTTCCAGGGGGCACAGGGACTCTTTAAGCACACACTGGTGCCAGAGGTCCCACACTGTGAAACCATACCCAGTCAGAAGTGATACTGCATTGCTGCATCAGCACAATGCTGTGCCTTGGGTAACAAATTTAGTTTAGAAGGGATGCAGTAAACTTAACAGGGCAATAAGCACGCTTGTGCCAGAGCTGGCTTTGTGTTCAGGCTGTTTAGAGTGGGAGGGGAAGGCACGTGAATCTATCTGCTCCTGCCCACATGGATGTAATCTAACGTGGGCATCAGGCCCAGTGTCATGTCTTACAATTGACAGGTTCCTCTCTGCACCTAAGATATCACAGTAGCTGTGAATTTTTCTCCCATGCCTCCATCGAAGAATTTAGGGTTTTTTAAATGATAATTAATTCTTTTTTGCTTTTAATACATCAACTTTACAGATTGAGAATTCCAGAAACAGGGTATAGTAGCTAAAACCATCACCTTAATCTCTTGGGTTACTAGGTATGGCCTGCTGTTACATGCAAGAATAAATACTGGATGCATGGACAGTCAACTTGCAGCAAGTGCCTGAACAGCTGGAAGAGGTTGAGGTTACTGTCCTTTTTTTCTGCCACTTTCCCAAAGGGAATTATCACGGAGCACCTAAATCACAGGACATCTGAACTCATGTCAGTTGCTGCTAAGGAGAACAGCAAGGTTAGTTTAGATGTTTTCAATGACTGATCTGAGTTATCCCAGATGCTTTGCCTTCAGAAAGTGCTCAAGTGCTGTTCCCCAGCCTGACTACCCTGGCAGTAGTGACCAGCAATAAGCAGGGCAAAATAAGGGAGATGGGAGTGCAGAGGGCTGGCTTGCTCCTTTCAGGAGCAGATATGAGCTGATGTATCCTGATTTAAGTACTCCAGCTTTGTGCAAACTGTGATCAGTGAGAACAGTCATTCTGTCCTTTTGCTACACTCTGGTTTTGGTTAGGAAGCCTCAGAGTCTCCTGCACGACATGACAGAAACTATCTTTCATTTGTTCCATGCTCTGTAATCTCAGCATTTCTTCACCAGCTATCAAACAAGCATCTGTATTCTTAATCTTCATTTCCACACATAAATTGTCTCTTCAGTACCCTCTGCTGTTCAATCAATGCCATGTCACCCTCAGAAGAGCCTTACTGCAGAGGTTTAAGGTAGCAGCATATTTTTCCATCCCACTTCATTTAATTGAGCAAAGGTGCCACAGCAGTCTGTACAGCTGATGGAGGGAGCCAAGCACCTCTGAAATGCAGTAGAACTCTTCTGAGATCTGAAGTGCCTATGGTATTGCCCATTTCTCCTTACTGATGATACATTCCCCAAAGAAGGTCTCAGTTATGTGCCTAGAGACAGATGGTATGGATTTGGACTCAGGCAACCCATACAGTTCAGTCTCAAATAAATAAAGAGCGAGTTCAAAAAAATGCTCTGCCCATGGAGCACATTTCTTGGGATTTTTGAGTTCTAGATCTAGAAACTGAACACATTTGGTGAACAATACTTGAGGAACCAAGTGGGCTAGGTCAAACCATGGTAAAACAAATGAACACTGACAGATCTCTCCAGATCTTTATTTCTACAGATACCCTTATCCCACATAATGAATCTCCTGTTCCATCCCCAATTGCTCCTGGGATCAAGGCTTGGAAGCCAGAATAAGGATACATATAAGCCTGTAGGACTCTGGAAACTGTAAGAAGAGGCTCATAAATCAATCTAAAAAAGCCTAAAAATGTCAGTAGAATATAGGAATGCTTCTAATCATCATTATGAGGTTACAGACAAAATTTTGCTCTAAGGACATGTTAGAGTGAGGGGAAAAAGCACAGAAAGCACATCATTGAGGCTATGGAATCAAAAATAGTTGGATATCATGCTAGCCACATGGTATGGCACACATGGTATGGCTAGCCACTTGGTATGGCAATGGCTATGGAAACCATTATGCTAATAGCTTCATGTAGCCACAAGTTCTACACACACCTTTGTCATTTTTAAACTATTAGTTGAATCTCCTAGTGAGGCATAGGTTCACTTACAGTGAGAGTCTGCCTTCTTTAGCTCAGTTTACATCTATCAGAATCTAGCTAGCCAACCACATATTGGTACTACCTGAACAGCAGAACAATAAAAAAGCAATTACTTTAGTAAATAGGATCCCACTCCACTTTCTTCATATGTTCAATCTCTCCCCAGCTACTACAGTTTCTTTTGATCACTCCCTTAACTCTACATCTGAATTTTAGAAACACAGCTGCAGAAAATCTCATAATAAAGTGGGAGTAGCTTCCAGCTACTCAGCAGTGATATCAGGCTTTGTTTTGTCTGAATAATATCTCCTAAAGATGCCAGACTGTATAAAGCACACCCTAGAATCCAACCTGGTTTCTAAAGGAGTTCCTTACTTTTAATAATGTATGGGAAAACCAAAATGCTCTGTTAGAAAATAAATCATTATCTGAACACCTACTGAAACACAGACAATTCAGTTTAACCTTGGAGATAGACTGAGCTTAGTGCTCATTTATACCCCTCTCCCTCTTCAGGCATCCTAAAATTTCCACCTCTTGTCCTTTCATAGATACAGTCCAGCAATCAACATTAAGGGATTTTTGAGGCACCCATATATAGAGAACAGTGATGTGCACATAATGTGGCCAAGACTGCTCTCTGTAAAGCGACCTAAGGTGCACTATCAAGATCTGTCACATACCTTCTGCACCAATGGACACAAGTTTCACTCCTTTGCTGGCAATGTAATCCAGAGCTTTGTTGACATTAGCAATTTTATGGAAGCGCATCTTCCCTCTGTCTGGTTTCGGTAGCCTTTCCCCTGCAGAAAACAAATTTAATGTGTTTATTCATACATACTCCTTGCTACAGATATATAAGTGATTAGAAATAGAGTGGGTGTGCCCTAACACTATCTAAAAGTCAGCAATTATTTTAATAGGTGCTTTTCTGAAAGAATGCCAAAGAGGTTTGAACCAAACCCTGGAAAAAATTTCAAATGTTCAAGCATGTGATTTTGATCTTTCTGATATAGCATTAAAACCAGAGTAAAATTTTTGTTTGCCCTAAATATCTGAAAGATATGTGTACTTCCTCCTACTCCACTTTTGGTTCATTGCTATTGTCTTCCAGTACATTGTTATTGTCTTACAATAGCAATGTCTTATTGTTACAGTAGCTGAATATTAAGGCAGAATGTTCTCAGAGCTCATCATCCTTATCTGCCCGACTGTAAAGAGAGGCTGGATTCTATCCAGCAGATCAGCCACAGCATCCTTGCACATCTCACCAAGAAGAATGGCTTTTAGCAACCTCATCCAGCACAGCACAGCAGCTCATTTCAGAGCACAGGGCTAATGTGTTTGAACAAATTTATTTATTTTTTCAAATGATCACAAAGAATAATATTTTCTAAAAAGATTCTCCATTTCATGAAGAATGATCATTTGAGGAATTTATTTCCACACTGAAATCTCCAGCAAAAATCTTAAATGTCTCAAATGTGTGTTTGTAGCTTGAGATATTTCCTTCCCATTAAGGGGCATTCTGATTTTACCTTGGAGACTGCCCCTCTGTGTAATTCATAGCAAAAGGGACATAGTGAGTTTACATCAGCTAGCAGAAGTTCTTGGATGTTCCACTCTTTTGAAAAATGAGACCTTTTATTTGTAACTAAATATTGATTTAGGTGCGCTTTAGGCACTCACTTTTGAAAGCATTGGTACATCCAATAAAATCATTAAAAGCAAAGCAAAATGTTTATGCTAAAAGCAGAATAAAATGAAATTTTAACCTAAGTGTAAGGACTTTTTAAGTGTTAGGGGATAAGACAAGGTCCACAATGTTTTTGATTTGTCCAACTATACCGTGACGTCAGTGATACCCTGCGATACCCTGGAACACAAGCACAAATCAGAAAATTTTGGAGACAAGCAAAAAGCAGAGCTTCTTTTCTCCTCCTTTTTTGCTTTACAGTGTGTTTCATGTCTCACTTTTCCGTTTACTTAGAGTTTGTGTTTACTACTTGAAATCATTAACAATCGCTGTTCCTTTAAAGAGTGTTTCAGTTAGTGTGCTGTAAATACACAGAAAACTTTATTTTAGCTAACCTGAGATAACTTCCAAGAGGAGCATCAGTTTGAGGCCATTTCTGAAGTCCTCCTCAATGTTCTCAATCTGTGTTCCTGCTTTCCTGAGGTGGGAATTGCACCAGGCTGTAAACGTCTGTAATAGCAATTAAAAAAAAACAAACTTATCAACAAGATGTTTTCCAAACAATTGCTGAGCATCTAAGTAAACACTGCATCAGAGATTTGGATGTCCAGCTCCCATCCATCCTATACATGTTGCCAAATACAAAAATTCTTATCCCAGATGTTCATGAAGGTGCAAAGAATTTCTTGAATAGAAACAAGTTTGTGCTAGATTCCCCTTGCAGATGCATCTCCAGACAGAAGTTCTACGCATAAAGGCAAAACCTGGACACAAATGCAGATACCTAAGTTTGCAGAAGAAAAAAAAGCAACCATGAATATTTTTGTCCATAGCAAGTAACCAAGTCTGCTTTTACATGCAGAGGTGAAAAGCAGAACTAATTCCATTGCAGAGGTCACATACATGCTAACTTTTGTATGAATGAAGTCAAAACACGGGCTACTATAATAACTTAGTAGTTAAATTAGTCTGGTTTTAAATATCCACTACTTCTCTCAGCCTTCTGACAAATTGTCCTGGCTTTTCAGTGTCTGATAAGATCCACAAAGCAAGTTTGTATTTACTAGGTATTTTAGCAGGCATTTAGTTATATAACAAAGTCATTGTTACTAAACATTTTTAATATGTTAGACTTCAGCTTCTTAAAATTGACAGATATTTGGAATGCCCCTTTTTTTGCTACATCAAATTTCCAGTTTTAAAAACATTTAATTCAAATAGTTTAAATAGCCAAGATATATCCCAGCTGTAAATAAGAAATTGCTTTTGGCCTTCCTTATTCTTGTCTGTTTCTTTAGACTATTAGATTTCTGATCTCTCAGAAACAGAATAAGGAAGGCCAGTAGATTAAGACATCTTCCCTGGAACTGAATTCTGCAAATTCTAGACAGATTTGACACCTTAAGAAAACATGGACTGAATTTTCCCAAATGGTCTAATCTTTAAAATGCAACTTTTTGTTAAAAAATAACATTGTGACTACTTTGGGTTTGACTCAGTTAACATGAAGAATTGACGGGCAGTTTACTGGGCTCTTTTCTCAGTGCACCTACACTGACAAGGAACAGCTTCCTTTTCTCATCTTCTCCTATTGAATTGAAAGGAAGCAAGAAGTGTTATGGATATGGCAGAGCTGTGCAGCGAAATCCCTAATTCTAGGCACCCAGGAAAATGAGGAGAGAGAAGAAAATACTGAAGTATTTCTAGGCAGGGTTTTTGTTGACATGAAGAGGATAAATTGTAGGTAGGGATGTAAGTTGTTCTGTGTGCATATAGGAATAAGTAAGGTTGCAGCTGAAGCATATCACATTTAATAAAGGGATGTTAGCTTCCATTCAGGAAGGCAGAACGTTCCTCATTTTAAGGTGAATAGCTTTAATGAGTTCATGAGAGACCTGAAACCAGAGCATACCAATCCTCACAGCACAGATTCTAGGCACCTCCACCCTCAGGGCACGACATGATGGAGTGCTAGGATGGCATTTGGTTTGGATCATTATAGGGTTAGGATCTAGTTTATAAAACTAAGACTTTGTCTGCCTCAAGCAGTATCTTGTTTAGGTGGTATGTATCTCAAAAGGCTTAGCACCACATTAAGTCATTTGCAAACATTAAAAATTATTACAAGCTTCTTGGAAGGAATAATACTATAGCAATACAGGGAAAAAAAAAGCTGAAAGCACTCAAGGGTAAATGCACATGAATCTTGCATGGCAGTTTGGCAATAAATATCAGAAATCTGAACCTTTAAATAAATGAGCCTTTCATGAATTAGGCTTAAGTGATGGACATGTGCTTATTTGCAGATGCTATTGCAATTTGTAGAACTGCTCCAAACACACCATAATAAACTCAGAGAGAAAGTTGGAGAAAAACCTCAGCCATTTCCATCTCTTCTTTTAGATACTTATGGTAAATGTCCATCTTGTACCACTCAAGTAAATGAGTTTTCCTAATTTTTCATTTAATTAAGAGTTTAATGGCAACAACCCCACAAGTTGAGAAGTCTTAAAATATGAATCTGATGCCTACTGTGAAGAAGGCTACTTCTCAGTTTCTTAAGAAGAAATGGATCCTGGCACTTCTTAGCTCATATATATATATATATATAAATCAACCTACTTGATGCTGCACTGATAGACACAAAACATAAGTTTAATCCAAGGATCACAAAGTTTTCAAATAATTTAAACAGTTTCTCTTGAAAATGGACATTTTTATGGCACTGAATTTCCTGAGAGACAAATGGTTTCTTCACCTCATTCATTCTATGCAGACAACAATCAGCCTATGTTGCTGTGATATACAGACAAGGAAAAGATGCCGCTACTCCTGAGTCAAGCTGTTTTCAATAAATAGTTTGATGACAGAGTGGTTTTTATGATCTGCTTTTTTTATATTTGTAGGTCATCTAAGATTCCTTCCAGTTGTATTGCATTTGTGGCATTTTGAAGAATAAATTGGAATTACCACCAGGCCTCCATCCATGAAACAACAAGTTCTGGTGAAGCACTCTACTGTAATTGGAGTCTTTATTTAGACCGTTTGCATCTAGATAGCTTTGAATACCTTCTATATCTAGAATAAGAGAGTTACATCTTTTATTTAAACTGTAATTGTTCAGTTTTCTGTTTTATCACTGTCCCAGGCCATGACTTGGTGCTATCTGTCCCCCTCCAACAGTTATCCACTGCCTCATGGAAATGCCACTGCAGTGCTTTACAGCAGACTCTTGGTGTGTGGCTTCTTAAGTCTGGTGCTACCCAAGTTCTTTCCCAGGACCACATGTGGTTATAAAATAATATTTAGGGAAGTGGTAACTATGCTTCAGTGATGCAATTCATTAGTGACTGCATGAAGGCTACTGCACAATTTAACTTGCAAATTTTAACAGTTTCCTCAATCCACACTTTATTTAACCCTCATCCCTCTATTCTTATTGTAATACCACTTGTTCTCACTGCTTTGGCTTTAACTAACAATTCTATTCATAGTTATTGAGAAACAATTCAAAGCACGTTCAAGTCCTGGAGATCAAGATACAGCCAGCCTATAGTACCCTGGAAATTTGTAATCCATTGGGATTTAAAAGCTATTAAATGACTTAGACAAAGCAAATTCCTTTTTCTGCTGAGTGTACAGAACATTTCAGAGTATCAGATTGCCCAGAGAAACAAAGCAGGACAGAAGGCACCAAGCTGAATACCAGGAAGGACACAAATAAGTGTCTACAAAGCTAGACATTTCTTTTTAGGATATATTTGCCCTATGTGGCTCTACAAATTGAAAATATAAATAAATAAAATTTTCTCCTTTGCAAGTTTGTTGCTACAAAAGAAAGTTTGCTAACATTCTGAGAGGAAAGACCCCAGAAGAGAGGATGCAGGGCAGGAAGCCAAAGAATTTGTAGTCCCACAGGTGAATGTTCTCTTAATACACCCTTAATTGTCTACTGCTGCCACAGGTCTGTTTTAGAAACATTAACTAAAGGAAAGAGAATGCAATTTGTGTTCTATGCCCACTTAGCCTCCTTGTGAAGACTGCCAATAGCATATTCACCACAATTCACATATCTGTGATGCTATATATAAGTGTATACCTATAGGGAAAAAAACACTTACCTGGTAATTTACTCAGGTTACTTGATTTGTCTCTGACAAATAAAATTGCAACCCAGGGGCAGCAAAAGGAGATATCCCTAATCAATTATCAATCAACTGCAGATAATGAAAAAAAATAGGCTATGTTCAATTTGCACAAATACTTTTACACAGGCTCAATGAAAGATGCTTTGCTTAGAAAAATGGTATCTTTGAGATCTGAGCTGTTCTACAGCTCTGTGAAAGCCCACATCCTTTTTATGTGAGGGTAATGATAACTTACTTTTGATAGTGGTTCAAAGCCAGAAAACAAGACGCTACTATAACAAATTTCATATGTGCATGTAATAATAGGGATAAAGACAAATGAGAAAGCACTAGTCACCACACACTCCAATACTGGTCAGCCAACACAACTTGTTCCACCTCCTGAAGATGTAAAGTAAATTTCTAGTTTGGCACTGACAGTGAATCCATAATGAATATCATTAAAGGAGCAGCAAAACTTGTGTGCACTCCACAAGTTCAGAAAGATTTGTTTGCTTGCAGTCAGTACTGAATTTCAGAAGTGGACCCAGCCTAATGAAGCACTGGGGACCTGTACCCTGTTTAGTACATATATCTCATATCAAGGTTAACTCTGCCTTTCATTTCACTCCAACTCAAATCAATTTCTGCCTGCTATAGTATTTATAAGTGTTCAAAGTTAATATTTATTTTAAAAGCCATATGTCTGCTTGTCTGTACCCCTGTCAGTAGCCCAAGAAAGGCTACTTGCTCAAAGGAGTAATTTGGTTTTACTTGAATTGGAAAATTAATACTTTCTGTGCCTGCTAAGGAAAACAGAAGCACAACTTGTTTTTCATGGACCTTAAATTCTAATAACTAGAGCAGGAGAACACACCTGACTAAAATTAACTTCAAATACAAACATTCAACACATTTGTTTACATATATGTTATCCTGAATTATTTCTGTCTGATAGACTTGTTTCTTGAAACTGCTTTACAGCCCTTCTTCTAGAGGGCTTTTCCTCTCTGTGTTAGCTGAGGGTCTTCATTACTTCTAGGCTAAATGGGATGCAGTGATTCACTCTGCAATTATACAGAATATTGCTGGGCTCTGAGTGCATGACAAGGGTATTACAGAAGGAGCTCTGCCAGAACATTCCCAGTAGGCCAGACTGAGGCTTCCCCTTGAAGAATTTCCCATCTGTCTGTTATCCACATTTTAAAATATAAGTTGTGAACTTGCAACATGATCTCCTAGCTCCTGTGTCCACAGCATGTTCTGATGGCTGCAGAATCAGGGGTTTTCTCTGGCCTTAGGATACAGTCTGTGTTGGCCCTCGATCTCAACTGCTAATTCTGTTCCTGAAAGAAGAGGCTGGAAGGTGAAATGCAGCAGAAAATTGCACAGCACTTTTAAACTGGCTTGATGTAAACCAATAACTACACATGATATTGTTCAGCTGCTCCTAGAGAATCTAGAGCAGCTATACTTGTATACATGCATGAGTATATTTCTATGAGTTGAAAATAAATAAAATCTTACATTTTAGCTGTTGGTTTGAATTATTATTAACTGTTACCTTGCTCTGCTTTTTTCTTGCAGTGGAAACCTAAATGCATTGGCACGTTAGTAAAACAACTAGAATAACTCTAACAGGAGAGGTGCTTCATCAGGATCACACCAGGAAGCAAAGTGGGTAGCACCAGAACACCAAAATTTCCAGAGCATAGCAACAACTGAAGTGAAGCAAAAGGAGAACATTGTGAAGGACAGCATGAAGGTTAAGGTAAGGGAAATGCTTAGCATATTCCAAAATGTTATTAAAAGGAAACCCTCAAATCACAGGCATTATGTCAAAGCCAAATTCCTGGGAACACCAGTAAGGATAAGCACAGAACCATCTCACATTGGAAGTGAGTTGAGGCTCTATCACAAGTACCCCAAATCCAAAGCTGGGGTAAGCCCTTTGTGCTTCAGCACATCCATCCATATAGCTGAACAGATGGTGCCAGAGATGATACACTGGCACATTCTGCACTGTCAGCAGATCTGCTCTACTAACTCAGGGGACTTCCTCCCAGTCCCTTAGTTTTATCACTCACAGGACAAGTCACCAAAGGGATGCATTCATCACACAGGACTTTGCACATGTCTTATTGGCACTCTGCATTTTGCTTGCATGGAAGAGCCTGGGGAGACCTCAGTCCTTGCAAAGCAGGTGGCCTAATCCCATGTGAGTCTAGGGTTTCCTATAAAACATGCAACTCCCTCCAGTACTGAATGACTGCACGTCTGTTTTACAGTGCTCACTATGATCAAAAAAACACCCAGAGCATGTAAATATCCCTTGAAGAATAATTTGGCCAGGTTGAACTCTGAGCAATGACAACATTATTAAGCCTTTTGTTACAGAATGATATTAGTTCTTTCTTCCAGAGAAGACAACAGAAAAAGTTTATGTTGTCCCAGTGGTCTAAACTGGAAAAAAACCTCAGGCAGTACCAAGTTGCATGGAAAATTTAGTATGGGTCACTGCCTGCACTATCCTCACCTCAGCCTTTTTTTCTTAAGGAAAAAACAGGAAGGAAAGGAAGGAAACTGAGAGGTTTCACAAGGTCTTTGAAGAGGTTAAAAAAGTTAAAATATTGCGAAGTTTATTAGGAGCAGACAGATATCTTTATTGGATCAGCTGAAATAGTTGGAAAAGGCAGAGAAGTTTTAGGTACATAAGCCCATCTTTATATGCAAGAGAAGCCTCAGGCTTAAGTGTGAAAATTTAGGTAAGTGTTCAGACAACTCAGAGCTTTGATGGACCATCAATATAATGCTCCAACAGCTTTATTCCCTGAAGGAAGCCCCTCCCTTTTTCAGTACTGTTGATGAAACCCATTAAGAAAGCATCTGTAAAATCCAACTATGTGACTTCTCAAAATACATGCAGTAACATAAGGTCATCTCTTGGAGTATTTTTCCAATTTAAAAAGATTTTGCCTATGCAAAATGTATTTTTAAACAAAATCTTTGATATTTCAGAAATAAGAACACATGCAATATTAAAAATCCCATTTGAAACTTAAAGTTACTTAGGATCTATAGGAAAATGCTGGTCTAAATCTACTTTTAATTTTTGGAATTTCAAGCATCATGCAAATAAGAGGCACCTACTCAGAAAAATAACACAGAAATAAAAGATGTAGGGATCCTATGAAAACTTTCAGTAAAAGCATGGGTATAGTTTTATCTTGCATTATATAAATAGTAAGATATCTATACAACAATTTCAAGCTGCCCAATTTTTTAAGGTGAAGGAATCAGAAAGACAAAGCAACTGTCAGGGGGGAAAAAACCATTCCTGACTGCTTCTCTGAATGCTGAATGTTTTTTAACACATTCCTATCACCTAAGCAGAACAGAATGGTCTATGGCAAAGTTACATGTGGAAATTTTAATTAAAAAGGGAGAAGCACAGTCTTATAAAAGGTCTGGCATATTTTGTTTACATGAAAGTGGGTAAGCATCAGGTTCTCCTAAATCCAATCTTATATTAAAAATTAAGCTTCCAAGGACAAGCAAGCAAAACATACATTGTACTACAGTTCTTAGGCTGCATTTAGGTACACATTTATGTCCTCTGCTCGTGACTTTATCTAGACTCTAGGCACTAGTCCTAGTTGCACTGGTTAAGCCAAAGTATTTTAAAAGTACCCAGACTCTAGAGAAGCAGATCTGTTTTATGTCATGTACCTAAGTAGGTTGCAATAGCAGCCAGCTATTTATCAAGGAAGAAAACTAAACATGAAACATAGGGAGGGGGAAGTGTGTTTAGCAAGTCAGAGAGTTTATTCCTACTAATGGTGAGCAGTGGCCCACTGCTTATTAAACAGACTTCTGTAGGAATCTGCTCTGAAGCATTTCCTATACCACCCTTATTTGGAGAACAGAACAGGGTGCATGCTTATCACATTTAAGTAAGACAGCAAAACAATGGGTCTGCAAGCATGTTGCATGATAGAGCTACAATTAAAAATAATCTTAACAAATCAGTCAAATAGCTTGAAGAAAGCCATATTCAGATAAGCAAGAAGTCTCTCAGTTCTCCCAATCATACTTTCTATGATCTTCATGGAAGATTCATATCCTATCTGACATCTACACTGCAGCCTTGAAAGGGAGACTATAAAGAAGACTGTTTTTCCTGCCAGATAAGTAATCCAAAGACTACAAAATAAGAAGTCACTCAGCAGAAAACAACCCTCTTGTAGGAATCTAAGTACTTGGCAAGCAACAGGTAGCTGTAAATTTTGTTTCTGTCAGGGTGTTCTTTAAGTGGTGATTTCCATTTCCATCTTCTATTTTCATATGACCTTCTAATTTCCCTTAGCAAAAAGAAATCTAATATTGAAGATTTGTCAGTGATATTGGAGAAAAAGAAAAGAAGATGGTGAGGACAGAGAACAGTAATGAAACAAAGCTGAAGACACAGAGGGTAGAGGGAGAGTCAAAGTCAATAGGCTGAAGAGTGTTTATTGGGAAACTGAACAAACCAAAATAAAATGAAAGCGGATTCCATGATCTGTTCTATAGGTACACACATTTCCTGAGGTCTGTATTATCAGTCATGAGAAGAGACTCTGACACTTGTGTTTTCTCCGCAGCTTTGCAACAGCCTTTAAGGCACTTAAGACAGGAATTTTAAAAATGTTTTGCTGTTCTAAATGCTGAGCAAATTATGACCCATGATTCCTCATAAGGGACTATAATCCTTCTCACAACAATGGGAGCAAACGTTAGCCATAGGTGAGTGCTTTTCAGCATCCCACTTCTGTATTCAAGGATAGTAATAAACCCTCCATTTTCCACAGCACTATTTTGGGGGGAAATTAACCATTGCTTTTGAGATGCTCAAACACTATCCTGAAAAAAAGCCCAATAAAGAAACAGTAGCAAGAGAGATTAGAAAGTTGATAAAACTATAAATATCTTGTAAATACAGAACTGTGAAAAAATGAATCAAACCCAGAACCAACTCTGAACAAACAGAAAACAACACATAACAACTATCCACATGTTCAGTATCTGTTTACTGTCACCCAATGTTAATTCTGCATCTAAAAACCAAATCAAACTTTTTAGTATAAACCAGTTACCTACTACTGTAAATCTAGTTACATGCTAGTTATTCTTCTCTCCTTAAACTCTTTAGTGAATGTGCCAGCCTGTCCAGTATGGAGAAAGAAGTGGCTCAAGGAACTGTTAAAAATAGCAATGACTGTGAGTAACCCCATAGATGCAATCTGAGAAAGCATTTTCACATACAGGAATTTTTTTAGCTTTCACCTCTAGGATGAAAAGTCACTGTCCCTACCTCTCA
Source organism: Luscinia megarhynchos (assembly GCA_034336665.1). Taxonomy (NCBI): domain Eukaryota; kingdom Metazoa; phylum Chordata; class Aves; order Passeriformes; family Muscicapidae; genus Luscinia; species Luscinia megarhynchos. Next base: position 68,009,286 of record CM067565.1, read on the forward strand.
CTAATAAGGTCAATTTTGGGCACCTCCAATGAAGCTGCCATTTCTGGTGGTTTAAGTGATGGGGACACCTGTCCCCCTGAGAGCTAAACTGAGCATACAACTCACCTCATAGATATTACCAAACAGTCGGCATGTGTTAGCAACCCTGTCACTTACTCACCTGGCCTGGGTTCAAAACACTGACCTAAAAGTGTTTTGACCTAAAAGGTTCCTGTCAGCCACACAATCCCGACCAATAAATTTGAAGTCCATCTTCAGCACAAGGTTATCTTTCACCATGTGCTGGGGTGTGGGAGCTATCAGAATATTCCACTCAGAAGGCTTTGCAATACTGAGACTTTTAATTAATAATGTCACCACCTTGCTAAGCAGTGCAAATCAGCTTTGTCTTGGATGTGAATGACTATTTTTGCAGTACAGTTTGTTCATTCACACCATATGCATGAATTCCTAGAAAAAGATGATCCCCAACTGTGGGGGTCCAGGGAGTCCCTCTGGACCTTCCGACAGAGCGGAGACCCCCCTGTCCAACCCCTGAGAGACCCCCAAGTGAGGCCAGGGGGGTCAGAGAGCTGGATTCAGCTCCTCAGGGACATTTGCTTTCCTGCAGAGGAGAAATGCGACCTTTGAGAGTAACTAGGGTCTGAATTATATATTTAACATGTAGAAAATGTGGTTTTTAGGATTGTTTATATTATCAGTCACAAAGCCAAGATGGAGAATTTGGGGTGTGGTGTCTTTCTTCTTCTTCTTCTTCTTACCCTCCATGTTGGTGTGGGATGCTGGGAATCACAGATTGGTTGGGGACAAAACTAGACATAGTAATAAAACTTTGTAGTATTGGAATATTATTGTAAACATAGAATACGTAGTGTAGAGTATAAAAGATAAGTTCGGCCCTCCTTGGGCAGACTTTCGTCCTGGACACGGTGGTGATCAGACTGCTGCTCGCGAGCAAAGAACACTTTATAGATAACAAATAATAAACAGACCTTGAGCCCGGACGACTGTCTCCTGCGGTTTCTCTTCGGTTGCTTCAAGATTCCCTGCGCCCTGAACCACCCTCCTATGTCCATCTGAGTGGTCTCGGCCACAAAGAGACCCCCAGACAGTGACATCTGGCGTCCCTGGGTGGGCTCGGTGGGCTCGGTGGGCTCCACCTTGGCCGGGGCATCAGCTTGGCCGTGGTGGGCACCAGCTTCAGCTGCTGTGATCTACAAAGGTAGATACAGAAGAGCTCCGATCCAGAAAAACTCCCTGACAGAAGAAGCCACCTGAAGAGAGAAAACTGCAGAGAAGAGACCTTGAACAGTTGCCAGAAACCAGCTACCAGGCACAGAGATGGAGGAGACCCCCCCAGGCAGAGACATTTGGCACGGGCCGTGGTGGATCCTTGTTGCCTGCAAAAACAGGTACAGACCCCCAGAAGACCGAGCTTCAGAAGAGGCACGCTGTTGAAAAGGACTGCAGAGGAGATTTCTGGCCCTCTGCCAAGAAAAGCCGAGGTCCAGACGCGAGTCGGAGAGGAGGTGTCCCGGGAAGCCTCGCTCCTGTGCACTGCTGGTCGGTTTCAGGAACCTCCGAATCGATTTTGGGCAAATTGCTTTTGGGTAAGACGGTTCAGATTTCAGACACATCATAGGAACACTATAGGCAGAGCTTTTAGCAAGGAACAGTTCACTTTACTATTTACTTTAAAAAGTTTAGCTTCTGTTTAGCCTGTCTCTGTCACAGAGAAGGAATTCAGAGATTTACTTGTGTGGGTGAAGCTTCATTACCCACAGGCAGAAACAAATGTGTTATTTAGAACTCTCAGAGATAAGGGAGTGAAGGACTCCCGAAAGTGTAGTTTTATCCAGTCTCTCTTAGCCATGAGCTGGGGGAGGGAAGTTTATGGCTGCCTTGCCGGCGGCAGCCAGTTCAACAAAGCCTTGTTAGGAGTAGCAAGGTCGGGAAAAATTAAGTTAGAAATATTTTCAAGTGAGTTAAAGAACTCAGATTTTTACTTCTTCACCCCTTCATAAACCCTGACCCCAGGAGGTGGGAGGGCGCTACAGGCGACTCCCCGGGCCGTGGGGGACAGAGGGGAGGGGGAGAGAATTCGCGAGGGGCGTAGGAAAGCTGCGCCGAGCACTCGCGGGGGGCGTGGAAAAGCCACGCCAAGGATTCGCGGGAAGCGCGGAACTCGGAAATAGCGGGCTCGGTGCGGGTGACTCTCAACCAAAGCGGGAGGGAGTGGCAGCCTTGACACTGATGGCGAAAGCATCACACACACGGCGGCGGCAGCAAAAGGCTGCGCCGAACTCGATCCCAAGCGCGCGGGCGCGGCCCCGGGAGCGGCCCTGGCCCCGAGGGCGGTGCCAGGCGGGACGACCCTCGCTCCAGGCGCGGCGGCGCGGGCGGCCCCGGTCCCGAGCACGGCGGGAAGCGCGCGGGAAACACAAAGCCTGGAAGTGTCAGCGATAGAGACACAGAGCCCAGACGCAGGGAAAGACAGATTCAAAAGGGGAAAGAAATTCATGCTTTGTAAAGTCAAAGGAGAAAAATGTAACAATTTTTAAGCAGTTTGCAGGGCAGCAGCTCGAACGGAGCCTGCTCGAACACAGCCCGCTCGGACCCAGGGCACAGCAGCGTGAGGCCAGCAGCCCGGAGCTCTCCGAGGGAGGGGGCACAGCCGCCCCGCTCCCAGAGGGCACTGACAGCGCCCCCGCTGCCATCCCCTGCCACGCACAGAGCCAGTGCTGCAGAGGGGAGGGGAATGGGCGGTGCAGAGATGCCAAGAGCTGTTTTATCTATGTTGTGGAGAACAAGCAGAACCAGGGAATTGATAAGAGACTCAGTTTTATTTTCAGTTCTTGTATGTTAAACTAAGGTGTTTGGTTTTGTATTGTTGTTAGAAAGATGCTGAAATTTTAAAAATGGTAAAGGTATTTTAATAATATTAGGTATTTTAATAATTGAAGGTATAATAAGGTATTTGGTATTTGATTTGAATAGATATTACATATATTTAGTTAATAATTGAAGGTATAATAAGGTATTTGGTATTTGATTTGAATAGATATTACATATATTTAGTGACTTGCTATTTCTCAGATATGAGTGGACGTTTATTTAAATGTTAACATTGAGTTTTAATTTTTCTATAATTAAATTGAGTGCTTTGAAAAAATTAGTAAAAGATCATGACACACCTCTTTGGGTGGATCAGTGGGCCTTGGAGAAAAAGAATTGTTTCAAAGAAACCAGTTTTTAAGCATTTGTAATACTGTCAATGTAAATTAATAGATTTTGGATTTTATAAGGAAGAAGCTTGTAAATTTATGTTTTGCAAATTTATTTTATATATCAATATTTTAGTTTTTCTTCAAACCAAATTGCAATGGATTTCTAGTTTACATTTTTCAAATTATTAATGAAATGCTGTGTGAACATAAATCAAGACCACTTCTAGGATCATCATTTGAATTGTAAAATTTAATCTGAATCAAAAGTTCCATATATATATTGGAAAAGCAGTATTTATCTATCAGTTTAATTTTAAAATTCAGATTTAGTTTCAGTATTTAATTTTTAAAACACTGTAATAGGATTGTATGAATTCTGGATCCACTGTTTCATTGTTTAATTTGAAGCCTTTCAATATTTCAAGTAAGTTTTGGAAAGCCTCCAGTCCTTGAATCAAAAATGTAAAGATAATTAGTTAAGTTGTAAACTTATCGTTTCTTTATTTTTCTTTCGTTAATTCTTTATTTTAGGAGGTCTTTTGTGACCTGGCCCTGTGCTGGTTTTGAGTCTTTTTCAGAATCCCAAAAAATTATTTGAGCTTCACTCTCAAAATGAATTTTTAGTGTTATGGTTTTCCTGAGTTGCTATCACAGAAGCACTGCAGCAGCTTGCCATGTTCAAAACATCTCACCCTAAAGAAGAATTTTAGAGAAAACGAGTTGCAAAAGGAATTTGATTTCTTTTTCACCTTGAAATGTTTAATTGTAGTTTTGTTAAGACTTGTGGGTTTTTTTTCTTTAATAAGAAGATGTCAGGAAGTTCTCTTCCGATTAGAGTTTGGGCTCTGGCCAAGCCTTGATTCTGACTGAAAGAGAAAAATGTCTAAACCCAGGTGTTTTCTGCATCAAAATAATATTCCAGTCGTTTAGATTGGCAATTTGACCTTATCAATATAGCAGCTGAATCTGACTTTGAAGTGAATTTGGTGTTCATTTTCCGGAGATGACCATCTAATTCCACGTTGAATCAAGGTTTGTCAGCTGTTTGCAGACCTGAGGTGATGACACAGTTTTTTTAAGATTGATGATTATTTAATTTTGTAAATGTATGTCTGTTGTTTAAAGTATTGTTAATTGTTGTATTGTGTTTTACCTGCAGAACATGTAAACTTTAGGAGGTTTGGTTTGTTTTTTAAATAGTATTGTGGTATTGTAAGTTTTTGTTAGATAATAGTTAAAGAAAAAATTCTCCAGTTTTGATCAAAAATCTAGAGACAGAGAAAGTTGAAAAGCTTTCAAAATAAGCATTTGGGGGAAGGGTTCTGCTTGTGTCTCCACAGAGAGAGGACAGAGATGAGAGCCAGTGAAATATGTGAGGCAATGTCCGGCCAAGACGTGGGCAGATGCCAGCCCTGGAAGTGAAGGGGCGAGCTCACAGATTGAATCAGAAACAAAGATCATGAACTTATCTCTGGACAGCTGACTTGGAAAACTGATAAACCTCTTTAGATGGGGGCCTTCAAAAAGAAGCAATTGAGTGCTTTGAAGAATTTAGTCAAGATGGTGATTTGCTCATTGTGGCATTCATGCAACAGAAGCTGCAAGAAGCTCATGACTGTCTGATCGCAGAAGTGCAAAAGGCTGGTTTGGAAATTAGCATTTCAAGATTTGGGAAATTGCACCCTGGAATTTTTTTTATGTTTGTTAATTTGAAGAAGACCTCTGGTTCATGGAAATTGTTTCATGATCTCAGAGAGCTGAATGAGATTGTAAAGCCTCAGAAAATAGAAGTCAGCTCAAAAACCAAGAATTTGCAAGACCTACAACAACTTTTTTATTTTACTAATCCCCAAAAACAATTTTTACAGATTTAAAAATAATAGCTCAGACCATAATAGAGGGAAAGATAAGGCTGATGACAATGACAGGCAGAGATTTTTTTTATAATGTATTTACCCTTGAGAAAGCAATGTTTTGATTTGGCACACCAAAATCACAGGATTTGGCAATTGCATTGTTAAATTATACAGATATTTGTACAATTCTTTACCCGAGTCACAGGTTGTTAAAAGCAAAATTGAATTTCAAAGAAAAATCAAAAATGAGTGAGGAACCATTGGATGGGATCACAGTATTTACTGATGGTTCAGGGTAAACTCACAAATCAATAATTACATGGCAGAATTCAATCACAGGAAAATGGGAGTCAAATGTGGAAATAGTGCAAGGTTCACAACAAATTGTGGAATTGGCAGCAATGTCAGAGTTTTTAAATTGTTTTAGCAACCCCTCAATTTAATCACAAATTTAGCATATGTGACCAACGTAGTTAAAGGATTGGAAGAATCAATTTTAAAGGAAATAAGCAATGACATTCTGTATTCATATTTATCATGTATGAAAACATTGCTGAAAAGCAGAACACATAAATATTTTATTATACATATTAAAGCAGACTTATTACTCCCAAAAATTTTAGTAGAAGGAAACGTGCAAGCAGACAAATTGACCATGTCTTTTTTGCAAACCTTGCAAGATATTTTTGAGCAGGCAAAATTAAGCCATGCATTTTTTCATCAAAATACACAAGCATTGATTGAATCTTTTCACATTTCAAAAGCCAGGCAAAAGAAAGTATTTAGTCCTGTCCAGATTGTCAAATGGTACAGCCACCAGTTTTTATGAAAGCAGTCAACCCTAGGGGACTGCAAGGTCTTCAACTGTAGCAGACAGAGTTGACAAAATACTTTTTGGAAAACTGAAAAACATTTATATTTTAGTTGACATCTTTTTTAGGAGCAATTTCAGAAGAACAAAAAGGAGGGAGGCAGAAGCTGCACCTCACATGTGATTGAACAAAAGTTTTAGATATATTAAACTTCTTAAATAGTTTTTTTTTCAGAGCGAACTCCACCAATTATAAGACATTTTACAAATGATACAAAAGCAAAGCTAAAAGAAAATCATTTGGTTTTGATCAAAAATTTAAAAACAGGTAAAACTGAAGAGCCTTTCAAACTAATCATGTAGGGAAAAGATTGTGCTTGTGTTTCCACAGATAGAGGATTGAAATGGGTTCCTGCAAAATACGTGAAACTGTATTGGGCCCAAACGCAAGTAGAAGCCAATCCTGGAAGCGAGGAAGGGAGCTCGCAGACAGAATCAAAGACAAAGGATGTGAACTTCTCTTCAAACAAAATATAAAAGACTTAAGAACTTCACTGTTAGAAGCATGTTTGTTTATATGCTGTTGTATCTTTTTGTCAAATATGTTAGGTAACAAAGTGGATTTGCCAGTGATGCAGCCAGGGGAGAAGGCTTGGGAGAGTTTAGCATAGACAGCGGGGTTGGACACAATTTGTTTCAGACATCCCAGGCCAAAAAAGCATTTTGAACATGTTTAGTGGGATTGCCAGTGAAAGAATGGCCCATTCCGGAGGGCATCCCTTCATGGGTGATGCGAGTTGTGACAACTCCTGTGGACGGATGGCATGTGTGGGTTCAGTTTCTCCCGGTGGCCTTTTTCAAATCAGAAGAATTAGAAATGTTTTGCTTCGACAAGAATGGACTTTTGTATTGTATTTAATGTTTCAGGAGTGACAAAGAACCAAACAATGGATGTTACTCTGAATCAAGATGTATATAGTAATTGTATTGTAGTCTCAAACAAACCATCCTTCCGAGTTGCAGCACAGTTACTGTGGAGAACATTTTTTATTTGTAGGGACAGAATTTGGGCTGGTATCCCTATGAAAGTCAGAGGAGGTCCATGAAGCATTGGAAGACTTTTATTGTTAACCCCAGGTTTAAAAATTCTAAGAAAACCAAAGCACAGAAAAAAGAGAGCAATCAAGGAATACGATCCAAACTGTGATGACAGCTTCTATGCATGGGACAAGGCACAGAGAATTTCCGCAGCGATATTCTCTCCCCAAGTAGCATCGGGAATGGCCTTGACTCAGTTGGATCGTTTGGGTTGTTGGTTGAGCAAAAACACCAAAGCTATTTCTAATGCACTGAGTGACATGTTTAATGGATGTCAGCAGTGTGAGAAAAGCAACCCTTTAAAACAAAGCAGCAATTGATTACTTACTGCTGGCTCATGGGCATGGATGTGAATTTGAAGAATTTGAAGGAATGTACTGCATGAATTTGTTTGATCATTTGAAATCAATTTATAAGAATATAAGACAGTTGCGGAATGGTAAGGCAAAGCTTGAAAAAGTAACTAAATCATGGTAGGATGGTCTGTTTGGCCTTTTTGATCTTTTATCTTTGTAAAAAGAAATTTTGAAAGTAAGGTTTTATGAGAATCCACTGGATCGTGGATGGACGGTCTGTTTGATTTCTTTAGTTTTTCTTCCCTTTGTAGAGAAATTTTGAAAGTGGGTTTTTACATATTAGTTGGGATTGCTATTTTCTTTATTCTTTTTCTGGTTATTTTGCCTTGCATTTTTCACTGCCTTCGGAGAGCATTGGACACAACTGTAAAAGATATATTTTTGGTGCAAACAGAAGGGGGAGATGTGGGGGTCCAGGGAGTCCCTCTGGACCTTCCGACAGAGCGGAGACCCCCCTGTCCAACCCCTGAGAGACCCCCAAGTGAGGCCAGGGGGGTCAGAGAGCTGGATTCAGCTCCTCAGGGACATTTGCTTTCCTGCAGAGGAGAAATGCGACCTTTGAGAGTAACTAGGGTCTGAATTATATATTTAACATGTAGAAAATGTGGTTTTTAGGATTGTTTATATTATCAGTCACAAAGCCAAGATGGAGAATTTGGGGTGTGGTGTCTTTTCTTCTTCTTCTTCTTACCCTCCATGTTGGTGTGGGATGCTGGGAATCACAGATTGGTTGGGGACAAAACTAGACATAGTAATAAAACTTTGTAGTATTGGAATATTATTGTAAACATAGAATACGTAGTGTAGAGTATAAAAGATAAGTTCGGCCCTCCTTGGGCAGACTTTCGTCCTGGACACGGTGGTGATCAGACTGCTGCTCGCGAGCAAAGAACACTTTATAGATAACAAATAATAAACAGACCTTGAGCCCGGACGACTGTCTCCTGCGGTTTCTCTTCGGTTGCTTCAAGATTCCCTGCGCCCTGAACCACCCTCCTATGTCCATCTGAGTGGTCTCGGCCACAAAGAGACCCCCAGACAGTGACACCCAACAGCACCCAGGCAATACTCTATGAGAATCCTTTGTCCAAATGCACAAGTCCAGCTGTATTGTGTCAGCCCTGGATAATTCATAGTAGCCAGATGGAGTAATAGGGAGCAATCTCTTGCTATTTGTAATGATCTTACTTCTTCATTTTCCCTTCTGCTTCAGTAACAATATGCATGACATCACTTACAGTTACACAACAGTCTTTTGATGACTCTGCTCTCTCTGCCTTTTATGTACACCAACAGGTATGTTAGTACCTTGTCATAACAGAAGTAATACCTCTGGATTTTGGATTACATACTATTATTCAATGCACATGCTCAATGCGGAAGATTGGCTTTAGAGAATGGCAAATACAGGTATAGTCTGTGAAGTAAACAAAGTTCTCAAATTACTAACAAATTTCCAAATTATAATAGCCCCCATATTAAATTGCATTCTCCAATGAGAGTGAAAAGACAGACTGTGAGTAATGACTGAGTTCTTCCTCTTCCACAACTTTCTGTACAACTTCTTTCAAGTTATAAAACCTCTTTACATGTCTAAAACCTTTATCCCACAGTAGAGGTAAAATATAAATACATTGCACGGACTGAGTCCTCTAAAAGCAGAATTAGACAGGCTCTGTTAATCTTTACAATGGAGTGTAATTCACAGTCTCATGTACATTTTGAAAACTTAAAATGCTGTAGAAAGTGAAAGAACTTGCATTTCATAATCATCAGAAGACAAATATTGCTGAAAAAATTATCTGTGAATCAAGTATATTCAGAACTCGGTTCTTAAATGCCAGTAAAGCTTTAAAAACAAAACCAAAAAGAACCAATGGAACAACACAAATGCAAAGTTTTGAATAATCTATTTTTGGTCAATGGCTTTTATTATTTTTTTCAGATGTTGGTTTTGTATTTCCCTCAAAGGAAAAGTTTATGAACATACTGATCTCTTTAAGTTTGTTTCTAGCATTTATTAATTCAACAATTAACAAATCATGGGAAAATTTTTTTTCTTGTTACATGCAGCACTGCCAAATTTTGCTTTTCAAAATGCGTCCTACTGAAATCTGCAGAAATAGAGATGCATCACCCACAAGGACCTGTGCCTTTCTGAAATAAGCAGGGTACTCCTACACAGCATGGCAGGGAGTTCACAGCATCCAGGCTGAACCTCTGAGGACCGCCAGCTATTTGCATGGCACACCAGTATTTTCCTCTAACAAGGTAAGTTGATTTTAGAGCTTCCTATCCAAATATTCTCTGCTCTGATACACTGCACTTTGCAGAGCTAGCATGTACACTCTATAAACAAGCAAGCCTGACATTACAACCTGCAATAGTACAGCTACTAACATCTTACACAGCATTCCCGATCACTTTACACTGCAGAACCTCACAGTGCATGCGTAGAAATAAATTAGGTTTTGCCCAGTTGTCAGGGCATTAAAATAGATTTTCCACTACACTGCACAAAACTGAGTGCTGCAAAGACATTTGCACGTTTTTATGAGTTCTAATGGACTCTGTCATCCATGTAATAAAGACTGCATCTTTGTATTTATACAGAGGTACATATTCACATCTCATAAAGTACTGTCCTAACCAGCCAGGCAGGGCACTAGAGACCTAAGCAGAGAGCTTGCAGAGCATGAAGTGTGTAGATTCTGTTAGAAACTCTGAAGTACTGATGCACGCCCCCAAATATCTCTTTTCCATGCACCCTCTCTCTTGCTCTCTGTAAGACTTTTAGATACAAATCTTGGGTGAACAAAATTAAGACAGCTGATACTTTTGAAGGCTCAATTAATGGAATAGAGACCTATGTGCATTGTGGTGCTGTCTGGATCACTTTTGAGCAAAGTGACATTTGGGAAGTCTCACTCAAAGTACTAGTTAGAGCAAGGATCTAAATACTGAAAAACTGAAGGGAAAAACAAGCATAGGAAAAGGTACTTCATGTTATGGGACCAAAATATTCAACAAAAAGTTGAAATGTGATAGGGTCAAAAGAAATTCACCTGTTTTTATGTGGCTCAGAATGAATTAATTCTGGAATACCACCTTTCCTGTATTTCTGCTTCACAAGAGTATCAACAAACTAGTAGGCCTCTTCAGGAAAAGATTTGCATTTAAAATGCCAACGGGTTTGGAGGGAAGTGTTTCAGCAATGATAAAATATCTGAGACCAGCCATTTTACTGTTTTCTCCCTCCCTCTATATTCTTTACCAATTGCCCACTTCTTCACTGTTACAGAAGAAAAGAACAATCTCTGTTTCATTTGCCTCTCCTGTGGGAAGTAGGAAATGAAACACAGGTAATCCCAAAAAGGATACTGTTGTGGATCTGCAAGGGAGAAATCTCCAAGTGTGGGAAGAAAGTCAATGTCCCCCATACTGCCTAGGGCTTTCTCTCAAGTTTATTAAACAAAGAACATGCATTACCACTACCCTATCAGTGCCAAATGAACCTTCTTAATAAAGAGATAGGATCTCCTATTGTTTCCATTCTTAGGTCCTTCTTCCACCAGCTGTACCTTACAGTGTTCCTCCTGGCTTCCCAAGAGCACGTGAACTATCACAGATGGTGCTGGCTAACAGTTTTGTTTAAGCAGAAGCATATTTTAATGGCCAAATACTATTTAGGATGAGATGAAAGAAACATTCACACATTACAGTATGGAAGGAACTAAAGGTATGCCTGCTGGAAATAGAAGGATTAATTAAAGTAGGCTAATCCAGGATTTAGTTGACTGGATTTCCAAATGTCTTTCCTTTGCTTTCTCTGTTGATTTTCTTCACCATGCTATCTTTATCTAGTAATTATACACTACATTGCCAGGTGAATAATTAAATCCATTATAAATTTGTCAATACAGAGTCAGAGTGGGATAAAACTATGTTCCTATCCAATTTAGCAACATTCTTTAAAGCACTTCCAAAATCCTAAAAGCAGGTCTTCTGACAGATATTGAAAGTTTTTTTCAATTTTTTCCCTCACCCAAACACACATCCTTAAGTCTCTGACACTAATAAATGATAGGAAAATATGTCAATAGTCAGATCCTAAAATATTTACACAGTAAATGTTGTCTTTGCACTCTGTTATGTAGTATATTTGGAGATAACCAAATCTAGTTCCACTTGTAATCTAAACTAAGGTTTCAGCTGAGACTCATAGAGAAAGGAAAACCTCATACATTAATTCCCAGTTGTGCAGCAAAAGGCTCCTCTGTGGCATACATGCCACATTACTGAATGCAGTATTCCTCAACACACAAAGCACATTATCTGTCCATGCGAATTACTTCACTGTTGTAACTGATGACTAAAAAAATAAATTTTTATTTCATGCTTGGATCAAGAAACTGATTTTTAAATAATTTAGTTACTTCTGTGGTTAAATATACCACTTAATCATACTGAGTTTAATTTTTTTATGCCTTAATTATTTTTTATGAGGCATTATCTATAGAATAAAATTTTCTAAAACATTTAAAATATCCTATAAGAAAGCAGACTTTCAGACAAATTTGAGTTTCTAAATAATATTTAGTGAGGCTTAGGTTCCTAAATTATTTATCTTTTCTTTAAACCAGAATAAATAGCAAAATATAACTTGGGATCTTTGGATGACTAGATTGTATATGAATAAGAAATTTAACTAATTTGTTCTCGAGCACTTAGCTAAGAATAGATGGGTAAATAAACAATGATGACTGTAACTGCTGAAGGCATAAACAGCAGTTTCAGACAGTTTGTGATAAGCAAACTGTTTTATGCTTTAAATAAATAGTTCTTTGTTAATAGTGTCTCTCTTCTCAACAGGAGCCATGCTGGGACATGTGCTTGGTCATGGAAATGAAGGCCTTAGACAAAAGGAAAGGAAAACAACTTCAGCCTCATGTCAGGTGTTTTGCTTATCTTTTACTATAATGCCAGATGGGTGATAAGTGCATTGTACATAATATGTGCATGCATAGATACAGCTGCTTGTGGGGCTGCACTACAAACTACATTACCAGCATGATTTAGGATTAAGAAGCATTAAGAAGGGTGAGGGTATCTTCATATTTCTTCCATAATCTGCTATATAGCAGAAGATCATTGTACCAGCAAATGAAGGAGACTGGAAGTCTGTGGATAGTAGTAGAGTCAAAGATGATCAGCTACTCTGCCAAAAAAATGTGGTGGAACTACTCTCCAGAAACAAACTGGAGATGAGCTTGGAGTACAGGGGTTTTCATAGCTCAAAGGAACTCCTCTAGGTGAAATAATACCCCAGAGGTACACAATCATTTATAGTTGGGTTTTTGGGGTTTTTTGCTTTTCTTAGAATTTTAATTCAATGCAGCTGGGTACCAGTTTTCTTCACATTAAGGAGTGCAATGTCTTAAGTCTTGCAGCAGTGAAAAGCTACACTGGTGCCAAGATTAAATATAAAACAGAGTTTAAAAAAATCACTTAATGCTAGATAGTTAAGCCTTTCTGTAATTGCCAAAATAGCGGGCTGATTTTCAAAGGTGCAAAATAGACAGAAGTTCCTCCTGACGTCAGTGGAAATGCCTGGGTGTTCAACACCTATAAAAAAATATGAGTGTTTCCTTAGATGCTTAAGGAATAATCATGGATGCTAATTTTAGCCTAGGGTAGTCACCTTCCACAGACTCCTGCTATGGTAGTGGGGGTGAGCGAGGCTTTTCAGAGGGGCAGTTAAGATTAGAATCTGGTCTGCTCTAAATTAGGTTCTGCAAGTTATCAAAGTAATGGATGGCTGCAGTTCTTTAATTTACAAGTTTTTTGAAGAGAAATAAAAACAAACATCAGATTTCAAGTTGAAGGAATTCTAGCAGTTAAGAGCAGTTTGGAGGAAGCATTTGAAGTAAATGGAAAATCTTACTCATATCAAGTACAGTAAACATTTATCACTGCCATCTGCAAAGTCAGCACACAGCTATTACAACCACTGTTTTGGAGATGAAGACATGGACAAAGCAATGTGTTCTTATAACTCAAAAGTGGGCAAAACCACGACCAGACACAGGAGCAGCAGTGTCCCTTCTTGCACTTTAGGACATAAATTTAGGATTTATTTTCTCCCCTCTGTGCACACTCAGAAATTTTAGGTCCAATTATAGAAACTAACTAAAAATCAGCCAGACAGCTGTCACCTTCTGCTTCCCTCTGGCATTCAAAAGTATGAAGTGTATTTCTACAAGCTACCATTTCCAGTAGGAGACATTTTCATAAAAGAAGATCATTGCATTTCAAAGCCTTCTGCCTCTATCTCTTCCTGCAGAGCAGTAACACCTGTCCTGTAAGCCTTTCACACCAGTAGTTTGAGGATTACTGAGACCTTGATCTGTACTGAAATGTTCCTTGTAATGCCAGCAGGAAGAGTTACTACAGCTTCTGTACAGAAACAGGCACAGAGGGTGATCATAACACTGTGTTTGCTGGTTAAACAATGTGAAAAGATGAACTTCTATCTTTAAATATATGCCAAATTTTATCATGTAGAAATAGAGCATTGGATAGGACCTGCATAGTTATAACATACACATCGAGTCCCTCAACCTGAGGCATATTTCAAACCAACAAATCCAGTGATCTAAGAACAAACATCACACACACTTATCACAGCATTTCATGAAATCGTGTTCCCCAAACACTGAAGATGTGATAATTACCCCAAACTATGAGGAATGAAATTTAATTAAGGAAGAAATGGAGTGCTCAGTGTGAATACGTTCTCCTTCTGGTATCAGCTGACAGTAAAGAATGTATGGCTACAAAGGAGATATTCACCCAGAGTCAGCAACTTCTCAGTGCTCACAGTGGAGGAATACCACATCAGCTACACATTGTTTATCCCAACAATTATGGCTCAGAAGAAATTATGCTTGGCAGTAAAGCCATTGAAACTAACTCAACTTTGCCAACTGTGTAAGCACTTTTAAGATTTGTGTATTTGCAAGGATATAAAGTAAGACACAAGAGGGACATTTTTATGCTTGGGACAAAACAAAGCAGCACAAATTTCCATCTAATTCTATTTCATTGACATGTTTCTTCCTGCCTCATATCTATCTGCATTCCAGCTGCAAATCCAGTGCATTCTTCTGTAAGCAGGGTCTCTAGTACAATTTCTAAAATACTACTAATATCTGCATATTCATCAACACTTGCAAATAAAGAAAATCTTAAGGCTCAGTCTTTTTGAAATTAATCAGTAGAACTGTACAGTGCAATTCAGAAATCATTAGCTAAATTAAAAGTCATTTAATAGATCAGAATTTATGCAACAGTGATCAATTCATGTAAGGCATTTGTTGGCATCTGATTTTTCCGTCATAATGATGGAAATAATGATAATATTATTATAATTATATATAAGATAATATATAACGATAATAATGATGTCTTTTATCTCGTAAGAGGACAGAAGTGTTTTAATGAAAGATTTTGACCTGGCCCCATTGGTCAAAAGTAGCCAAAATTCATTTTGCAAATCTGTTTTAGTTTAATTTGGAAATTGATGATGGAATCATGATATTTTCTTACGGATATTCATTAATTTACAGAATTTACCCCAGCTCTGCTTTTGTTTGCACACAGCTGAAGACCTCAGAGGTCTTCCAAGCAAACACCTTCTATGTTTCTCTCTTCAGCTCTCCAGTGACCCAAACAGAAATTCAGGCAAGCTGCAGACATCCCACCCTCAAGAGATTATTGCAAAGTCCACTGCTTAACACACAGCTTTTCTCTAGCTCTTAAGCACATTGGTGGCAGCTTATGGAAACCCACTTAGATACATACTTTCTTCCAATCCTTATTGTCTTACTAATTGGATCAGCACATCTACAGACAGACATTTTACTATACAAATTTCAGGAGAGGTTGTGGTGTGTGCCTATGAGTGAAGGAAGCAGGTAGCTTTTGCTCCCCATTATAAAATGGTTCTTCTAATTTATTTTCATAATATGTTGCTGGCAGATATATGGGGGTCAATGGTAATTAACAGCTAAACCGAGGCTGGGAATTATCGATTTGACAACACTTGAAAGCAAACAGAGCCTGGAATGAGTCAATATTGAGAGATTCATTTGAGTTTAAATAGAAAACATAATATTGAGTAATTTATTGATTCCTCTCACTTAATACTGGTAAAGAAAACCTTCCCATTCAAATAAAGCACCTACATAATCATTTCTAGTAAAGTGAATTTCATAATAATTTTCTCTGATTTTTTCCTTTATATACCAGCACCACGGTATTCAGGGCTGCACACCTTATTGACAGCTCCTAAGACAAAATATAACCATTCCACTATATTTTTCAGCATGCTCCTCTCAAGCACCATTCCATGCAAGTAACATCAGCAAGGGGAATTTAACATGTTACTATTTTAAACAGCACTAATCTCTAAGAGGTAAATTGTACAGAACAAGCCATAAACATATCCCCTATTTCTACAGAGACTCTTGCTCTCACAGCAACTCTTCATAGGATAAGAGAAATTGCCACTCCATGGCCTTCTGTTGCATCAGTGTCTAATGAGAATAAGTGGGACAGTTACAGTATGTGCTGAGAAATCAAGATATGCTGTGGCAGAAAAAAGAAATTAGGTTTGTCTATTGACTACCAACTTCTCAGGCAGACCTTCTATGGGGCCATCTCCCAC
Organism: Luscinia megarhynchos; assembly: GCA_034336665.1. Lineage (NCBI taxonomy): Eukaryota > Metazoa > Chordata > Aves > Passeriformes > Muscicapidae > Luscinia > Luscinia megarhynchos. The sequence goes on from CM067565.1 coordinate 68,025,362, forward strand.
TGAGAGCGCATATAGCATGTAAAAGAAAACAAGAGATATTCTTTATGTGATCTTAATGCTAGAGCTTCTGGCATTCACTGTTGAAAAGAAAATCCTTGATGCACCCAGAGGAGGAGCATCTGGCCTTGGAATGCTGAAACTTATGTTTTGTAAGATGCACTCTGTATCTACAGTAACATGTATCATTTGGCAAGACATTGCTATTCTATACAAGACAGCCAAATACTTGCTGAACACTAGAGGAGGAAAAAAGTCTAAAAAAGGTGAAATTGCTGGCACTTTTTAACTATTAATACTAATAGAAAATCCTTCATTTCAGCCAATAGAATTCACAAGACACTGACATAATACTAATTATCTGCATAAAAGGTAAGGGAGGGAGAGAACTGCAGTGTAGGACTCCGCATATGAAATAGCATATGCTATTATGGCACATGGTTTTTCCATTATCATTCTGCCTTTGACTCTGGATGATTTTCCTCCTGGCGTATTCAATCCCATCCTGAAAGTAGTTCTAAAGCTACTCAACTCTTTATAAGAAACATAAGAAATATCCTCTTCATAAGAAATATGCAACTGCTAACAGGTTAATACTAGGAATAAGCAATGAGAAGGTTCATACTCTCTTAGAAAGGAGAGGACCTTTTGCTTCCCTCACACCTCCTACATTCACGTCGAGACCCTGCTCATGTTGCTCACTTGCAGCGGGGAATCCGTGCCTTCTCAACAATCCCACTGGTATTCCAAGTGGGTAAAAAGTGCCACCTCAGTAAAAACCCTCTAGTGGTGGTTTCTGTGTCTGCCATGCGAGCCTAACCTCATGGCTCATTATTCAAGAAAAGAATCGTACATGGTTTAAAACAAACAAAACCAAACCCAAACCAATTTTATTTCCAGATAATCTCAGTAAAAGAGGAAGACCTAGGCTGGAGTGCCCTCTACACATTGCAGATATTGTTATATTCTCCACAACAATGATTTCAATCTGGAGCCTGTAAATCCATGAAAAGTGGTTCTGCAGTGCTTCATTTTGCTGGTAGCATCCAGCCTCTCGGGCTAACCCTTTTTTCTGCCTTACATTTAATTTTTCATTCATTCATCCTTGCTCATTTTTCTCATCCAGTGAAGAATGAAGTTGTTTCTTTCCACCATATCTGTCTTCTCACTCACAGTAGAATTCTTACAGGAAGAGGTTTCTGATAAGAAACCAACTTAGATTCCATCCATAGAACACCAAGCAAACTTTAGAGTAAATCTGGGATACTGACTGTAACTCTATTTATAGACTCTGAAGTCAGACTGAACACAAGGTCAATTTCTCTTTCAGGCTGCAATGAACCTCTCAAACTGCTGGATTTAATAAAGCTGGGGCAACATAAGAAAAATAAGAACTTTGTCCATAATCCATAGTTCTGATAGCTCCTGCCAATTTGCCATACATGTGACTTCCAATTTTTTTTATTTATTTTATTTTCCTTGCAAGGACAACAGGAGTTATATTACCAGTCAAAGGAGGTAATGCAGATAAATCCTTATAGGACACACTGGAAATGCAATCTGATATGACTGCTAAAGACTAAAAAGACACAGCTTTTTTCCTTAAGAATCTCTTCCCAAAGTCCTCACTCATGCACAACATTCAGTGTCATCAAGAAGATTTGCATTCAGAAAGAGGGCAATATCAAGGTAAATAAATATTTTAAATCTTATTTTATACCAGTATTTAAAAAAAACCAAACATCTAAATAGTCATCGTTTACATTGACATCTACATTAAAACCCTTCTGCATTAACAAAGCAGTGGTACCAGGGCTACAGAGCAAGCTAGAATAAGATCATTCATCATAACAATGTCAGTAAGGCAAGGAACATGTTCCCAGTCCTTTTCTTACATGTGTTAGGGCAATAGTATCAGACATATCTTAATGACTGCAGAAGGCACATATTAAATAAGTGAGCTCAGTTTGATGCCTTACAATACAATACAACTGTCATGAAAAAGGGACCACACTTGTTTCACAACCTTGGAAATCTAACAAACCACATATCCTGTCAAGGTTCTTGAAAAGCACGCTCACTCTTATAATTACTTATAGCAAATGTTGCAAATAGGTAAGAGTTCTGCTTAACACATGGCTCACCAAGCAGTGTTGGCAGATCAAAAACATTGCAAAAATACAGTGTTTGTGCATTTCTGGTAGCATTGCTGTGCTTAGTTTCCAAAGCTAAGAGACATTGCATTTCCTTATGTTCTTCCTTTTAGTTCTATTGAGATACAGGGTAGTGAAAATTAAAAGGTTTGTGGAGCCCGTTGAACTTTTCTTAAAAACTTAAGAAATAAATTTATTATAAAGAAAAGAGAAATTATGTTTTAAGTCTTCCATTATAAGCTAGTATAATTTCCACTTCCACTCCAGTCCAGCACAGTAGGGACCAAAAGACAGTTGATGTCTAGTCTGACAGACCACAGAAGCACCCATTTCTACCAGTTCATACAGATATCTCCACTGTCCTCCTTCTACCAGTGAGAAAACAGGTCAGAGGTGAGCTGACCCTATCTAGGGTTACAGAGCAGAATGAAGAAAATGGTCCCACCCTCTCTGGCCAAGCTTTCTAATTTCCAATGCTTTTTTACTTCTGTAAAGTTTACTTTTATAGTACTGAAGAAATAAGGGGCCACTTCCACAGATCTTTCAGCTGCTGTTTTAGCACATGTGGGCAGTGGAAGTGTAGTGGGTCAAGGAGCAGACTTCAGAAGTTTCCCATCTTATGGTACACATCTATATATTCAAAAGACACAAAGGCCATGGTTCTCTAATTATTTTCTACTGTAGACAGCATATCCATCCAAAATACAATTTTTACTTTCTTGAAAGTTGCTGTCTGAAACACCCAACCGCATTTAAGTTTTTGCAAAGAGCATCTAATGTACAAATGACCAAATTGTTGCATTTTCTTGACATCCTGAGTTGACACAAGCTAAACATAACCTCAACTAAGTCATTTAAATTGTTTTTCACATTCAGAGACAGTGCTAAACTACAACTCAGTTTTCTTTCCTATAGTGTTCTTCATATATTTTTGGACATCTGCGACCACCAAAAAGCCTGGATTACAGCAGACCATAATACTCTACAAACCATGGATATAATTAGGCGTCAACTCCATTGTAATCCTATGGACGTCATCATGTGTTACCAGCATCTGTTGACAGATTTCATACCAGGCATATCACTGAAATGGCAAGTCTGGAGAGGGCAGCCCACAATAGAAACAATGGCATTTATTTTTGGTTTGTTCCAAGACTGTCTAATAGAAAATATATGCTGCCAACTGCCAGGGCTCCACCAAGATCACTCCTGAATATTGTATTACCAGTTAGAACAAAGATCTGTGCCCATGCACTTGCAATCTTCACCTAATGAATAAGGAAACTAAGAAAGCACTTTCTGCAACTGTCTTAGCACAAATTAGGAAAAGATAGAAGCCTTGACATTCTACAAAGTTGGAGGCCCTTTATAATGCAAGTACTTACTTTTCATGTAATAATAAATTCAGATTTTTTTCCAAGATAAGGAATAAGGATCCCCTCTTGTAAATTTTATTTGTATATGGTATCACATTAATATTAAAACTAAACCCTTGGAACGGGCAACGTTAAGTAGCAAAACCACACTCTCTACTCTATGGAATCAAAACAGAGTCTGCTTTAATTTGACAGTGTGGAAGTTTGACTTTCTGCTAAAGTACTGCCTGATCAGAGGACTGGAAACATAAAATTTTCAATGCAGTTTAATTGCTCTCCTCTTTCCTGTAAAAATCAAGAGACTTACTGTAAGCATAAGAATGTCTACCTAATTCAAATTGTCGTTACTTTTTAACATCTATCAGCATTGAAAGAAAACTGCATTAGACTGCATCAGTATCTAGTAACTTGTCCATTTTCTTTTAAAAACAGCCTTCTCTGAAATACTGGATAATTTAATCCTAATCAGGTGTATCACAACCTCTTACAGCTGAGCAGTTTCAAATAACTAAAGCACTTTGGCACTAAGATAATTTTCATTCTCATTATAAAACACAAAAGTATAGTTCACCGTCTCAAGACTGCCAAATTAAAACAAATGCCAGTGTTGATGTTAATTATTTGTTAGGAGTTGCAGCAGCTGGTAGATCAAGAAAAGTGAACTTCAACTTAGAACAGAACTTCTCTCCCTATCCTCACACAGCAGGACCTGAACAGGCATGAATGCAAGAAAATGAACAAAACCAGCCAAAAATAACAGAAGGTGGGAGGCTACAAACTAAATCTGAGTGGGAAATCTTGCTTCTACAAATATTAATGGAAAAGCAAACCCACTGGCCCCAACTATTCTAACAGCTCTTACTTTTATAATTACACTTCTACAGTATAGGTTTTATTGAAGCTAAAAAAGTGGTATAGACTGTCATAAGATCTAAATAGGCAGTTTCTACTTAAGTTGCTCATCTTATGCAAAATGCATATTCAAACTTAGTTTCCAGAGCACTGTCTCTCCCTCCCTCCCTTCTCTCATTCTTGTAACCAGCAGATAACCTTTTAATCCCAGATCTGTCAGCTGTGACTTCAACATCACCTTTTAAATTAGGAAGCAATAAATCCTTTGCATTATTTCATCTTTCTTTTCCATATGCTACTTAAAACTTAATGTTAAAAATAAGATATTGCAAATATTACTAAAGTACCAAAGCATTGACATGATTGCTGCTGGGATCATAATTTCCACCTATGTTGAGAAAAAGAACATGGGCAGTACTTGGTGCCACAATAGTTTTCTTACACTTACAAGGCAAGAAGTATTTCTGCTAAAGCTGTGTATTCCGAGGAGTTTACAGACATGTTTTTTTTTTTTCCCAGAAAATGAACTGGCATATAGGAACATAATCACGACACACAGTTTTCCAAATATAGCCTGGATATATTTATAGCCTGGATTTAATTCTATATTTCATATAATTCTATGACAATATTTTCCCTGTCAGGTCATTCAGTCAGAATGGAGATAAATAACAAATTCTAATAAGAGCTGACTTGCAAGATCACAATTTCAAAAGCGACTTCTCAGTCTGCTCTCAGAAATACTGCAAACTTTTCTGCACACTAATTTTGAACCATCTTGTTCATCTCTGTTTATAATTGCAATTTACTCTTTTACACATACATAAATTCAGAGTCTGCTTTCCAAAAGGAAGACCCAGGAAGTGAAAAGTTACTGAAATACTTATACATATCTAGAGGTATTGACAGAATATTTGCAGTGCAACATAAAAATAAACTAGTAACTCCCATAAATTATTTTCATCTGACATAGGTTTCACCTAAGAATCAAAAGAGTGAATGCTTTATCCGAAAAATACAGCATAGTTACTATACATTATAAGAATGGTTTATACAATGCAAAACATATTTTATTAGAACCTCTTGCTGTGCAACCCCGGCAATTCCAGAAAAAGCACGACAGTAAGATAGGGCATAATTCCACACAGAAGCACACAGACAGATACACGTTATTTCCAGACCTTCCTTTGCTGTTTCTCCCATGCTGGGTCCAGGAGCAGGTCCCTGTCCCATTCTTCTTCTTGGGTCATGTACTCATCTTCTTCGTAGTTATAGGTGTACTGCATGTTTGTATCTATCTGATTCATGCTGTTCATGCTACCTGAGGGTCAGCTTCAGCTGCTGTGGCTTCTACTACGATTTAAGTTTAGTTCACTTGCTGAGGGGTTGTAGGTAGCAGTGTCCTTTTTTTTTTTTCTTTTTCCAAGGTGACAGGGAATGAATATTGACTAATCTTGCTGAGAGCAGAGGCTGAAACTGCCAGGTAGGTGCTGACCTGTGATGACCTTCCCTGCTGTGTCCCTGTCTGCTGCCGGTCCCTGTGACTGACCCTGCGGAGGAGCCCGGCGCGGCTCCCTGCCGCCGCTTATTATCCCCGCCGGGCCGTCACGTGGCGCTGGGGCGGCGGCCCCGGCACCGGGCGGGCAGCGCTGCACAGGACGGAGGGCACCGGGCGGGCAGCGCTGCAGCGGGGGCCGCCGCCCGACACGGCTGCCCGAAATGCCCGCCCGACTGCTCTGCCAATCTGGTGCGCACCTGTCCTTTGGTTTGGGCTTTTTTCTGCCTTACTGACATGTATTCCTGCTCCCCAAGACCTGCCTACGATCTGCTAACGAGGTTCGACATCGCTCAGCGCTAGCCTGAAGTGCGTGTCCCGCCTTGAACCACTTCGCACTTTCAGATTAAGGATTACACGAGCCAGCCCAGAAGGACACCCAAGTGATGGAACGTTTTCCAGTGCAAATAAGTCTGGAGTTAACCAGGCAGCATGGAAGCACAACTTTAAAAAGCGACACATATCTTTTTGCTCAGGAAACTTTTGCTCAGTAAATCCAAAAGCAGGCACCACAAAGCTCTGTGGAACCCGAAACTTTACAAGTGTGCGGCAGGAATCATTAGCCCGTGCTTTCCACAGAGCAAAATCTCAAAGGGTAGCGCTGAGATCAAGCATCCTGGCAAGCACGTCCGGTATCTCCCGTGCTCTATCATTCCAGTTGCTTTGGCAATAATGTTTCTTCTGGGAATTGGCAAGCTTGCTGCGTTCTTCATGGAGCTTGTCATTAGTGCCTGCACCTATCATCAGCCAAGGTCGTCTTCACTAGCGGTGTCCACACTAGATACAATACGAGCCTCACTTAGAAAATGAAGATACTCATCAAAGCTGTGCTTTTGGAAGCCATAAGTTACAAAATCAGGTGTATGGGAAAACTGTGCTCATTAAAGTCTCAGTAGGTCTCTAATCCAATGGGAATGAATAACGAGGATAATTTACACCTAGACAACATATGCCCTCCATTTCATATTGGTAACTAAAGCTCTGTTTTCTTCCAAGTCACCTTCTATCCTTTAACTCCAAGCAATATAGAAGAACATGCACACATGCACAGAAAATACCTACTCCTCAGCTCAAAAAATCTTTGTAAATGCAGCACTAAGGTTGCAAATCGGAATTCAGGAGAGGATTGCAACAATTCATGCAACAACAGCAAGCTGAACTTCTGAAGGCTGATGTACATACTGTGACATAAACAGTCTAAAAATGAAATTCTAAATCTAAGCACTCAGACATAACCACATGCTTTTCACCTGCTCAGTGCAAATACTCTCAAGGTTGCTACACTTCTATCTACAGAACAAAGCAAATGCTATCCTTAGACTTTTTTGCTCAAATGCAGATGAGCATTCTCTTAGGATACTCTGAGACAATACCAAATAGTAATTACAAAACTATATAGTTCATGTATGTACACATTATATGTATGCTGGTGTAACTTGTGTGGTTTATTTTTATAGCTCGGTAGTCAACTTTCAACCATTTAAATGATAATTCAAGCCTTCAAAGTCAGTAAAACCATTTCTTCTTATTTGCTATATAGAGCACAGGGGAAGTTTCTAAAGGAAATGCAGGAAGCAGTCAGAGGATTCCTAGAAGGACACATATAAATTGTAATATGTGACCCAGAGCTGCCCCCCATGCAAAGAGCTCTCCTGCACTGATGAAACTGTGACTTTCCATGTGCCCCCTCATTAAAGGGGAGCCATTGCAACCAGCATTGTGCCTTTCCTTGGCACTGCCTTGTCTGGGGATCTACATGGATGGAAGTGGTTCTGCACCAGTCCCCACTGTACAGTACAGGTTAGCCTTACAGGTACTGATGGCCTCAAACAGGGAGGTATTAGCTACAACCCACATTTTATTTGTTGGTCCTCACCCTCTAATACAGGCCAGGGTGCCCACCCATCTCAGGAAGCAAAAACTGAGGTGCTTTGGCAAAGAATTTTCTTTGACAAAGAATATCCAATCACACTGTGGATTAGGACTAGAATCAGACTTACGTCTAGATTTTTAGAAATCAAAGGACATTCTACACAAACTTTCTAGAATTCTTAAAGAAGGTTATTAAGTTTTTCATAAAATAACTGTATTTTCTCAAAATACAGCTAGCCACTACTGCAAAGGCACTGTTCATTTTTCCATGTTTATTTGGTACATAGATAAACACTACTTGATAACAAAGCAAATAAAACAAAAATGTCTTCACTGTTCTTGGGAACCAACAGCCAGAACCATAGTATCTCTTAGCTAGTCTGAGAGATTAAAAAAAGTCAAGATCCACTTTGGACAGGTTATATTAATCCATTTTGGATCCAAAAAAAATTCAGAATGAAAAATCTTTTTAATTCTGAAAATCTCAAAATAGGAGGCTTCAACAGTGTCAGTGTGCATTTGGGGAACATTGGGCTTTTTACCTATGAAACAGGAAGCTAAATGGAATAGCTCAATTTAAAAATTAAAAAAACCACTGCCTATCTTGATGGAATCATACCTGCTTTAGGTTCTCTAACTAACTGCTTACTGACTTTTAATCAGACAGCATGAGTAGGCAGGGGAGATATTTATAGATGGAGCTTTAGGAGGAGTATCTGGTATTTTGTTTACTACTTTAATTTAATTTTATAAACTAACTGTGTGGATGGTAATGAGAAGCATATGAATGGAGGTCCGTAGTGGAAAGAGAGCCAAACTTGAAGTGGAAAGGGAGCTGCCTCTTTCAGCTCAACAGGAGAATAGGAAAGCTGTGCCCTGTACAGCAGTGTGAATAAAGCAGTTTGCTTCACCAAGCTTCTTCCCACATCAGAGGCAGGTTAGGACTATTCCCAAACAAAGCTGGCAGAGTCGCGTAGCCATGAACTATGTGTGTCTAAGGAGAAAGAAAATAAAACCAAAACAGAAATAAGCAACCTGAGCAGGAAAGAAAGGACAAAAGTCTCAAAGAGAGAAAAAGAAAGAAGCATAATAAACCATATGATTAGGGAATCTTAAGTTGACATGGCAAGATACCTGAGAGTCAGCAAGTATATTTAAGGTAGAAATGACGCAGGCTGTTTACGATGGGGCAAAAGACAAAAGAAAACTCATGACTGACAAACAGATGAGTAAAAATAAGGTGGTGGGGGAGATGAGGAGTAGAGGTGGCAGAGCTGAATTGTCAACTACTTTTGTCTTTTATTTGGCGGAAGATGTGCAGTTGTAGTTCATGCTAACATACACACTAGTAAGGGCCTACCCAGGAGAATGGTGCCTTGGAACCCAGGAGAACACTGTGGCTTCCAGGCATCGATTCCCATATATTTTTAGGAGTACCAGAAGGCCAGATCTTTCCTAGCAGCAGCAGCAGTAGGTCTGTGAGCTCACACAAGTGAGTACCACCCCAGTGAAAGCCTTCTAGTATGCTTTGCATTAAGCTCCTTGAGAATCAAAGGGCTTTTCTACCTAAAGGACATAAATCTTTATCGTTCTTCTTAATGAAATTGAAGGTTTTCACAGAGTTTATATTTAACATTCATTTACTTGTCAAAAGCCATCATACCATTCTTTCAAGAACTCTGTCCTTTGAATTTTTTATTATTTCTTAGATTTTCAATTCTTTAATGTTTCTTATGCTTCCCTCACACAAAATTGTAGAATAAACCAACAACTTTCATTGAAACTTTAAAAATGCTGAACACTGCAACAGTGTTTCACCAGATCATTCTTCTATTTGAACTTAATGAGATCTAGAATAAGAAATGAGCCAGATTTCTCTACTTAAATAATTGCCTGTGAAACAATCAACTGACATGGAAATGGTCACATTAGTTTTCAGCTGTAACACTTCTGGGTAGGAACACAATAGCTTGTATCTGCCAAAACTGTCTTAGAAAGGCCACAGGAAGATAAAGAACTTTCTGAGAGCTCAATCAGTCACTGAGTCTTTAAGTAATCATCTTGTCCTAGTCACAGCCTGTTTCTTTGTGAAAAAGGACAGTAGGATGCTTTCTCAAGAAAGAAGTCAGTGACTTCAATGACTAGTCAAGTGACTAGTCTTTTGTGTAAACTGTTAATAAAATCTTAAAACAGGTATCAAAAAGCCCTTGTCTTTTCAAAGCATGCCATAACTGTGACTTGTACAAAAATATTTTTTTGCTTGTAGCAAATATCCACTAGTTTAAAGCTTAACCAACAAAAATCTAAATTATTTAAGAAAATTATGATTTGGATTGAGCCAAAATGTCTGATTCTGTTAAAAATTATGCATAAATTTCCCTAACAAAGCTAAGCAGAAAGGTAAGGCGTGTTATAAAACATATTCATCATTTATTAGAGGTATTTTGGGGTTTGTTTTTTTTGCAGTACAATAAATATAACTTGTCTTCTTCAATGTAGGAAACACACTATATTGTAAGAAGAAAACCAAGGAATTAAATTCATTATGTAAAGATAATAGGAATAAACTTCAAACTCACTTAATATTTCTGAAACCAACACATACATAAGAAAAACAGAGAGAGAAGAAAACAGAGCCATACATCTGGGAACCAAAACCCTGATTTCATCTGAGCTAAGGAAAAGCACTGTGGGCACTGAACATATTTAGCTCTCCCACGTTCAGCACCAAGAGGCACAAACTGACTCTGAAAAATCTCCATGCTACTCATACATGGTGATATTAACTATACAGTAGCTAATTACTTTTTTTAAAGAATGTTATTTCCAATGACAGGTCTGGAAATAAAAGTTAAAAAAGAACAGAAAAAATTCATTTGCTGGCTTCATAGTAACAACTGTCATTGCCAGAAGATCCCGAAGTGTTTAATCAGCTATATATAGAGACGACTTACTCTGTCCCTGGAATTCAGCCATGGATGAAGTGTAGCAAGAAACATTTATGGGACCAACAAATACTACCAAAGCATACCTTGGGCTTCAGGGGTATGGAGAAAATGCTGACTGCACTGACATCACTGGCTTTTGCCAACCCTTTGTGCGGAAGGAAAATCACGGGGCCGAGATGTGGCGTGACCATGCCAGCTCAATATGCCCTTATGTGACCTTGAACAACTCAATTCAGATAAAAATTTTCACAAAAATTTGAGTGTTACCTTGTTGGACTTCTCTCACTGACAGAAACAAGCTTATTGTGCTGCACTCTGCCACCTCTGAAACAGTGTCAGCAATTCTTCCTTTAGTCCCTAATCTCCACCTAGAAAAGAATTCTCAGGGGCAGAGGCTTTGTCTGTCTAGAAGTCCTGAAGAATCTACACAACAATTATGATTACAGTGTGCTTTACCTGTCATACATCTTTTACCTCTGTGTTTGCCTCTCCAAACTGTGTGTGGCTTGCACACAAACATCACCAGCATTATTCTAAGATGTCAAGCTTTCTCAGGGATTTAGGGTCCCTTATACCCTGGAGGCAGAGTTCCTACTGTTTGTAGGGCCATGCTTAGAGCCCTGCATCCTGCACAGCAGATGGCCCTGGCTCTCAGAGAGGGTTCAGGGCAGGTAGCAGGGGGAATCAATCAACATCTGGTCTCTGCCAGAGTCACTAGGCAGTACTGTGATACCGAGTAACAATCACAAACTGCAAGGCGAGTGCTGAAAGGTGTAACATAGCTGGGCAAACCCTCTAGCAATGGCACTGGCAGGCAGCACTGCACAAGATCATACCTTTCATGAATGAGAAGAGCCCTCTGACTTCACATTCTGACACATTTCTATTCATAAGGAACCACGACACCTAAAATCCCTTATCCCTTGAGCTAGACTCTTGAGGGTGTCTTTTTGGTTTAATGGTTCATGTTAGGGTAGGTGCAACTCACAAAGACACATTAGATCATGGACTAAATAACATCAGAAACTTTGACAGACGCTTTGCACAGATTAGAAATGGGCAAAGGAAAAACTGGGAAAAGTATATTGTAATTTATATACCCCACTGCAGTCAGTCTGTTGGCACACTGCAGTTGTGGAGCAACATGCAGTCAGCTACAGTGCAGTACACACAGTAACAGGTGGGGAAACTACAAATAGGGCTGGCGTAAGAGCGGAAAAAATGGCGAGACAGAGCCAGGATTTTAAAAATGGTTCAGTGACGAGAATGTAAGGGGCAGGACTAGGGGTATAGCATGGCCTGTTACAAACCTTTTGAAGAAACCTTCACATATCCTGTGTTTCCCAGAGTCCTGCCTATGTTCCTATTTTATGCTGGCTTAGCCTTACCACACAGAGATACTAAGCAAAGAAGAAACTATGTGACTGGGGCAATGAGAAAGCTGCAACTGATGGTACAGTTTGTACTTCATTAATTCAACCAGTTAAAAAATCCCTTTGTAGATCAGCCTGTGACCCATAACTGACTTAATTGAGACTGTCATCTAAAATGGCACCACATCGTTCAGCAATAGCTTTGGTCACAATGAGAGAGGCATGTGTGTGAGAGACCAGGAATTGCAAGGAAAACATGTCTTTATTTATCTAGAAACAAACACTGTCAACTAGGTTAGAGTTTCCAGATGACAATCATCTTAGGGGCACAGGTTTTAAACCACTGAGGTATGAGGTAGAGATTATAGGTACAGAATATAAGGCACTGCTGTGTTCCAAACTCAGCATTTGTGCACATTGACTAACTGACCTCTGACAAGTTGCAGTCTCAATGCATTCATTTCCTTTCCAGATACACCAGTGTAATATCACTAACATCAATGATACTCAAGTTGCACAATCAAGAAGGCAATCTGGTTGAACAAATGGTCAGTTTGTGAAAATGAATACTATCTGCTTATTATTCATTGCACAGAAGTGATACAAAGATTAAAAAAAGCAGCAAATTCATCCTTGTGTACAGCAGCGTTAGGAACAACCTGAATTACTGAACAGGGATAACATGTTGAACAGGGACAACATGTTCTTTACATATAGCACATAACAGTTCCTTTGCAGAACTGTTGTCCTTCCATGCTGTCCAAGGAAGTTTTAATCTGACACTCAGCTGTATTAAGAACCTGCACTGTGAAAACGGGCAATGTTCCTACTGTGCCTGATGTAAAAACAGCAAGGCCTGAATTTTCCAATTATTCTTCTAAAGACTGGAATCTGTTTCCTTCCAGCTATGATCCCTCTCACCAACTTCACACACAGTCTTATGTCAGGAGAAATGAGTACCAGTTTTGCATACCTTCCAGTATTGGACTGCTCTTGAGATCTACTAGCAATAACCTATTAATGGAAGACTCTAGTTTATTTTCAATCCTTTTGAACGTGGACAAGTCCCTTGTTTCCTAACTAGCTCACCTCTCTCCCTGCCTCAGTTCAGTTAAGCATAAGCAAAGGAGGACAGTAGAGCATTTTAAATGTTTCTTCACTTTGAAACTAGTTAGTTTTTACAATAAATTGGCTGAAGGGCAGTCTAGATGTGTGTCTTTTAGTTAAATTTGGAATAGCTGTAATTTTCCAGAATTTCACAACTGAACCAAATTCAATATGTGTGAGGTTTTCTTCTAAGCCAGAAACTGTTCTAGGTAATGTTTCAGTTCATTTGAACAGTTACTGGAGGTGGAGTCAGCAACAAAGGTGAAATTACCTCTACAGGCTGTAAGGCTCCATATGTATTTATACAAACTCCCACATTAATTTGTCAGTAGATACAATCTGAACGCATCTTCCCCAAAAAAACATTCTGCAGAAAGCTCATTTTACAATTCAAATGAATGGACTCAAATACATTTCAGGCTTCTCTAGAGGAAATAATTTTGTCATGAATGTGCTTCTAGGACACCATGACACTTTTTCATTTGTTCCACTTAGCTTGATTCCTCTTGTACCACTTTCACTGATAACCTTGGCACACAGATCACCTATGGAAGATCAGGCTGTTCAGACCCTAAATCTGTAGGGCCTGATTTTTTACTGTGAAAGTTCCAGCAGTGGGAGTTGGTAGAGTCACTGCACTTCCAATTGCAGGAAAGAATGTTTAAAACAATGCATGATGGAAATAGCAGAAAATTTTAGGATTCTGCTGGGCCTGAAAGTTCAAACCATCAGACTTATTCAGTGGGGAGATTGTACTCAGTTGGTAATTGTACTCTGTAAAGTGCATAAGGGAAAAGACAAATTCCATACTAACAGCATTCATTATCCTAAAACTATCCATTGTATGGGGAAATGTAAGTATATACAGTTTGGAGCATGTACCTCAGTTTTCTTTATATAGGCCAGAAATAATACTAATACTGTGAAGTATAAGGAAGTGTGTGAAAATCAAATACCAGATAAATTTGGAATACTTGAAGTACAAATACTGTGACGACCAGAGTGGAAAACCATAAATTGTATATTTGGGAACATGCTCCAACTCAGCGCAACTCACATTCACTGAATAAAGAAGAAAAACCATAATGCTGTTGAGCACTGCTTATGCGCTACACTGAACAAAGCACAATTTTTGGGGAAAAAAAAGTTTGTGACTATGCAAATAAAGTCTGCATTCTGATACATACAAAACAGCTTGAAAAACTTAACTCTGGCATAGTCCACCATTAATTAAATTGTGATCTTGATTTTTTTAAGATAACTGCACTACAACTAATTATGAATAAAGTATAAATTAGGTAATTATAAATGGGTTCTGAATTGGAAGAAAATTCATACACAGCGTCAAGGAAAGCACTGAAGGCTTCCAATGCAGCCCAGCAGTTGCATAACCCCTACAGCTTCTGCTCAAGAAATAACATCATGTCTTGCATCTGAGATCAGTCTCTTGCAGTTCACACACAAGAGTCATTAAATGTGTTACAGTGACACAGAGTAAACACATTTTTTTATTAAATTAGTCATAAATTGTTGAAAGTATTTTTTTGCCCCTCTGCAAATTAAAACGAGCCACATACATCACCATACTGTTAAGAATCAGCAGGTAGTACAAACCAAAGGGATCACACTGTAAGTAAAGTGAGAAAGATTCTGAAGTGTAACCTCTCCCATGCAGTACTTGAGAGTATCACAGCAGGAAGTGTTCTGCCACTAGGCTCATTTTAAATAAGTGCCAGAAGGACCTAATTCTCAGTGCCCCATACTCCCCTTCACTACATGTTCAAGCCCAGGCTGCCTTCCTGGCCCCTATACTAAGTGCCTGTCAAGCCTTGTGTAGAAATAGTACCCTCATCTCTACATATCCAAGGAATTGCCTCTGATGTCACAGAGTCTCTAAGTCTCTCTCAAGTAGTTTCTCTGCAGAGAACATCCTTATGTCCCCAATATGGACAGTGCAGGCAGAGTGTCAGAGAGTAAGACACACAGTGGAGAAATCACTGACATACACTTGTCAGTAAGAGCTGTTAGCAGTTATCTAGAACATTGCCAGTTGTCACGACTACTTTATGCAAGGCTGCCAGGCACAGAGACAGTAGGGCCACTATTTTAAATCTGAAAACATGACGCCTCTAGCAATCAGCAAATCTGGAGATACAGGCTTATTAGTAAAACTCAGATGCATACCCTCATCTAACACACTATTTCTTCTAATAGCAGGTTTTTTCCCCCAAGAATCCCCACAATAGATAAGAGTATGAACAGTTTGCAATCCACAATGAAAGTAAATACAAAAGCCAAACATTTTTTAAATGGCATTGAAACGCAAAGAAAAAATTGGGAGATTTTTGTGACTGCAGATAGTCTGTGTGACTCAGTATCATGAAAATGCACTTTCTGACTCTTTAATGCTTTTAAAATAGAACAGTATTAAATATATTTCATCTATGTATGCACATATACATGCATAAACATTAAAAAATGTTCTGATTTTTGCAGTGTTTACAGTGCCACTGTCCCAGGAATTAAATGAACACATAACTCATTCCTACACAAAAAATACATAAAATAATTAAACTTTAGAACGTGAATAAGCAAAATATGTAACTGAATGTAATTGAACAGTAAATCTGGCACATAAATATTCTCTTCTGTGCTAGTGAATGTGGATCATACCTGTTTTCAGGAATTGTCATATAAAGTTGTGAGCTCATTGTAGTTCAAATCATGTACCAGCTACAGAAAAGGTCCATGGACTGGCAGAGGACAAATGAAGAAATGAAAACATCACAGCCTTCAGTGGCCAGCTTGGGAAAAAGGCTGAAATTTATATTTAGTGCACCCACATAGGAATGACACCATATCTTCTTCAGGGAAAGAGCTGTGATACATCTTAATATTTTTTAAAAGACCCAGAAAGTGGCTGGCTGACAAGCAAATAGAGGTTTGAACAGCTACAGGTCAGGAATGGATGAGTGAGATCTGCTGCTGTTCCAACATCTGTCAATTGCTTGATTAACAGGCAACTGAAGGAGGCGATAGCAAGACTGTACACTGCAGTAAGAAAAGTGTGTTAAGTATGTTCCCTATTGATCACTTCTTCCTTCTTCCCATCCTTCAGTTTATTGTCTCTTTTCCTGTTTACAGCCTTGCTGTGAACGATGAGACATGTCTAGTACACAACACTTTCCTTATAGTTCATTACACCCAAGTCCCCAAAGGCCACATTGCTTTCACTTCAATTACCAAGTTCTCCCAATGCATTAAACAATGTGACTCACAACTACCACAGCTGATCTATAACACCTACTCTCTCAGTAGATTATCTGGCATAGGCTCCTTTTCATAGTAATAAACAGTAAATTTATACACCCAGTATTGTAATCCCCAGGCTAAGAAACATCAGAGCATGACAAAGGACTATACATTCACAGCAATCATGAGGGATATTTTCCTACTTTTCATTGCAACTGTTATGCAGCCTCTATAATCCAACTTTCTAGCTGACTTTTTACACAAACAAAAAAGTTACAATTCATCAAGCAGCTCAGCACTGAAAGGGCAGCCTTTTTCTTCTACTGTTTACCTTCTCCATTTGTCTTCCTTACTCTCCCTGATGCTCCCAGGATGAACTAGACTACCTCAAATGGATACAAATGGATTTACAAAGATGACTATTGCCTACTCTTTTCAAGATGATGCTTTCTCAGCAAGTGTCTAGCTGAAGCTAGTTTGCTTATTTTGGGCTTATTTCTCCTTATATAGAATATATATTTTAAAGCTTCCTTTACAGCAATTTTGATTCAAAAGCCTTTAGTTTATGTTACCATATCAGAAAGCTTTTAATACAGTAAAATCCCCAAAACAGCTTTCCACCACCCCATCTAAAGGGTTTCTATTTATTATTAGATCTGGAATGCAGCTCAACATGAGATTTTATGGCTGGGGGAAGCTACAATAGATTTTCAAGGAAATCCAGGAAAACGTGACACTGTCTCCCATAGTAGTCAGTAAATCAATGATGTGCTGAATGCACTACCTAGCAAGGAAACCTTTTCTAGCCCTACAGTTCAACTCAAGAATTATTCTCCCTTCAGACCTGATCCAGCAGTGAGAACTGCAACTCCCTGTCACCTCAACCACCACTGAGTGGTGACAGCTGACAAAAACTCAACATGACCAAGAAATGTGTGCTCACAGCCCAAAAAGCTAACTGAATCCCAGGCTGCAACCAAAGCAGCATGGCCAGCAGAGCAAGGAAGAGGGATTTTGCCCCTCTACTCTGCACTTGTGAGACCTGGAGTGCTGCATCCACCTCCGGTGCTCCCAACATAAGAACATGGAACTGTTGGAGCAAGTCCAGAGAGGGTCACAAAGTCAGTAACAGGACTGAAGCACCTATTCTGTGAACACAGGCTGAAAGAGCCGGGGCTGTTCAGCCTGGAGAAGTCATGTGAAGAGCAAACAGTAACTTTCCAGTATCTGAAGGAGGATACAGGGAAGCTGGAGAGGAACTCTTTGTTGAGAACTGTGGCAACAGGACATGGGGAATGGCTTCAGACTCAAAGAAGGTAGGTTTATATTAGATGTTAGGGAGAAAATATTTAATGTGAGGATGGTGAAGCACTGGAACAGGTTTCCCAGAGAAGTGGTAGATGCCTTAATCTTGACAGTGTTCAAGGCCAGGTTGGAAGAGGCTCTGAGTAATCTGGTCTAGTGAAAGGTGTCCCTGCCCACTAGATGACCTGCAAGGCCCCTTCCAACTCAAACCACTCTGAGATTCTATGAATTATGCTTGATTGTGTCTGCCTCCAGTTACACCAGCAGCTACACCACACTTATACAGCTTCACGGACCTCACCAGAATTACCCCTGAGTTTCACTGATGCAAGTGTAATAAGATCAAGCCCTCTTAGGAGAAAGCAGACAGGGAAAATAAACCTTAACTCCCTCATTTTAGATCTGTGCACTGCTACAGGACAAAACGGCTCTCCTCTCTTTGCTTCTAGAAAAAGCTCAGCCAAGGGAATAGTGGCCTCAAGGCTTACCAAAGTGTACCTTGCAGAAAGATACTGCCTCATCATTTCACAATGCTCAACCGGTGAAGGGTGACTGCTGCATTGTCAAAGGGTACAGAAAGAACTAAAAAAGGAAAAAATACATTCATGCAGCCTAAAGAGCACAATAAAGCACTCTTCTTCCTGATAATAACAGAAACTCTATAAATTCAGAGACCACAGGTGTATTCTTAAAAACGATAATGTTCTAATAGGGAGCAGATATGTACATGAATCAAGAACAAAGGATATGGATTAGCTCAGAGTAGCAGATTTAACTAACGACAAAACTTCAGCATGCCTCCTAAAACCAACAGCAAAACACAATATATTCTTTGACAATGAGGTTACCTTGAGTGAGCAAGGTGTTCAAGCTACTTCTCTGAAACACAGATTGGCTTGCAGGTCAGTTAGCAGCCACATACCTACATTAAACACACAGATTTGTTAACACCTACTTTTGCTTAAAACATTAAAGAACTTCGTATACTATGGAAAAAACAACAATCTTTGCATATCTTAGAAAGGTTTTACTATTACTTCATTATGCTGCAATTAGATTGTATTTTAGATGTCAGGCACTTTCACATTCCCAATTAGAACACAGAACATACCAAGATTATTAGCAAATGATGAGAAGCATAGGGAAGGTAGCTTTCTTCTGTCTCCTTCAGAATTTTTTATCATGGTGGCTCACTAAATTACAGAAGGCGCTGCAAGAAGGAAAAAAGAATCTTATTAGTAAATTGATTAATAACAATTTGAGAATGCTTAAGAGCATTTAATACAAACACTGGAATTTGGTATGTAAACAGTAAATTGCATAGGTTGAACTCGATTCCTTCACATTCACTCTGACATATTACAATCAAACACTACTGAGCATTCCCTTTTTTTTTTAATGAGATTTCTTTTTCCTCTACATGAAATCCCTCCCACCTCTTGCTTACAAATGAAACCAAACCAGAAAGATGCAAACCAGGTGTTTGGTCAGAGAGAATGAGCTCTGGTCTGCATAAAACTTCTGAAGTGCACACAGTATGATGAGGGTTCTCAGCACCACTTCATTCTACAAATCTCTTTCTGCTGGGTTGCATTACTTACCAAGGTAGATGAAGCTCTGCTCAATGCACAGCTGATGAGGTGAGTTGGAAGAAAAGGAATATAAAGACTAGACCTCCCTCTATATAAAGACATTCATTATATTTTCTCCAGAAGTACCACAAACTTAGTGGTGGTACTTTTACAAAAGTAAAGAACTTTAAAAGTTTCATAGTGTCTGCCTTTCTCAATCAAGACTTTTTCAAACACGCCATAATGCTTACAAGTGAATAACTTATAGAAAATGCTTGAAATAGATCACCTTTTCCCCAATTAAAAATTAGCATATGATAATTTATATTCTAAGACCCTATGAATTTTAACAGGCAATATATTATTTCAAATGTAGTTTGATGGCTACTGCAGTCAAATGCAGCAGCCACCAGCAGAGGTGATCTCAGCTGCAGTGTGGCTATGAGAATTCTGCCTACACAGACCATCTATGTGATGAGAAAATAAAGGGACTTCTTGAAACAGGTTTGGATTTCAGTTCAAAAAAAGCACCTCTTTGGAGTCCAGCAAGGAGCAAATCTCCATGAGGCTCAGCTTCAACACTGGATAATTACAATGCCAACTAAGCATATTTCCTAAAAGAGTTTCTGAGGTAATATTTTTCCACAAAACACTTGTGCTCCTCCAATTAACTTTCAAAGGAAATCCCAGCTTTACACTGGAACCAAACAAAGATGGAAGAGAAAGCACAAAGGTATAAAACTTTTCTCTTGCAGCTCTCTGTGGGAAAAACTGGAGTGGGATAGGAGTACTGCAAAACCTGAATACATTCCAGCATTTACAACTTCCAGTTTATCTTTCTGGCTAGAGTATTTAAATAATTAACCACATTGCTACAAATAAACTAGACTGGTTTTCTTGTTTTAGAAACAGCTTTCTGCCCCTTGTATATTTTCTAGATATTTTAATGTTTGGTATTTTTTAGGCATGGAAACATGTATACTTCTGCAGGTTTTAAGCTATGCTAAAAGTAAGGTCACATGAAGTTTAATGAAAGAAAAGGATGCACAGAAGCCACAGGGAATGTGAAAAAATGCAATAAAACTGGCCTTTTGGCTTGCACCACTCCCAGCCAGCTCCTTTGCTAGGTGATCAGAATCTCAAGTGTTAGAACTATCAGAAAAATAATATTAATTCCTGTTAAACCAGTTATATCCTCCAAACACTTTGACACTGTTATAACTGCAGTGGTAGCAACTCTTAGCAGCTCAGCAATTGCTGTCATTACATCCAGATCATACCATGTCAGAAGGAACGTGACACAGAGTTAACACACACTCTCTAACAAGGCATTGGTAAATATCATCAGGCACAGAGTCGCATATCCAGCTGCATTTCCTCCCTCTGCTGCCACACCTACAATGGTTTAACTTCACCCAAGCAAAGAAAAATCAGAGACGAATAACAAAATGTTGAAATCAGGGGACACTCACAATGGATAAAATCAATCATTTAAATAATTCTCTGCCACCTCAGACCTTTAATAGCATTCTGTATTTCTGCATGTTAAATGACTGCCAAATACAGCAGCCTTACAAACAAAGTCTGTTGCTTTTGTCATATCTATGAAGCTTCTTAACAGTATATGTAAATAGTTTTATAGAACTGGTGCTGGAATTGTTATCTTTAGTACCATTTTGTCCATCTGCTGACATCAGTTGAGATAAATTTAACTTCTGATTTTTGTGCCAGGCTTTTCTTGTTTTGTCAGGAGCCATGTTCCTTTTATGGCTTTGTGCAACAGCTTCCAGGTGCAGAGACCTTGAATACAAAATTATGGGAGACATCATGGGATTTAACCTTAGAAATTTATTTTTAATCAGAGGTTAACCAAATGTCGGATGAGGGGCTCAGTGAAGCCATAGAATTCCCACCCTTGGAGATATTTCAAACACAACTGGGCAAAACCATGAGCTCTAAGCTGGCCCTGCTCTGGGCTGAATCAGATGACTTTTAGAGGACTCTTCCAGTCTACATGGTTCTGTGCAGCTGGGATCTAGCCCACACACATTACTGCAGCTTTCAATAACTTTTGCTCACGGGAGTCATGCACTTTCCCTAACACCACTCACTCCACATATGGAAAAATCCTGAGGTGGAACAACTCTAGTTGCTCTAGTTGTGCCATCTCTTCTCAGGAACCCTGCCACAGGCACCTGGCTGAGGCGTCTCCATCTCTCCATCGCTGCTGCCTTCACACCCTGGTTGCTGCTGCAGAGCAGGAGGCTGGGCCCTGCCCCACACATGCATGGTGCCTCCACGGGGACACTGCCCTCCAGGGACACTGCCTGGATGGTGGAACCACCCACACGGCCACTATGGCTGCTTCCCTCACACAGACCATTCCCATGGCCACTACGGCTGCTTCCCTCACACAGACCATCCACACAGCCACTATGGCCCTTCCCTCACACAGACCATTCCCATGGCCACTATGGCTGCTTCCCTCACACAGACCATCCCCATGGCCACTACTGGCTGCTTCCCTCACACGGACCATTCCCATGGCCACTATGGCTGCTTCCCTCACACAGACCATCCACACGGCCACTATGGCTCTTCCCCCACACAGACCATTCCCATGGCCACTATGGCTCTTCCCTCACACAGACCATTCCCATGGCCACTATGGCTGCTTCTCTCACACAGACCATCCCCATGGCCACTATGGCTCTTCCCTCACACAGACCATCCCCATGGCCACTATGGCTGCTTCCCTCACACAGACTATTCCCATGGCCAGCATGGTCGCTCCTGCTGGTGGCACATATTCAGCTGCACCATAGACTCGTTTGGGTTGGAAAAGACCTCTAAGATCATTGTGTCCAACCATTAACCCAACACTGCCAAGCCTACCACTCAACCGTGTCCCTAAATCCCACATCCACATGTCTGCTAACTACCTCCAGGGAGGGTGACTCCATCACTTCCCTTCTGTTCCAATGCCTTTCCCTTACGGTGAAACAATGTCTCCTAATATCCTATCCAAACAAGCACTACTGGAGGCCGTTTCCTCTGGTCCCGTCACTTGTTGCTTCGAGGAAGAGGCCAACTCCCACCTGGCTGCCGTGTCCTTTCAGGAAGTTGTGGAGAAGAAAAACCACCCCCTGAGCCTCCTTTTCTCCAGGCTGAACACCCCCAGCTCCCTCAGCTGCTCCTCACAGGACTTGTGCTTCAGGCCCTCCAACAGCTTTGTTGCCCTTCTCTGGATTCGCTCCAGCACCTCAATGTCCTTTTTGTACTGAATGGCACACAAGCGGGCACAGGATCTGACGATCATTTCCCTGGTCCTTCTGGCCACGCTATCCCTGCCACAGGCCAGGGTGCCACGGCGCCCTGGACACGCGGCAGGCTCCCGTTCCGCCGCTCTCCGGCGGCAGCTCCCGCCCCTTTCCCGGCCAGGGCGGAGCGGGGCCGGGCACTTCCCGAGGCTCGGGAGCAGCCGCTTCCGGGTGAGCGGCGCGCGCAGCCCACGTGCGGCCCGGCGGGAGCGGCGGGAGCCAGGTCGGTGCTGGGGAGCGGGGCCGGGGCCGGGATCGCGGCAGGGACACGCGTCACGCCGGGCGCTGTCCCCCTTCCTCCGCGGCTGGGCCCGGCCCGGCCCGGCCACGCGTGTGTGGGCCGGGAGGGGCGTCTGGCTGCGTGCGGCTGCTTCACCGGCGGGCCTGCCTCGGTTTTCTTCCCCCAGTTTTCTCCGGAGGCTCCTTTCCCCCAGCGCGGAGCCATGACGTCCCTGGCGGAGCAGCTGAAGCGGCTGGCGCTGCCCCAGAACGATCCCAGCCTCCTGGACCGCAGCGAGGTGTCATCGCTGCTCTTCACCTGCAAGGAAGCCGCCACTATTGACAGGGACACGTTTTTTGCCATCGGTGAGTTTTGGCTGCTTAGATGCCACTGTTTTTTAAAAAAAAGTCTCCAAAAAACAGCGGGAGAAAGATAAATAGTAAAGGCAAACCCGAATTGAAAAAAGGCCTGAAGAATAGTTCGAAAAGCTGCCAGCTAGTCAGCATCACTACAGCCCTTAGGAAAATCAAGGAGCAGTGTCTTACGAGCTCGTTTCTGGGTAAGGTGATGGGCAAGAGTCAGGGATTCCCAAGATGCTCAAGGACTGGAGAATTTGGCCAGTAAGGGAAAGTTGGTGAGAGGACTGTCTCCACTTCATTCGGTCTGGAGAGGAAAAGGCTTTGGATGGTCTCATAGAGCCTGCCATTACCTTTGAGAAGGTTCCCAGAAGATGCACCAGACTATCCACAGAAGGACTGGAGTTGAAAAAATAGGAGTTAAAACTGGATAGAGGGAAAAGCTTTCTCAGTGTGAGGACAGTCAAGCAGTTAACAAGATTGTCCGGAGAGATTGTGCCTTGGGTGGGGGTGGGGGGAAAGTGACTTTTTTGAAAACTCTGACAGGATAATACCCTGAAGAATTTAGTCCAGTTTTGGAGACCCTTTTAACCCTGCTTTGAGCAGAGCCTGGGACTGGAAATCTCCCAGTGTGCCTTCTGACATGAATTCTGTTTTCATGAGAACATGCTGATGCTCTGCTCTTGGGTAACGCTATGGTCACAAATAATGTGAAGTGGTGGTAGCCTTTGCTGTGTTGGGACACTTCAAATTCTTTATACTCCATCTCTTTCCATTTGTATAAAATTTTATCCAGGAATGTGGTACTCTTGAATAAGAAAGCTGTTTTCTAGAACCAGGCAGATTGAAATCATGTTTTCATTTTAAGTAACAGGATTGTAGCTATATATTTCTGATGCAGCACAACATGTTTTTTGATTTCTTAAATAGCTGCTCTAGAACTGCTTGGCTGAGTATGAGGGTGGAATTTTTATGGTCTCTTATCCAGTATTGGACAGCAAGATGATTTCCTTTTGACTATCTCTTCTCCAGGCTGAACAGTTCCTCCTTTTCCTTGTATGTTGTTTTCCAGTCCCTAGACCATCTCAGCATTCCTCTGCTGAGCTCACATCCAGAAAAGTTTTTTCTTCTACTGATGATCTCAAAATTGCACACAGGGCTCCAGCTGCAGCTCACAAATAGAAGGGGCAGTTCCCTCAACCTGCTGGCCATGCTGTCAGGGACAGCACAACCCAGGATGCTGCTGGCCTTCACTGCTGCCAGAGCACTCTGCTGATAATTGCTAATGTTGGTTTTCTTTGTCAGTTGAGAAATAGTTCAAGTATATCAAAGGTTTTAGTCTTAGGCCTCTTTGCTGTTTGTTTGGGTTTGCTTGGTGAGGATGACATATACCAGAATAGCAAAAAAGTTGGATATGCCAGTGAGGATCTAAGGGGGTAGGACTGGAGAACAAAAACTGTTTTATTTAAAGCATTCCTCACATTTTATATTTTTTTTTGCCCCACAGGGTGCACTGGCTTAGAAGAGCTGATAGGGATTGATCCTTCATTTGAAGAGTTCCAGTCCAGTTTGTTTAGTTCCACATCCAAAGGCCTTGAGCGCAGTGTTCAGACTAAAGCAGTAAATCAGCAGCTGAATAAGAATATTTCATTGTTCCTCATTCACCTGTCCCCTTACTTTATGCTTAAGCCAGCCCAGAAGTGTCTTGAATGGCTGATTCAAAGGTAAACCACTGAATATCCTGTGTGTCAATAGATAAGGCTAGAAATGCAAGATTTTATTTTTCCCCAGTGAGAAAAA
This sequence comes from Luscinia megarhynchos, assembly GCA_034336665.1. Lineage (NCBI taxonomy): Eukaryota > Metazoa > Chordata > Aves > Passeriformes > Muscicapidae > Luscinia > Luscinia megarhynchos. The sequence continues at coordinate 68,050,419 of CM067565.1, forward strand.
TTTTGAATAACTTTACTTCAGCTTTCTGAAAATACAAGTTAGAATGTTAATAATGTTTATTTGGGCTTAGTCTTTATGGGGCCAGATGCTCTTGCCAATTAGATTTTTGTCTTTTGATAAATTTCTGTGATTATTTTGATCTGTCATGGTACTCTGTATAAAAGGAATTACTTCCTTCCCTGGCTTTCACCAAAGTTGCCCAGCCCTAGGCATCTTGCAGAGCACATAGAGAGGCACTTCTATATTGTCCTTTTAGAAGTGGGATTTGTAAAATAGCAATTTTTCAATATTAACTCTGAACCATGAACCCTAACTATTCTTATTTCAAGGTTTTGTAAGAAGGTGTGAAAAAAAAAAACAATGAGGTATTTTGTGATGTTATATTTATTTATATAAACTAACCTATACAAATGCAGAAAATGCAGTACTTCTTATCATGAAAGATTGTATCATTTTCCTGAAACATACTTATTTGAGTCACAATTTTTCTGTACATGTGTTGTACTGAGAGGTTCATACTAGATTGTTGTAACGTTTGGTTTAATGCTGAAATCTGTGCAGAAGGAATTAAGGTGATTTTTAGTTGTACAGGAATCTAAAATTGTTGATAGTGAGGGGAAAAAATATGCTAGCACTGTTTCTTTCTTCTAGCACATACAGACTGGTGGCCACCAGTGAACTAGGTGGACCATAGATCTGAGTCAGTATGACAACCATGTCAGGTCTTGCTTAAAAGCAAGTAAACAAGGTGTTCTGAGAAGATTGTGGATGGGTCTTTTTTCCTTTTTGGCTTCCAGATGCTTTTTAACTGCATATGTATTTTCCTTTCCTTAGATTTCACATTCATCTCTACAATCAAGACAGTTTGATTGGTTGTGTTCTGCCATATCATGAGACTAATCTATTTGTGAGAGTTATTCAGCTTTTAGATATAAAAAGCCCAACTCATAAGTGGCATTGGATGGATGCAATACGGGTAAAGTATTTAACAAATGCAAGATGGAAGGTTGAGGGACTTTATTTAATAATATCTTGACTCTTCTCCTCTGCTTATGACTGTGGTCCACCAATTTATGTGGTTAGTTGTAGAACTGTACTGAGAAGTTTAATTACAGGAATGGAGTCTGGATGCCCGTATGTTGTTTCTGCTATCTTTCTTTAAAGTGAAATTGATATTAAAAAGCTTTGACTGTAATTGCTCTTTGTTTTGGCTAAGTTAAAGCATGCTTTTAAGGTGTAAGTATTTGCTAGAAAGATACATCAATTGCTAAAATTTATGTTTATTTGCATGTAAGTTAAATGTAATTCTCTTAATCATCTGTCTTAGTGTAGACACAAAATATTCTAGAGCAGTGTGTGGTAATCCATTACTTATTTCAGTTTAAATGGTGTTAACTGATCAGTAGGATTAATTTGGAGGTTATAGTAATTTTTACTTTCTGTGCTTCACTTTACTCTTAGTGTTCTAATTTTACTTTTTTTTCGCTGTGTAAAGAAACCTGGAGTCCCACTGGCAAGAGGTACTGTCATTACACACTGCTACAAAGACCTGGATTTCATGGATTTCATCTGCAGGCTGGTGACAAAATCTGTGAAGGTTGTTCATTTTTTCTAGAGCATTGTTTTCTGTCACTTTGTCATCTCCATGTTTTTATAGTAGTGTGTTATTTCTTAATATTTTTAACTGAATATCAAAGAATAAATGAATCATTTATCAGTAAGCAATATGAGGATTTATTTTGTTATAATTTGTGAAGATGACAGTCTGTCAGAAGCTCTTATAAGGAAGTGGCTGAGAACTAATGAGCCATGACAAAACAATTTGGCCATACTGTATTATTTACTGGGTTGCCTCAGGGTACTTAATTGTCTACATTTCTTTCATAAACTCATTCCTGCTGTTAGTTTGTAACTGTGCTCCGGATTTCTGTGTCTCTTCTGGGGGTTGTCATGGGTGTTTTAAATGCACATCTTCAAATATGAATTTGAAATTGAGAATGTTAGAAGGTGGGCAATTTTTTTTTGTTCATTTCAGCTAATGTCTAGTAGAGGACTAGTTCTGTAGTCGCAGAAGGGTAAGATGTATGACAGATCCAGTTATTTAGAGAACTGGGATGCGTCTGCTGTCAGACTAAGCAAAGCAGACACAATAACAGTTTATTCACAGGTGTAGAGGGAGGTGTTAAACATAACACCACTTAGCTTCTTGTCTGTCCAGCTCTGAGTGCTGAGCAGGACACCAAGTGATTTTGGCTGCCTTATTCTAATTACCTACATCAGCACCCATTTCCATCAGCCATGTCTGTGAGGGGGAGCAGTAACTTCTGGCAAGGGTTACTGCTGTGAGAGGTGATGACTTCTGTTGTGCCAGCAGGAGCTGCTGGAGCTTGCAGGCTGGAATTCTAAGATTTTGGAGATTTGAGGGAAGCTGTAATATATGCATTTCCACTTGCCCTGATGTCTGAACAACCGATTTTTTTCTGTGTTCCAGGTCTTTTCAGAGTGTCCCGGCAACTCAGCTCAGCTGAGAGTTCTCCTTGTGTTTTATGCTTCCACCATTGTGTCAGCTCTTGGAGCTGCAGAGAAGATAACAGACACTATGGTCTCTCTGCTGCTCCCTTACATCCAAAAGGTAGGTGAAGCTCTGTTTCCCTCCTGTGTGATGAGGTGCACTGTGTTCTGCAGACATGAATCTGCAGATAACATCCAAGAGAGGCATCCTGTGTGGTATGTACTGTACCACTCAGCCTGATTTGAAACCTCAGGCAGGTGAGGATCCATGGAGAATAACCTCAGATGAGCACTTTTAGGAACTGTTTTCTACTCTGCATGGGGAATGGAGCAGTGATAAATGGATACATGGTTCGAAGAATGTCTTTACTTTGAGATTTATCATGCTAAACCACAAGGAAATGGTGTCAGGTAGACAGCCTGCTTTAATATCCTCTCTTCCACGATTGTTGCTTTGTCAACAAACAGTAGTAGTTAATAAATGTGTCTTCTTTATCTGTGGACCCTGCATGACAGCTTTTTCTTCTTGAAAGTTGAGTTTATAGATACCTCACACATCAGCACACGGAAAGAACTTAGCGGGATTCCATATATAAATACGGAATAAAATTATTTTTATGTTAATGTACTCTTGTGTTATTCTATGTTAAAAATACACCTTTATCTCTTTTTCTAGGGCTTGAAATCCTCTGTACAGGATTACAGAGCTGCAACATACATGATAATCTGCCAGATGACAGTAAAAGTGACAGTGGAAACTTCCTTGGTGCATTCCTTGATGGTACAGATAAGCAAGACTTTAAATAAAGTGCCCTCATTAATCAGGGATGGGCTGGCTTGCTTGAACCTACTTCTGCAAACTCAGAAAGGAGATGAACTTGGGAGAAAGTAAGTCTACATGAATCAGATTTTCCTACTTTCTAAAATTTCAAACTGTGCCTTGATAATGTAAAATTTTTATATCCTCATCATTAAAAGGACACTTCCCTGTCAGAAGTTTTGGTAGTTGACATTTCAAAGGGCTCCCTAGTTCCTTTGGGCTACTACTAAATTTGTATGCTCAAGGCAGCAAAGGAGTCTCAGTGGTGCGAGCTGGTCATCTCTTGGTTCTTCTGCTACTTCTTTTAGTAAGGGATTGATGTCAATGTGCAAAAATGAATCCTGTCAAGTAAGAGGTTTTCTGGAAAGTGCAAAGAAGTTCAGCCCCTTCCATGGGAGGGCTTTGAGTTGGTGTTGAGTTTAACACCTGAAGCATAAGTGCTTTTATACCACCATTGTTTGGTCTCACTTCAGGTGAGCTGTTCTCCTGGAGGTTTGTGTGGTAGATTCCCATTCATCCATCTACCCTGCTCTGGCACAGTTGGCTTGTGCTGGTAACATGCATTTGAACATAGTCTCACATGCTACAGGGAATTTGCTTGCTGGCAGAGAGGAGTATCCAATAGGAAATATCTTATGAAGGATATATAGAGTGATTAGCTTCCAGGTACTTGAATGCTGTCATAGGTTAAAAAGTGCAGGTGTGGGGCTGATACATTTTGCAGCATCCAGCCATGTGGGTGTCAAAGGAGAAAGATGCAGCTTTGTGTTAGCCAAAAAGGAAATGGCTTCTCCTCAGAGGATCTGTCATTGCACAATTGCTTCTCATCCATTTTGCTGCTGCCAGGGGATAGATATGCTCCTTGCAGTGTGAGGATATCCCTTCCTGTAATTCATACAAATCTTCCTTTTACTACCAGCTTTGCAAAAAACACAGGTAGGGTACAGCAGCTTTGCTCAACAGGATTGGCAGTACTCTCTTGTCTTCTTGGATATTAAATATGCCAATAAATATATGGCATTAAGGAAGTGGAGCCCTTTGAATCTTTTCAGTGTTGTTTACAATGGGGCTGTTACCTGATGCTGAAAATTGAATCCTCATGAAGGCTGCATGGTTTTGAAAGTGTTTGTAACCCAGATTTTTTTCTCCCTTTCAACTGTGCAGGCCGTTTAATTATCTGTGCAAAACTCCAGAACTGGTAGCACTTTTGCAAGGCCTGTCAGCAGGCTATGATATCTCTCCTCTCCTCAGCTACCTGTTGCCTCACCTTGTTCACACCATCATGAAAAGTGATACAGGTAAGTTAGCACAGGTTCTTTGTTAAACTTGGATTAACCTTAAGGACAGATAACTGTGGTCAGTGTCGAAGCTGTGTGATTGCTTCTTCCTTTGAAACTGTGCAAATACCTGTGAAGACCTGATTGAGCTTTTGTGTGTTTGCTTTTTGTCCTTTTTTTTTTTTTAACTTTTTTTTCTCTTAGGGGTGTATTGTAGTACTGTGAAATCTTGAGTAGATTGCATGTACTCCATATGTGATTTATTTAGGGGACAGCTGTATTTACCCAGGGAATTAAATGTGCCTGGGAACAGTCTGGGGCAGTGAGGATGCTGGCATGCAGCTGTAGCCTGTGTCTGTGCTAGAGACTGTTTGCACTGTGGCATTGTATTGCTGAATCATAACTGGGAAAGCTCTTTTGTTAAAAAGGTCCAGATTCACACTAAGGAATGCTCTAGGGAAGTTGCTGGCACAGCTTTTAGCAGCAGCAGGTCCGGAACACACCAAAGCGCCCTTGAATTTATTGGCAGCAATCCAGGCTTTGGCATTTTAATGACATTGGTATAAAGCATTGCTAATGGACCACAGAGAGTTAGTGCTTGTAATCAGTGAGCGCTGTGGTCTTCCAGTTGTGTGCTTGGTTCACCAGAGGATGGTGCCTGTGCAAGCTGTTTGCTTTAATCAGTGTGAAGGGGCTATTCTCTGACTATTGTTCTTCTTTTATGATTGTCTTTAGAGGAGCAAGAAGAATCCGAGGAGACAGAAAATAACACTTGCATCAAGCATCTTCAAGCTATTCTTGAGAGTATACCACTGGAAAAGGATGTAGATTCCCTACTGGCTTCGTGAGTTGACTTCACTTCTTTTTCTTATTCGGTGCTGCAGTCACTTCTGGTATAGTAATAAAAGGTTCCTGACAATGGCATTATCATTATATGAGCAAGTTTTTCTGAGTTCATAAATTAAGTCCAGACGTGGATTTTGAAATTTAAACATTCAGTAACCCAGAAGAGCCATTTATTTAGTGTTTGTGGGAGTAGTTGTGGGACAGACTGAAACTTAAGGCCAGCTACAAATCTGTACTTGCAGTAAATAATGTGTATTAGTCCTAATCTGTTAAGCACTGTGTTTTATAACAGTAATGAAAAAGGTACCATGCAAAATATGGTTGCTTTTCCTTTTGTTTGTAATTTTAGCAAATTTCTTGAAGAGTTTATCTCCCGTGGTACAGAGATTGAATCTAATCCCACCAAAATGGCTGCACTCAATCAAAAGATCCTTCCTCTTATCAGACTTCTTGAGATAAAGTAAGTTCCATTTTTCTATGACAGAGCCACATTCTGTAGAGTGGTGATAAAAGTTATCATCTTGGATTATTTGGTGTAGTAAGCACAAGAGTCTTGCTGAAATAAATACAAAAGAAATAACTGACTCCTAGTGCGTCCAGATTTTGTTTTACTGATCTGTCCTTACATATTTTGTTGTCACTGTAATACATGGATGCAGACCTACTGGCTTTGTACAGCTCTTCACTTTGTAGCATGACCTTCTCTGCTCATTATGTATCCTAGTGGTCTGCATATCATTCATCTGTGTTAAGACATAATGGTTTATTGCCTTTGCAAAGCCACTTAAAACATCTGGTTTGGATGAATGCGTGTGCATTCAGTTTTCTTAGTTTTCCCTGTTTTTTCTCATGTTTTTCTATAATCCTCTGCAGGAAGTATTGATGGTTTTGTCTTTTGGCAGGTATCCTAAAGCTTTAGACTCTGTTTTGGAGAAGCACCTGGAAGAGTGCACAGATGAGGCTGACCAAAATCTTTTTCATCAATTTATTTCTCTTTCATTAAGCTGTGGCAAGTACAAGGTAGGTAGAATTGTGATCCTAGCTCTTATATGGTTATACTGTCAGAAGGCTGATTTTTGGTAGAGTTCTGCTCTCTATTCCTCCTTATAAACAAAATGTCTACCACTCCCACTAAAAAAAGAAAAAAAACCCCAAAAAAAAAAAAAAAAAAGAACCCTAACTTGGTTAAATATTTTGGAGGGGAGCTTCGTCAAAACTTGTAGTAAAAAAAAAAAGCTAACAGGTCTTTTTAGTTTTTTTTTATCATAAGGACTCCTGAGTGTGCGCTTTTTTCACTGGTTAAAATGTATACATTTCCACCTGCTTCAACTGCTACCAATATTTTGCTTAGAAACATGGCGACTACATACACTGGTCAATAGTGAGGACATAGTGGTGCCCAGCAAGGCCTCATCTTACTTAAGGATGTTGTCAGTGGCATAGGTGTCTGTTTTGGTCTGTTTTGTGTAAAGCTGAGAAACAACTTTATCACTGTTGAGAGAAGATGGCTTGGTCCTTTTTCGTGCACTGATTTTATGAATGTTTACAGTCGGTAACAGAGAGGACTAGAGTGACCACAGAGTTCTTCCTGTGCCATTTCTGAAGAGCAATTGAAACTCAGCCTAACACAGAATAACCATTACTACAACAGATCTGGCCAAGGAATTTATTATAAGAGCTGGTTAGTATTATGGCTGTTGTTTGCAATGAATGAAGGACTGAAAGCACTTGGAAAAGATGACAAACTACATAAAGAAGCGCTTCCTGTATTTTTGTACTGATATAACAAAGGTGCAGATTCTGTGTCTGAGTAACAAGTGGATTAACAGAAAAACAAGGCATGCAGAGCAAAGGCATATGACTCTCTTCCAGCTTTTAAGGTTCCTGAGATAAGTGCACGCAATTGGACTAGCAGGGATGCCTTTTTAACAGTTCCTATCTGTGCTCTGTCACACTGACATTGTCACTAGAGCTTTCTCAGAATCCTTAGATAAGCATAATGCTTTTCTAGGACATAATGGTGTCTGTGGCTTACTGTACTTTTCAAGCTATCTTCCAAAAACTGCAATAGTGAAGAAATTTAATAATTTAAAACAGTTATACAGTATCATTGTACTGTAATTTAACTTTCTAGGTCTTGATTATGCAGGTTTTCTTCTGGTACAAAAAATTGCCGTAAGAATGTCTCCCATTATCCTTATATATATATTTAAAGTATTTTTTAATATGCACTGAGGTTACTGTGCAATCTGTATTTCAGTTTCTGGAAGACTCTGATACCTCCCTCCTGCTCAGTTTGAATCATCCTCAGCCTGCTGTGCGGGTCCTGGCTCTTCAGCATTTGAAGGATGTTATTGAAACTTCAAAGGTTTGTGTCTGAATCTCTCACTTGCAGAACTGACTTAACATAGAATGTCTTCAAAAAGGTGCTTGCCAGACTTACCAGTTGGAGATGAGCGGTATGTGCCTATGTCATCCTTACTGCTTTTCATGGTGTTTTCAGTAGGCTTCTGTCACCCTTTCCCCATATTCCTGGAGTCTGAGTATAGTTCTTGTTGATTAGGCTGCTTGCATTCTCATAAAATCCAAGTTAATGGATTAATCCAAGTTTCTTTCTTTTGTTATTGAAAGTTAGTCTGCCTGTGATGTTTAATTTAGATGGTATTACCACTTCTTTTACACTAGAATTCAGGTATTTCATTAAAAGCCTGTAAAGTGTTCTACAGACAAATTATTTCTTTTCTCTTTGACTCTGTTTTCCTTTATGTCTTCAGGAAGGCTTTGATCAGGCTTTCATAGAAGAAGCAATCTTTGGACGGCTCAAGGATGACAACAAAGATGTTGTGATGTCTGCCCTCAGTTCTTTGGAGGTAAGTATATGTCTTTTGGCATGTGAGATTTTACCTGGTCTCAAAAGTGTGTGTCTGGAGTTTATTCTGTCTAGTTTTCTTTCTTGTCCTTGTGTCCTTATTGCATGACTTTTATCCTTTAACAGGATAAAGCAGCAGAAATTTAGGAGGCTTGTGTTATTTGCCGTCTCACAAATTCCCTCCAAATCTCTGCTACTTGATCTTTCCCAAGGTGTTGGCAGTTAAAAGTGAAGTTATCAATTTTGTTTTTCTTTTTTTTTAAATGTAGCTACTGAAGCATATTTAAATCTTTGATTATTATTTGAGGCACGCTTCCTGCTTATTCTGTACGTTTTTCTATAAAAAGGCAAGCCACACTATCTGTCTTTTGGACGGAATGTGTTGCAGTCACAAGACATTACTCTAGTGAGAGGTGCTCAGTTGAGTTTTTCCATATGCGAGTCATTTGGTCAGTTGATAGTGGCAAAGTCCCGAGCTCCAGCTCAGGTTTACTGGATAGGACTCTGGTATGCATTGTACTGATTGTTTCCAGCTAGAGTAACAGTCTGTCTTTATGGCTTCTGCTAGTAGTAGTGGAGAATATTATTAGCAGTAGTGGAATTGGTCCTGTGTTTTCATTCATTCTTGATCACCTGTAAATAAGAATAAAAGCACGTGAGTGCTCCTTTAAATTTTAGTATCTTTTGTTAATATGCCTTATGTTTTTGTGATTCAGATGCAATGTAAAGTAAAAGCAATTCTTATTTAATTATAATATATTTTCATACTGTTTATCAATTTTAGCAAACATTTCCACATTCAATAAATTCTCCATAATTTAGCATATCAACAGGGCATACTGGGCAGCCTTATTACTTCTTTTCACCTGACAGTATTTTCATTACATGAACTTTAGCAGGAATGCATGTTAGTAATGAATGATCTCTGTTTCCACTTGGTATAGCAGATGCATTTTCCATTGTGATGTGGTAAAGTGTATTATATATTACTGTATTTTCATTCATTTTTCTTGATTATGGTTCAGACTTTCAGGAAACAAGTCAATCCAGAAGTAATAGTATCAAGTCTTTTGAACATTTTCCAGAGAGCTGATCTTTTAAAGGATGGAAAGTGGTATGTTTGTGATTTTTTTTTATTCAGTCTACATTCTTTCTGTATAAATTAATTTTTTAAAACTAACAATAAAGAATACATTAAAAACTGTGTTTCTCTGCAAATGCTTTTGTTATGCTATTTCTATGCTGAGTTACAGGAGAGATGTTCCATTATTTTCATACCATTTTCCATAACTTCTGTAATTTTTCTTGCTGCTGTTTAGATACAGAAAATCACCATGGAGAATAGAGAACAAATAAAAAGAAAATGTTGCTGATGTGATTGAGTAGTATATTTTCGACATGATTTTTTTCTCTTTTAGGTACAAGGTTTTGGAGCGAGCAGTGGACATTTTAGTTAAAGAGGAGATTCTGAAAGAGAAGAAAGAACTGGTAGATGCAGCAGTAATGCAGTTATTACCTTTTATGATAATCACTAATGCAAATTCAAAATCTTCAGAGTGGAAAATGGCTGTTTGTTTGTCAGAGTCTGACCTCTGCTCCTTACACCCTTTACTGAAAGGCTGGCCAGAAGGTAAAGCATTTCTTATAACTAACTTGATAGGAGGAAATTTGTGCCAAGTTAGGACCTCATCCTTATTGAACCTAAACACATATTGAAGGGGGCAGGCTGTCACTATCAGGCTATCATGCTGTAACTGATTTCTTTAAAAAACTCTTTGAAAAGAGGTAGAAATTGTTTAGTATGTTTCTGACTGATTCTAATTATTATTGTGCCACCAGTGTGTTAATATGAGAATTTTATACCTAGATTATTTGATTTTTTTTTTTCCTCTTGGAGTAGCTCTTGAAGAGGCAATTAAGTCTACTGAGTCTGCTGAGTTGGTTGGAGTGGCCAATGAGAAAATTATTCTGTTACTTTCTGGAAACTTGACTTCAGGGGACCCTTCCTTACTATTACAAGTGGTAAGTGTACCATGTCAACCTAACCTTAAAGAAGTTTTACTTTTCAGGTGGTGACTGTAATCAAACAAATGTGATATAGAAGAACTTTGCATGGCTGCTTTAGGCACTAGTATGCTATCATCAAGCTGCTAGGCAAATACATGTATATGTGTGTGTGCATATATATAATTATATATATTAATTTATATGTGTGTATATATTTATATATACGTATGTATGTATTTATATATAATTTACATATGTGTATGAAAAATGGAGAACCATAATACCATCCATATAAAACCAATTTCTTCCTTAACATAAGGAAAATAAGTGATTACCTTTTTTTGACAAATGATTAGTGTAAGTAAATTCAAGGAATTTTTAGTTTCCTGAAAAAAAATTTTTAGAGAGTAAGCAAGTATACCTGTGGGTAGTTCATAGAAACTGATGCTTGTGCATTGCAAGGTTTCAAACAGTATGATTACAGCAGACAGTAACTTTTTACCTATGATAGAAAGTAAACATATTACACCATTTTTCATTTACATGTTCAATTTAGTTATAGTGAAGTCCCACTGTCATACTGATTTTTGTTGTCCTCCACTCTTTTTTCAAAGATTGATGACCTGATACTCATTGCTGAAACAGAATCTGACAGTGTGAGACAAAAAGTAACTACTCATATAATTGGTTCAGTGCTTGTTCAGTGCTGCTGCAATACACAGATGAAGGAAAATTATTTTCCAGTGGCTATCAGAGTCTTCCGCTTCTTGGATAAAAAAATTCAAAATCTCAGAACTTGTGAACCTGCAGAGGTAAGATGTAAACAGTGTGGAGAGGGTATTTTCTTTGTATTGAAAACAGTATTAAGAAGGTGTTTTTAATTGTTTTTACTGAAGGCCAGGTTCAGAAACTTCCAGAAAGACTGAAAAATCTCACCTTCATTTCTTCTGAGAGCCAAAACACACAATAGTGGCAATAATGGCAATAGTGCCATTAAGAATTACTCTAGTATTTTATGTGTGTTTCCATTGGAATTGTCTTATTTTGTTGAGAAACAGCTGTAGGTTTTTTATGTGTGCAAGAAACCCATTGAACATGGCAGTGCTTCTGTGTGTACATCCCCTCACATGCAGTGGCACATGGTAATTATTTATTCTGACCTCAGAATTATTCCATTAATGGTTTTTGTATATGCCAGTATCTGAAAGATATGGATTATTTTTTTGGAACAGAGCTAGATGAAAGTGTTAAACTGACTGTCAAAAATGCTGCAATTCCCAGTCCCTTTGAAGAGATATTTTAGAGAGACCAATATTTTACTCTTCTCTTATCTCATTTATGTATACTGTAATTATGGTAGAAAGAGCTGGCATAGGTTTTAAAACTGCATATGTAAGTTTTCAAGTAAAATCAGAAATGTAATTCACTCCATAAGGATACCTCTTTGGAGGTTGGAAATTAAATGCTGCTGAATTTTAATGCTGAATTTCTGTTTTCTGTTGTATGGAATTGTGACAGAATACATTAAAATCGATTTTCATTCACAGGAAACTTCCCTAAATTGGTCTGTTGAAACAGCAGAGGAAACTTTGGTGCCTAAGGACATGCTAAGTGCATATATAAAAAAGCTCAGTAGTGATGAGACTGCTCATGCAGAGGAGTCAGCTATGGTCCTGTTCTTACTGAAAAATTTCATTAATGGCCTAAAACCTCCTCTGTCCTTTTCAAAAGGTAGGTGTTCGATTTTGCCTGTCCCTTGCATCAGTGAAAAAGGAAAGTTGATTTTTTTTCCTTCAGAAGTTGTTGAAAACAAGATGTTGCTTCCCTAACCTTCCTCTTTGTTATTGACATCTGTAAATATTACTTACTTTTGAATATGAAATCAACCAAATATATTGTCCTCTTTTAACTAGAAGTGTCTGTTTTCTCCTGGTTTCTGAGGATGTTCTTATGCACCTACTGTGTCTTAATTATAACCTGTATTTTTTAGAGGAATCTTGGTGGAATCCTGAATCTCTGAATCAAGATAGCCAAGACTACCTGCACCTCCTTTTGGGGCTTTTTGACCTACTTGTCAGTGGAGCTAGTGAGGGAAGTGATGCTCTTCAGTACAGAGCATTGATGAATCTCTTATTCAAGGTATTATTTTTGCATTTGTTGCTCTGAATTATGCGTCATCAACTATTATATAGTTGCATTAATTTTAAGAGAAAGCAGGTCATGCAATGCTGCTTGTGGCATTCAAGCACTGTGAGGAGGTGGAAGTGTAAGCTTCAGTTGTGTTACGTAACCATAATTAAATATAATAATGGAAAACTAAAGTTAAAAAAAAAAGCAAATCACAAATGTACTAGTTGTGGCAAAGATGAAAACATAAAACTGATTTGCAGGGCAAGATTAAGAGCCTAAACTTTGAGCAGAAAGTTTAGGTTCTATTTGGTAGCATGTCAAAGGGTTGCTCTGTAAAATTTGGTAGACAGAAACTGAAAGGAAAACTTCTAGGAGAAATTCTGTGTTTCCTTATTATATCATCTCATGGCTTTTCATATGCATATATAAATAATGTCTGGACTTGTATATACAGGCAGGACTTACTCAATAATTTTTCTTCCCAAAAGACTGTTTATCTGTTTTTCTTAGAGTTCTCTTTTGGTGTACTCCTTTGAAGTGGGTGGTGTGGTTTATCAAATGTTTTCAGTAGTAGTTTGCCAAATAAATTAAACAAGCGGGTTTTTTTCTATTTTTTCTTTCCAATTGTGTTAACCTTAAGGTACATCTAAAAGATTCAGAGGTTCTCTTCAAATTCCTTTCAATTTTGTGGACTTACAGTTATAACCTTTCAAATCAACTGAACTATGAAGTCAGTGCAATGCTACAGACTCAGGCTCTGTACATTGGCTATGCACTGCTTGAATCACAAACAAACCAGAAAAAGAAACAACTGCTATCACCATCATCTCCAGGTAAAGTAAAACTCTTATCTATCTATCTATCTATCTATCTATCTATCTATCTATCTATCTATCTATCTATCTATCTATCTATTTCTCATCTTGGAACTCAATGACGGTACTATTTAATTTTGTGCAATTTTACTATATTCTATACCATGAAGGATATCTCGAGTTATTTACAGTTAACTGCACTGGGCTGAGACAGTTCTCTTGCTGATCCACTGGGGCAGTTTTAAGTCCCAGTTTGAATTAAGTGAAGCTCTTTTTTTTTTTTTTAATTTTGAAAGTGTTAGAGGAGCACAGATCTGTGCTGAAGGAGTCAGTTACAGGACATTGCTGTCTGTTCAGTGTCAGGGTGTGACAGTCAGTAGCAATATATGGACTCAGAGCTTAAACATGAATATAAGAACTCTGATGAAGGTCAGAGTCATGAATCTGTGAGACTTGTGTTGGTTTTGTGTGCCCTTAGAGGTTTACAGTGAAAAGAGCTGACTTCTTAATTCCAAAGTAATGTTGGTGCCTCTTCACAGACATCTACAGCAAAATTTTCACCTCTCACTTTACTCTGTTCTTTTCCTCCTTCCCCACTTCTTCTTGCAGTGGTGATATCTTTGCTAATTAACTTGGGTAGTCCTGTGAGTGAAGTTCGAAGGGCTGCTCTCAACTGCCTCCATTCCTTGAGAGGAATTAAGGAGTCTCTATTTCATCCTGTCCTTCATCATTTGGAGCAAAAGACAGAAGAGATTGTATCTGACCCTACATACATAGCACAGGTATTTTTAAATTAAGGTGAACATTACAGCAGCAGACAAAACTTGTATTAAGCTTCTATCTTACAGAAAAGAAATCAAGTTAACCAGGAAAGTGAAATGTCTTTGTATTCTATAGTGGACTGACTTATAATTATTTTAGGAACTAAAAAAACATTCAAGTGATTTATTACATGCAGATCTGAGAACCTAATAAGCATTATCAGTGGTTTATTTCCAGATGAAGAACTCCGTTTATATCTAGATTGCAGTTTTATGAAATCATCGAATAATTGTTGTTTTACGGCATTTTTATTGCAAGAAAATAAATTAATCTTCATTTTGTTAATGAACTAGATTATGGGAATTCTATTTGAGGAGCTTGAGACACAGCCAAAACAGAAATCCCAGAAGAAAAAATTGTTGGAAGCTTTGGAAAACATACTTGATTGTGTACAGAGCCCCGTTTTCCCATCATATATTGCAAGAAACCTACTGAAAATTCTTCATGAAATCCATGGTGAAGTAAGTGCTGCCTTTTGAGTTTTTTATGGGTTCTGCTGAAATGCTGAAATCACATTTCATTTAGTAATAATGCTGTTAAATAATTCCATAATTTGTTAGATTATTAGGTATTAAGTTGACACCTCCAATAATACGCAGTAAAGCTGCAAAGTGTGGTTTAATGAAGCATACAACGTTTGCATGCTCCTTCCAAGAATGTAATGGCTGCAGAATTTTGCTTTGGAATTTTTAAGGAAACTCCTTTGACATTACTAAAAAAAACTATTTCAGAAGAGATTGTTACAGAAGAAATGTATTACCTGGGTTAGTGAACATAGAGTTTTCTGTACAGAATTGCAAGGTATTAAGTAGTACTGTGAATTTCTTTTATTTATATTAACCCACTCTTAACTAGCATATTCATAATTCTCCAAGTGCTGGAAAATATATGACTTCAAAGTTCAAAAAATTAATTAAATTAGAATTTTTACATTCTGTTCAGTTGTATGTGTCTTGAAAAGATTGTGAGCTGCATAGAGGGCGTGGGTGGCTTTGTTTCATATTTGGTTTTCTGGAAAACAGCAGTCATAAATGGGGGGAGATGTTACCTTGTTTCTGTACTTTTATGAAATACTGCTCTGCAAAGGAGAATAGCTAAGGAGCAGATGAGCAGGTACTTGGGGTAATGTCATATTATGTCTTGTATTTTTTTCCAGTTTAACTGTTGCCTGAAGTAATGTACGCAGTGTGGTGTGAGAGAGGGGATGCTCCAGTAAAATTAAGCTGTGCTACTGGAAAGTTGTTAAATTGACAATGGGTAAAAACTTCTGTTGGACATTCTCTTTGTTTGCAGATGGTTCTCTCTCACCTCTTGCCTGCACTAGACCGTTTGCTAAAGAAAGTCTCTAACAAACCTGAGGCAATGTTGAAAGATGAAGTCATTCTCCTCCATCTAATCCTTGGAAAGTTTAATGAATATTCAGCAACTCTCCTGTGTAAGAATCAGCAGAGTCTGGATTTATTCATTAAAAGCCTGCATTCTGCCAAGAAAATATATGAGGAAATTCCAGCATTTCAGATCACAGCACTTGGGCAGGTATGGCTTTATGGAATACCTTTTATGTCTTTTTGTGCTTAAAGCAGCTAGCAGTGTTTGAGTTTGGATTTACAGGGGTTCCTTCTGTGTGGAGGAGCCCATAGATTTTGATCTCTTTTTTTTACTACAAGATTTCAGTGTCTCATAGTGTCTTTGAAACATCTAAACAGGCTGCAAAACTTGAATTCTTAAAATTATCAGAAGGAGATATTGCTGCTTGCTCTATTTTTTTCATTTTGACAAGCAGAAAATAGCAATACTGTATTTGCATACAGATGAATTCCTCTATCATTACAGATGCTGCTGTACCACAGGTTTAGGTTTTTGTTGGTCAGGCAAGAGCTTTATTTAATGTTTTTCATCTGAGGAAAAATTGTCAACAAAGTGGAGTAGGTGAGAAATAGTTTCATTTGAAGGAAGCTACAAATTCAAGCCTGTATTGGCCAGGTGTTGGCATGTTAGTACTTCCCAAAGGCTGGCAACAGCAAGTTTGTTCCCTGCATCAGTCAGGTTCTGTGAAAAATTTCAGAAATTTGTCTGTCTGTTGGATATTTCACATATACGTGATTTACATCTTTAAGATTCCCAGATATATACAAATATGTTGTTAATATGCAAATTTTTGCAATACTGCATGATGGGGTGTGTCTTACAGAATCCAACATACATTAATTCCACATCCTGCGTTTTTGTTGCCCTCTTGAAGTAAATCTCTCTGCATCCTTTTCTTTTTGTCCCCTTTTGTAGATTACTAAGCCATTCTTTGCAGCTGTGTCGGATGGGATGGTGCAACAGAAGCTACTGAAAGTATTGTTTGACTTACTCTTGAACTGTAAGAACCCACTTTGTGCCCAGACAATCAGCAGTGTGTTTAAAGGGGTAAGTGGCAACCTCCAGAACACAGAAATATGTTCAAACTTGTTGCAGTGTGATTTTGTGTCATCTACATTCAGTAACACTTGTTTATATCGCTTATAGTAAGAAAGGAATGGGAAGCTTTTTGTCAAATAATAGAATGGTGTTAATGGCATGAAATGTTTGTTAAACAACTGCTTTTAAAAGGTGTTTATTTAAAAGCCACCTATCAGTTATTTGCTACACTAAGTGAATTAATCCAGCAGAAGTCACTTCTTTTCTGCTGCACTGATTTTCATTTTCTGAGATATGGCAGGACTACGTGGATTATATACCCATATGTGCATGAAAGGGATGTTTTAAAAAAAGGCAGGGCACAGACATGTGATGTGACAAATTGTTCATTGGTGCTTGCATTGTTATTGTTTTGTTTCAGATTACAGTGTGTGCTGAGCAGATCGTTAGAGAACTGGAGCCTCCCAAGAAAACCAAAAGTCTGGCCACTGTTCAACAGACTAGAAGGCAGAAAATGCAGCAACAGAGGTAAAATAACTAGAAACTCACAAGTATTATCCATGCAGTTTGAAAACACTGTTTGTCTTAATATATTGCATAGTTTTACTGAAAATTCAAGCAACTGTTTCTTCTTTTCCTGTCTACAGTAAAATAAGTCCAAGCTACTTTTGGCATGAGAAAACCAACTCATGTTACTCCTGTCTCAGAATTGATGGAAATATATTGAAAAATACAGTATATTTAATGTTGACAGCTGCTGTTATAGAATCTTGACCCAGCTGAACAAGATTCATTTTTGTTAATAGTGAGGTTAGGTTTGAATATGCCTGGACAAAATACATACATTTGGCTGAAACCTAACAGATGTTCATCAAAGTATTCATTAGTTGACTAAAAAAAACAGTATTTTGTTTCCAATAAGATGCTAATAGAATCACTAATTTTTAGGTGTTTGTCCTGTTTCTTCTCTCCGTTCTCATAAGGAACTGTTTTGTTCACTGTACTTGCTCTCTTTAAATATTCTTTCAGCCATAATGAAACAGAGTATTGAGTTAATTTTCCTGGTTTGACCTAGAACACCTTTTCAAATTTTCCTTCACTTGACCATTTTGATTAATCATCACCTGTTAGATTGACCCATCTGTAAACTCTGCCTGTCAGAGTTTACAAACACACAGGCTCACACACTGCCCCCCCATTACCTGCATAGTCAATGTGTTAACCACTAGGAGTTCCAGAGAAGCAAATTTCCTGGATGGCAGACAGATCATTTGGACGGTTACCTGGTAATAGATTTCCCCTCCCGCCCCACTTGCAGAAATGTTTCCAAAAAACACTTGATTTTTCAAGTTCAGTCTGAATTTTTTTTGTTGTTGTTTGTTTAAAATGTGTTGCTGCTTCAGTCAAAAGCCGACACATTGCCACTTCTCCAGGGAGCAGCAATAAAGGGCATACATGACTATGTGAAAGAAAAATTCTTTTTTTTTACCTGTGTGTGTGTGTGTTTCCTGAAGCACTGTAGCATTTCCTTTGCAAATCCCTGATTGTTTGTCTTGTCTTGTGTTTTTAGAAAGCCTCAAGGTGCAGAATTGGCACCAGAAACAAGCCACTTTAGCTGGCAGAGGGTGATGCTTATTCTGGAGCTGCTGCAGCACAAGAAGAAGCTTCGGCGTCCGCAGGCATTGGTACCTGCACTTTTCAACCTCCTGAGCAGGTAACAGTGCCCCCACAGCAAAGCCCTGGAGCCTTCTCTTCTTTCTTAGCAGACACTCCAAAGCATGGAAATAAGGGCTACTGTGCCTCTGCTTGGTTGCCATGTCTCATAGCTTAGCTTGCCTTTTTCAACTGAACTTCTTTTAGGCAAATCAAAGGAAACAGTAAGATGTTTACCTGATGCTTAGCTTCTCTTGTGTGAAAACTTTATTGAGCAGAGGGCTTGGGATTGCCAAGAAAGATAACATTTGTCCTAAAACTGGGACTCGTGTCTTCAGCAGAACTATTATCATTCTCATCTCATCTCCCAACACAGGAGGAAGTCTTAGTCCAGTGCAACCTTAGGAAACTATTGTTTTTCCTGCCAGCCCTATATCCAGGCACTTAGGAAAGTTTATATGCAGATTGTGTGTTAGTCTTTCTTTCCTTATGACTTGCTTGTACATAGACTGGCAATTATAGGTTATACTTAAGTTTTTGGCAGTACTTTGATAAATGTCTTTTATTAGACTAGCTGATGCATTTGAAAACAAAAAAATAAACTTTTGGCAAAGACCTTTTGGAAGCCTCAGTTTAGAACTTACGTGGAATTAAAATTGCAGTTTCATATTTGTGTCTTAATATGCAGTTTGGTCACTATTCCATCTCATATTTTTTCATGAATTTATAGGTGTCTGGAACCCATGGCATCAGAAGAAGAAAACATGGAATATACAAAGCAGCTGATCCTCAGCTGCCTGCTGAATATCTGTCAGAAATTGTCATCAGATGGTAGCAAGGTCCCAGCAGGTAAAAATCACCAGGCTCATTTCTTGGTTATTCTCTCATCAGGTCACCATTAAAACAATGATCTCTAACTTTTTTTTCCTCAGTATACACTTTTGTTGAGGAGGGAGGGATTCTTCTTTAAGGGTATACAAGTTTGCCTTCCATTTTTTGTAGATCCATTAGTTATGGTTTGCAAACTGTAAACAGTGCTTGAGTGTACTGTTTATTCCTACATGTCTGACCATTAATGTGTTAATCAGTGAATATTTTTACCTGCAGGTGTCCTGGACAAAGAAAAATTCAACGTGGAACTGATAGTTCAGTGCATCAGGATTTCTAAAATGCCCCAGACACACCACCATGCTCTGCTGCTCCTTGGTGCTGTTGCTGGAATGTTTCCTGTAAGTAATACCTGGAATTTATGCATTGGCTCTTCTCTTTGCTTTCCAAATATTGGGTAGAGTGAAAAACGTACAGATCTGTTATGTGGGGAAAAAAGTCCTGAAAAGGAGCCAGAGGCAAAAGGGACAGGTTCCCTGCTCTTTTAGGACTTTTTATTCCATTTTAGATGAAAGCAAACCTCTATCTTGATGCTTTGGTCACCAGCCATTTATGGTTTGCAGTAGAGTTGCAGTAGAAATGGAAGAAGCTTTCTGACACCAGCCAAACACAAAATTTTCAAGGTCAGAATAGAAGGAAACATTTTGTATTCCCCTTATCTCACTTTTAAAAAGTAAAATACTTCTTCCAGTCACTAAAGCGAAATGAAAAATGTGCCCATAATTTATTTCTCTGAGTCCTGGCAAAATCTAGGAAACTAACTTTTGAGCTAGGTGGCACCTCTAATCCAGCCTTCTTAAAATTGGTTGCTGTGATTACAGTCTAGGCCCCCAAAGAGCCAAAAATTGAAATGAGCATGATTGGTTTACACTGTATGATTGTGGATATTGCAGATGTTCTACAGAAACAAAAAAAGGTGGGTGGGAAAATCACTGGAATCTGTGCCACAGCCACATTTGTGCTTCTGCAGATCTCCTCATAGCTGGTTTTACTTATTGCATTCACCTGGCACTGAGTGGAGAGGGATACAAGGTGTTTTATCACACTCAACTCTCAATTTCCACTCTCTAATTACTTGCTTAGATGTGTGTCTTGGTTTCTAAATGATGTTTAGAGCTCTACCAATCACACAGTAAGTAGCATTAAGAGACAATATGCATTAAAAGCTCATTTAGGGGAGATTTTGAAAGATAATCATGATTCTCTTTTGGTTTTTTGGGGTTTTTTAATAGGAATCAGTGTCATTGGTGGGAATGAGAAATGCCTTTAAGGTACAATATGCACAGCAGCATGAACTAAATTCATCTGTTCTTTTCCAGGATAAAGTTCTTCACAACATCATGCCCATTTTTACATTCATGGGAGCAAATGTCTTGCGTCTGGATGATACCTACACTTTCCAAGTAATTAACAAGACAGTGCAGATGGTTATTCCTGCTCTTATACAGGTACATTTGTCTGCTTAATGGAAAGATTATTAAGTAAATTATTTAGAATATTGGTGATAGAATAAGTTGTCACCTATTCTAGGATTATTTTGATAGACATTATATTGTATGTTATATAATGTAATTGAGACTTCTCTATCTCTCACCAAAGTTCATCAGACTGCTGTTTCTTTTCAGTTTTTTGAGTTCCTGCGCTTTAGAAATGGTTTAGCCAAAATTACCACAACTATATGTGGAGAGGACCTGAAACACACTTTAAGTTCAAGCTTTTTGTCATTAAAATAGCAGGCAAGTTCGGTAGAGGAACCGTTGGGAGGAAGAATCCGGTTATTATCTAGAATCTAGCCCTGTAATATGTCATGGTCATAGCAATAGTAGACATGGTCTGAAAGAAGTAGAAGGGTATAATACTTGACAAATGCTTTTATTCTTCAAGCTGGTGTTTGTGGGGCTTTTTGGTTTTGCCTGGACCTCTTAGATAAAGGACTATAAACCAAAACAAAAATAGATCTTTGTTTTTCAAGTCATCATTTTCTTCATTCAGATTTCACTTGCACCTGAGAAATCTTAATTCTTGATCATAATTAGATTTAAACATTAAACATGATGCATAAATGTCATGTAAAAATGAATTGGGGAAAAAAAAGTCTTCAATATTAGGCTGAGGATTTCCCAGACTTTTTAATTATATGTGTACATATTTTAATCCTCTTGAAGTTCTCTGTTACGTAAAAAGAGAGAAAAACTGATCTCTTTGATTTTTTTCTTTTAAATCTTCCCTAGCAGCCCACGTAAGTTTCTGTGACAAATTATTTGTGGCACATGATTATTATATGTGGGAAGAGACTAATGTTATTTAGACCATGAAGCCCATGTACATCATTTTTCCTAGGCTCTTGAATCTAAGACCTTAGGCAGTTTTCTGAAGGATGTAGCTTTGCTTTCTCTTGAAAATGTCTTGTTTGTTTCAGCTGATGCCAAATAAAGTTTGTCTCTTTTTTTTTTTCTTCTTTTTTTCCCACCTTTTTTAAATTTTACTTGAAACATTTTCCTTGAACACTGGAAAGGAACTGTGTGATTACAAACTTTACTTGGGAACACTTATGTTTTCCTTGAGGTTATGCATTTGGCAATGCTGTTATCTGGCACCTAGTGCTTTTTCTTTCTGAAGTTGCAAGGAAGGCTTTGTACCCATCTGCAGTAACCTGTCTGAGCTGTTGTATTTGTGCACAGGCTGAAGACAGTGACTTGTCAGAGTCCTCGGGAGGCGTGGAGGAGGTGGTGATCAAGATCATCCGTGTGTTTGTGGATGCCCTGCCCCACGTGCCGGAGCACCGACGCCTGCCCATCCTGTCCCAGCTGATCACTACAGTGGGAGGAGACAAATTCCTCTGGGTTCTCCTGGTGCTGCTCTTTGAGCAGTATGTGACCAAAACTGTGACAGCGACATTAAGCACGGACAAGGTTAGCAGGCTGAGGGGGTCAGCTGGCTGAGGGGGTCAGCTTTTTTCTTGAGAGCCTGATCTCTTATTTGTGTTCTTGCCTTTAAGAAGGTTCTCAATAATGCCCAGGTTGTGCTGGCAAAGGCTGTGAGCTCTGGATTTGTGCTAAAACAGAACCTGATGTTGACTATAACTTGTACTGTACATTCAATAATGTTATGTCCTGGAGCCTGAACAATAAATCAGCTCATATTGTACAGCAGTCGTTGATCTGAAGAGCTGACAATCTCATTGTGTAGTGCTTCGATAGTAATGAAGTTGTGGCTTTTTTCTTCAATTGTGTGATACTGGTCTTTCTCTACAGACCAAGATGAAAATGCTATTAATTTTTGTGTAGGCAGGCGCTGAGGTAAGGTGAAGGCATAGTTTATGGGGAAAACAGAAAGAATTATTAAAGGAGAACATTGGTTAGAAGATAGTCTTTGCTGCAGAAGTTTAATCTCTCTCTACACTCTCTGGAGCTATGTTCTCTCCAAGAGTTTGCTGCTGTTACCTCTGGTGTTAATCCTGGCAGTGTCCAGCTCAGCATGGCATTTTCACAAGCTCACTAAGGAATTTCTGAGTATTTTTAATATTATTGATAGAAATAGTCATTCTTAATCCTTGAAATATTTTTTTTTCCCTGAACCATTAACAGGATACTGTTCTGGAAGCAGACACTGAATTTTGGATTTCCATTTGCTGCGAATTTAGTGTACGTTCACAGTTCCAGAGTGTGATGAAAATAATCCAGTACCTGACAGAGCTGCCAGAGAACAAAGAAGGTAACTACAAAACAGAGCAAATGCATGTAAACCTTCCTAATATAAGAGACAAGAGGTAGTGGTTTTAAACTAAAAGAGGACAGATGCAGACTAGATATAAGGAATAAACTTTTTACTCTGAGAGGAAGAGGTGTCCCAGAGAGATGATGAGCATTCCCCATCCCTGGCAGTGCTCAAGGCCAGGTTGGATGGGACTTTGAACAACTGTAATTTTACTTTGTTTCTGTGATCAGAAATGAAATATCTTTTTTATACTTGGATGCAAATTTGTTTTGTCCATGTCTTCAACAGATGATCCTGGGACAAAAAAGTTAAGAACGTGTAAGACAAAACCAGAAAATCAGGATGGGCAGCTCTTTAATGTGGAATCTAACTCTGACAAACAACTCCGGCATTTCAAATTCTTGTCAGTCTCCTTCATGTCACAACTTCTGTCCTCTCAGAGTTTCGTGAAAAAGGTAATAATGGCAGTTTGCTTCTAGACTGATCACAGTAAGTGATTGTGCCATACTGTAATAGCTGAGGGGTAATTTACTTTTGACTTTATATTCAAAGGAGTCGCACTGTCCAGTGTATCTTCCTGCCACTTTTATTGACACAGTTTTGGAACCTCTCAGTTACATTATTTATCTTTTAATAAGGCTTTTCCAGACAGATTCCGTTTATGTGACTTGATGCATAGGTAACTAAGTGAAATTCTGGTCCCAGTCTATTCCCACTGGCTTTATGGAGCTTGGGATTTCATTCACCACCTGTGTAACTCCAAATTCAGTGTGGCATTCATGCTTTTAATTGAAAAGACAAAATACTATGAATTTCAGGCTCTGACTCCAGCTGGTAGTCCCAGTTTTTCAGCTGAAAATCATCCACCAACATGAAATGTATTTGCTAATGTGACTGCATTGCCCAAAGTTCTCAGATTTCATTCTAGAATGATGGCTTAAGTACAAATGTAGGGACTCATAAATACCATGTTAGTGGACACTTGATCAAAAAAAAAAAAATTGTGTATTCTGGCATTTTAGTTAAATGAGGGGAGGTAAGTTTCATATATTCATTCTTGCTTTTTAAAACAGATAGTTGAATATGAAAGAAAAGAAGAGCTGCAGGAGCTGGAACAGAGGTATGCTTTAAATATGCCCTACTCCTATTTTTAGATTTTATGGCAATCCAGGAATATCTTTAAGTGTAGTGCCATTAGCATAGCTTTTACTCTAATGATATTTTTTAATGTCCTCTGCAACAAGCAGTATTTATTATGTGCAAGTTACTTGGGTTTGGGTTTGGTTTGGTTTTTTCTTTTAATAGCTTTTTATTTCTGAAAGATTGCTTTACCCAATATCCACTCTTTTTCTGTATTTTTGATGGAGGTTATTTACATGCTTGGCCATAACTGTCATGCTATTTATGTCTGAATCACTAAATGAATTCCAGATTTTTAGCAAAATATATTTAAAAAAAAAAAAAGATCATTGTTCACAGGTTCCTCTGTACTGGGGTAAGTACCAGTAATCAAAGATCACAGTTATAGCCATTGTGCTGTAAAAGCCAGTGATGGAAAATTGAGCGTTTCTTTTGCAGGGCACTAACTTCTACGTTTGTTCCAAGAGAAAAAGTGTGTAAGATTTATTTTAAATGCTGTGTTCTATGAATGCTCATTTTAAAGTTTTTCTGTTTCATTTCCTTGTCTTTTTGTTGTCTTGTGAGATTTTATGCTTTCCAGTGATAACAATGGTCTTCTTTAGTCTCCTTGTTACTTACTAAAAGTTACTTCCTTTCTCTCTAGGCTGTTAGAAGATGTCCTTAACTATATCAACACTGTGGCATCTTCAGTGGAAGGAAATGTGGACAAGCCAACGGCCAAATTTTGGAGGGTTCTGCTTAGCAAGTGCTATGATATGCTGGATAAAGTAAGTCTCACTAGCCCCCATGTTAGCACTGGAACATGGCTACTTTTGCTTGTTAATATGATTATAAACTTTGTAGGGTTTCTGTTGCCTTAGTACTGTATTTCATTGGATGGTCTGAAGCTGGTACATCAATGTTTAAACTCAGCTAACAACTTGAATAACTACAACTAACAGCTTCTTAAAACAAGCATAACAAAAATCAGGAATGCTTGTTTCCTTTAGTTGAATAGTCTACTGGCTGTAAGCAGTCATTTCACTATATCTGGTGGAGAAAAATGGTTCTTGGCAGCATTTCTCACTATTAACTCATAAAATGACTTATCTAATGCTGTTGCATATTTCTACATGAAATTAAATCCTTACACGTTTCATCTTACTGATGATTAGAAATGTGTTCTGATTAGAAATAATGTTTGTAGAATTTGAGTGGCTATCTTGTTGCATAAGTCAGAACATACATCTTTTGACAGCTTGGAATTTTTTTTTTACCTGTAAAGCATATTCCAGTTTTCATGATGTACATGCAGAGGGCATTGGCAGAATTATTTTGGGTAAAGAGGGATAGCTTACAAGAGCAGAAAAAAGGACTTGCTGAGGAAATATCAGAGCTAGTGGATAATGGCTTCTCAGCAGCCAGTGAACACAGACTAGCTGCTTTTTGTTTTGCATGCCTCAGACACAGTGTTGGTGGCTTGTCCTCTCTTCTTTGATCCTGAAACCCGTGAGGGAAGTTGAAGAGAGTTATCAGGAGACTGCGACGTCACAGTGCATGCAAAAGCATTTTTGTGGTACTGTTTTGTTTGTTTCTTGTAGGTCAATGCCTTACTGCCAACAGAAACCTTCATCCCAGTAATTGGGGGGCTGATGATGAATCAGCTGCCCTCGGTGAGACGCAAGGCCATGGACCTCCTGAACAACAAGGTGCAGCAGCGCACCAAGTGGCAGAAAAGCCAGGTGAGGCAAAGGAGTTAAACCCAGTTCCTTTAGCAAAAAAACACAGAGATGGATGTGCAAGTGCTTGGCCCTGTGTAAAGATGCCAAATACCAGTGCCCAGCCTGGCAGGGGTTTTGAGCAGTGACACAAAGGCTACCTGCCCACAGCTGCCTTGGAGGTCCTGAGTTTCAAACTGTATGTCTGATGTGTGTGTTTTCCTGTCCTCTCAGATCCTGCAGCTCTTAGAGCTGGTTCCTGAGCTCATTGCCATTGTCAAGTGTAGAAGAAAGGAGGAAGAGGAGGAGCAAGCCATCAACAGGCAGACTGCTTTGTTCAGCCTCAAGCTGCTCTGCAAAGGTTTTGGCACAGAAAATCCAGCGCCGTTTGTGCCTGTTCTCAAAACTGCTATTGATCTCATATCTTCAGAGAAGGAGGAGAAAAATGTGATGGGAAGCGCTTTGCTCTGTATAGCTGAAGTCACCTGTACACTGAAAGCCCAAGCAATACCTCAGCTTCCAAGGTACTCTTGGGTTCCTAACAAAACCAACTGCAGCAGGAATTAGTTATACCAAAATGCGTTACTGAAGGAATGCTGATGAAGGCCAGATGGCAGTCTGCCCCTCTGTGTGTTTTGTGTAGACAAGATAAAAATTATTTGTTTGGCTTGAGGGTGCTTTGTGGTCACAGAACTAAGAAACTAGTGGGGAAAATTGCAAGACTTTTATAATGCACAGCAGAGTTCCTTATGGAGTCAGCTGCTGTCACTAGAGAGGCAATCTTTATGGCTTTAGAAAAATCAGACCATAGTCTGTATTTGTTCTGTAGAACAGATTGCATTTAAAAACATGAAAATGAGTACAGATGAAAACCCTTCAAGCTACATTATTTTATTCTCCCTATTCAAGAAGAATCCAAGTACGTAACTTGTTTCTTGAAAGACTGTTTCATTTCTTTACCAGTATAAGTCTTTTATTGTCATTAAATCTTTAATCTAAAGACAGAGCTTTGAGTAACCTGATAGAGTGAAAGGTGTTGATCTAGACGATCTTTAAAGATTTCTTCTGACCAAACCAATCTGTGATTCTAAATTTAATATCCTTCATTAGCTTCAAAATAAAATACAGCAATGAGCCCAGAATACTGAGTTTTCTCAAATACGTATGTAAAAATTCTTGTGATAATTGTCCCTGCAGGCTTAACAGATGGATTTATTTGATTGGAAATGTTGCTCCAAATGGTCGGTTATTTCAACTTTCTCTGTTTATGTTTGGTTATTCACAGGCTGATGCCGGCACTTTTGAAGACTTTAAAAAGTAAGAAGGAGCTGGTCTCCAATGAGATTTACCTGCTGAGTGCCATCACTGCTCTGCTAAAGGTTGCAGAAACACTGCCACACTTCCTTAGCCCTTACCTTTTGGAATGCTTGTTGCAGGTGAGCTCTGTGATTCCTACAGGTGTGTAAAGGGGGGACAGGACCTGCTCAGATTCCAGCAGCTGTAGACATTACTTTTTTTCTTCTGAAACTGAAGTAGGAGTGTGTACCAACTATGTGAAAGCTCATAGCACACTACTTTTCTACCCACTTTCTTATGCAGGTAACTCAGATACAGAATGTAAGAGCGTCTCCTTCTCCTCCCTCAAATGGGTTATATTTTGCCCCTTTGAAAAGGGAGATGACTCACTAAAGACCATTCTGTAATGTCCACAGTCTCCTCAAATGTGTATCTAACACTCTTGTTGGGGTCATTCTAACCCTCTTCTGCTGGCACAGGCATTTTTCAGTGTTTGTCTTCTGAAGGCAGTGAGGCTTTGTACGCAACTTAATGTAAGGTGTTAAGTGGTGCAGACAGCAAAATCCCTGTCTGACATTTGCAGTACACAACTACTATAAAGTAAGTTATTAAGTTGCTAAGTAAGCCTAACTTTTGTTGGAATTCCTCACAGGTTGTCCGCTTGGAAAAGATTGTGGCCGAGTTTGGTCCTTCTTCCCAGATAAGTGTCCGTGTATCAACAATGAAAACCATCCTAGCAACAAGGCTGGCGCCCCGAATACTCCTGCCTGCAGTTACCAAGTGTTACAGTGAAGTGCTGCATACCCGCAAGGTAAGGGGCTTTTTCATCCTTTAGTACTGTGATAAAGGAGAAGAAAAAAAGAAACAAGCAGACCAAAATTTGGTACAGTTGTGTCCCCTCCCAGCGCCTTGGCCACCACCAGCCTGCTCACTGTGGTAGCAGAGTGAAAAACAAAGGAAGTCTCACAAGCACTGTTCAGCAGTACCTAAAACACCGCTGTGTAATCAGCATTGTTTTGGTCACAGATCTAAAACACAGCACCATGTGAGCTGCTCTGAACAAAATTAACTCCATCCCAGCCAAATCTACCATGGTTTTTATACTATCATCTCTGGGGTTTTCTGTACTCATGCAGTGATTAAGGAAAGGTAGATCTGGAAGAAATCCAGCAGTTTAATATCCTTTGTGTATTAGGTGATGAATGCTTGGGAGATCATCCCATTCATAAAGGACTTAATTTATGTGCTAGTAACATGAGTGAGTCAGAATTCCCTCCAGTATGGCAGAGGGCAAATAAAATGCTTTTCAGGAATCTTACTAACTTAAGCCCCCAAAAGTACAGGGAAAAAGTTTGGTTTTTTTTTATCAACAGTATTTCAATAAATGGATAAATAATAAATAATTGGATAAATGCATGAAAGTACATAAAATCCAAATTCTCTAGTTATGTTTCTCAGTTATTGTCAATATCACACTTGCCTTTGCTTTTGTTTTTCCAGAACTGCCTGGGTCCCCTTATGAACATTTTGAAGGAGCACATTGCTGGTATGGAGAAGGAGCACCTGATCTCCCACCAGCCTGAACTGACAGCATTTTTCATGAAAGTCTTGGACTTCCGAACAGAGCATGCTGAGGTAGCTTGACTGGGAGGATGAGCAGCAGCTGCACCTCTCTACATGCCAGTTCTATCACTTGTTTAAAGAAAGATTAGTAGATTCCATTGTAGACGTGCTCTGAAATTCTGGGTATCAGATATTCCATTTCAGATTGGTTTTATGGTAGAAAACATGGTAGTTAAGTATTTAATCTGAAATAGACAAAAATAAAATGTGCTTTGAAAGCTCAAATTCTTACATTTCAAACTTAGAATTATGTTTTCTGATTTTTCTAGGATGATTTAGAGGAAGTTGGTAAGATAGAGGCTTACATTATTGACTGTCTAGTCAGTATGGTTATGAAACTTTCCGAGGCTTCTTTCAGGCCCCTCTTCTTCAAGGTAAGAAGTCTAAAAGTAATTCATCTGCATCCGCATATTTGTGTTTTCCAGTGCACAAACACAGGAAACAGCTAATCTGCCTTTCACTTTCAGCTCTTTGATTGGTCCAAAACAGAGGCTACCCTAAGGGACAGGCTGCTGACATTCCACCGAATAGCAGACTGCATTGCAGACAAGCTCAAGGGTCTCTTCACCCTCTTTGCTGGTCATTTAGTGAAGCCTTTTGCTGAGACACTGAACCAGGTCAACATTTCTAAAACTGGTAAGTTGTCAGTTACTGGCTACAGAGGGGCTTAGTCTTGATTGCTGAGAGGTTAATTTTAATTGCGGAAATTTTCGTCCTACAGGATTTATTTCACAGCACACGTAATTAATTTCTCTCTTTTTACTTCCTCTGGTAAATGAGAAATCTTTCATCCATGGGAATGGGGCTATTATTAACAAGGTTGAGATCAGATGAAAATTTTCCATGTCAGTCCCAGTCAGTTCCTTGAGTATAAAATTGTGTAGAAAGTGGGAGACTTGTTTCTCTTTTTACTTTTTTCTTTTTCATTCATTGACTTCTCTTGCATGCAACCTGGTATATTCAGACTCGTGTGCTTTCTTGGGCAAAAATAAGTTGTTACTATTTTCTATGGGAAACTATTTGCCCATCCTGCAGGGGGAAGTTTTGTGTTTTCATTCTGTTGATGATTTTTTTTTTTTTAATTCTCCTTGGTGTGTAGATGAAGCTTTCTTTGACTCTGACAATAACACAGAAAAGAGCTGTCTACTGTTGCAGTTCACTGTGGACTGTCTGCACAAGATTTTCCTGTTTGACACCCAGAAGTTCTTGAGTAAAGAAAGAGCAGAAACCTTGATGCAGCCTCTGGTCGATCAGGTATTGACAAGTCCATAAAAACATGCCTTTGGGCCACAGACAGTATTGATTTCTTTGCCTAAGGCTCTGAAATTACTGATTTTTTTTTTTTAATCCTTTGTTTAAATGTCTTCATTCTATAAGGTTCATGCATGTTACTGAGCTCTTGCAGACCACTGCACTCCCACTGATGAGCTTTGACTTAGTTCTTGAGTACCTGAAAGCCAAAGCTAGAAGTATTTTTGGCTGGATTTATCTGAGTCTGGATCTGTTTTACTTCCACAGCTAGAAAATGTGCTTGGAGGAGATGAGAAGTTCCAGGAAAGAGTGACAGCACACCTGATACCCTGCATAGCTCAGTTTTCAGTGGCAATGGCAGATGATTCTCTTTGGAAACCACTGAACTACCAGATCCTGCTGAAGACAAGGCACAATTCTCCTAAGGTTGGGAGCTATCAGAATTTGAACTGGGTTTCTTTGTTGTGCTAGAAAATGGGAACAGTGCCCCCAAAATCAGAAGTGAATGAACCAAGTAATTGCTGAAATACTAGCCTAAATTAAAATACTGGTTCTGTACCACAGTACTCCCAAGTTGTAGAGATGGGTGCAACGTGCTCTTCTGCTCTCGCTGTAAGCAGTCAATATTCCATGTCTTTTGTGCTGTGGGGTTTGGGCTTTTGAAGATTTGACATCAGTTGGAATAAGAGATCATGATTTGTGTACAAAGACAGGGGCATTTTAGAGGGGTAACTGGAAGACAGTTACCAGTTTTCAGACCTGTTCATAGAGTTTTGTCAAGACTCCTATTGACAGGTTATATATGTCAAGGGAGTGCACTTGGTTTTTCATAGTGCTGAGCTAAGCCCTGATACAGTGGAAGTGGCATTGTGACAGGATGTTAAAGTCCATTATATCAAATAACTTCCAGCAACATTACCTGCTTCTTGCAACCTGTTTTTATTTGCCATTATGTTAATCCAGATGTTAATAGTTAAATTAGTTCAAAATTACTATCCTTCAGTAATGAAAGAAGGTGAGGGGTAGGGGAAAACAGGGAACTACACTGTAGTGTTTATTTCCTTACATAATTGTTTTGTTTAGGTCCGATTTGCCGCCCTGCTTGCTTTGATAGAAGTTGCACAAAAACTGAAGGAGAACTACCTGGTCCTGCTACCAGAATCTATTCCATTCTTAGCTGAGCTTATGGAAGGTAATGTTCTAAACTGGCATTAGTGAAAGGTGACTTACTTCAAAGATTCAGACAGGCTCATTTTTATAACTGCTGTAAATTTTATGAATATGTATACTGTTCAAAATGCAAACTTAAATGGATTATGTCGAACACACTCATGAATTTCAGTTAAATTACAGTAGTTTCTTCAGTGTTTTGTAGCCTGTGCACATCTCCCCATGTACAAGTTTTAGATCAGTGTTAGTAGAAAGAGTTTGCCTAGTTCAGTGACAAAATATTTTTGAATAATAATTTCATATATGGTGTTTGAGAATGATTCTAGCCTTGATGAGTGATGAAGCCTTCCTCGGGTAGCCCTGTAGTAACTGCTGTAATTAATTCCTGCTTAATTTCTTTTCTTAGATGAATGTGAAGAAGTTGAACAGCAGTGTCAGAAGACAATTCAACAACTGGAAGTAATTTTGGGAGAACCACTCCAAAGCTACTTCTAACTTTATGCCCTTCATTTTCAAATTTTGTCTGAATTGCGTTAGCTTTGCGCATTCAGGTGTTATAGGCAAACTGTTATAACAATTTTTATCAGAGACAAGATTTTAACTTTTTAATAAAATATTTTAAGAATCTGGCTTTATCATTTCTGGATGGATTTGGGACTTTTCTTATGATTTTTCCTTTAACTGCTCTTTTCTTAACACTGGGAAACTGAACACAGGCTATGAACAAATCCTGAATGACAACATGTGAGACTCACTGAATTCCTCTGTGCTTGGCATATACAGTTACTGTCCCAGTGGAGGGGCTCTCGTGCTCCAAGCATAGTCCTCACTGGACCAATACACTGCAATCCTGAGAATCTGCTTTTCTCTGTCATCTGTAGGGAAGTAAAAAGTATACTCACTGAAGATACTGAAAAAGAAGTTCCAAGAAACTATGATTCATGTAGGAACTAAATCTGTTTTACAGTTTTTAAAACTGCTACTAATTAGCTGAACTTCAAGAATAAATTGTTTGCTACGAAAATGAATTTACCCAAAAACTTACTACTTATTTTGCACCACGAGGTGCTGGTTCATTAAACTGGCATTAAGAAAGGCACTCAGACTCTGTAAAATAGGGTTTAAAATGCAACAGGCTAGAACTGACACTACACAGAGAATAATCTCACATCCCGTTGGGTGCTGGGAATGCTGCCAGTTGGGTGCAGTGTGACATACAAATCCCATATGTGGAAAGATTACCACATCAAGCTCTTACAGGATTTTCTTAAAACTGTTAATTGTATCTGCTGTCAAACAAAAAGGGCATTCCCACGAGAACATCTGCTAAACTCTTAGCTGAAGGCAAGGACACAGAAGTGGTATTAGTGCCATGAGGAGCTGCCTACCAGCTCCTTTGTTCCAATGAGTTTATCCTGCAGCCAGGGGGTACGTACAGCACAGCACTGTCCTGAAGGCCACCACAGCCCAGCCCCAGTGCCTGCTCAGGTTAACTGCTCTGTGGATCACTAATTCCTTGATGTGGAAATGGTTCTCCAGTCAGGGTCACTTCATCAATTTGGAGATACTGGTAAGACAATAAAAACAAGCAAGATAAACCAAAAACGGATCACTTGGAAAAAAACAGAGTTCACATATGTTTTTATTGATGCTTTTTATACATTCAATCTGATCTTTTAAAGTCACAGTCTTTATTACTGAAACTGCTACAGTTTTAACAGTCTTAAGATATACAGGGATCCTTCAGGCATATATTGACAACCAGCAGTAACTTATTTTTAAAAATATAAAAAGGTTGACATTTGTACAGAAAACTGAATAGGAACAGTTTAATTTCACATAGATAGTATTTTAATACAGGACTGAGAAAAAAAGATCCATTCTCTAGTCCCCTGCTGAGTAATCGAGTGCCATTTCAGCTGGAACCCTACCTGGACTACCTGGATTTAGACATATTTTAAAAATGAAACCCACAGATATCCTCTTCAGACCCTAAGGATTCTTAAGCCAGTTAGGAGCCACTTCAGAGCAAACAAGCTTTCAGATGTTCATATAATTGAAACCAGCTAAATCACTTTCCCATGTTTCACTTTGGAAAACTAAAAGCTAGAGAACTTGGGCCCTTGTAAGCAGGAGGTGACATAACCATAGGTGTCAGAGAAGGTGCTATTGCAGCAGCAGGCTAAGAGTTAAGATCAAGCTCTTTGCCCTTTGCTGGAAGTAAAAGGTCAATCCTTTGCTTAATCCAGCCTCACTGTAAAGGTTATAGGTGCTAACATAAAATATAGAAAATTATAATCCATAGTTCTCTCTTAAATAAACTATAAACATCCCATTGGAGGTGGATAACGGTATCTTTGGACCCTATTCCAGTCTCATTTCTACTTCACAATATTTTAATGGATCATATCAAGGAATGCCAAATGGTAATTTAACTTAACACGGAGAGTGCAGTTGTTAGACACAATATGATGCAGCATTTTCATATTGCTAGGTTCAGTAATACAGGAGATTTATCTGAGCAAACACTGACTTAGCTTGCCAGGAAACTGTAAACTAGAGGAGGATTTAGATTTGCAGTTAGCATTTCTGATAGTTGCCTAATTCAGAGAGGCAAATGCAAAAGCCTAGATAGAGTAAAAGCAGGCTCAGCATGAGTCAGCACCTGTTTGTACTTGACAAGGAGGCACTGTCATTAGAAGAGGTTAAATTCTTTTAGTACTGATTCACTTCCAACAAGTGAACATCTCCCGTGACTTCCACCATATTGATCTTTTCAAGGTGTTTAAAACGATGCTTGTACTCTAGAGTGTGAACACCATTAATGGCAACTTTGAACTGGTAGGCATCACAGAAAATAATCAGCTGGAAAGCAAGAAGAGAAACAGTTAAGATTTAAGATCAGGTAAGATGTGAAAAACAATCTGATGACCTAGCATAGACTTGGTTCTGTTAACAGAGAATTTTTCATGCAAAAGCAACATTTAAAAACAAAAATGGGGCATTACTAAAATTCACAGAATCATAGAATAACTTAAATTGCAAGGGATTCATAAGGATCATCATGTCCAACTCAATTTCATTCAAATTTGCTCTTAGCACAGGCTGAATTTTTGCAACTACTTAAAACTGTTACTAAATAAAGACAAATCTCTGCTCTCTATGGTCCCATTTAATCCTAAGTAGTTTCAAGACATGAAATGCAGGAATAGCAGTTTTATTTAACTCTGTATTAATAATAAGACATTTAAGCATCAATGTTAATCCATTTGGTAGATTTTTCAGTTTGAAACGCTTTCAGTTAATCTTACCTCAAAGTACATCCCTGGTTTAAAAGGGAAGCTAGCAACTTCCTTTTCTTCTTCTCCCCAGCTGTCATGAAGGTAGGAGTTTCTTACAAAAACTTTATTTTTCATTCGGGGATTCAGATGTAAAGCAATGTCCTTTGATCCACTTGGTCTCAGATTTATAGCAAAGCTGGAAGATATTTTTT
Organism: Luscinia megarhynchos; assembly: GCA_034336665.1. Taxonomy (NCBI): domain Eukaryota; kingdom Metazoa; phylum Chordata; class Aves; order Passeriformes; family Muscicapidae; genus Luscinia; species Luscinia megarhynchos. Next base: position 68,084,850 of record CM067565.1, read on the forward strand.
TAAAGTTTACTGGACCAAGGGTTTACAGACATGACAGAAGCAGTCAATGCCATTTACCAAGCCCTTAGCCAATACTCAGACTGTTTGGGAGCCAGGGCTGTGATTCACCTGAAGAGCCAAGCAGGCAGCCAGCCAGCATGCACTTGTCTTCTCTGCACAGAAACCTTGCTGGAGGCAGCAAATGTAGGACATGACCCTGCTAGATCCACTTCATCACTCACAGCTTTCTGTACATGTCTCAGCAAGAAGCTATTGAGCTGAGAGCTGCTCCCCTACTGTACTAGGAAGCAGCAATCTCACAGGAACATTGCCTGCTCCCCCACCTCTTCCACTCAGGCAATCCAGAGTGGGAGGCTTTGTTTTACCTAAAGACATCATATTCTTTATGCCAACAAACTGGCTGGACTCCAAGGAAAAGTTCAAGGATTCTTTCCAGGCATTTAAGACTGCTGGGATGCCACGCATACAAAATGCTGTTTTGCAAACAGCAAAGTCCTGCCCAGACTGAGTGAATACTCTGCCATCTCAGACATGCCCACCAAACAGAGGGTTACTACAGGGGAGCTCTGGAGAAGAGTGATCAGAGGGAACAATTACTCAAATTCAAATGAATGTTTCAACCTGCGGCAAAGACCTTACTGTACTTGAAGAAAAAAATATTTCCTCCCCACCCAAATTAGCTCCAGCTGTCAGATTGTTGCCCTCTTTTGAGAACTACTCAGTCCAGATAGGAAATACTGCAGCACTTCCAAGCTGTGATGTTCTCTTTTTCACCAAGGAAAAGAAACATCTACAGCTGTGTGAACTGAGCAAAAGACATGAAACAACTTAAAAACTCTATATAAATATATAGGGTTAAAAGCATAAACATAAAAAGCAGACAACGTGCATTCTTTAACAGCCAAAAGCCTCCTCATGCTTATACGCATCTGAGCACATTCAGCACTTGAAAAGCGCTAATAAACTTTTCAAGCCAAAAGAAGGAAAAGAAATGCTAGTCTCCAAGTATTAATTATCTTATTCAATCTGAAATCCATCCAAATTTTGTGGATAAGGATTCCAGACCTTGGATTCCAGTATGAACTCTGAACTGCTGTTCAATTGCAGGGCAGAAACGTGCCCTGAGGATGCAGGAGTGCAATACACACATACAATGTGAAAATGTGCTTCTCATCACTTTCCTTTCTCATTAATTGCTTCATTTTTAGGCATGTTTTTGCAGAGCCAAAACCACCCTTCAAGTAAAGGGCATGCTGAAGCACAGATGTTTGCTCAGCTCCACTCTGAGTGTGTTGTGCTCCCCTACTCCCTGAGCCTCATTGTTTGGAAAATGTGCTCTTTGCAACCCTTTGTTCCTAATTTGCTATCAAAATTATTGCTCGTACTCCCCTATCAGCTTTCATGGAATCAGGAACGGCCTGGGTTGGGAGGGACCTTAAAGTTCATCTCGTTCCAACCCCCCTGCCATGAGCAGGGGCACTTTCCACAACACCTGGTTTCTCAGGGCCCCACCCAACCTGGCCTTGAACACTGCCAGACATGGGGCATCTACAATTTATCTGGGAACCCTGTTCCAGTGTCTCACTACCCTCACAGCAATATATTTCTTCCTCATATCTAACCTAAACCTACTCTCTTTCAGTTGGAAGCCATTACCCCTTGTCTGTCACCACATGCTCTTCTAAATAGTCTCTCTCAATGTTTCTTATAGGCACCCTTCATGTACTGGAAAGCCACAATTAGGTCTTCTTGAAGCACCTTTTCCCTAGGCTGAATATTCCCAGTTCTCTTGGCCTTTCCTCTTAGGAGAAGTGCTCCATCCTTCTTTATCACTCAGTTCATCACTCAGTTATCATCAGTTAGGCACCTTCATGCTTATACCAAGCAGGTTTGTCAGAGAAATATTATAACATGCAGCATTTGAGCACACCAGCAACTCGTCTCACTTATGTTTGACCTATTTCTGCCACAGCCTTACTCTTAGATCTCCTTAGAATAAAAGTTCTCTGTACAGCACATTTGCTCACACTTCCTGCACAATGGAAAACCCTGAACAAACATGTAAATTTGTGAATGGATTTAGTAGGTAAGACACTCAGGTTTTACCTTTACTTTTCACAACAGAGCTGCTTTTTTAAGTCTTCTCTGAAGCGGTAATCCTGCTGGTTCCTGAGGAAACTGCACTGTAGTTTCAGATGATTTCAGATGCAAAGTTGCAGGTGAGTAAGGATATACAGAGGCAATGAAAAAGCCTACTCATTCTCAGAGCACCTCAATTAAGTAACAGAAAAAAAAAATCAGTAATACATACCTCTTTGAGTTTTTATTCACTTCTCCTTTAATGGCAATTGTGCATCCTGGACGAAGTGCAGTATCAAGTTTCCCAATGTAAGGAACACCCTAGAAGTACACCCCCAGTAAAAATTTTGACTGTGACTTACTTTATTCACTTTTTTTTTTAATACAAGCTGAGCTTTACCATGGCAGGAAGAAATTTTGGCCTACAATTGCAAATCTGCTCTTACAGCTAAAGTTATTCCTACCAGCATGTTGTGGAATCCTAATACTATAGTGGAAAACTTGCACTGAGATAAACACATCGTTGTATTGGGTTTTAATTTAGACTACCACCTTGGGTTCAAAACAAACGTTATTTACAAGTACTTCTGCCACCACTAATGGTGGAAGGAGGGGAAGAACAGAAAAGAAAAAAAAAGAAGAAAAAAGTAAGCATGAAACTCCCTGTGATAGTTTAAATTCATATCACATAATTATTCAGACTTATACCTGACTTCTAATCTCTGGAAGTATCAGTTGTGCTAAGGTGTGTTGCTGTCCCATGGTCACACAGGTACTAGGAGTAAAGTCACTAAATGTTCCATCCTCCTGGCAGCAGTTCATAATGATAGACAGTGCAAATATTTTATTTGTCTTATTTTTCATTGTATTAGAAGTTATTTTTATCAGGGAAAAGAAGGCAATGCACTTCACTTTTATGTTTTTGCTGAAGTCTACCACTTGCAAATGACAAAATTGTGTGTTACTTGGTTTTGAAAACAAGACTGAAGAAGGCAGGCTGTCAAGTGACAAAGCATCTAAAATTATGGCAGTCACTGCAACTTCTCCTTGTTCACAAATTCTACTTGTATATATTCCTGGCTTCAACCCCTTTTCAGTTTCAGTGTGGTCCTTGCTCCAGTGTGGATACAGTCCACCTGCACAGGTTTTTGCAAAAAGATGAGCACTCATTCCATCTATACTCTATGTTAGCTGGGTGCAAGTTCCACCCCTAAGATGCAATGCTTGCATTACATTGCATTGCATTGCAGCTACCTCTATTGTACACAGGGATCTGTCAGCAAGAAGATGTAGCGGATGTAATATGACTACAGAATACTTCTGCTTTGCAGGTATTCCCTAAGGCAGAGAAAAAGTTTTGAATATGACTTGGTCCTTTAAAACTTCAGATACTTCACCTTTAATTTCTTTTTTTTTGTGGGGTAGTGGATGCTGTTTTATCTTCTGGGTTTTCTAAATGATTTAACAATAATCTCATGTGTATCAGCAGCAGAGAAGAGGATTACCCTCTACAAAACCTCATTGATCATCCTTCTCCATCTGACTGCCAATTCCTTTCTTCTTGTCTTTTATGCATGTCTTTTCATGAATAACTGAAGTATTTTTGATTTTTTTTATTCTACACTTGCCACAAATCTACAGGAAACACTTACCAACTGTGAACCATTTGGCATTTCCCCCTACAAGAGAAGAAAAGAACATTATCTAGCTTATCAGACAACAAGGAGATTCATTCAACCTTGTACAAACATACGTACATTTTCTGCACTTATCTTTGTTACTCCTAGAGATGATGGCTGAGAGCCTTGTAAAGACTGCAGAAAGAGAGATATTGAGGTGTCATTGCTAATGTCATATAACTTTAGCATAAAGTTGGTTTAGAGTAATGTAAGGATCATCATGCTTTTCATGGTGAACTGTTAAGATGGAAATCTAGGGCTGTTAATGAAAAAGACAAATCCCTACAAACCTACCCCTATAGAAAACGCAGAAACCCATACAAACTACAGGAAAGTTCTGAAGATCAACTGCTGCAGCCAAATCAAGATTGCTGAAGATAACCTCACTACAATTTGAATCTGTATTTAATAGAGCACTGTCAAGCCCTCAGGATCTCAGGATACCCACAGAGTATTCCTCACTGGGGTAGAAATACCAGTATGGCAAGTCCACACAGCAGGACTCTCAGGATTCTAAGCAGCTCTCTACATCTCTGTCCCTTCGCATGGGAAGGACAGGGGAGCAACATGGCCATGGCAGAGACAGTTCCAGCCTAGCCCTAAGAAGACTGTGCCTTCAGGTTGTTTATTTCAATACAAACATGCAACTTCCTCTTCAGAAAAGTGTATTAGAAGCAAAGACTAAAAGGAAAGAATCACCTTTCGCCATTCCTTCCTTCCAGAAAGCATACAGCATCAGCAGCCACAGATTAAACTAAGTGTATGTTTTGTGCTTGGGTCAGAAACCAACGTACAGCACCTGCTTGCCCTCAAGCTCTTCTTGCATCAGTCCTCCAAGATCAGGATGCAGACAGCTTCTGCAGGAATATTATTCTGGCAAGATGCCCAAGGCCAAGTGATGGGACTCATGAAAATCTGTTTACCTGCTCTGCAAGTGATCTTTAAACATAGCAGACCTATGTTTAAAGCTCAGACTTCATTAAGGTCAGCTTCGCCTCCAACCAAAACAATTATTAGCCTGCTGACCTGAGTTAGATCTGATATTTGGGCAGCAAGAGTCAAAAGCTTTGTCCACAATGTAGAGAAGGCTGCGCCAAAGAGACTCTCAGTTTCTGTTCTAAAAGTCTAACTCTTACAGAACAAAAGGATCCCTCCTTCTGCACAGGGAAAAACTCCCTGTTAGTTTACTATCAGCAGAAGAGCTGGCAGCTGAGAGGAGGTACAGCACAGCCTTCACTTTGGATTCACTGCAGTTTGGTCCACGTGAAGTCAAGCTACAAAGTCTGAGAAAGAATACCTCTTCTCATCCCCATAAATGTACACTTCTAACTTCATTCTACAACTCGGTCAGTTAAGCAGGAAAAACCAAGCAAAAAGCTACAGACATGGCTAAAATTGTCACTTAGAAGCACTGAATACTCAAGAGTTCATTCTGGAATCCTTGCAATAATTGGAAAGTCTAATCCACCCCTAAACTACATATCAAATCAATTCTTACAGCATCTGTCCTGTCAACTTTGTAAGCCCTAAGCTTTTGTCACTTTCTTGCCCCTAACTGCAAGACTGAAACAGGAAGACAGAACATCCTCATGAGTGTCACATGCTAAAATGTGGGGAAAACCAAAATCTCCTTTCTAACACTGGACTGTGTACCTGCCTCTCCTTCCTTTCTTTTCACCATAAATCCTCCTACAGAGTTTAGTAGGACAGAGGAAAATGAATCAAACAAGTCAACTATCTATACAATTTACCTTAGAAACAAACTCTATGGTTTTGATCTTCACTTTGCCATATATTCCAAGAGTATCAATTTTTTCAAGGCTAATTCTGTGGTTGTAGAGCAGCAAGAGCTTTTTGTTTACAGACACCTAAAGAGACAAGAAAGAAAACACAAAAACTCTATTAAACATCCATTACACCAGCCATGTACCAACTTGTATGCACAGATCTCTGGTTTACACTGGTTTGGTACAGAAACAATCTGGTACAAAACACTCCTAGGAGCATCCTAGAAATATCAGATGAACTAAGTTAAGCTCATCCATGATTCAATCTCTCCATCACTATGAGAGAGATTAATTTGTCTACACTAAAAAATTTGTATTTCACACCTTTGTTTCTAACACCTAATCACTAACCAATGTAGTATTATCAATGTAACAGAATCTACTATTGCAGTTTAACAGAGTAAAACAAATACACCTCACACGTCCCCTCCAAAAGGACTTTATTCTGTGACTACAGAACAAGTCTATCCCAAGATTAGCCCTTTGCACATACAGAGGGAAGGGTGGAGTAGCCATTAACTATGGCAAGAAGTTCCTTACTTACTCATCAAATTTGGGGGGAAGAAATACAAAATTAAAGATGTGGTTTAATTACACCTCTTTTAAAGAAAAGCTCTACACTATTCTGTGGTTAGACTGTACCTAGGTAAGAGAAACGTAGACTTCCGATATTTATTTCAATTATACAAAATACCACTACTTTATTGGCCTGACAATGGCTGCAGATGAAGAATCGACCCAGCCTCACCTGGAATTTATCCTTTAAAATCATGATGAGAAGCTCAAATGACTCTCCCCTTTTTCAAAGGGCATCTCATAAGTGATCTCCTCCCAGCCCCACTTCTCCCTCTCCAGTGTGTTGCAAACAATGCAGCCAGACCTTCTGAAGCGGGGATTGAAATGGAACGCCACATCAGCTCGGGGCTTGATGCTGCTGCCACACTGTAAATCCACCTGGAACCTAATCATAAAAATAAGACAAAGCACATTCAGCTCCGTCTCTCAAGAACTCACCTAAAGACTCAGTACACTCCTGTTTTACTGTGGAGCCTCAGAACAGGCAGACACAATGAATGTCATTGGGTAAGAAAAAACCCCCAAACAAACATTTGTCCTCCTCTCTTCCTACATAGCTGTGAAAGGTTCTCCCGTGATCTACTGCAGTGAAATGTTTAAATTTATTTAATAGTCATCATTCATATCAAGTAAACTCTTCCCTTACTATGTTCACCACCTTCCCTACCATCACCTTCAGCAGAATATATCAAATGAACTTTGGATAAGGTCAGGGAACAGAACCCCCTTACTGGGCACAAGCATTAGTCCATACCTCCTTATCCCTGATTAAGTTAATTTCTACACACAACATATTCAGTTATCAATTTTGTTATCTCAAAATTACCCTTTAAGCCTGCATTCAATCTGATGCTATTTAGATCAAGCCTTTATATGCCTTCCTAAGTAGGACTCCTGGATATATTTAATCCATTACATTCTTGCTTAGATGGTGACACTGCAAAACATGACAACACAGCTTCTACCTGTCTGCATCATCAAGAACAGTCCCTTGTATCACAATCTGCTCTCCAGGAACAAGGCCACCATGTATTGTCCCAACATATGGAATGATCTAGAAGAGAGAAGAAGAAAAAAAGAAGGAAAAAAATATTCTAATACCATTTTGTGATGGAGGGAAAAAACCCAAAAAAGTTTAAAAATTGGTATTCTAATTCTTAATTATATGATGCTCTACAACATTAAAAGAAACACAACTAGCTTTTAATATAAAAGAAACCACATCAGGAAGGGGAAACCTGGCATATTTTCCCCTATGAAAACCAAGATTTTCAGATAAAATTAAAACTAAATTTTCCATCCTCCATTCTTAGCTCTCAAATGAAGAGTTGTAATATTTTATTGCCTCACTATTCATAAAACACAGAAAGGATTCACTTCAAATTAGTTCACTCCCAAGGGCTGGCTATTATCAGCCCCTTGCTGCTACCAGAAGGCAACTTCCACAACTCCCCTGACCCCAGACTACAGGAGCTGCCTTTTTGCTTGGTCCTGCTCCATTAGGGAAAACAATAGGAAGAGACTATGTCACAGAGTGTCTTCTTAGTAAAACCTACACAAACACTACAAAATACCTCATCCTAATGAGCTAAGAACTGCAAAGTGCACTGAAACAGCCCTGTTCAAGACCGGATTTTATGGTGTCTATAGCATGCAGTCTGGCTCAAAGCCTCACTATCTTTTCTTCCTTATCAATAGCTGGAGAAGGTAACATATGGATGTTACACTGAACTGAAATGGCAGCATGGTGAGAGCTGTTAAGCCGTAGGGAGGGGATATGTCAGTTAGGATAAAAACCCCAAACATCCTGGCACAGCTCCCTGGCAAAGACTCAAGACATGCACAGAAGCCCTACCCTGATCATCCAGCATATCATGAAGGGATGGGAAGCACCTTAACATTAAACTGTGGAAGCTCCCAGGTGCCTGGTCCAAAAGCAAAGCAGTAAGTCTACATCTCATCACATATGATGGGCTTCAGATCAAAAAAGGAAGTAAATGGTAGAAAAAGTGCTTTTACTCTGGTTAACTGACAGGAAATTTTGTCAAGGTTGGTCTTGGAAGTTTATGAGATTTTAGGATGTGTTTGAAATGAAGCATCAATTTCAAACAAGAGTTCCAGCAATTTAACAACAAAAATAACAAACACATTGGAATTACTATCTTGAATGGAATATTGGACCATAAAACAAGTTGAGATTTATTTTTATTTTTAAAATATATAGACCATTGCATGAAACAGGCAGATATGAAAAGAATATGTTTGCTGACACATATTTTTGTTAATCTGTGAGAAAAAAGGAATGACAACAGAAATTGCCTAAATCCTGATCGTTTCTCCCAGTAGACACACATCCTTTTCTGCCCACTCTCCACCTTCCTTCTCAGCTACTCACCCACTGCATAAAACCAAATTCAGAGTCATCTTCTGCATCAAGGAAAAAAGAACAGAACTTGCTTTTCAAGCAAATTGTCAGGTTAAGTCTCATCATTTTTATTGGCTTTAGCAGGTGCTGTAGAAGAGGACCAAAATGCGAAATTAAGTCTTAAAAAGGATAGAAGAGTGAAATCCCTTTGCTTACTGGCAATTACTTGGCTCCTTAAAATACAAGCAGCACACCAGAAGACAATTCTTATTCAAACAGTAAGAACAGTAATAATAAAAAAGAAAAAGTGTATCTTGATTGTTCGCATTTTTACACTCTGCTCCTGAGGGGCAGTACCTCTATCGCAATGAACTAATAAGTTACTGGTTCAGTCTCCAAAGCAAACCAAAGAAGTACAGCTCAGGGACACTGGGACTTGACCACTTTAGTAAAGCAAAGTTCTATGCTACTGAAAAGGAACTGTAGCAAAAGCACTTCTTTATATGCACTCCTTTTAAAAGAAAAGGTCCCATCAACTCTTCAGAAGCTCAGATGTGGAACCTACAAACCATAATAGAGCGTTTTCTGTGTGCAACACCACAGACTTAATGAGACTTTGTCTCAGAATGTGCCTGTAATTTCCTCATGTCTCAAGATGATCTTCTACTTCTTTTTCCTCATTTATTGAGAACAGTGTTTGTCACATGACACAATCTACCATCATCCTGTCTTTCTTCCAGACCTCCAAAACTTAGCTCTAAAGCTGGTCAATGTCAACTGACTTTGAGAGGTCTCAAAGACTGTTCTTCCTAAAAGAAAATGCCAGTTTTCATAAAACAAGAAGAGAGATTATGGTCTTACAGAGGAAAGTACTGATAAAAGCTCTTATCCAGCATGCTGGATATCAGACAGCTGCCCCACCAGATGGGACATGACATAATTTGTCAGGTGGGTGGAGGAAAGGGCATAAAGGAGGAAAGCAGATTTTCTGCATGCTTGAGAACAGTTCAGTAATACATCTCAGAACTCAAACCTGTAATAAAGCTATGAAGTTTTGCTGCTAATGGAACAATGTACTGAAACAATGACATTTTCATAGCTTGCCCTGCTACAGAAGGGCTGAGGTTGGAAGACATTTCTGGTCTCTTTAATGAGATCCCTTGCTCAAAGCAAGGGCAGATAGAGCAAGCTCCTCACTGCCTTGTCTGGAGTCTGCCCCAAAGTCATTGGCACAATCTTCCCCAACTCTGCCTCCATATTCCAATCCCAAATACTCATTATTTTTCCACAATAGGCTCTTGACCCCTAAGCTGTAGTTGAATTCTCCTGCTAAGTCATTTAACCCATCATACTGATCAGTCCCCTTGCAGCCACCCAATTTTGCTAGACTCTTAGTCTCTCTCCGACACTACTCATTTGTCCTAAACATCTCCTTATCCTTCTCTTCACATCTCCTTTCCCACCAAAATCTCCATCTACTAACTTCCATCCTCCCTTTGCTTTTGCGCTTCAGTCCTTCCACCTTCTGGATAATCATAGAGCTTTCCTTTCTCTTCCAGCTAGGTTCTCATGAAGGAGGTTGAAACTGTTTCTCCCTCATCCCTAACTCTATTCACTTTGCAAGCAGTGACCATACACTTGGAATAAACAATCAGATTCACTGAGGGGCCAAGAATGTGACAGTGCAAAGCTGCAACTAATAAGGAAGTCCTGTGCAGGTCTGTGTTACTGTACATTCCCCATAAATACTTTACAAATTTTAGTATTTTTAAAGTGGTCTAGCACAGAATGGTAAGAACACTATTTCCTGCAAGTTCAAATGAACTACCTTTTCTTAAGACACAATGGAAGACACAGCTTCAGGTCACCCCTTCAGGGAAGCCAAAGTCAGGCTGCTGTCACAGACCATGAGAATGCTAGAGTTTTTCAGAGAAAGTTTCTAGACTTTGAGCTAGGCAAGCAAAATTCTGTAAAATCCAGTCTTTGCAATTGCTGAATCATGTCAGCTCAAGTCTTCTCCAGAAAACAGGATTTATTACGAATTAAGATGTGAGCTATGAAAAAAGATTCCAAGTTTAGTTGTTCAGACTGAAGCTATAGGCACCACAAAATAAACACTTCAGGAGAGCTGCCAGGCACCACTCATGCTTACAGAGAATAAGAAGTGAAAACACTTCTTATCATATTTTCCATCATATTCTGCAAAAATGCCAGATACCTACATGAACTGTACGTGAAACAGGATTCTCCTCCAAGGCTGACAGAAAGTCTCCCCTTGTTCGGAACTCCTGTCCATTTGTTTACAGCACAATTTCTAAACACCATCTGCTCTTCATGCCATCTGTAACATTCTCCCTCAAAGACCTGAGTGATGCAGAGCTCTCAGTAGCATCCCTCACTGTGCAAAACAGTACTAGTGACATAAAACAGCAAAGTCCCATTTCCCAAGGCAGACATGGCTGACAAGACAGAGGAGTTACCGGGTTACTGATTTTCTGCTGAGATGCGTCCAAGGGCAGTTCACGTATTTCCTTCTGTGGTGTATCCAAGGTCAGTTTATGCATCTCCTTCTGTGGTGCACCCAGGGATGTCATCTTCTCTCCTCCAGCTGAAGTTTGTCAGTTCTGTGTGGTCACTGCTGGAGTGTATGTAAAGAACTCACTGATCAGGCAACACCAAATGAGGGATCCCTTCAAAAAAATACACCCAAAATTTTAATTAAAGGGAAACAAGGTGACACAACATGGAAGTGAAACCCTCCAAGGTACAACTACAAATAGCACAAGAAATGATGCAAACATCTTTCTAGTAGATCTGCTGGAGTTTTGAAATATGAAATTAAAAGGCTTGCTTGAAACACTGAGATGCCACACTGGTAAACAATGTCAGCAGCAGCCTGCTATCCCCAGATTTCCTATGGCAGACAAGCCTTGGCAGGTGACTTTGCCTTTTCCACCTTTATCTTACATAAAGTTAAGAAATACTAGAGAAAAAAGAGAGACAAAGGGTGTTTTATTTTTCTTCCTCCAACACATACAATCCCCGAACTCTGCAAGTAATTACAGGAGTTTGTAAAACTATCATTAAATGCACAACATTAATAAGAAATAAAGCTTGTGAGTATACTCAGCTACACTGCAACTTCTTCAGCAAATCCTTTAACAAAGTGACCAAAATTCAGGGCCCAAATGAAACTACTAAGTATTACTTCTGGCATATTCTGGAGACACAAGGTAACATGTAAGCTATGTGGTGATGACAAGCAGATGAAAAAAGTCAAAGGTGAGAGCTCTAGTCACATTATTGAGTGTCAACAGGAAGCAATGTTATGAAGAACAAGAAAAAAAACCACAGAAAAAAGTCCTAAACAACACAAAATCAAAACCCCAAGGTCTGTGACCTCCATTTTGCAACATCTGGCTTATCTTGTTGGAGATTTGGACCAGATGAGTATTATCTCACCCACTTCCACTTAAGACCAGTATCTAGAATACAATCCAGAGAACTTAAGTTTGCACAACTTAATATTGCACAACTATTTTGCCCTTTGACCTTCTCAAAGGATAAATAAATTCACTTTTGCCTGTGCAGGCAAATTTTATTGATTTCATTTTTAAAAGGAGAAAATAAAACCAAATCAAACAATAATTTTGCCTTTAATGTTTTACAGTCCAACAGCAGACTCCCAAAAAAAGAAACCTGCAACCCAGCAGCCTGCACTCTGAACTTCCTGTGCGTGCAACCTAGATCCTGCTAGGAGAGGATCCTGGCACAGGATCTTGGCAGAGCAGGTGGCACTATGACAAAGTGATGAGTTAAGGGTTCTCTTGTTTGCCTATTAGATTTTATTGACAAGGTCGCAATAATGAAGGAAAGCTGACTTTCAAGCTCTGTTTGTCAAAAGCAGGGCATGCAACTGCAAAGCTCTCCTGTAGCCTTCTGTCAGAAGAACCATTACCAGGGTACGTGTAACACCAGATCTGCAGCACGGCAAGTTAAGGCTCCCTGGCTCTGCTTGGAGAACGGAGATACTCAGGCTGCCCTGTTATCTCCACACTGCAAAGGGCAGGAAATACCCACCACAGACAAACAGGAAACCATAGATGCCAATAAGCAGCTTTCCCAGTGTGACACAGAGAAAACGTGTCCTTTATGAGTTACCTTCAAGAGGGTAACTCCGGCCAGTCCTTACAATTAAAGCGAGATTTTGCACCAGTGCGAACAAGGCTTCGGCAAAGAGAATTACCGAGATACTTTCTGGATATCTGCAAGCAATTAAAGTACAACACAGAGCGGTATCCCCCCGTCCCCCGCAATACACCAAACACTCCGGAACACTGGAAGGACACTGGAAGGACCGAGCAACCTCGGCCACTTCAGCCTTACAGCGAACCGAGGCAGCCCCGGCTCCCCACAGCCCCGCCAGGAGCAGTCCCTCTGCCCGACACGCACAGGGAGCGGGCATGGGGCGCGTCCCTGCGTTCTGCGCTCCGTCTCTTACCTGCAGGCCGCCCCGCGGCGATCAGCAGCGCCCGCAGAGCCGCGGGACGCGCCCGCCCGGCGCTGCCGCCATCGCCGCCGCTCCCGGTCCCGCTCCCGGCCCTCACCGCGGTAACGTCACGGCGGCGCGCCCGCGCGGGGGCTGTGGCGCGCGCCCGGCGCAGCCCGCTGGCCCCGGCGCGCGCAGGCGCGTGCCCTCGCAGCCGGCGGGCTGGGCTGAGGCGGCTCCATGGCGGCCCGGGGCTGGGCTTGCACCTTGTGAGCGGGATCGCTTACTATGTGTGTTGTGCTTTCTCTGAAGGTCCCGTGTTACAGCGGCACAGCGCACACAGAGTCACAGAATTGTTAGGTCCTTTCCAACCCTCTGGTGATCAAGTCCAAACATCCCCTGCGAAGGCAGGGTCACCTCGAGAAGGTGACACAACAACGCGCTCGGATGGGTTTTGGAGGCTCCACGACCTCCCTGGGCAGCCTATTCAGTGCTCTGCCATCCTCAATGCAAAGAAGTTCTCCCTTATGTTTTTGGGTTGTAGTTTATGGCCATTACCCTCACCCTGCCACTGGTATCACTGTGAAAAGAGTATGGAATCACCCTCTTGAACTCACCTCTGAGATACTTCTATGCATTAATGAGATCCCCTCTCAGCCTTGTCCATACTAAGCAGGCCCAGCTCCCAGAGTGTCTCTAAGAGATATTCCAGACCCCAAATCATCTTTGTGGCCTCCACTGGACCCTTTCCAGGAGCTCCTTTTCTCTCCAGTCCTGAGGAGCCCAGAACTGGACGCTGCACCCCAGATGTGGGCTCTGTAGGGCAGAGGAGGAGCAGGATCACCTCCCTCATCCTGCTGGCCACACTTTTCCCAATGTTCCCAAGGATACCTTTGGCCCTCTTGGCTGCAAGGGCACTGCCAGCTCGTGGTCAGCTGTCACCCACCAGCACTCCCAGGTCCTTCTCTGCCAAGCTGCTCTCTGGCAGATCAGCCCCAGCCTGTGCTGGTACTTGGGCTTATTCCTCCCCAGGTGCAGGACCCTGCCCTGGCTCTAGTTGAACCTCACCAGGTTTCTCTCTGCCCGATTCTCCAGGCTCTCCAGTGACCCTCGATGACAGTGGTGGGGGAAGATGAGCACAAAAATAAAGAGTGCAATATAAAAGGCTCACAAGCTTCAATCACCATCTCCTATTCAATTAAAGGCATTCAGTATTTCTTTGCCTTGCAAAAAGCAGTGTAGGTGGCTATAGTGAATTTAGAATTCACTATAGAATTCAGCAACTTGTCACTAAAGACCACTACAGTATCTTAGCTAGATAATATCCAGTCTTCTATTCCACAGTTAACCAACACAAAAGCCCCATCTCAAATCAAAGGTACTTGCTAGACTTCTGCTGGTAATTGTAGGATTGCTGTTTTAATGGGTACCTCAGCTCAGCTATATAAGATTTGAAAGATTCATTCACAGAAAAGTATGACAACAGTTCTTTTGAGGAAAACTGCAGAAATTAGATACTCAGATAAAAGAGCAGTAAAGCAGATTGCCTGGGGAAAGGTACCTTAGAATTATGCATGGTTGTGAGAGAGGACTGACAACTATTGTGTGTAGTCAGGTGCTAGCAAAAAGCCTGCTATTCAACTACTCTACATAATTCCACAGCACTACTTAAAAAGTGAACAAATAAAAGGACCAGAGCCTGACCTACCACTTAGTTTTTCTTTGAAGCTATTTTACTAGGCACTGTGTTTGAAAGAGTAGAACACTTTAATAAAACCAGACTGACATACGTACATGAAATACACTCAGTTGTCAGTATTAGACTGCAACCTCAATGCAGGTTTGAAAGTTCAGGTCAAACAGCAAAGACAAAAAATATGCTGAAAAGTTGGAATAAAAAAAATGTGGTGCTGAAAGGAAGAGCAGTAACTGGAAGTGTTTCTAGAACCACAGAAAATAAAGTTTTACTGCTTTACTACTTCTTGCTCAGGGCTCTTCTACTTTAGGGAAGAAATAATCCTAAAGGAAATACAGTGATTTGAATTATCCAGTTCCTTACTGAAGCAGAACAGCTGCTTGGTGGTTAACATGATTTTAGGCTGAGTCATAGGCAGTTCATGCAATTTTTGAAATAGGAAAGTCCCTGTTTCAGCTCCCAAACCTGATGTAGCATTGACAATGAGTCAGTTGGGTTGCAGCTTCAGCAGCTTTGTGCAACAGTGCTGTTGCTTTATTCATAGACTGTCACTCTCCAGCTAATTTCTTGTGACTGCTATTTTTAGCACCATTTACTAATGGCAGTCCTGACAGCAAATAACAAAGTCTTCCCTTATTTCCATAGTCCAAGTCCTAATTCAGTCATTTTCTTTTAAATTTGATGTGCACTCAACCATTGCTGGGACTATGTGTAAGCCTGTCAGCAGAGACTTCTCATGTTCCAGCAGAATTTTGCTTGCTGGAAAAATGGAAATGCTTTGTCAAGACAGATGCAGCCAATTTCAGCTGGAGCAAAAATAGCAGCTATTCTTGGCCATAAGGTAGCATGTCATCAAGGACCCTGTTACCACTAAGAAATTTTATCTGCCTCTCCTGTCCTTGATGCCAAGCCTGTAACCTGTGCTTCTCAGGGTAGCAAGCCATGGTCCAAAGTCAAGATGAAAACACATATAGTCACACTTACTTGGCCTGGTATTTTATGCACAGTTCCAATTACAAAATTTCCACCAATAATGGAATTCCTTAGACTTGACACAAATAAACACTAGTCTCCATTAAGAAACCTGCCCATTGAAGTTACTCCCTGGCTGATTTTTTTACATTGTTGTTCAGAATAACTAATTTTTCCCTAGTTTATACAGTATTACAGGCCACAGGGGTAAAGCGCTCTAGCACACTGGACTGCAGCAATGTCAGCAGACATTTTGTGCCTAAGGACTCCATATGATATCAAAAGACTGACATTACTGTGTCTTCTGTAGTTTTAGTGGAGCTGTTTGTGCATTACAACATTTTCTGATAGAAATTATTCCCCTAGCTTCTTTGAAAGGCTTTAGACTCAGAGGACATGGGTCACCACCTCTTAGTACACCAACATTAAATGTCAGTTGACAGCCCAGCTGGTTCAGCTTTTACTTAGCTACAACTTAGTAAGTGGCCTTCCATAACTCCTCCTTGATATGTCACTATTTAGCTTCAGCGATCATTCAGATCTTTCAGTTTTCAGTTTAAAGCTTGCAAATTACAGCAAACAAAACAAAAAGTCATGATTATTAAAAACAGGCTTATGGATTCAAAAGCTTAAAATGCTACAACTGCTTCAGGAACTAACAAGTATTCTATTTTATTTTTTTTTAAAGCCCGCTTTTCAGAGCAAAACATTGATGAGAAGCATAAGAGCAAACAAGATACAGAATAGATAGATGAGGGCCAAAGGACAATCAAGAAATTACTAGACCTTTTGAAATCCAATTATAGGCCATATAACCCTCAAAACATACTCACCCTTCTTTCTTAAATCAGTGACACTAGGTTTCTTGAAGTAGTCAGGATCACTGCTTCATTTGTATTGCAATAGATAGGAGAGCAAACCTATGCATGGCTTGCCCTGTCTGCTCACCTTGCCACATCTCCACCACAACAGGCAGGTGTGCCACCATCTGCACACAGTGATTCAGTCCCTGCCTACCCAGGGAGATAAAAACCAGGAAATGTCACACATCTGTGCAAAGGTAAAGACCAACCCTAGACCCCCTAGAACTCCACCTTCATCTTCACTGCAGTTGTTCTTGGATATCCCTGGTGAGTCTCTGCAGTTACAGATGAGTTCATCTGCCCTCAGCTCTCCTGCACTGTCAAGGGAGAAGGACCAGGGCTGTAGTATCACCTCTCACCACAAGATGGTAGGTGTTTCCTGACGGTTGGAGAGGATCAGGCTTTTAATACACCTTTGAGATAGTGAACAACTCAGCTTCAGAGGAAAGCAGAGGCAAAAGTAAGTTAAGAACCAAAAAACTGTTCATGGGATTCGTGAATGAAGTAGGGAAAGCTCACATATATTGGGTGCAAAAAATAAATTCTCAGCTTAGAATCAAGATACTTTTACTACTCTAAGGATTTGGGTGCCCCTTTCTTATCCTGGCTCTTTCTGTTAAGGAACTTTTTAGTTATGTAAATTATTTTTTATACCATCAACAACATGAAACTTCAGTCATTTTTTGAGACAAAAAGCATTGCCAAATTAAGTATTCGGTAATTTTGAAGCAAACTCATAATCAAAAAAGAATACACAATTTCACTTGAATGTGTGAAGTTGTGTATCCATCCCTTGCTGTACATAGATACACAGAACACATTTATCAGAGTTACTTGTGCTGCTCTTTCTCATTTAAGAATCTCAGGCAACTCTCATTACCACAAGAACAAATATATATTTCCTCAAATGACCTGCCTTTGAAATCAAGAATCACTGTTTTACAAAGGCAAAATACAGAGATCAAGCTAGTAAGTATGCCCAGCTGTTAATTGCCCCTCTGCCCCTAACAGAGGGCACAGCAACCCTTTCCCAAGGCTGTCAAACTTCTCTTTGCATTCAGTTTCTTGTAAGATGGAGTCGGTGCCAGTCCTTGGCCAAAATACAGGCAAATACTATAGACTCTCAAAGTAAGTTCTTTTAGTGCTGCTGATACTCAGCCTGTCTGACCAGTAGATCCATATCTTCCCTATCCACTTAGAGCCAAATGACCATAGCCATGCAATCAAGACTAGCTGAACTCAGGGACTAGGAAAAGCACTTTTCTATCAAAACAGGCAACAAATTCATGTCCTCATTTAATGGTGCTCTGCCCTTCTGTCCAAAACTGAGTCAAAATTTAAAATGTACAAGATATATTGAATGTAGTTATGAGTAACTAATTGCTTTGCCTTCATGGACAGAAGAACATGATCTGCTGCAAAAATTACACAAAGGAGGCTGCTCTTTAAGTTATTATAAATGCACTTTCTTTGACCTTGTTTAAACAATTCTGCTGACAAATAATTTCCAGCTATATCTAGCCACAAGTCAAGAGTGCTACCCTATCTTAAAGAACCATAAGGCACAATTTACATTCCTTTCCTCTTGTTGACAGCTTGACTTGAAACTGTGGGAGGCCTTTTGAGACAGTGAAAAACATGCAGTCTCTTGCACAAAGCACTTCCCAGGCCAAGCTGCAGGTCTCCATTTTTCAGTATTGATTCAGGAAGAATCTTTGGTTTACAGTTTCTGTACAAGTTATTTCAACCAAGCATCTGGGACCATGCTGACTACACCTATCCTTTATGGCAGGCTCCAAAGGACAATCCCAAACCCATCCTGCATTCCTCTCCACAGATCCAAGTGAAGTGCATGCAGAGAGTAAGGCAGCTGGACCCTCTCACCATTTTGCTGGGGATACCCCATAGTTGTCTGCACAGAAAAACTAGGTTCTCCTGGAGCACAGCACCAAAACTTTGTCATTGAAGAATAGTTATTAAGGTCATTGTATCTTAGATAAGCTTGCAGGAATGAAATAATACAGTGGGTTTAGCTTCATAGAAGCTAAAATGGGTGGCAAAGGCCACTGATCATCCTGCAGGCACAATGTGGAAATCCTTGAAGGGAGAGCAGGTCTTATACAGGAATAAAAGGATATAATGGAACAAAACTGATAGCCTAGTAGAGCCTTTTTAGTGTCCAGTATCAGATTGGTTATTAATTCAGGAAAAGTTCACTCCATACAGGTTTCATACCTCTCTTATTCAGTAACTCAGCTACAAGTTTCTCCATAAATATTTTTGTTCATCATCTTATCAAAATTAACTCATTTTTCATATGAAAAATATTTTTAAAATGCATCTTCCTTTCTTCAACAGCAGTATGTGTTGCAAATATAAGTGCTTTAAGACACCATTAATTTAATGTATAAGGAATTTTTTTAAACAGAGTGACTAATTGATAGTTCAGCAATTCCAAGGTGACTGGTGAGAAGAAAAACAGCTGTTTTCCTAGCTGTAATAAAAACAAATACAATAAAGTCAAATATTGACAACTATATTTCTTCTAAAAATAGTATACATTATAACAGAAGCATAAGAATAAATTGAACACTCAGAACAATATCTTGCAAACAAATATAAAACTAAAAAAAGTGTGTACATCTCCATTTATGCCATAAAAGGAGGGAAAAAAGTATTTCAAGTATAGTAATGAGTAATCCAGTGTATGGTGAAGTTTAAGGCTAACATTTTCAACCTTCAGAGCTGAATTTATACAGAATCCACCTATGAACTCTCAGAAGCAGCTTTATTTCCATTTGACATGAACTCTTGCATCTGACATTGACTTTTGAAGAGCTTCAAGGGATCAAATTCATCTTCACGAAACACAGCTTCTTCAAAAATTTGCAAGTTTTACCCAGAATCATGAAAAGGAGTAGATTTCAGTTGAACATGTTGATTCAGGAATGTTACTGCATTGTTTCATATTCCCATTTTGATTCTTAGGTGAGGATTCCAGCTCCTAGCTGGTCTGGATCTACCAAAGCACAGCATATTATAATACCACACAGATATACTGTGGCATGTTATGGGAGGGAAAAGCTATGTGAATACATGCCAGCACTCACCACTCAGAAGAACAACACACAGACATATGATCCTAAATCATGTATGCAGTCAGCCCAAGGTATGGGAATTATGTTGGACAAACTCCATTACGAGCTATTTGCACATCGGCAGTGGATGCCTCTGTAGGAACTGAAAGCAGCAGCAACAGTCCCCAAAGCTGAATCTAGAGCATCTAACTCAAGACAGAAAATTAATTGCAAAAGTTAGAAGCTGACAGACATCTGTTGGGAAACCCCCCACTGTTAGAAGAGAACCATTAAACACTTGAACTGCAACAACACAGAGCAGTAAAATTTCCTCCTTAAAATGCAGCTAGAAAACTAGAGTTCTAAGGAGCAGCAGCTTTTTTTGAGGAATGGTTTTAAAATTTCATTAAAAATTCCAGTCTTTCCTAAAAAAATTAAAAATTCAAACCTCGAATTTAGATAAATTTCTTTATCCTGAAACAAAACTTTCAGCTTCTTGAAGTCACTAAAATAAAGTTAATTTTATGTCAGCTCAGAACAAGAACCTGACATTGAAAATGTTAGTCTTTACTTCTACCTCCTCTGTAACCATATCACTCAGTATCTACAGTAAAGTATTACTAGAGGTCCCTTTTCAACCTCTTAGAGTAAGAAATTCAGCATACAGCATTAGACTTCCCTCAGCTTTGCTACTAATTCTTATTATTTCTACTTGAGAAAAGTAAACAGTAAACCTGCATCCCATTCTAGTTTTGCCCTACATCTTGACCAGTGCTTTGGTATATACACCTATGTACATACTACATTGTCTAAGATGTCAGAAGAATGGTAGGAAAAAGGCCAATTCTGAAACATTTAAAATGTAAACAGTATAATTCAGACTATCAAAATCCTTTAAAAAAACAAATCAATCTAAACCACTGTAAGTGCTTTAATAACCATCCACCTAGGCTGTAGGTGAATTCAACTGTTCATTTTCCATTAGAGTGGCTTTAATCAACATATAGTGCTAGTTTCACACAAGACTGCAACTGCCTTGGTGTGGGACAGACAGCAGGCTAACTCACAGGGCCATAAAGAAAACCACAGCCTGTGAAAAGGGAAGTTGCAGTCAATACTAACAATACCCTGTGGTGCCATCATCTCGCACTGCAAAGTGAGAGGGATTTGATACATGCACTCAGAGTGTTGTACACTGTCTTTAAACTTTTGGAAAATAATTTTAAGCACAGAACCTTTTAATTGGTTCTTTTGGCCCCTAAAAATTATGTGTTGAAAAGTCCTCTGAATTGCATGATTTCCTTAGGCCTATGATGTAGTAGCATGTGAGTAATTATTTTAACATCTATTATTGTTTAATGTCTACTCTTGTTCATAAAAGAGATTTAATTGGCTCAAATGTGATGTTGAATAATCAGTTAATTGTAACATTCAGATCCAAATTGCTGCCTGGATCACTGAGGTGTTCCTGTGCCAAAAATTGTGTCACAAAGCTTATAAAACAACTAAAAAGGACGAAAAAGATTCCACCTCATCTTGTACTAGGTAGAACATACAAAACTGTGGAAGGGCTACCAGTAAGGGCCAAGAGGCTTGCCTTCTAACTGTGACTTTCCCAATAGCAACAGCACACAACTGATATGGTTCACAACTGCTGCAGTAAAACAAGTGGTCTGGCCTTTTCAATCCCTTTCTGTTTAGGAAGGCTGTAAACAGCACCAAAGGAACTGAAGGTATTTGCAGACTCAAGAACACAACCTGGATGATTCCATCCACTTTTGGAAGGTTATCTTTGCAACCCTGAGGGCATAAGGCTTATATTTATGTATACAGTAGATAAAGCTTATACAGTATACAAACCCTCAGTACAGGCTTTCTCTCTCTTGCAAGGGAAACTTCCAATGTATTAGTGGTAGCTAGCATTTAACACATACAGACTAACAAGTTTCTTTGACCTAGAAGTCATTCTGGTAAGTTCTGTTCCCTCTCTTGGGCCATTCCTCCTCCACCCATTTCAGCAGCACTTTCACAACATCAATTCTCTTATAAAATTTACAGAGATCAATCAGCTGCTCCACAGTCCGGTCACTATTCCGTAGCAAGAATTCCAAGGTGGGACTTTGGGGCTTTTGTTCAAGGAAGCACAATTCATCATAAGTCATCCCCCACTTGCTTGCTAAATTTCTCCAGTTTTTCACTGTTGGATGGCAGGGATCCAGCTTTAGCCTCACTGTGTACAACAAGTCCTCATCATTGAGCATGTCACTGATGGTTGGTGCACGGAATAAGCACAAGGAGCAGGTGACATTTTCCTTGCAGGTTTTCTTGAGATCTGCAGTGAAAACCATTACATGGAAAGAAATTAGGATCTATTGCTGTGGTATCACCAGAAACAAAAAGTTAAAAGCATAAAGGGTTGAGGAGTATTATGTTGCTTTGAATTGCTTCTGAAAAAGTTGGAATAGTGATATGCAATGCCTCTCCTCATGAAGAACTCATGAAATTAACTTTCTAAAACTTCTCACTTCACTACACTCTAATCAAAAGTGTCTTTAATCTAAAAGACAGTAATTTTGAAAGCACCATATTTATACTTTTACAGAAAAGACATAGGATTCAATGCAGTGGTTTTGGAACAATGTTGCTTCCTTGAATCTGCCATAACGACCACTTACATCACCAACAGGATTATGTGTACATTCCATGCATCTTGTGTCCCTGTGCTGTAGAATGAAGGAAAAGGTTTTGCACTTCTGAGCTGCTGTCTTTATAATAACATTAAATACATGCACCAGGAGAATCTCTGCTGACAGATCCAAACACAACTAACATCTAGTACTTTCACTCAATGAAAAAGTAGATATGTTCCTTTGCTTTGTAAGGTCTCTCGTAATAAAAATGTTCCTATTTTACCAACAAAGCCTATTTACATCATGAAAAGCAATAAAGTGCATAATCCTCCATGTGTGAGAAAAACAAAAATACCAAGTTGCTGGAAAGAGGTGGTGATATGTCCTAAAATCTGCATAAAATACTGAAAATTGCCATTTGGAAATCTACACACTATAGTCAGTATCTCCCCCAAAATTGGGAACAATATGGTGCTATCAGACTATACTATATATTAATACCCCTTAAACTATGTAGAAACCAGTTTGAGTCATACCTCTAATCAAACTCTAACACCAAGTCCTTTAACATTGCAATGGTGCAGGACATGGTCTAAGCATTTTGGCTGCAGATATATCCTTAACTCTCCGTGCTCCCTTTTGAAAGAAGGGAGAATCTGGTATCTCCAAATAGTAGATAATGGACACAGCCTAGAAGCTTTTCCTAAAGTTTCTGTGGTCCAGCCTCATTGTACACCTTGAAATAGGGAAGTAGCTAGTCCTAGTTCAGACAAACTCTTTGAGAAAGGAGCTGATATTAATCAAAAGATGGTTTAAAAAAACTAGAAAACAGTGACACACAATTTACAAGTGCTGTATCAGAGGCTTGAACTATATCTCTGGCAAAGGACAAATCTGGTAGTTAGTGCCACCTACTCATAAGGACAACAGCATCTGTTAAAGCTCTTTGTTTGTGGGATTTTGTGGCTCTTTTTTTAACATAAATTATTTCTTTTCAGTAATTATTGTCAAATTGTGTGAAAAATCCAGAATATAATGTCTGCATGCATGTTGTATTTTGTTTTTAGAGAAAGAACAGACTATTGTTAATTTTGTAACATTGCTCATCAGATTGCTTTTTTAACAGGCAAGGACAACTTCTGAAGTTTTCAACAAGTTAGGACGTGCAGCAACAACACTGTTGCAGACACATAACTTCATACAAATGCTTAGATTCCCTGTTAAGGGAAACATTTCTGGTGACATTTTAGCTCACAGGTATTCCACAGGCTCACAGCTGTTCCCCACAGGAGAATATGTTAACTCTTCTGTTCTTGTGAACCTTAAACTCTTGCTGAAGTAACAAAATTTTCTTGCTTCATTCATACCAACCTTTACTTATAGAAACAAAGCAAAATGAATATAATCCAGTCAAATTTCTGGCTGAGCTTAGAGGGCAGGAGAGCATCCCTATCTGAATTTCATCTTATTTACTCTGGCAGGGTTGCCAGGGTAAGTTCTGTACTCCAACAGAAACAGGGAAGAAGGGGTAAAGAAAATACCTGTGTAAAAGGGCACAGATATAAGTAAACAAAACTAAACCAACCTGCTTCTTGTGCTATACCATCTGGAAGACTATCAAAAGCATCATAAAGAATCCTGCTTTTCTAAGGTGCCCCTATGCTAGATGCTGACAAGCACTACCCAGCTAATTGCAGGATCCTAATGCTACCTGATAGGACAAGCTTCTTTACTCAGTTTCTTACTGTTAGACTAAGAGAACTGTGTATCATACACACACACACCCCTCCCCAGCAGAACTCACACAATGATGGGATAAGCACTCACAGCCTACTGCCAGCTTCTGCTCTCTCCTGACAGATATTTACACATCACTTCCAAAGGCAGGGGTACTAAATGTATTTGGAAAGCCCAACCTGCATATTTTGTATGGCCTGCATCATTGATCACCATCCTCTTAGAACAAAGGGGAAGCGGTAAATGAAATGAGCTCCATAAGCACTAATTATCCAGACAGCTCTTTGTTATGACAAATAGCAGTTTTTAAAAAAGCACTTTCAAATAAAACCTAGGAATAAAATACGGAGAACAATAAAGCTGACATATTACCTGAAAGTGATTTGTCAGTATGGTTTTGTGTGTCTTTGTCTTCTGGCTACAAAGCAGAAAATAAAGTCAAAATAAAACAATGTAATTGAACACTAGAATAAGTATTTGACTAATTTACAACTGGCAGGAGATTACTTAAAAGAATCCCAAGCTACTTGTAAATTCAGACAGGAAATATACATATAGTTTTGAGGAACTGCTAACAATCTGGAGTCTTTTCAGGCAGCATTTCCACGCATTTGCTCATAAAACTGCCCTGTCGGTTGTATGAACTGAACAACAGCAATTTTATTAATGATCTGCTATAGCATTGCATCCTTTGACTAACTCTCTTAAACACCCAAAAGTTATTTAACAGTTCATATAGTTTGATTAAAAAGATTTTTTAAATGTTTTGCAACGTAAAAACCAATTATTTTGCCTGTAACAAGCAGCACTAAGGGACTGTTTTGTTGCTCTAGGCAAAGTGGAGAACTTCTTTTTACAAACTTCTTTAAAAACATAGCAAGCTTTTATAGACAACAGGTAGACATGAACATTTTTGTGGCTCATATTTAACCCTCCTCCTATTTGAACATAACTTTCCCTCAATGGTGTTTCGTCTGCTAATTAAACATAATGAGATTACTTAGCAGCCTGAGACTGCAACACACGTTGTAACATTTAAATTCTAGTACTTAGCAACCTCTAAAAACTGGAAGGACAGCCCTTGATTGTAGAACTGTGGGGAAACTGCAGCTGCCCTTACTTTAACTATGCAGGTGTGGAGCCAGGTGAAATAGCTTTCTTCTGTTGAGGATTTAAAGATGAAAGTAGAAGGGGATTTTCCCCTTAGATGGCTGCAATGAAGTACTGTTGATCTTTTTGTACTGTGTCATTCTTCCAAAAGTGTAACAGCAGGCTTCTTAATTTTGCAGATTGTACATACAAACAAAAGTCAATATATGGGTAACAATTTAGTGTAATAAGATACTCTAGTCCTACCTGCTACACCTTCTTTACTAAGAAATCCACTAAAAATAGAATACAGGCAGTTTCAGTTGCTGTGATAAACTTTCATATATTCACAATCTAATTATAAAGAAGGTGAAATCTCTCCAAAATATTTACAGACTTTGTTAAGAAAGAAAAAATTTGCATACTGTTTTTAGTACTTCTTGACTCCATGAAAACTGCAAGACCACACATGCAACATCAAAATGTCTGCTCTCTGCTCAAGAGAGATCTAACACTGCCCATGCCAATTGCAAGTGAATAAGCCCTGCCATTATCTTCTAGTAGTTTACTTTTCTACCACAACAGCTTTATCCGGACAACACTTTTTAAACACAAACTCGGCCTTCATGGCAATATGTGAGCACCCAAAGTTAAAAAAAATTAAATCTGAAGTTCTTGATTATAGTAATTGTCTACACTCCCACAAATTCCTTAAAAAGGCAGAATGTTACTACTGAGCCTCAAGGAGCAAATTCCCAGAAGGGTAACTCTTTGGGGAGAATGAGGAACTTCCCAATACAGCTCAGCCTTGACAGAAATTTAAAAAAAAACAAATTAAAAAAAAATTAAAAAAGGCAGATACTGTTCACTTAACTGCTGTCCTGACCTTCATTTCCCAGACTTTATCAATTCATTAAAGTTCAAACCTTATTGTGAAAGCCAATGCCCAAGTGCCCTTATGTCATTATACATGCCTTATGAGGCATAAAAAATAAGAGTGGGTAGTACTGCAAAAAGTACAAAGAAAAGCAGCAATACTTACCTGTGTCATACATCTGTTTTCAAAATTCATATTTTTACTGATCATTCATTATCCAATTTATCAAGTCAAATGCACTCAGGTTTATTCAAGATCATTTTCTTGTAAGGTAATTGCAGTAAGACAATGTAATTTCACTGCCAGGGAAATGAAGGCATTAATCAAGAATATTTTTTTGCCCACAATGAAGATCCAATCATCCTCTACAGGTCTAATCAAAGCCATAAACTTATGTACAATCTGAAGGTAAGCAGAAAGTTTTCCAGCTCTGTGGAACCACCCTAATACACTGAATTATCTTTATAGTGATTCTAAGCTGCCAATAAATGCTCTCTTCTTGATGATGGGAAGGAACAGTTACCTCCATCATCTGTGAAATGCATACCAAACTCATGTTTGTTTCTGATGGAATTCAGCTGGGACTCTGGCATTAGGAACTCCTTTTAATTCTTCATCTTGCTGGAAAATGCTCATTCATTTCTCTTCTCCAAGTTTTCTGCTCAACCCAAAGAGAATCAATTTGAAATTCAGCAAATAACATTCACTTGAAAGATGATAACCATGGAGAATGGGAATCGCTCAGCATTGCCCTTACTATGGCAATGTAAGATTTCACAAAAATTGGACAGTGTTTCAACTATGGGAAGAGCAGTGTCCCAAAATCAAAGTAAAACAGTATAATGCCTCCCTAAGGGCAAAATCTGGGATTCCTTACTTCTTCACCTCTTCTCTGCCTGGCTTTATTTTCACCAGGAAATATTTTCACTGGAGGGACAGCATGCATGACAAAGCTTTAACTCTTTGCTGGCTCTTCTTCAGAACATGTTTACATTGATCGAAACCTATTTAAACTAAAAAGTACACGTTAATGAAAAAATAGTCTCTTTTTTTGTTCTTCTCCACAAAAGCTCCCTTCATTGAACTCTTGAAAAGAAAACAAATTTCTGCTCTGTTTTACTGAATAATTTTGTGCTCTTCAGATATTTGTTAGCATACTAATTAACAGCAGTAACTTAGTTCACATTCAAGTATAATTTTTCTTACCTGTTGGATTAAGCCAGAATCCGACGTAAGGGTCTTGATGTTCACAGATGCAATTTCCAAAGTAACTTGATCTGTTAGGTATTCCTCATCTAAGGCAAAGAGTGTGAAACACTGATCTTCCACTCACACACAAATTTAAATAGTAAGACTACAAACATAAATTATAGTATAGATGTCTAATATACAAAATTTAACTCCATATCATCATCAAACCCTGGGAATTGCTAGATTAAAAGCCCAAAATGTTAAATCAGCAGACTCTGTAACAATCATGCAGAGCGTGACTGTGAGAAGAAATATAATCCTTGCAGAGATTAGAGTAGCAGCTGTTTTCTAAACAAACATCACATTATTTTTAAAGCAAGAGTCATGTTGTTCTTTCAGAAAGCTGACTACAGAATATTAACTGAACCAATACAACCAAGTAGACTGAAGAGGTCACAAGTCACTCTAATTTTTGTTTTGCTTTTCTCATCACACTTAAAATGACAGTTAAAATAAGTACTGGATATTTATCTTTTATTCTGCCCCTTTGTGAACTAGACTCATCCTACTGATTTCTACTACAAAGGAATTTGCTGAAGCACTGAAATAATCCATTTCAAAGTGTGTTTATCAACAGCCTGGGAGTCCACTGAAAAGCACGGCATTCCCCAGTACCCTTAGAAAGGGTTATATTCTACATGTTTTTACACAAAAGAATGCTCCAGGGGAGTGACTACATTTGTAGCACTGGTACATTTCCATTTGTTGTTTGTTTTTTGAGATTTCATTGAAGAACCTCTATTATCTTTATGAATCATTACATAACAGAAAGAAGCAGTATTTTCTTAACTCACTCAAAAAATTTATTTGAATCAAAGATCATCCCTTACACTGACAAGAAAAAGAAAACTAAAAATCATTATTCTCCTCTTTTTCTGGTTTTATAAGACTGTTGAAAGATATTTCATCCTCAGTAATGTCAATATTTAGTAGAGGATCATCATTATTTTTTATGACTGGAGGTCCAGAGACAACAACAAAAATACCCCAAAATAAAACAGAGGATCATCATTATTCTTTATGACTGTAGGTCCAGAGACAACAACAAAAATACCCCAAAATAAAACAAAGTCTGTCTGAAAATGCAGAGGATCAGTATCAAAACTGTGGAAATAATATGTGTGAAATTTGTTCTATATTTGAGTAGAAGTAGAATTACTATCAAATCACAATAAACACTGAGGCAACCTCTACAATATGCAGAAGTTCTCTTAACTCCATTTTATTTCATTATCTGTAAAGGGTGCCAAGAACTTTAATAAGCTATGGCTCCAAAATGGCCAATTAATTAACTGACCAATAAAAGCAACAGACAGTCCCTTTTGCCAATGTACTTGTCTCTTCAAACATTTAATTTGAAACAAACATAATTGTGTGATATACAGAATCAGACTAGCACATCTGTTACAATTTTTTGTTGATAGACTCATACTTCTAAGTTCGTATTTTTAATAAAAATAACTATGGAAAGCCATTCTCAGAGAAAGAATTAAATTCACAGAAATTAACAAATTACAAAGAGGTATTTGTGTCACATTCAACTTCAAAGAGGAAATGTCAAGCTATATTAGTAATTACATCTTTTTACACTTAGTAAGCAGAAGCAAAAAATGAAAATTAAATATAAACCGAGTGCACTTCCTTTTTACAGAAAGTGCTGACCTTTTTACCTTGTTAGCTTTCCTTTTTAAATCAGGTGCATTTGAAATATGCAATTTTGGGCTTCAAACAGCCCTGAAAATCTTGAAATTCAGGAATCTATCTGATTAATTTTGAGGAGGATCTAATGTCACAGGTGAAATTAAAAACCAACACTTCTGAAGAGTGCTCATTTCCTCTGTTTATCTTTCTCAAGCCCCTGAATAATCTCCAACTTTTTTTTAACCCCAGTAGTACACAGCTCCCACTCCTTAGCAGAAGTTTCCATTGTGACAAGCATGGTTTCCTCTGTCAGTCCCACTGCAGATCTGCTGTGCAAAACAGGATGGGGAACACACTATCTGCAGAGTGCTCCTCAACCATGCCCCTGCCAGTGCATTCCCTGGACAAAAGTCAATGGCAAAGCCTGGGCTGACAGCAAAAAACCCACCTCACATGTCAAGGAAACATAAGGAGGATAGTCACACATGTAATCCATGTATATTTTTTTAGGAACGTGCACTTCCTCACTCTATTTTCAGCAAGGAGAGACAGGAAATTGTGCAGAGTGGACCTAATAGTAAGCTCCCCAGTATATGGTATTAACACCTGCTGAAGGTACAAGATGGCACAAAGAGTTGACTGGGAATGCAGTCAGAGGCAAAAGACCTGAAAGGTATTTCTTCATTGTATTTCTACAACATGAAGGCACTGGTAGTCCCTTCAAAGTCACCATCTAACATTATGATGTCTCTACCATCTGTTGTCTGAACCCTGTCTTTCAATGGCGCCATAGTATTTTCCTTTCAGATCGAGAACCCAGGTCTTCTGATGATATTTTTAGAGTAATGTTTACATCAAAACAAAACTGGGAAGGAGATTTCAAAAGTTAGATATACACACCAAACTGACCTTAAAAATAAAGAGGGCATTACATTTAAAATATAAAAATCTAGCAAAAAGCATGAATATTTCAATCTGCTGGGTAACATCACTGTTTTTATTGCAGATGGCAGCACAGATCAATGATATCTGAATAGACAGAATTCACAATACTTACCTTTAGGTACTCCTGTGTCTTGGACAGGATATTTTTCAGTCTGTCACAAAAAGGCAAGAAACACAGAGGTTTGCTATTCTGAGTGTAATTGTGTTGGGGAAAGAGTATTTATACACTCTTTCTTTATGTACTTTTGTAAGTGCATAATTATAGTTGCATCTCTCAAGTTGCTACTAGTTGATCTGTTCATCATCAGATACATCAACACTCTTTTGTGGGAACTGCAATATTACTAATCCTACTGATTAGCACATGAAGAAGTAATAGAGATTGCTGCTTCACTACAGTATTTTTAAAGCTATTTTTAGTAAAAAAAGGAAAGAAAAAGTTTAGGAAAGAAATTTGGTACTGAAGTAGCAAGATAATCCTGAAAAGGCAATGCATGCCAGGAGGAACAGACATGACTGCAAATTCTTTTAGCAGATTAAGCTTTTAATAAAATGTTACTGCATTGAAAGAAAAAGAAATATTTCCCCTTTCTGCTCTAAACTTACATAGCTGATTAAGATGCAATAGGAAACTATTATTACTGAGTTTAAGGAGAAAGCTACTGATTCCCAGGCATAACATACCTTATTACAATATCTGAAATTTACGTCCTTCCCTATGGCCCTCGCCCTTACATGAAAGTAGGTGTGGCTTTTACAGAAAGCCACGTTTTAAAAAGTTTTCACAGAATTTCGTATCACTTCCATTCCCATCTCGGTAGGAGCCTGGAATGGTTGAGATCCCGACACAAGCGGCGCTCGTGTGCCAGCGAGCACCAGAGGGCGCAGCTCGGTCCCTCCCGCGGCTCAGCCGGGCCTGCCCAAGGCATCGCCGCTCCTGGATCCTACCTTTCCATCCCTTCAGCTACAGGAAGTAATAATAGTTTAGTACTGTTGAAATTTTAAGCCCTAGGTGGGATTTTTAATCCGTCCAAACTATGTAGAGAAAAGAACGTCAGCACCAATTTTTCTCAGCTGTTGGGGTTTTTTTAAATTAAAGAGATGGCACTGCCATAGCCTTTGGAGGTTATCCCATGGACAGCTCCACTGATAATACCATCCAGTTCAGCTGATGCACCTGTCAGTATTTTTATTTATATTTTGACTGCACAGGTTAGCAAATTAAAGTTTGCTTGTGCAGTCATACCGATAACAAAATCTTGTATCTAAACTCAGAGTTTGAGTTAGCATCCTTGAATGTTTTTCCTCACTGTGGCATTACATAACCATAGAGAGCTATAATGATTTCAACTGCACTAGACCAGAAATACATACCATTGTTAAGGAAAGAGTGCTTGGATCCGTATCCTCCACTGGCTCTTTTGCTGCATGATCTGCTGGAAAAGAGAAAACTTTATCACTGCATAAAAGCATTTCTGCCAGTTCATATTTTGCTTCTTTGTCTGACCAAGCTAAAACACAACTATGCAGCCATTACATGCATTATGTCATACTTCACAAGAAAACATGACAAACTGGAAAACATCAGAACTACTAGCACAGAGATGAGAAACTACATGTAGTAAAGACACCCAACAAAAGAGAGACTTCAATTAAAATCCTAAACTATCTTTAATGAAAAAAAAAATCACAAAACATGTCAGCAATAAATAATAAAATTCAGTAAATTTTCTAAAAGCTAAGTTGTGTTCTCCTATTGACAGCATTTAATTTTTTCCCTCAAAGAAATAATTCAAACAGGAAATGAACATACCCACTACAACAAAAATTAATACTATAACAAACACCAGATTACAATAAAAAATTGAAAATACTAATTTAAAAATATTAGAG
The DNA here is from genome assembly GCA_034336665.1 of Luscinia megarhynchos. NCBI lineage: Eukaryota > Metazoa > Chordata > Aves > Passeriformes > Muscicapidae > Luscinia > Luscinia megarhynchos. The sequence goes on from CM067565.1 coordinate 68,116,496, forward strand.
CAAGATATTAATTATTTGTATACAATAAAACAGTTAAATTCAACTACATTCATATCAAGAGAATTAAAAAAATCTTCAAAGTACCTGCAGGTGAACCATGAAATGTTAACCCCTTTGCATCAATAGCTAAATTGACAAATATTAGTGGGATACTGACCACAAGTGCAGAGAGAATCCTATATAAATCTCATACAGCAGTCAAGATTCATAAAACTGCTCCTGTAATTTATCATCATCCTGCCATATTTTTCAGCACTCTCTTCTGTTGGTAAGTATAAATGTTTTCAAAATTTGAAAAACATTTTAAATTGTGTGGTAAGATCTTCATTCTTGTCACTCTTACTCTAAAAATCACTTACTGCAAGTACACATTAAGTTTTCAGCTGCAAGCAGTAAGACACAACTGTAATCAGTAATTTGGTGATTATCTCCTTTGGAAGATAAAAACCAGTAGAGAACAGAGTCATAGAAATTAATAAACCTTATAAACACTGAGTCTCAAAACAGAATAGAAGTTACACAGACACCATTCTAACTAGCTCAAATTTAGCATAGTTGCTTGTTTGGGGACCCACTCCTGCAAATCCGCTCAATACAACAGAACAAGCTGAAGCACTGACCAATGCAAGACAGCACAATAAATAAACAAATAAACAAACAAACTTTTTTAAAAAAACGGTGGCAGCAGTGGGACAGAGTTGTTCTCCCTTCTGCTTCTGTGAGGTACCCTACCAGCAGCAGTTCCTGGGTGTCCCTGAGAGTCCAGGTAAAGCCAGAGCCCCCAGGAAATCCACAGGAGTTGTCCAGGCAGGTGGGCACATGATAACAGGGGGAGATGACAAGGGCTGAGCACAATCTTTGCACACTGAATGTTTTAAGAAGGCAGGGGCCTATGAAATTGCAGTTGAGCATTGTTCATACTACAAATTAGGAAGCCATATGCAGAAGAGGAAAACAAACAAACCCCCCAAGTTCTTGTCATGTGTATTTTTTGGTAAATATGAATCTCTGCTCCAGAAACATGGTATTAACAAAATGTTCTGCATAAAGCCTGCCCTGATACAAACAGTCAGCACAAACTCTCAAATACAGAGAGGTTGAGAGTCAGGGGAACAGGAGAAAGTATAATAAACTGGCATAAGACATTGCTTGAGAGTAGGGCCAAAAATAGAGGCTCCTAGTGGGAACTGCAGTGGAAAGCTGCAGAAAAACTGGGCAAAGAGAAGCCCACGCAGTAAAGGAAAGCTGAAGAACAAAGAGGCACTGGGAGCCAAAGAAAGGCTCTAGGGAAGAAAACCAGCCTAGGCATCCCTAGTCTCACTCTTGTTCCACTCAAAGCCAGTGGCAAAGCGTGCGCCTTATTGTTGGTTTATTCTGGAGGCCTTTCAGCTACTCCTTACAGATTCTTAGATGAATTAAAAAACAAAACAAAATGAAACAAAACAACCAAAAACAAAGCAAAAAAACCCCAAAAAACCAAAACTATCCCCAGAACTTTATTTTTCCCTTGTAAGAGAAGCCTTGAGGCAGATGAAGGCAGACCTCACAGGGCATCCATGCCTTGGTAAACCTCACTGGCTACTGCAGCTATGGTAAGGGCTCTGTCCTATATTCTCATTACATCTCCATGACACAACCAAGGTACATTTTGACACTGGTAACTTACTTTCCACAATCCAGACGGAAGCACTGAAAAAACTGGAGAAGCTCAGAGAATCTAGGCTTTGAAACAAGGACTTGACAGACCCAAGGGCTTCTCCACAAGAGGTGATGGGGTACAAGAGTAGTACCTCTCACTCCTGCTTTTTAGGTCTCACACATAAAAACAGTCATGGGAATCTGCACTTTTCTTGCTTAGCATCCATCCTAAAAAGTATTTTAAAACTGTATTTCATTTCCTATACCTCAATTGCTTCCACTTATTTAATAGTTCTCTATGAAGAATAGTAATTTCCATCGTTTTGTTTACGTTGCAGAGCACTACCAAGTCCCCAGTTTTGTTTTTTTTTTAATAAGTGGCATGTATGTGTATGAATATTTGCACCTAAGATTAAAGACTCCACATATTGAGCTGCAGACAATTCACCAGGGTCTTGTTGACCACTCACAGTAGGCAGATAATCTGAAAACCACAGACCTTGTATTTATTGTGAATAAGGCATTTGAATGTCCTTTCGCTCTTTCCCATATGCATCTGCATTCCACAGCTCATGTCATAGAGCTGGACACAGGTGCACTAACCAGTACCGAGGAAAGTTCTCTGTTTATTTCAGATGTAAACCATCCACAGTTTTGCATGCTGAAAGGCCAACAGGAACTGAGGGTATCATCTGACTGACTGACTGGTTTCATGATTACTTTGGCAGACAGCTTCATGACAACATTACCTGGGATCCCTCACAAAATCACTACCAGCGTACTCGCCCCGACAGGATACAGACACTGGACCACATTTACTTCCCCACACTTCTGCAGGGAGCCACAAGTGAGTTGACTCAGATGAACATAAATCAGCATGTGCACAGGGACTCAGACAGACATAAAGCAGATTCAGTGGTTGCTCCTGAGGTTCATTTCTGCCACACAGCACCTGCACACTGCTCAGCAGCTGCCACAGCTCTGCCAGGGCCCACCCAGTATGACCAGTCTGCAAGAAAAGCAGCAGACTTGTACCAATGCCCACCCTTTCTCTCTGTTCAATACTGCTACTATAATGGGAATGCAATGCTCTGCACCTACCAGTGCAACAGTATTTCTGCTTTTCACCCTTGCATTGGAAGTCTGAAAGTGAGTTTTAGAGACCTCAGCATTTTGATGTTCAAGCAGGAGGGGGGTCACAAAGCTCTAAGTAGCAGAGACATTATTCCCCTCTTTTACAGTTTTTCTCTGCAACACAATCTTGACACCATCAGCAGTGAGTAATGCACCTAAGGTCGGCTGCAGTTACGTAGTTCAACCATTCACCTAAGACCTTTTCCACACCAAGGCTGGGCATACACATTAATAATTTAGCTTAGGACAATTTGAGTAATCACAATTTAAACAAGTAATCACTCTAAAACTAGAGTGCTCATAGAAATGAACACTTTGATTAAACCCAAATAAAAAATGTTGCATTAACTAGAGGCACATAAATTACAGATTTGAATAGGAGGAGAAGACATGGCAAATTATTCTATTCAGTACTCTGAAAAGCCCAAGTCCGTCAGCATTTGTGCATTTTTGTTTACTGTTAACTACTCAAAACTTTGTCCCCGTCTGTGCAGATAGTTATGGAAAAATCTGTGATGCTGGCACACCACAGGTGAGGTGCTTAAAAGTAATTTGCACCATTACCATTTACTATGTAAGTTAATGCGTGTGGACTTGGTAGTCACACGAGCTCTGGGCTTCTAAGGAAACGTCTTTTTAAAAGGAATTTTGAACATGCTGCTAACTAGCGCAAACTAACTTAGACGCTAAATACTGGAGAAGGCTTGACAAGACAAGTTACACTAAATCACATCAGCAGCGCACATGATAAATTATTACCGTACTTAACTAGCGTGTGCGGAGGGGGAAGGGAGTAAGTTAAAAACTCTTTCCAGCCCGGCCGGGGCTGCGCTCCTCACCTGGCTCCCAGGAGCCGCGGCCCCGGTCTGCCCGGGCCGGGATGGGCGCCGCGGGCCGCACCCCGCGCATCGCCTGTCCCGGACCCCCGGGGGCCCCTCGGGGCACCCCCTCCCGCCCGCCCGGCTCCCCGCGGCGCCAGCCTCACCTGGGGGCAGCGGGTCCTGCGGAGCGGCCATGGGGCGCGGCGGGTCCCGCGGCGAGGAACGCGACGTGCCCGGAACCGCCGCCCCGCCGCGCCGCCCCCTTCCTGCGCCGCCCCGCCGCAGGTAGGGCGCTCCGGCAGCGACGGAGCCAGGCAGGTCGGTCCCACCCATGGCCGCCCGGGCGCGACGCCCGCCGCGGCAGAAAGCGCGTCCGCCGCGAGCCCGCACTTCCCAGCGGATACAGCGGGTTCAGTCCTCCGTGCGGGAGCTGCTCCCCCGAGGGAAACGCTGTTTGGCCGAGACCACGGACACGGGGTGCTCACAGCGCTTGTCAAGTGTGCTAGTTCGGATCTGAAAGCGAGTTCCTTCAGCAGTATGAAATCAAGCGCTTTCTCTCCTGTTCTTGCGGACATTTACGAGCGTCAGTCACTGCCTTCGACAGAGAAAGGCGGTCTCCATTAGGGCATAAGGTGCATCTGCAGGTGGCTCAACATGTACGGACAGAGTTTACAAACGCAAGTACTGCAGAGCAACGATCATAAACTACACTGGTTTCTCACAGATATGTAAAATTCTCCTCTTATGGTACAGGCACATCGGATACCATGACGAAGTAAAATCTTTGGATGTAATTGCTTTGGAACCCCACTGTCATCTCTGGCAAATTCTCTCACTTACAGTGTCGATGTAAAGTAATACCGGCTTCTTAAATGGGGTGCATTAAAACACCCTCTAAATAAGAAATATTATGTATTGCTATTTAGTGTTCAATAAAAGCAAAAGAAGCTGGCAGAACTGAATTTGCATTATAAAGATCACCTTTGTGAGCCACTTGGCTTATTTATTAAAGAGGTAAATTTACAGACAGATTCTGTTCTGTTACACTGAGAGAGCTCCAATTCAGCCAACTGGCTTACACTGGCATAACTAAAAGTAGACTTTGATCCTTTAAGCATTAAAATTGAGTGACTTTCCATGGATTATTTTCCATCTCTTGTGCATGTTACAAATAATAATAATTTTTTTTAGAAAGTGATAAAGATAAAATTGCTGTTATTTCCACAATTTAAATTGATGACAGTAGCTGTCATCCTGTTGTCATGAACAAGCATTTCTCACACTGCAGCCTGGAAAGGGGCAGGGGAAATGCACCATAACACCTGTTATTTGGTTTTTAGCTAAAATCATTAATATTGATTTTTTTTCAATTATTTTCTTACTGCATTTCACCCGAGATAAAACTAATTTTATTTCATCTGAGATAAATGGAGGCTCCACTATGGGATTATACACACAAACATACATATATCTCTACCTATGTTTATGTCCAAGCTAACAGATCACTAAGATTTCTGCAATTCATGATGTGTAGGAAACAATTTTTTAGGCCTATCATTGGAGTCCAACTATTCAAGGGGTCAGTTGCCTCTTATTTCTTCCACATTCATATTAAAACTCATTCTCAAAGAATAAGGGCTTACTTTAAAAAGGTAACACCAAATCTAATTAGAAATAAAACTGTTGATTTTGTGCGTTTCCCTAGATTTCCTTAGCAGCACAAGGGTTTTGGTGATGGATAATTAGTCTGAGAGCAAACGTGTATTCGTATCTACACAGATCTGCACAAATGCTGTACTAATAATTGGAGTCTCTTTTATAACTGTGGGGAATGATACAGCCACAGTAGAGCTAAGAATGTTCTAGACTCAAACCTGTCAAATTTGTGCTTCAATTAAATGAATGCCATGTCTATCCTGAGGACCTCCATGTATGTATTGCCTCTGTGTGCTGTCCAAAAACTACTGGACTTCACCCCAAAAGTAGACACAGTGACTGCAAAAACTTTGGGGAAATATATTTACAACCTACATAAAAATGTATTCATTGACTTCCTTTGAAATATCCCTAGTGTACTATTGTTACACAGAGGACTGTAAACAACAGAAGGTTACAAAACAGTGGTGTTGGGGGCTAAGTCAGGTTTTACAATCAATATGGCATTTACTCTTTTCATAACTTATAACCTGAAATCTTCCTACATAAGGATTAAAAACTTATTTTAGTAAATAATAACAAAGTATTTTTAGTGGAACAACAGTTGTGCCAGCAGCCAAAACTGTTTAATGTTGTTCAAAATCATGTATTTTAAGAAGTGTATCTATAAATTTGATTGGCTTTTCAATTTGAAGCAGATTTTTAAAAATTATTTACGGAGCGCTCTTTAAAATAATGAAATTTAATAATAGAAATGAATAGTCTAGACAATATTACTGCTTTAAGACTTAGGTTAGTAATCATAATTCAGCAATTTTTCTGTAGTACTGAAGGAGGAGGCTGCAATAACTTACAAATATCTCTGGAGTACTGATAACAGTACAGATTATTTTGGCTGTTGCATGCCTGCTCCTGTATCATTCTTTCATGACTGCTGTCAAAATCTTTGTTACTTAGTTAACTGACCAGTGCAGAAAGCCAGCAATTATTTTGGCAAAACTAAATACAGCCGTATCATAAAAACTAAGTCCAGAATGAGATAACTTTAAGCAATGGCATAGAATGCTGGATTAATTTCCTCATCAAATTTCTAAACCTAAGTACTATCTGTATTTTATCTTGCTGTAACCCTATAAGCTACTAAATTCAGTACAGCTAATCATAATGGGAAGAGTTCAGAATTTTGTAAATTTCCACTCAAATGCAGAATTAGTAATTTCAAATAGTTTTCAAGTCTATGTAGATCTCTTCTCACTCCTTTCCTCATGGCCACATCAAAAAACCCACCCATATTTGATGAAGACAGAGGCCTTTCTCAAAGATCTACAAACTATCTAGTAATATATAGCTGGAGAATTTATTGTTTGAAATAGCAATTAACACAGTCTCAAGGGGCTTCCCACCTTCTGAGCACAAGACTGCAGACAAAACCATGGATAATATAGTCTTCTCCAGAAAAATATAACTTCTATATCCCCATAACAAAAAGAAAAACAAAAACACAGACAAAAACCACACACACACACACACAACTCCCCTGCCCCCCCCCCCCAAAAAAACAAACAAAAAACCCCAAAACATTTAGTTGATCCTCTATAGCTTTTCCACATGGAAATAGAAAGCTTTTGTTCCAGATGACAAATGCTACTATAACACAGGGGATCAGTAATATTCCCCATGCCTTGACACAGGTTGTCAATAGTCATGGTAACTGTGGGCCTGCCAGAATCACGTGGCAACCTTGTTTATTCTTCCTCATCTGTTTGCTTTCTACATTTCAAACATCTTCACTTAAGGAAGTTCACATTGAGTAAAATACTTCTATGTCAACATATTTACCCTTCCTGTATTTCAGGAGATTTAGGAAGAAACCTCCCTGCATTTTCTTTCCCAGTAACCTACAGATAGTTTTTAATTGCCAGCAGCTTCAGACTGCTGCTATAAAACTTCTTGAAAATTCTGAGACTGCTTTGGAGTATGAATAATTAAGCAGCAGCTAAAAAGTTAAAACTACTTTCTTTGCCAATAATGATATCGGTCTGCTTTTTTACAGGAACATCACGATTTTGACATTTAATTGACAGAAACAGAACTATATGGAGAAAATGTAAGAAATGACACATACCTAGTTCAGCTTATGTAAGTCTGTGGATAATTTGTTTGCCTGACAGGACTGCATGATATGGAAATGTTCCCACCACTCCAGGAGCTGTGCTTGTGTCCAAGTCAAACACACACCACAGAAACAGTGAAACCTTGCTTTCTCTAGATTGACATGTTGAAACTGAGCCTAATACGATTGATTTCAGGCTGCAGCTTACGCCTCTGCAGGGACATTAGCATAGTCCCCCTGCCTGGCTGCCTGTTTCCATAAATGTACAATTTAGATGAGATCTATACCTCATGGTCAGATTTGCTGACAGATAAGCACACACACTGAAAGAGCAAGTGCACAAATCTTAGGTGTTTTTTAAACAAGATTATGATTTTCATCACAGCCACTATGCTCAGAAGTTTGGCAGAGCTAGTAGACTCATTCCTGTGTTGGTATTCCTTCTTAAAAAAAGTATAGGTACTACAGGAATTACAATAATACTCTATAGATTATTACTACTCTTCACTCAGACCATGACTACACAATGCACTTTGTTAACATCCAGCTGTAACACACACACGGAACAGAAAAACGAGAATACAGGTCTACAGCTACGATTCATAGATAGTTTTTCACCACCTTTAAAAACTTCCTTAAAAATGTACTTCCTCCCTGTAGTTTGCTATTCTTTATTTTTTACTGTATTCTATCTTTCTTGCTTTTTTTCCTCATAGTCACTGTGAAAATACTGCTGTATCTTTCCCCTTTTTTCCACTATACTGAATTTGACATATTGTTTTGTCATTTACAGGCCACACTCCTGAGACAACCCTAGACATCCACAGTTACATTTCAAAAGATATTTGCACCCGTTGCCACAGACTTGAGCATAGGTTGTGGTTTTAAGGCAGACATCAGTAGGTGGGAACAAGATGTCAGTGAGGCATGACTTACAAGGAAACATAACTTGTGTCAGGCCTAATGACAGCAGGACAGAACAGGGGTGAGGGTATACGAGCTCTCCAGGGTAGGAGACCACAGAACTCACGTGCCCTGGTACTTGGCTGCTTTCTGTACTTACATCAGGTGGTTTACTGAAAGTTCTCACCCACAGCTGTGCCTTGCGGTATCATTGAAATCTAGACTACCACAAGATGTTCCACTGCTCAACAAGCACTGCCCTCCCACTGCTGCTGTTTGCCAGACTTAAACAGAAGTTTGTGACATATTGATTCCTTTGGTTTACTCTCCTAAGTTTAGGAAGGACTCATTCAAAAGTTAATTTGGAAAAATAAATAAAGGCAAAAGTTTCAAGGGCAAAAAGTTTCAAAACAAAACCCCACATTTCAGATTACTGAAATCTAGTTAATAAATTTAACAGCTGGAATTTATCAAGTTTCTCCTAAAGGGAAATGTGAGGCCTGTTTTACCATGTATGTTCACTTAAATCAGTCCATAATAATCTCTAAGGTCCGTTTTTACACAGTTGATGCCCATAGATCATTATTTCTGTCTACAGCCAGAGTCCTTAAGCTCAATTCTGGCAAATAAGAGCTGGCTAAAAAGCACCAATGGAGGCAATACAATAAAGCTTGCAGGACTTGATCAGTTTCAGGCCAGAGGCAAGTTTGGTAATTGCAGATTTGTTGCATCCACTAAAAGACTGTCTCTCTCTTGTCCAGATCTGTGCCTATGCTAGAGAACATCAGAGTCATGAGGAAGAGGTGACTCTGGTGTGCTTTACTTAATTCTTATTTAAGAGTACAGAATACTGTTTTTAGTTCCTGTGTCAAGGCTTTCTTTGCTTGCACATACAAAGCAAACGTTAGTGCCCGTAAATGAAGCTGTCAACATGTGTAACAGCAGTGCATATTATGAAATCACAGATGTTTGTTCCTATGACAACCACACTGTAAAATTAAATATATAGGCCAGACTCTGCATGACCCCAGCAAACTGTAAACTCTGATTATCCCTCTCCCCAGTAAGGGCTTGTCATCAGCCCTTGCTAAAATTTCACAACATTGTGGCAGATTTCTTTAAAAGAAAGAGGCTTAGTAGACACTCACAGCTTTGTAATAAATATGCTGTGGGGTTTTGATTGCAATTGTAAGACTGCTTCTTCTGCAGATCTTTCCTGAAATTGATTTCACACAGAAATCCTATATTAGGATTTTTATGTTTTAGACATTTTTATACCACTAGCAAAGTAGCATTCATAGATTTAAATTGACAACAAACATAAAATAAGATTGAAAATACCCTAGAGTTTAGAAAACTGTGTTAAGGTACATTCAGCTCTGCTATCTTAGATAATACTTATGTATAAAAGGAGTATTATTTTTATTGCCTCTTAAAATTATCCATTATATATTTTTACAGCAAATTCCTTATCCTTCTAATATGGCAGTAAAAAGCTAAACCACAACTGAGAAGCAGTTCAGAGGTGAAGAAATAAAGTACCCTCTGTAACTTACAAAAAGTGTTTTGAACTGAAAACTGAGTGAACACTATGACTTAAAAATATGATCATTTACTTCTAACTTTTAGAGTCATTTATGTAGCCCAAGCTTGTGGCAGTGCTTTATTCTTCCAAGGTTTTAGGGCTTTTCTAAATACTCATGATGGAAACTTTTCTTCCAAAATCAAAGGTACAAAGTGTAAACAAATACAATGAATTCACCTTAATCTGCTGAACAGAAACAGTTTCTTTGTGAGAAGTACAAACCACTTGTGATAAAGCATGGAGTACTGATACTGAGAGCAAACTATGGCAATGTAAACATTAACTGTTCTGCTAATTTCTTCTCAAATATCTAACAAACGTAGTGCTCCAATGATGCTGGAAGTAGGAATAGGTTCTCATTTAGTAATTTGTTCCAAATTATAGTTGTACTGCCTGTACTCCAGAGAGGAAAGAAAGGAGTATTTACATGATCTCTCTGGAACCAGACTAACCACTGCCTACTTCATCTTACGGTCTCTGTAATTCCTAGACACCATCCCTTTGAGACATTTTCAGCAACGCAAAAATCTGTGATATACTGGCCCCTTAAGGACAAATGTAATGGAAAGCTAAATTGAATTAATTTGTAAGTAAATAACAAAGGTCAATCTTAAAACTTTTAAGCTCTCTGACATAGTTACCCTAGGCTTAAGGCTTGTCTCCACACTCCAGTAAAGGGGTATTCCCCAAATGAGGGGGTATAAGAAGAACCTGAGTTAGCATCTGAATTGAAAATAAAATCCTAATTTCAGCAACCCTGCACATTAAATCAGTGCAACACTCATGTTTTTCACAGAAATATGACTTTCTGCAATTCTGGAAATTAATTACAGATAAATATCTAACAGTTGGGAGCAAAAGGTTGGTTCTGAGCTGCCCCAAGAGTGGAGCAGGGGATCCTGTGGCCCTGCCCAACTCACCCACATGGTGCTGGAGCAGCATGGCCCCAGCCCACTGGGTTATACTGGAGTGCACTGGGATATAGTGGGACAAACTGGTTTGTACAGGTCTGGACTGGGTTGTACAGATTGGACCAGGTTTAGATGGGAGTTATAGGGAGATATGCTGGGACATACTTGGTTTGTTCTGTCTAGAGAAGAGTGAGGGGAGACCTCATTGTGGTGTTCAACATCCCCACAAAGGGAAGTGGAGAGGCAGATATCAATCTCTTCACTCTCATGACCAGTGACAGGACTCAAGCCTGAAGCTGAGCCAAGGGAGGTTTAGGTTTAATACCAGGACAAGGTTCTTCACCCAGAGGGTGTTTGGGCACTGGAACAGGCTCCCCAGAGAAGGGGTCACAGCACCGACCCTGACAGAGATCAGGAATTGTTTGGACAATGCTCTTGGACACGTGGTGTTACTCTTGGGGATGGACAGTGCAGCGCTGGGAGCGGGACTTTGATGATCTTTGTGGATCCCCTCCAACTCAGGCATTCTGTGATACTGGGCTGAACTAGTTGATACTGACCTGGACTGGGTTATACCCCGATGGACTGCGATAAACTGGCCCGGACTCAGTTTAGGCTGAGATGAACGGGGAAATACCGGGACTTACCGGGCCCGACCGGTTCATACGGGTCCGGCCCGGGCCCGACCGGTCCCACAGCGCCGCTCCGCCGCCGCCCCTCGCGCGCCTCTCCTCACGCGCCTCTCCTCACGCAGCCCTCCCGGCGCCGCGCGCACGCGCCCAGCCACCCCCTCGCGCGCCGCCGCCGCTTGTTTTGGAGGTGCGCGTGGTCCTCTGCGATTGGGCGCCGCCGCCCCGCCCCGCCCCGGCCCCGCACCGGCAGGGGAACTACATCTCCCGGCGTGCCGCGCGGCGGCGGCCCGGGAGCGGCGGGCGCTGGAGTGGGGCGGTGGCGGCGGCGGTGCCGCTGCTTCGCGAGAGGATCCCGGGCGCGGTCGGCGGTGCCGCGGACAGGTCGCGGTGAGCGCGGCGCCCCCGCCCAGACGGGTCCCGCCGCCCGCAGGAGCGGCCGCGCCGGGAGGAGACGCTGCTGCCGCCGCCGACCCGCTGCGCGTCCGTCTCCTTCCTGTGCCGGCGGGGCGAGGGCTGCCCCCTCCTCCGTCACCCGCGGCGGCAGCAGCAGCATGAGCGGCGGCGGCCGGAGCGCGGCGGCGAGGGCTCGGCTGGCAGCGCGGCTGCTGGCGGTGCTCGGCTGCGTGCTGTCAGCGGAGGCCCAGGTGGGAACCGGCGGGGCGGCAGGGAGCGGGTGGGAGCGTGGCCGGGCAGGGATGCCTGCTGCCTGCGGGCAGGGCTGCCGAGCCCTCCCGGAGCGGCGGCGGGACACGGGCGGGAAGTGAGGACACTTCGGGGGCCGTGAGGGAGAGCGCAGCCGTGTCATGTGCAGGCTGCCCGCGGAGAAGTCAGGGAATCTCGTTGGAGTCTGCAGCCCGCGTCCTTCCCCTTCCACACCCTGCGGCTGGCGCTTGCCGGGATCCAGCCCGGGGTCTGCGGGAGAAGTTGGTTGACCTGGGAATCACAGGTAGCGTCAGTCGGTGGGATATGTTGGAGCTCTAGGCTGGGTCATGCCCGGGACTTCGGGCAGAAAGGTCGGTGCCCGGACGAAGCCTGTGAGAAGCCATATGTTCCAGTGGTGATGCCAGTGCCCGGGCTTGGCTTGTGCTTAGGTCGGATCTGTTTGCCCACATTGCAGGCAAGGATGAGAACACTCCTTCCTTCTGTAAGCTGCCTTCACAGCTTTAGGAGGGCATGTGTCTGTGGTTAGGAGCTCGATGTTCACCCACCGTGTGATCCTGACTGAAGTGATAGCTGGTGTCAAGTAGGAGAGGCTTGCAGCTGTGCCAAAGCCCTTGGAATGAGTTTGTAGAGGAATACACTGTCCACGTAGAGCAAAGCTTGTCCTGTGGATTATTATTTTTCTTATATTTTTTAAATTTCCATGGTTTATAATATGCTATACTGTAAGTGCCACCCAAGGCGGTGATGACAGCGTAGATAACTTTTATTGCAGCTTTTTGTGTTACAAGTTGAGGTTGTCTTTGATTTACACAATTTTAGCAAATTATTTTAGTATAACTAAATGCTAATTGAAATTGAGTTCTTAAAGAAGCACTTAATAAAGTGGCATGGAGTTTTTTGTGGTGCTTGGCAGAGAGATTGGTTGTTGCTATTTTATAAAACTGTTAGCATATTGTGTTCAGTTTGGCTTGTGCAGGGAAAGATCAGCTAACCATTAGTTCTTGGAGTCATGTTACCTCATTCTGTTCTCTGTTCTCTCATTCTGCAGCTATGGCAAAGTAAAATGTCTAAGGAACAAAACAAGGTGTCCCAGGTGGTCTTCTAGTTGTTGTAGCAATTAAAGTACAACAACCTGATAACACTAATAAGGTTGTTTATATCAATAGGTTGCTTATTACTATATGCATTTATTCAGTTTTTTTTCCTTAATATTAAAGTGCTGACTGTGTTTTTCTTTCTAGATTTCATAAGGAGAAATTGATGCAGGTTGGACATTGACCTTTTCTTCTGAAAGGTTGATTTGTCTTGGAGAAGATAAGTTAAAAGCTTCACTTCTCCAGTATAGCTCTGATACCTGTTTAAGAACTAAGCTTGATTTGACAATACCTGGGAGCACTTTGATAAGCATATTAGAAATGTAGAAAAAATAACCACTATGCAATGTCAGATGGCTTCTTGAACACAAATTATAGTAGGCTAATGCTTTTAGATTTTGTTGTAGAGTAATTAAGAGATGAAAAGAAACCATATACTTATCCATTGTAATAAAAGTGTGATAACTTACAGTGCAGTTTGACTTTATATTTGTGGACTAAGTTAACAAGTGTAGTTTAAAAAGGCAAACTACCAATTGTGTGAATAACAAAGTAGGTCTTGTAACATGTAGTTTTAACCATGTAGTATGCCGATTTTATTTTTATGTCCCCAATTAAAAAAATAAATTCATTGGAAGAACCAGATGTTGACAGAAATGAGACATTTTTCTGCATATTCTTGGGGTGTTCATCATTCCATTGTAAGTGAGAGCACTGAAGCCTGCACTTAGATTAATTAAAGAAACCTCTGACTGGGGTACTTGAAGCCAGTGCTGCTGTTGCATCACTGTGCTGTGAACTGACTCCACTGCTGTGCAGTGTTAGTGTTTCATATATGCTGTTAAAGTATTTTATAATTTGTAGTTTGGTACAGATACACCTTAGTTTAATTTTAGAGCATGCCTTCCAAGGAAACATTGATTTTGCTGTTTTGTGTATACAGAGCGCCAACTGTTCTAGTTCTGAAAAAGTTGTGAGAAAAAAAATGGAAAAGTTAGTTTGCTTGCTCTGGTACTCTGAATTAATTTTTCTCTTAATAATTTTCTGAATCAGTTATAGTTTTTGAGGAGGATTCATTTCTGAAAATTCATTAATCTAGGTAAACTGTACTGCATTTTCAAAAATGCTTTTAGAATTGAGGTCTTAGTTAAATAAAAAGGCTACAGCTTTTTATTTTTCCATGAGGATTTGACACTGAGTGTAACTATTGCATTTATCTGGGACAGTTTTCCCCTGAAAAAGCATTTTCCATTTTGCTTAGATGGTAGAATTATTTTTGTAAACAGTGGATAACCTTATTAGCTGGTCATCAAAATAGTTTCCTACTCTTTATCTTCTCAATCAAAAAAAAAACCTTTTTCATATTATCCTATTTATGCAGTTCAGTAATATTTGAGCAAAATGTTCAGAGTTATCTTTTTGCCTTTTTATATTATAATGAAATTTTATGCTGTTTGCTTCGTGGTGTGGTGTTACCTGTAAAGGCTGCACCTTTACGGATTTCTGCCTGTGTATGATCTATAAGAAAATTTGAAATTAAGTTATATGCAGATTAAAGTGCATGGGGGTTTTAGTAAGCACCATTAATAACAAGTTTTTTCTTCTGACTTTGAAGTTGGCAGTCATGTCGTCTGTGAAAAACCTGTAATTGCACATTGGCTCTTTAACAGTTGTTTGCCCAGGTTTGAAGTCAGATAACATTAACAAGGCAAGCATAACAGCGGAAAAATTTTTGGTTAAAGTAACTTTTCTTGAATTAGTTTTACTTCATTGCCATTTCTGCTCTACAGAATTGTGACAGCCTATTTAGTGCCTCAGGAAAAGTAGGATCTACATAAGGTGAATTTTCCACTTAAGTGCTTTAATGCCACATCCTCACCTCTTTATTCTCACAGACAGTTGTGGGAAATCCATTTTCCAGGCCTCCTTTGTACTTCATAAAGGAACAGAAGCCTACAATTTGGTTTCTAGTGGCTCTTTTGCATCAAACTCAGTTATATAAGGGTATCTTCTGTAAAGTACAGGGAATGATTTATCATGCATAAAACAGATTAGATGATTTCATAATCTCATCTATGTGAAATCTGTGGAGGAAAAAAAAGCTACAAGATACTTTTTTGTCTCTTTTTCCACATAACATTTTAATAGCTGGAAGTTCTTCTAATCCCATACAAGATATAAGATGTGTGGGCATTTCTATTTTAAATAATTTCTAGGCCATAGTGTATGTCAATGTATTTCCTGTCTGGCTAAAGATCAGAAGCAGTAAGCACCCGTGAAGCCTTCAGACATGTTTGTGGCAGTTCAAGAAGCCATGCCTAAGAGTAAGTTTATATTTATTGAAATTTTTTATATAACTATTCATAGGACCACACTTTGAGTATTTCCACCTTTCACTGAGACACTGCTAGGATCTCAGCAAGAGTGTTGCCATAGCCTAGTCTGTGAGGTTAGTTGGAGCTGTCCTCTCTGCTGCATGGACAGTCCTGCCTTCCCTTTCTTTGTTGGCAGTAGAACTTCTGCACTTGTGGTGTGTGCTGCTTTTCATAGGGATGGTCTTAACCCAGTGCAGTTGTAGTACAGCTTGCTCTTCACAAGAAGAGGGATGAGACCTGGAAAGTCATGCTCAGTTTCATTATAGATTCACAGCATTCCAGTATAGATCCCTGTGCCTCGTTTTCTTTGTATTTATTTGTTGAATTTATTTGTGAAATTGCAAACTTCTTGGGCACAGAAAAACCTATCTCCTTTTCCCCGTGCCTCTAAGGAAACTAGATGGATTGTTTTCACACTTTGAGAAGAAATATGAAAATAAAATGACAGTGTGTGATTGTAAGGGGTTTTTTTTAGGCAGTTCGACTCGTGAGCATTTGGTAGGAGAATAGTTGATATGCAGCTTTGCTAATATACGACGTGTTTGTAATTTGGAAAATCTTGATGCTCATTCTTCAGAAAGTTCTGTATGCTGAAAGCATCAACACATTTCAGGGGTGAAATTGTTAATCTTGCTAGCATTGATTTAGCAATGTATTTGGAGGTGGGCTTAAGCTCAAAGTGCTGCAATTTTACTTTGAGTTTGGGTTATGTTACAGAGTATTTTGTGATGAGAAGTATTTGCTATGGAACTGCATTTCACTAGTATTTCTTTCAATTGCCTATTTTTCTCTTTAAAGATTTTTCTCTGCAGTTAATATTCTATTTCTATATTAAAAATAAATGTTTATGTATTTTTTAATAGCTCACAGGGGTCCTAGATGATTGCTTATGTGACATAGAAAGCATCGATGACTTCAATACTTTCAAGATATTTCCCAAAATACAGAAACTGCAAGAACGTGATTACTTCAGATATTACAAGGTACATTTAGAGTGGCATTTTCCTGAATAATTTAAATAAAATGCAGAAAATATGGGAAGGATTGCATATCAAGTCAATTTGCTGGGGTTAAGCTGCCTATTAGAAGCCAACAGCTCTTTAATTTGGCTGAAGTAGAATTTCAGTCCCTGACAGTTATGTTGGTAATAAGTCTTGTTTGCTATGTTCATCCTGGAGTCAGTGACAGTAAATCATGACTGCTTTCATTTAATTGATAAGTGGTTATTTTAAAGATAGTGCCTTTGTACTGCTGCATCTGGAAAAGGATCATATTTTAGCAATTTTATGACAGCATGGAGTGCTTATCTTCTAAGAAATGTGTGTAATTTGAAAGAGAAATATTACCATGATTTACTTTTCTAATAAGTTGTTGTCTTATTTCTGATTTTAGTGTTTGCTATCTAGAGAACTGTTATTCCTTTGAGAAATAGGTAAAACTGTTTCTTTTTCAAGTAGTATGTAATATCACTTTTTATTACTTGAATCAATTTTTTCTGTATCTGATGTGCAAATGATTTGAAGCCTGATACTTCTGTTTTCAGCTATGCTTAACTTGAAAGTGAAGTTGCATTTTGACTGAGCTAATTAGGTGGCTGCCTGCTGCTGGGAAGAGGAACTCACAGTTCCTCTAGGGCAGCATCTTGCCCCTTTGCTGCTTTTAGCTCTCACTTAGGCCAATGCATCTCTTTAACCTGGTACATATTTAGTTTGGGTGTTTCGGTTTGTCATTTGATAGGAGGTTTTCTTGGTAAGGTTTTGTTGATTTTGTTGAGGTTTTTTTTGTTGGTTTTGGGGTTTTTTTCTCCCCAGGATGTAAAAAGTCATCTAGCCAATCTGGAATAAGACAAATATTAAACTCACATAAGATGGAGTTATGAGTGTGCAGAAGGAGAAGAAAGCACTAAACTTTTCCCTTTCTAGCCTGAGCAAGCAGTAACGTGTAACTGTACCTTGAATCTCCTGCTACATGATATAGTTCTAAATTCACTTTTCAGGAGAAACAGGATATGTGCAACTTCAGTACTAATACGTCATGTAGTAGTGGTAATGAGATTCTCCAGAAGCAACAGAAAGATACAAAACAAAGTATATGAAGATGAGGAGCAACAGATATGAGACTTCATACAATAGCAATTTTATCTTGCAATTTTAGAGCTAATGTTCATTTCAATAGCAGTTCTGCAGATCATACTCTAAAGGTGTGTTGCAATCCTGCCTCATCTTTTATAGTGATCTTCCTAATAGATGGGCAGTTTCAAGGACCTGTTTGCAGTCTACCCAGCATCACACTTCACTTAGTCCTTCCAGGGTGGCAGGGAAGAATTTGTGTTGAACAAGCAAACTCAGTCAGTCAGTATGTTCTTCAGCCTTACCTGTTTCAGTAAGCAATGGCTTTTTTGATATCCCTGTGCAGAATGTTGGCACATAAATGGATGTGGAAATTGTGAAGGTAGGTGTTGTGATTAGGAATGGTATTCTTCACCAAATCACGCACCACTCAGTCTCATTCTGTTTTCCTTTCTCCCTCCATGCTACATCAGGATGGAGATGAGAATTGGAGGCAAAAATGGTAAAGATCATGGGCTGAGATAAGAGCAGTTTTCTGGAGACAGCAATGAGATAAGAAAATGAACAGTTAAAGCAACAGTACTAATGACAGAGGCCATAAGAAAAGAAATTATTCATATGGAGGGGAAAAAATAATAGATAATATCAGATTATTCCTTCTGGCACGTTTTCTCGACTGGAAAGAACCCCTTCTCTCTGGAAGAAAGTCCTTTTCCCCTGCCCCTGGCAATGATGTAAGGTGGTATAGAAGAACTCAAATCTAAATGTACAATACTGAATGGATGAGGTAGTTTGTATTTAAAGGCCAGAAAAAAACATCATGAAGTCTGGCAGAAATTGTGCTAGGTGGTTTCTAAAGAGTAGAACATTTCCCAGTAAAAGAAATAAAGAAATAAACATTTGTGTCTGTAGTTTTATACATCAAAACACACAAACTGTGGAAACTTTGTGATCAAGAATCTGTCTTTTAATTTGTGAAAGGACTGAATAATACTGAGTGATAATAATGAAATCCAGTACCTCATACCCTGAAGAACATTGGATGTTCTATGTAGACAGTACTTGATTGGCTTGATAAAAGTACAAGTGCTATACAGCTTCAGTTTGTGTGTGTACTGGTTTTTGGTGCTCTTCAGTCATTCTGGGACTAATATGTCTTGATTTACATGTGTTTTCTGAATTAATCTGCAGTTTAGGCAGCAGTATTCTTTTATTTACAGCATTCCTCTGTGTAAAAAGCAGTGGCTGCCTAGTTACTTATATCTTCCTCAGTATGCAAGCATTTTTTATTGTGAGAGTTTACTTTTAAGAAGGTTGTAATTTAACTATGTTAACTGGTCTTTTTTGGTAGAAGTTGGTGGGAGGCGAAAGTTTTATATAGTAGGTGTTACTGTGAAGGTGATGTGGAATGTAAAATTCTTTTGTGCTTTATTTGAAAAGATATGAGTGAACAAGTACAAAAATAATTTTGCATTATTTTTTTCTAGGAATGGTGTTTGTGCATTGACTAGAGGAGATGGGGGAAGCAACCTAAAATCTCTGCTTTTATTGTATCTATGCTAGCAAGGTTTGAGCTGTAATAAGAAGATATTTGTCATCACTTCTGAGAAGTGGTACCATCTGCTAAATGTCTTGTCAGGACATTTTTTGAGGAATATCTTTAACATTTTAAAATAATAATCTGTTTGGTTTCGAAATCTAAAAACATCCAAGCACTTATTTGAGTTAGTAAGTTTCAATTTCAATTTAGTAGTGAGAGATTTAATTTTTGCTTTAATGTACTATGTGTTTGTGTTCATTCACTGGAGACCATTATCATTAGCAGTTTTACAGCACAAAGCTTTATCCTATGTAGTTAGAGAGACTAATTATAAGATACCAAATGACAGACCAAATTCCTCCAAATCCCCCTAGACTTAAAGTACTTAATATAACACTTTTTTCTTTGCATTCTCTCCTTTAATTTAAAGGATTTCCTGATACTGAGAGCTTTCTTCTGCAGTTGCCTTATCTAAGTGTGGATTATAAACTTCTGGTTTTGTATGTTTAGGTCAACCTGAAGAGACCATGCCCATTTTGGGCTGATGATGGCCATTGTTCTATCAAAGATTGTCATGTAGAGCCTTGTCCTGAGGTAAGGATCAAATCATATATAATAGAAAAAGGAGTTTGGGCTAAAAATTTGCCAGTTTGAAGTGGCTAGTACTATAGTAACAATACTTACTAGTGAGAACTTAAGTAAAAGTGACAAATTTCCATTCCAAAAGTAGAAATACAACCAAAATATTTTAAAGTCTTAGTCACTTTATAAACAAAACAGATAGCTTCAAGAGTAAGTCTCTTCTAAGCTCTAGCACCATTTTGCATATAACATGTTGAGAAGGTAAAGGAGCAAGTTAATTTTTCAAAAAACAAGTTTGCTTTGACCTCTATAGGAACGATATTTAATTTGTAGATTTTAATCAAGCATAAACATTTCTGTGAGCATTGTAAAAGCTATGTTGTTTTGGGTTTTTTAGAGCAAAATACCTGTCGGAATTAAGGCTGGGAGCTCTAATAAAGTAAGTCCTCCTTTATTTTTGAAATTCTTTCTGATTTTTTTTAAATCTTAATTTTGTAACAGCTATGTGACTTTTTAGTACAAACCTTCAGTGTTTGCATACTGATGAAACAGTTAAGATAACTGATCAATTCCTGTTTGTGGCTTTACCTTTTTACCTGTATGTATAGTAGTGTTTCTGACATAGCTGGTACTATCATGTCAAGTCTGTTGCTGAAAAGCTGGTGCAGACTGAACCAATGAATGACAAGGACAGCAGTGCATGGCCACACAATGCCTGATGCAAATTGTCACCTCATTTCTGAGTACAGGTCACCTCTTAAAAAGCTATAGCCGAAGATGCACAGAGGCAGTAGCAGTGCAATCTTTTAAAACAATCATAAATAATCACATCTAATATTAAAAAAACCCAAATGATTGCATGGAGTTCTGCTATGGATTGTTTTCAAGAGATCATTAGTCCAGAGATTATTTAATGGTCATTAGTCAAAAGAGAGTTAAGGCCAAAGTGGCCAGTGCAAACTTAAGCAGTCAGTCTGTGCTGTTGGCTTTTGCTTGCATCTCTCTGAGCCATCACTAAGTGATCTTAGCAAAGCCAAAAAAGTCAAGAGGCTACATATGCCTAGGAAAAGAGGTCAGAGCAGAAGCACTACCCACACATCTCAAACACAATACCCAAGAACGAGGGTTTTAGCAGTTGAGGGGATAATGGTGCCCAAATGAGAGATCTTCCCCACTCAGTGCCTTGACTATGTTGTGGACACTTACCTCTTGATTAACAATCATATCTCCATCCTCCCCAGTGCTGTCTACCTCACTGGGCAAGACTGAGTGTAGTTCACCTTATCATAAAGGACTTAGGAAAAGGACTGTTTGCATTAAGTTTAGATCTCATGCCAAGAAAGATTGGAGAGATAGCTGAGATGAATACTTCATTGTGAATTGATAACTTGTATGATGGGTCTGGAACAGAGCAGGCAACTCTGTCCAATCTCTAGCTCAAGAGGAAGTCTGGTTTCTTTTATACATACATTAACTCATTTAAAAGTACCTGGTAATCAAAAGAAGAGAAACCTTTCCCACTGACATGATCTAAATATCAGTCATTCTCCATTCCAGCACAAGCTGCAGTAGTTGTTTTGAAAAGCTGACACTATCTCAAGGTAGCAGATCTTGTGTTTTAGCCAAATTACCTGTTGCCAGTTTTCTTTTTCATTCACTCTTTTATCTTTCAAGCTTGATTGTAGAGAAAATGACTCCTGGAATACCATAATGCCTCCTAAAAAGAGGGACTGTAAGACTTTAAAGACTGTTTCAGAAAGGATTTTTGTAGCAGGCATTTGAGCTTCCTGATTGGTTACTATTTAACAACTTATTTATGGCTCTCAAGATTAATCAAAGAGTATGCTGTTCTTTAGATACTTCACATGAGCATATCAAATTGGATTTAGGAGTGACAAAACAGATGCCTTTTGCTTTCATCAGAATAAGGAAAGTGGGATAGATTCTTTGGGAAAGCTGTCATTTGCTGTATGCTCCCTGCAGTGGTTTCCTTTGAGTTGTCTTGCAGGTTGTTGAAATCAGTTACAGTACTGAAAGTTAAGCAATTCTGTACTTTTAATCTGCACTAGAAGACACTAATATGTGCTGCTTTTCTGTTAGAGAAGCAAATACTTCCGGTTGAAAATTGTCCTCAGAATGGACATAAATCTCACCCATGCCATTTTCTTACTTCTTATGGTTCAGTTAAATGATCTTTTGTAGAGCCAGTTAAAAATTGGCAATCGCATTTAGTATCCCTTTTGAGGAAATACCAAATTCATTTTGGTATGAATGTTTTGTTTCAATGACTGTGCAAGTACTGTGCTATTAGCCTGTGTTAATTTCCCATTTGGGGAAGTCTTGCACCTTATGGCTTATCTGTAAAGTACTGGGTTAAAAAAAAAGGGTGGGTTTTTTTTTCCTGAGGACATATATGTCCAATTTCTCTCTTTGATCTTGATAGTGTCAGTCTTGGAATGCTGAAAATAACCAAAGGCATCTTTTTTAACAGTGAGAGTTATAATCTCTTGAATAGATATTCACGGTAGAATCCTGTAGAGAGGTTTTCTGTGGCTTCTGTCCAGTTTCCTGTTGCCTTTCTCCCCAATGTAGAGGAGCTTGTAAACTTCTAGTTTTATTTAGGTTCTTACGGTGGATTTTATTTTTTGTTTGCTGAACAATGAAGAAAACTGTTCTTTTGAATGCTCATCTAGCATGCTAAAACCAAGATTACACTTGTACAGCTTCCCCATAGGAGTGCAGTTAGCAGTAGAGGGTGTCTTTTTCTTGACACCACCATAAGCCTTTTGAAATAGTGCTGTAGAGGCACACAGTGATTTCATTTTTTACAGTTCTGTTGCATTTGAGTGGTTGAGTGCATATTTTGTGGCTAGACATTAAAGCTGAATTAATCTTTGAAGCAAGGGATAGGATACGGTAACTCCAGGTTACAACATTCAGCTTTGTAATTCACTTCTTGCCCTTCTCTGGTTTTTTTTCCCACTAACTGACCTTAGGAGATCCTGGTTGGCAAGAACAGATATTTTGTCCTGATCTTGTCAGACGTCACAGAGCGCTGATCTGACAACCATTGCTGTTAAACACTGGAGAATAGGAAAGGCTGGAAACATGTTTTGATACCTGAATGTTCATTTTGTTAGAAACCTTAAATTTAGGATTCTAATCTTGGCAGTAACCATTTTTTCACTTCAGGATAGGGATTGGTTTGCAACTCTAGACATGTAGAATGTTTACTTCAGCATCTCAGTATGGTATTTCATCAGCAGTATCTGTTTCAGTCTAGGTTAAGGCCATTCCTTGTTCTCATTTTTCCATTTAACATCCATACAATGCTAGAGAATGAGGTCCCACACCTGTCAAATCGAAGAAAATTGAGTGATAAATTTTTTCTAGAGTAAATATGGGCAAGGACCCTAACAAGATTTAAATTATTTGGTTTTTCTAATCTCCTTCACTTCTTAGGTCTTCTGCTGTTTTTCCATGTGTTAGTTTAGGCAAATGCATTTTTAAAAAGCAAATTGTTTTTCTTACTCATCTGAGCAGTTTTAATTAAATACTTTCCTTTTTTGAGTGATACATATTGTGGTGGTACTCTGCCTCTGGCATCTTGACCACAAAGCTGTTCTCAGATATTAATTACTCTTTCTTTTAAATTTTATCATTTATTTGTTTTTTTTAAATTGACCTAAGGTTTAGTTGGGAAAAAGCACACACACTCCCCAATCCAAAAACCTCCAAAAGGAGGAAACCAAGTTTATTTTTTCTGACAGCGCCTTTTATGTTCCAAAACTTAGAAGAGTTTTTTAGATGTAAGGTGACAGACTTAAATTCCCTGCTCACATAACCACATTATTATAGAATAGTGGAATTTAATCTTTAATTCTTCAAATGTTTTCCTTAGAAGTGTTCCAGAAGTAAGTGTTGTAGTGGGTTACTTTTTAAAAATACTTCAGAATCAATGTTAAGCTTATATATTTCAATTCTGTCTTTAAAATAAGCAAAATTTAAGTTCAGCTGAAAAAGCTTGTCTTCCAGACTTGTGCAGACCTGAAGCGAACCAATTAATTGGATTAAAGGAAACATAGGGGGGAAACGGCCAAAACTAATAAATATACGTACAGAAATGAAAGAAATTAAACTTGGGGTATGATTATACTGGTAAAAAAAAAGTGTGTTTATAGGTATGACACTGCTTGTCTTTCAAAGTCATTTTATGAGACTGTAAAAAAGTATCTGAAACACTCCATGCAGGGTGCCACATAACAAAGAACTCAATTTAAACAAAAGGCAAAACAAAATTTTGACATCTTTAGCTGGATTTCCTGGAGCAGTTAAATTCACAGAGCAAAATCAGCCTGATGAACTTAAGTGAAAAAAAAATTGAAGTAAGAAATGTACCAGAACCATATACTGCTTCTAGAATAAGCAGATTTCCCCTAATACTAGGGAACTGACTGCTAAACTTAGAAATACCCAACACCTGTTCTTGAGGATTTCAGTAATTCATTTGCATATTAAATGTGACCTTTTTTACAGTATTCAAAAGCAGCAAATAATTCCAAAGAATTGGAAGACTGTGAGCAAGCTAACAAGCTGGGAGCAGTTAACAGTACCTTAAGGTATGCTGTGATTTACATCAACAGTACAAAAATAGTAAGAAAAGAACATTTTATTTTCTGTGTCTGATGTGCTGGTTTTTGTTCTTCATTCTTCCCATAACCTATTAGAAAGTAAAAGGGAAATAATGCAAGAACATCTGAAGGCAAAGGTATTAAATGATAAAATAATAATAAATGGCCTTTTTTTGTTTAAAGTATGCTTTGATACTGCTTAAAAGAGGTAACTTACAGCATCAAGAGTCAGAAGAAACTTGCAAATAAAACCACCTTGTCTCTATTCTTTGTTCTCAATGAGTATGCTGGATTAAGGGTTTTGGTCCTGCTTTGTCCCACTGTTGCATTGATGTGCCTGTTTCTGATCATTCAGAGAACCAGATCAGGGAATTGAGTTACTTTTGTTGTTGACAAAGTTATTTTTAGCTTGGATCAATTCTCTGATCTTGCTTATTGCATAGCACTCTCCAGGTTGGGTGGGAGGAATTCTGTAGGATGGTGTTGCCCCTGGGTACAAAAGTCTGTGGAACAGCATCTAGAAAACATAGCACTCTACTGGATTCCCCACTTATGTAAAAATAGAAATAGAAAAATCAATTCTTCACTGTTAATGGAGGGATATGGTGTCTTTTCCCACAAATTTCAGCAGTTCTACCTGGTAAAGATGTTAAAATTGTAAATGGAGAGCCAGAGAAAATGCCTTTATGAGAGTAGGATAGATGATTAAAGTTGGGAGAGGACAGGTAATGGATCCTGCAAGTGGAGGACAAGTTTGTGTTTTGTAGGAAAATCTCCATGTTCTCCACCTAGAAGTGCGTTATCCTCTCGATTTTGAGTTGTTTTCCATTATAAATTGTATTTCTTGTGGTTATCAAATCTTGTCTGTTGGTAATTACCAGAGAATTTCCTCACCTAATGCCAAGTGTAATCTCTCATATTGTGAGAAGGTTAGAAATGTATCTTGTTGTAGAATTACCTCTGTTTGTAGAGTTGAGCTGGTGCTAATTTCATCAAACGGAATAGGTTGTTCTTGTTATTTCAAGGTGCTTCCCTGCACCTGGAGCAGAGTTACCAATCTTAACTCTGCTTACATTTTGCTGTCAGTAATGTGGCATCAGTAGTTCTGTGCTGCACCCAGTCACAGAAGAAAGGTTTTGGCACTGTTTGTGCTTCATAGTGTGGGAACATCAAACTACATACTTTCTAGTATAGTGCACCTTTGAAAATGCTGGAGTGAGTGGAATGCCATTATTATTAAAATGGCTTAGGACAAATCATATTCATAGAGTACTTTGGCTTAGGAGAGAGATTTAGACATCTAGTCTCCAAGTGAAAAGTAAGGCACTAAAAATTGTTGCTTTCATTAAAAGCACTGGTTATAAAAACAGGGTGAGTCTTCCCTCCCCCACCTCAAAGTGACAGCTGCTAAAGTAGTACTTTGAAATGTGTTTAAAAATGTCTTCTAGGAATGTATTTTACCAAGGAAGAGAAGGCAGTGTAGTTTGTTCGAATAACGGTGAAATTTTTGTCTCAACATTGACTTTTGAAAGTATTGTGGGTGATCCCTGCTTGAATCTCAGTGCAATTGATAAGGGCTACTTCCATGTATTCTCAAGTTTCAGATATACAGACTCAGAATCCACTTCCAAGCTATATGTGGGTTGTATTTCTTTCAGAAGCTCTTATTGATATTGTTTATTTAAAAGTTTAAAACAGAATGTCTCTTTTTTTCTCTCAGTAACCAAAGTAAGGAGGCTTTCATTGACTGGGCAAGATACGATGATTCACAGGATCATTTTTGTGAACTTGATGGTAAAATGTTTATGCTTTTTCAGAGTTTTTTATTTGCTGTCTCATAAAAATGCAAAAGATCATGGTTTCTGTACAAATAAGCATTTTTAAAAAGTTTACATTTTGTCCCAAGTGACAGAAATGTGACAGTTCATATCATACACACAAAATGCAAATGTTTGCAATTTTACAAGGAGTGTTTGGTAGCCTACACAGTGCACATTCACCATTACCTCCTTTTAGTATATTGAACTGGAGACATTTATGTAAATAACATGGGAAATGAGAGGGGGCTAACACTTTTTTTAAAAACTTCTTACAAAAAAAATTGCATCTAGCACAAATATAAGACAAACAGCTCACAGCTGGTTATTTCTTACTACTATATTGTTTTGTTGCTGTTCTACTGTGCTTGGACTGAGTTTGTTCCTCTTCTAGTCTTGCTGTTTCCAAACGATCTCTGCACCCTTATTTGTAAGGATTTTCTTATTGTTAAAACATTAGGATACTAGATTCTGTCTTTACTCCATGAATGTGAGTCTTTTTATTTGCTTGTAACATTCAAAGCTCAAAGGAATGTTTTTCAGTTAAGTGTGAGAATTGCCAGCTTCAGGAGTGACTACTGAAGTCCTTTTTAATAAATACCTTAGAAAGTTTTCTATGCTAGGAATATTTAGGGCATAATTCTAGATGTTTTATCTACCTTTAGGCTTATGTTTGGTGTCACCTGAGAAAGTAGCAGCTGCAGTGAACTTAGCAGCTGCAGTTCTCTTTCTATATGAGCTGTTTCTGTGACAGCTGATGAGCATTACTGTAGATCTGAACTGTTATATGGAATTATCTGCTGTTGCCTCTACTATCTTCAAGTAGTCTATATATATTTTTTAGTAATACTGAGCTGTGAAAGGTATAGTTGAGGAGCATTTCTTTTAGAAGTAATACTAGCTTAAGTATTACTGCTTCTACCTCCATGTCTCCGTATATCATGCCCTGCTGAAGGAGGATATCCCCAGCTGTGTTCTTCCAGTGTGGGGTTTTTTTTTGTTTTGTTTTTTGTTTTTTGGGTTTTTTGCACTGGCTCTGGTGTACATCTTTCTGCATGGTAAGCTTACCTAAATAGTGGCAAAGTAAGTTGCCATCTCCCTGCCACTTCCCACACTGCTGTGATGAACTGGCTTGTCGGGTAGTTTATGATCTGGCGAAGGGAGAGTGAGAGAGAATAACTACTGGGAGTCATGGGGAGGAAGCAGAAACCCTTGCTCTCTTCTCCTCTCTTCCTGTTGGGTTTAATCATAAACTAGATAAGGGAATTGATCTAGCTGAAAAAACTTAGTAACCTGGGTCAGCTTTCCATCTTTCTGTTGCATGGCTTCACAGTGCACATAGACTCAGTTGTATGCAGATAACAAGAAGAAGAATGGACCCCAAAGTGATTAGGGAGTGTAGGAACTGCTTAGGTTAGCCACACTGTCAAATAAATAAATAAAGCTGTAATTTGACTTTGTCTCATCTGGCACTCATTGTTGTGTGTCTTGTATCAGTCTCCTTTCTTTGTTTTTGCTGCTGCTGCTGAAGCAATGCTTAACTGCTCATGCAGAATCATCTCTTCTTTTTTAGAGAAGTTTCACTCTCTGTTTCTGCGGGGTTTTTTTATATTTGAGAAAGTACTATGTGGCATTTCTTGGCCTGTTCCTGTGAATAAGTCTCTGGACTTTGGGCTTGTATTGTATGTGTGGTTTGTTTAAGCATGGTTGGTCTTGACCTAGAATTTCAAAGAGGGATGAATTCCTCCTTCTTTTTACTGGTTGTAGCTTGAAACTATTTCTGTTTCTACAGTGTTTTTGAACAGAGAGAATTCTGTTTCACAATTTTCTGTGGATGTTACCTGAAATTTATAGTGAACTTCCAAGATGAGGGTATAGCTTGTTGAAAGGCTGCTTAAGTAATATGCTTCTTGTTGTAACCATGTGATTTGTTTTGCAATATGCTGAAACTTTTGTTCAGTTAAGCCATGTGATTTAGACTTTTCTGCCAGTATACAAGGATATTTTGAGGAAAAATGGCTTTAGCTAATAAATTTACTGTATGTACCAGCTACAAGATGTTCTACTTTGATCTTGTCTTTATTGAAAACCCAGTGTATGCAGTATACACATTTCATAAAAGCAACCCCCTCAACCAAATACTGCCAGACAAACCTTAGATTTGGAGGCCATTTAAAGCAAAACACTGTTTATGTCTTAGCCTAGGGTCAGGGAATACAGTGCATGTCAAGTGTTTATGGTAGACTTAAGCCACATAGGTAATCATGAGACATTATGGAAATTAGAGACACACAGGAGACTTTGGAATAAATTATGTACTTTTGAGCTTTGTATTTAGCATGTATTTTGCTGCATTTTTACATACATGGCACTTAAAATCCAACTGGAAGACAGAATAGTATTAGGAGACCTCTTGTTTGTATTTATTTCTGTGTGACTGGTTAAATTAAATCACTTAGCATACGTAACAAAATTTTTCCTATTTAGATGAGAGATCTCCAGATGCACAGTATGTGGATTTGCTGCTGAATCCAGAACGTTACACTGGATACAAGGGGCCTTCTGCTTGGAGAGTATGGAACAGCATTTACGAAGAAAACTGCTTCAAGTAATTGGGAGGGAGAGGAAGCCTGTTTCTTGTACTTGTACTTCAGTTTAGCTAAAAACTGATTTGTGTTTTCTCACTTTTTTTTAGGCCTCGGTCTGTCTATCGTCCTTTAAATCCACTGGCACCTAGTAGGGGTGGGTCTTGCCTGTTTTATTTTCCACTGCACTCCTTTTAACAGAGTGATTGTTGCAGTACAAGTGATACAGATAGCAATCTTCAGTCTGTAGGTGTGCTTTCTGCTTTTTTAATTTCCTCTGTGGAAGTAGCTGTGCATTTTTGATATCTAGACTAAGGCTTGTGGTACTTTATTACATATGTGCCTAATCTTATCCCTATTAATGTTAGGTAAGCTGATATGAAAACTAAATGGTAAGTCTCAAACTGTTTACTAAGTGTCACACTAGTTTTCCAATTTGAATGCACTCTTGTATTCTTGTTTCTTTTTTCAAAAAGCATTTAATTTAGTCAGTTCAGTTCATATTTGTCCTGGTA
Organism: Luscinia megarhynchos; assembly: GCA_034336665.1. Lineage (NCBI taxonomy): Eukaryota > Metazoa > Chordata > Aves > Passeriformes > Muscicapidae > Luscinia > Luscinia megarhynchos. Next base: position 68,145,760 of record CM067565.1, read on the forward strand.
TATAGCTGTAAATTTTTCATCCACAGTGTAATATATTGCAAGTGTACAAATAACTGCATTATTTGAAGGACTGGGCACTTAGGAAGCATCGGTTACGTGAAATGCATTTTAAAAAAGTATCCTAATTACTTAGGATTTGTTTTCAAATTTGAATTGAAAGCTATAACCTGGTGTTTCAAATGAATCAGCTTTCCCTTGTCAGTGTGTCTCATTTCCCTTAAAAATTAACTATTAGCCAATAGATTCAGTTAAAAATATCACCATCCACTAAAAAAAATCAAGATATATCAACATTCATAATTACTAAAAGCTGATCTCTTGCTGACACACACAAATAAAAAGAATTGTAGTGGTTTAATGCAGAGATCAGAATTTCAGGAAAGAACACTTAACTGATTGTTTAACAATGCAGACTAAAGACTATGGCTTCCTAACCATCTTTCTGAAGCTAAAATATAGCTTTCAAGAATATGTATACCAGCTGCTACTAAGATTTCATTTTCTTAGCGACTTTCATTATTCCAATGTGTTAAGTCTTGTGTGGTCTTCAGGAACAAGAGTGGAGGGAAGGAAATTAGCCTATTTTTTATAAACTAAATAAAGTTTCTTCCACTTTTTGAGTGTTTATAGTAAAGTCTGTGTTTCATTACTACTTTGCTGTGGAAATTTATCTTTTTAGTGCTTATGCATTTCTTTTCCTTTTTCCCCCTGCCTCTAAGGAGGAGATGATGGTAAGTCATCTTATTTTTCTTGACATGCAGAAATGAAGTTAGCATTAGGGAGTTTTGGATTTTGGATTTTATTCACTTTACTGTAATTGAATTAGAGAGCAGGAAAGCTATGTTTTTATGCAGATTATTGATCAGAAAATGTTTTTAATGGACTTACACTTTCATTTGGAGTAAGGGGAAGGAGTGAATAAGAGCAAAACACAGTTCTCCTCTTGGTTCTTATTCTTGTATCAGAATGTGTTGTAATAATGTTATTAGTTCTTCAAGAACCCCATTGACACTTATGTCAGATCCCTTAAAAGGAGAGGGACAATTTTTGTGTATTTTCTTGAAAGCCCTTGATTTTGGGAAGACTGGGAGGGAGTGGGAAGAAAGCATTTGATCTGCCTACAGTGAGGCAGACTTCAAGATTTTTTCAGTCAACTGAAAGTTCTTGGGAAAAAGATCTAAGCCTAAAGGAATCCTTTAGGCAGGTTAAGGTGAAGGCTCTCAGAATTGCACTCTGCCATCATGTCTTTCACCAGCAGTGCAAATAATCAGACTTGTGCTTCCATTCACTGCTGAATGCCCTGACCAGTAACTTAGGCATGCTCATTCTTGTATTTCTCCTATTCTGTTCAGCAGATTTAAACCAACCTCCAAGTTAGCTGCTTCAGTGCCTATTCTCATTTTAATAGCTAAATTATTTAACTTCATGTCTAGATGGCAGGTGATGTTGTATGCTTAGTAATAGATGCTGTAATGTTGAAAATGAATACTCTTTATTTAACTATGTACTTTGTACTTACAGGAGAATCTTTCTACACGTGGCTAGAAGGTAAAGGCTCTTGAATGAGTTAATATAGTGTTATGTTCACTAGAAGGAACATTGTAGTAGTTTTTTTGTCTCTTCAAATATTTTTTACAGTGTAGGCTTTTTAGTGAATTATGCAGAGCTTCCAAGTGATGTTCAAGTGCTTCTTACCTTGAGGGTCTTTAAAAATATTCTCATTTACTTAGCATACTCCTTAAACATTTAAGTGTTTTATCTTTTATAAAGAGGGAGTTCACTTCATTGCCAGTTACTTTGAATCTTCTGGTTATTTTAGGCATTTAAGCAGAGGTGTTATTAGTAGCAGTACTGGTAAGCAGTATTGTTTGGAAACAGCTTTAAAGAACATTAAAGACTTTGGTGGCTCTGTTCCCAGTTTGTAATCGAAGTCTGCGTGTTCAGAAGGCAAAGCAACTTTCTTTTTATTCATGTTGAAATGGAAATTATTATTGCAGTAGTAGCAATCAAAATCCCATTTTGGAAGTGTGCAGAAAATTGAGTCAAATGTATTTAATGTTAAAATTAGTTCATTCTGCCTTTCCTAGGCCTTTACTTGTCTGGTGGTATTGTAGGAAAGCATATAAATTTACATGCCTTTAAAAATGTAGTGCCTGTAACTGAGGACACATCACTCTCACAGGTGGGCTTCCCCATCAGCTCTTCCTGCTTCTATTTGTGGAGTTTGGAGCAGCAGGAAAGTTGCTCAAACATTTTTGAGAGGAACAAACTCTTAAAATTCAAGTGTAGTCTCTAACTTTGGTTCTAATTTGAATTATGAGTAATTTCTGCATATAAATTATATTCTGATATCTCAATGCCACTGTATTTCCATTTATGCTGTAGAAGTCTTTATTCATCAAGTCATATTTTTCAAGGTTTTGTCCTAGGCATTTAAATTTTCAGTGAATTTACAGTACAGCTATGAAGAGTTTTTGCTCTTTTCCGATGCTGTAAGGTTTTCTGGGCCTTTGGTGTTTTTCTTTTGGGCCACTCCTCTAAATCAGTGGTAGCTCTAATTGTAATTAAGGTGGGTCACAGTATATTTCTGATTTCCAGACCATCAAAATTCAACATTATTTCAAATTTATTGCTCAAACAGTGTAGGAATCTTATTTTTGTGTAGCAATTTATCTATGCCAACTGAACAGATCCTTATTTGACTGTTTACTAGAACACTAAAAAAAACAAGCAAGAAATGTCAAATGTCATTCTTAGTATTGCTTTATATAAAAAATAGGAGGTAAACTTTGCCTATGATGGCTATAAGGGCTTATTAACAGTACTCAAGTGCTGTAATTATAATTCTTGAAAGTCAGCAATGCAGACTTATATCACTAAAATGTCAGGTATATTCATTTTAATAAATTATTTCCAGTATTTGGTTTGTGATCTGTTTATTGTTTTTCCTGGACAGGTCTGTGCCTTGAGAAAAGAGTGTTTTATAAACTCATTTCTGGACTCCACGCTAGCATCAACTTGCATCTGTGTGCAAATTATCTTCTTGAAGGTATGTAGCTAAAATTGCTAAATGGAATTCTACAATACTTGCAGTATGTATTTTGGTTTTTCTGAAAATTATTGGGGTATGCTTACTTGCTTTTGTGTTCTAAATATATCTCTTTTACTACTCCTGCCCCACTTTTTTCCCCTCTGTATAGAGACGTGGGGGAAGCCTCGCTGGGGACCAAACGTGAAAGAGTTCACTCGCCGCTTTGACCCTGCTGAAACGAAAGGAGAAGGCCCACGGAGGCTCAAGAACTTGTATTTCTTGTACTTGATAGAGCTGCGGGCTTTGTCAAAGGTTGCTCCCTACTTTGAGCGTGCAGTTGTCGACCTTTACACCGGCAATGGCCACGAGGATGCTGAATCTAAAGCTCTCTTGCTGGATATCTTCAGGGATACCAAGTAAGGCATAGGGGTTTATCAGTAGTTTGAAATTTTCTGCTGTATTTGAAAGTGAGAAGAGGTGATTCCTTGATAGGATAGGACAAGAAAGAGATTTGAATGAAGAAATCAAATTTTAGTAATGGGAGAGATCAAGGGGAATTTATATGTTTGATAGGACAGATTCATAGTTTTGAGGTTTGAATATACCAGTCTTTAAAAACAAACAAAAACTATTCATAAACCCCCAAACAAGTCAACACCCTAGGCTACTTCCTGTGTGTTGCTTTTTCTGATTCTTCAGTATTAAGATACATGTGATTTATTTTGAAGGAAAGTAGTACATGCAGTCTTTTAATGGTCCACTGAGTAATCCAGCTTTTATCATAGACTTAACCTCTGGTGGTTTGGCCATCCCTTCTTCCTTCTATTTATTCTGTAATGTTCTTAAGTTCAGTTTCTTTGCTCTCCTTTTTGCTAGTTTTTGTGATTGGTAACATGTTGTGTGGTTTCATTGCTGCCCCTAAGCATGGTCTTGCTAGAGGTAATTGAGATGTAGTCAATGATCAGTTGGAAGGCAAACACTAAGCCAGTTTCAGTATTAATTTGAACAGAACTCTGAATAACAGATTTCAAGTTACAGTGATTGAACAGTAAAACCGATACCACTGAGTAATTTTTTAAATTTTTTCCTAATCTTTTTCCTAATATTTTACACTGATGGCATCAGCTGCTCACCAAGTTTAACTGAACACTAGTTTATGCCAGCATTTGTTTTGATTGCATTTTGTCTTTATTAGGTCCTTCCATATGCACTTTGATGAAAAGTCCATGTTTGCTGGAGATAAAAAAGGAGCCAAGTCACTAAAGGTAAAGCTAGTTTTCTGAATGACATCCAAAATACCCATTTTGAAATTAGGCTGTGTTATTTTAGAAAGTTCTTCTGCCTACCACAAACATACTGCTGAAAATAAGGTTTTATCCCTGCCTTTTCTAAAGTTGTATCTGAGGCCTTTTAATCAATTTTATGGTAAAGTGCTGTTCTGATCCAACCAGGCTGAAATTTCTGGCTTTGTGCCTTGAGTCTGGCATCAGGATTGTGGCTGGGCAAATGAATATTACCAGTAAACACAGTGGTGCTTATTTTTAAGTAGAGTATCTCTAACATAATTATCTGTAAAAATATAAAAAGAACCCACCCAGTCATGTTTACTTTATAAAATTATGACTAAATATGCTAAGCATTAGAAAACATAGTTCCTAACATGGGAACCTAATGGGAATGCTGTACCTACCCATCAACTTCCAGTGTTAACATGCCACTGGTAGAAATTGCAATTCCACAGTTTGGAGTGGTGCTTGGTAATAAAGGTCTGTTTTTATATTTATTAACACTTATGATGCTTATTTCAGTAGTGGTTTGAAATGTCATCAGCATTACGAAAATGCTATTAGAAAAGTGGCAGTGTTTTATCAGCCCAGCTAGTGTTTTTTGGACCTTACAAACTTGAGATTTACTTAATTAGTTCTGTACTGTGCTTGATTCCATTCTGTCTGAAGTTGCACAGCAACAGTCTGTCCAGAGTTTTGAAGAGGAAATATCTTTTATGAATTGTAACCTGTTTGTCAAAAAAAGTGGTTGGTTCAGAAGGAGTTTGAATAATGGAAGAAAAAATGGGCAGGGACACAGATACAGTAGCTCAGAAAATTTGGAGAAAGCTGGTAGGAAATCAGTCTACAGAATCCAAACATTACCCTGCATATTCTGTGTTTTTTGTGGGGACTTTTTTTAAGAATGAGCTGTTAGAAATGGCTTGAAAACCAGAGTCTGAGTTTACATGGATCTTTGTTATGGCCTGACTACATAAAGCAGTGGTTTTGTTCAGTTTTGGTAAGAGAATTGATATTCTAATGGTACTAGGTTCATTAATGTTCTGGTTTTGTAAAGCCAAGATGTACATTAGCTTAAGATTTTTATTTTGTTTTTAACTGATAGGAAGAATTCAGATTGCATTTCAAGAACATCTCCCGCATAATGGACTGTGTTGGATGTGACAAATGCAGGCTCTGGGGGAAGCTGCAGGTACATTTTATTTTGTGTAGGTGTGTGTGTTCTGGTAGGGGCATGTCCCAAGATAAGCATCTATTTCATTTTGGCTGGACACTTCTTACCTTAGCATTCAGGCTTTCTGCATGTGGTTGGTCCTTGGTATCATTACCTATATATTAGAAATAGATATATGTTTAGTTTACCATACCATTATAATTTAATTTTTTTTTCCAATTGTTTATTTCATTTAGTCAACAGCTGTTTAGTTTACTAAAAGGTAGGGTTTGTGTCTTTTAAAGCAAATGCTTCATGGTGAGATATTACTAACAGTCAATATGTGATCAGACAAGCCTTGTGGAATAGCTATGGGAAACCTTCCTTTAAATACTTACTTGTTAGGGAATACAATGTGACATTTAACTCCACAAATTGAGGTGTAAGAAAAATAAGTAATTCAGATCTTCACATTTTATGCAAATGAATGCAAAGGTGTGCAGAAAAGCTGAAAGTTGAAAAGCAGTTTCATTTTCTTGGCACTTACCGTTTTTATTTTGCTGACAGCAGTATTTTAAACCTCAAGACTAAGGTTAAATCCAGACTGATAAGTTGTTTTGGAATGCCTGCTGTACTATACTTTTGTATTGCATTAAACTTATCAGAGTGCAATTTTCAAAGAGTTTGTATCATTAAAAATTTGGTGGTCTCTGCTGAATTTCTGGCATTCTGTTTATCCTGTCCTAGTTAATGCTTCTGATCTATTTTTGGTTTTCCTCCTTACTAAGAACTAAAGAAGGCCAGATTTCCTGACCTATAAAGTTCTTTTGCAGCCAGCTTCAACCACTTTTTGTTGAAATCCAGTGGTTGCTTATGTAACTCAATTAAAAGTGAAAATAAGAAAAGCTACTTCTGTTCTATTCCTGCATAGAAAATGGGGGTTGAAATTGAAACTGCATGGTTTGCCGCTTTTGAAGGTGGAAAAAGCACATGTGTTGTGATACGTCATTAAAAAACTTAGTTTGAATTCAAGGGAGAATAGGAGAGGACAAGGGAAGATGTGCTTGTGCAGGAGTAAGGTAAAGAGGCAGAAGGGAGCTGGAAGTGTTGTAATGGACATGTTTTCATGTGCATGACCGAGAAGAAAAGAGATGGGAAAAGAAGAGATTAAAAAGACAAGGATGAAGAGCATTTATAGTTGAGGAAACAAATGTTCTCAAATAAGTGACTGAACTTGGTATGTCCTGCATATGTCCTTGATGTCATGCATTTGCATTAGTGCCATGGTTTTTGTCCAGTTATTTGGGTTGAGGGTCAGTGTATAAGAATTGGTACTAAAGTTTGCCTACATTAGTATGCTTTTACCTTTTTTCATGTTTTTATGAGTTTTTGAAGGAATGATCTTACTGATGGTAAAACACTGAACTTTTACAGACTCAAGGCTTAGGAACTGCTCTGAAGATCTTGTTTTCTGAGAAAGAAATACAGAGCCTTCCTGAGAATAGCCCATCAAAAGGTTTTCAGCTCACACGGCAAGAAATAGTTGCTCTTGTAAATGCCTTTGGAAGGTAAAATGTTATCCTTTTAATAGTAGAAAAATATAAAACTTCAGTGTCAATACTCAGTTTCTGTGGAAAGACAATATTATACATGCAGCTGTAGGTTTTCAAAGGCTGAGTTACTATCAGTGATAATGATAAATTTAATGCCTTCAAACTGAGCATGTGAATTATTAGCCTTAGTCTTCATTCTCTCTCAAGTCTCATCAATCTATCTTCTACAAGATGAAATTTAAGTCTCTTAAATTTGATTAATTTTTAAAAATATATTCTCTTCAAGTGATGAAACCTTTTAACAGCTTTAAAAGAAGTGTACATAGAGCATGCTTTGCTCACCATGTCAGTTCTTCAGATCTTGAATGTAACAATCTGTTCCTGTTTAAACAATCTATTTAAACAATCTGATAAAAGAATGTAATAAACTTTACTACCTGTGGTTAGGGTTTTTTAAATGTTTGATGAAGCTGAGACAATTAAACATATATATATAAACTTTAATCCCTGTCATATATTATGTAAATATAAAATGGAGTGTCAGATAGTAGGCCTTCTGAGAGAAAGTGTATCTTAAGTGTGTTAATCTTTGGAACAGAATTGTGAGAAAAAATTTAAAGGAAAATGAGTGTGATAATTTGTGCTTCTCTTTTGCTGACTTGGTAACACTATGATGGTTTTTGTTTTACAGGCTTTCCACGAGTATAAAAGAGTTGCAGAATTTTAAAGTTTTATTACAACAACCTAGGTAATGAAGGTCTTTGCACAACCTGTTAGTGAAGATCATTTACATGACTGCATTGAGCAGAAGGAACTGATCCTTACAGGACTCACATGAACTGATAAAAAGTAAAATCAAATCCCAACTTGAATATTTATGTTTAAACTAGGAATGGTTATTAATTAGAAAATATATTTATGAATGAAATATATAGTTTTTAAATATGTAAATTATGCTGATCTGTTTATTTTTTAAGTTTTCTGCTTACAGTTCTATTGTACTGAAACTTCATAAATTTTCTTATTTCCTTGTCTTTCTGAGACAGCTGTTTTATATGAAAACATATGTACCTCCACCCTGACTTGGCCTCTCTGGAAAGAGGGGAGTCACTTCTTGTGTCTCCCCATTTACTGAGCTACAGTGGGTTCTGAGGGTTTGGTATGTTAGTTCTGACTGTCAAAAGGAAGGTGTGGGGGAATCCTCTAAAAAAACAAAGAAAAAATAACAACAACAAAAAAACATAAACAGGAAATAAGGCTCTTGATGAGTTTTAGCTTCTTACTGTAATAATGAAACTTACTTAAAAATAGCAAATTTACTGAGCAGAAAATTTTTCATGCTGGGCTTCTTTGCATCATGGTGATACCAACATTTTTTGCCCTTGTCTTGTGCTTTTCAGCACTTTTTTTTAAAATTACTACCTTGTCTCTGATGCAGCAGAGTTGAAAGTGACTTTTCTGCAGCCCCTTACTTGCATTTACTTGGAGGCAGGGGTCAGGACAGGGGGAGATGGTTAGTGGAGTGCTGCTAGCTGAAAATCAAATTTCTGTTTACTCCATATTATTTTCTAGATTGTAATCACAATTTCAGTTTCCAAAAGTTGGCTTTTTAGTGTCTTAAATGTTAAAATAGCACACTTTGGTCTTTGAGCCATGGAAATAAATTTGCTCTCTATGAGTTATGTTTGAGTGCTATGTTAAAAGGTCACTGTAAAAATAACTTGCTTTTGTAGTCACTTTTAAAAAAGATGCTTTTTAAAATTCATAATCATACTGACATTTAATGCCACATACTCTATCTATGCAAACCCTCACTGTATCTTCTTTAAAATGATACTCAACATAAAACGGGTATGTTAATAACATCACTTTCATAAAATAAGAAATTATTCATGTGTCATTGTCCACAATGTTAGTGGTAACTTACCAGTGTCAAAACAGAATTCAGAAACAGCATTATCATTAGTAGAAACCAAATATTGGTTTAAATTCAAAATGAAGTAATAATTTCTTTTAAACCAGCATGTTTATAAATGAAGTTAGGTGTTATGAATGTAGGAAGTGCTGGTGCAGTGTAGATACATCTCTTTGTTTTTAAAAACAAGTCTTCACAAAATTAAGTGCTCTTAAAAATTTTTCACCCTATTAGATACTGAGTGACCTATTTATATAATTGATTGTAACTGTATTGGCTTCTATAATGTGTTCCTTTACCACTGAAATTCTCTGAAGGCAGGAATACACTCTGTCCTTTGTTTCCAGACTAGCCTCAAATTTCTACCTGACTGGAAATGAAATAGACTATTCTGCTGATGATTTTATAAAAAATACTGTTGCTTAAGAAAGTTAACCCCTTTGTGTCAAAGTGGGATATGCTAAATGAAACTAAAAAAAAAAAATAGAAAGGGAAATAAAAAAACCAAACAAAAAAAATCCAAACCACCTTTATGAAGTTTTGGTGATAGCTGCACAAATTGGCAGTGAATTGGTATCCCAGTGGAAGTTTCTGTTTAATCTTATAGGTAATTGGACATGGTGTTAGGGGAAGCTAATGCCAGTTTGGGGATGTTATGTTTTTCCCTAATAGCCTCTCTGGCCTGTGGGCCCCTGTGTCTGAGCAAGTCATCACAGGCTTTCTTTTTCTAGATAAGCAGAAGAGGAGTAGGTTTCTAGGTGGATTCATCTGGCCTCTTCCAAGCTCTGTATTTGCACCCTTAGAGTTTATGTCTCTATTAAATTGAAGTGGGAATCTAGGTAAGTAGCTCAGATGTGAACAGCTGTGTTTGGTAGAAGTTACACACTGAATATCCAAATCTTCTGAGTAATTGTGTATATTGAGTGTAATTTTTAACTGTCTGTTAATCTTTGCCTTTTGGATAGACCTGCAAGGGCTAGAACTGTAGGCTCACTTGTGTGAGGAATGCTGTACAACTGGGATTTATCTGTATTTCTATATATTATAGTGCCTAAAGCTTTAGGCAGGATTTTCTAGTTAAAATAAAAAACAGGACTGTATGGCTGCACTGCCCCAGGAAGGACCTAAGTCTCAGAAATTATTCTTCCCTTTTTCCCCCCTCGTTGTGTGGGGAAAGTGAATTGCTTCCAGCCTCCTCCTGGGGATGTGCAACTGGCTATTTTTTTTCTTTTTCCACCTGTGCCTGGCTAAAATCAACAGACACTGAAGCAGAATCATGCACTTGCTCATGGGACAGGTGAGAGGTTCAGGCATGCAGATCCTGGACACCTGGTCCTTGCAGCCCTTGTTGGCACAAGGTTAATACTGTTGGGTAAGGACATAAAGAGATGTGAAACTTTTCTTCTTTTCCTTTGTGTCATGGGAACACAGGAATGCAACTGAGCAGCAAATTGTGTGTGTAAGTTCTGTTGCACCTGAAGGTACATATCTCTTGGTGATCAAATATGGAAGGCATTTCACTTCACTGTCATTGTAGAGATAAGACATAAGATTTTTCCTGTAACAAATCTAGTTGAAACATTTTTCCTGTCACCATCTTTTTTACTGTATTTGATGTACATTCTGTGACTATGCTGCCTATGAAGTTTTGCTGTGTGAATTGGATGACTCAGTTCTTTATATGTTAAAATTTAAAAATTTTCAGCTCTTTTTTTATACTAAAGAATAAGGTTAGTTACACCGTCCATGACTTGTAAACTATTTTAAATTCCAGCTCCCTGTTGGAGATCAGCTTGTCAACACTGTCTGCCATTCATTTCAGAGTAACAGTACTTTTCTAGTACAAATGACACAATGATTGTAATCCCAGAGGTAGTGAGAAGACAAAGACAAAAATGCTTAATTGTTCCCAAGTCATGAAGACTTGTGTGAAATGGTGAAAAAATACTTGGTGTAGTTTGGTGCAAACTGCATGTGTAAAAAGTAGGGCACCGTTGCTGAATAACTTCTTCAGTGCCTGAGGAGGTAGGTCAGAACATAAATTTAAAACAAATATGAAATGAAATATAGAGATTTGTGTAAGCTGGAATAATAAGTGTTTTCCTAGTTTTTTCAGCTGATGATCTGTGCTGTCATTGTATGTGCATGAAATACACTGTGCCACATTTTCTTGAGTTGTGTTTGATGGTTGGGTTGCCTTTATCTGACCTTGCTTTGTGCTTTTCTGGGAAATGACCTGTAATATGTTGTAAATAATCTTGATGCTCATGTTTATAAAGTAGCAATCAGCAACTCATCACTTTAAAATTTCTCCATATAGCTATCCTATTAAAATGTAATATTTATTAAAATCAAAATCAATGTTGGAATTGCTTATTGGGATCTAAACACTTCTGAATCTTTCCTATGTTTGAATCTACGAAATGCAAATTAAAGTATTTTCTGCTATACCTTCTTTTTGTGGATGTGATTTTTGGCATTTCATTTGAAAACATTTTTTCTTTTAATTTACTTTTCAATGGCGCTTGGTAGCTGTTACATAAATTATTTTTGTGATAGTCATGTAAGATTAAAATGATGAGCAGATTTTCACTCAAATTTCATCCAAAAGATGAATGTAACGTGCATATTTCTTGCTGTTTACGTTGCACTGTGGTGTAGATCAAGAATCCATTGTAGAATTACAGCATGTTTCTGTTTGAATATGGCCAAATTTAGCCCCTGCTTAAGTCCAATTGTTTTAAGAGACAAAAAGGCTTATTTAGAAATGAAGTCTTTCTGTCCCTTTCTCAGAATAGCTTATAAAATCAATTTTGTAAGTTTTTTGTTTGTTCATCCAGTGGGGCTCTTCATGCTGAAATTATTTCCCTGAAAGGGTCTCTTTTTGCTTCCATGTATGTATTTTTAACAAATTATCTTGCTGAAACTTTGATAGACATATTTCATCCCATCCTAGGTAAATGCCTGTTACACAGGTGATGATAAATTAAATTTAAGATCTTACCTCTCACATTGTTGTTAAAATCTCCTGTGGTTTAGAATATTTAATTCATTACTATGGTTGGTTACAGTCATTTGCCATTCCAGTTTTTTGCATGCATACTGTGGCATGGGGCTGCAGTTTGTTCTAAGTGCAGAATTTTCTTAAGTTTTTGCTGTGCAGCTGTAACTATTGTGGAGAAAATGAAATTCCTGCATACTTCTTTTGCACTGGGTCTTCAGGCAGTTTTGTAGAAACATGGTTATAGAATTCCAAAGGGTTTAATAAAATTTCTGTTCTCCCAACCCTGTGGCACTTTTTTTAATCTGACTGATAGTTTAATTGGCTTTTTTCTTTAATGAATATAGGTGAAGAAGGCAGTGTAAGCTTTGGGAGGGCAAATAGTTTACTTCTGCTGGAGGCAAGGCTTATGCTTTGGCTTTACCACCAAGACCCCAAAACCCAAAGACACTGTGGAAGACTTGATGTGGGAGTATGGCACTGCTCTGCCTTTGGCTTTCAAGCAGATCTAATCAGACCTAGTCCCCATCCCCCTTTTTTTTTTTTCTTTTACCCTGTATATTCTCTGTGAAATGTACACAAGAATCCTCAACTAAATGTATTTTCTGAAGTCGAGCATGAGGAGAGCATACTACAGCATCCCCATCCATTATTTGGGAATGCTGTAGGGCACCTCAAAATGGTATACTTTTATAAAAGTAAAGATTACTAGAAGTAGCATGTTTTTCTCCTGGGGAAATGTGGATTGAGTTATAGTATTTGTTTCATATAGGTAAGGAGAGAGACATGCTGAGGCAGAGTTCTTCACTGCTAAGTACTGGGCATAATAAAAACACCTAAAGTAGAGTCTGGGTTCCTGTTTCCCTTAGATTAGTAATAATTACTTTTAGGTTTACCCTCTGCAATGTCACATCCTGAAATGGTATTTATCCACCATTTCCCCCCACAACTCACTACATTTATCCCTGAAGATACAGGGCTGAAGCACAGCTTTTCTGGTTTGCTTGTTATGCAGAAAGGCACTTCTGAGGTTTTTCTGCTTTATGTACTCCTGGCTCTTTTTATATTCCCACACTGCACTTCCCAGGTTCTTAAAAAATAAATAAGCAAGTCTGTACTGTTCTAGGTATCCCTCTCCCTGGTGAGACTTACTCTTCTATATAACCTACATAGATCTAATTGATGGACATGACGGAGTAACTTTAATTTTTCAAGCATACAAATTTTCAGCTTGTTTTGCACTTCACAGTGCTCCAGTTGGAGCAGATGCCCATCTCCACTCTTCTGAGACTGTCCCTAAAGCTGCTGAGAAGACACCATTTTCTTACTTTCTTAGAAGAATACAGGGTACAGATAACTTCTAGCCTCCAGCTATCACACCACACTAAGTAAACGGTGATATCCAAGGAGTAAATTGTGCTCTGAGAACATAACAATAACTTGAAAAGACAGTATTTAATTGGGCTGATATTTTTTTCTTACAGGCTTTTATGTGCGCAAAAATTGCAACTGTCATGCATTTGAAAAATCTATTCATATGTTTACAGTATATCAATCATAATCATGTACTTCTAACTTTATACACAGTGTAAAAATAAAAATACTTAGAAAATAATTATGTCATTTAACTTCATGAAATTTGCTCTTTTAAAATGAGCATAAAAATGATTAAATTATACCTTCTAACAATTCTATTCAAAGCCAAAATAACCATGGCTTAGAACAAGGTATTAATTGGAACAGTCTTCAAAGTTTAAATCATTAGCTTATACTTCTCCTTGAACTATGAAAAGCTCATGGCAAGGTTCTTCATTTATGTGTGCATAGGAAAATTTCTAAAAACCAAAAGGTGAAGAAAAGTTGCTAAGCTTGGTTTTTCAGAACATTTGTTTTAATATTGGAATGTCCTAGAATGCTGTAGTTGATTGCAGTTAAATAGGGCTTGGCCGGTCTGTGTCCAGTGCTGGATCTTGCTGGAGGGATCCTATGTAAGCCATGAAGCTGTTGTTCTGATGGCTCCAGTCATAGTAGTCTGGAGAGAAACTTAGGAAGAAAATAGAAGAATTAGTGACTGGCAGATTGGTTCTCTAGATACCTGGTTAGAGAACATGGGGGAAATGCAATTATGTAGAGGTAGTTCTCATGAAGTGCAAAAAATAAAATAAACCCCCAATCAGGGGTACAGGCCGCTATTTATTTTTCTGATCTGTCAATTATTTTGGCACAAGTGTTCATTATCTATTTCCTGATTCTCTTGGTTTACTAAAGACCCTCCTATTTCTGATTTGCTGTTCTAGAAGGTGTTGGAAAATCCCAGAAGTGATGCTACTCATCCCTGCCATGTCTGGCACTGCAAGGGCCTGTCAGAGATCTAAACCTCCCGTGTCTGTGTCCCAGAGACCAGGACATGGTTTGCATCTCTGACATACTGTTTTTTCTCCCATGAGCAGCATGGCACAATGCATGTGGCTGGTGTGGCTTCCACTGGGAACTGTACATGTGTTACCAGTGTGGCTGGTTCCCTGATGGCTCAGTATGGAGGAGAGAGTGCCTCTGGCTCTAGGATGGGATACCAGGCTGGCTCAAAGCACCTGCAGCATCTTCTGTGGGCTTAGTTACTATGTGAAAAACTAATTAATGCAGGAATAGGATGACAACTGTAAATAGTGAATGTGCAACTTTGCTGAGCCATGGTCTGGGCTCACAGACAGTGACTACACTGTCTCACCTGAATGAGTGACAAGAACTAGATCTGGATTATGTTAACTACAATTGGCAATTTAGCCGGCATTTTGAGTGGTTACATTAATCTATCAATATAGTGTAGCTAGAGGAACAGCAAAGAGAGAACACGAGTGAGACTCCTTTCAGGGCAGGATAGAATCCTGTCAGTGCCTTTCCTTCTCTGAAGGATTGGGTGCTACCATTTTCGTGCTCCTTTCTGAACAGGAGTCTTTACCTAAAACTCACAGCTGTGCAAGGACAGAATTTTTGTGCCAGTTCTGGGTTGTATGGGATTTCAGCAGTTTGGTGGATTCTTCTATGCTTTCAACATGTGGGAAAGCAAATGCTCCCTTCATTTCAGGTCACCCTCAAGATATTTAGCCATGTTACAGGGCAGCCTAAGTTGAGAGGCTTCTAGCTACAAACATCAGAAGCTGATGCCTGTGCTGTCCAGCTTTTCCCTGCAGGGAGACAGCTGTTTTTCTAGGCAGTCTTGCTCTCACACTTGAATGAGTAAATGGCACTTCTGCAGCCACTCTGGGAAGAAACAGAGGATGAAATGAAGTTCTGACCAGACTTTTTCAACAAGTGGTACATTGGTACAATTCTTGAAATATGTAAGGATTTTCACGCTTGTGTCTTTATAGTGTCTACAAGGCCCTTGGATCCCCACAGTCACTCAGTGCTGCCTTTCCACTTGAGCTTCCCCTTTTCCTTCCCTCACCCTGCTGGGATTTATGAAGCAATTGCAGCTAGACAATTTACATCCATCTTCTGTGGTGTGTCAGAGATCCTCCTCCTCCAGTTTCTGTTTTGGGAAGCAAGCAGCTCACTCTTGTGCCTCACCTGCCCTGTGCCCCCTGTGGAGCAATATTCCAGGCTAGATCATCATCACTGTCGTATCTGCGGGGGTTGTCAAAGAAGTAGGATCTGGGACTGAAGCCATGGCTTGGGACCATTCCTGCATTGGCCTGAGGGGAGGGAAACCTCAGTCAGTATTTGCAACAGATATCAAATAGCTCTTTATCAATTGCTTGGTGCCTGACTTCTAGAAGAAGTTGCTGCCAACTTACCTCATGGTTTCCAAAATAAAACATGCATTTTTGCATTTGCTGAAGCCAACAGAAATAATTTTGCATTTACTGTTCATCTCTACCAACATACTGATACTGATCTCAAGAGCTTTTATTTACCCTTATTTCTTAGCTAACACCTGACTTTTTTCTGAAACCACCCTCCAGTCTGCATTCAGCCTTTCTGAATTCCTGTTCATCCAGGACATTCATGCTTTTAGCCAGCTGACTTAAAGTGAGCAGTAGGAAGCAGTTGAGGAGCTGAAGAAAACACGAAACGTCTAAAACAATTTGATTTTTACCTCCCACATTGCTAACTCCCTCCTGGTGCCTTACCTCCCTTACCACAGGAACTGATCATGTTCAAGCTTGGCATCCTGCTTAGACAACCCAAATCTGAAAAATCCCTCAGGCTATCACCAAGCAATTTTAGCATCTACTCTATAGTGCTGTGAGGGTCAAATCCTGAGGTGAGGTCCTTTGACAAAACAGGGAGAGAAGTTAACGTATAACTTTCATTTACAAAGCATTTTCACTTTATTTCCCTGTGAGTCAAAACAGAAAACATACAAGATGCCAGAAATCAGCTTGATTCCAGAAACAGCACAGAGAGACATCTAAGAACCTGCTGAAATTCAACCACTGATCCACTGCTCCCATTCCCAGGGAAAAGGGGTTCTCCGAGCCTGTAGATAAGCCAGGATGACATCTTCTCTCTGGCATTAAAAAGGAGAGCAGTTTGACCTCCCCCTTTATTTTGTGTGTTACATAATTTTGACAAAGATGAAATGATGATTAAGTGCATCTCTGTCATGCCCCCATTTCCAACATTTGTCTGGTTAAAGGTATGGCAAAGCAAAGGGCCACATGCTGCTGTAACCCTGTGTCAGCACCAGAGCCAATAGACAGCTCATTCCAGGCTATAATCACCTGTGGAAAGGAGTTTCATATTTGAGCAATGCTGAAAGCAGGATGCCTCTACTCAAACTTTTTATTTCTAAAGTCCCAAATGAACCATGAAACCAAAGAACTATTTCTCAGAACTGTTTATTAAAAATAAAGAATAATTTTGATTTTTATCAGTCTTGTTATTCTGACATTTTTAACTAAAGGAGGGTTTGCTTTAATTCTAACCCCACGCTTTATGGCCAAGTAGCAGTCTACTGAATATATTAGCCTAAAATCCTGCAGCCTTGGTCTCCCTCTTGTGGCAACCTCATACTGAATTTAAGTTTTCTCTTGCTTCAGTGTCTTAATTTTTTGCTCAGTTCTACTTATTTCTGGTCTTCCTCTAAAGATTTGTCCTATGTGAGGAAAAGAAACCAATATGTGACCTAACCCATGTGACAGATAATGTTTACCCTAAAAAATGTATCCATAAAATAAATGGTATCATTGAGTGCCTCTTCTTAACTCTGTATTTGTGGAGATTCAAGGCTTTCTGCAAATCACAATGCAAAAATATGTTGTAAGTGTTACTTCAATGCTCTTGTGGGAGAATACTGCCTGTTTGACTCCATTTGAGCTCTTGTTTGACAGGATTCCAAGCCTTCATGGGACCAGCTTTTTGAAATGAGTGATTAGACCACTTCCCTTATTTTCATTCTCTGTGAATCTCCCCCACACTATCCAAACTTAGCCACCAGGTCTAGCCTTACTAAGCCCACTTCAAATGAAATGAGATTTCTTTGTGGACACTTTTTAGAAGAGCAGGACCTCTGGCCTTTACTTAAAAACATTTCTTCTCTTTGCAGTTGTCCTGGTTAAGCAGGAGTGAGGCCGAGATATTTTTGGCCATGGACACTGGGATCCATGAGGTTTCTTAGTGCAATGTCAGGTATTACTTCCTTGTCCGTTTGGGCTTTATCATTGTCTCTGAAAAGTGCACATGAGAATAAATCCCATCACCTTGTCTAGAAAGTTATTCTGTTATTTGCTTCTCTTACTTGTGTATTTACCATTCACATCTCTTTTGAGCAATATTAGCTTTGGTTTCATTTGGCCTACAGAAACAGAGACTTTACCTCAGTAATCCTAGTGAAGGCTGGTATTTCCTGTGTGCCTGTCAACCAGCTAACCTGGAGACATTGCCTACAGCTATAAAAAATGCTTGTCCATCTATTAACTACCTAGATATTAAAGATATTTACTGGGAATTATCGTTACAACTCACACCTTAATCTCTGATCTTCTGAAATAGCCAACAAGTCAGCAAGTGCTTATTATGGCCACTGGTCTTTGACTCGGAAAAAATCCAATCTATTATTTCATAACCCGGTTGAACAGTTAGCACACAACCATTTTCACTGCTATGTGATGAAAGATGCCAAGTTTGGATAACAAACTCCTTTTCCACTGATTCAAATAAAGTGCTGTATTATCTCAAAGGGAAGCAGTCCCTACCCTTAAGAAAGTTCCCGATTTTTAGTTAAACTGCCTGATAAATACCTGGCCTTCCTTCTGGATAAACCTGATGAGTTTCTTTCAAGAGGAGTTAGTATAAAGAAGTGGGAAGTTTTGGTTGCTTTTATTCTGCTGAGGACACATTGAAAAAGAGAAGTCAGAATGTAAAGAAGCAAAAGATCCCTCAGCAGCTGAGCCCTTCAGATTTGCCTGGACATTACACTAGCAAATACACCAGCAAATTCCACTTACTAGATCTTTTGTAGGGTTTCGGACACGGAAGAAATACACAACCAAGGAAGTAGGCAAGAGCTCCCAGATGAAAAGGATCACTCCAAACACTATGTAACCTGCATCTCCCAGCTGACATTTCAGATCTGCCTGTTGAAAAGTGAAAGAGCAAAGTTTAAAAATAAAGATGGAAGCTCATTTAAAGGTGCAGGAGGCAATGCAAGCAATTCCATACAGTAGAGCTAGGTTAACCTGGCTAATGATTAGAGGCATATTTAAAAAATCAATATGCTATTTTGGGTACATGATTTCTCTTTCCCCCTCCTGCTATCTTTCCTTCAGAAATATCAGTTTAATGCAGGGGTCTTCCCAGCTTAAAAGCCTGGCAAGCAATCACTTGATGAAGTGATCAAATTCAGGTAATGAGAAACTAGTTTTCCAGTCCTTTTCCTGCTGAGAATAATTGTAAAGGAACAATCAATGGTCAAGGGCATTGCTTTTAAAAATGAAAGGCTTAGGTCTGTTCAAATTGGTGCACGTTCTAAGGCTGAATAACCCTGCTGTTACTGCAGCACTAGCTGTGATCTTCCCTCTAGATCTCCACCACTGCCCACAGCTACGGAGAGCAAATCCTGTCCTTTCATGTGTTTTGTACAGAAGAGAAAAGGATGTTTCTGACCAGTGATCTGAGGCAACACCACAGTACATTTATTGGGCTGTAATTTTAAAAGGGACTTTTGATTTTGGTACCAAATTGAGTATCCACTCCTCAGTTCCAGGCCCTTTATGTACATTTCAAATAACTTACCCCAAAATCCATGCAACCCTAATGTTACAAGCCAGAATAGATGTTCAAAAAAAATGTAGTAGCAATTCAGGGGCTTAAAAGCATTCTCGTGAACTCCCTGTGAACAACCTCTGCCTCCAGAGGGCAAACAGGACCAAGCAGTCTGGCCATACCAGCCCCTGTTACTCCAGACTGTAGGAGTCAGAGCAAGAATTGTCCCCTGCAAGGGGTCAGCAGGAACAGCAGCAACTCGTCAGAGCTTAACAAGAGAGAAAATGCTTGATTCAGGAGACAAGTCAGAGCCTAATGCCCTTCTGCCTAAACCTGTGTGCTCTAATTCCACTGGCAACACCTGCAATCCTCTTCTCTGCATTGCAGCAGGGTTGACTAGAGGTCCCTTGACAGACCCTAACTCATAACAAGGTCCTCAGGGCAATCCTATCCTACTTTTTATCTACTTCTTAATTAGAGTTTTACCTACTGCTCAACAGAAAGTTGTTAATGGCTGCAGATTTGCTTGGCCATCTTGGCAATGCAAGGGCCTTGTGTGGCAGGGAACGCTGTTTTGGATTTGCACTTGCTGGCTGAGTGCAGGGGAAGACATGGGATTTTGGGGCCAAACAAGAGATACTTATGATCCAGACCCAGGTCTCCCATTTTGCCTAGCCTTGAAAGAGCTGGAAAAATACTGGAACCTAAATAGGTTCTTCAAAGCGGAGAAAGGAGCTAGATGCTGAAATTTATTAAAATTCAACAAAGAATCCCCTGCTATTTTCCTTTAGTGTTTTTATTACTGTTAGTTTTCAATGTAAATTGTCAGTTGCAATTAAAGGTTGGGAAGAGTAGTAGCCTTATCCTCAAACTACAGAAATTATCATGCTAATGCCAGAATTAAAGTAAATAACCCCACAGCCCTTGGATGGCAGTGGGAGATGTTATGATATCTTAGAACTGAGCATTTCAGTGGAATAAAGTACTGTTTTTCTGCTTCTCTAAGTACAATACATTCTTTATAATGGGAAAAAAAGACCTGTCTGTTTAATAAAACATGCTCTTTCTTTTGACAATAAAATCAAGGTAAATAAAAGATTGATCTTGAAAATTATTTGTTTTGTGGTTACTTTCTTCTTTTAGCACAGAACTGGAGTTTTTATTTGTATGCCAAAATTATCAGAAATTTGTATTCCTGGAGCAAAACAATCTTTGTGCACTGAATAAAAGAAAAAAAATAGGGTTTGAATATATTTATTCCTCTTGTGATAGAATTTAGCAAGTCAATCATCAGATAGAGAATGAGGTTTTCTCATTAGCCAATATTTTCATACTTGCCTGATCTGACACGTTGTACCAATCATAATCAAAAGAGTTGACTTTCTTGGTTTGGGAAAATGATAAGATGAACAAGTTGTAACAGGCTCGTGAGGTATAAAGTAGAATAACAGTCACTCCTATACTTGTCACCTGACAGACAGATGAGCCCTGGAAGAGATTTAAGCACACGTTATTATTATTCATAAGGGAAGTTGAGAACAATTTGCTTTGCATGGACTTCAAGAGTTGTCATGCTACTCTGGCTCATGCTACTCATGTCTCTCTGTCAATACTTCTTTTCTTTCCTTCTTTGGCCAATATATTCTATTCTATTCTATTCTATTCTATTCTATTCTATTCTATTCTATTCTATTCTATTCTATTCTATTCTATTCTATTCTATTCTATTCTATTCTATTCTATTCTATTCTATTCTATTCTATTCTATTCTATTCTATTCTATTCTATTCTATTCTATTCTATTCTATTCTATTCTATTCTATTCTATTCTATTCTATTCTATTCTATGTATATTCCTGTATTTTATCCAGCACAGTGGTTGCCAGGCAATGGTAGCAGTTCCAGCCCTTACCAAGATGGCCTGTGACTATTTTCTACATTTTACTGAACAAGTGCT
Source organism: Luscinia megarhynchos (assembly GCA_034336665.1). Taxonomy (NCBI): domain Eukaryota; kingdom Metazoa; phylum Chordata; class Aves; order Passeriformes; family Muscicapidae; genus Luscinia; species Luscinia megarhynchos. The sequence goes on from CM067565.1 coordinate 68,166,865, forward strand.
ATTTTTCAGAGCAGTGAAAACATGTAAGACCCACACTTGGTATGAGGTGGAGTGACAGAATTCAGCCTTCAGCTCTGCATTAGCTACAGAGCATCCTGTATCAGATGATGGCTAGCATGATGCAACCTTGCATCTTTTTACAACTGCTTGCTTTGCACCAATTTCACAAGTACAGAGCAGGTCATAATAGTCAGCAGTTAAACACAGCACAGACAGGAACAGAACATCCTGCCTTAGCTAATGTCAACACAGAGAAGGCAAAGTAGAAGTACAGCCTATGGGCAGAGTGACCATAGCAGGGCACTCTGAGTGGCAGCTTGGGCACAGGGGGAGGAATGGGACTGCAAGTGTGAAATTACAACGCTTTCTAAGCCCTAGAGAGAAAACTGGACAAAGCAAGGGAAAGAGCCTAATCCTGTGAGAGGAGTAAGTGCCTGACCACTATGTCAAGTGGGCAGGGTCGCTGTCAGGGGCAAAGGATTTGTAGCAGGAAGGAAGGACGGAAGAAAGGAATCCAGGAGCCATGGCTGCAGGGATCTGTGTGATCCCTCTGATCAGAGTGGAAGGCAGATGTACAAAAATGGGACTGGCTTTGAAAGAAACTCAAAGTAAATTCTTTGTAGTTGGCTCTGGAATGGTGCTTTGCACAGCCAAAGGAGGAAAGGTGGGTTAAAGTGCTGTGTGCATTTAGAGGTAAGTTGCCTTCCAGTCATTTGCTTCTCTAGCCCTGCCCTCTCCCTCTCCTGGCAGAGACCTACACCAGGAGGATGGGTTCCTTTCATCTATGTGAGAGAGACAGGCCAGGAGAGAAGTTGCTCCTCCCTGCCACAGAACCTTTTAAACCAGTGCAGGGGACTGAGAAGTCTGCATGTTACTCCCTCTGCTCACACACTCTGCTTCCAGGTTTGCAGTTGAGGGGCAGAGGTTCCAAGCACTGTGGCTGGCAGAGCAGACACAGCAGAAGGGCTAAAGAAGTGTCAGGAGAAGTCAACAAGCCTTCCCAAGGCACCAAGTCCTGAATTCCTGGACTTCAGGAGACTAGCAGGGCTCCAGTGCTGTTCACCCATGTTGTTGGCTTTTGACCCTGCAGCTTTATTGACCCAGCTCCTCAGTCTGCCCTCCCCAGTAGGCATAAGTTAGGAGGAGTTCAGGGAGCTTTTTAAAAAAGCTTGTGGAAAACAAGCTTGTCTGTCTTCCCAGCAAAATAATATTGGTTCAGTGAACAGCCAGGCTCCGAAAATACCCAGTGCAGTCAATTCTCTGAATTCCAGCTTGTAACAGCCTGGAAACACCACCATTCACCAGGCCTTAACCTGCAGCCATGAGTGAGCCAAGAGACTGCAACTACTCAGGAATTGAAGCCAGATCCATAGCAGGCAGTGGTGAAAGCTCTGGCAATACCAGCAAGCAGGAAATGCTTTTAAGAGGAAATGTTTTGCTAGGCACTTCTATGTTCTCCTTTAATACTAGCAAGTCAGTGGTGCTGTCATGGAAACCGAGCAGAGAGAGCAAGAGAAGCTGCTGACAGGCACATACCATACCCCAGCTCAGTGGCACTCACAGATTGCAGATAGCAGAAGCAAAGAGCAGAACGGGGTTGGTATTTCCCTTTATAGATTTCCCCACATAGCTGTCATTCTTTAACAGTTAATAGTTAAACGTGAAGAGATTTAACAAACTTCCCTCCCACCAAATACAAAAAGGCAGATAAAAGTGTCCTGGTTTTGCTCCCAGTCAAATACATTTAGTGGATCAGTGTAGGGAGAGGGGAGCAGTGAAAGTAAATCCAGAGGAACAGTTTTCAGTCACAGACCCTTGCAGAAAAGAAGGGGAGCCCCAAGCTGGTAGTGTGTCCCACCACATGATGCATCTGGCCAGCACAGAACCGGCCCAAATGAGCACCTAAGGGCAGGGCTGTGCCCCTCCTTGGTGCTGGCACAGCCCTGGCACAGAGCACCACGATGGTCCCCATGCCAGATCATGGAGATTAATGTGTTTTCACATGTGGTTGGAAGATACATGCCAGCAAATGGGAGATGCAAATAAAAGGCTGCCAGCACTGATGCCTACCTACACGCACCACAGAGCATGCATTGTCTCCAACACTATTTCTGTCATGTCACTGCAGAGAATGGATTTTTCTTCTCTAGATAGTTTTTTGGCATAACAGTAGCAGATAAAACCAGGTTATTTTATTCACTGACAGTTTCAGTCATCTGTATCCCTGAAGTATGTGCAGTCAAACCGTACTGGAAGTCCTCAGAGGAACTCCCATTTCAGGTCAGCAGAAAGGAGGAGCAAAGCACTCTTTAACTCTCATTTCCACATTCAAACTTTCATTAGCTGAGTGTTCTGTCCTTTCCTGTCTGCAGTAATGTTAGCGATTCTTTGGGTTTTGTGAAATAGTTTGGAGCAAAGAAGATTGGGTTTCCTTCAGGAGGAGAAAACAGAACTAAACCAAAACCAAACAAGAACCAAAGCCTCCTTTAGGTTACTACTGCTTTGTTACAGAGATTTATTCTCCTGTGATTTGCAGCACAAGAAAAACTTATCTTACTAATAAAAATAATCCACTGCCAGTGCCCTTTGGTCAGCAAATGATAGGCTTGAAACAAACAAAACCGAGCTGTGTTTTTAAATCTTCTATTCAGCCCTGAACTTTTAGTTGTTGTGCAGCATGGCCAGATTTGATTAAACAGGAAATGTACTAATTTCATCTGATTAAATAAATGTAGAGAGTAATTCTGTGATAAAGTTTTCTAAATAGCAGCTGAAACTTAGCTTTTTAAAGGATTTGTTGTGGTAATGACCCAGAGAAAGCAGTGTCCACTTGAAAAAGAGCTGTGAGAAACTCCAGCCAAAAGGTTATGCAAAATCTTCCTCAAAAATACACATCTGTGTGTTCACTGCTTTTAACCAAAAGCTCTCTTGCTTATATACAGAACACAATGGCCAGCCAAGTGCAGGCTGTGAAGTTTAAGGCCTCCAGCTCAGGATTTGTGGCTTTGCTTTGCACTGCCCTTGTATCTCAGAAGGTACTTGAAAAGAACTGAAAATGTACCTTACCTTGGACTCCAAGTAAATGTTGGCTAAAGACATCTTGGAAATCTTATACAGGCAGATGGAGAGTGAAACAGCGCACAGCACAAACAATGTGTCATTAATTGCCACCCGGACAGAGACAATGATTTTTCTCTCTGAATTCTGTGTCCTCACCAATACTGCACATGTTAAATTCACCAAGAGGAAGAGGAGACTTATGAAAAGAGAAGCCAGGTACAGGGGCAACCTGAGAGAGTGAGAAGAAAACAGTTTTAGCAACATTGTTCAGCAAGTGTCAATCATGAGATGGAAGTTGCACTCTGAGAAATGAAATCTGCCTGTGTTTGGCTGCTTACAGCTGCCTAAGCCAAAAATCAAAGTGCTCCAGATTGCTGGAGAGATTAACCTGGCTCATTTCAAACCTGTTTTTACGGTTACACAACAAGCTGTAAGTAAAGAAACTAATATCAAGCAGCAAAACATGGAAGGCTGCAGCAGAAATACAAATTCTTGAAAACAACTTTTAAAAGTACATGTACCTTCTTACATTCTTGAAAACAACTCTAAAAAGTACATGTACCTTCTTAGACTGTCCACTTCATACAGAGCACAAACCCTCTGCCTACTAACCCCCAGAAGAAACCTTTCCAAAGGCTGAGTTGCCTGAAATGGACTGGTTTTGATCCTAGTTTTACTATACCACCACTGCCATATAAAGCATCACTGACTGTTAATGTTTGCTATCAGATATCAAATTAGGGAAGTGTCTAACAGCAGGAAAAATCCCCAAGTTACTGGCTCCCTAGCTTCCATTTCTGTCTCTTTTGCTAAACAATTTGCCCATGGTCAACCTCTTGAAAGAAGCATCAAGAAATTTAACTATGCATATTGATTCTGGGCTGGCATCTTGCCGTCTCGGCTGGGAAAAAGGTGTGTTTACACAACCTCTGAAACAGACCTGGAATCAACATGTGACAGACAAGCCCAGGAGTTGGACTGTTTTTATCCATCTGGTTCTTTCCCAACCTACCCAGCACTGATACCTACAATATAAGTATACCATGTAATCAAAGTATTATATGGTATGTATTTTTTTTTATTACCGCTTCTAATTCATCCTTATGCCTACAAAGGGCATTCTGTGGGGCATTCTATTAAAAAAAAAAAAAAAGGGATCAAAAAAACATGCTTCCATTTCAAGTATTTGCTTAGTTCATTATCACTGCTGATCAAGGCAATTACTGATAAGATTAATAATCTGCAGTCACTGAACAAGAGGTTTTGGCCACAGTTTTTCATGCCTGTTAGGAACTCTGAATTTGGCTGATAACAAACATACAGACTGTCCCTGAGGAATCTGGTTCTGATTGTTTACCAATACTTTATGCAGTGGGGATCTTTTCCTTTCACACATTCATATTCTTCTGGGCTAGTATCAATGCAGCTACAAAGCTGAAGCATAGCTGGCTTCTTTTCAGAGGGCAGGAAAGGAGATATACCTCTGAGATATTTTAACTGTATTACAGAGAGAAGCAAAAGCCTGAAAGCTTGTGAATAAATGCTTTTCTTTCCAGCTATATCTGGCAGTGAGCAAGGATGCTGGTTTTTTTCCTTGCCAGGCACGGAAATTCCCTTTCAGCAGGAAGATTGTGCTCATTCTTAACTTTCCAGGGCAGGGCTCTGTTTTTAGGATAAGCAGCTGGAGGTAGTTCCTTTAAAACTCATAGTCTAATGCTGGAAGCTTTGCAATCCTGAAGCTCCTCTTTCACACAGTTTCCTCTGCAATGGTGGCACATTTACAGTTTTTATTAGTACCTCAGAAGTCTTTAAATGCTGGTCTCATGCCCTGCTTTCTTTCCCCTCCCAAAGTCCCTTCTCTAGTCCCCGTGTGAGGGCTTGTGAGGAAAGGCACACTCTTACATCTGCCTTGCTTGTGGGATGGGAAGAACATGCCCTCCTTCTGCTCACCTCAGCCAGAAGGACCTTCTGCTGCAGCATAGCCTGCATGCTGGCATGCAGCAGCAAGCTGGCTTGCAACCAGCAAGGCTGAGAGGCTTCCAGATCAGGCTCCCCCTTTGCACACTTCAGGAGAAAAAAAAAGCACTGTGACACTCTCATGCCCACACACTCCCATATGTGCCAGGGTGAGCTGTTGTGGCCAGTGAGTTGTGCAGCTCTTCACATAATGATCTTCCAGCCCCCTTATTAACATGATGTGGCCGAGGATACAGCTGCCTGATTTGCAATGCCATAGAAGCATTGTTGCTGAATTTATGGAAAAGCACTGATATAGATGCAGGGTGTCTCCCTAGAAGAAGTCTTGGGGTCTCAGCAGATTAAAGGCATAAAGTATCTTTACAATTCAACTATAAGGGCACGCATACAAGGCATGAAGAAGCATATGGGGTTTTATAGAAAACAGAAAAGCAGGGCAGGAGAGGTGCTTCCAGACTGCACCAGTGAAAACACAAGTGAAAGTTCAAAGGCCTATTGTGCCTAATCCCCACTTTGGGACTAGTCTTTAAAGGAGTCGTGTGTAATCTGGTTTGGCTGAGGAAGACACACGCCAGGCTGCTCTGTTCTTCCTGTGTCAGGCTGAATGCACCCATAAGTTTTTCTTTGAGCTGAAAAAAACCCTCAGATAAATGCCGTGAGATTTGCCTTTTTTAACAAGAAAATCTGTTTGAAACTACTGTATTTTGTATCCAGTGTCTGAGGCTTGTATGTAACAAGACATGCACACATAGCACAGCAAGCCTCATCCAAACCTGGTGACAGTAAGAAATCCCCAAGTCCAGGGAGACAGGCTGAAGGATTGTTTAAATATTAAATTGGGCTGGCACAGGCTTCACCTCGAGCACTTTTACTAATATTGTGAGGGCTGTTCTGAATAAAGTTTGCTTAAGATTCTGGATCGCTGATAGGATTTTATCTTTTTTTTTTTTTTTGGCATCTGAAATTATTCTGATTTCTGAGTCTTGTGTCAGTACACAGACAGCAGTCCTACTTCTTAGTTGACCCATCTGTTGCCATCATCTGTTGCAAAAGTGGCAATACCAGGCAAGAAGGTCTGATACTTATTAAAGAAAATGGGGGGGGGAAAAAATTAAAAAGTGGACATTTAGTAATGAAGAAAAATCAGATTCAGTAAGTGCAGATTCCAGACCTGTCTATAGGCCTTTCATCTTTCCATCATTCATCTCTCCCTCAAGATCTGAGCAACCTGATCTAATGAAAATGTCCCTGCCCGTGGGACATGTGTTGGACCAGATGATCTTTAAAGGTCCTTTCCAACACAAGCCATTTCATGAGTGTACTATTACTAGCTTGTTACAATTAATTCATCTGTGGTTGTGCATATATTACATCACTTCAGTTGCCCTGTGTAAGATAGGAAGCAAGGTCAGTTTTATTAATAGAGGTCTTTTAGATAGACTAACCACACCCATGCTGAGATCTAGATGATAAAAAAATACAACTGAAAACCTTTACCAACAGAGCTGAACATGAAAGAAAAAGCTAGGCCAGATCCAGGAGTGATTTGTATTAGAAAACCAGGAGGGAAGAGTCAGGGCAGACATGGAGCTGTCATGAGGAGGCTGGTCTGTGCATGAGTAATTCTAGCCACAGTACATTTGTATTTAGGAACACAAATGCTCCAAGAGCTACATGCAGGTTACTAATGTAGTCACTTCATAAGCAATGACTAAATATCACAAGCTCCCTGTGCCTCAAGAAAGACTTTTTCAAGCAGTGTTCAGGAATAAAGCCTTGCCACAAGCATCAGTAACATGAGGTTCAAAGCCTCTAGCTCTCACCTCTAAAGCCATGCAGGAACCTATCCACAGGCAGTTCTCCACCACCCTGACCTGCAGCCCAGGCTCTGAGCACAGCGATCCTCTTTGTTCTTCTCACCTGTGTGCCCCATCAGGGCAGGCACATCTGCTCTGGGGGCACCTGCCTGGGCTGGCAGCCCATTCACCTCGATTTTCTGCCCATGGGGGCCAGAGTGCAAAAGGGGGATTCAAAGCTGCACTTCAGTCTGGAGTCCACATTCCTGAGTTAGCCATCACATCCTGCATTTCCCACGCCTCCCCCAGCCCACCTCAAGCCTGCTCCCATTGTTCTGCCCTTATACCAAACATGGTTCCCAAAGCACTTGGTACAGATTATTACCCCACAAACTGTATGAAAACCCAGTAGGATAATAAATTTCTAGAGTAAGGACAGTGACAATATTTGCCCTGTTGACACAGTACTATGATCTATCCATCAGCAAGTAACAAGTCAGATTGCAGTTTAAAATTGCTCTCTTTTCCTATCCTGAATTCATATTGTAAATTATTTGTTTAGAAAGGAGACAACCTCTCTCTCTCTCTCTCCTCCTTCTAAACAACATTGCCCAACTGAGGCTTTTAGGTGTTGCCACAACAAACATTAATTTATTGAGCTCTTCCTGAGCTTTCTGGACATTACTGCCCTTTGGAGTTCCTTCAAGTACATCCTGACAGCTTCTCCTCCACAACAAGATGCCAAATGAATGTCTCCAGCTAAACACAAAGCTACCATAACCTCACTCTGTGGAATCAGGGGAGGTTATCTATAAGCTCCCAAACACATCATGAAATTGAATCTATTCTCCCTAGCTCTTTCCCTTCACAACTTTTCCCTCATCTTCCCAAAACTTTTAAGACTTCTATTACCACTGACCTCACAGGTTAAAACAGACCCACTCCCGTGTCAAAAAGCACAAACATCACACTGCTTTTTCAGCACTGGATCTGAATCTACCTAGTAATACAAATGTTAAGAACCAGTAAACAAATCCCCAGAGTGGGTGTCTTTCCCCTTGCATTTGAAATATTTGCCTTTGAAATATGTGACTGTCAAAAAATGATCCTTGTGTTGGGAAAGGACACAGTCTCCTAAAAGTCATAGGAAGAAGGTGGCTTCAGAACCATCATCATAAAACACTGGTATACAAATATGAATAGCTGAAATATGGGTGCCACAAATTAGAAAAGATGTTTCTCAAACAGCACGGCTGCTCTTCTTTACCACATTGAATGTTTGCATATTTCTTACCTGTATTTCAGTAGCTCTGGGGAATATTTTGACTTAGCTTTGAAAATCACCTGCAAAACAAAAAAATATTGCATCAAACATAGCATACATGTCAGCAAAGGAAGACACTGTGAGTCACAGCAATTGTGTCTCACAGGCCACAAGATATGTCATGACAGGTTTTGTTACATAATGGATTTGCATGGATTGCTCACCCATGGCAGCAAGCTCTAAGCAAAGTACTAGAACCACTCAGCAGGTGATCAGATGCACTTGTATACAAATTGTCTACACTATTATTTTCACTTACTCTGGCTTTGGAATAAGGTCCTTCATACCAGTATTAACAAAATGATCAATGCCAGCATAATCATAGAGGGAAATTATTATAGGTTCTTACATGACCTGACATGTCTCTCACATAGACCAATTCACACTAGACTCAATGTTCCCATAAAAATCCCATCACAGTACCCTGGCCTGAAATTAGATATAAACTTTTACATTCATGTTACATTGCCAAAAAGATGCCATTGAGAGCCAAACTCATTATTTTACTCTGAGGTATTATTTGGCTTCTGCTGACTGTCTCTTCACTATACAACAAAATATGTGCTTTTACAGAGAGATAGCCCAGGCCCAGCAGTCAGCTTGCTGTACTAGAAAAGATAAAATACTGACAAGTTTTCTGTAATGTAGCTAGGTGCCATCAGTCATAGTTGTTTAACCGTCATCAGAAATTATACAAAAAATATATTACTATATTTTATGTCTTATTTATTAAAAAATTACTTGAAAGAATAACTGCTTTTTTATAAGCTAACATGGTTTCCAAACAAACTTAATTTATAGATGTTCATTTAAACCAACAACAAAGTGCACTGGTTACTAGTATTGTAAAAACCGCATGGTATACAACTTATTCTGGGTTGGTTCCCAATCATTTTCTCAAGTTATGCTAGCTTATCCATTTACCTTGGTTTTGCATGCCCTTTAGTAATGTTTGCATAATATTTGCTATGATTATTATGCTTTCCCAAGGAAACGGGACTTAAATCATCACAATGTGACTGTAGACGTGTCTGCCTGTCAATCTCTTTATCTGGCCTTCACTTAATCTTAAAATACTTCAGAAAACGGATGAGAAAATGAAGTATCAAAGTATCTTGAAGAATCAAAGACACAATCCTTTATAAGCCTAAGAAAAATCAATAACTCAAAGGAAAAAAGGAACTCCATAAATGTATCTAATATATGTTATGCATTAACCAATAGGAAAGATTCTGCATAGCAAAATATTTTAAGAAATTCTTCAGTTATGGGAACAACTGAGAATCAATCATGAGACATAGATCTAGAGAAAATCAGGCTCAGCTTGTTCCAGAGCTCCTGGAACAACTTGTCATTTAAGTCCTATTCACCATAAACAGCTGCCTTGACATGGAAATTATTTTTGTGATGCATCAGCCTGCTTAGCACTAGCTAAAGCAGCAGAGAACACTGAGTTTTTCTGCAAACTGAGAATAAAATTGAAAACTTGGGGGAAAAAAGTCTCTGAAAACATTCTGCAACCATTGATGATGCTTTCAAATACATAACATCTCTGATAGTATCTCTTTTTGAAGAGTTTTGTGATTCATTCTGCAAATTCCTGGATCATGAAATCTCACAGGACTTCAGGAAGAAGGTTTAGGTTGTTTTATTTACTTGCTTTTGAAAGGAAAGGTACAAGGGGCTTGCAAATGTTCTGTACTTTTGCTGTGCATTGAGTGTAGCTGTCGCTTTCAGAAAGGGGATGAGGTTCAAAATACTTCCCAGATACTTTTTATATAAGATTTATTGCCTACCCTTCTTATTCTGGAAGGGAAGGAGGAAGTAGATTCCTGATCTCAATGAAACTAAACAAGTAATCCTTGTCTCTAGGGCCATTCCACAGTCCTCACCTATGAGAGTAGCACTTATACAGACTGTACCATTAACTTTGACACCTTTCAGGAGCTGCACTGAAGAGTTCAGAGCCTCTGCAAAGAACTTCACAAGACAAGCAATTTCTAGCAGGAAACAAGTTGTTCTGTTTTCACAAAACCTAGTAAATATCAAGTTCCTAAATAGCATCTCCAGTGGTTCCCCAAAAATTATCTACTCATCCCTCTTAAGTCACAAAGTCCTCTCACATAAACCAACCCAAGACCATTGCCCAACAAAATCTCCATGGATAACTTAGGTAAAACTAAAAGCAATGCTCCTGCTACAGATCCAACAGGATTTCAAGATTCAAGATCAGCAAAACAGCTGTTACTGTGATAACAAAAGGCGGGGGGGAAATAAAAAAAAATGCTCTATAGAATGAAAGCTACACTTTAAGGCATGGAGAATTCTCACCAATTCACTGCTAGGCAGGAGCACTGGCAGCCAGATTCTGCCACCTTTGCTTAAACACTGATGGGACCTTAGTTCATGAGTAGCCATGCTGGAAGCAATGGGATTGTCACAGAATAAAGGGTTGTTCAGTGGGAGTAAGGATGTCAGAAGCTGATCTCAATATACCTTACATGCGTGGGTGCAGCTTTTTGCTTTTAGCATTTAGCTCAAGAGGCTGGTTGCTCAATGGCCCCTCCTCGCAGCAGTGTTGAGAAAGCTTCCAGTGAATATCTGAGTCATCTAAGTAAGTCTTCCAGCAAACCAGAGCAAACCAGACTACTCCTAAGAATAGACTAAACAGCAAACAGAGAGCAGGCTCTTTTAAAAGATCCTTCAGAGAGGCCCAAGATGAACATGGAAAACACAGTGAAAGTCTTTGCTAATTTTCTTATGTTTAAAGGGTTACTTTTTAATTCTTAAAAGTATTTCCCCTTCTGCTTGTTCTTTGAAGGAGAAATATCCTGTTTTGACTCTGTTTCTGCCAAAGGGTTGGAAACCTCAAATGAGATTCTCACACCCCCTCCTCCACTCCCCTGAGGTATATGTCTGGCATATAAAACTGCAGCAGTTCAAAAGGACTCTAGAAATCTCTTCATACAACCAGAGAAAATTCCCATTGCAGGAACTGATGTAAACAGCTGACCTTAGAGACATTTTACCAGGCCCCAGGAGTGGGGATGGCATGGGACTCATCAGCAGCTTGGCTGCAGAGAGCTCTGGAGAGCTGCTGGGCAGCAGAGCAGGCAGACAGGGCTAGGCTGTTGTAGCTGATGGGGGTTTTAGCTACTCAGGAGACATTTTGGCTCTATAAGGCCTACAGACATGGGCAAACATGACTCACTACCATACTCAATCTTCCATGAATTGGTAAAAATAGTCCTAAAAGGACAGGGATGATTGTGGGGGCTGACAGCCACAGCAAACTTTAAAGAACAGCTTTCCTATCAAATTATTTTCTAAGTCAAATGACCTCCTCCATCATGTCAGATGCTGACAGCCAGCCAATCTGCAATTAGAATTTGTCTTCTGTAGATACAATACTAACGGCAACATTTTACACCAAACATATTTGCTGATGCTTTACCATATGTAGTTAGAGTCCTGTGTAGTTCTATATATATCTAAAGCTTGTTTTAAATTAAATAATAAGCTTTATAATATATGATTTATTGATTTCTGCTTAAAAAATTATCCAGAATAAAAAGCTTTCTCTCTTCTCTCACTGGTGAGAACTTTTGAAATGCTATCCTCAGTAATTAGAAAATGAGAAATTTTCTTAATTCTCCTCCCAGGCTAACATTTACTCTGGTTCCACTGAAATACATGAAAACTTTCTGTAAGGCTTGTGCTGTTTTTACCCCACCCTGCCAGGCATGGCCAGCTCTCCTCTGAACTGCCTTGCTGTGTACAACTTCTCTTCATTTGAAAGTCCCTGATTGTATCAGCACTGCCTGGGAGGCAGGGTAAGCTTCCCAATCCAGATGCCAAAGAAAAGGGAAGATGGTTTGGGAGAAGGAAGGAGAGGCAAAATCTGCCTACCAACCTTCTCCACCCATGCTGTCTCACAGTTCTTTAACTCAGCACTACTTTTCCCTCGATCCTGGAGAAATTCCCAACCTGATGACAAAACCTAGAGCCTACCCAACTGTTTTCTGTGCCTGGCCACAAGGGAGGCCTGGGATTTTCAGTGAAGTTTATAGATCATGATCTTTGGTCCTGACCTTGTTCTTTGAGCCTGTAACCCTCCATCCTAGCCTCTCTCCTGCTTCATTTGTTTTCTGTTCCCCAGGGAAATGCAAAGCCTGAGGAAACAGGACAAAGTGAAGCAAGTCCTTCTCTGCCCACCCCTCACGAGCACTGAAAAAAGCAACTTATTTTTTTTCCCAGAGCCTCTTTACTCTTTTACCCACAGCACTAACTGTAAAGCCTGAGGACTTATCTCAGCGTCCCCTTATCAAGGACAGGGAAGATTTGAGAAAGCAGGGCATAAATAAGAGTACCCAAATCCTGAAATCCTCACTTTCTTCATTATCCTGGGGATCCCTCACTGTGGGATCCTCCACTTCTTTCCCTTTGAAGTGGAAAATATTATGTTATTAAGCAGAAAATAAACCCTTGGAAGCTGCATGTGTGAGGCAAATACCTCTCTGGGATTTTTGGTCTGTGGATGTGGAATTGCACTTTGTCTCCCCACCTGGTGGATCAGGATCAGAGAGCCGCTCTGTCTTGGTACAGAGCAGTTACTTGCTGGTGTTGTGCTACTGTTTTACAAAAGTCCCACTGGATCTCATCTTCATTTGAGATTTATTTTAATGATTTCCAAGTAGGCAGAGGGCCTACCCTCCTAAGAGGGTAGATCACACAATTCTTTTTCTTTAGAAGGGAATTAATACACATACAGGATTAAAAAATTGTAATGCACTTACTTATTTCATTAGAAATCATATTAATTTTCTCCAGTATAGGATCTCTGAGAGCAACTAATATTCTATAAGCCTTATCTGCAGCACTCTTTCTGCTTGCCCTAAGTAGGGCATTACAACTGTATCAAAGGACCGTGAACCTGGCTCTTAACCCAAAGATCCCGTTTTGAGTCAAAGCTATTTTGGTTCTAACTTCCCTTTTGTTCATAGTTCCCCTGCTTTAGCAACCTGCCTCAACATACTAGAGTTTCTTCTGCTGCAGCTGCTGATGCTCAAGTCTGGGAACAAAACTTTGCTGTGCTGATGTCATCAGGGCTTATTTGTCTTGCTACACATAAAACACAGCTGAAATTCCCCATGGCTTTGGGATACCTATTGAAAAAGAGAATAGTTGTGGTTAACTTTCCATCAAGTTCAAAGGTGCTTGTTATTTGAAAAACGCCCTCGGGCACTTGCCAAATGAGTTTTTTGTTTGGCCAGGAGGATTTGCAATATTTTTTGAATCATTTTTTTTCTTCTTACGTCTATTTAAAAGTCTTCCTAGCAGTGCCACATTTAGGAATGGTGGGTACTGTACAGCAGATAATGAAAACTTACGAATTCCAGAGACCCATGAGATCTCTTCCAGTGCTCTGTACCTATACTATACACAGATAATTTCTTTCCCTCTAGCTAAGCACCAGTGAAATAGTAGGGGTTTAATGCAAAGACCCTTCTTCCCATCTTCTAGAGAATAAAAGGATAAAAGTTGTTTCTAAACAGGTCTGTGAAGCTTTAAGTCATTACTGAAAACAAAATTTTCTCTCTCCACCCCTTTCACACTAGTTCTTGCTTGCCTACTGTGGAAAGCTAGATGTACATTAAATACAAGATGCTGAATTTCAAGCCAAACCACCTTTTAATGGTTAGAAGTAAAGAATTAATAACAGTGAATTAAAAATATATGCACTTACTCTGTCATATATTCGTAGAATGGCTGTGCTGGTATTATTTAAACTTTTGTTTCAGATGGGGAGATATTTGAGATTAAATTTCACTGACAGCAACTAGCTCTAGAGCAAACAACAATACTACTCTTATGTCTACAGTAGCCCAAGATATTTAAAGATTATGACACACATCATAAACTCTGAAAGTCCCTTGCAAATACTGTTTCAAAAGCCTCACAGCAGCTCTTCAAGACAGGTAACTATTCCACTCTTTTTTCAGAGGGGCTCAGAGGAAGATCATGAGGATTCAGGATGACAAAGCAGAAATTCTGTCTCAAAGGCAGGACCACCAGCCTTAGCATTTTTTCTATTTCCAACCACTGACTTGTACTTCCTGAATGCTATCAGACAACAATGCTAAAAATAAGTGGAAAAGACATATGTGTGCATTCTGTGTGCTGTCTTTTCAGATCTTCCTTAGACAAAAGGAATGTTACCTGCAGTACTAAAGCCTCCTGAGTGCTGACACTACTGCACAGACTGCTGTGCCCCCCCCGTACTTGCTCCAGCCAGGCTTTTCTTGGCCAAGAGCCAGGATGCTGCATTCTGCCTCCACAGCAGCCCTACATGCATGTCTGAGGAAAGAGTCTGACCTAAGGCTGTGACTTAGTCCCAGCATAGTGATGGGGTAGACTGTGTGCTGATGGACATTTGGCCCTGGGAAGCTGCAGAGTTATCAAATGACTCTCACACTAGCTATGGGATAAAGCATAGGTCACCACATGCCTGAACTGGATTTGAGTAGCATGCAGATGAAAGGTTCCTGTAATCCCTTAATATATCTCAAGTACCAGGGAGTGGAGCAGGGTGAGTGAGCAGGCGTCTCAGACACTGAATCCATGAAAGCAAACCTAAGCACAAAACTGGGTATGTGGTTTTAAGTATTTAATACCCCCTACAACTCAAGCGATTTTCTTACAGCTGTCATGCTTACCATTGCTGCTTTCCCAGCTCTGGGATAGCAGCTCTTGCATGCAGCCTGATGTCTCCAGTTAGGCTGTTCAGAATTGATAAGGCCTGTCATCACTACAGAGCACTGTTGAACACCATGGGGACTACAGAAGCACCAGCCCCAGGCATCCCCAGGAACCCGAGCTGGTTCCAACTGGGGCACACAGCAACACCCAAAGCATCCTGAGCACTGCCTGGTGTGCTCTAGGGCTGGCTGATGCTCTCCTGACCAACTGCTCCTGCACTGGGAAAGTGGACTTTGATCAGGGCCACATGAGTGCAGTCTTGGCATCCTGCTCCAGACACTACAGTGGGATTGAGGAGATAAAGAATCCAGTCTCTGCCCTTTTGCAAGTTTCCTATGAAATCTTAGGCAAGTCCAGCAGCCTTTCTTTGTCTCAGCATGCCAATATCCCATCCTTCAGCCAAGTGCAAGATAGCCATGCTCACCATAAATATTTCCAAACACTTCCAGCTGCAGTAACCTGGAGCCCTGAGCAGCTTAACTCATCTGGCTTCTTAGATGTCCATGGCACAGGACATCTACAGATCTTTTCCTGAAATGGAGATACTATTTCCTTTACTCCACTATACAGCTAAATCACCTTCACATCAGAGAGTCCTTGAAATAGAGGGTGTATCTGTGCACAGCACTTAGTACTTATTGAATCAAAGCTGTTTGCAATACAGATCTTTACAGGAATTTGGGCCCACAGTAGGACTCCATCAACAGTTTCAATTGTTATACACATAATAGAAATCTCACTCAGAAACATTTGCCAGCTTACAAAAAAACTGGGACTGGGGGTTTATTCCTGGCAAAATCAGACATTACAATTCTGACTGCACACAGAGATCAAGTCTGATAAGCTAGGGGGTTTTTAAAGTCTAATAACAATAATAAGGCATAATAATAGAATGACATTTTGGGTGTCCAAATTACAAGCTCTCCTATACACTTTTCCTCCAACCTTTGAATTATTTTTATAGACAGTAGACATGTTAATTGATATTCTCACAGTGATCACTTCAGCCTCCGGTTTCATTGTAACACTGATCACTTGCATATAGACCAGAAGTGAAAATACCCAAATAAACAACTGAAATTTGCTTTTTGCATTGCCAAGGTACATTCGTAAATTACATTCTTATGATGTTCACATAATATGGCTTTACTATTCAGCTAGATTTAATCAATTAATATCTGTTGCTTACCTGTGTGAAGTAAAGATTCATCAGGGTCAGGGTGAAAAACTGGAGGCAGACTGGGAAGCAATAGAGAAGCCAGAAGATGAAGGGGCTCAGAGAATTTGCTGTGACAAAGTCTTTGAAGTAAAATGAAAAGAGCACTGTCCTAAGAGAGGCCCAAAACAGGCAGAGAAATAGAAAGACAGTTTGGTAGCTGAACCTCTTGTGCCTGTAGTGAAGGACCAGCCAGAGCTGGACGTAGATGAACACAAAAAGCAGTGAATAAAAAACAGTATATACAATGGTCAGGCCCAGCTTCACATACGGAGGGACAGCTGGCGTCAGGGTCGGCGGAAGGGTGTCATTTTTCAGTGGGTCCCACTCAGGGGCCTCCATTTGATATCGGGAATCGTCAGAATTATTTAAGTTTGGCTGCCGCTGTTGCCTCCTCCTCCTTCTCCTTTCATCTTCCTACAGCATAGGAATCAAGAAAATGAAAGAAAACAAGCTGCACTTCCTCTTTGGCAGCTCACTGTGGGCTGGTAGCACATGATCACAATTCAGAATGATTCATTAGGACTGCCTTTGTCAGCAATTGGCAGGGAACAGCTCAGAAAGCTCTTTGCTGATGTCTCTGCAAAAATCTTTACCATCCTTAAGAAAAAAAGGAATCGACCAGCCCCTGAATGGTTTAATGCTAATTTTTTTCCTAAGGAAAATTATCTGGATTTTAAATTAGTTAAGTAATGCTCTATTTTCTACAAGAAGCAGTACCTGACACTTTCCCAGTGGCAGCCAGATCATATCTTCGTAGGATTTTTTTCTTGTTTCCTGTTTAACAAGTACTTCACTTAACTGCATTTTGTTAGAAATCATTTTAAGCACATTCAAGTACTCCTGAAATTCAAACTTCCGTATTACGCTGCAACAGCTCAGCCTGGCATTGCAGAAACCTTTGGATTTATGAAGAATTACACAATTTGCACAGCAAATCTAATGCTTTCAGTATCTTCTTTTTCTTATAAGATGCTTCATTAGAATGGGAGAAAAGGTACATCAGGACTTCCTGATATAAACCTAGCATATACAGTAAAAAAATAAAACCTCCTACAGACCTAAATTCACTAAAGCACACATGCAGCTACAGGTTCTTTCCTTCTTGGTTGTTTTTGTGCCATGACTCTGGAAACAGCTGACCCAGACACACCTTCTCATGAGCATGCAGATGTGCTCTTGGGATGAAATCTATAAATTAATAGGTGCTATGGCAGGCTGATGGGTTTGACTCACGGGGGGGAGAAGTAAGAACTGAAACTGAGTGGTTTAGACATTTGTAGTGTGGTTGAAATGCTTCATATATCTCTGGGTCATGTACAGCACCATGTACCATACAACGACAAGATTCTAAAAGCTACTTTGGTTATGGCTGGAGCACTGCCATGTTTTCCTCTATGATTTATAGTAAGCTGATTGCACAAAGTGCTTACTACTTAGACCAATCCCCAGGGAAGACCTCCCCCCATATCTGGTGAGCAGTGAAAAAAGATTCCTGTAGTGGAAGGGTCCATGTAATGCATTAACACAACATACATGGTATGCAGAAAAATACACTATCAACCAAAATAATGATTTCCATTATAAATGCCTTGCTCTAAGACGAATTAAAAACCACTGTTTTGTTGAAAAATGCAATGATCATAATTGTGCTTATTAATATAAATATGATATATAAGAATTTGGGTATCTATTTAAAAAGAATATCTCCAAAGTGAACCCCACTCTGCCCTAGAAATACCCACCCTTGAACCCTTAAAGCTCTGTTCCAAAATCCAAGATTTGGTACCAAAACTTAAGTAGATTGATTTTCAAGGTGCTGAATAAACTCAGGTCCCATTGACTGCAAAAGGATTTGTGGGTTCTCAGTGCTTCTGTGAATCTGGTCATTGATTAAGATTTCTAGATATGAATCTTTAAGTATCTTACCAGGAGCAGTCAGCCTTGGAAATCCCAGATAAACAGCTTACAGAAGCAGGGTGATACACAGCACTGGATGACAGTCAATTCGACTGCATATAGAACTGTACAGAACACAGAGTGAATATGGGAGAGGTGAGAGAGGATAAGAAATGTCTAAGCACTAAAAATTATGTACATGTGCAGAGATATGTTAGAGCTTGCAGAAAAATAATTTTATGGCTTCAGCACAAATAAATTTGGACTTAGTTTTGAACTAGCACATGCTCCTAGATTCTACATAATTCCTGAAACAAAAAAAAAAAAAAAAAAAAAAGAAAAGAAAAAGAGAGTAAAATTTACTTGATACCAGGATAGGACATGGAAAACCGAGCAGCTACTGAAACAAGTTTTTCAGAGAAGCTGCCTGTACTCAGGCTGTTATGTTCATTAGGAAAAAATGGGGAAGGTAAAGGGCCTGAACAGTTTAGAAAATATGCACAACAAATAGGATACAATAAATTATATTTCAATGCATACTACAGAAGGCTCCATCTCCCAGATCAGGAAAACATCTCCGCTATATTGATACATACTTCCTCCTCAGACAAGGAAAACATCTTCCTAGCCTTTCTAGGTTTCACTAGTAGGCCAGCCTCGTGTATCTGCCAGTCTTCACAACCCCAGTGCACACATATATTATCTAGAGGCCAGAGTACAGCAATAATAAATTCAGTGGGTTACACACCACCTCTCTGCTCTCAGAACAAACTTTTTGATTTTGCTTGTGGCTATCATTAACCCACAGTGGCCATAAGCACTCTCTTGCTTTTTATCAGTGACCTATAACAACTCTTCACAGCTTGTGCTGTAAGACTTTAACTTGCTTCATGGGGTAAAGGCTTCCACTGCATTCCTTCAGCAAGAGCCACCAGGATTTTAATACTGCCACATGCCTGAAGTATTCTATAAAATGTACAGAGGAGCAGGAATCCATTTCCACTCATCAATCTACTGGTTTAGTGCCCTTGCGGATGCGACTGCCAGCTTATGCTTTGTGGGAACGCTGAAGAAGCTGCTGCCTTGGTCAGGTGTTACCAAGGGACAGCAAAAACAGTGGTCACACAGATTGTGCTCCAGACAAGCATTCTTGACACAGGTGAGCAAAGGTTGGTTGTGAAACTCTGCATTGCAGCATTATAAAAATCTTCTTAATAGATCAAACTTCCCATGCAGCTCTTCAGTGCTTAGGAAGTTCAGCCACTTCGTGGTCTTCAGCAGTCCTGCTGCTGTCTGTGGATGTTGGGCAATTCCAAATGATCTGTTTGTGTTACTGTTTTCTTTCTAAGGGCCATTGGTCAAAGAACGAAACTTCACTGAACCGCCAGTGTTCAAAAAGTTGCTTATCTAGGCTGTCCCACTGCTATTTGACTTGAAATGAACAAAAGTAGGTAACACAAAGTGTCCAAATTCTGCAACTTGAACTGCCGCCCCTGGTCCTGTGCAAAGAGGTATGAGTTCTCATCTTTGACGCCACTTGCAGTTAATGAATTTTCTGGCAAGACTGTTAGCACTCTGCAACTATGGACTCTCATTAGAGTGTAATTCTAAAAATCCTTTAGAAAGGCTTTTGCAGAAAAATGCACTTCTGAGAAGAGAAGAAAATAAAGCAATTTAAGATTTTGTTAGATACTGAACCATCTTCATATTTGATGTTATACTACAGTAGCCCAGAAAACTTGTCCTTAGTTACATGGGCAGGTTTTTTAATTCTTTTGAGGCTTCATGATTTCTTGGATTGTGTCTCCTACAACTACCAGGTTCTCATGGTTTAAACCTGAAGCACTAAATAAAATACCATAGCTGGACCTTAAAATCTGTCCTTCTTCAAAAGTTGCTTTCTCCCAAAGTTATCTGCTAAACTGTGAGGCCTTTCTATTTAGTTCCACCCCATCTGAGACATACCAGGAGAGGTTGTCAGATAGACAGGCCTCTTGCCAAACCAAACAAAAATAAACTGGTATTCTGGTTCAACATTTTTTTTTGCTCTGCATCCCATGAGGCCTATGATTACAAAACTCAACAACAACACTTTGAAGTAAATAATTCTTCCTATTTCTACTAAAAAAAACCAAGTGGGACAGAAATCTGATATTGAACAAGATCTGCCAAGTATCTGGTGGGGAGTGGGAGTATTAATACTCTGAATTAGGCAAAGGGTAGAGATACCATAGAATTCATGATTATTTAATTCTCCCAAGTTTGTCGCAATACTTACATCTCATCCTTTTTCATTTTGTGTCTCACAAAAGTACAAGCTCAGTTCCATGCAGTCTGCTCATTTCAATTTAAATAATCTTTCAAATAAGCAAATTCTCTGAAGCCTTTTGTAATCTGATGATTAGAATAGAGAAATTTAACTATGTGGCCTAAGAACACCTTCTACATCTAATACTTAGGTCAGTGCAATTTGGTGCGTTACATGACAATATGTCACATTTCTTGATGAGACAAGGTGGCCAGGATGCTGAAAAAAATGGACATTTCCTTTGAACGGGTTCAGCAATCTGATCTAACTATAGGACAAGCACCTAAACTAGTGCCTGCTCAACCTGACAGATTAATTAGCCAATAAATCCTGAACCTGTAATTTCTCATTTGTCTTTGGATTCTGGGAACCTTGTTTGAAGTTTTTTGAATGCTGCTGCATTGCAGAGTGTATGTACCTAGCTTTGCAAAATACTGCTGATGGGATACTTCTGTCCTTCATTCGGAATGGGCTCACCTCCAAGTCATGGTCTACGTCACCATCTTTGGGATCCAGCGTCTCTCTACCATTCAACATTTAGCAACTCTGTTAAAAGCCAAACAGAGGGCTGGGAACCAGTTTTCTCAAGGGAAAAAATATCCTTTCATTGCTGGGCTTTCTCTGTGCCTGGGCATGTTACATTTCACTATTAATCCTGACACAGACCTCATACTCAAAACATGTCTAAATAAAACCCTCGTAATAAATCAGGATTTATTACTCTAATCTCATTTAGGTCATACAGTGGCTTAAAACAGTACAAATGTAGGGCCTTAACCCATAATCCTTAAGGCAGCCAAAGCTTCCATTGGCTTCACATAAAGTAATGCTAACGCTTCGAGGGCAGGAGCTCACCACACAAACTAATCAGAGTAATGCAAATATCATTAAAGCAATAAAAGTGTGGTTTTGTAATTTCAGCACATACTTGACCAGAACAAAATTTTCCAAAATACGTAACGCAGTCAATAGAAGATTGAAAGTCTGGAAACTGAAGCATCTGAACATGTGTGCCTTTGTTTCATTTTCGAACTTTTGTTGCTATTAGGCTGGTTGAATGTTGATTTCAGGCTCTCCTGCAGACTTTTCCATTGTGCAATATGCAATAGGGGCAGTCTGAAGTTTGGAGTTGTCATTTCAATTCCAGACTGGAAAGAAAGTCCTAGACACCCTGAAATTTCTATGTTGCATGTTCCTTGGAAATTAAAGCAAGACTCACCAAACTGAGATCTAAGATTAAAAACAAACAAAAATGTTTTGTTGTTTTTCACTGTTTAAATCATTCTTTGTAGCCTTCTGTTTCCTGGATACCTCCATAACCCAGAAAAACACTTTGAATCCTTGGTAGCTCAAGCAGAATTTATCCTCTCCTTTGCTAGCCTTCTCTGCTTTCTTTGACTTATGGTTTACCACCTTCTTTGCACCCATCCCCACTGGAAAAACCCGTCAAAAGGGAACTAAAGCAGTTGGGCCTTTCCCTTCAGTGGGGATTCCCTTAGACAGATCTGTCAGCTGTGTATGAGCTGACTGGAAAAAAAGAGGTGGATTAGATGTGATGTGATAACAGAGGAAGGTGGATTTGAGTGCTAAAGGTTACTTGGCCCAATGTCAGGCCTTTCATATTATCTGTAACACTTCCTAGCAGGGAACATGTCTTCTCTTCACAAGAATCTTGACAGGTAAATGACAAAAATACATTTGAAAATGGATTATTTTAGCTACATCCAGGAAAGTGAGTTAATTAGTTTTCTTCCCTTGGCTTCTGATACTTAGACAATATGAAGCCTCTGGCTCACAGCTAACAAAACCCTCCATGTTAGAAATCACCTGATTCAGCTCTGATTATCTGTTCATTCAAGCAGCTGAGAATTCAGCTGTGGAAACAAAAGTCGAGAATCTTGCTTAAGCCTTCTCAGGTTAATGTCTCAAGAGGGTTTTTAACTCCAGTGTCCTAAATCCATGCCAGTTAGCGCCAACATGCAGGGTAGTTGAGTGGAAGATGAGGGTTGTGTTGGGAAGTGTGCTCACAGACAGGACTGAGCACCTTGGTGCTCCTTCAGTTTCTGAAACTGCGTGGCCACGGCTGTGCTCTGAATGTGGCCACTGCAGAAACTCTTGAGCTGCAGGGCTGTCCTTCAATAGAGACAGTTTTGTTGGGGAGGGACTCCAGTCTAGCCTTCCTGGGATATAAAATCAGGGTGAAGAGGCACTGCAAGGTGATGTAACCAAGCAGAACAGAATTCCTGAGAGAGTGTCAAATTCACAGCTCAGAGATGCATTCCTACAGGATGAGCTTTCTCTAATAGTGAACCTGTACTTAAGCACATCAGGAAAGACCTGAGATACATTCGTACTTCCTGGGCTAAAACCAAATAATAAACGAAATCTTTCTGGCAAATTCGCATTCAACTTTTGACGAGCCAGATTGAGCCAGCAGTGCCCTTCCTTGGATCACATGGATCTTCGGACGTCGTACCCCATGTTCACCGGGGTGTGTTTGTGCTGGGACTTCCCAAGCTGCCAGCCCACACCTGAGGGCAGAGCACTCCGGGAGCCCCTCCAGCTTCAGCAGAGGAACGGGACATAGCAGGCACCTCACCCGCCACCTGCTGCCCTCGGATCGTGCTGCGTCCCCACCCGCTCCGACAGGCCTCTCTGTCAGCGGGGAGGAGCTGAGGACACGACGGAGGAAGTGTCCAAAGCCACTGTCCCTCTGTCCCTGTCTGCCAACAGGAAGGGACAGGGAAGGCTGGCTCGGAGCCCCGCACTCTGGGAGCCGCCTCGTGTGGCCCAGGGCTGTGGGGACACGGGCAGAGGTGGCTGCACCAGGGCACGCCTGAGCACAGGAGCACGGCAGGGAAGGCAGGGAAGACAGGGAACACAAGGAAGACGGGGCAGGCAGGGCAGGCGGGAACGGCGGGGAATTCAGGGAAGGCAGGGAAGGCAGGGAAGGCGGGAGCGGCAGGCGGGCCCTTCCTTCCCTCAGGGCGGGGCGCAGCCGCCGCCACCCGCGCCGTCCCTCCGGCACCACCGCGACCCCTCGTGGGGAAGGAGGAACGGGAATGGTTCCATAAGCTGCTTGTTGATGGGTTTGAATTCCAGCTTTGTTAGGACGGGGGGGTTTGGGTTGCGTTTTTGTTTGATTTGTCTGGGACTTTTCTCTTTTTCCTTTTGCTTCTTTTCCCCCTGAGATGGACGCAGAGACTGCTTGCTTTCCCTTCCAGCTCTCTTCAGCCCTCCCTGTTGTGTGCCGAGGGCATCTGCTTTTCCGCAATGCTAGCCTGTTTTCTCCATAAAGCTCCCCTGGAAGAGACACAAAGGTTGTCACATAGGTTTATGGTCCCCAGCCAGCTGCCTTTAGACAGGCAGTTTCCTGTCCCGACCAACAGCTTCTCCGTATTTATCCCAAAAGCAGTAACCACCATCGTCCTGTTTAATTCTGCAGGGTTTTCCTCTTTTGTCAACTGTGCCTCAGTGGCAGAAATAGATTGAGCTTTATCTCCTCCTCCTTAACATCATTAAAGTACATTTATGTGAAAAATAATGGTAGCTGGCTTAACAAAATGTTGGTTTTACTGGGGGAAAAGTGCCAAGGTTGTATTGTATGTCCATAAACTGAGCTGTGTTTGTTTCAAAAACAGTAAAATAAAATATGATCTTTTCATGAATGCAATAATCATGCCAGCTGTTTATGTTTGTTTTATCGTGCAGAACATTGAGTGCATTAGACTTCAAATGGCTCAGCTGAAAAAATTGCCTTAGTGGGTGGAGCAGAGCAGAGAGTAAAAGTGTAAAAAAAAAGAAAATAATGAAAAGGAAAAAAAAAGAGGAGACAGTTTGAAGAAAGAGAGCTGCAGATGTTTTTACAGGAATGACATTAAAGAGAAAATCTACTTGGAAACAGTAAGTGACGTTTTGTAACCTCTGAAGAATTTTTGTAAAATTCTCACAAACAAGTTGTTTGATGATACCATCATGTGGATAGCAAAAACTCTGTCTTTTTCATTTCTTTTCCTAAAACCATGTCTATGTAAATTTGTTATATTAAATAAGGATCTTAGCTACTATTGTGGCTTAACCCCAGCAAGCAACTAATCAGCATTATTATACTAAATCCAAAACACAGCACTGTATCAGATAAGAAGAAAATTAACTCTGTCCCAGCCAAAACCAGTGCAACTGCAATTACAATTTATTAATTTTTTGATAATAAATTCATGATAAATCATAATTATAAAACCCACATTATATATCTATATTAATATTATCCTTAATATATTGCTGAATATATAATTTAAACTATAATTAGGTAATATTTTATAATGTCTAAGCACTAAGTAGCCAGATATTAACTATTTAAATATTAGGACATGATGGAATTAAGGTGGTCACTGCAAGATTTTTTGGACACCATTGTAAGTGCTTTGTAGTTTTACCTTTAGTAAAAGTTTTTCCTCCAGGATCCTTACTTAGGAGCACAAAATGGTAGTGCAACAAATGTTTGAGGAGGAACCACACTTGTTAAAACGTGATATGGTTGGTTGTAAGGTCTAACATATGTGTAGCTGAGGTTTGGTAAAATGAGGGTTTGCATCATATCAGCTCTTTGTAAGTGCAGGGACAGCTGAGGAATTCTGCAGGGAGGAGAGATTAGACATCCAGTGGTACATGCTGTGAAAGGAAAAGGAACAGAAAGATTTGACAGCTGGGATGGAGGGCAGGCAGTAAGCATATAGCTTGGACATACTTCTGTCGCCTCCAGCTGTGCTGACTGTCGTTTATTTTGGAGTAAAATCCAGTATAGTACAATGGCAGGTTTCCAATCCTTTTATAGAATGGACAACTTTGCAGAAAAATGACTTCAATCGTGTTTGCTATTAAAATGTTTTAAGAGGTGTGTTGCTGTGTGCAGCTGTATTTGCTTCATCTTAACTATGTCATTGCAGAGAATGTTTCATCAGAAACTGCTGGGGTTTGGGCTATTTTTCACATTTTGTTGCCCCATGTTTTTTTATCTCAATTTCAGCCGAGGAAAGGTGGTACAGCCATGTGATTAATGAATAGAAAAAATACACAGAATTTCAAACTACCTTAATGAAAGAAACTCAGCAGCTGAATTTGGGTTTAATTAATTGGTATGAAATGTTTTCGAGATTTGCATAACCTAATTTATGGGTTTAAATGCAAGAGCTGTACTAAACAGACCTCAGCCAACAGCATCGATGACAACTAAAATCAAAAACTATTTTAAGTAATTGGCAGTTCTTCTTGGGACTGCTTGTCCCAGCATCTATCCTGCTAAGAATTGGAGGTTTTGAGAACCACAAGTATAAAATTGTAGCCCTTCAAGGTACATGGCACTTGGCCATTTATTGCACATTGCTGTGTGTCCTGTGTTAAAAAAGTTTAAAGACATGAAGGAGAGAAAGAAAAGAAAAGAAAAGAAAAGAAAAGAAAAGAAAAGAAAAGAAAAGAAAAGAAAAGAAAAGAAAAGAAAAGAAAAGAAAAGAAAAGAAAAGAAAAGAAAAGAAAAGAAAAGAAAAGAAAAGAAAAGAAAAGAAAAGAAAAGAAAAGAAAAGAAAAGAAAAATTGATTTCCAGGACTGCATCTTCAAGGGGTAGGCTATGCAAGCTTCTGTCTATCAGCAGGCAGCTTTGGTTATAATTTGGTTACAATCTTATCAAATCTTTTCTGTAGACCTACCTATTTTATTATGTTTATCAATAATATTTAATTAAGGGAAGCAAAATGGTAATGTCAGAGAATACATTAAAAAAAGAATGTGGTTTGGTAGTCAGAAGACAATAGGGAGAATGCGTGGTCAGTTTCCCCTATAGAGATCTGTAAGTGAGTAACACGAGAAAAATCCAGTCTTCCAAGAATTTTCAGGAGACAGACTAAATCTAAAAGGTTTTTTATTTGTTAAATTTACAGAAGTTTGTAAAAAGAAAGTGATTTCCATTTAAAGTAAAATAAAAACAAGAAGCTAGTTTGCATAGTGTATCCTCTTTA
The DNA here is from genome assembly GCA_034336665.1 of Luscinia megarhynchos. Classification (NCBI taxonomy): domain Eukaryota; kingdom Metazoa; phylum Chordata; class Aves; order Passeriformes; family Muscicapidae; genus Luscinia; species Luscinia megarhynchos. The sequence goes on from CM067565.1 coordinate 68,193,216, forward strand.
TAAAAGCCTTATAGCAGTGTATCAAAAATTAACTTAATGGTAGAAGGAATGCGATATATTTTGGGAAAAAAAAACCCAAAATTTGCTTTCTGTGCTTTCTCTTCAAGACAAAGAACATGGAAAGTTATCAGCCATTTTAAATTCACCATAAAACACTGAGATTAATGAGAACATACAGAAACATGTTAAATTCTGAGATAGACAGCTATAGTAAGTATAAGTAATTGAAAATCCTGATCACTCAGTAGTAACAAATTCTATACTTTCAGGAGAATTTCATTGATATAAACTTAGCAGTCTGAGTGAGTGTGTTAGCTTTCGTTATATATTCTTTGCTTTTACTAGCATCAAGCTAATATTTAACGTTTTTACATTTAAGCAATTTTATGAGGATTTAAAAAAAAATTTCCTTGCTAATACTAAATCAGCGCATTTTTAAACTCCTAGGAACCCACACACTGCAAAATTGTTTAAAAGAAACTTAAGCATTACCAGAATTGGGGTAAGTAACTTTACTAACAGTGCCACCACTTGTCTTTTTGGGCAGAGACTCATAATTTTGATTTTATCCCCCCACTTAGGAACATATTTCTGTTTTGGAAAATAGGACTCCTTTCTTTGTTGACATCACTTAATATACTCATCTCACTCACATTTCTATGATATACTGGCTGAAGATCTAATCCAATGATAATCATTACACATGGTTAGGGTGTCTAGGAATTTGTGTCAAGAATTACTCTAGTCACTGTAGAAGTATTCAATATTTAGCTACTCACACGAACTTGCAGAGGGTATTTCAAATACTGTCTATCCATTTTAATTCCATATAGATATCCAAATCCATGTAGTTATAGTACGGAAATATTAATGACCTTTCCCGGTTTCAGGCTAGGTGGCTTTGGTTATGCAATTGGTAAGAGTAATCAGAATCAAATATCCATATCAGCCAGCTCTTGGAATCACTGATACTCTGCATAAATGCACATATGATAAACAGAAAGAAAATATCCCTCCCACCCTCCCACCAGATTATGAACAGATTTAGACAGACTATTATTTTGAACATGGACCTTTATGGTTTTATTATTGGACACCTTGACATAAGTAAAAAGTTTCTGTAACTACACAGAATAAAAGTTTTAAAATCACTAATGTACAGATCGTCTTCAAAGAAAAAAAAAAAAGTTCTAATTAAGATTACTCTATTTGGGGAATATATTTTTTTCATATATTGTAGCTTTGTTTATGAGTCTTGTAATTAATACTCAAATTGAGTGCTCTTTCTATGCATAAGCTTCTAAGTCCCTGCCCTTGCTTTAACGTCATGTGTGTGTATAGTGACTGGAGGCAGCTGGGGGCCGCTTACAGAGGGCATGACCTATTAATAAGTTCGGTAAAAAGGTGCGTTTAGTTTTTAGATATGATGTAGATTTGACAGGTCTAGCAGCACAGCGGCTCCCATCAGCCCCTTCCCTGCGGGTGTCTTCATGGCAGGGGCCAGCGGAGGGTGCTGGTGTTACTGTTCTGCAGTAGCAGAGAACGATGGGAAAAAAAACCCAAACCCGAGGGCAGCGTTGTGCTGGAGTACCGTGTGCCAGCGTAGGGCTTCCCTCCCAGCACGGCCTGTGCGAGCTGCCACCCACGACAGGCTCGAAATCTGTGAAATGGTTAATAATGACTGATAGCGAGCACCGTCTGCGACCACAAGAGATTGGGAGTGTGAGGGGAGCAGCTTTCCTTTGAGAAGGAGCCTGCAGCAGTGTTCCAAAAAGCTGGGTGGTAGGAGTCTGTGGTTTGTCTCACTTTCAAAGTGTAGGGCTTGACACACTGGCAGACACAGCCATTGGACTCAGTCTGTCATAGCAGGGGGTTCAGTTTGCTTGTTTCTATTTTGAAATATCTTTGTGGAGCTGCACTACAGAGATTTACATCCTTTAACATAGAGTCATAGAACATGCTGAGTTGAAAGGATCCCCATCAGGATCATCAAGTCCAACTCCTGGTCCTGCACAGGAAATCCCAATAATTACATCATGTGCCTGAGAGCATTGTTCAAATGCTTCTTGGACTCTGTGACCACTTCACTTGGGAGCCTGTTCCAGTGTCCAAGCACCCTCTGGATGAAAACGTTTTTCCTGGTATGTAACCTAAACCTTCCCTGACTCAGCTTCATCCTGTTTCCTTGGGTGCTGTCACTGATCACCAGAGTGAAGAGATTGGTCCCCGCCCCTCCACTTTCCCTCGTGAGGATGTTGAAGACCACAATGAGATTTCCACTCAGTCTCCTCCAGGCTTTGGCTGCATCGTACATCCTTTGTGGTGAGCTTTCACCTCCTCTGTGATATTGTACATTCTTGGCTGTTCACAAGCAATCCTGATGCCAACTTTGAAAAGTCACCTCTTAGAGGTTGCAAAGTATGCAGTAATAAAACTGTCCTGTATTGTATCCCATGTTGAATAGCATATGCTTGAATCTTTGCTAGTTGGCCTCACAGGGAAAAAGCTACTGGAACCTTCAGCTTTTACTTTGCTATAGCTGCAGTTTGCCAACTGTCCTAAAGTGAAAGCCTGAAACACTAAGAAGTTTTTAACATTCACTGAATAGAATCTGAAGACAGAAATAAACTACTAGACGCAGGAAGCAGAAGTCAAGCTTAACAAGGGATAACTTCTAAACACAGTGTTTAATTCTCCTAGAATCTTTTGTGGGCTGTTCTCTTCTTGGTTGGAACTAACTTCACCCAGTTTTTGCTCCTTGCACAAGTACCAATGCCCTGCTTGTGCTTAGCAAGACAGGCCTGCCTATCCTTTCATTTCTTCAAGTATCCTTCCTTATTACTGAGTGACAGCATTTCTCTTTTAGTTAAAACCAGCAGGTGCTCATTTAGAGAATTCATTCATCTTAGCCGTGCTCTGCTGGAGGTAAGAGAGATCTTTGATCAAAGAGAAGATCCATTTTATCCTGCAGGGTGCCAAGACCAGCAGAATCAGTGGACCCTGGGATTCATTTGGTATGGCTGGGAGTGCACACATGGCTAGGTGACATTCCACCTCTTACTTCTTTGCCTGTAGGACAGGATAGCCCAAGTTGTGCTCTTCTTCATATCCAGCCCCCTTCTTGAAGTCATCAGGGCAGTTTGCACAAGCAAATGCTGGTTGTGTCAGGCCTTATATTTGTCTCCTCTGACTTAAAATACTCAATTTCTCTTTTGCTTTCCCACCATTCTTCTCTCACCTGACTCCTTTCTGAAATCCAGTTTTTAGTCTCCCGAGTTGTTCCTTCTTAATTGAAAGAAGATACCCTGAAAGTATGGAATGAGATCACTGAAGCCAGTGAAGTCCAACAGGCTTCCTCTTAGTCCCAGATCTGGCTCTGCCACAGCAGGAGCAGCTGAGAGCAGCTGGTTCAGATACTGGGACAGTAACTGAGTTGTTACTCTGCTGAAGCAGCACATGCAACAAATATTTATGTCTGGTACCAAGAGGGGAAAAGCATATTCAGAGAAGATAGGCTATTTGGAAATGATGAATGTCCTGACCTCAGGCAAGGCTGAGAAGTTTGGGGGGAATTTCTGTTTAAGTCAGACTGAAAACTGTAGTATACTGTAGGGAATGTTAAGAAATCATAGAAACTAGAAAAATTATTACCATTAGCAGCAGTGAAATTATATGGATAATGTACTTGTAAATTCTTCTGTACATATAACATATAATATATGTTGAATATAAGCCCCAAGGTTGCAAATACTCAGAAATGTTCCCAAGTTTCAGAGAACACTTAGATGCATGAAAAATGCAGGGCATGCTGATGAATATCTGAAAGAGGCATCAGTAAGAAAACTGAGTTAGTCTTGGTCATAGTTTGCCATGTAAAATGGACACAATGCTCTGGAAACTTTAAAGGTAAGGTTTTATTCAGGCAAGAACCATACCAAACAGAATGTCCTCTCTAATTGTCCTACCTTTGTATTTTGTTGTCCTTGAATAAGAAGGTTGCTTGAACAATACTGCACTGTCAGGGTTAGTTTTATGCTGTTGTATTAAGTCAATCTGTTTGTTTTACTTTACTCTGAGGCATACATCCTGTTTTCAAAGTAATGGCACAATTTACAGAGAACAGAAACAGCTTGCAGATAATTCCTCCACCACACAGAATGAAAATTATTGCATAAGTGTTTGTATCTTTCCCTGATTACTAAACTGTAATTTGTCGGTCATATCCTCCCCAATGGGGCTGAATTTGGCAGCCAGCAACAGAATCCTCTGTTGCATATTCACTCTAAAAACCTTTACTCCTAATTTTTCTTTGGGATTTTTTTTTTATTAATTTTTGCCATGTGGTAGCCCACAGAGTATCTCAAGTTGGTGAGCTTTTTTCTCTAAAAAAAGGCTTGTGACCTTTAGGAATAACTACACAAGTTCACACTCTGCATACCCATAGGGAGGGTAATGAGCTGAACTTAGATTTTATTGGGAAGAAACATGATCTACTCCACTTTAAAAAGCTGCTTTTGGTTGCTAGGAAATCTTCACTGAGTTTCCTATGTGTCTTCTGACTTGCCAGGTGGACAAACTGTATTATTTGGTACCTTATTTCTTCCCTTTGTGAAGCGGAATATTTCTTAAGTCATCAGAAAAGGTTTTAAAATTTGGAGGAATGGAAATCTGACAAATAGAAAGTGCTGTTGAAACTATTTCATCATGATTTTTGAGAATATTTTACTGTGACTGTTGTGTGAAAATCTGCTCTATGTTTTAGCACTGTTGAAGGGAATAAGATGCAGAAAATATTATAAAATATTATAAAATATTATAAAGTCCTGTTCTGAGTACTTAAATAACTGGATTTTATTTACTAAATGGAAGAAGCAAAAGACAGCAGATTTCCCTCAGAAAGAGCAGAATGCTCTTGTTCTTCAAATGCTGTGGCTCATTCTTCAGAAGTTAGTCTTCCTCCTGAAGATGATGAGGTGATAAAGGTGATAAAAAGGTTAATATCCACCAAAAAATCAATAGTTTTGTTAAAACTTGGGTTCATTGTAGTACATATTTTTTCCCACTTATTTGTTTTCAGCAATTTAATCTCCAATTTTTTTCCAGACTATACAAGCTGTGACACAGGTTGAATAGGGGCGTCTAAATTACAATTTCGTATTGTATTTAATGGCTCTAATGATGAATGTGTTGCTGGACAGAATGAGCATTTTAAGGGAAAAATGCATTAAATACATAAAATCAATAAGTAACTATTAGTATATATTTCAAGGAAAAATAGAGAATTAAGGACCAGGTATAGTTTTGTTTCGGATAATACTTTTTCTTTCCTAAGTTATTTCCCCAAGTTTAGTGGCCTTACATGTAAGTCGGTATAACCCATGCTGGTAGAACTGTGCAACTGTGTAACTTTGAAAGCTCTGTGCTGCTGGAAAACATTAAAGTGTTTTTCATGCAGGAAGTTTGAGGGAATCATAAAAGATTTACAATGAAAGGGAAACAGACATGAGTTTCTCTGAGAAAGAACTCAAGGAATGAGAACTGGTCAATGAGCCGTAAAGAGGGTCAGCCCTAAGATTCCAAAAGGTTAATAAAAAGATCTTCTGAAAAAAGAAGGAAACTAGGATGCAGATAACCAGTACACTCTTAAAGGCCCTTGTGGGGAAAAGGTAAAGGAAGAGGATGTTAACAGTGGGTTCAGAGAGCTCAAGGGAGAGAAAGCAGGACAAGTAAGGTAATTTAGTTAGAAGTCCAATTGTGGCTGCTGAGAAAGAACCAGTAATTACCTGAGAAGGGTTTGGTAACCTTTTATTTGCTAGTGTAGCTTTTAAAGTTGTAACAGTCTTGCTGTCTCTTCCCCTTGACAAGCTTAGAAACCTGCCTCTGACTGCAGGTACACAGGTATGCCTGTATTCCTAAATAAGAGACAGCCAAGCATCTCCCTCACGCACTGAACACCTGAATATCCGAGCTGCCCAAGTGTTAGCTGATCTGCCCACTCCAAAAGGCTCTTTCCATGACCAAACACAGAGTGGTCTGGCTACAGCTTGCTCCAAGGACCACGTTCAAAAGGCAGATACAAGCTACGACCAGACTTTGTTCTTGCCCTTTCTCATCTTCCAGAGCTGGCTGAAAGGTTTTGTGACTTCAAATACCTTCACGTACCCTCATGTCACAGGCTTTGGCATGTGACATGTACCCTTAGTTTTTTGCTTTAACTAAACCACTGCTGGTCTCCGTAATGGTTCATTTGATTTCAGACACATTGAACAGGAGTGGGAGAGAGGGGGAAGAATGAAAAAATATGTGTCTTAGGGCTACAATAGCTCAGCAGAGATTGAGGGCTAAATGCTTTGCAGGGTGGACGCTGCAGTAATGTTTGGGGGTTGGTAGTTGGGACAGAATCCAATACTTTCTACTTTGCCTCAGGGAGCACCCTCTGTCCCTCTCTCAGCTGGGAGTGTAGACTACACAAGGAGCTTGTTTCCAGCACCCTCTTGTAGAAGAGAATTTTCGTGCTCCCCCCCCATCACTTCTCCAGTGAATAAGTTATTGCATCAATCCCAGGGTTTGCAAATTATGCCTCTTTTTCTCCCAGGGGCAATGTAATTGTTTCTGTGCTGAGTCACTTTAGTGCAGATCCCCCTGTTTTATTGTTGCTCTGTGACAAAACTGTAGTGTTACATCCTAATCTAAAGCACTAAACTTTGGGAAGAAGTGAGTGTGCTGTTGCTTGTATTAGTCTGCAGATTCCAAGTGAAGTGAACAGTAATATAAGTTCTTGGGTCAGAAAAAATAAATAGCTGTAATTCATGGAATTAATCCTGGGTCTTTTTGAATCTGGACTCTTTCAAGTCAGGGCAAAGTTCACAGTTTTTACACAGTTTAAAAAAGGAGCAAAATATCTTTCTCAGCATTCAAATGTTTGGTGTGTTACAGCCAGCTACACGCATTATGTTCAACATTTTAAACATAACTTACCCCTAAGCACAAAAATTAGCTCTTCAGGTTGAAAATGTACAGTCACGCATTTAATGTAAGAATAAATTATTATATTTATAGCATCTCATAGCTAAAATTTAAATTCAAGATACTGGAAAACTTATGAAGAAGAAAACAAAGAAGAAAAATAAATTTTAAAAAATCCTATGAAACTTCTGAATTGATATCCTCCAGTTTTTACTACCATTTTGTGTAGAGTGATCAGCAGAATTGTCACTCCAAAATTTTGCCTGTTGACAATGTTCTTGGAGTCTAAGATTATGATTCAGCCATTCTCAGGTAAGTTTTGCCTTTAAGCACACACATCCACCCTGCTGCCCCTCAGAAAATTATCTTAAGCATCTTAATTTATCTCACAGATAAATTTCAGTAACTTGTAGGAAGCTTTGGGGTGTGCTGACTGGGTTCCTGAGGGCAAAATTCCTTTGGTGTAGCCAACTTTGAACAGCTGACCAGGAGACATCAGAAATGTTTGCATCTTTATTTTTTTGGATGGAGGAATTTTCTTTCCTAGCAGACCTTGACCAAAAATGAAAATATTTACAAGCAACCTCATTAAAGGAAATATTAATACCTGTTGTTCAATCTAACCAAGCATGGAATTATAGGGAACTTTGTTCTTCCTCTCTGTGGGACTTTCACAAATATATCTACATGTAAAGATAAACCACAACCTAATTTCGAGACCATACAATTTATGAGAATAGATGTTATATTGTTTAAATATTTCTTCACTTACCTGGTCCTTCTGTAAAAAGCAGTAATTAAAACTGTTGGTTTTTACTGCACCACTGCATCACCTATCCTGAATGAATGTCGATTTCTCTGTTTTACTCATAGTCACTTAAGGTAATGATAGATTCTCATGAGTGAATTTCACTAACTTGGGCAATGGTTTCCACTCCAGAAAAAGCAGTTTCATGTATAAGACTTTTTCCTTGTAAAAAATACCATTAAATAATCATGGAGGAAATAGTCTTCTCTAAATTGTTGTGAACATTTAGACTTGTCTAAGAAATCATGTACTCTTTCTAAATGAAAATCATTGCAAAATATATTATTCTAGCAGGCGGAGAATCCAGGCAGAGCCAGGCTGTGTGAGGCTGGCTGGGTGCTCTGCAGACACAAGAAGCTGATGTGGGAGAGTAGCTTGGCTGTCACAGGAAAGACTGTGTCAGTGTTTCAGACTTTACTAGCCCTTCTTAATGTTTGTAGAAAAGCTGTGGATGTAACCATTTTTTAGTGAATTTCCAGCCACCACAAGCATCAGATCCTCTCTTTTCTTTCTGATTGTCATCTAGAAGGTTTGCTGTTGAGACTCAATATGGCATCCTTTTTTTAAGGTGTTACATCTGCACCTGAAATTCACAGTCAAAATGTGGATGCCACATAAAAGAGAATGCAACATTTATCATTGCTTTTGGTTTGAGAGTCCCCGAGGACTAGACCTAGGAAGGGTCTAAGAACTTCTGTTTCTTCCATGCTCCTTGCCCTGCTCCAGGGCAGGAATCTGCTGCTGTTGTGTACGATTATATCACAACAGCATATCTCTCCTGTAGTGATCAGGTCATTGGCCAAGTGTTAACACATCCCCATTCTTGCCCAGCTGTTCTCCAGAACAGGATATGAGTTTCCAAGGAGATTGTCCTGCAATACTGCTGCCCTTTTGTTGCCCTGCAATAGCTCTGCATGAGAGAAAAAGAAGGGATTCTATAATCTTCTATACTCTGCCCTAATGCAGAGGCCAAGATAGAATATCGCCATTCATGTGAACCTCTTCTCAAAAGCATTTAAGAGTGCCTCAGAATTAGTTTCTTTCTGTAGAGAGTTCTGCTGCAAAATACACTTTTTTTGAAGATGCTCCAGAGTTATGTGACCTCCATGGTGACGCTGGCTCATGTAGAGTTACAAAAGGAATCTCATTGTGAACATTAAGTTCTAAGATGGAGTAATTTAAATTTAATATGTGCACTCCATGATCTTCCTGTGAGCCTTGCCTTTGCTTGTGACTCTCTGATTCCCATGACCTTGTCCCTCTAAAAAATGTTCCTTCTCAGTAGACCTCAGCACTATTCTTTCTTGCCAGTATCCCAAATACCCAGTTCTCTCTAGTTTTTTGCCACATGGTTACTTTGTCCTTTGATCCATCCACTAAAATGTTTTGTTGTCATTGGACAGCAGAACATCATCATGGGAGGCCCAGGGCATTACTTTTCTTTCTCCAGTCATGCCAGCAAAGGGAATACTAGCTCTGTTTTCTCTGTTAATGAAACCTAGGGAGGGGTTAGAGAAGGATTAGGCTTCTTCATATTTCCATATCCCCTTTTCCAAATTTCCTCAAATTTAGGCAGTGAAATTCTCAAATATATGTGTGTGTATATATGTGAGCTATTTTAACGTTGTGGTGTATGAACATAGAAAATCAAGTCAAATCTATTGGACTATCTCAATTAATTGTTAAATGAAGAATTATTCCTTGAGGTTCATTGTTTAGTGATCTGATCAACCTTGTGTTGACTTCTCAAAGATTTCTATAATTCTGCTTCCACTTTGCCTAATCTATGATTTATCTGAAAATAGACCCCATGATAAAGAAGCATTTGCTTCATATTTTGCTACATGGTTTATTTATTTATTTATTTATTTATTTATTTATTTATTTCAGTTATTTCAATATCCTGGTTACCTCAAACTCACCCATTTAATTCCTCAATCTGTTTGGTACCACTCTTCAGATACTTGAGTTGAAGATGCTCCATGTCTTTGAAGTATGATCTTAATCAAGTCTCCCCATTATCATTTAATCAAGTACATATATTCAGTTCTTTAGCAATTTCTTGTACATAATTTCCTTTTAAACCCTGATCTTTTTGTTTGTATCTTTTGTTTTCAGTCTGAATTCTCTCCAGTGGTGAATTTTCTGTGACACTCCTGATCTTACAAGCAATCTCTGGAAAAGCAGTGTCATTATACACCTTTAGAAAATGTTCCTTCCTTGTAACAGAAAAACCCAGCTCATTTGTTCTACAGGATCTCAGTGGCTGCTCAGGGAATACTGTTGCTTTGTAAACTGCTGCCATATCTGATTTAATATCCAATGAATTTGTGGAGTCTTGGTATTTACCAGCTACGAAAGATCTTCTGGAAGGTCTTTCTCAATTGTGACATTCCAATTTGAATTTAAATCTTTCCTTCCCTTCTTAAATCTTGCTGAAGTATTTTGCATTCTCCATTCTGGTTGGAGTTAGCAATTAACATCTCCCAATTAATTACCACATAAGTGAACATGATTTTCCTTCCCCTTTTTAGGTCCTTATTGAAGACACTAGAAAGGACAACAGGAAACTTATTTTCTTGTCTTAGAACTAACAATCCTTAATGCTCCTCACAGTGGGAGCTGTATAGAAGGTAAATTTGCAACTATAACAGAAACATCACAATCCTCTTATGGTAAGGGTAGGCTAAACAATCTCAATATGCTGACTAATGAGCTGAGGGCTATTACATGGCTATTACCCCATGTTTTAAACATGCAGATGAAGATATTTAACTCGAGCCTTCAAATCAATTTCAAATTTACTGCACTAAGTTTCTAGCTTCCCAGTGGTCCTTGTCCTTCAAATTCTGGACATAATACTAGGAAATCATGTGAATCGGACAGGAAAATGTTACCCCCCCCCCCGAGTTTTTTTCTTTTTTAGCTTATATTTTCCTTTTATTATGTCTTACTCTCATAGTAAATGTGGCTGTGGAAAGCATTAAGCCTAACATAAATGATGCCCTTGTGAATATGTATATGAGGTTCTGGTATTACCATGGGGCTTCATTTAGGCCTTCTCTTTGCTATGGAGCTGTGCTGCACAAGCACAAGAACCTTAGGTTCTGCAAATTTGGAAATGGGCTTATGTTATTCCTTGTAATAGGAAGATGATTTTGTGATGAAGGCTGCTGGTGGTATGCCAGCGCACACATTTAACGTGTAAGAGGTTACAAGTTGGCTTGTGGTTAAATATTGATTTGTCAAATATATTTGCCAATATATATTTGCCAATATATTTGTCAAATGACTCAGCTGGTGATTGAGTCATCTTTGTGGGTATGTCTATGCTCAGATATGGTGGTGATCCAGCCAAAAGGCTGCACTTGTGGCAGCAGTTAGCCACATATTTCTGGATATATATAAAGCCAAGGATTCCATGAATCCACCAGTTACTGTATTAGAGGCTCTGAAAATACGGAGGGAAGTTGCAGGTGAAAGTATGAGAACTCAAGGAGAGCAGACTCATCTTCCTCCCAGCCCTCCACACGGTGTCTCAGTGACTGTTTTCACTGACATACAGAACCCAATAGTAAATAGCTGCTAGTGATCATGGTGATTAGATGTGTTTCTCCTTTGGGCTGGCATGGCTATAGCTCTACCTAGGAATGTCTTGTGCTCTTGTAATTTGCCAAATGCAAAATCACACCTTTTTCCAAGAAAAAAACAGAAAGCAAGAAAGAAACAAACAAACAAAAGCAGGTATTAAAGTATGCAAAAAGCATGTGGGTAGCATTTCGGCTGCCTTTCCTCGAATTATTATCTGCTGTAAACATTCTGTGGACATATCACAGCATATACTTTTCTGGCCAAGATTTAATCTTTAAACACTGCTGTCCTCACTTGGAAGCTGTAGGAAAAATATATTATATATAAGCGTTCTTCAGGTGCTTCTGGGTGTTCCAAGGGAGCAGGACTACACTATAAAACAAGAAGACATAATCAGACACATAACACGTAAGAAGTAATTTATTTATATATACACCATATTTATTTTCTCTGTATTTTATATCAGCAGTAATTTTTTGTTTGCTGATTTATTTTATTTAAAATTTTATTTTATAACCAAATGCAATTCTGACATGGATGGTGGTAATTTATGAAACGCGTTCCAAAGTGTTTATTCATTTTCCCCGACGATGAGCACCTGGTATCGAAATTACTTCAGAAGACAGCATGGGGATTAATATTTTTGTTTCATGTTGATTTTGGAATTTGGTCTCGGTGTGCTGGCTGTTGGGAGGTACTGCAGCTGCTGGAGTTACTTTGAGCACACATTTTCCAAACTAACGCAGGAGCCCCACTGGCCCTGGCGGAGAGCCGTGGTGCTTTGAAAGCATCCGCCGGATGCCTACGACCCCGCTCCGACTCAGCTTCCCGAGTTCCGCGCCCCACAAGCAACACAGAACCCAAAAGCGGCTGAGCGTCCCCATCCCCGCTCCCCCGGAGCGCTCCGACCGTCGGTCCCCGCGGACGCCTCTTCGCTCCCGCGGGGGAAGCCCCGGGCCGGGAGTGCCCCCGCGGCTAACCCCGCTGCTGAGCGCCGCTGGGGCTGTGGGAGCGGCTGCGGGGGTCCCGGGGCCGCTGTTCGCCCGCCCCTCACAGCCATTGGCCGCGGCCCCCCCGCTGCCCGCCGGCCCCGCTGCCCGCGCTTATAGCGGCGGGACGGCGCTGCCGCCGGGAGCCGCCGGGATGCGCGCCGCGCCGAGCTGTGCGCGCTGGGCGCTGCTGGTCCTGGCGCTGCCCGTCCTGGCGCTGCCCGCAGAGCGCCTGGCGCTGCTGCCGCACGGCGAGGACAGCGGCGATGCCGCGCTGGAGCCCGGGGACGATGTGCACTCGGCGGCGCTGGAGCTGAGCACGGCGCTCCGCTTCTACGGCGCGGCCGTCCACTCCCTCTATGTGAGTGTGGGGCACCCTTTGGCTGCCGGCGGCTCGGAACCGCTCCTGGGGACTCCTCGGGGAGCTTTGGGTGGGTGCGCGGTGGTGCTTGTGGGTCCCGTGTGGGTTCCGTGTGAGTACCGAGGTCAGAGGTCGGTCCAAAGAGCTTTATTGTTCCAGTTGTGTACAGTCAGGTATCGGGGCCGTGTTAATTCCCTTCTCACCCTGTGGCCGGGGCAGATTCTTCGAGGTGCGCAGCCTGCGCTGGGAGACAATGCAACAGATAGTAGTAGCGAAAAGAAAATTAGCCAGAGTGAATGCCATCCCCAGGCGTTTTCTGCACTCATAACAGAGTGTGTTCGGCTCAGCAACATCCTCGTTGTGGTCTGTTTTGTGTGTTTCGGCATGCCAGAGTCACAGAACTGAAATGGGGTGTCTAACCAGCAGCCTAACATGTCCAAGACTTTCACCTCTAGGCACTGGAGAACTTTCTGTTCCTTAGTGTCTTTGGCACTCTCAGATGTTCATTGCTTTAAGTCTCTTGGGTGGAGGAAATCCACATTCATAGTAATTGCAGGCTTTGGGCTGCAAGCATTATCTCATACTTACGTGTGTCTCACAGCTGAATCTGCATCCCAGAGTGGTTGTGTGCATGTTTATAACTGATGGAGGGTGTTCAGTGTTTGAAGGTGGGATTGGAAACAGATTGCCTGGAGCAGCGCTGCTTAAAAGCAGCCATAAGGAAAACTGTTTAAAATGGCAGCATGTGTTCAGAACACTGCAAGGGTACTGCACACTTTATCATTGCCTCTTTTCTCCTGAAGCCCTCGTCTAGGCTAGCAATTGAACATGCTGAGTAGCATGTTTAGAAGAGTTTTGTTAGGGAAGGCACAATGTGTTTAGTGCATTAATCTGGTAAATTAAATCTCACCTCCCTGTCCAGATAAAGCAGTGTAGTTTAGTATCGTGGATCTAAGATGCAACTCACTGGATTAACCTACATGGAGACACTTGGGAAACTAGAGCTCCTTGTGATTGCAGTCATTCAAAATTTGATGTAGTTTCCCTGCACTCGAGTCTGTTTCATGGGTATTCACTGAAGCTATAATTTGCTTGTGCTACACTGAGTTATATTAGTGCTGACACTAAAGTTACACTCCTTTTCATTGTCCATACTGTCCATGCTTAGACACATCCTGAAATTATATCTGAAATCTGAAATTTTGAGGGATTTGGGTTACACTTGTGTGGAAAATGGATGTTGTTCACTGAAGCTGACTGAGATGAAGTATTAAGTAGAGTTCAGACTTCAGTTTGACCCTTAGTTCATTGTCTTGCCTTCTGTACTCTAATTTGGTCACTGATTAGTCAACCCAAGTACTTTTTAAAGCACGAACACATTCTTGAAAGATAGTGGGCTGTATATTCAGCCACTGAGAAGCAAAGATGACAAGCAGCATGTGACAGAGGTAAGCGACAGAGATGGGGCAGAATTTTCAAAGAGCAGTAAATTGATTAACCAGTCTAGGTTTCTTCAGTTTAACGATCCTGTCACTTGCCCCGCCCTCAAACAGGAACAGTTCTAAGTAGTTTTTGCCTGAAAGATTACACATACAGAATCTTCCAGGGCTCTGCCAGCATTGCTCAGTACTAAGGATGAGCAGTTTTAATGAATGGCATTTCTCTACCAGTTTATACACTATGCAGAGGCTTTTTCTTGCACTGAATCTGGCACAAGTATTGCAGAACAGCACAGTACAAACGTCTTGGGGGTAGGGAGAGGAGAAGTATTCCTGTTAAGGAAACGCGCTAAACAGTTTTTAATGCGTTTTCACATTGCACATTTTTATTGTATATTTGCAATGTGCACTTATGAAGCTCTATGATCTTGCTTGGCTGGAGTTTCTAACATATTGCTAGTTGGCAGTAAATATTATCAAGCTGATACAATTAATATTTAGTGCACATAATTTTATGTAGCAATTTTATGTGGGTTCTCTTCCTTTTTTAACAGTTGAGAAGCTGAATTTTTTAAGTTAGCTGTACACATGAATAGAAAGGCAAGGCATTCTGTGGAGTGATTGTTTAATACCAACTTGTCATAAAATCCTTGGCAACAAAACCTTTCCTCAGACAGAAGAGAGCACTTTTATTTCATATAAGTGGAAACAGACTTTCACATATTGTGATCTTCAATATGTGCTTTTGTATGTAAAATTTGTAGCATTGAATTCCATCACTAACCCATACTATACTATTTGTTGTAATAGCACACTTTTATTATGGCTTTTCCAGTTCACACTAAAACTCACTGATGTGGGAAAATGGGAGGATTAGGGGTTACCTCCATTTAGGAAAGAACTGAGAATCCTCTAATGCAAACTTGGTTCAATTTTTTTAATCCTTACTTTTATTAACTTCTTAAATTAATAGTTGGTCAAGTTCATATTAGAAAGCTTTGCTGTTTTATGTCAACTGTCACTTCGTTATAAAAATAAATTCAAATTTTCCAAACATTTTTTATGCAGACATATTCAAGCCCATAAAATACCTAGTCATTAAACAGGGAAAAAATACCTCATTTGTTAGACTTTAATTTTTTGTTGTACACACAGATACAATTTTTCTTTTAATGGAAGTACTTCCTTACTTTGCATTCCTTTTCTCACTTGGTTTTCAAGGTGGACCTGTAATTGTGTATGTATGTTACTGGTTCTGCTACAAACCACAAATGTATGTTAACTCTGCATGTAATCCAGAAGTTTAACAGGCTAAAAATACATCTATGTTAGTTCCTGTCAATTTAAATAGTGTTATACCCTAAAAGGAAAGATGTACAGTAAAGCTGGTCTTTAGACAACGCCCACCTGAGGCCTCTTTTCCCCCCTTTCCCTTTAGACAAGAATGATGCTTTGATGAAACCCAGTACTTACCCCAAGTTATTTCTCTTTATTTTGGGATTCACGCTTAAACCTGTGTTTGTGACCTTGAAAGAAGCAGGGTGAAGTTAAAGGAGTATTCACTGTCTTTGTCAATGTAAATGTATTGTTGAATTTGAAAACTAAAAGCATTTTTTTCATTGTTGGTGAGCTTCTTTTTTTGCCTTAAAAATCAAGGCAAAAAGTGAGCACTTGTTTATTTATTTTCATGTGATAGCTTGCAAATGTTTTCTGGGTTATAGAAACATTCCCTTATAATTTAAAATTGAACTGCCTCACTTAAAAATTTCCTTTAAAATGGGGTTTGCATCTCCTTAATAAAATAATTTCTTACATTAAAGTTTTTAATAAATAGGAAAGGAATAGCTAGGCACATGTCACTAAGCCGTGAAAAGAGGAGGGTCATTTCTTCTGGCCTCTGCTTTATTCTGCAGTATTAACTAGTCCTGATTGTATTTTCTCTTAATGCTATTTTAATCTCTGCCATAAATGGGGGATCATGATGCTGCAAAATCTACACACACCAAATCTGATGAAGAGTATGGAATTTGTTTAAAATACTTCAAACACCAGTCATCTCTCACAAGAGGATTTACATGAGAGTAGGGCTGTTTGTGTATAAAAAAATGTAAGAAAGTAGAAGGAAGAGGAAAACTTTTAACTTGCACTAAATTTATTACTTTAAAGAGGGATTGCATCTCTTTTTTCTAAAAGGTCTTGACAAACAGACTGTAATGTCCACCATTCTCCATCCTGTCTTCCAGTGTGTAGTGTAATTGGTGGGTTTAAATTTTCAGGTCATGTTTTAGCTTTGCTTTACGGGGATATGAAGCATTTTCTAGTATACAGATGTTGTAGGAGTGCTGGGAACTTTTCTGGACTAGATTTCTCTTACATGTCCTACTCCAGTTTTAGGGTCTGTACAGAGGTAACTCATTCTAGTTTTTTAGTTCTTTATTCCTCAGATTCATAGTTCACCTTAGGATCTGTGACCACCGTCAAGTCATGATGGAGTAGTGTAAAAAATTATCACAATATTCAGCTTCTTCTTCCCCTTTCTAACATGACCTGCTTTCCCAACATGTTTGCACAGATTATTTACTGCTTATATACCTCAGATATACTGTTCATACATAAAGCCTATTCACCTATTTTTTTCACATGATCTTAACTTTTTGGTGTTTTACACTCTGGCTCCTAATGAAATTATGCATCTAGAGAAAATACAGTCAGCATATGTCAAGCCACTTTTAAACTAAATTCTGATATACTGTGGGAACTATTTGCTAAGTTTAGCTAATGGTTTGTGATTAATATTATCCAGTTATACACCAAGCTGGCTGACTCCTGGTGTGTGGCAAGGGACATGCTCTGACCCTCTAGATAGCTGAAGGAGAGTTCAAGGTATAGGTGTCTCTTGTATATGGAGAAGTGATTTGTTTAATGAGTTGTTATACTACACTTTTCCAATTTACTGTATGTAGCAGCAGTGGTGGTCCAGATTTTAAAGATGTTTCCAGGGCACATGTAGCCAGCATCCTTTATGGGTTTGTGTAGACTGTAATTTCTCTGTGAAGAGTATGTGTGGCCTCCTTCTTTACAAATTTAGAGTGGAAAAAGGGTGAAGAAATATGTGGAAACAATAAGAGTGATCAAAGACAGCGAACAGATCTTACACAGGGATTGCATGGGAAGGCTGGGGCTCTTCATTCTGGAGGAGAAATTACATAGTGGGAGAGACAAGGTAGAATTTTTGTATGTCCTAATTGGGGCTGTCAAATGAAGCTGAAAACCAGACTGAAAACAAACAAAAATAGGAGAGACCTGAGGATATGAGTCACAAATTCATGGAGTTTCTTTTTATAAGGGATTTTGTGGACGCATAGAGTTTATATGTGTTAAGAGAAGACTCAACAAATAGGTGAAGGAGATACACTGAGAATGAAAAACAGCCAAACCACGGGGGATCCCTTGAGGTGGATGCAGTTCAGTTGGAGGCTCACTGAAGTATGTACATGTCCTCTTGTTTTGCTGAATCTCCAAGCTAGCAGGTACAGCTGGGAACAGGCCACTGGGCTTGGTGGCTTTGCAGTGTGAGTCAGTGGCCATTCTGACCCACTTCTAGGCATTTGTAAAGATTTTATCATGTTGACAGTGTCTTGACCATGTAAAAAGATCCAGCAACAGTTTGTTCTTCTTGGACTTACAAGAATCCCTGTGAGTGAGATAAATCTGTGGGAGATTGCAGTTTTAATTTCATAGCTTATAGTGACACTTCTGGGACTTCTTTCCTCTTTTGAGTCCTCCTGTGTATGTGGCAGCAGCTCTAGAGTGAGTGCCTAGCTGCCTCCAGGAAGTCAGATGTGTCCTGTTATCAGGTTGTCCAAGACCTGGAGGTGGATTTGTATGTGGCTGAGTCAGTGCCAAACACAGCTGGTGGAAGGGCCTGGCACAAAAAGCTCTGTGTGAGCACTTCATGCACCAGCTCAAGGCCTGACACCTGTAGTGTGTGTGTGAGTGCCAGCTCTGGTTTCCCAGTGTAGTTTGGCTGTCATACTTGGATGTGCCCTAGCATCTACCTGTACGTAAGTATTTACCTCAGTTTTAGTTAGAGGTGGCTGACTGTGAATCATCATCTCACTGATGGGTTGAATCTCCCTGAGCCAGTACCTATGCATTTGCAGACCAAGAGTTTCACTTTTGTATGTGAATTCCTTCCTCTACCCCCCTTCAAGTATTAGACCCATTTTGCTATCAGACTGTGTCAGGGCACTCAGCTGTAAAGGAATTTATAGGGTGGCTTATAACTGCTGTGGAAATTCTGTCTCCTAGACTCTAAAGCCTCTGGTATAAGAGCTGTGCTCTGTGCTCACAGCACGTCTTAAGAGTGAGCAGCAGCTTGTTGTTGTTAGCCTTGCACAGTAGCAAAGAAGTTCATAGAAGGGTGATTGTAGTGAAGTGAAAACTAAAGCAGTCCTGGCCAGGAAAAGAGAAATCTGGCTTTCACCCGAGCTGTTACAATATGTAAGCATGGAGCAGTTTTTTGGTGTTTGCATCTGTGTATGAATTAGTTCTTTGCTCAGAAATTCTATCAGTTTCTGAAGTGTTGGTGGGAAGGTTATGTACATCTTTGTTAGAAAAGACAATAGGTGTCTGAAATTTAAATAGCTGAAATCTTTATCTAGGAAAAAAAGGCCGTTCTATCTGTCAAGTTGACCTCTGATTTTGGACAACCGAAATCTCAGGACTCCTGACATAGGATAAAAACCAAAAGCTTAAACAACCACAATTAGTTTTTAAGTAAAAAACTGTTGATTAACTGGTATTTATGTCATAATTGTCATCTTTTTATTAGGTTACCACTAATGGGATTATTGCAGTGAATGAACCCTCAAGTGAAGAAAAATACCTTGGTCAATTCCCAGTGAGTTTTGGGGCTATTGCTCCTTTTATGGCTGACCTGGACACAACAGGTGGACGTGGAAATGTGTATTACAGGGAAGATTCATCCTCAGATGTCTTGCAGCTTGCATCAGACTATATCAAAAGAGGTTTTCCTGAGATTGCTTTTGATCCCAGCAGTGTTGTTATAGTTACCTGGAAGCTTGTGGCTCCTTTCCAGGCACCAGGAGAAGATCATGCTTTGGAAGAAAAGGTGAGTGTCAATCAGAGCTTTAAATCATGTCGGACACGTGCTCAGCTGAAGTGTAACCCTGTAACCTTTCGATTTGAAGACTTGAAGTTCTTTGTGTTTAAATGGATTTTGCAGACCTAAGAATGGATATAATGTATAAAAAGCTGTAGCGACGTAGGAGTTTCCAGAACTTTTACTTGAGATTTATTTTAATAATGTTTTATTAATTCAAAAGATAATGCTTGAAACTACATAGCTGATTTTGTTGTTTCCTAATGACTCTTACTTTGAATGTTAAATGTGATAATAACTGAACTAGAATATCCTGACCTCCCTCTGTGCAATGTAATCCTGCTGGCTTGCATTTTTCAGCAGATTCTTAAGTCATTTTGACATCAAACTATGTAAAATCAGATAACTATGTGAACTAGTAGGATCTTAAGCCCATTTTGAACAGATGATATTGCATTCAGAAAAAGCTCGTGTTTTGTAGCTAGTATTGGATTAAGAAACAGTTAGAGATTATTGTTATTAGTATTAATTATTATTATTATTTATTATTATTATATAATTTTCCCCCTTTTAAGCCATTCAGGTACTATCCTGCAAGGACATATAACTTTAGACATCATAATTATCAAAGTTGATGAGAACATTACATTATTAATACATCTTTTTTATGTCAACAACTAATTTCTTTTGCTGAACTTGGCACAAGGATTGTGTTTATAGTAACAATTCTGCACCCTGGTAGTAATGAACATCTGATGTCTGAGGTGCTGTCCCAGTGGTTCCTACAGCAGACAGGAGTGTTTCTGTGGGAAAAGACTTTAGCAACATGAAACATGAACTTTAAACATTCTGTTTACAGAATTTTTTTATTTAGTCTAGCCCATTACTTCTGTTATTTTAAGGAAATGAAACAGCTTCCTATAACATTACAGAACTTAAAATTGTTATGCTTTGGGCAGCCTATCTGACTATTTCCTACAGATTTCCTTTACTTTTGTTAATGTTTTCTTTTTAATGAGAATTCTGATCTTCATTTTGTGTTTAAAAAAATTACTCTTTCTTGACTATTTTTATGTGAGTGTGTATTGATTTTTTAAATTTTTTTTTTCCACAGAGAAACACATTCCAGGCTGTCTTAGCGTCTTCTGATTCCAGTTCCTATGCTATTTTCCTGTATCCAGAAGATAGCCTGCAATTCTATAGCACATACTCCAAGAATGGTGATGAAAATATTCCTGCTATGGTTGGCTTTAGTCAAGCCTCTACAAACTACTACTTTTGGGAAAAGCCAGGATCCTACAACGTCATTGCAAATGATGAAGACAGCATTAGAAACCTGTACAAGTAAGCTTTTCTCTTTGTCTAAACTCCTCAAGAAAACATCAGAGTTCCATGGTTTTCTTAATTGTAGCATGAATCAATGAGAACTGATTAGATCCCTTTTGCCATTGCATGAGAAGTCACAAGATCTGCCACTGATAAATATCCACCCCCTTGAAGACTTGGAGGACTTTGGTGTAATTTGTTAAAGTCCATATTCCCATTGTCACTGGTAGGAACTCCTGTATACTTAGTTCTCCTATGAATAGTACCACTTCAACTCTTCATAATCTATCCTAGGCAGGTTGTTTTTGAAAGAAAGAGTGAACAGGAAAGGGAATGAGTTAGAAAGCTTTAGTCAGTGGTAGCAAGATTTTTGTGGCCATAAAATCTACTTCCCACCACTTTGGAGACAAGAAACATAGAAATTCTCAACAGAGCTATAGGTGAGAAGAAAAAAAAATAACTCAGTTACTCAAACTGTCAGGGGTGTTCTACAGCTGAATAAATTGTACCTATAGGTAAGTATGTATTGTAGATAAGATAATTAGACAGTTTTGTTCTGACGCTTTGCAGTGAAGGATAACATTGTGTAGGCTAGAAGTGCCACACAACTTGCTTTATTTGGCATGTGCTTCTCTTTGACAGAAGCAGCAATGCTGGGAAGCAGGGCGTCTGGGTGTTCGAGGTTGGTAGCTCATCCGACAGTATTGTGCCTGCCAAAATCAGCAATACTTTGGAGAGCATAGAGCCCAACGAAGAAGACCAGGAGATGACTTCTAAGCCCTTTATGTCTGACTATGGTTCCACTGAAATAACACAGCCATATATCTCAAGTAGTACAGACAGCACTGAAGAGGATCACCACCTTGTCACATACAGTGTTCCTCAGTTAGGTGAAGACTTTCTGACTTCATACCAAGATGTAACAGGAACACCTTCAACTGAGTCTTTTTACAGTCCTCAAAATTTCCCGACAGCAAAAGCTCCACCTCGCCAGTTTCGAATCCAGCAGTTTCCCCCACAGCCACCTCAAGTCATAGATGTGGAAGAATTTGATGAAACTGGAATAGGTAAGCTCTTTTGTACAGTTTAGCTGCTTCTAACATGCACAGGTTGAAAAAAGGCACGTGAAAGAAATTGAATTACAAGAGAAACAATGTTTCCTTCTCATTAGCTTCATATCTAAAAATCTGGACACGTGTTGTAAGTTTGTGTTATTCATTGAGGTAGTTAATTTGGATGTCACCTCAGATGCAGTTCTTGCCAGTCTAGTAAACTAGTTCTCTAGTTAAGCTCATAGACCTTTCTCAGATGTGTTACTGATTACAGGTGATTCAATAAAGCCTCAAGTCTTAGAAGGAGTAGAATTAGCCATATTAAGTTATAATAAAGAATTTCTAGAAATTTCAGAGTAGTTAGACTGACTGTCCAGATGTTAATTGCTCATTGAAGCAGGTGTGAGAGTTGCTATCTCAGTTAAATCACAGGGTAAACCGGTTAGCATTACAGGGCACATAATTTGCTGCATGGTTCTGGGTACAGATATGTGCTGATATGTTTTGTTCTGAGGTTGGAAAGTCACCTTTTTGTTTTGATTCAGAAGCAAGGACAACTTAAAATTATTGTGCGTTTAGCTTTGACAGGAACTTTAACTGAACTGTGTTGATACAGATCTGCTGGAGTCAATAGAATCAAACAGTTTTCTAACTAAATAATTAAACAGCTGAAGCCCTGATATTTTCTGCAAAATAGTAGAAAGTTATTTGCACATTGCAAGCTTAGCCAATAGCAATTAAAATACCTTGTTTGCCTTAAAGAGAAAATGAAAATCTGATCAAGTGAGTCCAAAGACACTTTAAAATTTGTCCAGGGATAAGTGAACACCACAGTAATTACATGAAATATAAATGTCTGGTCTTATTTTCCACAGTGTTTCGCTACCACACAGATGTCCAACAGACCTGTGCTAACAACCGTCACCAGTGCTCTGTTCACGCGATTTGCAAGGATTATCCCAACGGGTTTTGTTGCAGTTGCATTGCTGGTTACAAGGGAAATGGCAGACAGTGCGTAGCAGAAGGTAACTGGTTTGAAATTTAGATACGTAAGCAACAATAACATATGGCATTCTTGAATGAGGTGACCTATAAAAACTTTTTGAAAGACTTGTCACTGAGATATAATGAAAGGCATTTGAATCAGTGAACTCTTCTTTTTAAAATGTTTTTTTGAGTGAAGCAAATTATTTTGAGTAGTCGTTTTTATGCTTTATGCATTTTAATGTGACTTTCTAGAAAAAAAAATTCTTCTGTAACTGACATAATTTAAAAGAAAGCATAACATCCAGTGGTATTTCCTAGAATTAGTAATGAAGTTCCAGCGTGTTATAATATGATATGGTACTCACTCTGGAAATGGACAGTTCAAAGTGATGAACAAATTCACTTTGATCATCGAACCAAAGAGCACAGCTCCTCTTTGACTCTTAAGCTGCTTTACTAAAGGGAGATCTGCCAGATTTCTGTTAAATACCCATTCAAACTTTGTTCCTGCGTAAAATCCATAAAGGAATTTCTTATGTATACACTCGTAATCCTTGTAGTGATTTGGCTCAGAGTACAGATGCATTTCAACAACTCAAATAGTTTACTGCAAGACTGTGTTTTATAACCTAGGAAAGCAAAACCTAATACTTTCTAATACCAATACTAATTTCTAATACTAATACAGTTCATAAAATTGGATTTTCCATAGAGAGAAAAGAAGGATCTGATGATAATGAAATTTACACTTACATGTATAAAATTATATACAGGAGAAAATTAGCAATCCAAAATAACTACTTCTGTATAACACTGACAGTCTTCAAAATGGCCAATAGTTCAGAGCCAAGAAATGTAATAGGTTAGAGTAGTAGAGAATCAATTATTCTAATGCCTAATTGTGTTAGTCTCCTTACAGGGAATGAAAAAATTTGCATTCAGTGTCAATTGATATGAAGTGTGATCTTAAGAAGCTTCTGTCTGCCACTCACTGTCAGATATACTGTTAGAGTGTTATGAAGTTATCCTTGCAGACAGAGCTTTCAGTGAGGATAAAAGGCATCTCTTCATGCAAATTTGGCCATTTAATCCTTCACATAAGACAGCACACATGCACGTACCTACATAAGCAAGTGAACACATGCCAATTTCTTGTCTGAACTCCGTGAGTATTTGTTTGCCATTTTTTTCAAACACTAAACACTGAACATTGTGAGCACTCTGGACATGTTCCTTGGAGAGTATGAGGGTATTGTTATTTTGTTCTGATACATTGTATTGATTTGCCAGGTTCTCCTCAGAGAGTCAACGGCAAGGTCAGAGGAAGAATCTTCGTAGGAAACAACCCGGTTCCAGTTGTATTTGAGAACACTGATCTCCACTCCTATGTTGTGATGAACCAGGGGCGTGCCTACACTGCTATCAGCACAATCCCAGAGACTTTGGGGTATTCTTTACTACCTCTTGCCTCTATTGGAGGTATCATAGGATGGATGTTTGCTGTGGAACAGCAAGGATATAAAAATGGATTCAGCATTACTGGTAACTTCTAAATTAAAATAGTGTTCAAAATTGCTATGCTTTCCTGCATTTTGGTAGAAAAGAAATGTGTATTTAGAAGCAATATAGGGTGAAAACACACATCTATTCTGAGATGCAAATTGGTTTTTTTGTAATCAAATTTCTCACCATTTTTCTTGTTTACCATATCTAGACAATGGGCCTTTCAATTTACTGTCAGTGTACAAGATCAAAGTGTCTTAGAGAGAAGATAGAGATTATTAAAAAGATCTGTTGGAGGGGGGATTTTCCTAGAATATACATAGTTACTTAAAAAAAGCTTCTCCTACATCTTCAAGAGATTTAACATGTTAATTCCCTGATTGTACCAACAGAGCGAAAGAGAAACAATAATCAGACCTCCTGAGAGTCTGAAACACTTTACAGAAACAGCTGCTGCGTGACATGCAAATGACTCTGTTAGCTAGCTTGAGGGAAACCCCTGCTTACAATTCGAGCTTTTCATAAGAGATTAAGGCCAAATCTGGTTGGCTGTGCTGTTGTAAATTCAAGCTGTAGATTCAATCTGTTCTAAGAGAACACGTGTTTCTTTTTAAAGCTTGATCCTTTACAGACTCGTAATACGAATTTAGTTGAACACAACTTTTTGATTCAGGATTTTCATGGATTTGGTATGTTTGAAACTTGTTCTGGAATTTACAACGTACATTTCACTTGGTTTTGATTTGGAAACAGATGTACAGGATTTTGAATTTTTTTTTAACTCTCTGTACTCCTAATGGAAATTTTTCCTAAAATGTTCTTTTAAATAGTAAGATAAGAACTACTGTTATTAGCTTAGTCAGAACTTCTTTTTAAATTTAATAAAACCCTGCTGCCTCAAGTTTGCGATTTATCCTGTTTAGTGCTTAAAAAAAATTGCTTGCTAAGTATACTGTCAGTATACCTCTGAAAGTTATTTCATTAGAAGCACAAGACATTAGCAATTCTGCTGCATCAAAAACTTGCAGACGATAGTATTTATTTTTATGCACTAGAAGCAATATCTGGAATAGAAGGAACTGGAAACCTCTAAGTTTGTGTTTAACTAATTCTCTTTCTTTAGGTGGTGAGTTTACACGGCAAACAGAAGTAACTTTTCTCAGCAACAATGAGAAACTGGTTGTAAAACAGAAGTTCAGTGGCATTGATGAGCATGGTCACCTTACCATCAGCACAGAAATGGAGGGCAGAATACCTGAGATCCCATCTGGGTCATCAGTCCATATAGAGCCATACACTGAACTCTACCACACTTCTAGTTCTGGTAAGAATGAAACCATAAGAAAGTGCACAAAGCCTAAGACAATCTGAAAAACATTCTTTTGTTCCCTTTTAACAAGTGTATTTATTACCCTTTGACTTATAGAAAGTTGCTTTTTACCCCTTAAGAAAAGGTTTCAAATGAAGGTGGATTTTGAGTGGGGTTGTGCAAATATTTCCAATCTTTTCACCAAAAACTTACAAGTTTAATTCCCTTTTTATTGGCCTTTTTTCATGCTGTTGATGTTGTACAAGTTGCAAAGTTTTTCTCTGTAAGTCCACGGCCCTTTAGTAGGAGCTGTAGTGGCATTTAGCTTTTTGTGGTAACATCATTAAGTGAGCTGTGATCTTTGATGAGACTAAACCCATTATTTACTGCTATATCTCATGTAAACTTCATTACAATGACTTTGTGAGCATTTATCAGTAGCATTTGAGCTGAATTTTAACAACCAACTGGAAAATTACCTCTTAATTCCCTTATCAGTTTCCTACATTGTTTCTTCAGTACTCCTCTCCCCTCTCTCTCAATTCCTTTATCATAGATCCTAGGTTTCCTAAGAACCATTCTTCACTCACTATTTACAGGACAATCTTGCTTTGCTTACTTATTTTTCTTTCCTCTTCCTGGATAAAATTATGGGTGTTTCAATACAGAAAGTGAAGTTGGACTGTTGCTGCTGGCCACCCAGCCCAGCTGGTTGAGCAATACAGACAAAGCAGCCCAGCGTGCACACGAATACTGGAGAGACTGCATTCTGCTCCAAGGGTGCACTTTTGGTTGTAGAGAGAAAATGGTGTGGTTACATCCTCATTGCCTTATATTCACTAATGTCTGGGTTTGGTAGCCAGTAATGAACCCACTTGTGCTTTTCCTGTTATTTTGGACTGGGAGAAGTAGGAAGTGGAAGCAGCAGGAAACTTCTGCTTTGTGCTGAACAACTTGAGAGTTTGGGCAGCATCTGCTCTACAGAACAGTTGTGTACTTGGCAGAAGTGCTGTTCCCATGGAGGTAAAGTCAGAGGCTGGAGGGAGGTGTCCTTTAGGCTGGGTTTGACTTACCAGGACTCAAACAGCTGCAATTCTGCTGTCCTATGGCATATCTAAAGGACTTAGCAGAAATCCAGCTTTAGCCAGCTGTTGCAAGTGGATTGATATAGGGGTGTTCTGGTGTCCAAACAAAGAATAGTGGTGTTCTGAGGACCTCTCTGTTGGTGGGAGGATCCACAAGTCCAGATCTTTTTGAAGAGTTTTGTTCACAATTTTTCCCAATTTAAAAAACTGTTGTGAAGCATACAGGAGCTCTCAGACATGCAGCTTCTTCAGGACTGTTAAAATCCAAGGCTAATAGCTTGCAATGAACCAAAACTGGGTGTAGTTTAGTTTGGTGAGATGGCTGTTGACTTTAGCTTGGGGATACATTATATAAGTCCACCTAAAGGAACCTCTGAGTTTGAGTTGAATTTTCCTTTCATTACTTGGAAACCCAAAAAGTTAAGTTAAATTTGTAAAATATGTCAAAATAAATCAAATTACTCATTTCTCAAAGCTGAGATACCTGAAAAGTAAGAGTAAGTGTATTCAAGTGCTTGTTCTGTTGCATGGAAATACATCTACTTTCACAGCCCCTAGCCTTTGAAATTCCCATTTGCACTACACAGACTGCATCTCAAGTCTACAGATAGCATTTGACAGCGTGCTTTTGGTCTCTGCTCTGATCAGTGTGTTTGCTGTCATGTTGTAGTGATCACTTCATCGTCCTCGAGGGAGTACACAGTGACAGAGCCAGAAAGGGATGGAGCTGCTTCCACGTACACGGGCGCCTATCAGTGGCGCCAGACCATCTCCTTTGATGAATGCATCCATGATGACTCCCCCCCTTCCACTCCTGCCACTCAGCAGCTCTCGGTGGACAGTGTGTTTGTCCTGTACAACAGAGATGAGCAGATCCTGCGATATGCCATGAGCAATTCCATCGGCCCCATCAGCGGTATGTATTGCAAGTTTTGCTTTTTCTCTTTTGTAATTAACAGCAGTCATCCATTTTTTTTCAGCCTGCCCTAGCCGGGATTTAATGAGTTAAATTAACTAATTGCATTATCTTGTAGCAGTCCAGATCCTCCAGGGAAGGAGATAAATGGAACTGTTGAAAATTCTTATTTTTACTTGAAAAGGGTATTTAAGTGTCATTGGGGTTTATGTCTAATTCCTTGAAATACTCTCAATACACCACCTTGAATTATTCCTGCTTGGATGCATGGAATATGTTGTTCATCTTTACCTAATTTGCAGTTCCCGTATTAATTTTTTTGTTGAGGGGGGCATTGTCAGAGAAGAGAGCAAAAGAGGGGAGTAAGATTTACCATGGATGAGTTTCTATATTTTATCTTTTATTTTATCTTTAAATTTAATCTTTAAATTGTAGGCAGCTTATGAAAGGGTTGCTTTTTTTTCTGGATGAGCTACCCAAGCTTGCACTAACATCAGAGAGAAAGCAGAGACAACTTGAAAATGCACACCAGATGAGTAAAACAACAGGCTGTGCTCACTTTTGATTGTTACAAAATAAAGTTCTGCTAGTTAAAATCAAGAAACCAAGCTGTTAAGAATCGTGTTTTAAGTCTGGTTTCAGTGGCTGGAAGATGAATTTTCTTCTTGTCTTGCTCTTTTGCTCTTCTTTAACTCAGCAGTCCTTAGTACAAGTAACAAGGAATGCAGGTGCTATTAAATATGTATCTAAAATATCACCTGCAAGGCCCTTTCTTCCTGATGCAAAAAGTGTGTTTCCTTGTTTAATGTGTGTTATGAACAACCTCCTTCCAGGCCTTAACTGAGTGCTATTACTTGGACAGAGTCATCAAGGCTAAATATGGTCTCTCTTGCCAGATGGTTCTGCTGATATTAACCGGAATCCTTGCTACACTGGCACTCATAACTGTGACACCAATGCCATGTGCCGTCCAGGAACAGGAAATCGTTTCTTCTGTGAATGTTCAATCGGCTTCCGTGGAGATGGAAACGTTTGTTACGGTATCAGAAGACTTCAGTTCATTGCAAAATGAAAGCTAATGTAGAATTTATTTCTCTTGGGGTATACTGACCTTCAGGACTAGCCATTCCAGCAAAATGAACTGCCCTGAGGGGCTGTTTCAGGTTAGAAGGTTGCTGGGCTATGTATCTCAGTAATCAAAGTAAGCAAGTCTGGGACTGTCTTGAAGAGTATGTTTTCCTGTCTTGCAAAGCATCTTTCCCATCCAGTTCATCTTTTTATAAAAAATGAGGGAACTTACTTGTGAGAAATTTACTGTAATGCAAGTACTGGTTAAAATGAGTCAACTAGGTTAAAAGTTCTCAAGGGAGATGAGAAATAGGAAGTGAACATGTGGACAGAGCACAGATATGTGCGATTCATGGAATAATCTTTTTCATTATCTACTTTGAAAATCTATTTCTATTGAAAGAGACTCATATTTCCCAGTTCTGTCTAGCTCTGTATCCCTAATGTATTTGTGTTTTGCCTTGCAATCAAATCACAGCACTACTACTCATTTTTAAGATGTGATAGTGTGTGTTAATGAAATGTGTCATCCCTATTATCTAAAAATGTTTTGGGGGTTTTTAAAACCCAAAGCACAACTCTCCTTCCACTCCAACCCTTTAATCAACTTGCAAATGAAAACAATGGCATCAGGACTAGAGATGTGTATGGATTATGAAAGGGGAAGCTTTTCCTAGAGTTCATGCTCTCCTAGTAGTTATCATTGCTTCTGATCACCTAAGGCTTCATTTTTTTGGCTCCTCTTTCCTCTGCAATTTCCTCTGCCTTCCCCTTATTACTCCATTATATAACTTCTTCTGGTTTATTTTCTGTTTGGTGCAGATTAGCTGAGGACACAGTTACCTCAAAACTTATTTTCAGGTTATTAATATCTCTTAAGAGGTATGATCTATTCAAGCTGTGGCTTAAGTACAAAAGACTGCTATTAATTTAGAGTTTCTCAGTTTCTGTTTTTCCGGCATCCATATTAAATGCATTTTTTGTAATAACCAAGATCCTTTTAATACCCCAGATATTGATGAGTGTTCAGAGCAGCCAGGGCTGTGTGGCAGCAATGCAGAGTGCAACAACCAGCCAGGAACCTACCGCTGCGAGTGTGCTGAGGGATACCAGTTTGCAGCAGATGGGCAGACTTGTGTTGGTGAGTTTCATGTTTCTTGAAAGCATTGCCCACCAGCCTTTGGGCTGTGAGATCCATCTCACAGGGACAGAAAACTGTGCTTCACGATTTGTGCTGATTTCTAATGTGAGTGGAATTCAGGAGTTTGTGCTGCAGCTCATGATGACCAGATTTTTCTGCCTCTTTTTAAGTGCTGTGCTCTTGACTTTTTGGGGGTTTGTGTTTTGTTTCTTTGTATCTAATCCAGAGTTCAATTTAACAGATGAGATTTCAGTTACAGATTCATTCCTTGGACAAGATAGTTCACAGCTCTAAACTAGTGTGTCTTGGCTACTGCAGACTTATTCTGAAGTGATAAGTTATCATGATGATAAGGAATTGTAGCTGCAGATCACTGTTAAAATCTTCGTGATTTAGCTCTTCGCTCATTTTTAATGAACCATTTAATATCAAATTCAGTAGTTGTCACTCAACTAGGCAGGTTTTTTTTCCTGTAGTTTAAGAACTTTTTGCTGGGGGAAGCCTGAGTTAATCTGTATTTGCTAGACTAAGGTTGTCCTAACAAGGGATATCTTTTCTCTCTTTGCCCTGATCACTGAGCTGTGATCTGCCAATTGTGTTTTTCACTCAGGGTGTAGAAATTCATTTTGGAAAAAGAAATCCACAAATGGTAGATAGAAGAGGGATAATGACAAATAACAAAAGAGGAATAATAACTCTACCTCTAGAGCTGCAACTGTCAGGATAGGATGGAGATTAGAGGGTTTTTTTCTTGTTAGAATTTTTATCTTTGCAACCTCACTGTAAGTCCATACCAACAAAACCTATTCACACTCTTCCAGTATGGCTGGAAGTTCTTCTTTCTTTTGAAAATAGGTGGTAACAGCTGAGGATTTTCTTCTTCTGTTGTGACAGCTTTGTGGTGGAAGTTTAGCTACCCTTTGATCAGCTAGTGCATCTAGGTTGCTGCTCATTATAGCCAAGACTGTTTTTTCAGCAAAGACTGAGGAGCCTTCATCTTGCTGCAGAGAGTTGCATTATTTCCCTCCAGTTTGTGACTTTGCATGCTGTGTATTACACTCTGTCACAAGCCAAATTTCTCTGCTCCAGTAAGTTACAATTCATGTCTGTTCCCTAAGTCACAGTGCACCCTAAGTCAGTTTCTTGCAGAACAGTCAGAAAAAGCAGCTCCTTCTACCAAGGCCACTGGGAAAGGATAGGGTGAGATATGGGAGAGCAGCTTTATGTTCCTTCTGTTATGTTCAACACTGCACTTTTGTGACTTGGACCTGAAAGGGAACATTCTTCTCTCCAGCCATGACCTCACCAGCTTCACTCTACCACTTTCCCATGAAGCTGATGTTCCACTTTTAGCAAGTGCTAAGTAATTCCTTGCCCAGCTTGAAGAATATCAGTTTGATCCCTTCCTTCAACCAAAACCATATTCCATTTTTAAGGCTGAAGAGAGGGAAGATAAATTCTAGTTTCCCAACAGATTGAAAATAAATGTCATGGCAATCTTTTCACAACAGAAGGTCATATAACCTACAGAGAATTTTGAACCCCAGAAGGGGCAACAGCAGCTCTCTGTGCTTTTGCAAGTTGCTCTGGGATCCCAGTTCTGACTCAGCTTTTTTGGAACTAGCACTTTTTTTCATACCAACTGTGTGATTCACTGGGTAGCTTCATAAGAGCAAATAAACCTTGTTCTCCTCTTTGTAGGATGAGAAACAGAAAGACTTGGGAACTCCCTTTGAGCTCCATCTCTTACCTTATGTATTTATAATACTGTTTTTAATTAATTTCTCTTTAATCCAAAACTTACTTCATCAAATAAAGATATTAATGATTCTAACAACTATGTCATTTCCTCCAGAGAAACAGAAAAAAACGAGTGTTTTCAGATATGGCTCTGATAGAAGATTTTTTTATTTCCCTGCTGACATTGTGGTAGTTTCCATCTGTGTGCTGTGATGAAATGAACATTGCAGAGTCTTGTCTTGGCTCCCTGTCAAATCCTTGTTGTAACTATGTAAAGCCTCAGTGTTACAGCAGCCTCTATTAGAGCAGCTGGAATTCTGTAGGATGTACACACTGGACACCCTATTTTCAGGTCCAAATTTTTTGTAGTGTTTTACCTCTTCCTATTTCAAGTACCATGATTTCCTTTCCTGTTCTCTGACAAAGCAGGTAAACATAGGAAACTTTCTGAAACAATTTATGTGCAAAGTAGTGCAGTGCCTTCAGAGCCTCAGCTGTCAACATGAGGGAGTTACAAAAAGCTGCAGGTCTGGTCCCAGATCTCTCCAGTAGTTGACAAATGTGTTTATCTCCAATTGAGTGAATCACAACTCCTATTTGTTGCCAAGTGACAGCAGCTCCTGGGTCAGTACTAGGTTAGTATAGCAGGTCATCTAAATAACTCCCAGTGCAGTGAACTGGCCACTTAGCTAACATGTGAGGTAGCTCTGTGAGATGCCTTACATTTCTTCATTCAAGACTCCTTTTCATAAACAAAGCTGATATAGACATTAGGATCTGTCACTATAGTAGCCTTTTTGTGAGGTGCTGAGACAGTCACTTCATTGTGAAACATTAAGAAAATTTAACACCACTGAAAGTGGAGATTTCAGAAAAAAAACCAAAAAATCCCAAGCCCCCAGAGCAAAAGCCCCTCAGTTCCTTGTTTCCTTTCTCTCCTGTAATCTTTCACAGATGTTGTTCTCTCGTATGAACTTACTAGGAGGCTTAGACTTTGTGAAGGGAAGTTCAGCTTTTCATCTCCTCTCTTTCACATTTACCCTGCAGCTGTGGAGTATGTGGTAAACCACTGCCAGAGGGGCACACACAACTGTGACATTCCTCAGCGTGCCCAGTGTGTGTACACCGGAGGGTCTGCCTACATCTGCACATGCCTCCCTGGCTTCTCTGGAGATGGGCATGCCTGTGAGGGTGGGTAGCACCATTTATTGTGGGGGTTTTGTACTCTTCATCACACTGCTGGGCTGGTCTTTGCCTTGTCCTGTACCTACTTGTCATTTCGAGTAGGAAATTTCATAATCTGGGTCCCTCAGGCAGGAATTTTTTTATTAAGCATTTCTTCTTTTCCTCCTCTCACTTTTGAGTTTACTCTTCAATGTTTGGTCTATAGACTGTCCAAGATGAGAACTGCAGAAATTGCTGTAGTTGCAGCTGCAGATCTTTATCTGCTGCAACTTTTTGCACTGTATTGGTTAAAATTACTAAGGTGGTAAAACAAAACGCTCAGACTATGTAAAAAATTTTGCATTCTGTTTCATGTCAATCTGAGTGCCATGGGGAAGCAGCTTTACCTAATTACATGTTGGAAATATGGCTAGTAATTCCTACTTCTCTTGCTATGTTAAGTAATTTATTGGGGAAATATGGGCATGTATGTCTAAAATAATATGTGAGTTAATAATGCCTATCACCCTTTGGAGTAGGAGAAACATGGGATTTGCTAAGATAGAGAATCTAAAATACAGGCAGGCTTTCCCCTCAGCCCCTTTTATCTCCCTTGCATTTCTGTACTAGTTGTATTTCCAAAAACTATCTGGATGTCTAATCAGATAGCCTGAAAATATAACAGGTCTGTACTTTATTTCATACTCTGATTTGTCCATCAGAAGGAACAGTCACCTGAGATTGATCTTTTCTCTTACAGATGTAGATGAATGTCAACAGGGCCACTGCCATCCAGATGCTTTCTGCTACAACACTCCTGGGTCCTTCAGCTGCCACTGCAAGGCAGGTTATCGTGGGGATGGTTTCCGATGTGTGTTAGGAGGTAAAATTCTATAGTTCTTGAAAGTTGGACCAGAAATATAATTTGGGATTTGGAGGATGTATATCTTAATTTGGTTCCCTTCTGAAACACAGCACCTATTGCCACATTTGTCTCCTTATTCTTCTCTAATCTTGCAAGTTTAGGCCTTTACCAAGCTTGTGTCAAAACTGTATCTTGACTGCTATCACTTTTTCATGATATCCTGTTCCATTTTATGTTTTGTTTATTCTATCCTCAGCAGTTTTCAGCCCCAAGCTGATACTATCTTTGAAGTTGCCTTGTATAAAGGTTTGACCGTGGGGGTGATTTGGTTTGCATACTCAGTAATCACTTACCATAAAATATCTGGAATTGTTGGCAATGCAAATCAATGCAATATTTACAGGAGAAAAGTGAAAAATGAGACCCAAGTCATGAGGCTCTTGTCTACAGTAAGATCTAGATGCCTACATGCAGCCTGTGGTCCAGAAAGACTACAGTTTCCAACTGGCACTTATTTGTTTCTGCATTTATCCAATCTACTGTCTATTCAGGAGAAAGTTCTTTACCCTCACACTTCTGTCTCTCCATTCAGCTTTGAGGCTCAAAGTGTAAAACTCATCCTGAAGGTATGCTTAAAAAAAAAAAAAAGAAGTAAGGAACATTGGAGCACAAAGTAGCATTGTTATTTTGCTTTAATTCAATAGCATGTCAAACCTATGTGACAGACTCAGGTTTTGTAGATGGTGAATCTTTCATCCAGGAAATAAATCCTAACTTCTCAATATATTCAAACCCAATTCTTCTTCCTCTTAGATTCTTGCTGTTGGGCATTTCTCAACAGACTGAAACTCAAACTGTGCAGCCAAGAGTAACGAGAATATCCTAGGGCCAAAAGGAAAGAAAGGTTTTGGCGTTTTTGTTTGTGTTGTTTTGGCTTTCTTTTTAATAGTGGAGGTGCTTGCTTCAAAGTGTTTGTCTGTGTGACATGATATTACTACCTGAGACTTAATATTTTTATTTTGCCTCTACATTCCCTAATTCTGAATTTCCGACGTTTTTTTTCCGCACAGTTGGATGCTCAGTTTTTGGAACCAAAAAGCAAAGGATTGTACAGAGGAAAGGAAAAAAAAAATCACACAGTTGATTCTAGTTTTAGATCATATTTGCATGACACTTTACCATGTGCATAGTAACACATTATGTAAAATCACCCACTGCTTGTAGATTTTTATATCATAGGTAAATTTCAGGAGGTTTTGAAGTGTTTAATTCTGAGCTGTAGCTTTCACCACTTTGTCAGTGTTTTAATATAATTTTTAACTAACATTTCATGCATAATCACCCATGTGTATTTTCATTTTAGTGCCAGATAAATGAAGAACTAACTGGTATTTATAACCTGTGTCAAAATACTTAGCTAACTATCCAGCTGATAAAAACAAAGTTATTTCTCCTAGAGGAGAAACTTAATGTATATAACTTGACGCAAATCAAACCTTAAAGCTTCCAGCTCTTCAGGTAGAATTGTAGGGGCAGAAACATTGCTTTCATGTCTGCCACAGGCCCTTTGTAAATGAAGCAGGTGGTTTGGTAGACTGTTATTTGCAATCAACCAATTAACCTTATTACAAGGACACAATTGATTTCTTCTGAGTATATGTGATGATTTATTTAAATGGGGGGACTTTGTGTTATTCTTAACATCTTTTCTTATGCAGTGATTAGTGTGTCAACTAAACTGATAAGCACATGGTATTAATGTGTAATAACTTTTTCCTACTTATTTTGTACACTTCTTCACTTTCTGTGCTCAACACAATTGTGTCTTGAATGGGGATTTTTCCGTGTCACAATATTAATAGTAGTAACAAAAATATTTTTAAGAGTTTTGTATCTACTGTTTTAGTGGGTGGAGATCTGCCAGGCTTTGTTAGTCTTCATATATGCCTCACTGATAATTTTTTTTAGTATGGTTCTGTATTACCAGTAGAAGACAGGCTTTTAGAAACACTTGGATCAATTATCTTTGTTCATTAAATGTTCTGAGCAGTAAAAAAAAAAAATCTGTGCAGATAAGAAGTCTCATTTTTGCTGAATTGTGACTGAAGTACAAAGTGTGTTGTTCAGCTGGTATGCAGCAGTGGCAATGTTTACAACTTAGCGACTGCTCCCTTCTTAGAGTTAATAGAACAATAGCTGCCCTTGGGGTGTCATCTGTTGCTAAAGCTTTAGTGCCTCTAGAATGGACAGATCCATCAGTTAATCATTGCCAGGGACAGAAACAAACTATACTTTCTGAAGCCTCACGAAAGTAGTTTTGTTTACTCTAGCATTCAATTTGTAAAGTAAGTTGCTTCAGAGTGGAGATTGCAGAGTAGTCTGTATTGTATTCAGCTGTAATTATAGACCCTTTCTCCCACTTTTTGCCCACGAAGGTTTTGATCTAATAAGATTCAGTGTAGTAACTGAAGTTTTTCCTGGTTGTTAATAGCATGGAAAGTTTCATTCATCTAAATACTTGGTACATTTTGCTGTTCTCTGTTCCAACCCATGTGTACAATCACTTGTTTGGTGTCTTTATTATTATATGAAACCTGTTAAATGTTAAATCTCAACGACAATTCTTGAAACAAGTAGGCTAACAAGAGAAATGGATTTGAGTCACACACATGGGAATGTCTGTAGGAGTGAACTGGCAGGTTAATGAAAGAGTTAATGATGCTGGAATGTCCTGCTGCTCCCAGCTATTAAGGAAGTCTGTACTTCATTATTTCCTCACGCTTCATTTTTCCATTTCAAAAAACCCAGATGTCTGAGTGTTTCTAGCCCCTGCAGACCCCAGACACTGTTTACTAAACAGAAACAAGCCTGGATTCTTGGAACTAGGAACTGTTAAGAGCTATTCTCTGATCATCTGTGTGCAACTGGTCTCACATGAGAAACACACTTACCAGGACAAAACTGTAAGTGAGGAATTACAAAGTAAAATGAAGGTACAAAGGGAAAGTTTTTCATTTGGATTTTTAATGTTTTTCTCCAGCATCTGAGGAGAGCAATTAAAAATGTCAATATAAGTCTTTGAACAAGAGAAGTCCATGCATCTCACTTTCTTGTCCTTTTACTCAGTTTCCATCTTTTTAAAGAAAAGTCCATTAACCATTTTCTACATTGCTGCTACAAAAGCAGTCCTCTATGACTAAAAAACACCTTGAATATTTGTATATGGCTTTAGGTTTTTTTTTCCTCCGTTTCTATTTCTTTCTTCACACATGCGAGAAATGTGTATGTATGTATATGTTTTTCGTCCATAATCTATTTCAGTGACTTTTAAATTCTGGGTTGCTAGTGGTAATTAATGAATCAACTGGAAAAAAAAAGTTTAATACTGATCAAATATTAATTGATTCTTCTGAAGAAGGGTATACATTTAGCTGAAATTCAGGATGCACCATTCTATGTATCTACTCTGACTTGCACTGTGTTCCATAGGATACAAATTCTTCATCACACCTTTGTTCTCTGTTCTGTTCTATACCTTCTATCTTAGGAGCATTTTTCTGCACACTCATTCAATTTCTCACTGTTCTTTTAAACTGCAGTTGCCAGATCTGGATGCAGTATTTCTTGAATCATCTCCCGAGCCTCATATTCTTCTCTATGCCTGTGTATTCCCTGTGTATATGCTGAATTCCTTTTTATACCCTCTCACAATCCCTACAGCAATGAGCTGTGATCTGCTGATAGACTAATCTTTGAAACTACAACCCAAATAAGCTATCTTTAGAGGCTTGTCTACACAGTTTATTCCAAGAAGTATGACTTCATGTTTACATCCTGTCCTTCTCATGTGGCCTGTTTCACGTCCACAAATGATGCAGCCTGTGGTTGTATATCTTCCTCTGAAATGCAAATGATGGAATTAAATTTCTTAATAGGGAAATTTAAAAGCAAGACTAAGGTAATATGGGAATTTACTAAAGATACTGCTACTCCATGATATTTGACTTCTGATCAGATTATTCTTTCAGTTTTTAATTATTTGCCAAATCAAGTGCTTAGTTTCAAAAATTATACGGTCCTGTGGGACATAAAGAGAGCACCATAGGAAAACACAGAGCTATTAGGTCAGTGTATTACCTTCAGCAGTCAAGCATCAACTGAACCAAAACCCAGTGGGGACGCAGTTTTTTCTTAATTTTACACCAAAGGCTGATTGGTAATGTTTAAATGCATACACTGAAAAAATACTGTAACTTTAGCCTGCTGTTAATGAAAAGCTGTTGTCACCCCGCATTTTTTTCATCTCCAACAATCACCTAGCTCCTGGTTTTACTGGTTGTTTCATCTCTAGCAGAATGAACTAATCCTGGTGTATACTGTTTTTATCATCATTGACATGATCATTTGCCTTGCCTTTCAAACGTGGGTTTCAAGAACAGTAATGAAAATTAGGGCTAGTTATCCCTCTATGAGGAGCCTTGAAACAGGCAGGGCTTGTTTTCCATTTGCTACAATCAGGGGCAGTAGTATATATAACAGCTCCATTACACCAGGTAGGTGTTATTTGCTCTTGGTGTTACCAGCTGTATTTAATGGACTTTCTTCATACCAATCACAAGATCATAGAACTCTCTTAATGCCAACTGTTCTGTATCTTTGAAGAGTCTTGACTGGATGAAATACTACAGTATTTATGTTAAGGGCAGGCTCACTAAGAAGCCACATTTAGGCTGCTGTAGTGAAGGAAATTTACTGGCTTTTAGGTTTGTGTCTGGATACTGGCTTACAAAGTAGACCTTGAGCTACCTCAATATGTGCCCTTTCTTGTTACCCATTTTGTCTAGCTTGTGCAGTTTTCTCTTCAAGGCAGAAAATGTGCTTTATTTGTTGTGTCAATCTCATCTTTCAAACTCTATTGTACCTATACTAATTTCAGAGTGTTAATTAATTTAAAACTTGCAAATTCAGAGCATCTTCTCCTAACTTCACTGAGTAAAAGGTATGGCAGTATAAGCAGTGCAAGTAGACTATTTATCTCAACCCACTGTCATCTGTATCCAAAATTATTGTGTCTTCATTGTTGCATAGGCTGTGACACTGGGCTGGGTTTCAACTCATACTTCTTTAGGTGCCTCTAAACTATAAGCATAGTAGTCCTGGCTATGATTCAGAGATAAGGAGAAAAAAAATGGGGAATGGATTCCAAGTGCTTGGTTGAACTATCCTTTAGTTTTAATCACTTGTTTGGTTTATAAGTTTTAATACTGGCTAAATTCATATTAGAGAGTCAAACAAAATATTGAAAGATGAGTTAAAATTATTGAGTCAGCACAGATGAACATGGTAACCCTGGTTTTATTTCTTTTCAGAATGTCTATTTAACATTGCTTATTGTACTTGATACTATTAATAAAGTGATCACTAGTATAAGTAACTTTCATGAGCAAAGAACTAGTAAAATATACAGTTATTCCTGAAAGTGAATTACAATAGAGTATTTGCAAATATTTTTATGCAAGTAAAAATTCTGCACTGATGGGGTTTTTAAAAAGAACCAATCATACTCTGCCTTCTAGAAATTCAGTACTAATTTTGAAAGTTACTTTTGTTTTGACAAGTCTCTTGGCTTCAGAGTTGCTAAGTGCATAAGCAGACCATTTATGAGGTTGGTCTTGAACACTACAAGATAAGTCCTCTTTAAAAATACAATCAGAATTCTTGAGTAAAATCTGCAGATATTAATTTGAACATTGTCTTGAAATTAGAACACATTGATATTTCAAGTCACCAAAACCACCAATACATTTTATGTGTAACCACTGGGTCCTATCTGGGAGTGTATACACTTGTTTCCATAATTTCTGTAGAATATTGAGTAAAAAAATTGTAACCTGTTTTTGAGTTTCCTGAAGAAAAGGTATACAGTTTCTACTTTTGTTTTTGTATCCTACTGAGGAGGAGTTAATAGTGTTTCTCAAAGCTGATAGGAATGCAGTTATAATTTTTTTTCCTGCACTGCACAGAAATGTGTGTGGGGAGTAGTTTACCAATACTCTGTGTTCACCCTGCTTTCTCCCGTGAGCAGTGCCTATAATGACAGTATAGAATAAAAAAAACCTGTGGCAAAACCATCTGTTTACTGAAATCAACATTTCTTTTACCTGCATACAGCAAAGGACGCTGAATACATGGAAACAAAATCTGAGACAGATAATAGAGGCTTTCCCACAGTGCCTGGTTTTGTAGGTTGATTCAAGGCTCTCCACCACCCACATTAAAACTGATGCCAAATATTTCAGTTGTTCAGTGAGCTGTTGTCCAGTCGTTTATATTTTTCTAATTATGTCCAGGTGCATGAAACTTGTCCAAAGCTTTTGCTTGCATAACTAGTTTAAATATTAATAAAAACCTTCCCTTTTTTTTCAGAGCATAGATTTACACCACAACAGTCTGTAGATGCATGGGATTAGCTTTTTGCTCAGCTGCAGTCAGTCTAATTGAGCCACAAAAAACTAATCCTGTCCATCAGGGAGTGTAAAAACATGGAAAGGAATAAATGGAAGTGTAATGTTAAAGACTCTTGAGCAGTTTGTGCTTAGTATTTCTAAATGTCTGTAGAAATCATTAACAGGGAAATAATACTCTCCCAAAATTACATCTTTCTCTCCCAGGGATCTCCAGTGTATGGTAAAACCAAGCCAGATTTCTTTGTCTGGAGAAGGAAATACATTATTTTTATTGTATTATTTTAATTTCACCATGTTATTTGGCTTCTAGAAGATATATTGATCCAGATTACTTCCCTACTGCATGATATGTATATAAAAAGAAGGTGCAAATTTTATTTTAGACTATTTTGTAAAATTGAAGCATAAAGAGCCAGATCCCTGAGTGTCCTCATCTGAGTTTCTTTCCTCTGTAGTCTTTGCAGTAATATATATTTGCATGTGGTGTAGCCAAAGTGCATGGTATGTTTCTCTGTGCTTTACCAGGGAGTGGACAATCTGTCCCTGCAATTCCTTTCTTAGATCCAGAAGAATAAAATGAGTGCTCAAATTTTATAACTGAACTTTAAAAACCTAAATACATCATAGCAATGAATTGCTTCACTTCCCTAAGATCTATAGAGAATTTGGCATCTGCCTCATGTTGTGGTTTTCTCTTGTGGCTTTGAAGAGAATCTCGACTTTTAGCGTTACCAAAAAACTTTCAGCCACTGTAGGGTCTGTCTAGTTAGTCACATTTTAAGGCCCATGGACAATTGCCAATGAGTAGATATCAGGGTCAAAAGTCAGACATAATGTTCTTGCTCATCTGCTTCAAGGAGAACAACCATGTTTTCCAGCTTCTGTTTATGACCCTTCAATGAAGGATGATGCAGAGGATGTGTTTATTCTCTTTTAAACTAGGCAGTGAAAGATAAAATAAGTTTAAGGCAAATGTGTCACACTTACATAGGGCAGACTGGTTGAAGCTGTTCTGAAGTCACATGCCTTCAAGGCTTGTAACAGTGTCATGTTCCACTAGAGGTGAGAATTCTTGTGGTCAGTGTATGTTAACTGTTAATGGACTGTAGTTATTAGCTAAAACAAATATTCACTGGAGTTTGTTTTGTTCTGTTGTTTTTTTTCCCCAGACATAGAAAAGACCAAATGCCAGCGTGAACGTGAAGTAGCTCTTGGCAGTGGAGGTGCTTTCTTCCCAAGAGATGCAAGAGTTGGTCACTTCATTCCCCAGTGTGATGAGCATGGGCATTACTTACCCACTCAGTGCCATGCTGGCAGTGGATATTGTTGGTGTGTGGATAGGGATGGAAATGAGATTGACGGCACCAGAAGCGGCCCAGGAGTTCGACCACCATGTAAGTGGCTGAAGCAGTTGTTTCTTGTGGGTATCTCTCCATCTGAGTGCATTGTCTCCCAGATGCAGGGCTTAGTCCTTCCCTGAGATACAGCACTAACTTGGAACAATGCAGATTTCTGCTGTCCCAGTGGTGGTATGTGTCATGCCCTTCAGTGCCCCAACACACACTTTTCCTTCAGCCAGGGCATATAGACAGCTGTGGTAAGCTTCTGAATAAGAAGAAGGTTTTCTAGCTTCTTCCTTGCCTTGAAATGGTGAGAGGCCAGATAGTCTTCCCTCTGGGAGCTGTAATAGCTGACTTGCCTCAGGAAATGAAGGATGTTCCTTCCTACGTTTTCCTCACTTCAGCTGCAAAATAAGATGATTTTTCTAAACATTTGAAGCAAAGAGCAATTACAGAGCCAAACATGAAACAACATATAATGTCGATTTCTCCTCTGTCAGTCAAGGGGAAAATTTCAGAAGCTTTCTGCATCTGATTATAGCTATTTATGTCTGCTTATAGGGCTGTTTCCTTCTAAGAAGTCTGACTGTAAGTGTATTTCTGCAAATAATAAGGAGCCTTGTTGTGCTGTACAAGCTAATTTTTTCCCATCTGTTTCCTTCTCTGTTAACAAGGTCTGAGCACAGCTGCTCCTCCTGTTGTTATTGGGCCCTCTGTTCGACCAGACACAGTACCTCTGCCACCAGGAACGCACTTGCTTTTTGCCCAAAGTGGTAAAATTGAACATGTTCCACTCGAGGGAAACAATATGAAGAAAAGCGGTGCAAAAGCACTCTTGCATATTCCAGTAAGTAATGTACTATACTAAGTCTATGTTTTTTAGATTTCTGATGAAGATGAAAGCTACTCTTTGTCTACACACCTTGATAATTTAAGTTGAAAACACAATTTTTAGTTTTCATTAAAATTTTAGTATCTCATCAATTTGTTACTGAAAATTCCTGACTAGTCAAAAATCTTAAACCTAAGGTATAGAAAAGATAATTATTTCCTTTTAAAGAATGGCTCACAATAGATCACAAGACAAAAATCTAATCTCACATGCCTCTAGCAACTCATCATATAAACTCCCTCTATTCACACTTCTACTGATTTTCTGACTCAGGTATAAAAGTTTAGGAGGCCTACTATAGCACTAGGTGGAGAGACTCTTTTTCCCATTCCTACTCTCTCAAAGTTTTTTTCCTTAGTCTTAATCTATTCCTGTTTTTTTCAGTCAGTTGTCTCCACGTCTTGGCTGCACATATATTTTTCTTTCTTAGTTTTTTTTGCTTCCTTCCCCATGTGTAAGCCCAGTGGGTGGTAGATCTTTTTCCCATCCTTCTTACTACCATCTTGAGAATCTTTTTTCCTGGAAAATGAATTCCTGAAGCTGAGAACCTCTCTTTTCCACCACCTGTGTCACATGCCAGCCCTTTTCACTGGCAGTTTCATTACATACATTTGTTTTGC
This sequence comes from Luscinia megarhynchos, assembly GCA_034336665.1. NCBI lineage: Eukaryota > Metazoa > Chordata > Aves > Passeriformes > Muscicapidae > Luscinia > Luscinia megarhynchos. The sequence continues at coordinate 68,235,970 of CM067565.1, forward strand.
CCAAGGCCTAGGATTTCTGTTTTCATTCCAGTGTTACTTTATTTATAATAGATGGCAATATTAAGTAGCATGCTGATCTCTTTCCTTTTTCCTTTATATATTTATATATTATACGGAGTTGTTAGTAAATCAAATACTGGCTAAATTACACAGATTCACTTCATTAAATAGTACCATAAATTGTTGTGATGTAAATGAAAAATTAAGGTTTTGTCTCTTATGTAAAGTGCTGCTGCAATAACACCAAAAAAGTAAAATGCTGTATAAAAAATGGTGTAATAAGGCTGAAGGTGGCATGATTCTGAATACCCGTCACCTAGTCTCATTATTTACTTGATCTAACTTAAATTACTTAATTAGAAGTATCTTGAGGAAAGAACTTCCAAGAGATGAGATGCAATTCTTTCTTGAGATTTTCAATTAAAAGGAAACTTTGTCTCTGCTAGCATTGTTGACTTTTTGTTGTCTGTGTTGTGTATTTGCAAAGTGGTACCACAGGTGTTTAGATTGTTTTGCAAGCCCCAGAGTTAATGTATGGTGATGAGTAAGTGCATTTGCTTTTAATTCACGGGTTTGAAACACCTTTCTAAGAAGCTGTGTTGCAAAAGCTGCAACAGTGACAGACTTGAGAATCCACATCCAGCTGTTGCTTCACCCTGATAGTCTCTTTGATTTGCCTGGAGGAGGGAGTTTGAACTCTAAACTCATACTCTAGTCCTGTCGTCTTTCTGCCTGAAAAATTGCATGTAAATACTTCTTGTTGCTGAAAATATTCTTTCCACCAGAATGATTTATGTAGTACTTGTTTAAGCTAACTTTTAAAATAAAACCTTACTTTGCTAGAACTGTTTAGACTCAAATGGTGCTACATAGGAACCACAGACATAATGCATGACTTGGATGTCAGTGCAAGTCAGATTTAATAGAAGTAATTATTCCCCCTTAAAGGGGAAGAATGAGATTAAAAAGGTACATGAAAAGGTGACACAGTAAAATGTCAACATGAATTTTCTTTAAACTGGTATGCAGATGGAGGTGCAGAAGTCAGACAAACTGTTCATTACTAGTATTTCCAATGCTTCTTTGAAATAATGGTGAATGATATCTGCTAGTTAAAAGGGACTTATAACTGGAAGTATTTTTCTAAGATATTTGACAGTGACTGTTACCCAATTATTTTCTCAGCCTCTCCTCCCCATTTCCCACCTTTCCTCAAGAATTTTGTTTACTCAGGCTTGAGACTTAAAAGCATACATTAATGCTGCTGATGAGTTCTTTATCCTAAGCTGATCTAACCTGCTTGTGGTCCAACAGGACAAAGTTGTTATTGGAGTTGCATATGACTGTGTGGACAAGATGGTTTATTGGACAGACATCAGCGGCCCTTCGATCAGCAGGGCCAGCCTGCATGGCGGGGAGCCAACCACCATAATCAAAACGGGTAACAGCACGAAATTCTTCCTCTTGCTACTCCCCAGGAATTGTATTAGACTTGAATTTAGTAATATGTACTTTCTAGGTGTTGCCTGAGCTTACTAAGAGTTGTGTTTATATCTAACATGGAATACCATCAGAGGGTGTCTGATTTTTGTTCTGACAAGCAAGGTAGGTGCTGGACAGCTGAGATTTTGTTAGATGTAGTATTTTTTTCTCTCTTGATCTCTGCCTGTCAACTGCCTGCTCTGCTGGGAAAGGACTAGTGAGCAGGGAGGCTGAAGAGAACTCCTGCTCTCTTCTTTGGGTTGGGGATCAAACAGCTAAAAAGTTGTTAGAAGCCAGCCATGATTTTCCCATGCCTGCCACTCAAGTTGTAAAATGGAAAGTGAGTAAAGCCACCTTGTTTGGTTTTCACTCTTTATAGTTGTTCAAGGATTTGAGAATTAGACTAGATGGTATTGTGGAGTTAGTGCTTATCCAGTTTATATCTTGTTCTTACATTCTTTCCTTCAAGACTGCTGCTCACTGCAGTCCATGTTAATTTTCATTAGAAGGATTAAGGTCAAGCCCATGCATCTTGAATATTAAATCCTTTTATTGAGTGGAAGGTGCTAAGGGGAAGGACAGGTTTAGAGAACAAGGTGAATGGTTGGGGGAGGTGGCATTAAAAAAAACAACAGTAAAAGTAGCTGGAGGGACATTTTAAATAGTAGTGTCCTCAATATCCTAGAACACCTGTGAAATCAAGACACTGGAAGAGGTCACCTTTGCTTTCAATCCTTTGCAGATATTGTTACAAAAACTTATGAAATTATTTTAGAAAAATGATCAGCCAGTTATAAAAACTCTACAATAAATTTTGTTTCATTTTCTTTGGATGTGTAGGGAATCACTGCCTGGACTTTGTGCTTTGGAATAGCCAGTTTGTGAGACTCCATTCAGTCTCTTAGGAATAGCAGATAGATGGGGGTGGCTTGGATCCTGCCATTGTCCTAGGAAGGAAAAAGGGAGAGTGTAAGGCCATCCCTAACCATTCCAGCTGTTATGTAGCTTCATATTTCTATACCACTTGATGGCTGAGGTATTTTGTGAGACTTCTTTTTCCATCCCAATGTATTTCATATGAAAGGGACTCTAACCTACAGTGCAAACCTGTGCTTACCTGTGCAACTTAGAATCTCTGCAGGGAAAAGATTTTTGCTTTGCAGTATTAATGATTTTTTTTCAGAATCCGCGCTTCTAAAAATGGGGAAAATTACTATTTGCTCAAAACTTTATATGGATATGAGTGTCTATCTAATGCGAGTGTGCATAGGCATTAAAATTCTTGCAATGTATAAAATGCTGGAAAATTATTTGTGAAGACTTTCAGCTAAATTTGATTGATTATTTAACATAGTTCAAGACGCTTCAATACCAAATTGAAACCTCATGAGTTTTATCTGCTTTAAAAATGTATGTGTGGACCTTACACATTAATTCTGTTGTTCTGTTGGTTCCATAGGATGTGAATGCTTTTTCTGAAGAGACTAGGACAGATGTTGCACTTTACTTTTTGTGTGTTAGTGGGTATTTCAATAAGGATTCAGATCAAAATAATATTGAATATCCAGCATTCAGATGGATATTTTCTATGCAAGCCAAAACTGAAACTTTCAAATTTAATGAAATAGGAAAATTCCTCCCCCTCAGAAGACTCATGAGAATTTTTTTGTTTTGTTTTGATCTTTGCCTTCTTCCTCCTGTGAGCTCCAGCTGCTTTCTTCGGTTCATGTGTATTTTTGTGGAATGTACTACATTTTTGGTTGGATTTTTTTTAAAGCTCTTGTGATCCAAGTTGTGCTGCTTTGCAGAAACACTGCTTAATTGTGGAGTCCCATCCAGTTCTCCTTTATCCCTGCAGCTGGATAGGCTGTGGAAACTTTCTCAGCTCTGCAGCTGAGGCAGCAGGTTAGGAAGGACAGCTTTCCTCTGCAGTAACTACTTAAAGTCTCCTATTAGCTGTGCATGTCTGTACAAACCTGCCCCCAGGGACAGAGCCTGAGGCTGCATCAGGCTTGATGACAATATTAGCAGGAACATATTAGTGCTTCTGGAAAGACTGGTGATAAATGAAGCCTTTAAATATTCCCTTCCCCCTCCCTCTGTGGGAGATAATTTTTTTTTTTCTGGCTCAACCACACAGAAGGGACATTTACTTTAGACTTCTATAAATCTCCTAACATATAGCTGACATAAGGGAATTGAAACAAGGAAACTAGTCAGGGAGCAGGGGCTCCTGGGAATCAGTGACAAATCTTTTGCCTGCTGCTGTCTTCTGTTTCCTAGAAGAGTCTGGAAGCTCCTCCATTACCATTTAGTCAGTAAACTTCCGATCCCAAAGAATGGGGACTGTTGCCACCGTCACCTCAAAATGAGGCCACCCTTAGCGGGATCTGCCACTAGCAAGGAAAGAAGTAGGAACATTTGAGGATCTGAAATCTATGTGAGGTGGTTTCTTGCAGCTGACAGGTTTAGCTCCACAGAAGCACTTAGAGAAATAAAAGAGTAATGTGAAGTCAGTATAACTGAGTCCAAGTGTGCCCGAGACCCCTGAGGAGGAGTAAAGAAATGCCTGATTAACATTCACTTTCTTGCCCACCACCCCTCCCCTCTGGCCACGAGCTGTGAGTCAGAAACAATGAGGTACATCTTGTTTGTTCCTTTCCACCTCTTCAGCAATTAATATAAATCTAAAATGTCATGTGTGCAGATAAAGTGCTAAGTGCAATCCACTTGAGTGGGAGAGCAGAGGATGCTTGAACTATTGTGCAACTGTTATTCACAGCAACATCACAGTAGCAAAGTCTAGAGAGTCTATGTTCCGATATTCTGGGCCAAAAGTCTTTTTTCCAGAAAGGTTGCTTGTGTCACATAATGTTTATTTAATGGCTGTCAGTGAATAAACTTAAGAATTAAAAGAAGGCTAATGGGCCACATTCCATTCTGTGTGTAGATTAGCATTTGAAAGGTGCTTTTTTTTCAAGTTGGCTGGTATAAAGCGTCACTTTACCTCTTTTGGGGCATGTACAATTCTTTCCTTTTCTTTTGGAACTGAAATTGAACGAAAATAGATTTTTTTTTTAACTTGTCTTTTGCTTCCTTAAATTCCACTTGGCCTGCCTGTTCTTTTTCAATGGAACCTTGAAAAAAAGAGCAGTTTCTCATAGTGGTTGAATTAAGCTTTATAAATTCTTTCTTCATCCTGCATCCAAGTTAGAAATTACTAATGCTAGAGCAGTAAGGTCATTATCTGCTATTTCCTGTTGCTTTTGGAACAACTAACTGTCCAAGAAAAACTGTGCACATGCATTGCTAAAATGTGTTCCTAAAAGAATAGCTCTGCAAAAACACAGAACTGGATCTAGATTGCATCAGTAAGTTAATATCATTGTCTCTAGTGTTTAGAGTTTGATTTTGTTCAATTGTTCCATCAGGTAAACCTAGCATAAATTCAGTTTTCAGAGGGTGCCGTGTATGCCAGTACTAAAGAGGGAGAAATATTAAGGGTTATAAAATCAATTTTATGGCTTTCTAAGGATGGTAGAATAAGATTTTGACACTATCTGCTGCTCCTTTCTGTTATCAACTCTATGTTTGCCCCTCCAAGTACAGTTTCTATGTGTGACGAGTTTGTTCCGTATGGAACTTTGTTATGAGCGGTTTGTGTACTTAAACTTTGAGGTAAAATGCATGTTCCTCTTCCAAGTGATATAAAGTAGCCTTTGTTGGACCACAGCCAGAACACTGAAGAAAACTTACGACTGTTAAAGGTTATCCTTATGAGGCTGACACAGTGTATTGGGAATAAATATAATGCCTGGGAATGTTTTTCTTTGTTCTGCTGCAGACTTGGGAAGCCCTGAAGGGATAGCTGTAGATCATCTAGGTCGCAACATCTTCTGGACTGACTCTCAACTGGATAGAATAGAAGTGGCCAGGCTGGACGGGCGCCAGCGTCGCATCCTTTTTGACACTGGTTTGGTGAACCCCAGGGCAATTGTCCTGGATCCTGTGAGAGGGTATGGATGTGTTGTCAAGAAACATGTGAAAAGCTTGATTTTTATTTATCTGATTATTTAATGGACTGAAGAGAGACTTGTGTTCCATGCAGAACCCCACTGATGGAGTAGGGCTCTGGGTTCAGGTTCATGGACTTCCATCTTATCGTAAATTGTGTGTGTGTTAAGGAGTAAACAACAGAGGTGCCATTGAGGGCATCCAAGGAAAAAAAACCTACCACTACAAAATGGCTATTAGTAGTAAAACATCAGAGAGTTAATGGCTGTCTCTGTGGGTCTCTGTTGAGGATAAACTACTCTGATTCTGTTGTGTGTTGCTTACTCGGTACATTGAAAAGAAAAATATTGTTTCAAATGGGTCCCAGATGTATGCCAAATACCCTTGCTTTAGCCTGAGCAGATACGATGGGAAGTGAGATGAAAAACTCTAAATGTAGATGTACACTTTGAATGGCACTCAGAACTGTTGCAGTATAGGTCTTTTTTGGCTGGCATTTTGATCATAAGCTACACAATGTAAGGAAAACATTTGTTTTTAGTGGAAGTATATTTGCTACATTTTTACTACACTTTTTTGACTTCTATATCGAAGTGCAATATGGCCCTTCTTACTCATTTAAATGATTTAGGGGCTGTGGGTTACTTTTGTATTCTTAGCATTTTTCTTAATTACAACAATCTTTTGGGATAAGTCCCTGTCTTAACTCTGGCCTTTTTCTTCTTCCTAAGAAACTTGTACTGGACTGACTGGAACAGAGAAGCTCCTAAAATTGAAACTTCATACATGGATGGCACAAACAGAAGAATTCTTGTTAAAGATGATCTTGGGTTACCAAATGGACTGACATATGATCCTTATTCCTCAATGCTGTGCTGGGTAGATGCAGGTAAAGGGGGGCTAAAACATATCTTTGTAATAGTAGTAGTGTAAATATATCCAGTCCTGAAATTATGCACAGCCATAGCTTTTGGCTTTAATGATTTATTCATTGCTATTCACATGAGACTGTGTGCAAGCTGGAGGATTAAAATTCTGATCACAAAACTTTCTAGGAATGCAACAGATCTATGTCTGTGTGTCTAGTATGTGGCTATTTTTTTAGGTAGTGCTTAGGGCTTTGTTGTTAGTTTAAGACTAGGGAAAAACCACAGATTTATCTAATCTGCCTTACAGAATGTCATCCTGGCACTTTTGTTTTAAGGCCTGTAACCTGAGGCCAAGTCTGGCTTATATTTGACTGAAGCAAGTCTTGAAAAGGAATGCATCCAAAAGATCAAGGGATTAAAGTTCTGCCACAAATCCATTGTTAGTTTTGTGACAGTGTTTTACCAGTGGGTGGGGGGGGAAGTGTGCTTTTAATTCTCATTTAATTTTAATCTTTTGGCATCTTGCTGTCTTTCACCCTGTAGACTATGGCAGGGATGTCTTCCTTTGGAGGTGCTTTTACACTTCGAGTCACCTTTCAGATTTTGGATAAACTAAAATGATCAAGCTCTCTTCTTCACTGTAAAACACTTTCTCCAGCCTTCAAATGTATCTCCTCGGCTATCTCTAGTTACTTTCCCTCCCTTTCTTGTTTTCACATTTTCACCTTCTCCTTTTTAGTCTAATTCTGGAACACACCATTTAGGAAAAACCTACAGGTGTTTAAATTCATTAGCAGTGTTCCCAGCCTGCAGTGGCTTTGCAGCTAGACCTTTTTGCACCATATTTGCATCTGTGAGTTAGATGTTCTTCCTGCAGTCTCACGTTGATGGCCCAACCCAGCAAACATTTCAGGAACATCCTCACCAAACAAACTTTGAGAAAATGTCCTCCAGAGGAGGTGGAACCAGTTAATGGCTGAAGTATCCCTCCAGAATGGAGGAGGCCTTCTGTCAGCTTCCACACCACCTTGAGGATTCTGTAATTCATAGCAGAAATCTCAGCTTGTGAGCATTGGCCATGGCTGCATGGACATCTGTGTTTCTTTAACTTCAGTGGTGTGCAGAGTAGCATCAGCACCAGAGTACTTATCTATTCAATTTTTGGCACATGCACACATGTGATATGGAGGAAGGCTTTGACTAAGCAGCACACTGAAAGATTTTCAGGACTTTCCACCCTGTTCATGCTTGCATATTTGTGCTTGTCTTTCATCCCTGATGAGAGCTCTGTTGTTCTGATTCAAAAGCTTAATTGTTTCACTACATCCAGGTACCAAGAGGCTGGAATGCATGAACCCTAATCAGCTTGGTCGACGAAAGATTGTTGAAGGGATCCAGTATCCTTTTGGTGTTACAAGCTATGGGAAGAATTTATACTATACAGACTGGAGAAGGTACGTTATCTGCTAAGGAAATTATGGAGAGCTTTTATCTTTTTTTGCTCCCTGGTATAAACTGAAGTATATACTGCATTTCTCATGCTTGACCTCTCACACATTCCTGTTTTGTTGTTTTCCTGGCAAAAGCTGATGTAGGGTGGAGTGGATATGTAGAGTTGACCTATTGATGCTGCCAGTTAACTGAGTTTTCAGTTTTTAGCATAGTGATTTGTCCTTGAAGAAAATGCTTTTAACACTGAACATTCTTGGGAAAGGAGTGGGCAGTAACTTGTTTCTCTTATAGCAGCTGCATTGTAGAGGGCAGATATTAATCACTCTTGTCTTTCTATGCCCTATATTATATGAATGTTCAATCAAAAATAAGGACAAAAAGTGTTCACTATCTTGATGACACTTTCTTTATTGCAAATGCTCTAAAATGTTGCTATGTGAACAAGACTTATAGGTTTACTTTAACTTCTGGAAAAAAATCCAGTCCCTGTATTTTAAAATAAATATTTTTACTTGATGTAAATGGTTTTATGGGCTTTATCAGCAAACTCTTACCCAAATGCCTCTATAAATTGCAGCAGCAATATTTATTACTGTGCGTGAGGATTTTCAAGTTAGAAACTACTATCTGGGAAGTGCTATTCTAGAACAGGCTTGAGGAACAGTGTGCTATCACTTGACTGTCCTTTTATACTTAGGAAGGAAGAATTGCTTATGACTAGTTGCATTCCTGCTGGACATCAGGCTCCACCTGAAATACATCCTTGTCCATAATTGTTTTGCTTAAGAGCTGCAGTGTCAGCTCTACCACAATACTTGTCAGAGGGGCAGAATGTGAAAAATGTGCCAAAACTACCGACACATGCATCCCTCCTGTAGAGGGACATTGTCCTGTACTGGAAGTATCTTCAAAATTGTTGAGGTGTCTCCCTTATAACTTTCTTAGCTGCCGAGAATGAAGGTCATAACATGCTAGGTTTGTCCAGGAAAGGTAATGTCTTTGGGGATTTTACTTCTGGTATCTCTTCCTAATTGTAAAAAGACAGCAACTTCAGATTTTCACTATTTTTGGTTTTGTTTTTGTTTTTTGACTGGGTAATTGGCTTTTTTGTTGGGGTTTTTTTTTTGGGGGGGGGGTGGCGAGGGCTTTTTGTTATGTTGTTTTGTTTTCCCCTATACTTTCACCTTCATCTCACTTCTGTGTATTTTCTTCTGCATATGGCAGGGATGCTGTTGTAGCAGTGGATCGCACAATTTCATTAGAAAATGATAATTTCCAGCCTCACAAGCGCTCACGGCTCTACGGAATCACCACAGCCTTTGCTCAGTGCCCAGGAGGTAATACAGATGGTTCTTGAGTTTTTACAGCTGTGTAACACCTTCCTGTATAAATGAACTTAGTAGCAGCTCCCATTTATAAGCGGCCAACTGATTTGGGTAGTGAAGATTTGGGTTAGTGCTTAGATTTCTGTTTAGTAAGAAATTAAAAAACACCTAACTTCTTTTCCATAAAAGCAGTTGTTACAGTTACCACATGAAACCAGAGCTGGAGGGCAAGAAGGGACCTATTCTATCCTTTGTGAAAGGAAGTGTATGATTAAGATGAGCAGCTGACCTGTAAAAAATGCTAATGTATCATCTTCTGAATTGAATGCTATATTCATGGCTAGGGCCTTATTCATTTATTAAGTTTAAACTACAGAAATATTATAGTCTTCCAGATGTCCTTAATGAGATCCAGTGTTTTTCAAAATGGAATGTTCAGGAAACAGCAGGTGGTAGAGTGGCTGGACTGAGCTGGCCCTTCTGCTCTGTTGAATGTTAAATTTTTCAAATATGCTATTGAAAAGAGGAAGAGAAGAAGCTGATATCCTTGAAATGTAATGTGGTTTTTGCGAAGCTGTATCATTGTGCAGTTATGTTGTTCTTAGCAAGTCACAGGAGAAGCATTTGCTGGTTTTTATTACAATATGGCTGGAATTATAGGAGTTGTGCTGTTTTTACTTTGCGACTAAAAAAACCCTTAGGATAGTTTCTCTTCAAATAACTCAACACATGCAATAAAAAACAATTTAGTGAAAGTTTTGGCTCAGAGCTTAAAAATACATACAAATGTCATAATTAAGAAATCAGTTACATTGTTATTACTAGTTAATTCACAGATTCATTTTGGTAAGCAGTGTAAAATTCAACAACATTGTGTGCTCTGAGTGTATGCTTATACCTGTAATATTCAGAACCTTGGTGTCATTTCTTTCTATGTCTTATGTATGTTTCAAGTGGTTTTCTGATTTTTTTTTCCTCTCTAATCCACTGCTTTTGGAACTGACTTCTCTTTCATTTTACTCTTTAATGTTAGCACTTCCCCAACCACCCAATTTATTTGTGCTTGTTTTCATGATCATTACTCTGTCTTTGTAAGGTTGGTGTCTGAGGATGATGTTCTGTAGCATTTTGGACTTTGTCCCCACCTTGCACTTCTCTATTTACTCACTTCATTCATTATCTGTGACCATGTGGCCAGTTTATGAAGGGGGTTTTAGGAGCAGCCCACTTGATTCATGTTGCCTCTTTCCTTCTGATATCTTGATCTTTCTTTCATGTGAATGTCAAGTTGACACAAGGGATACGGTGACTCTTATCTCCCCAAAGCTTGTTTCCCAAGTGTAGCCATAAATCTTAACATCTCTTGTACACATTTTTTTTCTCTAAGGTTTTGCATCTCTGTTTTTTTCCCCAGGACATAACTACTGTACGGTGAATAATGGTGGTTGTACTCACCTCTGCTTGGCTACCCCGGGAGGCCGTACTTGCCGCTGCCCTGACAACACGGTTGGAGTAGATTGTATAGAGAGAAACTGAGCATTAAAATAAGCTTTAGAGCAGCAGACACCTTTTGGAAGTGTGCTGTAAACAATTCACTCCTATCAACACAATCAGGCCTTAAATATAAGTGCTCCATGCTGCTCACAGCAAGCCACAATGCACATATGCAGACACACACACACACAGGCGGAGGCTGTTTTTGTAGCAGTTCAGTAAGACAGAACTGACCAGGTTGGGTCCAACTTCACCTTATTCCTTGTGAAATAATCTCTTTGCTTTTAAAGGTAAATGTGGAGGCCTTAGTTGCATCTGTCCCAGACAAGGAGGAAATGTTTCTTGACAAAATTGAAGTAATGCAGAACAGAGTAAAGAGAATGAAACTACTCAAATCCTGAGACTGAATTGTACCTTGGAGTGAACAGCAGTTTTCTGCAGATGTGCTATGCTTAGCCCATCATATATGTGGCTGGGCTTCTCTTGCTGAGAAACAATCAGGGAGTCCCAAGGATGAACAGGTGAGGGAATATACCCAGTAACAGCACATATTTACTGCCCAACCATATTCCTTCTCACTATCAGTCCTTTCACTTCAAAAACTTGAATCTCAACTACAGAAGTATTTTATCCATGTGTTGTAAGGTTTATAATTCTCACCCTGGCTCATGTGGTCATTTCCTAGAGCACATGATTTGTAAAAAATAAACAATACTGTTTAGTGGATATATTTGAAGTTTTTGTTAGGTTTTAAGAGATTTATCTTTCTGCTGTTTGAGGTGGATTCCTGAGTAGTTCCCTCAAATCCACTAAACAAAATTTAGATATTTTGAACAATCATGGGTAGGTCATCAAAGAATGGATGTTGATCCATTGGAAGACAAGTGATTTTAAAGAGATAGTCACATTTGTTTTCTGAGAGGTTTTTAAATATTATTTCTACGTTTGATGCTATAAGCCTCAAAGTGGTCTCTGAATTCTATCTTAGCAATCCGTCTTCTTTAGCAAACCATGCCATGCCTTTTTGCAGACCATAAGAAACCATGGCAGTTAAAATCTGTTTTTCAGAAAGCTCACCTCTATTTTTCTTTTTAAAAGAAAAAAATATAGTGATGCCCCATTTATGTGCCAGTGTTCAGTAAAAGCAAAAATGGTGTTCTGAAAATCAAAGTGAAGTTGATGTTCTCATCATCACCAGTAAGTTTGGAGAGGGAAAATCTAAATGCCTACTTATACGTCAAATTAGCAGTACAAATCTGGGAGTGAAGTTTGGTTTCCCTGCAGTGTGTTGGGAAGGAAGCTTGCCTGCAAACCAACCTGTGGCAGAGCAAAACAGGGCTTGTGAGGCTCCTGCCAGAGCACATTTCACTGTGTGTTATGATCAGAGCAGTAAGCTAACGTCCCCATTTCCTCACTCCCTCTTCAGACACAACAGTGACAATTTTAAACAGAGCCAATTCTGAGTCTTAACTGTGTGACATCTTCCTCTTTAATTGTATATTTATCATAAAATAGCAAAACATATAAACATTTTAAAGATTTTTTGTATAACTTTCTATAACTTTTAACTCATTCTATTCATACACTTAATCAGGTATGTCTTACTGTAAATATCAAAAATTTGTTGAAATGAAGGTGCTTGATAACTCTTTCTCCAGAAATATTCACATATCTGGTGAAATATTAAAGTTTACACTCTGTACAGGTATCTGCAGTACAGTCAATAAAAATGGTTGGTTTTTATTTTCTATAAGAAAGAATGTCATGCCTGCAGAAAGAAGCCATGTGGTGTCTGAAATACATTTTTTTGTGTTCTGGGTTTTAGCTAACTCATATCTAGTGATGTTATTTCTCTTCCAAGATGCAGCATCATAGGGGGAAAAAACTTCTCTTGGGGCTTTGTATTCTGGAAGCAGTAGGATACTTCAAGACAAATACATGAGAGTACTTGAAGAACATAGGGTTTTTCCTTTTTTGGCTTGATGTTTTTGTGGTTGTAAATTCTTGTTTACCTTTGTCAAGTAAGTATAATTCAGTTATCCCATACTTCAGACTTATAGCAGTGAAAATATAGAAGAAGGACAAGAATAAAAAGGGTTAGAATTCATCCCTATGCTCAAAAATGCCCCAGTGCTGAGTTTCTAGGTGATAGGGTGCTTTGCAAGGCGAATACTAGTGGGATCCAAAGGGCATAATTTGGAGTTACTACAGGAGATTGTTGGTGATCTGTTCTGGGGAATCTGTTCTGCACATGGAATTGGACTGTATGCATTGGTTTATGGTTTGGTTTTTTTAAAATCTGAATCAACACAGTGTTCCTCTTCATGCATTATGATGGTTATTATTAAACACTAGTCAGCTAATTCTATGCAAATCATTCAGCAATGACAAAGATGTCAAAGAAAATATATCTCAGCAGAACTTCTAGTGTTGATGCACAAGCTTCTGAGCAGTCTGTAGCACAAAGAGTGAAACTATTATTGTGGACTGAGTTTTTAGACTGAGGAACTCAATTATCATATCTGGGAGTAAGCAGCACTAAATGAGGGGACGCCTCAGCAGATCTATGTCAGTGGTGTAAATGTGGCAGTTTGCAAAACTTCAAAGTTTGCACAACTACAGCATTCCAGTCCCTAGAAATGAGGAACTTTAAAAAAGCTCTAGCATCGTGTTTTGTTTCTCAGCTAATGTTTGTTGCTAACCTCAGCTGTTGTAGCTCAATGCCGATGTGCAGCAAGGGCAAAGCTGTTTCCTCAGGAAGGGAGGCCAGTGGAAGCTGTGGCTTTTCCAGCCATGGACCAGTCCCACTGTACCCCTAGTGAGGCAGTCAGTGCCAGTGAGGGTAGCTGGGTTCAGCCCAGGGACCAGAACACCAAGCAAAGCTGCTGTGTGTTAGAGGGGATACTGAGTCAGGATCACAGGTCATAATCAGGTTTGGGCATAGTGGCCAGGATCAGTGATTGCCAGCCAAGTGAACAGGGGTGAGGCAGGCCCAGGGCTGCACTGGGAAGTTGGTCAGGACCTGAATCAATGGGGTGACTGGCTGTGGCACAGCTCAGGCAAGGACCAGGGTGAGAGCCCCAGATTTAAAGCAGCCTTTAACAGCAGAGAAAAAGGGTTGCATTTGCTGAGAATCCCCAACAGAGCTACAATAGGTATCCAGAGCATTAGCTTCTGCTCAAGTTCCCTCAAATTTTCTTTACACGTTTTGTTATAAGCTGCTAGTGCTTGGGTGGTCTCTGCATGCTGGCACTCCAGAGTTCCCTATTCCTGTATCTGTTTGCTTCTCATTGAATCCTGCTAAATCTTTGGCCTCCAAACTGATCACAGATTTTGAGTTCCTTATTTTAATCACAGTCTAGCTAGGAATGTCAACTTTTGATGACATATTTAGCATTAGCCACTTGAGGATATTCTTCCTGTGCCTATCATGTTTTTCCACTTCAAAGTTAATAAGTATTCTGAATGCTGAAAATGTGAATTTTCAGTTTCCTTCTTCTAACCCTAGAGAATTACTGGTATCTTTCTATAAGACAGGGTTTTCTCCTGCTGACCTGGGTCTAATTCACCTACTCTGTCCTTTTTCTAAACGTTGCTTGTTTGACTGTTCTAGACTCACCTCAGGAGCAAGTAAATTTCAGATATATATTTACATTGTGCTTGAGGTTAGAGATAATGAAAAATATTGTGTTTTATTTAATTATTAATATTAATTTTTTTATTACAATAGGCTGGGACTGGTAGTCCCATATCAGTCTCTGGTTGAAGAAAAGATTCCATGTAACTGCAGTTCATGGGGGTTTTGCTACAAAAATCTCTAGATTCCTAGGTTTTCCAGGAATGAAGAACAATTGGTTCAATATTTAAACAAAAGACAATACTTCCTAGAGCTATTCCAGAGGTAAGTTAATGTTTTCTTAAATGGATCCATTCGGATCTTCCAGCACACACGAAAATACTCACTGGTAAGATTATTACTGGTGTTTACCAATCTTGTAATAAGCAGCAAAAAACTGAAACTAGTGAAAATAGGAGTGGCTTCCTTATGACTTAATTGGATTGTTTGGCTGCCTTTCCATCTGAAGGGTATTTGAAAACCCCAACTTTACTCACCTTTTAACTTGCAAATAACCTTCCTGATGTGTGGCTTTCTGAAGCTCAGCATCCTGAGCAGTCTGTTGTTCCAGGCTGACAAACTGCTAACTCTGCAGTTATCCACTTGCACAGTTTTGTCACAACATATTAGATTTTTAACTTGCCGGCACGTGATTAAGAATGACAGATGATTACTAGAGGATAATGGCCCCTCCACGGCAGTGTCACAATGCATCAGTTTAACCTGCGGTTAAATGCAAAGTGGGGGTTTTTGCGTAGTATTTCATAATGTATTCCTTGGAGAATTTACTGGGGGGAGGGGAGGAAACAAAAAAACAAAAAAAAAGCCAACAGGATGTGAAACACCTATGGCTATAGGGAATACAGTTTTGAGAAGCCCCCTCTTTGGCCTGTCTTTAAGAATGAAGTATTACCTCCAGAACCTAAGTCCCCGGCTGGGGATGTGGCAGGAGATTGTTCATGAACTGATTGAATCACTTTCTTTGTTTAAATTCTAATCTAATTGAAGTCTGTCCTTTATCTTATAAGTTTAGCATAGCATGGCAGTAAAATTGGTGACAGGTCAGTATATTGCATCCTACAAATGTACATATTGATGAGTGGGAAGCTTTGCTTGACAAGCAAAAGGCTTGGCTGGCAGTGGAATGCAGTGAGGGACCTTCCCTGCTGCTTTGTGGCAAAGCAGAAGGGACTGCAGTGACTTAATGCGGTTTTTGACCTGAGGGTTTCTTGACCTGATGAATGAGAACAAACTGCCATCCCCACAAATAACCAGGATGTTATGTTTCAGCCTTTGGCTTCTTAGTCTTTAGTATTCACCAGAATCCATTTGGTTTGTGATGGTGTTACTCACTCCAAACAGGCAGTGTTTCCTACTCAGTGGGGTGTCTGGAGCACATAGGAAGCATGCAGAGGAGTTGTATAGTGCAGGGCCTTCGACATGAGGAAAATGGTCAGCTGTAGAGATGTTAGTGGGCCATGGCACATGGTGCCTCTGGATCTCACGCAGTAACTTGCACAGTAGCACTGGGGAAATCTTCCCAGAAGCTCCCAGGGTTATAATGAAGGCGAAAAATGTTGTGGTAAGGCAACTGAGGGTTTTATGGCAGTGGATGCAAAAGTGTGTGAAGTTTAAGAGGTGGGGTAAGCAATTAGTAAGATGATGGCCATACTGTGTATTTGAGGTCTTCAGTCAGTTCATCAGTGTGCTGGTGGGTGAGAGACTAAGATGTATTACATTGGATTTCAGAAACCTTTCCAGTCTCTTCCCACTAGAACCATACTATCCCAAGCTCTTCAGGCACTATTGACTGCAGATCCTGTTCTTTGATGGCAAAGTTTTGTTTGTTTGAGGGCAAAACCCAAGAGCAGGAGTTTTGTTTTTCACACCTCTGTTCCCTGCTTCATGTGGATAAGACACCTAACCAGATAAACCAGAAGACAGTAATAATCCATCCAGCTCCCAAGCAGAGGGAGAGCATGCTGCCAAGCATAAATTCCCTCATTTCTGACAAAACCCCACACACCCTGGTGAGCCACTGCTGGCATTTCATGGTGCAGCTGCTCCTAAGTTGGTATTCCCAACTAATACCCACCTGCACCACCTTTTCCAGGACTAAAACCTCTAGCTATGACTTCCTGTGCACATTAACTGTACATTGAGTGTGTTACAAGGACCTCCTTTAATACTAAACAGCAGCCAAGTACATGCTAAGAAGCTGGTAAACCTATCTAACAGCTCAAATCCAGAGGTCCCTGTTGATGCATTTCTAAGCATGAGATTTATCCCCTTGAGTTGTATTACAGGCTGTCATATTAGTGATTAACCTTTGAGAAAATGTATCTCATGTATTTTTAAGTGATTGCACTGTAATTAATAATGTATTCTTAGTGGTCTGTTGTAATTTCAAAACATATGCGAGATGGCAAATCACACATTTCATCCTCTTCTAGGTAGTGTCCTTCTAGGCTTTTTCTTGCCAAGTGATAATCCAACCATAGCACTGATTTCTTCAAAACAGTAAAAGGCTGATTATACTGCAATCATTTTCTGTGCTTATATGGCTTTCCACTCAGTTTCTGTTGTGACAGGCCACACTGGCATTTCTATCTGACCTTAACCTGAAGAGCCCATGGGCTTTGCTTTTATAGGTGTTTCATCCTAAATCCTGGCAAGTCTGCTAGATTCTGTACTGTTACACCCAACTAATAAGTCAGAGGATGACGTTTGATATGGCCTGTTGTATCTATTAAATTAAGTGTATTTGGTCCTGGGCCAAAAACAATTGGCATGATGTATCTCCTCTAGACAATGTCTGCTCTGTCATGGCAGGAAAACTCAGTAATGACAGATGTCTGTGGTCTTCATGTGCTTTACCCTAGCTGCCTGTGATACCCATCTCTCTGCTAGGTTTTACTGATTAATTTTGTAGACCTGGAGCCTGGAATTTGCCGGTAAAGATGTTTTTAATGTTACCCATTGGTTAAGACAGAAAGGAGAAAATTGCTTTTCTTGTGGGATTTATGTGCTCACTGTGAAAGTTCAGTCCTCACTGTGTGTTCCCTGGAATCCAAACTTTTCAAGGATGACTTGGTAATACTTGGTAGTACTCATATTTGTGTGTCTGCTTCTTAGTTTGTCTGCTAGATTGTCTGCTTGTGAGAAATTACATTAGGGTCTGAAAACCTCTGTAAATTGTACATTTGTTCTGAAATAGTATTCTATTACTAGTGGAGCAAGAAAATTTAGCTTCATTTTCATTCTCTGGTGCTGTGACAAATTTATGTTCCTGCAGTTATCCAGTTCTAATTTCTTTCATTTTGAGCTTGGTTTTTACTTTAATGAAGAATCATAAAAGGGAGAATGGGCATGTTCTTATATTTAAAAAACCTCCTTCCGACATTGTTTTAATAAGCAACAAATATACAACATTAAAGAAACACACAGGAAGAGTTTCTTTCACAGATTTTTATCCAGAATATTTTTTCTTCTAGAACCACAGCTTTTATACACATGACCCTCAATAACCTTGGCTCCAAAAGGCAAATAAAATGACCAACGCGCATGATACTGTTTCTCAAGTTTGTTAACTATATGCATTCTTAGAAAATTCATAGACAAATTTGGATTGGAAGCTCTGGAGCATGTCAAGTCTTTAGCTGGAAGCTGGTACAACTTCCATGTAAGAGCAGATTGCTTAGGACCTTGTTCAGTTAGCTTCTGAAATCCCCAAATATGGAGATGCAACAGCCTCTCTGGACAACATCTCAGCCCTGAACCACTTCAGTGTTGAAGTCCATGTCCAATGGGAATTTTCTTTAATGTGACTAGTGGCGTGGCTTCTTGTCATTTCCCCAAAAGGGTTGGGTTCTAGGCCCTTTCTTTAGGTGGTAGAAGACTTATACTAAGCTTGCCTTTAGGGAGTATGTGTATTGGAAGCTGGAATACTTGGTGTCATTTCTTTTCCTGGTCATTCTGAAAGTATGTTATTCTCCATGGCTCTTGGCATTTCTGTCTTGTAGTAGCCATATTCCAGCACATAAAAAATAGTTATTTGTGCATTTGCTGGTCCTAGTTTGAATTCTTAGAGCTAATAAATTCTTAGATCTACAGCCGCTCTCCCCTGAAAGTCCTAGGACTGAGAGAAGCCCTGGAAAATAAGAACTGTATTCATTCCCCATGTGAGAGGGGAATTAATCCACCAAACTGCAACTCTAGAAGAACTGGCATGAACACAGAAGTCTTCCCACTGTCAAAGTGCAGCTGAAAGGCTTTTGGATACAGGAAGGCAGGAGTACTTAGGGGGAGCTTCACTGGGAAGGGTGCTATGAGACACTGAGAGATGCTTCCTCTGAAGTTCTGCTGGGCCCTAGACAGGGTGAAACTGTTGAGCTGGGTAGGCACCAGATGAAATTTGGACCTTGTAGCTAACTGACTGTGCAGGAGGGGATATGAGGATCTCAGTGCCACATCTGTGATGAGTACGACCCCTTCTGGATCTGCTCCTCATTCCTTTCATGTGATTCACTGTGCAGTGATGGTTAACAGTGTAATTCAGTGTCAAGAGACATTCTGGGCTAAGTTACTGCTGGTTTATAAATATTTGATATAAAGCAATATCAGCAGCTTCAAACTCACTAGTGGGATGTCAAAATTTCCAAAATTTAGGTAGTTAAAAGCCAGGTTATTAACATAGGTATCAGGTCAGCAACTTATCTGTCAGGCTGCAGTCTTGAATCATGAAGTTCAAGAGCACAGCCCTCAGAATTTTCTGCAAAGATACATGTGCTGCAAATGCAGGATGGGAGCTAAGTGTTTGCTCAAAAGATCAGTAGGACAGGAAGGACCTTCAATCAAAAGATTGATATTATGTTGAAGTAAAGTCAGTATTAATGTTGTTATGGTGAAGGGAGCCTTATGAAACACATTTAAATTAAAGATTCTGTCTTTTCAGTTACTAAAAAGACATAATATGCACAACATAATGATTTTAATATGGAAATCTGAAGTATAATCAGGGGTTTGGAAAATGAACTACTGCTGTATCACAGAAAGCTATGCTGGAGATTAGCTCTCATATTCTGTATGTCTCTGTATTTTGGATTCTGCATTTGTTCTGCTCTGGGTTGCAATTGGTCACATGGAATGTTAAGACAATCAGTCCAGTCATCAGATGCCAAAACATTCAGCAGCAAAATACTTCTGAGTATACCTTCAGGCAAATCTCAGAATTTATTCCTTACTGCCCATGTATAACATCGAGTTGTAAAACAACTAATGTTTTAAATTTTAAGTACTGTAGTAGTGTAATCAGCTAAATAGCCATCTAACTACAGTTTATCATCCTCAAGTTAGCCATAATATTGCACATGGCTCAGGTATAATTTTCTTAATGCAAAACTGCCCAGTATCACTTAAATTACAGTAATTTCTGATTCAGCATTTCAGATGGGTAGGCAAGTTACTAATTCCAAAGGGAGAGCCTTCAAGTACAGTTTTCTGTTTGTTTTCATGACTTGAGAAGCTTCCCAGAGTTGTGCAAGAGAACAATGTTTTATTCTTCCTATCTTGGATCAGTGTGCTGCTTTGAACTCCCAAGATGCATCCAGCTGCAGCTGCCTCAAATGGAAAATAGATTGGAGATCAGAGAAGGTTTGGGGGTTTTTTTAGGCTGCTTGTAATTGGATCCCACAACCCTATTACTTCTGTGTGCAGTCTTCTTACAGCCCTCAAATGACTGTAATTCTAGAGTTTTAGAGAAGAAAAAGAAAATAAAATGAAAGTAATTCTGCAGAAAATATTACTTTGGATTGATCTTATTGCCAGGCAGCTGTCGAATGGTTTCAAGTGTGCTAAGTTACAAGCTCCAGATGTGTGGGAGAGACTACATGCAACCTGACATCAGTGCAAACAACTTGTGGTGGATGCACTGATTTGTAATACTCTCATAGAATAAGAGTCTTTGTGCTTCTATGTGCAGTATCACTGAGGAAAAGCTCCAAGAGGGCTCTCTTAAATTATGGCTAAACAGCCCTGAACTCATGAATTTAAGCACTGACTTGACTTCCTTCATTTACGACATAGGTAGCTCCAAACACTCTATATACTTGAGCTCATCAAAGGGTCTCAAACACAGTTTTTAAAAATTCAATTTTAAATCACTCAATCCCCCCATTTTGATAGCAGTAAGGAGGATTTGTTATTTTTCCACCATGAAACCTGCAAATTTTGAAACTTGCCATGCAAACAGTAAAACTGAGCCGAGTCACATTTTCTAGTAATTTTACTGTAATTTTCTACATAGCTGAATTTTAATACTTCTTCTTTGTTGCTTCTCTCTTGCCTCAAAGTCTTTGAAATTTTTTAATTCAGCAAGTAAAGAGTTAATGTGCTGTGGTTTTGTTGCTAGTGAATGACTGAGGCCCCCTGGTGCCTTATTTATTAGCAGATCTGGGAACAGAGGGAAGCATTGCAGTCTTCGGTTCGTCCTTGTGTTTAATTGCACGAGTAAAACAGATAATGCTCTTTGCCACTACATATTCAAGCCTGGACCCCACATTTCTTCCATGCTGTCATACCCTTTCTTTTCCTTGCAGCTTTCCTTTCAACAGCCCTGCAAATGCAAGGTAAAATACCACAAATATCAAGCTGCACAACACACACAGGAAGGGTTTCATTTTTCTTCAGACTGACTTTTATGGCCCTTTGATGCTTGCTAAGTTGGACAGTAGTGCTGGTTTTTGCCATCTGGACTTTGCATTACTCTCCTTTTTGTTATCCCCCTTATTTTTAGGAAAGATATTTTGCATTGTTTCAAGCCAGGCTCACAGTTCCTTGGTTGCAGTTAAGGTGCTCTGTAGTTCGTTGCTTCTGTTTATGAAAGAATCCTCATCAAAGACTTCATCTTTTCCATTTAAAATATCATTCAGAGATCAAAAGTAAGACTTGAAAAGCCAAATCTCCCTTGAAAATCGTTTACCCAAAATATCAGCAAAAGCTGTAAGTGCAAGAATTCAGCGAGTCTGAAGGGTATTTTTCGATTAATGCAGCTGTGGTTACAGCTCAGGTAACCGGACACCATCTAGTGGCAGAAGATCAAAAATAATCTGATTACAATCACGTTGATCCTTCCTCTGGGATTTATTCAAAAGCTCACGGTGCTAAGGTTCTTTCTGAAGATCTTTGTGTTCACAGATAAAAAATGTACTTGTTGTACTGACTCAAAAACTCAGGAAATTAAATGTCAGCTTCTTGTCAAATAATCTATTAGTAATTTGCAGCCCTCAAGAGGGTATTTACAATTTGAAATTATTTTCTAATGCATGTGATCAATTAGTATCTTGATTAGGAGTATTCCAATGTGTGGAATTCAGTAAAGCATTTAAAACCGGTTGGCTCCTAAGCGTGCATGGGATTTTTATTTGGGTGTGAGTTGGGTGTTGGGTTTGATGTGGGGTTTTTCTTTTGCCTGCTCTGATTTAAAAGCATGAACTACTTGAGTTCATGTGTTTAGAACAATTTGGCAAGAAAGTACTGCTTAGTATTTGCAACACGTTTTGCCTGATATTTCCTTAAAACTTTGTGTATTAGTTGTTCTGAGGTTTTTGAAGATGGCAGTCTTAAAAAAGCCAAAGACATTTCAGTGTTTACTTTGGACATGGTCTATGCAAACAAACATTTGCTAAGATGTCAGTACCTTTTTCCCCTTTTTTATAAACAAGATACTACTTTTTTTACTTGCTTATATACTGCAAATAAGATATTGAGTAACTAATATTCTGTTGGCTAGCACAGCATGATGGATGAGTTGTGGAGGTTCCTGGATGCTAGTGTAGATTCCTTGTCTTGGTCTCTTCTTAGCATAATAAAGCCTAATTTAAAAATCAAGAACAAATCTCAGCCTTCATTATTCAGAGTTATGTACTGCCAGTAGTTACTAAAGCTAAGAACAGTACTTGGTACTTTCTTCTCTTGAGGTCTGGAAGGTCTCAGGGATAAACATTTGTCAAAATAAGGTAAAACTGAAGAATAGTAAAATTGAACGTCAACACTTTCTTCTCTAAAATGCATATTTTTTGCTCATACAGGAAGCTGATATAAAATCTGTGCCTTTCTCACTGGACTTGTCTCCCAACACAAATAGATGTCGCCTATTAGCAATGTATTTCCTTTACTTTGTTGTATGGTAATGCTTTTTTCTTCAAGACCTAAGTGAAAGGCAAAGTCACTGCTTGAAAGCCTAAATGTCTTAAATTGGCATTTAATAGCAGATCTGCTGAGAACAAAAAAGAGCTGTCTCAAAGAACAGACTAGCTAATTTACAGCATCCAAACAGGGAAGTGCAATTTAGAAACTGTGAACTTCAGTCCAAATTCCATGTTTGAAGAAGGGCTGAAATTTGAAACTTCACAGCTGGATCTCATTCTCTTTTATGAAAAGACCCTTATCTTTCACCAGAGCTTTAGGCTATGCAGAGAAAACTTGAGATACGAACCTCTGTCTTGAAGTAAATGTGTTTGGCAGGTTATGTAGATAAAAGCAGAAGAAATAAGAGATCTTGCATTAACAATCCTACATGAGAAATCCCAGTAGATGTAGTCCTGCTTTATCCTGTCTCTAATGAACCACATGTAAAGTTGAGATCCGTGTAACTAGTGAAGTAAATTTAAAACCTTTATTTTGTATAGCTCAAGCATAACTCAATTTTAAAATCCCCAAGCCTTAAAAGCTTCTGCATTCCTTTATACAGTAAACACAAATGGTTAATCTGTCCCATTAGCACTAGGAACAAAATATCTGCAGCATCAAGTATTAAACATCCCAATTCTTCCTGAGAAAGGACATCCTCAGCCAGTCCTTTTGGGGCTACACCAGCACTGCACTCACTTGCTGCCAGCACTTCGAATGATCAATTCTACATTCTAAGGAGGTATCAATCCACCAGCAGTCTTACAAAGCTGCAGCTCACACACCAAGCCATCACCATCTCTCTCTTTCCAGCCCAACATCAGGAAGCTTGCCCTAAACCCATCCTCCCTTCATAATCTTGCAGGCAGCTGCCTGGTTTTGTGCAGTTCTAGCAAGTTGTCTTTGATGCTGCTTTTGGCTGAGAAGCTCAATGAGCAAACTGATCTGATACAGAGATTAAATTGCGGACAATCCCTGTTATTTGAAAGAACTTGGATTTGTGGGAAGCTGTGATTTATCAGAGCTAACAGCTCTGGGGAAACAGTTTTAAGGCACAGGTGTGAAATACAAGTAACATACGTCAATTATGGATTGAAAGCAGCTGCTCTGAATTTAAGCACCTACTGAGCAGAAGTTGTTAGAGAGGAGAAAGGTTTGGTGGTTAGTGCCTTTTAAAGTCGGGGAGTCATCATGCAGGTTAAAGTTCTGTAGCATTTGGTGGGGGTTGAATAAGGATCTATCTGATTCCTCTGCTTTGCTCCATCGTCTCCTGTGGGTGCATTTTCTGCTTGAATGGTATGCAGAATTGCAAGCTGTGCATGGTGAAACTTTTATGGCTTGAAAAGAAATAATTGATAGTTTTAGAAATATTATGTGTCTTAGTTCTTATGCAAGTCAAGTCTGGAAGAGAGTGCTGAGCATCCCACGTTCAAAATTTAAACACAAAGCTCTACATTCAAGCATTTTCTGTTGATAGTTTTGGAGACAGATAGTTTGACTCGCTCATTTATTTTGCTCTATAACTTGGAAAATAATGACACCTTATGCCATGGGTTCGTTGCCAGGATCAGCTTTAGACCATGAGAATGAGAAGGGTTACAGAATTCCTGTTTGTCAGAACCAGAGCAGATGCAGCCTTGGTCTAACATGAGGAGGTGCAGGAGGAGACAGGCTGCATGGATCTGCCCACGATGGCTGCTCCACTGGCAGTGATAGCTATGAGCCACAGCTCTGCTGCCTGCTCAGTAACTCTGTCTGTTCCTCACTCAGACACAAGAGACTCCTGAATTAACAAGCTCTCACTCAGGTTGTGGGGCTAAGTCCAGACTCGTGAAGATGGAGGAGTAGGAGATGAGAAATTTTTGGGCCCTTGTGCATTTTAAACAAATGGAACTCTTCACAGCCCTTCTTTAAACTAATGATTGGGGAAAGGCTTTGTCAGCATACCTTTGCTGCCTAGAAAAAGGTTCTCAAACTTAAGGCAATGAGGAGCTTTGTCTGATGTGGTTTAATTTAAATTCTAGCCCATAAGTATATGCATGTGAGATAAATACATCAGAAAAATTACCATCCATGGAGGGTTACAGGCTTAAACAAGATGTGTAATATGTAGGTGAGCCTGAGCAGCAGGCTGGAGCTGGGCCAGATGAACAGAAACCAGGTAAAAATTGTGTCCCTTGTCTTCAGTGCTTACCACTGTTATTGGGTTGGATTTAGCAGAATACCCTAGGGAACGGCATTCTTTTAAGTTGTATCAGTGGTGGGTTTAGTGAACTGCAAGTGGAAGGTTTTTCTGAGGTAACCTGGGAGGCAGTGTGAAAGTACAGGAAGAGAAGTAGAAAATCGGCCTTTTTCTAGGATACAACTAGCCTCTGGAAGCTTTTGAAGCAAGGACAAGAAATACATAGTAGAGACAATAGGAAATTTTAGAAATACATTACATATGCTAAGCAATAATCATCCCATACTTCACTACACTCCCCAACTAGTGGGCTGTGATCCTTGGCTGAAGAAAATCTGCTAAATTGCAAAATCAGCTGAAACAAAATGTGAAGAGCTTTTGTAAAGAATTGTCTACTTTTCTTCCAAAGAAAGTTGAGGTTTGTAGATAGAGTTCTGTACTATTGCATGTTTTCACCACATACTTCAGCTGGTGGGATAATTAACATTCCTTTTGTACTTCCAACTCTAAAATCTGCTAACTAGCAAACAAAAAGTAAAGAGGGTGAGTTTAGTCAGAGAGGAAATATTTAAGTTCAGTACTCACATGCCTCATCTCATCATCAAATATGAGTGCTCTGCAATGGCATATTCATACTAAGGGAGCAAAATTGGATGTAATAGTTTGTCTTACTGCAGGACTTGCTTTTTGTGGGACATTCTTCATCTCTGTATTTTGGGGAGGACTTTAAGCACCCCCTGTTGTCTGGTTTCTCAGGGCCAGCACAGCATCAGAGTAAAACATAGCATATTCAAATCTTCAAAAATGTGTAGTGGTTAAAATGTTAGTGTCTTTAGCCTAGTATGTTTTCCACACCTTCCAGTGCAGGGCCTGAAAATAAGAGTAGAGGTAGAACAACTTTGGTGGTGCTGTGTTAGACAAGGAACCCTTCTTCAGCTGAAGGCATGCCCTAGTGTCTGCTTTTCCCTTCCTTCTTTCCTTTCCCCAGGCTGGGTAGTGCTGGTTTTGTACAGTGGCTGAAGGGTGCTGCTCCTGAGAGCAGCCTAGGAAGCTGATGGCCACAGCCGACGTTTGCCCGAAAGGACCAGAGCCACTTTGAAATTTGGATCTGCCTTGCAGGTCAACAGCCCAGCTGGCTGCTTAACCCTGGGAAGGGGGAGCTGAACTCCAGAGAGCAGCAGGCTCTGCTGAGGCAGTCCTTCAAAGTCCCTGCTCAGACACAGATTTAGCCGTGTCTGCTGCAGGAGGGACTGATGGCTTGGGCAGAGCTCTCCGTGGGACAGACAGCCAAATTGGAAAAAAGAGCAATGGTGAGAATCGAGGCTGCTCTTCACAGCAGCCTGGGGAAACTCCACTGTCAGCCTGAGGGTGCTGCAGGAGCCATGCCCGGGTAGAGCATGAGCAATGCCTTTTCTCCAGACTTCACCCAGAAACTGTGAGATAAACTTTGGGAGCGTGGGAGCCCAGCAAGCTGTAGGGAATTTGTCCCACGGCACTCTGTGCGGCAGCAGTGGGTACCACTAGGTGGTAGCGCATGGACACAGAATGCCTTTTCCACGGCTGGCATCTTGGCAAACCTGAAGCAGGGGCAGCCAGGGTGAGCTTGGAGCAGGGAGAAGCTGGGCACCGGGCAGGCTTTGGACCCGCAGAACTTCTGCTGTGATTCCTTGACCACAAAGGAATGTGACTTTGCATGTTCCCTGCAGAACTCGTGGTGATTGTGAATTTGAATCAGGAAGTACAGTGGGTTCAGAAAGTAAAATCTTAGTAGAATATGGAACAAAAAAATGGTGAACAACCAGCTCTGGGAATTCAACCCTTTTCTTCCCATTACTAATAAAAGAGCAGCAGAACAAGGAGACAAGCCATAATCCGGCCTAAGGTGCTGATAAGGTACCCCTTGGGAAGGCAATGTCCCAAAAAAGCCTTTGTGGGTGATTGCAAAAAAAGCTGTTCTGAGGAAGCTGCTATCATTTTACTAATCTGTTTTAGAGCTCTCAGCAGCTAACATGCTACTGAGATGACTCTGCATTAAGGCATCTATGCAATCTTTACTTTATGGGTCCCTGGACAGTGCTGTGCTTCACAAAAAGTCTCCTGAAAAGCTGAACTGAAATAGAGTTTATCAGTTCTATCAATAATATATATTGCAGCAATTGCTGTTAGTTTTCTTGAACAAAGACATTATAAATGAACCTTAACATTGGCAATCTGAGAGACTCAAACAGGCAGAGAGGAGCTCAGACCCTATTGCTTGTTCCAGTCATGGGGAAAAATCAAAAATCTTTCTGAGGAGAGGAACTGTGGCATCTTTTCAGGACTGACCACTGTGCTTATCAGGAAGCTGTTGTAATGAATGTAGTCCCACCTTTAGGGAGGCTTTGCTTTTCAAGTCTCCCAAGATTTTAATCCATCTTCCTTTATCAAGCAGGGACTGTTAGTCTATTGATGTAACTGAGCCAATTGAATGGCAATGTAGTTTAAAAACCCCAAAATATTTGAAAACATCTTCTTCTGGAGGGTTGTCACTGGTCCTTGAGCCAGGGTTTGAATAATTCTGAGGTAGCTGGCCTACCTGTTTTTCCACTCCAGTGTTTTAGAGGGGGGTTCTAAATTCTGAGTGTAGTGATTTAAAAGATCTTTCTCCCAGTGTTGTTCTGGGTGTTACAACATGCTTTATTAATTAATGAATTAATTGACCACTTTGTGGTTTGTATTATGGCCACAAAATAATGAGGGTAGTTACTGGTACCTTGCAAAATAATGATGAAGGGTTTAATTACAATAATAAGATCATCTAAGTATTTGGAAATAAGGGATGATACAAACTGAGAAAATCAGAGATAATTCTGTCTCTAGACTATTGTGCCATTCAATTTCTTTCTCTATGCAAAATAATTTTTATATATGACACTTTGAAATAGCAATATTTTTAAGCCAAGTACTGAATTAAGCACACATTTCTAGGCTTAATATTGCACGGAGTTTAGCAAATTCGATATAGGATTTAGCAATTGTCTGGGAGCTTAGTACTTGGAGAAATCTTCCAAAACTGAATCCAGTTGTCTGTCATTGTAGGCAGCCTTGTCCTATTATCCTTTTAAAGGATTTATCAAGCTCTGTCTTAAAACTGATTAGGCCTTTTCCAGTCACTGTTCCTGACTGGAAGTCTGTTCCAGAGCATCATTTTATTGATGGGTAGAAATAATCCCCAAACTCCAGCCTAAATTTGTATGTGGCTGGTTCACAGCCATGTGGTCTTTTAGCAATATTATGCCATTTTAAACCTTTCTTTCCTCCTCTTTGTGTCCCTTTCCAGTGTTTTTACAAAAAGCAATCATATGCCCTCACAGACTTTTAGAAATGAAACAAGCTTAGCTGGTTTAGTCTCCTCTTATAAGATAGTTTTAGATCCCCAGCATCTTTCTCTGCATTCCTTCCAACATGAGTTAGGTTTTTTCTGAACATGGGGACCCACGATGCTGTGCTTTGTCCTGAAAAAGCCTCACCCAGGCAGTGCCTCAGAGTGTGGAACTCACACACAATGTTTTCTCTCTGAGTGCTGCACTGCGTACAAGCTTTTGGCAACTAATCCCCTCATCCATCATCACAGGCATGCCCAGCTTAATTGAGTGTCCTATGTCTTTACATTCCTTCTGCTGAGAAAGCAAACTGCAGGGGAAAAAGATTTAAAATAACTGGGACAAAAAGGGAAACTCAGCTTGAGGCATCTTCCCTTAAACAAGACACATCAGACAAGTCCTTTGAGTAGTGTGAGTATAGACTTTGTAATTTCTGAATTGGTCAAGCCATAATAAGAGTGTGGTTTTCTTCCCTGATTAAATCTTTCCATATCCCAGTTCTATAAATACAGTGGTAAAATAGTAGGTGCAGCCTGTGGTATATACTTGATAAGATTTGGAGTTTTTCCAATTTGGCCAGATAATGTCTGATGCCAATGTTTTCCCGGGTAATTTTGAGCCATGTGGATTGGTAAGCAGTAAAAAATGTAACAAAGGGTCCCAGATACGTGCTACACAGTGCAGAATGATACTTTCTGTTCCAGATTTTTTCAAAAAATTGAGAACATTTAAGGCCTACCAATGTTATTTAAAGGAGAAAACTTGTTCTGAGTTGCTCCCAAACCTGCTCTAATTTAGCAACGTTCCTGGAAGAAAGGTGAAAGGGAAGTAGTTAGGAAGGAAAATGCCTTTCTGTATTTGCTGGATTTTTAGTTTGTGACAAAATGGAAGTAGAGTGGAATTCTCACCCATGAACAGTGTTTGGAAGGACACCATAAGTTCTTGTGTTAGAGACGCCCCAGGGGTAGATACAACCAATGCTTTTTAAACTTAATTCTCATTTTTCCTATTCCAGTTAATATTGGTTGGTTCCTCTGGAGTAACTTCTCCATATCCAGGGATATGGAAAGGACTCCAGAGAGTGTTTTTACAAAACAGAAAGCGAATAGTACATTTAGTTCAGTTCCATGCTTTTTCAAGGTAATGTGGCCCAGACTGAAGCAATTATCAGTAAAATAGGGCATCTAGAGCTATTTTAGTCCTTGAGTCTATTTTCTGTTCTTTCTATGTATCGAGTTCCAGATTTTCTTTCTTGCATTGTTTTGCATTTCTTTCTTGAAATGTTTTGTTACTTTGTAAAAAACAATGAAGTATTAAAAAGATAAAAAGCTGTCCAGATGCTGAAGCTCATGACAGCTAAATAGATCAGCTTGATTGGTTTTTTGAATAGCTATTGAGCCAGTCAATGTGTTCTGCTGCCTTGCTCTGCTGAATAAGGGTTACTTCACTTGTATGAGGCTACACTGCCTAAAAGGCAAGCTGTACAGGGGACAGGTGTGTAGCTTCCTCTGAAAAATTATCAGGAAAGTCTGTACAAGGAAGACCTTCATTGGTAAACTGATGAGCAAGAGAAATATTATCAGCCTAGGAAAAAACACATAATTCTTATTCCCTTTCTCATTTTTTGCTAAATATTTATATTTATTTTTATTTAACCTCACTGTTTGGTACAAGATAATAAAGATGAGTGTAAGTTTTTGTTAGAATCCTATTTTTCAGGAGCTGTGCCTAGTGAGAGATGTCATTGCCTCAGTATCTTGCAAACTATATGGAGAAAGTGTTGTATGAAACTGCTTTTCTCACCCACCAAGAAAAGTCTCTCAGGAGAAGGGATTTCTTGAGTATGAGGCATAATAAAACCACTAATCCAGAAAGATTCTGCAGCAAATCCCAGAGTTTAGTTTCAGGATTAGATGTTCTGCTTGAGATTTTGCCCTCATTTTCCATCTCTCTTGTTTCCGAAGTCAGTTTTTCTTTCTCCTGGCTGCAGCCTCTCATTCTTCCTCCTGGAATGAGAAAGTAAGAACAAACTTTGTAACTATTCTATGATCTAAATGCTCACGATTGCATAGAGCCTCTACTGCTGTTCGTACTGGGACAGACATCTCAATTGCCATACATAAAGCTCATGTTCAATACTTGATCAGTAAAAGGATTTGATCGCATAAAGGTCTCGAATCCCAAGCAGACTTCTGCTTTAAAGGTTTATGAATATAAGTAAGTCTTTGCAGACAGGACAGATTCTAGTCATAAATTTTAGGCCAATAGACTTTTTAGTCTATGGAAAGCAGCATGTAACCTGATTTCCTTTTGTTGGATTTATATATTCAAATTTTATGTTTCTCACCTCATTGAGCTCTGCTGAACAATTAGCACTGGTAGAGTGTTTTGTTTTGTGCAAGTCCAAGAGTAAATCAGGGCTTGGGGGGGCTTTTTGGTTGTCTCTTTTTCTTGTACATAAAGTAAACAACAGGCCCTAACAACTGTATGTTCCAATGGGGGACTGGAGATTAAATTAGCACACTTTTTAAAAATACATATTTTACCTGAAAGAACTTGAAAACTGAATGTGTTATCAGGACTTGCCCTTCACTGCCTTATTTTCAGAATTTGTGGAAAATACCAAACCATGTCATTTAGGTTGACAGTTGTTCTGTTTCTTCAACTGGAGCTAATGAAACAGTGGCAGATGTTTATAAAGCCACTTCTGCAAGCTCGTTATGATATATGCAATAATTAGCTCTCCTGGGAATGTATTTCTCAGCAGCCTGCATAAATGACTCACACTGACTTCAGTGGAAGCTCGGTGCAGGGAAGTGGGTGCCTTTATGAAATCTTGATAAAGAGAAATGCCGTCATCTCTACTTAGAGAAGACAAGTTAAATCTATAGATACATTATGTCATCATCCTGTTTTACTCACTGCCATTGAATTCTGCCTAGCCTAATTGCTCTTTCAGAGATATTTTCTTCCCACCTCTCTCTCCTGTGGTGTTTGATTTACTCAGGCACGGTGACCCATGTTTTTCCTTTTAGGCACATCATCCCCACTGATGGCAGCATCACTCAAGATGCACAATTGATTCTTCTGGCTCTAAGAGAGTCCTCTTGTCTCCTAAAGTCCTTTTACTAAAAAAGGCAGCAGTTCAGAGTTTTATTCTCCTCTTGTGTACTCCTGCTATACACGACTGCAGCTGCGATGATTCTAGCAGAGCAAATCCTGGTGTGCGTTGGTGTGAGAGAGCTGACTGCTGCTTTGTGCTTTGTTTGGGCTTTAGCTGTCGTGTTTGCACAGTGCAGTTTGTGAGCCTGACATTTTGTGCATTGTATAAGCTCTGGATGAGTCACAGAGGCAAAGATTCACGGGAATCTTTCCAGTAACTTCAATAGGCTTTGACTCGAGCCTCTAGCACCCTCGACTGGAACAGATGGTGTGTCTGCAGGAAAGCAGGCAGCCTGATGGACATCGTTTAGGGCTGTATGATGTCACTGACACTGATTTTCATCAGTTGTTAGTGAAACCATAATTCACGTACATGCAAAGCCTCTCCTAAGTGTTGCCAGACTGAGTGCAGTCCTGTTGCCCCTTTATTCCATTGTTCCATCCCTGATAGTGGGGAGCAACAATAGATAAATGGGGGATACCTAATTTCTACTACAATCTTCTCGCCTAAGCATTAGGAACTGGGGCTGGTTTAGCTCCTAAAGCATGGGGGGGCTTTTGATCTTCTCACCTTCTGGCATTTATTTTTTCAAATTTCAACTTGGAGGGGATGAAACACTTTAGTAGAAGTTTGCTATTTGTAATTTCTACACAGGGAAAAATGGAAATGTTA
Source organism: Luscinia megarhynchos (assembly GCA_034336665.1). NCBI lineage: Eukaryota > Metazoa > Chordata > Aves > Passeriformes > Muscicapidae > Luscinia > Luscinia megarhynchos. The sequence continues at coordinate 68,267,788 of CM067565.1, forward strand.
AAAGTGACTTCAAAGGTAGTACAGTAAAAATCTGCTTATCCATGACACAACCTTTTCTGAAGTCATCCAGTGATTGGGGAAAGCAATCCAAAATGTATGCTTTGAGATACTGGGAAACCCTTTAACAGTTGTGGAATTATCACCAGGTATTTGCTGTCTGTATAGAAATAAAACTATTCCTGTTAGTAAGTTTTCATCCTAAGACCTGACAGCAGGTAAATCACATGCACTCTCTTGTGCAGTGGGAAGGACACATGTTGTAAAGACTTGTATCTCTTGGTAGTCTACACATACAGTCACTGACTATCTTCAAAGGAGCTTAGAATAATCACTTTATTTTTGCTGTCTTACTTTTAATGTTTTTTATTTAACAGTAAAATTCTGGGAAGGATAAAAATTTCACCACTTCTTAGTGTGAGTAATTCAGCGCTTTCCTTGTGCTGGCTTTGTCTGCCAGAGCTACTGACACCCAGGCCAATGTGACAGCAAACTCTCAGGAAGAACAGAATTCCTACAAGCTGGGAGGGATCAGAAAGCTCTTCTGTTCTGCCTTATAAACTTTTGTGCTGTTTTAGATGCTTTACTGAGCTTGTAATTTTCAGTGAGAATGAAACTGGAGAACTTTCAGTACAAAATAGCTAAGCAGCTGTTGATCAACATGTAGAATGCAAGAATGAAAAAATCTGTTTCAAAAAATGTATGGAGGTGTCAAACTGAGCACTAAAAAGCAATTTCTAGATGAAAAAAATGTCCAATCAACCACTTTCATATGCTATAATTTTTCTTCTTAAAACAGCCCTCTGCATGAGGATCTCTCTCACTGCTCATGCTCCAACAGGCTACTGTTTCAGCTTTCCTCCTGAGGCAAAGGATGGGGAAGAATCCTTCTCATGGAGAGTATAAACTTAATCTTCAAATGAACAAAGGCTCCATGACTCATAAGTTTTCTCCTCAGGTCAGGTCAGCCATTGCCAACAGCTTCCTCTGTTTACAGTCTGCTGCACTGCAGCTAGGGGTGTGGATTGCTCATGTTGCTGCTCATCATCATGTTGCTTATGAAAAGAGAGGGGAAATTATGTTTGTCTCTAATAAACTTTGAGAAGTGATTGAAACAATTCAGGAATGAAGTCACCACTGTCGTAAAAATAGAAATCTTCAGAGATTTGGATATCCTTCTGATATTTAAATAAAAACAGACATTTATATTAATAGTAATAGAATGCTTATTATCTTTAGGGAGGAAAACAGTCAGTGGTCTTTATTGGCTTTGAATTACTTTTACCAACTAAAATTATTTATAATTTGAGTTTGTAATAGGTATCACATATTTTTTCTTGGAGAAAACCATTAAACTGAACAGAAAACATAGGTTTGAACAATATATATAAAATGTCTGCATACATGCTGTCAGATATACATTTAATAACGATGTACTGGATCACAGGGTTCTTTCCTTCATTTATGTATGTCATTAAAATTTTGGCTCAATACCTTATGGAAAAGCTTCCTTCCTGCTCTGCCAGTAGCTGAATTTTTAGGATTTTTTATACATTGCCTCAAATCTGGTTTATTGCTTCATATCTAAGAATTTACATTTCCTATGTTATTAATCTGAAATCTAAATTTTAAAAGTGCATGCAAATCTACTTGCAGGTAGTGAGATGTCAGTCGTGGTATACACAGTATGGGGCAAAGAAAGAGATGAAGAAAAGAACTACTATTTGTGAGCTCGCACATTTTTATTTTAAAAATGGTCTTGGGGGATTTCTTCAGCAACATGCTCCTACATCAAGGCACAAATTGCCTCTAGTGGCTGGTAGAAGTTGGCTATCTATATGTTCTCTGTTCCTGCTCGAGAGTATTAGACCGTTCCTTCTGCTTCCTCTTGTGGCTGAAAACAAGCTGGCTCACAGATAGCCTAACTCTGCATGCCCATTACTAGAGATAAAAAGTGAAAAAGGGGAGGGCTGTTACCCCCTTTTTGCTGTTCAATGACACAAAACAAATTCATGGTCAGCATGTAGATGGGCACACCACAGAAAAATCGTGACCAGGAGAAAATTACACAGTAAACTCTACTGAGCTGGAGGGAGCTTGTTGCTCTGTATGAAAAAAAGCACAAAATTATAATTTTTTCTTTTCTGGAAAGGATTTATTCAACGTCTAAGAAGTAATTTAGATGCTGTAATTAGATTAAGCAGAATTAGATTACTACTTCTCAATTTGGACATCCACAAAACCAGAAAAATAATGGCATCTTTAGTCCTTGTGACCTGCCTAGAGCCATCAGACTTCCTCTCCATTGCCACTGCACCTTCTCCCAGAAGTCTGGCTAAGTACATGTTTATTGGTATAACATGACACACTGGCGAAAGCAAAGTCTTCTGAGCATTTCAAGGTTTTGTTTATATTTTTTCAACATTTGAATTTTTTTTTGTCTATGTTATAATGCATGGTTGAGGGCTTGAAGAAGCTTTCCCCTTTGTGTGGGCCACAGCCTCTCTATGCTTCCACCAGAACAGAAGAACACTGATTTCTAATGACATTTGTCTGGTTGAAAAAGGACAGAAGGCAACTCTTAGGATCTGGTGGTGGATTTCATATATATTGGATCAGTCTGTGTCATGATTTCAAGTGCTATTCATAGGAGTCATGCATAGAAGCGATTCATTTAGATGCAGACCATGTTTTCCTAATGCATTTCAAGTTATATATGGTGCCATGGGTCATATATCATGGTGCTTTCCTCTTTTGCATCAATATGTATGACATTTTTGGTTTCAGTATATCTTGCAAAGTGATTCTTTTATAAAGCAGGAGTATAAAGCTGCAGCCTCTCCATGCATTACAGAAATTGACTGATTAGCAGAATCAGGTTATTATTCTACTTCCTTAAAAGTTCTATGTAACTCCATGTATAGTGATCAATCCATGCCCAATAGTTTACTAGCATTACCTCCCACATGTATTTCACTTTTGGTTTTGGTTGGGTTTTTTTGGGGGGGGGTTTGGTTTTTTTTGTCTGAGACCTTTATAATTTCATTTAACAGTGCTCAGGCTGTTGGGCATAACACATTTAATAGGACCATCTGTTGTGCAATGTGTAAAACCTGAGGAGTTAGTAGTCCACAGTAAATAAAAAGAGTCCAAAGCCTGTGGATAAAGCAAGTAGTTTTCACTGACTATGGGAAGAGAAAGAAGAAATCTTATGCCTTAATAAAATAGGTGTACTCCTCACAATGTACTTCATGCTCAAGAATGAAAGCTCAGTGAGAGCAGTGCTTTCTTCCATCTCAGCACTAATCCAAATAAACTGCTGTCCAAGACAGCTCATCTTGAATTAGCTCGTCGAGTGTGAGTGTCCACACAGCTAGGCTCCAGAGCTGCACGGATTTGCACTGCAGAGCAGCTAAGTTTGTAACCTCATGTTGCAAACGTGATGACAAATCTGCCTTAAAGTTTCCCTCTCTCCCCCCCTGCTGCAGCTGATTCAACGGGTTGTGTGACTGGACTCTGAACTGTGTCTGATAGAGCCTGTGCTGGTGACAGCATCACCTTCTACAGGAGAGGAAGGGGTGACTCTCTGCTGCAGGAAACCTTTTCAGCTGGATCTTTTGGTGGTGGAACCACTGCCTGCTAGGTCAGTGAGGACAAGCCTAGGAACTCATAGATAGTTGCAAGATGAGCTGCTATACTCTGTGTTGTTGGGCTGTTTCTGTACTGGTCAGAAGTCCATTCCAAGAACATCTGTATCTCTGCTTATCTCTGGGCCCTCTGGAGTGTACTTGCTCTCTAGCATTGTCTTTTGTGGAATCCCAGAGTAAGTCATCTTGTGTTCTCCGGGGCTGACCACATTTTACCAACCATGGCTCTTCAGAAACTCCAGGAAGTTCAGCAGCTATGAGACTTTTCCTCTGGGGCTGACGGCAGCAGGCAAGCACACTGACTCACATTTGATCAGCCCCTGCTCTCTGCAGGGAGTCTGTCTAAATCAGTCAAAGGAAATTAAGTGAGTGGCCTTCTCTTTAGCTGGTGTAGAGCAGAGCAGAATTATCCACATGCTGGGCTTAAAGGCACAATTCACAGTCAAAGGTCTTCCTACCTCATCAACAATTTTCTACAAACCTGGTTGACAAAATCTTGTGCTCACTCTTTCCTCCTTATTTTCTTTTTTCCGCTATCCAGTTAACAAAAATCTCAATGGGAGATTGCATCATTACAGGCTTGCATACCTGGAGTAGTGTTTATTTTTTTTGCATCATTCATTGAAAACTGTCCTGTGTTTGCCTTTATTTCCTCCTCCATTGAAATACTACGGGTTGTCTTTATCCCTGCAAGGGGATATATATTAAAACATTCACAGAAGCGAGTGTTTAAGAAAAGCTCACACTTTGCCTCCCTTAGTGACTAGGTTTCCTCTCAGTATCTTAGCAGGGTCTTTGTCTTCATTTCAAATATTAAAGCACAGCATGACTTGTCAATGCACTGCTTGTGCATGTACACTTAACTCTGCTAAGACACCTTCACTGGCAGGAGGTTACTGGGCCCTATCAGAAGCAAATATTCTTGGAAAAATAAGATGTCTAGTTCCTTCTCTTCAACAGTCCAAGGAAATTTATCCCCTCTTGTGATTAGATGCTATTTTTTTTTCTTTGAACAATTAAATGTTTTTTTTTAAAGATAAAATTTCTCATACCAGCTAATGCCTAACACTATTTGTTTGCTTGAGAGTAAAATACTATCTTTCTTGGCTTTCTTTGCAATTTGCACTCATAGAACATCCTGCTTCAGGGATTAGGCCAGCAACTGGAAGCAAATGTATTTGTAAAACAAACTCTAAAATCTGCTGTGTGTAAGAGAATCATGGCAACAACATAAGATGTTCTATCAGAGCATGTGAAAAAACTGTAATAACCTCTAGATCTTCACAATAGAGTAGCAACAGTTTATTATGCATTTTAGATTTTTTTTTTTTAAGAAAAAGTAGGTCTCCTTCCTCTTCATAATATAGAAAAATAATGGGACTATCGATGAGGCGTTTTTCTAGACAGTCTCAGAATCAGGACAGGTATCTACAAGGGAGGTGGTGGCTTTTTTCTTGTACAGAATAGGTGTATCATAAGATGTTTGGTTCCAAATAAATCTGAAAATTCAGAATTGAAAACTAAAGCAAATATGAGAGGCCTCAAAATCATAATTAGCTGCGTTTTGTTTTGCAGAAACTAAACTCACAGATTCCATACAGAATTGGTAAGAGCATCCAACATCCTCACCTACAGAGTTACCCACAGAAGCTAGAAGAGATCAAAGCCAATTTGAATTATTAGGCAGGGATCAGGAAGAGAATGTATAATTGTGCTCATGGGTATTTCTGTTCTCTGTTTAAAAAGAAACCCAAGAGTATATTCATCTCTTATACTTTAAATCTCAAAATAATTAGGAACATTTTTATATTAAAAATTACTACTTGAAAACTCTTCAGTCTGTAAGCTGATGGGAAATTTAAAACTAAGAGTTCATAATAGCCACTGATTGACAAGCTCTTTAAGTCTCTGATTTTGGTATATAAAAAATTAGGTAGTATCAGCAAACATCAGACTATTTCAGAAGCTTGCATTTAAAAGCTGGAGTTTATAACTTTGGGGACAAATCATTGGTCCTTTGAAGGCCAAAACAGTCCTTTCTCTGTGCTCTGTGATGAAGGAGGAACAAGTGGACATATTTTCCCTGTGGAAGTTGTCACAGAAGTTAGGTCAGTAGTTAGGGATTGTGATTTTGGAACTTACTTTATTTTCAAATATGTTGACTGTGTTCTAACCCTGCTCATTAGAGGCACTTGAAGAAAGTGTAACTCACCAGCTATATGGCCTTGCCTGAAGAGATCAGATTTCAGAGGTTTCCAGTGGTTGATTTCTAGTAACTACTAAGGGATGACAAAAAGGATTTCCTGGAATTGTGATCATTTGCAGGGAGGAAAGGATAGTCTTGGATTTTATTATAGTGACTCACGTTCCCTCTGGAACAGACACGAAAATATCTATCCTCATCAATACACTCTTCACCAAGACATGAATGCAAGGACTGCATGAGCAGACACTTTTAAAATTACATTAAAAGCAAGATATGGCATTGACATTGTGAGATTTACACCAGCTGGCTAGTGGTTTTTGGCTGACATTACCTCTATTCCTCAGTCACAGTGTGCAATAGAATTTAATGTATCAGCCTCTGTTCAAAGCAAAATGAAGGTCATTATCTTTCAAAGGATTTCAGATTTGAAACTTTCTTGGTTCAGAAGTCCTTTCAACCTAGGCAGTAGCACAGTGCCTATAACAGCACCTGGTTCTCTCCAGAAGTAGTAGCTGCATGAGAGCTGGTGTCTTAAGGCAAAAGGGAAATTGCATTCAGTGTTGTCAGTGCCTGTCTTCACTGGCAGCAGGAAGTAAAGAGCAGATAAAGATGCTATTTTCTTGTACACTTAACTTTTAACTAAGTAACTGGAGCCTAAAGTGGCGTGTTCTTGCATGTATATAGTTGTTACCGATGGAAAAGCTGCTGTCTCTTGCTTCTGCTTGAAATCAATAACATGGCTCCCATTGCTTTCAGGGGGAGCAGAGGCCAAAGCTGCAAATCCTATCGGATAATTATGAATCAAACAAAGAGTTGCAGTATACAGTAAAGCTCTACATGGCTACGATTCAGAAAAGCACTCCATGTTCTTTGTTAGGAAAGTAAATCATACAGCAGCAGGAGACATTTTCAGCATTCTAAATACTCCTCATGGAAAGAAAACTCAATTTTGACTGTGCAGGTTTATATTCCTGATATCTTAATGAAATTTTTCCACCTTTGAGGATTGTTTGGGATTGTTTCCTTCACAAAAAAACAACCAAAAAACAACAACAACAACAACAAAAAAATCTATAAACCAAACCAAACAAAAAACCAACCAAACAAAAAAAAACCCAACAGCAACAACAGCAAAAAGCAAAAACAAAAAACCACCACCACCAAAAACAACTAAACCCCAAATTTTCTCTTATTTCAATATGTTCCAGGGTGCATTTGTTTCCACACCTAATCACTGAAACCCCAAGGAGGCAACAGCTGTTGAGAATGAGCAATCAGATTGCCCAGCTAATTAATGGTTTTAAATGGACTTGGGTGGTTTTTTTGCCTCCCCTTCTTGTGATTTCAGTGCTGATGAAACTGTTAATAAATTCTTAATGAGGAAAATGTTACATAAATGTTGGGTAAGCCAGGTCTTCTTTTCTATTCAAAGCATAACACGTAATTAAAATGCACCATGTATACAATCAGAGCTTCATTTAACTCATCTCAACCTACCCACTCTGTGCTGAGATGACTATATCCTGCTTCTCATTTGATGTGTCCTGTTGTGTTAAATGTACCACACTGATCTAAAAATGGCAGATTCTGTGGGTGCCCAGAGTTGTTATCAGAACCAGACGCTGCACGCTTGCAAGACATGCCTCCACTGAGCATCTCCACTTAGAAGAAAAAAAATGCGTAAAATGATCCCACTTATCCTTTAAAAACAGGTTTCTAGTCCCTTCAATCCATTCCTTGCAAATAATCAACTGAAAATACAATTTCCCCATTAACATTGACAGTGTATTATTCCCTCTTCTTTCTGTAGCATTTCCTGGTTTATTCGTAGTAAGATCATAATGAATCTCTAAGGATTTTTTTTATTAGTTGGAAATCATTACTTTTAAACTGCTAAACAGTGTCTTCTTAGCATAAATTTTTCAAGAATACTGATTTTTTCCAAGAGCTTTACCAAATTCACATTTTCTTTTAAGAGTGTGGTTTTTAAAGAGAGAGTGTTATATTTTAGAATCACTAACCAAAGGCTAAAATCTTCAATGTGGAATTTTTAAAGAATCATATATTTATGGTAAACTCTCATTTTTTATAAAATAGATGTGTTATCAGCTATCTTTCTGGTGTAAAATTCTGCTGTATTGTGTGTGATATTAACCAGCCTCGGAACACTGAGAATTATTTAGCTCCTGTTCACTGCCAAGGGAAGAAGGCTATGTAAAATTATGGTTATCATACCAGAGACCCAAAAGTTATGAATCAGTCTTCCTACAAAAAAAAAGGCTTTAAAACATGTAATGTTTCTGAAAATACTGAATATTAATTTATATTTAGCCTTCTGTTTTCTGACACTTTAGCACTTTCATTTTCTGTGTTTCAATCTGCAACTCTGAGGATATGAGTAACTTTTAAAGAGGAAGTGGAGTTTCTTCACTGACCACATAAATGCAAGAGCTGGGCTTTTATGAAAGATAATTAAATATTATGAAACCAGGGGTGAACTAACCCAAATTGACACGGCTGAGACAACAGCCCTAGAGCATGAAAAGTACTGGGCACTAATGAACAGAGTGAAGGGAAGATAAATAATTCTGAATCCTAGCATTGTGTCCCAACAGCCAAGTACCCGGTATCCAGATTTCAGCTTAATTGTTCCTTTTCCTTGCAGGCACCAGACAAAGGTTTTCTTACAAGCACTTGTCTATATTACTGGGCAGAGATTTAGCTTTATTTACCTAAGGTGAAACTATTTGATGAATTCTAACCCTTTACCACACGTGCCCTCCTCACAACTTTAGCTTTTATTGTTTTTTAAGATAAAAATTTGGTCCTTATGCATCTCTAACTCTGAGGTTACATTTTCTTTAAGCACTGTTGGTGTTGCAATGTGCTGAGTATATACAGTAACAAAGATACACACTCCTGACCTATATTCAGGGGCCAGAGACGTGGATCAGAAAGGGAATGAGCTATTCCTCTGTTTTGGCAGTGATAGCCTGGCTGTTTTCATTGCAAATGTTGGAGCAGTGCCTCTGTGACTCAGTAGGTAAGCTCTGCCAACCAATTAGCTGAGTTTTTTAGTGTGGACTTTGATTAACTTTGTACAAATTTAACTTTCTCTTGGAAAACCTAGCTGTTTGTTTTCTGTTGTTGTTACAGTTGTGGCTAATATCTCGAGACCCTACATTATAAAAATGAACAGATAACTTATTGTAGTGATACAGATTTTTGCTTGGCATCAGCAAGCTGCATTCATGACTACTGACAGCTGAAGCAGCCAGATGTGTGTGTACGTGCATAGTTCTTCAACCACGTGGGCTTTTGCACAATAAATCCATTAGTGCTGATTGCTTCCCTTTCTCCAAAAGGCCCTGCTTTTTTACTTAATTTTGCTATCTCTATCTCTAGATCAGCAAATAGCTTCTAGTGAAATCCTAAAGGGCTGGACATTTGTGAATTATATAATTTAATGCATTAGTCACAAAATTTGTTAAGGGTGACTCATTGCTTTATTGCCTGCATCCCCTAGATGTAAAATGGATCTTTATGACTTGGGTTTTCTTTCTTTGCCTTCAAGCTTCTTTTATTCTTTTCTGAATGCCAAATGCCTCTGCTTGTTTTATGGCTAGGAACACATACTGTATGAAAAAGGCACCTGCTTTCCCTCTGAGAGAGGGATGGGCTCAGGAATTGTATGTGGTACAGTCTCTCAGTGGCAGAACATTCTCCTCTCTTGAAAGCAAATTATAAGCACCTTTATAGAGGTTTATCATCTTGGACTAGAAACATTGCCTGCAACTTGAAAGTCAATGTCCTTTCACAACAATTGGTATGCTACTTTGGAGTCTAGCAGCTGAAGGTAGTTATAGAGAGAAGTGATTTCCCTGTGATCCCAACTATTGTTTCATACCAGTGTTTGCGAAAGTGTTTGCACATTTCTCAGCACCCAAAGCTGTTACAACACCTCCCTGCATGCAGAGGAGAGGGCTTCCTTCCTCTCCATGCCCCTCCCACTGCCCAGTGCCCTGCTCTGCATTCTGCCGTCTGTTGCTTACGTGAGTGGTCAGGGAGCTGGGCTAGCCCTGAGCACAGCCCTGAGGGCCAGAAGAAGAAGGAGGAGAAAGCTGGGGCAAGGAATAAGATTCCATCCCCTTTTGATGGTTCTAAGATCAGCTAGTGCCACAGCCATAAGGCATGCAGATTCTCCCAAAGTTTCACTTTTTCCCTCCCTGAGTCCGTGAGTCATTGCCACGCAACATAGAAAAACATTTTTTGAAGACTCAGGAAATGCATCTGGATGATCATGAGATATGAAAGCCTGTATTGTGTTCCTCCTCAGGGGAGAGGTTGTCACAGAAGACTGTTTTTTTCCAAATACACCCTTAAGCAAGACAGAATGCAGCTTCTTCATGAGGTGGGTCCTCAAGACAAGGTCCATGAGTCAAGCTCTTACTCATTTCCATTGACATGCCAAGGAGTCTTTTTTGAGGCATGTACCTTCTAGGCAAATAGTGCCATCAGAAATAATTGTAGTGATGCAGCTCTTCCTTCCAAACAAGCCAACATTTGTTAATTCACAGGACATAGCTGGCAGTGCTCTTTGATTAGAGGGCTGAGTCAAAACTCAGATTATGTCTACAGGTGCAGAAGTACCCATGCAACAGACTTTGCTTTTCCCAGAAAATACCTGGCTGCTTTCTCTCCCTCTAGATGTCTGTTCTTATACATCTTTGCTTACTATGTTATGTTCCTTTAAAATTTGACTTACTGAAGTCACTCTTTAGTTATTGGACCTTCTGTTATCTCCACCATGGTGGTTTTCTCCCTTAGGAAAACAGCCCATTCATCTCTTGACAGGATCCCTTTCATACCAGCCTGCCTGCTCTGGGTTCTTCTTTCCCACAATTTGCTTTCTATGGTGAAAGCTAGTGATCAACTGTTTTCTGACTTCCTCCCTGTCCAGCAACACACAGGAAGCTGGAGAGCACAAATATAGTTCATACAAATAATACCCAAAGCCTCTTTTTACCTACTGAGGGTTTATTTAGGGGTACAAAAAGAGTGTGGAAATCATGCATAAAGCAACGAGTTAAGTATTTCTAGTTCACATGAGCAAATGGAACAACATTTCAGGAGTGTTCAACTCATCACCTGCATCTTTGAAGACCACAGCGTGGTGTGCCAAAGAGAGGAACATTGAACCTTGTGCTTACAGACACTTTATGGACTTTGTAAAAAGAATGATTTTGTTAATGGTTAGCCAAGTCAATAACAAGACTGGGAAAACTGTTAATGATATATTTACCCAAAAGTGCAGCTAGAGCAATTTGCAAAAAGATGTTTGATATCCACATGAATACACATATCCCAGGGAAAAATGGGCAGAGTGTCATGAGTGCAAGCTTCCTGACCCACAGGGCAAATAATAGAATCAGAGGAGTATCACTTGGAATGATTCCTTTCAAAAAAACCAGCATTATATAAGGATAAAATTCACTTCTGTTGTGGTGGATTTCATTGCATTTTGCCTGCCCACACCTGGGGTCAGAGCAATAACTCGTGCCAAAGAGTATTTGACTCGGGAACATCCAGGTTTCTGCATGTTGCTGTGCTGATTGGACACTTTTGTTATGCAAACACTAAATGATATGGAGTACAGGCAAAGAAGAGAACTGGTTTGCACTGGGATGTGGCCCTATGGCATGCAGTAATTCCCTCCATTTCAGCCCCATCTCTGAAGAAAATGCCTTCTTTGCTTATGGATGCTGCCTAAAGTGCCAGTGATGCATATTAATGCCCACTTGTTCCCTGCCTTTGCATGAGATCAGCTGCTCAGGGATGATCCCCCTCCCTGTGTCACATCTGTGCTAGCCCTGCCTCAGCCTGTACATTACAGCACAGTTTCTGCTCATCAGAGGGCATGGTTTTGAGAGGTCTCTGATCCACCAAGGGCATCCTCCTCTGCAGGCTGGGGAAAGGCTGCCACTCTCTCCCATCTTCCACTGCCTCTCTGGGGCCTCACTAACAGCAGCAGCTGATGGTCTGTTCAAAGGGAGCTGTCACATCTGTCTGTAACCATGGTGACCAGTGACTTGGGCCCAGCATCCTGGAGTTCCAGGAGCTAGAGATGAAAGTGCATGTGTAACGTTTCTCTTCTGTGAGACTTTCTCTTTTTCCTGAAAATATCTGCATATTCTCCTCATACTATAGCCCTGGAGTTCAGACTTATGGAAAGTAGGTTCCCTTTGCATTTTTAAATACTTTCAGAGGCTGTTTTTTATTTCCAAGGGAGAAACACTTGGCTTCAAAGAATATATTTAAGACAACATAACTTCTGTTACATACCTCATCCACTGGATGTACATAAATATTTTCAGTCAGAAAAAATGCACAGAAGATTATTAATACAATGCAAATCCTATTAAAATATGATCTGTCCCTTTTTTTGTATTACAAATTGTGTGTTTGCTGAGTACTTTCTCTTTGCATTAAGAGACTCAGTATTGCTGCTTGGCTTTCTGCCACTTTTCATCACTTAACTCCTTTTGACAATTAGCAGCTCTTCTGTTTATTAGGTTTTTGTTAGTTTAGTAAGGCATCTCCACTGGGCACTGTTAAATCTCTCTCTCTCTCTCTCTCAGCACTCCTCATACTTAGTGGCTGGACTTTCCTTTCTCTGCAGCTCCATTTAGTGAACTCCCAAGCTTCTCAACTCAAAGTGTTGGACACAGTCAGTGTCACAGCATGCAGCAGTGCAGGGGAAAGGAGTGTCCTAGTCAGAGGTTCACACCACAGCTCACTTCTCTTGTACAGGAGTCCAGATCCTGCAGTGGCTTCTACACTAGTAAATGACAAGCTCAGACACTGGAGGCTTTGCATCTCCCTGGGGATCTGCAGACAGGGCAGGACGTGGGTAAGCCCTAACCTGAGAGACACTCACATAAACCTTTTGAAGAAAAGCAACATAAAAGCACCAGCATTTGTGTTATATGTGTGTATAACAAAGTTAGAAAGCTATTCAGTATCAGAGTTACTAAAGTGTGTGATGTGGGTTCTGCTGAGGCCTGGAGAATTATTTTTGCTGCCTCCTGTGTTCTGTTTGGGCTTTTAAACTGAATTTACTTAGTCTATTATGTACACAGCTGCTATGGAAGCACTATGTAAATATTGATTAAGATAAATACACCAGCTTTAATAAATGCATCTCTTCTCAATGAAACCTGTCTATCTGGCATAAAGTAGTCCAGATATTTAAAGCAGGGGTAACAAGCAGAAATTTCTCCTTTTGTGTGTCACAGTAGATGTCAACAAACTTGTCTCTATTGCCATGATACTGTTACCTATACCCTAAGTGGTCTCTAGGCTCACACACTGCTTGCACTGTGGGGATGGAGGTGAGGAAGGTTTTCCTCAGGGACAGCTAAACTTGAAAATGTGAATTCGATCTTTAAGCATGACAGAGATGACCTTGGATATTTTCAGCAATGCTAGAGTGCCTGGGAGCTCCATTTATCTGCCACAGAAGAAGAATGGGCTGCAGGAGTCGCTGTCACAGCCATGCCCACCGAGTCTGTAGCTGTCACACGGGCAAAGCTCCCACAGCCCAGGGGCTCTGCAGCTCCTCACTCCCCTCAATCTCTAAGGCTCAGCATTACAAAGTGACAGACCTACTCTGCCCATGTTGAAATCTCTCAGCCTCCATGGAAACTACCTGAAGTGGAAAGTTCTAAACACTTTCCAAGAGCTACTTGACACTCTGCAAGCTGAAGCTGTAGCAGTTTGTCATTTATTTATCTTTCATTTGCATGTTGGCCATCTTGCTGAATGGTACCTGGGGCATACTTACACTAAGGTAAGGATTCCCTGGATCACTCCAGCGTTAAGGTGTGGTGATGCCACTCAGTCTACGTGAAGGTGCACCTGTGTGGTGAATATATGGTCTGCAAAGCCCAAACTACTCTCTCTCCCTCTATTTCTATTTCTCTCTCCCTCTCTCCCTCTCTTTCTGAAAGGTTGAGGCCAAACTGTCAAATGCTGCTACTCTACTGTGCACTGTCAAATAAAGGTGCTTGTGAAGACACAAGCTAGAATTTACAATAAAATCTGATAAACAGAGGAAGGAGGCAAAAAAGAGCAATAAAACCTAACTCCCTGCATACTGTAATTTGTTATTGGTGTTCTGATGTTCCCTTCAGACCACTGAACCCTTTCAAAAGAATAGAGGTTCAGCTTATGACATCTGATGCTAGCAACAAACTGGAAAGTTTGGAAACTGAATCTCAGGACCTTCCCCTACTGAAGTCCGACTAATGTTTTGTGTCTTTGTTACATTGACTTGATCTCCAGTTCAAATTACAGCTCAGAAACTGAGACCATAAAGAGATAAAAGAGAAGTTTATCTGTGTCAGACATAACCTTCGCATCCTTTGTGCCTAGTCTCTCTCTGGTTGAATTGGCATAGCTTGACAGGACGTGAGTGAAAAAAGAAATAAAATATTTCCAGATATTTTACCTATACAAGAACCATGCTTGCTCAACTTACCCTACTTTTGTTTTCCTTTTATTTTCTACCAACATTTGCAAAAGGTGCTTCTTTTTGCTGACATTTCTGGGAGTCTTTTTTTCAATAGACCAGTTTTAGATAAACTCACTACATAGTAGAAAAAATGCATATGATTTAACAAATGAGTCACATGCAATAAATAATGAATTATGGATAGTAGAAGTCAAAAGAGAAGTCACAAGCCTAATGCAGCATTTAAATCCTGTTTGCAACATCAAACGAATGTGCTTAGATTCAGTTCTTTGCATATTTGCCAACAAACTGGCAACTTTTCTGGTTTCTATGACCCAGAAAGGAATGTCACTGATTTCCTGGTTTCCCTTTGCTTGTTCTTGCTTTCCGTACCTTGCTTTCCAATCTATTAAAATATATTTTTAAAAAAGTAGGAAAACACAAGAAACATAGAATCAATGAATGTCCTTTAGGTGAGACTTTTTAAAGGGCAGCCTTTGGCCAATGCACAGATACCACCACAGCTGCCAAGAATTGCCAGCATTGCTGAAAGGCTGAGCCCAGAGAGGAAGGAGCAGGTGCCGGTGAGAGGCAAACTGCTGCAGCCCCTCTGCCCCATGTCTGTGGCCTCTGTACCTGAATGAGGCACATTTAAGGCCCTGCTTATGTCTTGTGGTTAAATATACAGTTTTACTTTCCAAAATCCTAATTTTGGCATTTCTCTCAAGTGCCCTGATCATGCATATTAAATTCATATGTGGGCATGGGTAGAAGAAACACAAAGCACATTTTGGTTAGTTGCAGTAAAGTCCGAGTCTTGGAATAAAAGTGTCACTGCAAAATTTGTTATACCCCTACTTTGTAGCCAAGATTGCATCTTTTATGTATCAAGCAGTCAAAATAGTTGCTCGCTTTTGCACCTTCTAGCACAGACATTGGTATGATCTCGAGCTAACACAATCTTCCTCTTCAGGATCGCACAGTTCAACATGTGCTCTGCACATGCCAGCCCATCTCTCTGACCCCACAGGCAGAACTGGCTGATGCAGGGAGGGCATTTAAAGAAAAAGCAGGGAGGCAAATCTGGCTGGCATTGCTTCTGGACTGTACTGTGTCCCTGATTACCTCCTCTGCAGATTGGCTCTCAAGCCAAACCCTTTGCCATCCCTTTTTCCCGATTCCTTCACTTCCAGCCAGTTTCACTGCCTGTTCTTTCTCTGGTCCTTTGTCCATGGTTTATCTCCTTCAGCTTTGGCTTCCTCTCCTCCCCAAGATAAAATTGTGATGGTCTGTTTTCTCCTCTCTTCTTCTACTTTTTACTATGGGAACAACCTGCAGTGCTAGCCCCTTGCAGCAAAGACTGCCTTACTGTGGGTTTGTGCAGTGCTCAACACACAAACATCCCGATGCAATCTGAGCCTTTTTGGTGGTGCTTAGCCAGCCCATCCACTGTATGAGGAAAGCACTGCCCTCTGTCCTGAGGGGATGTAACAAGGTGATTTTGGCCCCTACTGTCCCTGACGACCTAGCTGAAATCATGTCTCATATGGGAGCTGCCTGATGATGAGCATTGTCTTCAAGGAGTAATTAATTCTGTGGCAAACTTCCTTAAATCTCCACCTCTCTCTTTTACCCTCTCACTCTTCTGCAGCTCCATGGCTTTTTCACACTACAGCTCCAACAGCCAGTGGAGGAAAGGTACCATGTATTTTCTTGTCCGTGCCTTTACAGGCATGGTGGAAGCCTCAGGTATAATTTCCTCACACTCCCAGGACTGGTGATGCTAAGTGGCATAGGTGGAGCAGGGAAGAGACACCCAGTTTCTCACAAGCAGGCAGAACTGTCCCAGGCTGGTGGCCCCTTTCTGCTCTGGCTTGTGAGGTTGTTGCCTGCTGCCTCCTCCCCTGCCTGAGGTGAGGGAGCTGCATGCCTCCTCCAACAGCCCCTAGCCGGCCCAGCTTGCCAGAGCAGCCCTGGGAGACACGGGCTGGCAGCGCCTTCCCTGCACCTGCGGGCTGCAGGGCCACTGCTGCCTCTCACACCCAGCACCACGTGCTGGCCTGGGCTGCTGCTCGTTGTCTGCAGGCTGCTGGGCAAGGCATGGGCTCCAGCCAGGCTTCCCGGCCCCGCTTGGGAGATTTGGAGGCTGTCCCAGAGCTGAAGAGGCAACTGGGCACATTGTAAAGAGCTGAGCAGGGTCTCACCACTCAAGCACAGGAGGACAATGCAGAGCACTTGAAATTCCCATGTGCTCCATGTCCATTAAGTCAACCTAGATAATGTTTTCCTGCTAATACTCTGTTAATGTGTTGGGGTTTGGGGAGGTCTTATGGCAAAGAAGAATGCTGGGAATGGTTCTGTGCGAAATTGTTCCAGAGAGTTGATGCTCAGGTAGAAAAGGCAGAGAGATGTCTCCTTCTCTTAGGGCCTTTACAAAGCACTTCTGGTCCTTTGCAGGGACCTTGCTCCAGCTTGCCATCCAGCTGCTTGGCACTTGCCAGAATCACTGTCACTTCTCCTCCCTCACTGTGAGGGAGACAGGTTTTGAAAGGCCTCTGTTTGCAAAAGCAGCTCCTCCTACCCTCTGCTTCAGTCTAGCCAGCAATCAGAGGTTGCCATAGGAAGTAATGTGGGTTCTTCTGCCACGTGGTTATTTTAGTGATTCTGTGCCTTTGCAAGGCCGAGAGTTTCATCCCTGAGCTGCCTAGGCAACCTGCTTTAAGCCCTGGCTCAGAGCAGGCAGCAATCTATGAAGGTGCCTGCTAACAGAAAAGCCATGGAGAACTGAGTCTGGCTACTATTTATAAGGATAGACATTATTGTCAGTGAACTACACTTCATGAGCAGCATTTGCTCTCACTCACTACATGATGTCACTCAGTCTGCGGCCTCATAGTGTAGGAAAATGAATACTTTTAGTCAGTACTAGTCATCTGATCCATTCCTATTTGGAGGCAAATTTCATGCTGGAAAATGAGTGTGTAGTAAGCTGACAGAAAGGAAACAAAGGCAAAACTTTTCTCTACTACCCAGAATGTTTTTGTTGTTGAAAATAGTGCAATTATAATGAGCCTGATTCATTAGCTCTCTTTTAAAATTCACACACCTTCAGAGATAACAATCTACATTTTAATTCCATTTCTAAGTGACTTGGTTTGACCTGCTTTGCTAGAAATAGTAATCCTGCTCATGAATGCCATCTGCCCATTCAGACTGCTCTTGTACCAAATAATATCTTCAAGGCTGGAGCTTACGGCTTTAACTATCACATGATACACAGTCCCATGCCTCTTAATCAGAGCATCAAGTGATTTATTCAATGTGCTTTTTTATTTCCTGCCACAGCCTGCCCTCTCAGAAGTTTCCAACAGCTTGAGGCAGCCAGAATTCATTCTTAGGGCTGTCTACTTTCTGACTGGCAATGCTGTTATAAGCAGCAGACTTTTCTGCTTTATCTTGTTGTATTTGTTTCTCTCCCAGTAAACTTCTCCTCGTAAAGTGAAAGTCCATGGTAGTGGGGGTGGAACAAGATGATCTTTAAGGTCCATTCCAACCCAAGCTTCTCTATGATTCTACAATTTCCACACTGTCAGATGAAGCACATAATTCTGCAGTGACTGCAGCAAGATCTTCTCTGGCTCCAAAACCTGCTTTAAGAAAGAAGGTAATTTATTTGTACTCCACCTGGCCCAATGGGACCCTGAACCAAGGGCAAACTTCAGGCAGTGCTGCACTGTCAATGTAACAGATTGACAAGATTGCATGAGTAACACTACATGATGTTTCTGTGTCACATTGCTGCAGAAAATCTCAGTCTGTAATGTATTTGGCAACTAGCTTTTTTTGTGTTTATGTGGCCATGACCTAAAAGCAGCATCTCGTAGGTGAGCCACAGGCCAGTCACTGCAGCACTGAATGCTTACTCCAAGCTTGCTTTTAACAAAAGCAGCCACACTGATTTAGACACATACAGAGCATTAATTTAGTCAGATTTTCTGCTGTAGATGTAACTAGCCCTTTTAACAAAATTTGAATGTAACTACCCAAACCAAAAATTTGATCTAAGCACCAGACTTTAAATCCAGCATTTTTTTGTTTTATTCTTAAACGTTCTTACAATCCTGTAAGCTAAGGAAGCACATCACTCACTCTTTCCTAGGGCAAACAGAGATCAAAACTACTGAGAAAAAATTTGAAAAGCTTAATGTTGATCTCCTGACTTGGAGCCTTTGATTGTAATCACAAGACCATCCTTTCTTTTTTTTAATAAATAAAATCAACAGCAAAATCAGTCTGAAATGAGACAAAAATGTCTCTCTTTTGTCGGAAAGTGCTTAAATATTAAGATAAAGGATGTGTACTGCTGTTTGTTATTATTTTAGGTCATGGTGAAGTTAAGGAAAAGAACTTTCTTAGCACCTCGTTTTAAAATGGCTACCTTCCTGAATGTAGGCCCATAATTTGATCCTGGCCATTTTATTGCAATGACAGCTTCCATCTGTGACTCAGTTGCAGTGTGTTTCTCTTACAGCTGTGCAAGCAGAATGTAGGAGCTGTTACACTGTGCACAGGGTCGCGAGGGAGGCTGTGGTGGGAGCACTGGAGCACAGAGCCAAAGGTACCATTCCCAGCCTTTCTTGACTCTTAAATTACATTCTGCATTTTTGTGTTTTAGGTGGAACATTACACTGGAGCTGCAGGAGCAGAACCCCCCCCCGGAGGAGTCATTTATGCATCCTGGAATTGTGATTTTGTTTACTATCCTGACAAGAAAAAGATTAGAATCCTTTGAAGAATGACTAAAAATTGTTGCATGTTGCTGCTAAAAGAGCATCAGCTGTCTACATTAGTATTATCTTCTAATTTTTGTAATCTTTCTCATTCATTTCTTAGAGATTTTTTGTTAACAGGAACAGACATCTCCCTTTCTTAAAGGGCCTAGCATTGCTGTGACCAGCTGGGACACCATTAGTGCTGCTGAGGTGACCCTTCTGGTGACGTCCAAAGTACTAGAGCAGGATTTCCTGAGCATGTTCAGTACAAGTAAGGATGTGTTAAAGCAGCTGCTATGTAGAGTGCATGCCACAGAGGAGAGCCTCTGGTCTACAACATCACCTTGTGAAAAATAAGTATTCAAGAGGTGACCTGGTAAGGCATCACCAGTGTAAGAAAAACTGATCTCACACACTGTCGACACATTATTCCAGATGCAAGGGTCCTTCTTCTGTCTCCATGGTGTCCATATGGGTTCTGTCTGTAGTCATAGTGACTTGGACACTAGTCCCAGGCACCTAAAGCACTAGATTTTTCTAAGTTTTCAAACAGGGACCCTGTTGTACAGTGGGAGAGGATGCTGTGTACATTCTGCTGGGCTGCTCCACTCAGTCCCCTAGTGCCAACACCAGTTTAAAGCTCTTTTCTAAGAAGACAGATGAAGGTGATGATCTGCTTTCATTTTCTACTGGTCATGAATAGCTGAGAGATGTCTGAGTTGATTTCAGGACATGACAGGACTGTGTAGGAAGAACCAAAGTCTCAAAGACCGCTTCCAAAATTTGTGATGCTATCAGACACCTTCTAGCAGTAGCCTACTATGATGGCACCGTGCTGCACCTGAAAAATTCTTTGTGACCTCTTTTAGCTACAGACTCTGACCAAAAACTGATGTTCTTGGGTCTCAAAGAAGACTAGCATTTGTAGAACTCATGGATGGGGAAATCAGTCTATCTGAGTCTTCATCAGGGGTTTGGCACCACTGCACCTCAGCTCTGACAGTTTGAAAAGGATCACAGTGGTAGCCATCTGGAAACTTCTATTTTATTCCAGGCAGTATCACCCAGACAGTGGTTTATGGCTGGGACACCTGCAGTGGGCATTGCTGCAGTGTTTGGAAGCACAGCTGAATGGTACAGCAGCATGCCTGGAAATGCTGATAGATGAGGTCCCCAGAAAACCTCAACAGGAATTTAGTCTGATCCTCTTCCCCAGCCACTCCTGAAGAACCATAACCTAACCCGATCTGCGGTACAGCAGATGTTAGAGAGCTATTGTGGGTAGGGCTGGGGCATGAATATCACATGAAGGGACACACTGCATACAATTAATGGTCCATATCATCTTTTTCCACTGAACTACACTGGAGCTATTGTTGCTGTCTTGCTGAACATCTGACTGAACATCTACAGCAACTATTGGCAAGAATTGCTTTTGACCACTTGTGTAACCACTTGTGTTTTCGATTAACTCTCTTATCAGGACAAAGGTTAGTAGAAATTGCTGAAGAAAATGCTTGAATAAACTACTGTAACCAATAATTGATATCTGAGACTGGTTTTCCTCAGGAAAGGAGCTGGAATGCATGAGCTAAGTAAAAGTTATTTAGAGATATAATCAAAAATAGTGTAATGCTCCAGTCAGGAAACCAGTACAGAGAAGATCTAGTAGCTGATCAGGTAATGGTAATTTTATAATGTGGTATTTGCAATGAGTATCTTTTAAAGGCAAATCTTAACAGACTCATTTGATTCATTTTATTTTTCAGCCAAAACAAACATGAAGAAATGGTACAGTTTGTGAGTATAATTAATATATTTGTGGGAAAACCAAGCATTTTCTATATTAGAGAGAACCAACCCAATATCTAGTGCAGTAAAACCTGAAGAGTTATGTGGTATTTTACACCTTAGCAAATGTTTTGGTATATAGTCACAACTTCATTCAAAATTAATATTATGTACTTTGTTTTCTTTTCATGGCCAGTATAAAATGCTTCAAAAGAAAACCACAAATACCCTGAGTTGTGAAGTATGCACAGTGCTAAGTTGAGCTGACAAGAACATTCTGCAACTAAAAAAAGAAAGAGCAGTCTTCTGTGCATCAGGAATAACAAAAGAAGCAAGAGCTATGATCATTATATTAAGCTGTGCAGCCAGTTACTAAGTGCTAATCAATAGACACAGATTTAGAAACGAACGTAAGCCCTTTCCAGTAACAGAAGCAAGCAGAGGGCTCGGAAATAGCAGAGTAACAAACCTGCTCTGCCTGAGGAAGCCATTTCCATCACTCAGGCTCCACTGCCGTCAGCGGTGACACACACAGGCCCTGGAAATGGTACTGCTTCAGCACTGAGTGCAGGCAGCACTGAGGCTTTCTGCTACCAAAGTACACACACTTGCCTTCTTGTCTGAGCAGAAATGTCTGTTTGAAATCCTACCTGGCCTGGAGCCAGCAAGTGACAAATTGACTTTATGCAACATGCATAAAGACCTGTAAGCCTGACGCTCTCACTCTCATCCAGAAAAGGATGGAGGTTACTATCTCTCCCCACTTACCATGTAAGAATTTTTATTTCGACTGCATGTCTAATTTATTGTAGGGAGAAGTTAGTCAAGACAAAGATCAAGATCCATTTACCTACTACAGATGTCTGACTTCCAGGCAAAACTCTAAATGCCATCGAAATATTTAGAAATGCCCAGACAGATGTGCAAACAGATTTCCTGGTCACCTGAAGGTACTACAGCACCAATAAAGGAATTGCTTTAGGTCTCTGTGTCAGACAGAAAACTTTGTCTCCTTGAAATTCAGAAGAAGCTTCCTCTTAGTATAAGAAAAGAAAGGACTTTTACATCTGGAAAATTTCCAAAAGCTTAGCAAAGCTAAGAAGTCAATTTAAATGGTGATTACATATTTTCAACAACATTGCACTGGCAGTGATCTGTGTCTTCTTTCTTCATACCAGCTGCTCCTTGTACAGAGATTGCCTGAGTTACCCCTCAGACAGCTATAATTTTGTAGTAAATCCTCTGAAATTAAGGTGGTGTGGGTCTGGTGACTATAAATACAGACTCAAGCATGATAGAACTGTACTTTTCCAGTGTGTGGTGAGCTTTGCCTTCATGGTGAGGCTTCAGAGATGTTCATACAGACTGAAATCATTGTCCTTCATCTTGCAGGTATATGTCTGCCTCCTGCCTTGTGTTGGCAAAGTACTCGTGACTGTGCCATCAAAGAGATCAGCAAGCTGATCCAGTTGAAAACTTGCCCTAGAAAAATAGCAGATTGTTTTTCAGCTGGGTCAGTGGGCTGATCCAGCTGACTGCAAGATCAGACAAGCATGAGCACTCCTGTTCCAGCACCTGGGCTTAGTGAAACTGTGCCCTGAGATGTAGTTGTGACTACACAGGAAAGCAAAATCTAATATGCTCAGCAAATACTTGAGGCAAATCCCAAGTCCATATTATACTGACAGGAGAAACCATAAAGGTAATTCAGTGAATTATGACTAATAGGTAGATCAGCATGGTCATATGTGTCAGGAAAGCTCAAAGAAGCAGTCTCAACCATCAACTCTTCATAAAACCCACAAATATTACACTGACAGCTTCAGGGAGGTGCATCAAGATTTAGTGACTTGTTTTTGAAACCTTAGCACACTCACAGTGCTGAGGAAGATCGCAGTCTTAAAGGGTTTGTGGCTCTGTATCTCTTCGTGTTTTGCTGAAAACTGCTCACCAGTATTAGCCCTAAGAGAGTTGATGCCTATGCAGTTGGGATCACACACATTTAGATCAAGTAATTTGATATTTTAGAACAAATATAATTTCTTTAGTGTGACTAGAATAAGGGGATCCTGGCCTTGCTGTCCTTGCAGTTGAAAATTCAAAAGGAGACGTCTAAAACTGCAGACTCTGAAAGGTATATGTAGACTTTGAATTGGATGGTTTGGTCACCCTTTTCCTTTTTTTTTTTTTTTTTAATAATGTTGTGCTTGGAGAAATGACATCAGCTGGAGACCAGAAACAATTTCTGCAGATCAGCTCAGATTGCTTATTCAGAGCCTTTTTGGCAGAGCAGGACAGAGTTTTGAATTTTTCACTCAGTTGTCTCAGTTCCTGAGTACGGCCTAAGGCCAAACTGTTCCCTCTTTATAAGCCTATATACAAAACTCAAGCAAACACAATGGAATGGCACATTGGAAAGCTTTTAGACTCTTGCACCACTTAGCACAGTCTTTTTAGCTGTCTCTGCACTGTTTACTCATCCTCCTGCACCACTGACAGTAAAAGCCTGCAGGAATCCTTTCTCTTTCCTTCCTTTCCTATGTGCTTTTTTCCTCCAGCAGCAGCAGACACAGCAGCATACAAACAACTCAAAGGAAAACAAACCAAAGCAACTTTTGAATTCCAAGCCTCTGCAGGACAGGCTTCTTGTGTGAAGCTGAAAAGGAGCCAGAGCATACCAGCAAGGAAGCTGTGATTTCATTCAGCAGTCTGACAGAAAATCCAAGGTTCCACTGCAGCAGTTTGTGCAGATGCAGCAGCCTCCCTCTGGATGAGTCAAATGTTAACAAAGGAGTGCCCAGGAGGTGGATGTCCACGTAATTCTGTGTTGCTGTCCCTTTGCTTTTTAGTAGCAACTCTCTGAGGAAACCAGGTATGCTCTACAGGTTTTTAAACAGTTTTTATTCCTTATGGTGATGTCTAATTTCTAAGGGAAAGTGAAGCTGCAAGGAAATGGGGAGATGGTTGAGAGGAAGAATGTCCCCCAAGGAGGGTCATTCTTCTTGCCATGGAGTGTTGGTAGTGGTGTGTGAGGGTGTGCAGGAAAATTAACCTGAGTGGAGGTGGCTGGGGCATTTGCCTGGGGTGCAAGTTAGCAGAGAAGTCTCTAGTGAGGTCTGGTGTGAGTTAGTACCTGAGTCATATGTTTTGGTGTCTGCCGAGGGACTGATATTTGTGGTTTGGCATCTGTGCATCAGCTTGTATGCTAGGTCAGCAGGCAGGGGAGAAACACTGGTCAGGTAGGGCAGAAGGTTTAGGATGGTGTGTGCTGGGCTGGGGAAACACTAAAGGTTGTATCAAACCATTTGCACCAGTGTGACTCTGGAATGACTCTGCTGACAGCAATAGAGTAATACTGACAAAACTGTGAACAGGATTTTGCCTTGTAGTGTGAAAACGAGAAGATTTGGCAGAGGGCCTGGGCGGGTGCTGGGAGATAATGTCTGAATGCATGTGACTCTGAAAAAGTCTGTGCCGATTGCTGGGTAGATGTCTGAAGCCCAACAAGCATGCATCACCCTTCCCTTCACAAAGGAAAGAAACAAAGAGGCTGCTGCACTTCAGACAGCCTACCCACTGAATTATTAAAAGCAACTAAATAACTACAGAGCTCCAGTGAGTTACATAAAACTGCGAAACTGGCTCACTCCCTTTACTTGAATCCATAGTATTGTCTCTTCCTGATCACTACATTAAAGTAGTAAATCCATGGCTTGGGGCAATGCTTAACACACTTGGAGAAAGAGCTGAAAACATAGTAAGAGGAGTGTGCAGGTGAACTGACAGAACACTGTCAGAAAGGTTCTCGCTGAGGAACAGTCTCCTGCTCCTTGTGAGAAAGTGATAGTGTCTGAAATAGAGCATGTTTTGTGCCCTGTTGTGTCTTCAGAGCTCGTGCCTGCCCAAAAATGCTAATCTGGAGACAGAAAAGCAGAAAAGCACAATGGCTGAGTTTTGTTACACAGACTATTTCACGTGCTGGGTTTATTCCAAAACAGGCAATGTAAATCCTGCATACCACCCATGCTGGCTCTCTTGAACCCTTTTGCTTGCCCAGGATCATCATTCTTCTTGTCAGATTCCCCCACTCTGCCAGAGCTGAAGCTGTGTCGTGGTTTTAAGTCTAGCTGGAGATCAAACACTACACAGATTCTCTCTTAATACACAATGGAATGGAGAGAACGCAAGTAAAACTTTTGTCTTGAGATATGAACATTTTAAAAATTGAAAATATATTAAAATGTAATAATAATCGTAACAATGATAATAATAATAATAGTAATAGAAAAAACGCAAAGTGATGTACAATGTAATTGCTCACCATCTGCTGGCTGATGCCAGACTCCCCTTCCTGACCCCAGATCAGCTGTACTTCCAGGTAACTCCCCCAGTTTATATTCTGCACATGACATTCTATGGTGTGGGATATCTCTCTAGTCACTTCAGACCACCTGCCCCAACTGTGCTCCCTCCCAGTTTCTTTTGCTTACCTCCTCACTTGCAGAGCAAGACACAAGGGAAAAAAAAGTCCTTGACTAGGGATAAGTGACTTAGAAAAAAACCAAAACATCAGTATGTTATCAACACCATTCTCATTACAAATCCAAAGCACAGCACTCTAGCAGCTACTGAGAATAAATTAACTCTATCTTAACTGAAACCAGAACAATATCCACCCCTTATTCCATACATTTATACCATGCCAAGTTTCACACTGCCCAATATCCCACCACTTTCCTTATCCATCTGTTTTGACAGATATACATACAAACATCATTTTCTTAGTCTATGGAATGCCTCTGTCAAATTTTCATAAAATGTCCACATACACACACATCCCCCCCAAAAAAAGTTTGTTGAATTCTTTTACTCCATGACTTTGGCCTTCGTCTTTGGTAACAGTCCTTCCAGCAGGAAAGATGGTGTGAGGTGTTGGATTAGTGCATGGTGTACATTTGAGTCAGTTCTCATTCCAGCACTGCTGCACGTGTTCTGTTTTATCAAAGTTCATTCTTCATTGGTGTGAATGTGACAATCAGAGGGAAGTCAGGCTCAGATCCCTGGAATGCTTGTGGCTAAGACCAATGCCATGAGATGCTCAGTGAGGTGATGCACACTTAGCCACCATAGAAGCGCTAATATCACCACTGGGTAGTCATAACATTGTAATTAATTGTTTATTTTCACTCAGAGTCAAATCCCTTTGAGGCACACTAGACTTCTGCATCCTGCCACCAAGTGCATCCAGGTTTTTTAGCAAAAGCAGTCCCATGGATGCGTTTGTCTTTGCCTGAGGCAGGAACAATCCAGGTTTTCCCCAGCATGTTTTTAACGTTTACTACAGGAAGTTTATCCTCTTCTACAGTATGCAAAGTTTTGGCTGGGCAAGGCCATCCCAAGTGGCCCTCTGGTGTTGACTAAGAAGGTGGCTTTTGCTGAATGTGCACCCCAATGTTTGAACATCCTGCCACTCATTGCTGTCAGTGTAGTCTTTAACAGTCCATTGGATCTTTCCAGAGACGTGCACAACAGGAAATGTGATACAACCACTTAATGTCATGCTCTTTGACCCAAGTGTCTCTAAGGTTGTCTTGGAAATGAGTTCCATTGTTTGATTCAGCTCTTTCTGAAGCTGGACCCTTATGATTGCTCTGTGTCTGCTTTACTAGCAGATAAATAGCACCCTGAATGCTGGTTTGGACTCCTTGCATGGAGGTGGGTTACTTTTTCTGAAGATGGAGATACCCAAAGCTCAGGAAAAAAGTGTTTGCAAATATTAAACATTTATCTTTGCTGAATTACATTCTCTTTTCCAGCAAAGTCACTAAGAAATTAATTGCTGGACTGAAAACAGAACTATTAGATTGGTAATCAGAATTCACAGGGAGAAATGAAGTATCAGTCTTATGCAGAAATATTTTAAACAGCTTTCTTTCTTTGTTTTTATGTATCATTAATACATTCGGTAAAAGTCATAGTCAGTTTGCCAGAAAATTGTAATGCTTGCCTCATAATTTATTCACAGTCTTGTGATTAATAGGTTTGTGTATTTGATCTACATTATCTATTTTTCTTTTAAAAAACCATCAACAAAAATTAATCAATATAGAGTGACTATTTTTGTGAAAGACAAATTTTGCTGCTGAGTCTTTCTAATGTGACTACACTGAAACTCATTAAATTTAAAGAGGTCAAGCCTTCATAAAAAAGGTTGCAGAAATAAATTAGTAGAAAATATATAATGTAATTAGCAGGTGTATAAATATATGTGATATTGTGAAGAATAATAGATATCAGTTTTAGAGAAAAAAAAGTATCTCACAGCTCGATGGAGTTTTTTGGGCAAAGGAAAGAGGTGGAACTCCCCAGTGAAGTCTCAGAAATCTGACCCTGGAATTGTGTTGTTTGACATAGAAGTTATCTGGAAAAAGAAGCATAGTTTGAGGTGAGAGATGGCAAATTCCTCTAGGCAGCAAAAATGAAAGTCAGACAGAAAAAAAGGATGTCATGCTATGAGTTATTGGGTTAAAATGGCAGAAAAAAAATCAGTGTTGTCAAAGGAATCCTAACACTGTGTGCAGAGAGAGAAGTACTGAAGAGAGAAGTCCTATTACTTGGGCAGAAGAGATCCCTGAGTTATGACAGTTTTATAAAGGGCAAGAAAGCTGACTAAATGGAACACAGTGAATGATTAAATAGCTGGGGACTCTTCAGGGTGGAACAAAAGAAGCAGATGGGGATAGTTGACAAGGAGTCTTAAAACATGAGCAATGTAGAGAGAGGAACCAAATAGTCATTGTTCCCTCCTTCACAAAGCAGAAGAACTAGAAGAAACAAAGAGAAATGGGTGGGTAAAAGTCCCAAACAAATTAAAAGAGGTGCTTTTTTGCCATGTACTTCAACTTTAGAGCACTGCAGGACTTGGTGGGTGCCAGAGGCTTCTGGGGGCTCACACAGCTACTGGACAAATCAATGGAACAAAAATGAATCAAAATCTATAAACCATGAAGACACCCCATCTGTCCCAGGATGTTCTTGAACTGCAGACTGCTGCAAACTGGAACAGGTACTAAGTGCCACCTTATACATGTCTTATTGTCCTGTTCATGTAGCCTTCTGCAGGCAGCTGATGCTGGGATGAACAGGTCTGCTCTGACCCAGACTGGCCATTTTGGTGAGACCAGGAATCCTCAGGAAACTGGATCAGTGAAAAAGACACGGAGGTATTTGCATTGAAACAAAACCAAAAATTGTTCCTGTGTGTCAAACTGAACAGCAATAAAGAAAGTTTAGCTGTCACTAGACTAGTGAGCAGTATCAGATGGTTCCAACCATGCCCAGGCAAAAGAAATAGGCTTTTCTTTCTTGCAAGAGGGGTTTAGACCTGCAGTTCCCAGAGCTACCAGTCTGATGATAAGCTCCTTTAAAAAACTGATTGTTATCTTGACCAATTCTTGGGGATAACCTTTATTAGGATATGAATGGATAAGCAAATTATGACAGAAATGCACATCTGGAAACACGGTCACTTTCAGGGGCCTCTGCATGCTTTTGTGAATTTTTATATTGTTTGCCACTTTATTAAATATCTACCCATTCAAAACTCCAAAGTACAATCTTATTTTTTCCAAGAAGAGCAGTGCAAAAATTCAGAAATGGTAGATAACAGGTGAAAATGAAAATCTGCTAGGACTTTTCCAATGAACCACTACTAAAAAGAAGTTTTTAAAAAATAATATTACTTTCTATGAATTATGCAATTTCATAGCATTGATTGGGACAAGATAATATAAAGCATGTGTGTTATTGAGAACTGCAGAGATACTTTTTGCAGTGGATTAGGAAGATGGTATTTTCCTATGGGGTGTAGATCCAGCTAAAGACAATGTTGGGCCTAATAAGCATATGTGAAAACTGCAGTCTGACATGCTTTTAGTGAGATTTTGTCTCAGTTTCACCTCTTGAACTGGCTTGAAGGCCACATCCTTTAGCTGACTGTTTACTGCAGAACAGGTGTGAGTTGTTAGACACATGACAATGTGTAACTGTAAGAGACCATGACCTGGTATAATTAATGCATTTACAAGCCATGAGCAGGTGCAAATTGAGACTCAAAGTCCTGTCTATATATTTTTAAACCATTTGCATTTCTCATAAGGCTTCTCTCCTTCTTTGTACTGGGAATTACTCTAGCTTCTGCATAAATTTCTGCATAAATCAAGTTTTCTTACATCATCCAAGCTCACTGCACTAAAGGCAATTTAACTCTAGTTCAACATACATTGTAACCAGTGATTTACCTCAGCTATTTTTGAATAAACTTTAAATTGGATTAATTCCTTCTAAATGGAAAATCCAAGGCTGGTCCAAGTAGATTCACTGATTCAAAACTAATAATGAAAGTAAATTTTAATTCTTTCATCTAGATTAGACATTGAACAAATTTAGGCGTGATGCAACATGTTTCCACCAGGCTATCTGGCTACCTCCTCTTCTGCTCTAGAAATGGGCCCTAGAACCATCAGTAAAACCATCCTGATGTCAGAGTGCTCTGCCCAGGAATAACTGCAATGAAAAAATCAAGCATTACCTGAAATCGAGTCCTGCTTGCAGTAGGCAAACCTAAACAAGGATTATAAATAACTAGGGAAGACTTTCCACAACTCCTGTGCTTTAAGACACTTCTGGAAGCATATAATTTCACCTTTGCTTTCTACCTACAAGATAATATATTTTTTTGTCTCTGGTATTTCTATACCACTGTAGCCAAACATGAAGAATGCAAACATGAAGAGTGCAAACATGAAGAGTGTTCAGCCTGTATTTCTTTGTCCTTGAATTCATTCAACAGCTTACTCCTCCAACATTGATCTGGAAGTGAGTAGATAATCAGAGACTGTTTCTCCTCATGATATAAATAGATCCACACCTAGATTGGTATTTTTTAAATGGTTTTTCAGACCATTCCTTTATTTCCTAAGTGCAAAACTGTTTTTCTATTTTATTAACTCTTTTGATTTTTTTAAGTAGTATAGGAATAAAGGAGTAATGTGCTTCCTTGGGAAAACAGACTGTTATTCATTCCCTGCTGAAAGACTGCTCATCTCAGCTGACAAAATATGCCCTTTCCACAAACCACTCTGATTTAAGATCATGGATTTAAGACAGATCACATATTATACTAATTACTCCACAGTTTTAAATATTGTTTTTATTATATCATTAAAAGACAGGTAAATTGGCCAAGACAGGTACATATTCATTGGAAAGGAGAGAAAAAGAGACTGTAAAAGTGGCTAAAAAATCTAGGCCTAACATTATGTTACCTTAGCAAGGCTTTCAGCTGAAATCTTTATGATTAGAGTAGATGGAGTTTAATTGAAAACCTCTAGTGGGTACTTAAAAAATTCCAGGAATGGACAGTGGCTCACTGAACACTAAAATTTTGGAACCATTGACCTCAATCCACTCTCTGTGAACATTAATACCACACACTGAAGAATTTGAGTACCAGTGAGATCTGTGCAGGTCTCAGTGCTGTGGCTTGTTCTGTTGTTCAGGAGAACAGTAGGGAAATACCACTTGTATTCTTGCTCCTTGTTTGTTTTCCATCTTATGATCTTCTCCATCTATGCAAAAGAGAAAGAATTATAGTAGAAACCTAGGAAGAATTATGCTGAATAACTTCAAAAGATACTCTTTGTATTCAGGTACTGTTTGTAGGATAGAGGGAGTCATCAGTAAACCAATAATAAGAAGAACCAGATTTGATTTGAAGTTATTCTAGTATGAACTGGTGTCATTCTACTTACTTTCATGGAGGTGCTGCAAATTTATATTGATGTAAATGAATTCAGAATGCTTAGTATTTTACTGAAAAACTCTGATTTGAAATTGAAGAGCAGGCATAGTGCTGTATCTGTGCAGGATCTTTAATTATTGTAATTATTTAAAAAATCTGCATGGGCTGAAAGGTTGTACTTTGAAGCATTCAAGCGAGAAAAACATTATCACTCTGATAAAATCTTTAATTGTCCCTGCTTATCTTTCTCAGCCCAAACAGTTTATAATCTTTTTTTAACACACATGATAACTGTTCAGTGCAGTTCTACTTAGGTTATGGCATACTTCCCTTCTAAAGATTTTAGTAAATACCTTATGAAGATTCATTCAGATGTTTGTATATGATGGCAAATTCTCTCCTGAAAATTCTTATTTTTAGTAAAATTTGTGTTACCAATCTGAAATGTTCATATTCTTTGCACAGTAAAATGTAATATTCTAAGGGTGAGTTGATGTGCTGTTGGCCATTGCCTCCATTTTTATTGCTGCTGTTACAGTTTTGCTGTACACACAAGGCAATGTACAGCCTGCTTAGCTTCACTGATCTCCTAGATAGTGTGCAAATGGCAAGCACTGTGTTTGCTCTGTCCTACATCTGCTTTTGAGGAAAACTGGGCAGCAGCAGAGGGAACAGCAAAGAGCCTTGGAGGTATTGGCAGGCAGGAGTTTCGTGGAAGAGGCCAGTAGAAACCTCTGCCTTCAGGATGCTGTCAGCAGTGAGCAGGGACACACATGCAGTCATCGTCTGGCAAGTGTAAGATCTAAAAGATAAAGTAGTGGTATCTCTTTTCAGTAAACAGGAAGTCTTGGTTCTGAGGTAGAAGAGACTTCTCTTTCTCCTCAGCTGCAGGAAATAAAGAGGATTTGTGTGACCATTATTATGGCAAGGACTTCCTGAGTCTGGGTTTGGGAATCTTGGCTCATTTTCCTCTCCAGCAGCTGCAGTGCCAGATGGGATGGGCTGGATTGAATCCTACCATGTTCCACAGGAGTTTAAAATAAACTGGCTTAAAAGTAGGATTTAGTCTCCCTGAATTTAGTCAGCAACTAACTGTCATCTAAACTACAGGACAATGACTGAACCACTCTTCCCCTAAGCTCTTTGTGGCCACTGCAGTGGCTTGGGTGCCTTTGAAAGCCACTTATCTCTCTGAGCTTCTCAAGGGTGGGCATCTAAGCGGGAACATGGGCTGTCACTGGGGCTCCCACACCTGCAGCTCCGTGACTGTGCTGTGTAACCTTGCTTAGCAGAAAAGCAGAGTGTCAGGCTCCTTTCTCTTCCTTCCTGTTCTATTGGAATGCCGGTGGTGTTTGCCTAGAACTGCTGTTCTTGAGGGATTTAAGCAATTTCTGGGAGAAGAAGTGTTGCCTATGTGCTTAATTCCCAGAGAAAGGCACAGTCTTGGGGTCTGCAGAGCTGGTCCTTGTAGGGAAGTTGCTCTCTTGGCTTGGAATACCCCAGAACCTGTTTAACCCAGTACTCATCTGACAGGGATAGCTTGCTTGTTTCCTGTCAGAAAGGTGAGCACAAACATGAACAATAGCCAAAAGCAGGTGCCAAGGGAAAAAATAAGAAAGGTGGCCATAAGTAGATGCCATGGGAAAAAGCATGAGAAGCAGGGTGTACAGGCAGATTGAAGTTTATATTTGCAAGGCTTAACTGCTGTTACCTCGTGTGTATCTAAACTTACTTTGGCAGGTGGGTCCTGGGATCCTGCTGTTTGAAGCATTCCCAAGATCTGGCTCTGACCATCCGTGTAATCCTTGCAGGCAGCCTGGCTTAAGTTTTACAAAGCCAATATGACACCGAGGTAGCCAGCAGGCCCTGGGATGATAAGCGAAATGCAATTACACGGTCCTCACCAGAAAAGGCAGCAAAGGTCAGGGAGTAGGAGGCCAATGGACCACGGAGAGGCGTAAGGATGTGAAAGGATGCACTTGGGCACCCTCTGTATACACATTTTTCTGATTTCAAGAATAAGGATGGTGATGCCAAAGCTAGGCATGCATGAGTATATGAAGCATATTCTTATTAACATCGCCTGTACTGTATTGCTTTCACTTTTATAAAATTACTGAGTGCCCTGGCCTTGCAAGGTGAATTTCTGAAGCAGGCGAGAGCAGCGGCATGCAGTCAAGGCTCACCATTTCTTTATTTGCCTAGGCGAACCTGTTCTGTCAGGGAGTTGATCGACCAGCACTCGGGGCAGCCGTTTCTGCTGGGCATTCCAGCCGAGCGCCCAAGCCCAGCTCCAGGGATTTACTGCGAGCAAACGCCGCGGCAGAGCGCCAGCCCTGGGAGCCCTTCGAGAGCCAAGGCAGCGCCGCGGGGACAGCGGCTCGCAGCACCCAGACGCCAGCGGGAGGGTGGCCACGGATACGTGACACGCATGTGAGGGCGTTTTTAACACTGACGTTAAAGCTGGGCAGGGTGCTGGTGGTGGCAGTGGAGTGAACCGGCTTAGGGGAGCACCTCCCGCCCGCTCGGCCCCCCAGCAGGAGCTGCAGGCCGGCCGGCTGCCCGTGAGGCATTTGCCGGGCGCTGTGGCGGCCCGAGCACAGGAGCAGGGGGAGCCGGCAGCCCCAGGCTGGCCGCGGCATTCCCAGGCAGCGCCCTTGCGCCGCCAGCCCGGCGGAGCTGGAGCGGGGCGGGCGGAGGCGCGGCCGGGGCGGGCTCTGTGTTGCCGGGGAGACGGGGGCGGGCGGCGCGGCGGGGCCGGGCAGGAACCTCCCGCCATGGGCTGCCGGGACGCTGTCAGCGGGATAAGAGCGGAGCGGGCGGCCGGGCGCGTCGGCTGTGGCGGGGAGAGGAGCGGGTAAGGGCGGGCCGGGCACCGCCGCGGCGGGGGGCTCGCCTGGCGGCGCGGGGCCGCGGCAGGGCGCTCGGCACGGGCCCTGCCCGCGGCTTTCGGCGGGCCGGGGCCGGCAGCCGCGGCGGGCTGTCAGTGGCGCTGCAGTAGCCTGGAGAAGCCGCTGGCGGCTCGGGGCAGCCCGGCGGCGGCAGGAGTAGGCGGAAGGAGCCGCCGGAGGTGGCGCGGGCGGGCCCGGGCTCCCGGGCAGCGGCGGCGGGAGGGGCGCCGCGGGCTCGGGCCCGAGTGCTCCCGGGCCGGCGGCGGGCGCTGGGCGGCCCGGAGCGGTCCCTGCTGACGTGAGGCCTCGGCCTCTGCCGAAGGGCGACGTTTAACACCCGGTGTGCGTGTCCGGGCGGTGCGTGCGGGTTCTCCTCCGCCCCTTCCCGTGTTACCGGGGTGCTGTGCGGGTGACCGAGCGCTGGAACAGATTGCCCGGAGAGGTTGTGCAGTCTCCCTCGCTGGAGATGTTGAAGAACCGCCTGGACTCAGTCCTGTGCCACGAGCTCTAGGATGACCCGGCCGGGGCAGGGAGCTCGGGGCAGGTGTCCCGCTGTGGTCCCTGCCAGCCCGAGCCGCTCAGTGCGCGCCCTGCGGTGGGCAGCGCTGTGCGAGGTGTTGGCGCAAAGCGCGGTCACGAAGCCTTTGCTGTCAGCGAGGCGTGTGTTGCAGATAAGGGTTGAAGAAAAGCGAGTGTGGGCTGTTCACGGAAGCGCGATAACGCTGGCGGACGTGGAATATGCAAGAGTCACAGCGTTTCAGCACCTGAACTGCCCCTTTCCAAAAACATGCATCAAAATGAGTGGAGAGAGGAGCGATGGGAACTCCTCTACATGTTCTTTGATTGGGGGGAGTGTTCAAAGGCGCTTCTCCGAGAGAAAAGCAAGAGTCTAAGAATTGGATATTGTCTGGTATCCCCAGAGGAACTAAAGAGCTACCTTTTACTAATATCTGCAGTGATGGGAGAAGGCAGGAAAAGCAAGTGCATCACTGGAAGTGAAAATGAAACTTCTTGTATAAGAGAAAGCAGAGCGATTGAAGAAATTCGGAAAGAAGATCAGATGGCTGAATGTCATATCTTAGGAGTTGGAAAAGCATATAGTATGGTTGTAAATGTGTTGGACTTGCTAAAGAAGAAAATCTGGATGGCAGGCTTTTTTTCTTCTTTTATTTCTTCTTGCTTGTAGTGTCATGTGAATCAGTAAGACTTCATTATAAGGATCTACAGGAAACTTGGAGCTGGTGACACAAGCTTGTGTACTGTTGCTGATGTGTTGGTGGGACAGCTCTCTGTTTTAGTCATGAGTATCATAATCTTGTGCTAGGTAACAGAAAAGAGGTGTCTGGAACATTTAACCTTTCCTGAAGAAAGGATCAGATTTTGTTTGCTTGACAGGAGACCATGTCTGCATAGAGCTTTTATCATAATGGAGCTACAGTGTGGTAAGGACTCAGGAAAACATTCTTGAGTCCCGTTTTGTGCCTGTATTGTAGGCTCATAGGCCAGTAGTGCAGAGAAGAAAGCGTCCCCTCAGATGCTTTAGGAAATCTGTGGTTTACTGGCTCTGAGGTTTTCTGGTGGATGTTTTGAATTGGGTGAATGGAAAATATTATTTTCCTATATTATCATAGATAAGGAAAAGAAACCCATCTTTTTCTAGGCTGTTTTAATTTAGTTGTTCTTCCTTGTTCTTTGGACAGAGACTTGCAAGCTAAAAGCATGTAGTTTTCAATTCTTTACTTCTAAAATCAAAGCCAGTTGCCAAAGGAAGTCAGTTGTCACTTGGTTTATTAGACTGTGTACAGATTTCTTGAGAGGAGCTTTTTTGATGTCACTCACTTCCTGCCTTCCCTTTTTTCTTGCCCTGTGAATTTTTTTAACTATACTCAAAGACAGCTTTCCATCAAAAATGTTTGATTGTAAGAAATTTTTCTGTAAGTTTAATAACCATTTAATTAAGGCTCTCCTTTGATGCTTCTTTTGCTTCCTCCTTTACCATAGTCCCTGGTAGGTTTTTCATGTGTCACCACATCAGTTGTTGGTGTAGCTTAAGATAGTAAGGAAAGACTCTGGGAGTACTTTGAACAATAGTGTAGGATCTGTTGGAAAGTTGGACACTGGATATATAAACAGTGGAAAAGAGAAACTGCATTCTTAACACTTGCTGCTTTCATACAGCTCTCTTTGCAGTCGAGGTTGAAGAGCATAAGCAAATATTGTGATTCTATGAACCAGCACTTCAGGAAGCTCAGCTCTATATTTCTGTTGTCAGTGATTTCTTCCTCATGAGTAGAAGTTGTACACCCTTTCAGCTGGTAATTTAATATTTCCTTCATATTTACATAATTTTGCCATTGCCATGGTGGTCTCTTTTCAAGTAAGATAATATTGCCCATGAAGGAAATCTGAAGCAAAACTAGTTTTGATAATTGTCTTTTGAGGGCAGAAAGGAGCAGAGGGAATGTAGGGTGAAGTGATGCTTTTGTAAGAGGATTCTGGTGCACCTGGAAGTGCTGTCCAGAACAAGTTTGCTTGTCCTCTGTGGGTGAATTGCAGTTCTTTGCAGTGAACAGCTGTTGTTGACAAGACCACACTAATGCCTATTTTATTCCTTTTTGAGGAGTTGTCAGGCTCTGTGGGCTTCCTTAGCT
Source organism: Luscinia megarhynchos (assembly GCA_034336665.1). NCBI lineage: Eukaryota > Metazoa > Chordata > Aves > Passeriformes > Muscicapidae > Luscinia > Luscinia megarhynchos. The sequence goes on from CM067565.1 coordinate 68,304,057, forward strand.
AGGAACTGTAGTAGCTGTTGTGTTACATCTTTTTTGCTATGTTTGTTGGAAAATTGGATTATATTGTTAGAAAAGGATTGTAATATGCAGTGGTGGGAGGCCTTTATGTATATATGCCTGCGATTACTTTGTCTCTTGCTTTCTTTTCCAGCTCTGAGATGGTTATGAGAATATCAGGTACTTTGGCAAATTATTGCTTGCTGAAAGTTCACGGGCCTATAGATAGTGTCAAGTAGTTGAGCTGGTGTCATTGCAGCTATTGGTTCCTGTGGCAGCACTGATCTGAGGATAGTACACTTGGGACTAGATCAGGTAGCAGAGACTTGAGGCTCCTTCTGTTGTGTGATTTGGAGTGGTTTGTCTGAGCTTGCTAAGCTGATTGAGCAGCTTGTTACTGCTGAAGGAGGAAATCTCCCACCACAGCCTTCCCTTCACTGACAGTGAGAACTGCCTGATCCCTCAGTATGGCAATTAAACGACAACAACTCCAGCTGAAAACGCTAGTTTTCTGCAAAGCTGTCGGGGTGGGCCACATCAAGAAGGAACTGGATGAGTGCAGTCCTGGAGGTAAGAGGAAGAGAAGAATTGCTGGGGAAAAACAAAAGCACCTTCTTGCTAGTCATGAGTTGTCAGGTAGGCTGTGCTGTCTTGTATAACTCTACCCTAGCTGCATTTTGGGAGATGTGGGCTTTTACTGCGGTTCAGCAGGGTTTCTGATTCTGCCATGGTCTGTTGAGAAGAGCTAATAAAGCAGCATAGTATGCACCGTATCAGGTTCTCTTTTCCTCTGTTTAGATTCAGGTCTTGCATTTGAACATGGCTCTCCAGGACTTTGAAATTAGTGCAAGGTGAAGTCTTGCTTCCAGATGGAGCACTCTATACAGAAGTGATACTGGAATGTGTGATGGGAAAGGAGAAGGCCGTGTGTAGTCTTGAGTTTTCTCTTGCTGTAAGCTGTTGGCTCTTTAATTCATGTTTGTAGCCTGGGATCTGATTAAAATCTGTTTCTGGAAGTTGGGTTTTTTGTACCAATTATTAAAGTAGAAGTGTGAGTCTTCTCAGTGTGATTTTTAGGTGACAGTGTTCTGTGAAGATACAGATTAAATCTTATGCTGAGTAAGAGCAAGGTGGGGAAAAAAATCCCTGTGAAATTCATTAGCTTATGTATGTTGAAAAAGGGATAGGTGTGTTATATTGTCATCCATGTAGCGAAGTCCTGGAATAGTGCTGTATCTTGGTGCCTGTACCTGCTGGAACTTCTGTTGTATCTTTGTTTTGGATATTTCTCTAAAGTTCCCCTAGCTTTTATTTTTTAGTCACTATTGCACATTTAATCTTCCTTTATATTCTGTACCTCATGGATTTTTTTTATTTTTGGTGTGTTACAAAGGAGCCAGGGCTTCTATTCTTCTGCTTCTCTGTCTTCTGTTTCTTAGTCAGCTTCTCCCCCATAAATAACTCCCTATTGCCTGCTCTTACTGTGGATGAGGTTTTGCAGTGACCATGCAGTGGGGAGCACTGAAAGGGTTGTCTCCTGCACTTCTGAGCTTGTGTTGCTCCCTGCAGGCATCTGGGGCTTGCCCTGTGACACTTCTGTTTGTATGGGGTTGTTGAGCCATGTGGTGCTGAGGCACTGTGGGAATTACTCTCAATTACGCTATGAAAGCTTCCCTGCAGCTTCCTGGATAATTTAAAAGGTGGGAAGTGGAAGGCAAGTCATGAATAATGGTCTGCAAAAGATGGTTGCAAGACTCGTGCCTGTCAGACTGTCTGTCAGATGCTTGCTCAGCCACTCTGACAATCTCAGCTAATTCTATGTTTATGAATTCTTTGCTCTCTTTTCCCACACCCAGAAAGTTGAGCTGCCTGGCTTCAGTTAGAAGTTATCACCATGATCCATGGAAAAGTACAGGAATATGAAGTACTGTGAGGTGGGAGGAGGGAGTTTCTGATTTTTTTCAACTTTGGCAGTAGAGAAAAACCTTTGTTTTCCCAAGAGAAAATTGAAAAGAGGAAATATTAGGAGGAATTACTGTCAGGTAATGCCAAATGCAAGGGTTTGTTGGAAGTATTAAAACTGATGTTAACTTCTGTGTAGTTTTATTTCAGCAAACACTTGATATCATCTATTCCTCTAGTATTGTGGAAGCATTTACCAAAGATCTATGTTCTTTGGGGGAATAAATGACACAAAGTAGGTAACTAGATCTGTCACCTTTGGTAAGCTCTACTGATTTGATAGGCCTTAGTGTGTTAATTAAAAGATGGAGAATGAGGAGTGGAAACAGCTATCTGAAGGGATGAATATCTCTTAATGCCTTAATTTTGGAAAGATGTCAATTAGTGAGGAAAATATTTAAGATTTAGAGTAAGAAATGTTCATGATAGTTTATAATTCTGTTGCAGGACCTGATAAAAATCCAGCAATATAACAATTGTTAGAAGGTTTCAAAAATTGACTTCCAGTTGTGATTCAGTAGTTTAAACAGACACTAAAATGAAAATTAACCAAAAAAGCGCTAGTCTTTCTGTTTTGAGGCAAGAGTTTAATCTTAATTTCCACGAATTGAGATCAAGCATTCTTATAATTTGCTGTAGAGGAAACAAAGCAGAAGCCCTTAAGTGTAAAACTGTGTGCTACATGATTTTTATCTTTTTTCTTTGTATTACTTGCATCTTTCAATGATACAGGGAGATTTGAGTCAGTGAGGAATGTGTAGTTTCATTTTTTATTTGCATGTTTCAATTAAGAAAAGATCAAAGTTAAGCAGAAAACTTCCTTTATGTGTCTGAATATATAGAGGAAATGCTGGGGGGGATGTGGGGGTGTATTTTTCACTCCAGAAGGTACTCCTAATTACTCCAGAACTATTTTTAGAAGCCTAAATTACATCAGCTACAAAGCCAATTTGATTATTGGAGTCCTGCTAAGTCCTTAGCATTTGCAGCAAAAATTATCATATGATGTTTGCTTACTGAAAATGCTACTTGGCTACATATGTACCTTCATCTAGCATACTTCATGCATCTCAGCAGTGTAAAATCTTTCTTTTTTTTGTGTATTCATGAGTGATGCACATTTATAATTGGGGACTTCCTAGTTTGGCGCTATTTTTTTCTTTGTATTGTGAATGGATTAAAGGTTTTCTCTGGTGATTCAGTATTTGTTAAAGTTTGTCTATCTAGTAATAGGTCTACTGAGAAACATCATATTTTTGGTCATTATTATATGTAGCAAAGTGTAATTATTAATTATAATTTTTCTGTTGGAGTCTGTACTCTTTGACTAATTTGCAGTACTGTTTAAACTTCCAAAATAAGTTAAAAATCCTAGCTGTTCCTTATTTGCATTCCTATTGGAGAAAAGCTATGTAAAGTGAGATGATGTGAGTCATTTTGCCTGTAGTTATCTGGAATGTTGACTGGGTCATCTGGGGCCAGTTCAGTACTAATAGCAAATACCAACTTTACAACCAATTTTAAAGATTCAGAAGTGGAATTAGTCTTCTGTCCTTCAATGACTTTTTTTTTTAAATCTCTGATCATTGATCTTCCCCTCTTATTTAATTGCTCTTAGTGGGTACTTGAGTAACAGTGTCAAAACTTATCTTAAGCACTTCATAGTGTCAATCCTCTAAATACTAAGCTTTAATTTAGGATAGGCTTTACTCATTCATATCCCTTCAGTAAGAGTGCCTCAAGCACTCAAGAGTGCTGAAATCTTCTCCTCTTTCCCCAGGTGTTGGTGCAATCAAAGTGTATAAGATTATAAGTTACAAAAAGTTTTGTATGATCCTCTAAGTAATGACTTGAGCAGATTTGTTGTTCAAAATGCAGGATGCTCTTCATACTTGTGATGTGGCCCCACCTGCAGTCACAGGAGCCACACTATTTCCACTACTGTGGGCTCACGTAAGAGGGTATCATAAAGCCTCCTGGTTGTGCAGGGCTGGTCTCTGTGGGCTCAGTACTGGAGACACTGGCACTGAACCTCTGACTTACCTGCCATAGTAACCTGCTGCTTTCCTTTCAATTTGCAGAGTCTGTGGATGTTGTCTTGATCTTTAGATTTAGTTGTTATTGTGTAGACATGACTGTTAAGGCTTGCTTGTAGTCTGTTCTGCAGCTCAAGTATCAAACCTTAGAGTATGGAAGAAGGTATTTAGGAGTACTACTTGTATATATTTTAATTTAGCGAAGAACTTGTTAGCCCTCTGAGTAGTGTTCTGAACAAGGCTCACTTAGGAGCATGTTTTACAGATGATCTTCATCCTTCATTTTTCTTTTGTAAGAACTTACTGATCTTTCATAGATTTTGCCTTGTGGTGGAATATTTGTCAGTTCCTTCCTTTAGTACCGTGCATTTGCAGAGATGTTGGCCTCTGACATTTTAGATAAGATCTGAAAGAGATCCTAGTCTTCAACTCTATCAAAGCTTGTTGCCAGCATTTTCATGGTATTGGTAGCAGCCTTGTATTCTTTAGTGCTTTTTAGCTGATGTCCATGATAGTAGGCATATTTGTTTTTGACATAGTTAGCCTTTGAAGGCCCTCAGCTTTCCCCATGCCTCTTGTAAGGAATGCTTACTCTCCATGCCTGTGTGCAGTCATCTGAAATATGAAAATTTTAAATGAACTAGAATGGATTTAATTTGGCTAACAACTATGTTATAGTTAATGACTTTGGATAGTGTAAGACCACAACCTTAGCATAAACTTGAGTATAGTGTATGTACAGTGCTAATGTATAACTTGAGTGTAGGTGGTTGTTTAAGAGCCTGTCTTTCATTAGTATTGTACTTTTTATCTTGTTAGGTGAATCATCTCTCATTTTTTTTGCTTGATTTCTGGCTTGACAAGAATGTATCCACAGGTGTTTCATGTTGTTTGATGACTAAATAAAATTAATAAATAAAATGAAGTTGAGAAACTGTCTCAAAGCACTTGTCTAATATGCAGCTGGCCTGTAGTGTTCTTTGCCATTAGTTCTCTCTCAGTGGTATTTCCCCCAGACACAAAAAGGAGGAAATTATTGGTAATTTGTTAACTTGTAAAGGAATATTGTTCTTTATAACTCAGGACAGAACCTGAGAACCTGCTGAATTTTAGTGAGAAAAAACGTCCCAAGATGACACTTTGGAAGCTGTTGAATAGAAAAACATAAACTGGGGGGTTGGAGTGTGTGTGTATTGTTGTATGTAAACAAGAATAATTGAGTACATGTTAATCTGAGATACCTCTGAGTCATGGTTCTACCATTTAGAGCTGGTTTCACCAATAGTTATGCTAGACAAGTGAAATTCTAGAAACATGTTGGGGAGAGCAGACATAAACACTCATAGGTCAGAATATATCACAGGAAAGCTGATTAAACTTTAGCAAATGCATGATAGGTTACGTTTTGAAAGAATACTCTGACCAACTTTTAGAAGTGTAATCTGCAACAGCCTTTGTGCCTGAAGACATTACCCATGAGTTTGATTTCAAGCTATCAAAAAAAAACCTGAGGCCCGAAAATCCATGGGAAATTATATTTTGGGAGTAAACAAGGGTTTGGCTTTTTCTTTCTTATTTCACTGTGTGGTGCACCACAGGTCTGGGTCTTGATCAGAAGGGTGACAGCTCTGAAACTGTTTCTGAGAGGGTGACCTGGTGACCTGCCTGCACCTGGTGTAATGCCTCTGTAGCTCAAAGTGTCTGTAGCCTTGGGTATGTTTTCTGACTTGATTTTATATCTATATAGATCTGACAGGTATTTTGAAAGCACCTGTTTCTTTTATTTGAACAAACCTGGCCTGTTATTTGTCTGATCTCATTTGGTTCTTTTCCCTTGGCATTCCTATTCTACATGAGCAATCACTAGTTTAGCAATCATCTCAGTGTTCCCTAACCATATGAAATATGAAAATGTGTATTTTTATTTCTTTAAGGACTATCTTTTTCAGTATGCACAGTTCCTCTTTTAATTTTTTTTTTCAGTGTAAGATACAATGCTTGCACATCCACAAGAGGTAGAAATTTTCTGATTCTCAGGTTGTATAAGCACTGAGCTTCATGGATTAAATTTTTAGTACCATGGCAGTAGAACACAAGTAAACAACGTACTTCTAGAAGGTTTACAATACTTGTAGAAGCATGACTCTCAAACTTCAGGTGTTTCAAGACAAACATCCCTCTTAAGTGAAATGGGAGTTAATACATGAGGTGGCAATATTAAGATTATGCAGAAATCAACGTGCTTGTGTATACTGAAACATCATTACTCTGATGGTCTCATCATACTTTTGCAGGTTCATTAAAATAATACTTGTTTACTGTCTTGTGCACTTGACACACTTCCTTGACTTGTTAAAAGGACAATGCATGTGTTATTTATCCAAACATACCAAGCATTTTTGTTTTTCACATTTTTCTTTTTCTAGGAGAGAAAACTCTGAATAACTTGTTCAGAAATAATATTGATCTAGTGGATTACATGGAAGAGTAAAAGCTGGTTACTGAACTCCTTGATGAAATCAAGTACTTGGTCAGAAAAGTTGCACTGAGCCAAAAAAGTTGACAGCTACCTGCAGTCTTATAATAAATTCAATATGTTAAGAGGCTGATTTTTTTCATGTGTAGTGTCATGGTTCGAGCAGCACTGCCTTAGTATGTAATTAGTTTTCTGCTTCTGTAACCGTGAGTAGTTAGTAAATAGTAGCAGAGGACAGAGCAGAAAGTGGTTGAAAATATTAAGCAGGAGGTCTTCTGTGGAGCTGGAGTGTTGTCTGGCATGTCTGTTTTGAGAATGAACCAAACTTAAAAGGTTTTGGTTTTGTTCTTGTTTGCTAATGTTTTTGACCGAGTTGTTGGATGGTTAGCAAATGTTCACTGTGTTTTGTAAGCTATTCTTTTGGCTGATTGCCCTGCATCAGTAATGCTAAGCATCAAAGTGTCTCAAGCTTTCAGAGATGCTGTGCTTAAACTGCAGTTTCCTGTTTTTTTTCTGTCTGTGTGTTGCTCCTGCTGTGTAACCTATTTTGGCAATGTCAGCTGGGTATTTCTTTCCAGCTTCTGTGAAGTTTTGAATCATATCAAAAGAGCAGAAAAGGAAGAATGCTGATTTTGGTGGTGCATTACTTGCATTTTCCCACCACGTGCAGATTTCAAGGCAGCACAGTACTTCCCATTTCCTTCCAGGCTAGACTGGATATGTATTTCTCTATAGCATGCTCTCATGCATTTTGTCTCCCCAGTTTGCACAGAGGATTTCATTCTTAGTTTAATTGTTAGTGTTCTTTAACCAGACAATCAAAATTGCTGTCTTCCACTAACAAGCTAAACTTAGTGTCTGCAATAACCCTGACAATCTTTGCTGCAATAGCAGCAGCCTCTTGTGGAGTGTCTTAGTGTTAATAAGATGCTGATGCTCTTCATTATGTATGTGTCCTCTGCTAACAGAAGCTTGAGCTTAAATTGGAAGTTTAACCCCAGACTAAATCTGATTAAATAATGATTGATATATTAATGCTAAAATCCTTGAAAATGCAACAAGCATGCTCTCCAGAGCATATACATTAAGCACAAGCAATGAGGCTGGGATAAACATTTGCTAATTGAAATAAATACCATAGAAACTAAATGTAGTATTTATTGGCCAGAAGTGACTTGTATATATACTTTATTATACAGAACGGGTGAAAAGGCTACAAGTTGTTAACGAGAGGCCAGAAATATCTTGATTGCACAATGCCTTGTAGAAACTAAGGTGTTTTTTTTTTTAAAAAAAAAACCTATTAATTTTAATAGCTACTGAAAAATCAACTTCATTGCAATCTGTACTTAAAAGGACTTGTAGCCCTGCCATGCCTGGTCAATGTTTATCTCTTACCTAAACAGAAAACTAGGGAAGGTAAATAAATTAACAACTTTCTGTAGCTATGTGTTATCTAGTTCTCTTACTCCTGCTGTGGCTGTTGGGCAACAGTTTGTGAAAGTAATAAACTTGTATTATGGGCTTTTGACTTAGTACTGTACTTTTATCATGATGCTGCTGTTTACTGGACATTCAAGGCCCTTCTGGGCAATGTATTGCTGAAAACAACTAAGGAAAAGGCTAGTTCACTCCAGTATACAGAATACTAGTTCTGACTATGCTTTTTTTTGCATTTTCTTCTTTCCACAAATACTACTGTTGTAAGAGAGAACATCTAATCACTAGCACGATGCAAATTTAGTATATTAATGATTCAGTATTGAAGATTGCTAAATTGGTCTTATTTTTGAGTTCCATCCTTTTAAGGACAATTTTGGTATTTTCTTACAAAGTCCACTTAAATACAAGACAGTCTTCCTTTTTAAGATGTTCAGTTGATTAGCAACTTCATAGAAATGGAAAGAAGTTCAGAGAAATACAATTTTCAGGTGCACGAAATAAGTTTCTACTACAACAATAAATAGGGAATAACTCCCTTGAGAGGTGGTGCAGAAAGGGGCCAGAGGGCAGACATGATACAGGTTGAATTATGAGCATGATGCAAAAATGGACATGTAAAGGGCAGCAGAAGATCAGATTATTCACAGTTAAGTTTTTAACTTGTGGCTTTTTTCCTTTTATAAGTAAATACTATGTAGTAGAGGTGATTTTTATGAAATATGATAGTCATATTCTTCTATCAAATGAAATGGTGCTTTGTTTTTTAAGAGCTGGCTATATGAAGCTCTGACACATAGTGTAGTTCAGAACTGTAAAACTGTTAATGTCTCATTGGGACTGTGTACAATGTTCTAGTCGGTTTCTTTCTGCTCACATACAGCTTAGTTAGGTTATATCACAAACTGTTTCCAAAGATATGTTTTGCTGTCAGTCTCTTTCAAATCTTCATTGCTGAAAAAGAAATAGGTACAACTCAGAACTAGCTGGCACTTGTTGAAACAAGTCCTAAAATAAGTGCCCCATTATTCTGCATGGTATCTCTACTTTTTTTTTTCTGCACTGTAGAATCAGAGCATCTTAATTGCTTACCCATTCTATATTAAATTACTGTATTAAGAATATATGCCTAATGTCTTTTTGTGTTAATGGCAACAAAATTATACTTGCTACTGGTCTTGGGAATCCACCCTTTTGATAGAATATGGCAATGTGTATTGAATCTACATAACCAGGCAAGCAGTGCAGGAAACCTGGAGACTGAAGCATCAGCTGGAAGGACACAAAAACATGATGGACAGCTTGTCTCTGTCTGTTAGGATAGTTTAAGCAGCTAGTGGTTTTGCAGTTGCACCAAACTATTTCAATAATTTGTGATTATTAGCTGAATGGGTAAGTTAGTTTTTTGTGAGGCTGTGGATGAAACGTTTCCTAGCAGTCAAAGGGAGGCCAATTATTAGGTACTTGCTTGGGTAACTTAAAGTGTTTGTCCCTTTCCTTAAGGAAGTCTGTCATGTAGTGTTCATGCTTATCATAACTTTAAGCTGAAATGTTTATTTACTTGCCATCTGAGAATTTAGTGTTTTTTTCTTTTTTTTCCTGTCCCCGTCTGTAGTGTTTTTGGTTTTTTCCTCACAAATTAAGTGTGGATGTAATAAATGTCTGAGTGCTCACCTAGAGACCTTTAGTAGTTTAAAGTTTTTGAGGCTTTTTCTTGGTTACTACCCTTTGCATTCCCTGTGATAAATTTCCAGTTGATGATTTTCCCACTGACAGATTTTCAGGTTTTATTAACTACATCTTCTGCAGTGCTTAGTGCAATAGAGAATTGGTATTTGGTATTCTGTCAGGACACACTAGGACACATTTAAGATGCATTTACGTCAACACCTGACTGCATAATTCAGTTCTCCTGCTATCCCTCATGTGTACCTAGAGCTGCAAGTTCTTCAGCTATTATATGTGCAGGTAGTGATCACTAAAACCTCATCCTGTTTCTTGAGGGAATTATTTAAACTTGTGTACCTAGCTCATTTTGCATTTTACAAACTAATGGATTTTATGACATTAACTTATCTCATGTGTGCCAATTATTTTCTCTGTAATAGAAGTTGTGCACAATCTTAAGCTGAAAGTGAAAACCAGAGCTTTAAAGCTCAAAAAACCCTGAAGGACTACTCTGAAATTTCAAATTAAAAAAAATTGAAAATTCAAAAATTCAAAATTTATAAAATAAATTTCAAATTCAAGAGTCATAAAATAACTTTTAAAAATATTAACCATTATATTTTTCTGTTTTTAAAAACAGGTGAACCAAGAGTGATATTTCCAGAATATATTTGCTTGTTCTTCCAGATAGGAGATAAATGTGTTAAACTGGCAAAGTGATTCTGGTAAGAATTTTTTGCTACTTCTACAGTGAATGTATATGTATTATGTATAAATGTTTGCAGTTTTGCTACTAGAGGGAGCTTTTGTACCATTAGTGCAACAAACTTGCTTTTACTTCCAAGGTCTTATTTTTTACCTAATAATTGCATATTAATCCGTCTGTTATATTTAAAAGTTACCTTGAAAGTTATTTGGCTCTTTTTTTTTTTTTTTTTGCACATTCTGTGCTTGGATATGATGAAAGTATTTGACTTTTTGAAGCTTTTACTTTAGCTGTTTATACAGAAATAGGAATTAAATGTGCTGTAGCACTCATTAAGTGAGGTTTATGTGGATTAAATGATCTTGTTTCCATAGCTGCCATCACTGATAATTGTTTTTGTTTTGCTTTCTTCTGTGATCCTCTTGAGAGTTTTCTACAGCTGAGTTTTGCATTTCATGTCTTGTTTGAGTTAAATGTTTTTCCATGTTCTAGTGCTGAGCATCCAAAGCAAAAGTAACAAGTTTGGGAAGCAGAACCAATATTTTTGGTATTTCCTTCTGAACAATGGCAGCAGAATTGTCTCTTGAATTATGCACACACTAGTGTAGTGACTGCCACCCACTCAGATATGCCAGAAGGAAAGCACTGTCTGGTTTAGCTGTAAATCTGAAGCATTGTATTTTTGCAACTCCCACAATTATCTGAACTCAGTAATTTTTTTCTTTTCCCCTTGAAACAATCTGCATACTCTTGGAATACATAACATGGTGTTGTTCAAATAAACTATTAAAGAATGTTTTCTGTATGATGTTGTGTCAGTGCTATGTGTTTTGCACATATGTTTCAGGTCAAATACCTTTTAGTAGCAGAGAGATATTGAAGCCAGCATAGAGGTTACAAAGAAAAGCTGGAACAATGTAATTAACTTTCATTTATGCAGCGGGAGGGAATGCTCAGTTGCAGGCTTTTTCTTGTTAGATTTATGAAATTGGTGTAGGGCCATTAGCTAAAGTTTCCTTGAAATCCTCTAAGTTTGTTCTTTTCTTTCCCTTCTACCCTCCATGGGTATATTGATTTCTCAGTTCAACAGACGCTGTCTTTTGGAGGGACTGAGAAGCACAGAAGAAACGCTCTCTTCTTTCCCCCAGTCTTTTGTCTATAAGGAATGTGTTTTCTGATGGAGTTAATTTCTGTACTTTCCTCTACTTACAGCTCAGACATGAGCAGTGCCAGTAACTCACTGGCACGGGAATTCTTGACTGATGTCAACAGACTATGCAATGCAGTGGTACAGAGGACAGAAGCAAAGGAAGATGAAGAAGAAGAAACTCATATGGCAGCACTGGGACAATACTTAGTTCAAGGCCGTGGGTTTATTTTACTTACCACTCTGAACTCAATAATTGATCAGGTAGTATATTTTCTTAAGTGGTTATAACTTTTGTATTGAGCTTTGACTGTGTGGATTTGTCTGTCTTGTGTTGTTCTTGGTCCATGTTTTTTTCCTTTTTAGGGAGAGTGCATGAGTTTATTTGGAAGACTAGAAATTCAAAAAGATATGTTGTAGTTGCATTCTGTCCTTCAGCAGGAGCAGAACATGGAAAACTAGATAATCATAGACCTGTTTGCCAGCTCATATTTGACTAAGGCATGTGTAAAGCTCAAGTGCAGTAGCTGGGTGGAAGGAGAAGAGACTTCAGTTGTTCCAGAATCATGTAAAGTACCAAAATGCTTGAGTTAGCTTTTTGTGTTTGAAAGTTATTGATCTTTAGGACTGCAACCATCCTGATAGTGCTGCAAAGCATTCTATAAAAGAATTGTTTGAATTTTGTGCTTTCTACAGTTCTTCCCTGCACTGAAGTTCTTACTATGTCAGTGTTAGAATCCCAGTGGGAGTGGAGGTTTTTTGGTGGTTATTCTGTGGTTTCGGTTTTTTTGCTGATACATTTTTGGAACAAAGTTGAACTTGTCTGGGGCTTCATGTTGACTTCTTTAAATCACTAAGTTTTGTGCTTTTGACTCTTCTGGTTTTCTTTTTTGAGTAATTCTTTCTACAAGGGGTATTAAGAGAGCTTTGTATAGAAACAGTTGCAGAGGTGTGATAAATATCTTGGATGCTTTCTGATTGGCTCTAGTTAATGATTATAACTTTGTAGTTAGGTCGTTTTTTCAGTGCTTAGAACAGCAGAAAAGCATAAGGAACTGAATGCTGAAAAACTAGGTAAAATAGAGAAGGTTAATCTATTTTTAAAAGTACAAGATCTTTTGTTTTTATTTTGTCCTGAATATAGGAGCTGACATGTCGAGAAGAACTTCTGACCCTCCTCCTGTCCCTTCTGCCATTGGTGTGGAAAATCCCTGTCCAGGAAGAAAAAGCAATAGGTATGTTTTATCACTTACAGTATTAAACATGTAAAAGAAGTTTATTTGTGTTTTACTACAGAGCCTAGGGCTACTAAAGAGCAGCTCATTCTAGTACATATCCTCTAACATGGAATGAAGATGAATTAATATTTTAAAAATGCCAAAAAATTCTGCAGAGAAGGTAAAAAGGCTTTTGATCAGTGTGAAAGTCAATGCTTTTGTTGCTGTGTAAAAACTGAACAGAGAAATGGCAGTGGTCTGAGTCAGAATTTTATATTTCATTTTGGGTTCTTACATTTGTCTGGTGCATTCTTTTCCCTTCCAGAGGGTAAAACAAAGAGAACGAAGTAAATGAAATTACCTAACTGTTTGAGAGAGTTTAAGGATTCATACACAAGCTCTTCCAGGCTTTTTTTTTTTTTTTTTTGCTATTTGAAACTCCTCCAAATTGAAAGCTTTTGTTAATGTTTGTAGATTTGGAGTCTTTAAAGGGCCAGTTTCATAGAGCTTTTATATAATAAACTTTCCTGCTAGCTCAGTTGAATCATTCTTTCATGTTCCTGTAAGCATGATGGAATTAAAAATAATGTTTTTGTTTTTCTGTGACAGCTTAGTGGCTTTTTCAGGGTTAGTTTAAAAGGCTGTTGTGTAAATAGGTTAAGATGTTGTGGCTTATACACTACATGATGCACAGCTTTTACTTCTACAGATTACCCTCTCTCAGTACTGAAAGAATAAGCGTGATGTATCCAGTTGTGCGTTAAGTAGTAGTTTTTTTCCTTGAACTGAACTAAGTTCCCCTGTATTAGGCAGCTGTTTTTTTCTGTGCAGGTAATATCCTTTGTTTGGTAAAGTACTCCTGATTAATTTCCTGCCTTCAAAGCAAATGTTCCTTCCTTTGGTATCACAACTATGACTTTTGAAACAGCATGGTACAGTCATGCTTTTACAAGGAAGCGTCTTTCAGCTTTAATATAACTGTGTTTGGGCTTCCGGGGCTTTGTGGGTGTGGGGGCTGTTGTTAACTATGACATTTTTCTAAATTCTGAATTTGTTGAGTGGAGGATACTTGCAGTTGTTTTCTGGTAGCTATTTTACTGCCCAGAGCATCTAGTTACAGTTCTGTCATTGCTTAAAAATAACAATGGAATTAATCCAGGAACATTCAGAGTTGTTTCTTTGCTTGTTTTTTTGATAGTTTAATTGGAGTTTACTGATACAAATGAAGGAGTAGTACTTCTGTTTTATTCCTCAAAATGTTCTTGCCCATTGAATCAGATACAAATTTTATACTACATGTTTGAAAGTTGAGGTTTTTGTCATAGATTTTGTTAGGATTCAGGATCCTAAACATTATTCCTTTCTGTCTCCCATTTGTCCCTGACTGTTTTAAAATTCCCTACTTTTATTTATGCTGCTTGTATTTGTATTAATTAATGCTGAAGTTACAAGACTTGAGGTCTGTATACTTGAAGATTTTCACTGATAATAAGTGGAGAACTTTAATTTTTCTATAACCCAATAGTACACTGGCAATGTCCTAATGGATGCTAAGAGGGCTGTGAGCTAACACACCTGGTTCCTCTAGCAGCTGAGTTGCAAAAAGTGTCAATAGAGCATCAAGTTAAAAAGATCTTTCTTCATCCCTTTAGTTTGCTTACTAAAAATTCATTTCACCTACCTTGAAGACATCTCTTTTTGAGAATGGTTTTTGAGAATACTTATATCAACAGAAAGTTTTAGGAAACCCTTTAGCACACTTTTGTTTAACTCTAAATAGAAAATGAAATAATTTGCCTAGGCTTTAAAAAAAGCTGGTATGGCCCCTAAACATGAGTTGTTGCTGCCTGTTTTACACTGAAAATGTCTGACACAGGTGCATGCAAAACCATGATTTATTAAGATACAAATTTGCTGTGTGTTTTAAATCTGGAAGCACTTAACTATAAAATTAGAATATGTAAAGCATTTTTCCTAATGTTCCTTTGTTATCTTTGTTTCAACAGATTTTAATATACCCTTTACAGTAGACATATGCCTGACCAAAGAGAATAATACAAGTTCTGTGAAATCTACTCAGGAAAAACTAAACTTAGATGGAAGTGCTCATTCATCTCTCCAGACTCCTGTAAAACCCAGTCTTCGATCTCGAAAAAGCAGCCGTCTGCGCAAAACCACCCACCGCTACTCTGTGCGAGACGCGAGGAGGTCCCAGCTGTCCACTTCAGATTCCGAAGGCAATTCTGATGAAAAGACTGCTGTGGTAACAAAGCACAGACGCTCCCAGATCCTGCAGCCCTTTTTAAGCCCTTCTGTTAGGGACAGCTACCCTGGAGGTAGAAGTGATTGCCGACCTCCCGAAGTAGTACCAGGTTCTAATACTGAAGCCTCTAATCTAGAAAGTTCCAGCAAAGTTATTCCAGCACATGAGATTTTGAATGAGCCAGCTGCAGGAACTTCTGAGAGCAACGTGGATAACTCTCCTTTTGACTTATGCCATGTCTTACTGTCTCTCCTAGAGAAAGTGTGCAAATTTGATATTACTTTGAATCACAGCTCTGCTTTATCAGCAAGTGTTGTGCCCACATTAACAGAGTTCTTATCAGGATTTGGAGACTCGTGCAATGTAAGTAGTAACACAGAAAATGAAGTAGTTTCTGCAGGGTGGACAGAAGAACCTGTGGCTCTGATCCAAAGGATGCTCTTTCGAACAGTGCTGCATCTTATGTCTTTAGACATTAGCAATACAGAAACAATGCCTGACAATTTACGAAGAAATTTAACAGACTTACTTAAAGCAGCATTAAAAATCAGAATTTGCTTGGAAAAGCAACCTGGTCCTTTTGCTTCAGGATACAAGAAAACACTACAGCAGCTGGTTCAAGATGACTATATATTTTCTAGGTATCGTCACAGAACTTTGCTTCTACCTGAGGTTATAGAAGGGGTCTTGCAGATTTTGATCTGCTGCCTACAAAGTGCAGCCTCCAATCCATTCTACTTTAGCCAAGCAGTAGATCTGGTTCACGAGTTCATACAGCAGCAGGGATTTAAGCTGTTTGAAGTAACAGTGCTTCAAATGGAATGGTTGTGTATGAAGAATGAGGGAGTACCTGGGGAAGCCTCTGAGCATCTGAAAGCCCTGATCAACAGCATCATGAAAATAATCAGCACTGTCAAAAAGGTGAAATCAGACCAGCTCCATCAATCAATGTGTACAAGAAAGCGGCACAGACGATGTGAGTACTCTCACTTCATGAATCACCACAGAGATCTCTCTGGGCTCTCTGTATCTGCTTTTAAAAACCAAGCTTCCAAAAACCCTTTTGAAACTGCTGATGGAGAAGTTGATTATCCCGAGAGATGCTGTTGCATTGCTGTTTGTGCACACCAGTGTTTGCACTTGCTGCAGCGAGTTTCTTTGAGCAGTACCTGTGCTGAGATTCTCTCAGGTGTATATAATGTAGGAATATGTTGTTGTATGGACCCAAAGTCTGTGATTGTCCCATTGCTCCATGCTTCCAAGTTGCCAATATTAAAAAATTTTCAACAGCACATACTGAACATCCTTAACAAATTTATATTGGATCAACTGGGTGGAGCAGAAGTCTCTCCAAAAATTATACAGGCATCATGCAATATATGTACTGTTGACTCTGATCAGCTTGCTCAGCTGGAAGATGCCTTGCAGGGCAACTCCAGTGATGCCAGTCCCACATCTAGTTCCTCTTGCAGAGTTCAGGGAATTCTGCCTAGCACTGCATCTGAAGATATGCTGTTGAGATGGCATGCATTGGAGGCGTATCAGGACATCATTTTTGAAGAAGACAAACTTCATGGGACACAGATTGCAAGCCATATTTGCCACTTAATTCAAAAGGGGAATGTAGTGGTCCAATGGAAACTGTATAACTGTATCTATCATCCCGTGCTTCAGAGAGGAGTTGAGCTAGCTTGCCATGCTCAACAGCAGCTTGGACTAAGTGCAGCTGATAAACTCCTGTGCCGTTATTACCCTAGCCAGGATTTGCCTTCTGAAGTACTTCAGGTTTATTTGCAGATGCTCCCTGTGTTGCTAAAATCCAGGTTGGTTGATTTTCTGTTTATTATTGGAAAACATGCTAATTAGGTACAGAGCTTTGTATGTATATTACTGATCATAGTGTAAGTTTTATTTGGACTCTAGGCAGTGTTTGACTATTGCAGGTGGCAACATGATAAATGCTTGAGTAACAGGATACAAGCCTAGATTAATAAACCATTGGAAGTGAGGGCTCTCTACTCAGGAGTTAGGGTCTTTAACAAGCCAAACTCTATAGTGACAAATAAAATCTTTGTCCAGTGTGACATGCTCTGCCTCTTCATTCCTTGTTTTAAAATTAGTCAGGAATGTTAAACAGATTGATATGACAATTTTCTGTGGGAATTAGAATACATAGTTGTCTGATCCTATTTCCTTTTTTCTTCTAGAATGGTCACTATAGAAACCACTTTTCAAAAATAAGACTTGATGTTTATTTTTCCTGAAATAACTGTTTTCTAACTTACAATATCCTGTATATAGTTTAAGAACAGAAACCAAAACAACTCCAGAACACAAAAAGGCACAAACATTCTCCCAAGGCATAAAATAGATACTTTTTATTATTAAATGGATTAAATAACTGTTTCATATTCTGGAAAGAGTTCCATATATTTATTAATGTGTCCTTTTGTCCAGGAAAGATTGATTTTATTTCTCTCTGAAGTGAATTTAATGGGGTTATCCAAGACAAGGAGTAGAAGAGTACTCTAGTTTATGTAAAGGGATTATCTAATACAGTTTTAACTTCTAGCCTAACCCAAACTGTATCAGAAGCTATTAATTTTTGAAAGTGTACTTAGTGGCAAAGAGGCAAGAGAAATAAAGCTTAGATTAAGAAAAAAGTTTAAGATGTCCTGTTTTTTACTGGCTTATAAGTAAATAAATGATCCATTTGGTTCTAGAGTAACTTGGTTAGAGTAAATCTAATCCTGTGGGAAGGAGATGGGAGGTAAGTAGGATATATACAAGCAAACACAGTGTACTTTTTGTATGAACTTAACATAATACTTGGAGAGTAGAAGAAGGGAAAAATAGACCTGGAAGCAAATACATAGAAAGTTTTTTTTATATTGGACATGCTGGCATAACAATTGCACAAAAACTTTGTGCTTGAAAGGTATTCCTGAATTTATCTGGAATTCATCATCCGTGTAACTAGTAGAGAGCTAGGAATATGTCATCAAGTTTATTTGAGAAGGAATCTCTGTTTTCTGGTGAAATCACCAAACAGAGAAATAAAGATAGTTATTAGTTTCAATTGATAATAAAATTGGGCTGGGAAGTACCACTAAAGAGCAAATGCCATAATTAATTAACCACCTTCAATGTTTTGAACATCATATATTTTTGTGGTCTGCATTTTAGAGGGAGGTATTTCCTACATTATGTCTCACAAAAAAAAGTTGAATTTTCCACTCCCATTTGGATGATGCTGAGTTAGAATCCTAGAATGCTGCAGACAAGTTTCTCTTCTCTTTAATTTACAGTAATTTATAGCAATTGCTGACTTACTTTATAAACCAGCCAAAAATTCATGTAACTTTCTTGTTCTTTCTCTTGCAGAGTAATTAGAGACTTGTTTCTGAGTTGTAATGGAGTGAATCAAATGATTGAGTTAAATTACTTAGATACATTAAGAAGCCATTCTTTGAAGGTGTTAGAGACTTTGATACTCTGCCTTGATGATCAGCAGGAAGACCAAGCAACACCAGAACTGGAAGGCCTGAACAGTGAACAAA
Organism: Luscinia megarhynchos; assembly: GCA_034336665.1. NCBI lineage: Eukaryota > Metazoa > Chordata > Aves > Passeriformes > Muscicapidae > Luscinia > Luscinia megarhynchos. The sequence continues at coordinate 68,322,529 of CM067565.1, forward strand.
AGGAATCTATGTCTGACTTGCCCATTTCTCTTTGTAGTCAACCTGCTATTTCAGAAGTTCCTCAAAGCCTGAGCAAGTTTTATGCTGGCTTGAAAGAGGCTTACCCAAAAAAGAAAAAGTTTGTGAGCCAAGACATTCACGTCAACACCATAAACCTGTTCCTCTGTGTTGCTTTTTTATGTATAAGTAAAGAAGCGGAGGGTGATCTGGATTCAGCTAATGAGTGTGAAGATACATCGGGATATGATAGCACAGCTAGTGAGCCATTAGGCCACAAATTGCCATATCTGTCCCTGGAAAGCCTTACTTTGCCCTCTCTGGAACATATTCATAGGGCTGCAGATATTTGGTCCATGTGTCGTTGCATCTATTTGTATAGTTCAGTTTTCCAGAGACAATTCCATAGACTTGGAGGCTTTGAAGCATGCCAGAGATTAATAATCCTGATAATTCAGAAACTTGCAAAAAATAAGGAAAAGGAGCAAGAAAAGAGGGAGAGAGTATTGAGTGAAAGCAGCAGAAGTTCACATGGGAGTCCTCGAACTGACCTTCTCAACAAGGATGACTCTGTTCAGCTGGCTAAAAGCAGGGAGGTGATGCAATTGGAGCTTGATAGTTCTGGCAGTCCTGCTGGTGCTGAGCAGCTGGTGCCTGACTCTGTCTCCTGTGACAGTCCTGGTAGTATGGAACAAGCTTTGGTTTCTTCAGTTGCCAGTCTTGAAGGGGTAAGGACTTCTGCAAGAGAAGAGACTGAGTGGGCACTTCAAGGTATCAGACTTCTAGAAGCTCTGCTGACCATCTGTCTACACAGTGCAAGCACCATGCAGCAGAAGACAGAAGGGGAGATGTTCTACCAGGTACTGTGCAACTTTCCCCTAGCTTCCTTTGCCCATACTTGTTTCATATAATATTATTTTAACAGTAATTTAGTCAACAATTCTTCTAGGGAGGTAAAAACTTTATGCAGTTTTTATGGTACCATGTTTTGTATAGTACTGAAAGTGTACAGCTAAGTAATGAAGTCAGAGTAGTGGTCCATTTGAGTAGTACTCTTTCTAAAAAGAGCTAGACTATTTCTGTTAGCTAGAAATAGTGACATGAATCAAAATGTTTTTCTCCCCAAAATACAGAATACCTGTGTGGATGATATCTTACTTGAAATAAGAGAGCAGCTTGCTCAGTCAAAAGTGATAGAAACTGACTTGGCAAAGCCTCTGTTTGATTCACTGCTTCGTGTTGCATTGGGCACTTTTTCTGCTGATCTGGATCATTCTGAAGAAAAAATTGAAAAGGTATGAAACACCAGCTAAACAGTCTAATTTTGAATAATGCAAGATTTTCTCAGATTCGTTCTCAGGTCTTTTTAAACTCAATAGGAAATGTTTAAATGTTTGATTATTGTGACAGTTGAAGATGAAATCTCTGCTTCTCATATGAAAGTGGAATGCTGTTTATTGATATGGTCCCCACAATTACTGCTCAGAAATGAGTCATGCCCTAAAAAGGAGTAAAAAGCTCAATCAACCTGATGTTCTCTTTACTCTTTCAGCTCACAACAGTGTGAGCTCTTAAAGGAAGAGCTTCAAATGGGAATGCTGAGTGTCCTTAGTGGCTGTAGACATATTCACTTTTAGAGTGAATGTCAAGGTGCATGCTGATGGTGATAGTGATTTTGAAACAGTTTTAATGCTGCTTACTAAGGCTTTGATCAGTTAGTAAGAAAAATCACTCTTTGCAGATTCAGTTTTTCTACAAAATAACTATTTTTGATGTATCTCATGTTTCTTGGAAGTGTATGATTAATTTGTTTCTTTTCCCAATGGGTTTGGAGAAAATAGGCATTTGGATGATTCTAAATTATTTGCTTTTGTGATCCAAACTTTTTTTCCTGACCAATGACAGTGTATTTGGTTGTATTGTACAGACTCATTACCCTGAGAAGGAGCCTGTGTCACAACCTGGAGAAATTTCTGAAGAAACCGAAGAATCACAGTGCTGTAGTCTTAAACTTTTTGCTGAAGAGGAAGGATATGAGGCAGATAGTGAAAGTAACCCTGACGATAGTGAAACCAAGAATGAAGGTAAATGGGAACTTTCTGAATAGACAAAGCTGTCTTTATGATATAGTAAAGCTTATTTGTTTTTTGAGATGTAACAAAACAATGCAAGCACCTTTAACAGATAGAAATCATTAACTTTATTTACTTTTGATAGGATGGAGTAACAGATGGAGAGATGATAAATATTCTTACTGAATACAGTAAGACAGAAATTGTTCTGTCTTGGTTGTTTTGGTTTATGTGACTCTTGCTCTAAAGTCATGTTGCTCAAATGTGTTATTGTGATCTAGAAACTCCAGAAATATGTATCTGTAGTTTGTTTGAAAAATCAGTGCTCAAATTTTTTTTCTTTAGAGTTGTAACTGTCTGGTGAAAATTAAGTAGTCTAATTATGTTATAGAATGGCAGATTGAAAGGGATCCCAAGGGACATCTAGTCCAACCTTTTTTCACAAAAGCACAGTCTAGACATGATAGCCTTGGCATCTTGTCCATCTGAATCTAAAGTATCCAATGTACCACTTCCCTGGGGAGATTTATTCCAATGTGTGATTTCTCATTTGGGAAAACTTTCCTGTTGTCTGTATGGAATTTCCCCAGAAGTGACGTGTACCTGTTACTCTTTGCTTTATCCACGTGGCTCCTTGGACCAAAAGGAGTCTACCTTCTTTGTAGACACCCTTTAAATGGTGATAAGATGTCTTCTAAGCTGCCTTTTCTCAAGGCTAAGCAAGTTCAATTCTCTCCACCTTTGCTCCCATCTCTTTTGTGTAGTGGGGACAAAAACTGAACACAGTGTTCCAGGTGTGGCCTGACAAGCACTGAGTAGAGTGGGATAATAATTTCTTTCTCTCTGCTGGTGATGTCCTTGTTGATGCAGCCCAGCATCCCATTGGCTTTCTTTGCATCAGCAGCACACGTTCACTCACTCTGAGCTTGCTGTTCACTGGGACCCCAGCCCTCCAGCCAGGCAGGTCCCAGTCTGAGCTGCACTCCTGGATTTGTATTTTCCCATGTGCAGACATTGCATTTGTCCTTGCAGAACTTCATAAGTCCTTGTTAGCTCACTCCTACAGCCTATCCAGGTCTTCCTGCGGGGTGGCTCTCCCTTCCCAAGTGTCCACTTCTCTACTCAGTTTGGTGTCATTGGCAAACTCCATCAGGGTGGGTTGGTCCCATCACACAGATCACTCATGAAGATACTAAACAGTGTTGGGCCCAATATCAATCCCTGGGGACCCTGTGGGTGGCAGTGTCCAGTTTAACAAGGATTTACCACCACCTTCTGGATGCAGTCTGTGCCCACTCCCTGCACAGACCCCTTGTCTCCACCCTAATGCATCAGTTTTTCTGGGAGGAGCCTGTGGGGAAACTTTGGAAAGTTTTGGAGAGATCTAGGTAGACATCTGCTGCTCATTCCATGTCAACCCAGCAGGTTTGTTGCTTGTGGAAGGCGATCAGGTTTGTCAAGCACTGTTTGGCTTTTCCCAATCACATGCTCCATTTGACTTGATAGTCCCCTTGTTATGCAGCATATCTCTTTATTCTAAACAATTGATGTGCACATGCTGTATTCTGTGTTATTAATTTTAAACATGAATTTGCTTTAATTTTTTCTTTGTGCTAAGCACACCTGGGTGCTCATTTTCTGATATAAGATCAGCATGAGTAGCAGCAGCCTTTAATAAACTGCATCAAAGTGCTGCTGTTTACCTCCATGACTAGACTTTATCAATAGATTTATAATATTTTAGAAGCATTTCTGATTTAAAAAATTAAGCTGAAATACTTCCATGACCCTTTTGCATGTGACATATGTTTGTACCAAATAATTTTAGGTGATGTACACGGGAGGCTTACCTGTTTGGGTTTTTTTTCTTTGATTGTCACACAGATATTCTGTCATATGCAAATTCAGTTAAATAACAAATTGCTTCCTCCAGCCTTTTAATATGAAATTATTTAAACTTATCTCCTTTCTTGGCAGGCGCAAAGTTTGTACAGAAGCTTGGGGCTCTATTACAATTATTTTACTGCTGTGTTTCATGAACTGCATATTTTGCCATTACTATGTGTGTCCAATTCCCAGGAAATGAAGCCAGATAGTTTAAGAGTATGTGACGGGAGAAACTGCATCCTTGCTCTTCTGTGTTAGCAGGAAAATATAAAAATCTGAAGCAGAATATAAAATTATGCTAATTTCTGAAAATTGTTTATAATCTAGTGATTATTTTTGGTTTGTACCTATGAGAAGGTTGGAGATATGTCCTTGGATATTCTGCTTAAATGATGCAAACTATATTCACCTGAGTAAGTTTCAGTAAGACACATGTGGTTTCTTTTTAGGAGCAGACACAAAGGCAGACCCAGGATGTACTGGTGTGTCAGGTTATTTTAATGGCCTAGCTGAAAACATCAATCAAGGAGAATTAATGTATCCTGAAATCTGCATGCTAGAATTAAACTTGCTCTCAGCTGGTAATGCAAGTTTAGATGTGCTTGCTCATGTATTTCAAAGCTGCCTGAATATCATCAACCAGAAGGAGAGAAATGCCACTGTCCTTATAGAACAGGTAAAAATGTTATTAACAGAGGCACCATTTTAGCAGTTGTGTATCTCCACTTTTAGCTACCTAATAGTGATCTTGAATACTCTTCACTTTTTATGGGATTTGATAAGATGTGAAACAATGTAAATGACTGATACCGTAAGCTGCATTGCATTTAAGTTACCAGGAACTAAGTAACTTATTGATACGTATTTGTCCTATAATGCTTTTGAGTTTTGCAGGTGTCTTTTCTTATCAAGATTGTTCATTCCCTACATATAGATTTGATGATGGTGAGGGCCTTGAGAAAAAAGGGCAGATATCTCCTAATATGTGTATATATGTAAGCATTCTAAACTTTTTAATGAGTATGTACTTTCAGAAACTGTGAGTCATGCACCTCAAAAATATTCCATGCTTTTTTTCTTTTTAAGTTTGTATTAGAAATTAGTTGTGCAAATGATCATGCCTTAATGATCCTTTGGGGTTTCTGATAGTTATCTTTTTTTAACAACTGAATTGGATATCCCTCCCTCAAAAGATAATAAATTTATATTCAAAGTCTCTCTTCTGCAACTGAACTGTACAGAACATGAAATATTGTTCATTGGTAAATATGAGTCCATAATTTCAAGTGATATGAATTATCATTAAAATTAATACTAGGCAGGAATTTATTAGAATATTTATTTCTTAGTTCTTTGAGCTGTGTATATTCTTCAGGTATTAATTTTATCTATTCTTTTCAACAGGGAGCTGTTAAACACCTTTTGGGAGGATTTTTGAATATCTTGACACAAACAGATTCTAGTTTTCATGGTGAGTTAAAGGTCCAAGTAACTTCAATATTGGGTTTTAAAATCTAATGTTTTCACAGACAAACAATGCCAATGCAAAATTGACAAAGGAAATTCATTGGTGTGTGAGTTTATGCAGCTGCTTTTTTAACTTGTAAGAAACTTGCACAACTTTAGTGTAAATATAGGGTTATTTCTGAGCTAGTGGAAATAAGTTGAAGAAATGCTGGCAGATCTGAAAGTGATAGTTGAAACCATAAACACTAGTGTGACAGTGTTAAACATTGCTTGCAAAAAATAGCAGCTGATGAATTCTCATTCCATCACAGCATAAGTCTGCATTTCCAATTTCTTTGTAACCCAGATCTTGATGATGCCTTAAGTTTTATTTCTAACTGGAAAGCAGCTAGCTAATCCAAGAATGTGGAAGCACTGCCCTATGAAAATACTTGCCATAAGGTAGCTTCTCATAATGGTTCATAACAGGAGGTAATGTAAACCCATCCCAGGACTTGGATCCATGGTGGCTTTGTGGGGAGAGCCTTTGCAAGGCAGACACTTGGTTTTCAGTCTTTGACTCCATTTTGCAAACCTTAGACAAAATTTAGCATAGCACTGATTGATTCAATGAAATTTTGAATGATAGTATCAAAATGTACTGTTGGATCTCTCTAGAATTCATCTTGTAATTGTTACTGCTTCCTTAATTTGAAATGTTTTTTAAAAACACTTCAAATTCCAAATTAATCTTTCCTTGAAATAACATACAATGTGAATTTTTAAAGCTTAAAAAAATTAATTTCAACAATATTATTGTCTCTATTTTTAGCATGTCAGATGGTGCTGGTAGATCTGCTAGTTTCCTTGATGAGTTCACAGACCTGTTCTGAAGAGCTAACTCTTCTTCTGAGGATATTTTTGGAGAAGACACCTTGCACGGTATGTGTGGAGTAGCACATAGCAAAATTCAGAGGTCTAATGAGAAAAATGAAGCAAAAAGAAAATCCTTTTGTGTCCAAGAATTTTGGGAAATAAGGGAAACACAGCAATGTTTGAACTGGTCAGAGCAAGTAAAATTTGGATGTAGAGGTAGTTCTTTCTCAAAACTGGAAAGAGGAGATGAGAAGAGAAGGGTTTTGAAGGGTGTGTTGGTCCTGGGCACTCTCTTCTGCACAAGAAACCAAGAATCCTCTCAAGGAGACTGACATTGTGGTTATAGGTGACAGAACAATAATACTAAAATTGGAAGCAATTCCTTTAGAGTTATGAGACGTCTCTTTTTCAAGAACGCTTTAGCAGCAAGAGTTACTTTCAAAGGTGTTCTCAGTGGGTGTGATGCTGGAATCTACTGCTTGTGTGGTGTATCCTGCTAAAATAACTCTGGTTTCTGTAAGTCTGTAGAAAAAAAAGTGGAAGAAAAAAAAATTACTGTGCAGTGTGAAATAATACCAAACCAAACAGAGTCACAAGTCAATTTTTCAATGATAGCTTGTAATTATCAGGCAAATAATAAGAGAAACTTTTTGGCTTAAGGGCTGAGCTAGTTTTGTTACTGGTTATGCAATAACAAAGTCATGGCCTGGATGTACTTTTTTAACCAGCCTCAAAACACAGGGCAAAAGGTGCAGTCTTCTTATGCACATAACTGAAGTGAGATAAGATTGTGCAATGAACACCTGCTGCATTTCAGCTGTTTCCTAAGCATGGTAACTGGAAATCTGACCTGCCCAGACTAAATTCCCAAAGCTTTCTTGGGCCATAGTCTATTGAAGTTACTACCTGATGCTTTGCCAATGTGTGTAGGTTTGGATATATGAACTCACTTCTCTTAGAAAAACATGAATCCAAGTTTAAATGAGTAGGCTTCTATTTAATTGCACGATACTTGACTACATGGTGTAAACAATTTTTTTTTTCTCGTTTATTTGTTTTGTTTCTTCTAGGAGGTACTACTCAAGGGTGTATTGAAGATTGTAAACACTAATATTTATATGAATCCATTACAATACCTTGCCTTTCCTTTTCTGAATGGCACAAATTTGAGTAGCAGTTCCTCACAAAAATGCACTGGCACTTCCAACAATAAAAATGCTGGACTACTAAAAAGAGCAAAATTGTCACAGAGTAAGAAAGAGGCAGATGGTGAAAACTTGAGTCACCAGCTACTTTCTTCTTGGCATGTAGCCCCAATTCACTTGCCTCTAGTTGGGCAAAACTGTTGGCCACACATGTCTGATGGCTTCAGTGTCTCACTGTGGTTTCGTCTGGAGTATGCTCATGAAACAGAAAGTTCAACAGAAAAGGGGAAAAAAGTCAAGAGGAGAAGCAGACTCAGAGCTGTAAGAGAGAACAGTTTTGACAGCACAGGTGAGGATATAGTATTTTGTTTTTGTTTAAGTAGCACTGAAGGATTCTGGTTGTACTGTATACAAAAGTTATAGTATCAATCATAAAATTTCAACAGAACTGGTAGTATTTCTGATTTTTTTCATGACTACTGTACCATATACTTAGAAATGAAACATTTCCAGCCCTAATTCTTGAATTAGATTAATGCCTGCTTCCTTGGAAATGTAGTATTCTCATTGAATTTGTAACTTCAGTACTGTTTCTGCTACTTCATGTTATGATGAAAATGATAAATGCTACAGCTGTGGTTATGCAAAAAACATGCTCAAGTTTATTTGATTTTATGTATTGATGATCTAGTCTCAGGCTGACTCCATATAAATCCTCTTAACTTTCCTTGTGAGTGCACCATGTAAGTACTAATAACTCTACAATAATTTTGTGTTTATGCTTTTGTAGTGACTCAGCTGCTCCCAAACTGTTGTTAGCGGAATCCTTTTGATTATAATTTGTAAAGGGAAATGTCTTCCATTCACAACACTTGGAATACCTTTACTCTTTTTTTCTGCTATTTGTATTTAATTATAAGGAGGGAAAACCCAACCCTGAATCTTGGAGCTCACTAGAGTTGCTTTTGTTAAATCTGCTTTTTCTTGATAAAATAAGAATACTGATCATGCTTAAAGGGTAGGATGATTTGTGAACAAAAAAAAATTGGAAGATTTCTTGGTGCACACTGATAGTTCAACACAGGGATGTAATATGATATATCAAAAGCATCATTGGTGGAGTGTTTTCAGTTCGGTGGACTTATATATTACAAAGAAAAACATGTAAAGTACTGGGTTAATGTTAGGTTCCTCTTTCTGTTTGAGACCTAGGTTTCTAAAGAGAATCAAGCTTATTAGTCTACCCACTTAAAAAAACCAAACCAAACTGCCTCAACCAAACAAAAACCAATTCTATGTAGTACCTGAACTGTTTCTTTTCACACTTGATATATGCTGTGAAAGGCGTTGTTGTATTATATTGTAATTGCAATATGTTTATATTTCTAGAAGAAACAAAGTCTATAGGAATGGAATATGCAAGCCTGGGAGACAAACTTGTTGAAGACGGCTGTATTCATATAATTTCACTGGGTTCCAAAGCTCTGATGATACAAGTTTGGGCAGACTTGAACACTGGAGCATTCATATTTCGGTATGGTGTATTAGTCCAGAAGCAGTCCTGTGGACATATTGTATTATTACCTCTAGTAGCAACCTGCAAAGAATAGTGATGGAGAGTAGAAAACTAATTTCTCTAGAATAGAGACATCTTGCACACTGATGGGCAACATCTAGTAACTGTATTGGATACAGATCTACAGGTTTATCAGCTTCAGCTGTTAACCTCTGGTCTTGTGTTTCATGTAGTCATTTACAAATAACTGCACACAAGGTAGCAATTCAAGTTCGAATGAAATGACACAATAAATGTGAGAAGATTGAAAAGATTTTTGCAGCTGTAGGTTTTCACACCTCAGCTGTGAAAATTGCTATTATGTAGTATTTACTGGGACAGTCTTGGTTTTAATCTTCTGAGCACATTTTAGCCCTAATAGAGTTCTCAGAAATAAGCTTCAAGTATCCTTGAAATATGTCTAAAACTGCAATTTTAGAACACTTTATTTCAGTGTTCAGAGCGCCTGCATTTTTTCAATAAATTGAATTCAACTTTTCTCTAAAATAGAGATCTTCATCTTAAATGTAAGCAGATTTATGCAGACAGGTTAAATAACCAAGTGAAAGTGTTGTGATGATTTCCCTAGCTTATGTTGAGCACACTAAAAATATTGTGATCAAAGAACTGTGATCAAAAAAATTACCTGTCAAAGTTAAGGAATGCAGTCTCAAATTAACTGAGGCCAAAAGGGCAGATTTGGGGCTTAAAATGCAAATATTAAAATATTCACCCTCATTTTTCCTTTCATGTTGTTTTCATAGTATGTGCATGGACCCAAATGATGAGATGAAAGCTGGTCTTCTGGCACAGGCTGAATCTCCAGGGAATGTTTTCCTTGTGGGCAGGTGGCAGCATTTGGCATTAACATACCTGCAGAAGCCAGAAGGCAAGAAAAATTTCCATGGAAAGCTGTTGCTGTGGGTTTCTGGTCAGAGGTAAAGAACACATTAGTTGTACCTAGATATTTATCATCTTAAAAAGATATTTTCTGGTAAGAAAACATCTGCAATGTTTCGGTGCAAGCTGCAATTAAGATTGAGTAATCTTCTAGGAGGATAGGAGAGAAAGTATGTTACACTTCTAGGAATTTTTTAGAATATTAAAGATATCCAGAATATTCGTGGATTATTTTGAGAATTGTCAGTTTATACTATGGACCAGTGCAGACATCAATGTTTTACTTCATCACAAATAAGTGAAAGAGGCAAGTACTACAAGATCTTGAGTGAGATCCTCAGTAAACTATGGCATGGAGTTGGCAGTAGCCATAATGCATCTGGCTGAATCCAAATTAAGGAGGTGTAGGTCAGGTACTGACAATATTGTTGGAAGTAGGAATTAAAAGGAGTAGGAGAAAAGACAGTCACCTTGTTCCACTGAGAAAAATGAATAGGGAAGAAGTTAAAAGATATTTCAGACAAGAACTGACAGTGAGAAGTACTAACTACTTCCACTGCAAGGTTAAGGTCCATGCTCCTAAATCAGGTACCTGATACTAGGTTGAGTGGGCCTGTGCCTGCATGAATTATTCATTGATTAGAGAAACAGGAATTTATTCAATATCAGTCTTTACCCTTTCTTCTTAAAGTCCAATCTCTGAAGGCTGTGTCAGGTCTGTGCATGATGATATTCAATAAAGTCCAAATATGGAGATACAGGGTTAAAGCTAAAAATACTGCAATGTTTCCCCATGTGTAGTTGTTGAGGCTTCTCTATATATAGATTTAGTTGCTAGTTTGCTAATAGTTAAGCTCTTTCGGGAAGCTTTGAATGACCTTTACAGTCTAATCAGTCTGTTTATAAGGTTAATTTGGATGCTTTCTGAAAGCATCAGGCTTATTGCCTGTGGGTGTGCAGCACACCAGTTCTGTCAGTGTTTCCTGGTACAAGCAAATCCTCAACATGGTGTTTTCCAGCATTTGGGAATCACAGTTTTCATGATGTGCATTAGCATGCTCAAAGGACTTTGACTTGTTAGGAATAGTAGAAGTTATTGAAAAATTGTGGTATTTTAGAAGTGTGTATAGTGTTAGATACCATTTCTTCTTCGAGGTCAGAAGAACTTTCAGAGCTAGGAAAAGTTGATTTCATGGCAGCTCTGGCTGGGACTCTTATTTATCTTTTTTGTGCATATTGGAATGCATATATCATTGTTACTGAGCTTGAAGATGCCTGGAAGTTGAAGAGGACTTCAGTAATTTAGCGTTGATGACAGCATGGCTACTGAATATTAAAATGAATTTTAAACCTAAGCAGAATATCTTAGATAGCAATATTGATCAGTTCTTATACTTAAACTTGTTCATTTATATGTATTTTTAGGCAATGTGAGATGAATTTAGATTTTGCACTACCAAGGAAAACAAGCTTATCATCTGACAGTAACAAAACATTTTGCATGATTGGCCATTGTACATCATCCCAAGAAGATCTGCTTCGATTGTCGGGTAGATGGGATCTTGGAAATCTGCTTCTGTTTAATGGTACTTTTGTATGCTTTTTTCTTAAATAAGTGTTCATTTTCTCCTTCCCCTCCAAAATCAAAGGCTTATTTCAATATCTTTTTTAACATGCCAAGTTTTTACATTGAAAACAACGATGCACCCTTTAGCAGGGTAATATCAGGGAGAATGTAGGCAAATGTTTCAGTATTGGGTACTTCCTAATGTGTCCTTCTGCCATATTCTCTTGCTTTTTGTTTACTGCAATAATGACAATTTTCTTAGAATTTTTTAAAAATAACACCTTGAGGTAGGGGATAGGGAGCTAGTGGTATTTGCTTTTTTTATTTTCTTTTTTTTCTTAAAGCACTCAGTGTCTTACCTGGAAAATTTATTTCACTAAACTGCTCACTTCAAATCACGTAAAGCATATTTAAAAAGTTAATAAAATCTGAACCACTGAATGCTCCAAGTTAAGCATGTTTATTTCTGGAACTTGTAGTGTTACTTTGGAGATTTCTTAAATGTATAATTCTCCCCCTTCCTTGGGAAGTCTTACCTAGTACTTCTGGGTGTTTGCTTAATGCTGAAGGCTGGAACCCTGCTGCTTTGTCACCTGGCATTTCAGATGCTGTGGCCCAGTCAGGACCACTTCATAAGTGAGATCAGTTTGTCCAGGATGCGTGGTGCGTGCAGGTCCTGTGTTTGTAGATGGGTATTTGTAGGCCAAAGGCAGGAAATTTGTCACAAATGTAACCTGTAGAATCTGGTCTGGTTGCCATGTGCTTGCTGCCTGCATAACAGATGTATCCTGAGAGCCTGGATTTGCTGCTGTACAGTTGTCATGCACCCATAGATCAGACCTGGTTCCTTCTGGATGCGTCTATTGAGTTTATGTTCTCTGGTCACAGATGACCCAAGATGTGCTGCCCAGAAAGGGGAGGAAGGTTCATTTGGTCTTCTACTTCCTATGGGCTTTTTTCCCCCTTCTGTCATTTGTAGTGAGCTGTTGTTGTTGCATCCTGCTCAATCACTGCCCAAGCCTACAAAATCCAGTTGGTGGTATTCACTGTAAAGTCTCTGGTCCTACTAGCCAAATGTATGAATTTTGCTTTATTGTTTAGTAAAGAGTTAACAGATTGTTTTCTGGATTTTAGGTGCAAATATTGGACCAGAGGAAGCATTTTACTTATACACGTGTGGCCCAGACTTCACATCTGTAATGCCTTGTAAATACGGCAAAACATTGATTGACTGCTCAAAGTACATAAGTAAAGAGATTCTACAATGTGAACAAATTAAGGAGCTCTTCATGGCAAAAAAGGAAGTGGATATTGGGCTTTTAATTGTAAGTTTCTACTTAAAAATGGTCCTTAATCTTTTAGAACTGATTGAGAAAGTGGGAATATGTTTCCAGCTGTCTTCCAAAGTGCTTCATTTGATCAAAGCAGAGAGGATCAAATCCTCTTCTCATTAAGATCGTTGCAGGGCTCTTCCTGCTTCTTTTAACGGGAGCTGAACTCCACACAGGGTGACCATTTCATCTTGCTTTAGGTTGGGTTCTGAAAATTTCTGGATGTTCCAGCATCTATAAATAATACTGCACATTAAGTCATAGTGAATAAACAGGTGCCTCCAAAAGCTCTAGGATGGATGTATAGCTCTTCCCTCTATTAGTGTAAAAGTAGCCAAGGACTGCTAAATTGACCTTTTAAGATTAAAACTGAGAGAAGAGGAGAAATGAGGATTTATCTAGCTTTAAGGAAGCAAAAGAATTAATGCAAATTCCTTGAAGGTTTTGGAGGAAATAAGTTTGCATTATGTTTGGCTGAAAAACCATTTTCCAGCTGGCAGATACTGCTTTCCTCATCTTTCCTGACTGAAGCATCCCTGCCAGATGCAGGTGTAAATATACTTATTGCTAGAAGAAGAATAAAATAAAACTTGCTTATCAGTGAAGCCTGCGTATTCTGGGAATTTATACACTAGTGATTCTTGCTGTATTAATTGTTCCCACTAGAGGGATTTTTCTGATTTCATTTTGTAGCTGTAGGCAAAGGCTCATTCTGTCTGGATGTGATCCTTGTAGACAATGGTACTATATTTTGAATAGGCTAAGAAGAAATGAATGGGATAAAAGCTTAATAAATCAGTCATGCAATTTATAAGCTTATTTTGCCTTACAGAACACCATATAGACAGAGAGAAGAACCATGTGCTCAAGTGATAAATTTATCTTTGCACTTTTGCATACAGTGCAAGCTCCTTAAATGAAATTATTTCTCTATTTTAAATAACCTTCCAAATAAGATCATTTTACATTTCTGTGAAAATAAGCTAGTTACTTTCCATAGGAGCTCTTTGGTTTTAGTTTAAGTCTCTTTATTAATGAAACTTGTGTTGAGTTTCTTATGGCAAAGCTGATGAAAGAATAGAATTAAAACAAAAAGCTGGAGAAAATTTTTTTTAAACATCAGTATTTTCGACTTTCCATTTTAGAAAATGAAACTCTACCCAAAATACCTCTATATGCTCATTTTGTTTTAAGTTTTTTAGTAACTTTGTTTTTTATGCAAAACAGTTATGTAATTCTTCAGGTAATGAAGAGGGGGGAATCCTTGGTGAAATTTCTTAGCGTTTTCTTAATTTTCTGTGCTTTATCTATTGCATAAGTTTGCTGTGTTTTGGGAATCCTGTTGCATTTTAGTGTACCTGCATCCACACACAACCTCAGTGCATGTTAATGATAAAGTAGAAATGAACTGCCAAAGTTGTTACTGCCTGCTGTTAGGTGACTTTTGTCTTTGGCTTTTTGTGTACTGTGTGGGCAGGGAAAATAATTGAACTCCTTTTTTTTTCAGGAGAGTCTTGCTGTTGTTTATACCACAAGCTGCCCTGGTCAGTACACCATATATGAGCCTGTGATTAGACTGAAAGGCCAAGTGAAAACTGTACCTTCTCAGAGACCTTTCAGTTTGAAAGAAGTTCAGAGCAATGTGTTGGACTCTTATCACCTAAAAGCACTTCAGCCAGTTGAATATAAAACTCTTCAGGGTATACTGCATGAAATTGGAGGCACTGGTGCATTTGTTTTCCTCTTTGCTAGGGTAAGGGGCTGGAGGAGAGGCATGTGTGTATATGTTCTCCCATATAAACTTTTCCTTGTATCTTGGGTAGAAAATCACATTATTCTAGATACCTTGCTCAAGTCTGCATGTGGTGCTTTTCTGTTAAAGAAAATAGCTGTGGCATAAGACTGCATCATTCTGGTAGTCTTAAACTGGAAATGTAATTATAATTCTGTTGCATTATGGTTTTTATAATATTGCCAGTATGCAAGATGGGAAGTTACATTCTGATTTAGAAATAGGGTTTTTAACTAGCAAGAGAAATTATTTTTAGGGACGTTTTAGAGCTGATTGTTTTTAGTCTTTGATTTTGAGGCACCTAAATTCATTGCCTATCTTTAACCACTTTAACCACAGGATATTCACAAGGCAAGTATGAATAAATATGAAACTACATGGTGTGCAAAGCTTTATTTTTACTTAGTGAATAGTGAGAGCTTTTTGGTGACAACTGCTCAGCCGTGTCCAAAGGCTTATCCTAAGAAAAATTGCTATTTGAAAAATAGTAAAGGCCTTAACTTAGTTACTGCCTGTGACCTGTACATGGAGAGTCTAATGTCTATACTAGCAGTCTCTGAAGTACTACAGTTAATTCAAAGTACTAGTGTAGGCACAAGATGTCTGATTTATATGCCTCTGGTATTTCTCTGAAAGCTATGATGAGAGTAGTAACAAATGCACATGAGATTATGGTTATGAAGACACTGCCTGTTGTAATTTCACCACTGATAGTGAAATCTGAGGTGAAAATTCTAATCCATGTTATTTTATGAAGTAAATTTATGCTGAGTATCTGCTATAGATCCTGCTGAAGACTGCATCAATAAAGCAAGCAAACAATAGATCAGCTGTGAGACAATACAAGTTTTATAATCCAGGTGTATAAATGTGTAAGTGCAGCCAAATTAATAGGTACATGTCAAGAGAACCTATAGAATCTGAAGTCCTATTAATGTGAGATTTCATTCTTGTATATTTTTGGTAAAAATACTAGTTGCTCTTAGGATTCAAGAATTGTGGACAGCAAGGAGAGAAAAGGGATTAATGCTCTTGATCTATAAAACTGCTGATCTTTTTATGGATAAAATAAAACTTTAATGTTTGACATTTACTGCTAGACTTAGTCTAGAAGTTCAGAAACCTTTTTTATAGCTTAAACACTTCAGAAAAATACTTTTATTTCTGGGCAAACAGTTTATTCTTATTAGTGGCCCATGTATTTCACAACCTTGTGACTTCGTAGCATAGCAAGTACCTTCTACTTAAATTTTATTTGGAACAGATTTTTTTCCTAGAAAGGGATTCTTGTAATGGGATCTGTATTTCCTTAGCGGATCATAATTTAGCACAGTAGAAATAATCACTTCAAGTACAATATCTGAATGTGCACACAGACAAAATGAGGATTAGGTACATAATCTCAAGTGCTTTAGAAGAGATTTAATCTGTAAATAGTTAGGAGTGCAACAAAGCTTTTTTTCTAGATGCTTCTCACTTAAACTGCCTTATTAAATTTGCCTTTTCCTCAGGTAGTAGAGATTAGCAGCTGTGAAGACACTCAAGCTTTAGCACTACAACTGATACTATCTTTAACAAAATACAATCAGCAGAGAATACAGGAGATGGACAACTGTAATGGTTACTCTATGATTCGTCGGGTGTTGATCAAACCACAATGCATTGTTGGATTTTGCATGTTGAAGGTAAACATCCTCTTTTAAATATGGTATTTTGTTCAATATTAGGAAAAATCTAGAAACTTCTGAGATTTTTTAATTGTACATTTGAAGCAGTTTTTACAAAGGCAGAACAGTGGTTTGAAGCAGTATTGGTATTGACCAGATAGATATGTCTTAGCTATCAAGAGTATGCTGCCTCTTTAAAGATTTTATTTTTTAATAATTTGGATAGAACTGTACTGCTTTTTTTGATACTCAAAAAAATTTCCCCCCTCTTTAAGACTCTCCTTGAAGGATGCTGCAGTGATGAGATTCTCTATATAAATGAAAGTGGGCAATTCCAGCTTGACCCAGATTCTACTGCAGTTATTCAAGATGTCCAGTTGCTAGAAAAGCTGCTGCTTGATTGGAAGATATGGTCTAAAGCAAAGGTAAATACTTTAATTTTGGAAGTACTTCAGGTCTAAAAGTCAATATTAAACAAAAAGCCAAACTATTATCAAGTCTGAAATTAATTTCTCCAGTTATATGTTAGCAACTGGAGGAGTAGTAGTAGTAGTTAGTTAATTACTGCATTTTTTTAAAATTAGTGTTCCTTGTTTTCCTTTGAATAGCAGTTTTTAATATTCATCTCCTATGATCAATACACTTCTTAATGTATTAAATTCTGTAAATGTGCTGTATGCACATTTGAATTGAATTGATCATTTTTTTGTGGAGAAACTAAGGAGTTTTTAAAACTGTTTTAACTTAAATAAAACTGTTAAAAATAACCATTCAGGGTTAATATAGCTAAGAATGTACAAAACTAATTTTAGACAAGTAATTTTTTTGTAGCTTAATCATTAAAATATCCGTAATTTTGTATGAGCATGACCTTCCTGATTAGTTTCTAACCTGTTATGTCCTGACCACTTGCACTCATTTAGTCATCATCTTGGTTTTAAAACTAACTTGACTTTGTGTTTGCTGTTTTTTTTTCTTCCTTAGTATGTAGACTCACAAATATATTTTTGAAGATACATTCCTGTTTTTTTTGTTTTTCAGCAAGGCGTTTGGGAAACCCTGTTAGCAGCTCTAGAAATCCTGATCCGAGCTAACCATCACCAACAGATGTTTAACATTAAACAGCTATTGAAAGCTCAAGTGGTCCATCACTTCCTGTTGACCTGTCAGGTTCTGCAGGTACTTCCACTCTGAAATCCTGCTTTGTGCTTGGCAAATATTCGTTTTTATCTGGGGAGAGTAGGGGTAGAGAAGGGACTAAAGTCTGTAGCAGAAGTTGAGTAGTTTGTCCTCTGTGCTTCCAGACTACTTCCACCTTCAACAGGCATTGTTGCTGTAAACTGGTACAGTTCTCTACTGGGTGCTCCATTTACTGCTGGGCAGAAGGGACAAGAGCTTGTAACCACCTGGTGTGATTTGCAAACCTAGGCTCTAGGTTACTTGCACAGCAGTGCACCAGCAGGAACTGAAATGAACTGTCCCTTTTATATAGAAAGATGTGAGATGTCTCTTGCTGGTTCTTGTCTTTGGTACTGAAAACCAGATACTGTGCAGGTAGTGAAGTTGTCTGTGCTGTTATCAGAGCTAATGGGCCAGTTTGCCTGTAGTGCTCAGTCTGAACACTCATCTCAAAATTTTGGTACAGTAGCTTCATCCCTGGCTTGGAAATAGCTGTGCCAGAAAGGACTTTAGAGAAATGCTTCAGTCCTTTGATGGGCACTTCTGAAAAGCATGATTTTGAAATGGTTTCCTGCTTACGGTAACATTTGTCCATTTGTGAAAATACGTATTTAAATAACTTTTTCCTGTACTCTTATTTTCTATCTTACATTCCTTTTATATTCTGAGTTTCTCACTTAAGCACATGAAATGTGTTTGTTTTTCCTCTTTTAATTTTTTACTAAAATATTTATCATTTTAGTATCTGTAAATTTTTAGTTTCCACATTTTTATGTGGTGTTCCTTAGTTTGGAAACTTGTTGGTGATGTAGTTAACTTCTAAAATTTTGTGTTAGTGCAAACGCCTAGATACAGAATCTTTCATAATATTTCTCCTTTTATTTTGCATATTGGGGAAAAAAATATTGATTTTAAAAAACCATTCAAATTGGTTAATGATTTGGCAATTTTTGGGGGAATGATGGAACAAAGGTGAAACTATATAAGCCATTCTCTTTGGAAAAACTTACTTAAATTAACTTCATTTCATCTTTTCCCACAGTAGTCTTGGTTAAGGTGCTTGGGTATCAAAAAAGGGGTTAAATTTAGAGAAATTGGAAAGAAGCAAGATAATCACAATGCTCACCTTTCAAAAAGGTTTCCCACAAGTTTTGTGAAGTTTTGTTCTAAAATCCATGTTCTTTTAATAGATTTTTTTCAGGTAGCCATTGTCAAATAGATATATATATAGAATGCTTGATTAAGCTGCAATTATAAATATAATTATCAATTAATCTCAAATGTGTATGTTTACAAAAATGGTTACTGAAGTGGAAATACAGAAGACTCAGTATGGTACTGTTCAAAAATTTATTCGTATGTTTGAATTACTGGTATTGGCAACTGTTAATTTCTCTACAATATGTAATCCAATGACAATAAACAATAATTTCAATGGTGATTCTTGTCCTCAAGTTCCAGCATTTCATGGCAGAGCATATAATATGGAGAAGATGCTCATTTTTCTAAAAATTAACTTGTATAACATATGCAATATTTGGTGCATGACAGACTTAGATAACATTCAGGATGTACAGTAGCTCCTCTCAAAATTAAAGAATACAGCTTTTAGATGAGCTTCTTTTCTTGTCTGTTCTACTGCAGCATGACAGTTTTTAAAAAAAACCAGACAATTTGTCAAATTGAAATTGCAAGTAGCTTACATTTGGACTACTCTCTTTCCAGGAGCATAAAGAGGGACACCTTGCATCCCTGCCTCGGGAGGTTTGCAGATCATTTGTGAAAATAATTGAAGAAGTGCTTGGTTCTCCCCCAGACCTGGAATTGCTGACATTGGTGTTCAATTTCCTCTTAGCAGTTCACCCTCCCACTAATACATATGTTTGTCACAATCCTACCAACTTCTACTTTTCCCTGCACATAGGTAAATATGCCACATATAGATAAACAATAAGATAAAAATCTGGTCATAAACTAATATTTTTAAAAGTGTTGCTGTATTTTAATGACTATACTGTAAACTACTTTTACTTCTCTGAAACAGGTTACAGTTAGATTTTGTTTACTTGGAGAGCTCTCTTCTGTCTATAGCCATAGATAATTTCTCTGGTGGTTGTACCTATAACTTTCTTAGTTTGATGCTGCTAAGTCGTATGCTTAAGTTTAGCTGCCTAAATGTGTGGACATTTGTCTGTGGGCAAGTTTAGAGAAAACCATATAGCTTATCTAGTAAATTGTAACTAGGTGAATGGAACTTCTTTGGAAACGTGTATTTGGTCCATTTTCCACTTCTACTTTGTTTCCTCTTACTGAATTCCTAAAAAAATAAAAAGCATTTTTAGCAGTTGATGGCTTGCACTACAAGACATCATTGTCAGGCGCCATCAGTTCATTGCATACAAGTTCCTGGCAATGCTTACGGGCTTTGAGGGCTGCAGACCTAGAACAGAAGCTGCTTTAATATATCTGTACTGGATGATCATGTTGGCAAAATGACTAATGTGAACTGATGTGAATAATGTATAGTTCATGCTTTAATATTAGCATTGTACAACCTAAGCTATAACTTATGTAAATGTGGAAAGCATCATCCAAGTTTGAAATATTTTCCTTTTGCAAATACCTGTGTACCTCGAGCTTTAGTGATCAGTTTCAAAGGCAGCACAGTTGTGTTTATCTGTATCTGTCATCTAATACTAACTGTTGTAAAATTCTGAGTAAGGAGAGAATGCATGTTTTAATACTTGAAGCCTTTTTAGGCTGTTTGAGAACAGTCATCTGTTTTTGACATGATGAAGTCAGTTGTCACAACTTGTATGTCTGCAAGGACCATCTCTAAATGTAATTACTTTAATACATTGTAGTATTTTTATTGTTCTAAAGGAAATTTTGAAATCCTATCACTAACCAGAAACTGCTTTTTCCCAATTGTTTGGACTTGAGCACTTCTCATTAACCTCCAGTGAACAGCTCAAAATGTAACCACCTTTGTGAGTCTATCAGCAATGCAAACAAAAAGCTTTCATGAACTTTCCCCCTTTTCTTTCTAGATGGCAAAATTTTCCAGGAGAAAGTTGAATCACTTAGGTACCTGAGAAATTCCAGCAGTGGTGGGAAGTCAGTAGACAATTCTGCATTTGTGATTACATCTCCAACTGGATTTACAGCTTTACCACTGGAAGGTAAAAGAAGGATGTTAAGACTAAATCTTTTGGCAAATGACTAGAGTGCCTTGAAGTGTTACTTCCCCACAGATATTTCTTGCAAAGCTCCCCCTGTCCCTTGGAGCTTGATGCCTGAACAGCAGGATAAGAAGGATGGACGAGAACTAAACTGCCCTTCATTCTTAAGTTGAAACAAATTGCCACGTTGATGGCTCAGGCAGTGAAGTGGACCAGATAAGCAGAATAATTTCATTTGTTAACAGATCTGCTAGAGATGTATGTGAGTGCCCTGAACAGGCAGCAGTTAAAGTAGTGAGCCATAAACAGCTGTCTTATCTGGGCAGAAAGCATTAAGCTGGTATTTTTCTTTATTTGTGCAAAATCCCTAGCATCCATCCATATATTTCAGATTATGTGCCAGTGGCTATATTCTGGATATCATATGTAATACCTTTTACAATTTATATATTTTTGCTACTTTGCTTAGGATAAGGAAATTGAGTCTTCAAGCACTAGTTCGCTTGAAACAATATTTATTCATGGTTTTTTTGTCTTTTTAGTAAAGAAGTGGTCTGATGAACGTACTCAGTACTAAATCAGTCCTTTTTCCTTATGGAAAATGTATGAAGTCTCATTGCTCTAAATGAGTATTTTTACTACTTTTTAAAATATCAGCATTACCAAATTATTGTTTTTGAATAGAGGTTATTCATGTGTACCAGAGGAATCTGCAACATAATTTTTTGTGAAAATAGATGTTTGAGTGTTTGTAATACTAAATTTGAATTTCCAAATTTATGTAAATAAATGTATAACTTATAGTTCCTGATTAAAGAAAAGATTATATAATAGTGATGCAACAAGGAGTAATGGGTACAAATTAAGAGGGGAAGTTTAAGTTAGATAGTAGGAGGAAATTTGTCACTGAAGGGTGGTGAGACACTGGAACTAGTTGCCTAGGGAGGTTGTGAATGCCCCAGCCCTGGCAGAGTTCAAGGTCAGGCTGGATGAAGCTCTGAGCAGCCTAGTATAGTGGGAGGTGTCTTGCCTATGGCAGGATTTGCTGGGACTAAAAGATTGTATAAGTCCATTCCAACCCCTTAACACTGTATGATTCTATAAAATATATGAACTTGTATGTGTGTTTAGCAACCTGCTACCTGCATGTGGGTTTGCAGTTTGTTGTACTACCTGCTAATGTGTGTGAAGGCTTGACTGTAAGACTGTTGTAGCTGTGTAGATATCCCCTTTTGTGTGAAGGCCAACCTTGTCTGGCTGTGTTGGCATATGTGTGTGTGTACAGTTATGTATTTTTCATATATTTCTCATTAAAAATACATTGCTAATGCATCATCATTGCATTAGTACTAACTGATGCATAGTTTTCCAAATACTTATGAATGAGAATTTTGTAATATGCTCTGAAAGTTTGACTGTTTCAGGTCAAAATGTGAAGTTAAAAGCAAGGACTGTTAATTAAAACATAGTCATTTGTTCTAAATCTGAAGTATCTGTAAAACCTTGGTGCAAAAGAGTTGCTGAGTAGTAATTTGATGTCCACTGAAACACTGCAGACTGGACCTCTTACACAAAGCTCCAAATAGAACAAGCTGCTTTATTTGACCCTGCTTCGAGCAAGGACTCTGGTGTAGACACCTCCAGATGTGCCTTCTACTCTCTATGATTCTTTAAAAGTTCCTGTTGAGGATTAGGTAAAAAGATCCTAACTTAAATCTAGAAACTCCAGCATATTGGCAAAAATTCCCTTGCATTTTGTTTCTTTCGCATTTGTGACTTGCTAAATATATGGCTACATAATTGTTTACTATCTCTACTTTGATTAACCAAATCTGAGCTGTGTTAGGCATTGATTCAGTTTTGCACATAAAATTAACTTAGATCACTACAATTTTAAGTAGATGAAGAGTGTAACATTGAGAAAAGCAGGGTTTTAGTGTACAAGAATGCTGAAGATACCCTTATTTCTCTAGGGAGTACTTCCAAGGCTAGTGTACAGCAGAAGATAACCTCTCAGGTACCTAGAAGGCTTTCTAAAAGCTTGCCAGCATCACCTACTTCCTCACCCCAAGTTCATCAGAAAAGACTGGGAAGCAGTGTTGATGACCTGCAGATCCTCAGTGAGCATGACTACGTTGATCTTCAGGGTAGAATTGGTTTGGTAGAAAGTTCTGAAACGGTAAAGAGAGTACAGGAAGAACTCTTCCTTAGCAGCTGTGAGTCTGCAAAAACAGTTTGTGACTCAGAGCTAACATCTGCTGAAACATTTGAGGATATTGCAAAAGAAGTAGAGTTATCTGAAAGTGCATTAGAGAGTAAAGAAGCTGATACAGACCTGAAATGCAATGAAGCTGCTGGTGGTGGTGCAGCTGAGGTATCGCTACGTCGTCCAGACAATCTGAAAGGACTGCCTTCATTGCAGAAGGGGCAGAGTAATTTTGCAGGATTGGGCTTGGCATTCTCTGTTCTTGGAGCATCATCAGCCATTGCTCGCTGGCCAAGCTTTGCTGACAAGAATGTTCTTCCTGAGGACTGGGACAGTCTTGCTTTTTCTTCAGCTAATGAGAATACCCTGAAACCATCTGAGAGCCCTGATGACAGGTAAGCACATAAAATAACAAATTAACATGAGCTTTAATTTCATAGTTCTTGCTCTTGATTACTATTCCAAAAAAAATTGAAGTCTGGAAACTAAGGGAATGTTTTCAATGGCTGTCACACACAAATTTATTAAGCTTTTAGTGAGTAGAATGTTCTGTTGTTTCAGTTTTTGCTTTATTTATATAAAAAAATTTTAAAATTGGGATTTTTACTATGCACAGTAAGTGGGAACTGCTCACAAAGTAGTAGTTCTGGTCAGATTATCCCTTTTACTATCTGACATCTAAAAATAAGTGTTAATGGAGATTGGTGGTTAGCAGTATTGGAGAAATGATGTCTTCTAAATTTCTAACCTGACCCCTCTTCCTGTCCTTCAAGAATTGCAATTTTGCATTTTTTAATCTTTCCTGCTGTGATTAAAACATATTCCTCTGTTTTCAGATGTGCAGAAGACTATCTCGTGCTTATTTGTTGTGGATTATATGATCTCTTGCGTGGAGTTCTCCTAATCCTACCAGATATCATGCTAGAAGATGTGATGGACAAACTTATCCAACCTGATTATCTTATAGTTCTGGTGAACCATCCATCTCCTCTCATACAACAAGGAGTCATTAAAGTAGGCCTATATCAAATATTTTCTCCTAAAAAGATGTAAACCAGCATAGTTAACATGTTGGAAGTGTGGTGGGATTTCAATATTTTTGTTTAGCTTTCTTCAGTTTTCTATATTTAGTTCTGGATTAAGATAAGTTTTCACTCTATGTATTTAAAAAAAAATAAAACTAAGCAAATCACAAAGCAGCATAAATACAAACTCTTTGAATGAACGTAGTCCCCAATGTAAGACAAAGAGCTTATGATAGTATTACCATTGTAAATGGAAGCAGCAATGTAGAAAGTCAGTGACACAAAACATGATGCAGTGTGTAAAAAACTGTTTGCACCTTAGTTTGACTTGTAACAGTTGACTTTGAGTTATTCTGAGGAATCATTCACACATTTGTGGACTGAAATGGACTTGAGGCTTCAGAATGTTTTCAGAGCTTTTTATAGTATTAAGGACAGTGTTTCTGTGTGATGACATTATGTTGATAAAAACTTTGAATAGATTTCTCTTTTAATTTGAAAAAGAATAAGGCTGTATGGCTTTAATGAGAACAAATGTCATGCATGCATTTGCATGCACACCAAAGTGTAAGATTGAAGAAATATGAAAAGTCTGAGAATTCATGTATGTATTTGCTCGCTGTTGTGAGTGAGTTCATTTGCCCCAAACTTGATGAAAAGTGTAAGTGTTCAGACCAAAAATATGTTATCAGATGTTGATTGTAACAAGGACAGTGTAAATTGCAGCTGCAATAGTATAATTGATGTTTTACAATCTTGAATTTAAAAAATTTCAATCACAGACAACAATTTAACTTTTAGGGCAATTATATTAAATGTTTAACTCTTACACCATAATTATGCATTTATTTTTAGTTGTTGGATGCATATTTCAACAGAGCAAGGAGGGAGCAGAAGGAGAAATTCTTAAAGAATCGTGGCTTTTCTTTGCTAGCCAACCAGCTCTATCTTCATCAGGGAACTCAGGAGGTTATAGAATGCTTTTTGGAAATGCTTTTTGGCCGCTCTGTTGGCTTGGATGAAGAGTAAGTAATACTGTGCTTTTATGTCCTGTAACAATGTGTGAGTTATAAACAGTGCACTTTGCTGGTCAACCATAAAACCATAAAAAAGGTTCCTTCAGATTATTTTGGTATGTTTTGCTTGCTTTACATTGAAATGTATTAACATCCTTAGGGCTATTTTGTGGCCCTTAAACTCTTTGTAAGTAACCTCATCTGATGGAGGCTGTCAGCTGGGATCTTGTAAACACTCAGACTTTGAGTGCCTCAGAGGCCTTGAACTCAGATGGTCTAATCAGTTTAACTCTCTCTGTCTCTGATCCTACACGAAACTGATTTGTATCCTTAAAAGTTTTAAGTAGTAGTCACTAGACTTCTCCTCTTGGATTGTGGTAGGTAATTAAGGAAAAATCTTGATGCCACAGCTGCTTCTTTGTCTTGACTCCAGATTTAAATGACTGTCTCTTTTATGGAAAATCCCAGAGATACACCATTTTCATGACCTGAAGAGACACCTCATATTGACAGAAAAGGTGATTACCTTTAAGCAGATGGCTGTACAAGTAAATGATATTTTTTAGAATTAGTCTGACTACTTAATGCTTGTACAAAAATCACATGTGTAAATATAATCATTGGAAAAATCTTGCCAAAAGATCCTTTTCAATTGCTGCTTCTGCAGGATTTGTAACCAAATTACTTCTGCCTCTTGACCTGATCTTCACCATGCAAAAACTACTCCTGTTTAACTGCAGTATTTAGTCATGGCTGCTTAATTTACCCCAAGGCAGAGAACTGTTACTTCTTCAGGATTTATTGTGAGGCTGGAAAGATAATTCCAATGTCTTAAGCTTTTAGGATTGTATGTAATAGTCATATGATGCACTGATAACCTTATAATAGTGCTGCAGTTTCTTAGTGCGTAAATAAAACAAGGTCTGAAGCACTGCTTTGAATTCTGCAATCACTATAAGCCAGGTGCCAAACTTGAACTTCAGCAGTAATGGGTATATGATATCAAACCTGCTGTCAGACTGTGTATTGTTACAGTGATGACAAGCTGTATCTGTCTGTTCTCTTGATAGTGTCTATTTTAGTTACAGTAGTGACTATTGGAAAGATGATGCAACATTTTTCTACATTGATTAAAACCCCCTCTATTTTCATGAAGTCTGGTAGTTAGCTGAATCATCCGATTTACTTTTTGGGCACGTCATTTCTTTGAGCCTCTATGAAAAGCTTATTTTTCTGTTATTGGACTTTTTAGTAGATAGGTATTGTTACTACAGTGAGATGTAGGAAATTACCATGGACATCTTTGCCAAAAGACAAGCATATGGTACACAACTGGTATTCCAGTTGCACGTACTATTTTTGTTATCAATTTGTTTTTTAGGATGCCATTTACTCTTGTTTCTGTTAACAGATTTGATCTGGAGGATGTCAAGAATGTTGGACTCTTTCGAAAATGGTGTGTCATTCCTGTTCTGGGTCTAATAGAGAATTCTCTCTATGATAATGTTCTGCTGCATAACTGCTTCTGTCTCCTCTTGCAAATCATAAATTCCTGCTCAAAAGTTGCAGACCTACTGCTTGATAATGGTCTGCTCTATGTGTTGTGTAATACACTGGCTGCTCTCAATGGACTAGAAACAAAGTGAGTATTGTTTCTGTTGCTATCACATATTCTAGGCACAGTCTTAAAGCTAGCAAGAAATTACTGTGTTATGTTTTTTCTACCTTTTGAGATTATCACAGAGCATGTGCAAAGTACTAGGTTTGAGGTTTTCAGCTTTATACCTGTAAGCTAATGTTTAGTCATTTCAGTTAACGGAATATGAAATGTTCCCTCCATACCTTAAACGTTCAAGTGGAATGATATCTTAAAATGTGAGTTTGTCACACTATCTGCACTTTCAATGCTTTTCTTAATAAAACTGAACAATAAGATAAAGGCCCAGGAAATGGTAGCATTCTACTGTATCTATGCCAATATCAAAACTGAAGAAGAGTCTCTCCTGTACTCCTGATGATTTAATATTTGATATTTTGAGTACTTCAGTGACTTTATTAGCTATAAAGATTCTGTACTTTAAAAAAGGTTATACAGGGAACAAAGGAGAGACAGGATTTTGTTATTTTAGTTCATTAGTTGGTATCCTGAAAAAATGAAAAGGTTTACTTTTTACTTCAATATAGCTTTTGTTCAGCATGATTACAAAATGAGATAATTCTGATATTTTTTGAGTAATATAGGATTTCAGACTTGTTATTTAACTTAATCTGATACTAATGCATCATTTCTTTTCTAATAAAACTGTGCTGCACTCAATATTAGAATGCCTCAGAAATTTGCAGGTATCCAATCTGCTAATGTTAACACTAAAGAAATGTCTTGAGTTATAATTTTCTAGTCTTCAGCAGCAGGATTTTTATATGAAGTACAACATAATGTTAGGTGTAGTGGGCAGAAGTAGCAGGGGGATTAATGCTGGGTCTTGTTAAGAGTTACAGTCTACTAGAATTGTCATGTTTCTGGTAACTACAACTTTGTTTGCAGCATTCCCTTGAATGACTACAAGTTACTTGCATGCGATATACAACAGCTTCTGGTAGCAGTTGCAATTCATGCCTGCAGCTCCTCAGGTTCTCAATATTTTCGTGTTATTGAAGACCTCATTGTGCTGCTGGGTCATCTCCAAAATAGTAAAAATGCAAGGATGCAAAGTAAGTTGTCTGCTCATTTTTGGGATCATGGGACTGGAAAAGTAAATCCCTTCCCCACTGTTTTTTGTTTAATTATCCTTCTGAGGGAGAAGGGGAAGTTTTATGGTGATGAATCTTTCTCATGTAAGTGGTTCTCAAATTAGTAGTTTCCCTTAGGAGCCTGCCATGTGGTCAAGAATTGTGTACTGCTAATCTGAAAAAACAATGTAAAATTTCTTTAAGGATATTTAAATGAAAATATTCTGTACAGTTTCATTTAGCTTGTTTTAGAGTATCAAATTCAATGGCTTTTCTGTGAGAACTTATTTCTGTAGTGTCTGTATCTGTGCGTGGAATAGTGAGGTGACTTTGACTCCTGTTGAATCTAGAGTTTTACACTTCTTCACAGATTTTGTGTTTTGACTTGCTACAAACATCTGGTAAAAAGTCGTGAAGTTGTGTGAAGTATGTCATGTATACTTTGTATGCCTCTCTCTCTAGATATGGCAGTTGTTCTGCAGTTAAGAGTTCTTCAGGCAGCCATTGAGTTAATAAAAACCACGGCAAGCCAAGATGCTCAGGAGCAGGCCAGTTCAGCCCCGGCACCCCCGGCGCCACATCGCGCAATGTTTCAAAAGCGCAAAGGCATCGCGGGTGAGTAGCAGAACTGTAGCATTCCTGTACTTTCTCCTGTATGTATTACTTCATGATTCCATGATATTACCTTCTTTGGGGGTTCCCTTGAATTCACAAGTTGCTTAATGAAGATGTTTTTAAAGTAATTCATAATGCTTGTCATAGCCAACCTCACAGTAAGTTAATGCCAAAATCGTGTTAGTGCTTGTAACTAACACAGCTATCATGTGGAGATTGCTTTGTTGCACAGCTTTTCATTAGAGACCATTCTGAAATAAATACCTACCACTCCAAATTTAGACTTGGAAGTGCCACTGTGATTGTGTTTTTAAAACCTCTGAGTTCTAGCTTTAGCAGAAATACTTTCCCTGTATTTGATAGCTGGTCAGTCCTTCAAAGGTTTTGGAGTTGTCTGGATGTAAGTTGATTTTGTATGTCTCTTACAAATAAAGCTGCATTAAAGACTTCACAGAAGATACAGTTGAAAAACCTGGTAAACACTTCTTATTCCCTGTTTACTATGGGAATGTTTCTCCTGAAATGGCCAGCTTTTGAGACTCCTCTCCATCAACCTAGTGAAATATTCTATATACATGTTCAGTACAGTGAAAATATTTTTATATCAGTGAACTTGGTAAGGCAATGAAGGTAAATAGAAACAGTTATTTCCAAAAGAAGGAATACTGTCAAGCCCTCCCAGTTAATTTCAAGAAAATTCTGAGGAATATTCTTCTAAGTTAGATATTGTGATTCTATTAATGGCAATAAGGTACCAAGGTATGGTACAAAATGTGTTTGCTGATATGTCTGGCTCTCATTTGTGCTGATGAACCTACTCTGCAATATGCAATATTTTGTTGTATCACTAATTTTTAATCCTTCATCCTATTTATACAGAAAATAGGAATAAAAGTAGTGGGTTTGAATGTTTAGCACAAAGATATGGAAGTCATACAATAAATCTAATCTTTAGACTAACTCATTTCATGGTATTACTTTTTTGAAGTTTATGTGTTTATTCTCAAAAAGCTTTAAAAATAAGAAAGAAACACCCAATGACACCTATATTCCCTTTGATACTGGTGTATTTCAAATGTTTGCTTCATTAAATGATATGAACTCTTTGGATTAAAGTAGTTGCTGAGTGTTTGTTTTTGTGCATTTTAGTAGAATTCTATCTGTGCTTCTCTCCTTAAAGGCTCCAGGAAGTTTTCACTTGCTCAGTCTGATGCTCTGCTGGTGAAAATGCGCTCACTAGCAAGTGAGGAATTCAATATGATGATGCAGCGGAGAATGAGCCAAGAAAATCCTATCCAAGCCACTGAGTCCGAGTTTGCACAAAGGTTACAGAGGCTGACTGTTTTGGCTGTTAACAGGCTCATTTATTTAGGTAGGATTTCTTTTTGTTTTGTTTCTGTTTTGATGGGAAATGAATTCTTGTGTTTGGAATGCTGAAGCATTAGAGAGGAAAGTTGTTCCATTGACACAATTTAATGGATTTAGCCATAAAGCATCTTTCTCTATGATTTGTCTTGCACTATTATGTAACTAGCAATCTGGGTAATGTTTTTATCTGAATGAACAGAACAAGTTGTTTTATTTCTGCATTAGTCCATTCATGTGTTAACTGCCTGAATTATTACCTGAAGATTTAACTGCCAAAGGGAGCATCTGCTCTCTTAAAATGCAATTTTTCTATGAAATAGCTACATTGATTAGCAAGACTTGATGATTTTGAGAGCTACTTCAAATTCGCAAAAGCAAGAGAGTATAAGTATAGTAAATATATCAGTAAAGACAGTATTTGATATAATGCCAACTAAAGATTTGTAGGATTGTCTTGCTTGAGATGGTACTGATCAATATATACCTCTTAAATTTTAAGCCTCTACCGAAGAGTGCCTTGATGTGCTGGGTATAACAGAAAATACAAGTCAAAGCAGACTTTCAGCATCCCAGCTGGAAGTTTCTGAAGAGGAAAGCCAGCAAGAACTGATTAGCAGAATAAATCCTTTTCTTAAAGAAATGGTCAAAATGTTGGTGGAAGGAATCAAAGTATCCATTGTAAGTAATTAGTTGCTGTCCACATTAAAGCATGCTTCATAAGAAACTTAATGCATAGACAAAATACACTATCAATGCTTTTTTTTTCTACCTCTCTCCATTTCAACTGTGGCATTTAAAACCCTGTTCAGCTTCCCAGTTACTTTGCAGTTGTAAAATAAAAAAAGGCTCTGTTCTGAGTTTTACCTTTACATTTAGCAAAATACTGCTTGAACAAGAACATACAGCTTAAACAGACATCTTCATACTATAAAAATTTGCTTGATCTCCTAGACTTCATCATTTAGGTTTGCTGAAGCCTGTAAAACCAGATCTTCTGTCCATCCACAGGTGGTGGAGATTTTTTTGAGCAATTTGTTTATAGTATATTTTAGAGTTGGGAAGGAGAGATTTATTTTTTTTTCAATTCTCGTTAAAGTGCTGGAAGTCTTCTGACATACAGGTATTACCTTGTCAGCCTTTCCAAGGCAATCAATTTTTGTTTGGATAATACAAAGTGTTATTACTCTTCCTTAGGTCATCTTGGTAAAAGTTGTTCTACCTAGTTTTCTTTCTAGCTCAGAAAATTTTGATAGGTGTATTATCTTTCCATTGTGCCATATTTCTAGTACTTTTCAAAGATGACAAGTTTTTTCTTATGAACACATACACCTCCTTCCAATGCCTGGTTTCTAATGTTTTGAGGTAATCCATTCAGAAACTGGTGATTAATGTAAAAGTGCTGTTGATTAAAATGAGCAATAAAAAGCCCTCTGGTTTTTAAATTGGCTATGTCACAATTTCACTTTCTGGATTGTTTTAGTAGAATGCCTTTTAAGCCATAATAATAATCAGTATACTAAACCAAAACACTTAGTTTGGTAGATAAACCTTTGTTTTGCATTTTTATCATATTAAGCATGTTGATAGAAGAAAGTCCTAACTCTGTAATATTAAAAAGTTGTCTCCATTACTTAGGGCACCAGCAGAATGAGCACTCCAAAACAGCAGTGGAACAGAATCCTCCTGTTATGTAAGGACACATTCCGTACGCAGCTTGGGAGGCTTCTTGTGCATAGCTTGTCTCCTGTAAGGCTTCTGCAGGAGAGGAAGCAGGCTTTGGAGATGGTACATGAAGTAAACCAGCAAGAGATTTTGCGTGACTGTCTTAGCCCAACTTTGCAGGTAAGCTCAAGAGTTTTTGAGAGAAGTTTCAAAAACTTATATTCAGTTTTTTGTCTAGATTTTACAGTTTTTTAGAATTGTATTTGGCAACTTGTTCACTGCTATGTTTAGTGACAATGTTTAGTGACAGTTGTCATACAGAACACCTGTGTGTTCCTCTGAAATTACTATCCTATCCTGAGGACAGATAGAACTAAGTCAGAGTATGTTGATGCTGTTCTGCATCAAACATATGCCCTGTGCAGTGCAGAGACAGAAGGTGGTGCTAGTTTTAACATGAAGGATTTTACTGAGGAAACTAGGAATTAACGTACCCTAAAAAAGCAAATTAAGGAAGGAATTATCCTTGCTTTGGAACTCTTAACTGCATATTTCCTGAAGTTTGTAAGAATTGATTACGACTAGATTTTAAGGGGCAGTCAATCCTCAACCAAAGCAGTACTCTCTCTTTTCTTACTTAGCCTTTATTAGTTCTTAAAGTGGGATTTTGTATTCCATGTTCTTAAGTTAAAAAGTTGAATAGGTTCTCCCTGCTTTTCTGAGTTTGTCAGAAGAAAGCTTCTAGTTGTACTATGTTAGTGCAAGCTTGAAAGCAATCTTTTCTCAGAGTCACAGGGAGAAATCATGTAAGAGTGTTGCAGTTTGAGATCTTCAGGAGTTGAAAGAATGAAATAAAAGGCATGCCACAGTTTGAGTCACTGTATACTAAGGAGAGAAAGTATTTATTACATTAGTTTATGGCATTCACATATTTCTGATCATGTGTATGTTACTCAAATAAGTTTTCTCAGAAAAGATCTGATGTACTATCAGTGGCTTCTGTGTGAGAGTGTCATGTTGAATGCATTTATGGTTTTTGTCTGCTTAACTTCATTATTCTGTCAGCTCTAATTTGATTAATCAAATGAAGTGTAGTGTTCTTGACAGGCAAAATTAGAAGTCTCTGGCACATATTTCCTGAAGTATAAATAAGGCTGCAGGATCTGAGTACTGGGGGAAGAAACAGTCTTCTTTCAAGCCATTTGAAAAGTCACAAGATCCTGGGGCAAATTTTATCATGTGAGGATAAAATTCAACATGTTTTTCTAGTTTTATGAAAGTTTATCTTTAACCATTAAAGTTATCGTTTTTCTTTGTTAGAGAATAATTAGAAGAAATCTGCACAGTCTGACTAGAAAAGGGAGTAAAAGTAGAGGGAAAATACTGCTCAGTGTTGTGGAAACGAGCATGACCATACAGCTGTATTCTCCTCTTTCCTTCTTTTCATCTTCTAGCATGGGCCTAAATTGGTGCTCTATTTGTATGAGTTAATGCACAATCACAGCGATGGAATGACCAAAGAACAACAAAGAGCAGCAGGAGATTTAATGAATACATTGAAAAGTTGTGGCTATAAATGTATTCCCCTGAGCCCACGACCGAAACCGGATTTAATAAAAGCTTTAAAAGAGGTTTGTGAATAAAAAATTTGCTTTAAAATCTGGTGTATTTGAGACAGTTGTCTTATATGGGATCAGGATTTAACTGCAGATTGTGCTGTTCTTTGGTGCATGGCTTATTCTTTTGGGAATTCTCTTTGGGTTCTCAATTCTGTCACATACTCTCAGCTCTTCACAGTAAACTAACAAGCTTCTTGGTTAAACATATTATTTAATTCAGAGGAAGATGGGAGTTCATAACAAGCTACTAGTATCTCTTATTTTCAAGAAAATAATTTTTGATTTCTTGTAAAGAGAAAAATTATGTATAAATATAATAAAATTTGGCAGTAACCGAAATGAAGCCTTGCTGGTTTTAAATGCTGTGAAGATATCAGCTGAACAGTTTTGTCACTCTTCCTTTTTAAAAGTGGCATATCCTTTTGCCTCCTCTTCTTTATTTTGTCTGTCTGAGAAAATAAAGTAATTTGTGAAACTTCGATTCAGGATCAGAAGAAATATGAGATGGAAGAAGGTGTAAACAAAGCTGCTTGGGAGAAGACAATGGCTAATAATCGCCAGAAGTAAGTACCTTAGAGGGGCTGCAAGAACTTTAAGAAATATTCTCTGTTCAGCACTTCCAATTGCAAAGTTGCCTGTGTGATTATTATCAATGGGGTTTTCAAATTAACAGCATCACTAGTTTTCAGGCTTTTATTTATAGGCATATGCATTTTGGTAGGTTGTGTAATAAATGGCATTGTGTGAAGCTCAATACCAAATTGGTTTTTTGCACATTTGGCATTTCACCCCTAATTTTATGACTATACCTCTGTCCAATCACCTCTGCTGTTGGTCTGTGCATTGAAATGTCCCTGCAACTAACCCTGATTTTCAACAAATGAAATATTGTATTCAGTATACAATTCGAATGTTTTTGTGAATTATGTAGACTACTGCTCCTTGGCATAATTTTAAATTTCAATACATTGTGGTAGATTGAGCTTTCCATTAATCTAAATTGGAGGCTTTGCCATAAAAATCAGATTTGAGGTGCACACACAATGTGCTTTGAAGTAGGCAAGTGCAGTAACTGTAAAGGTCAGCTTAGTCAAGTCCATGCAGACAAGTGTTAAGACTATTATGTTGGATGACTTAGGAGATTTAATCAGTCGTAAATTAGAGCCCTTACTCCAGATTTTTATTGTAATGAGTATACATGAATTAGTCAAGCACGTTAATACATAGCCATTGATCATCTGACTGGCTTGTCTTTGGCCTAAAGTAATAGGTTTTTTGATGACTAAGAAGCAGAAGTTACTCACGAATCTCATTATGTAGGCTAAGTTGTTCTGCTGTAACAAGAACTCTACATATCAACTGCCAAACTGATTGTATTTTATGAAGCATTTTGGTGTCTTTCCCTTTTCACTGTGTTTATTTGGCATTTTAGAACACAATTCTTCTCCTCAGTCTCTTTCAGCGTCTAGATACAAAATCTAAAGACATTTCTAAAATAGCTGGAGACATCACACAAGCTGTATCGCTGTCACAAGGAATGGAAAGGAAGAAAGTAATTCAGCACATCAGGGGGATGTATAAGGCAGAGCTAAGTGCCAGCAGACATTGGCAGGAACTTGTTCAGCAGCTTACCCATGATCGGTGAGTTTTCTCATCTTGGTGAAAAAGTGAGAGAGACTTGATGCCTGACATGCACTTCTCATTCTACTCAGAGGCATATGAAATGGCGATGATATTAAAATTAGAATTGCTTTTGCTAACCATCTGATAGCTCGACTTGTAAAAGACTTGATTTCTTTTTTTTACCCTATCTTTTAGGGCCAGTAGCCAAGTAGTGTTTCTCTCCCATTTAGACAGTTTTCTTCGTCATACACATTTTGCTGTGCCTAATACAATGGAAAGTGTCCTGAAGTTTTCAAATCTTGCACAACATAGATGGAGTAAAAAA
Organism: Luscinia megarhynchos; assembly: GCA_034336665.1. Lineage (NCBI taxonomy): Eukaryota > Metazoa > Chordata > Aves > Passeriformes > Muscicapidae > Luscinia > Luscinia megarhynchos. The sequence continues at coordinate 68,357,314 of CM067565.1, forward strand.
TATTTTTTGGGTTACGTTATTCACATTAGCATTTAGATACTCTGTTCACTAAACAATGTAGAACAAAGGATGTTCATGTTGACAAGAAACCAAACTATGGTATTTTCACCACTGTAGAACTAATATTATATCATGTTTGCAGCAGCAGAATTTTCAAAATAGTGTTGGATGCATTGTATTGCTGTTTTCATTAGAGTGAGTAGCTTCAAGAACAGTCTTACAGTAGCAGCTTGTGAAAAGTCATTCAATGGAATAGCTCATGAAAATGAACTACAGAAATCAGTTTAATACTTTTTCAGAAATAATTGCACAGTGTACTTCTGTGCAACTTCTGTCTTTCTACTAGTTAAAAAAGAACAGAATTAATAAGCACATATACTGCCACTGCTGACAAACTCCTAATATGTATCTTTTTATCAGAGCACTCTGGTATGACCCAGTCTATTATCCAACTTCTTGGCAACTGGATCCAACAGAGGGCCCAAACAGAGAGAGGCGCCGCTTGCAGAGGTGCTACCTAACTATTCCAAACAAATACCTTCTCCCAGACAGGCAAAAACAGGAAGGTAATTAAAACATTTTCAATGCTGAATGTAGCATCATATCTGAATTGTAATGACTGTTACTACCTTATTATTTTTGATGTCTTTATAGGTATGATAAAAACTCCATTGTCTTACTTATTTGAAGACAAAACACATTCTTCTCACTCCTCTACTGTTAAGGACAAAGCTGCAAGTGAACATATAAGGTAAATTTTGGATGACACTTGCTTCCCTTTCCTATCTTTTCCCAGTCAAATAAAACAGTTGTCGAAAAGATATTGTCTTAAAGATATTTTTTTTAAAAATCAAGTGGGAAATGAGGCGAGTGTCAAAAATAGTAGGCAGCTTGCTTTACTCAAAAGCAAAAGACTAGAGTTACCAAATACCATCTGGTGTGCTGTAGATAGGACTTGTGGGATAACCTGATGAGATCTCCTGTTTTTGCTTAGTAGAACTGCCTGTCCTAGATATCTAAGATCTGGTAGGTCTTTCCATCAGAGTACAAAAGCAAGTTCTCTTTCCATCCTCTCTGCTTTTATAACTGCATTATTTAGCTCTGCAGTTGTGTCAATTTGTCACCTGTTACAGGCACTAATGCAGCCTAAAATAACTGCAGAGAACATGCAAAGAAATAAGTACAAATACACTCATAAGCAAGTCTAGAAATTTGAGATTCTTGTCTTTGCTTCTTTGGGATCTGAACCATTAGTCATGTTGTTGGACAGCTTTTCTTCAGCTGTAACCTTGGAGGCTGTGTGGTTTAGGTTGGTTTTAGGTTTGCTGAAAGGTACATAAATCAATAAGGATAGGTATTTCCATAATCCATAAACATTTCCACTTTGGAATATTTCAGAGTTAATCGAAGATGTGTAAGTGTAGCACCTTCTAGAGAAACTGCTGGTGAACTGTTACTAGGTAAGTAGAAGATTCAGTCTTTAGAAATACATTTTTGGTGTACGTCTGCTGTATATATAAACCTGGCTAATTTTTTATAAGTAATTGAGCTATTGCCTGGCTTTGTGGATTACATACTTTATATATCAGTTTTGCCTTTCTTCTCCACTGTTTTCATGAGTGCTCTTTGAACTGCCAGTAAGTTTTAAGATCTTCAGGCCACTTTCTAAAAGATGTGGAATGATAAATTATATTTCTGTCAAGTACTGTCTTGCCCCAGATACTATTCTTAGCATTCTTAACTCTTGAATACCCAAAGAGGTATTGTGCAATATCATGTACCTTTTCATAACTATTTTTTGCTGTAGGAAAATGTGGCATGTATTTTGTTGAAGATAATGCTTCAGACACAATTGAAAATTCGGTAAGTATTAGAACATATTGTCCAGCTTTAATTTTTCCAAACTATGGCTGTGAGTAGTTTTCTTCTTCAGCAATTTCAGTGCTAGTAGTACTAGAGCTAGAGATCTCTGGACAAAGCTAGCCAAATGGATGAGTTTGGTTTGTGTTGCTTCTGTTGACCGTGGCTATGGAATTGGCAGTGATAGAAGAAAAAAGGAAAATCTGGGACTGGGAGGGAATGAGGAACAGGTGATGTGAGAGGCTTCTGCATCTTGCAGTCCATTGCTTTGAGTTCATCAGCAGAATGCAGAGATTGCTTTGACCTGCACCTGACAACTTGCCTTAGTGGAAGGTGGAGCACTATGAAGTGCAGAAAGGCACAGGTGTATGAATTGTGCTCCACAGCATCTCATTTTTGAATTTTACAATATATATATGTTTTAGCTCCTCCCTTTTTCTGTGCAAGAGTATTGTTTCATGAAGGAAATGGGAGCTGAGCTAATACTCCTGAAATACGAAGACTGATGTGTAAATTGTTTACACATCTAACAGACATGTAGAAGTAATCAAGATATGGATTGCACTACTGAAAGCTTTAAACTGCTTTTACAGAGCTCTTTCTTGCACCTACCAAACAGACAGTTCCTGTAGTTTAAGATGCTACCAACTGCTTTGTCCTTCACAGAACTGTCAGAGATGGGATTTGCAGCAAAGCTTTGCTTGCTCTGATCGGCTGTCCAATATTTTTAGCTTAAGAGACATTGAAAATGTGGCATTGCTTCCTAGTGCTGGGTAGGGAACTGGAGCAGCTGAGGAGCATGTGTCATGCTCTACCCACTGCCTTGAGGAGAGTGGAGGATGGGGAAAGTAGCTGAAGAAAATCACAACAGTGTTTTAAAGTTTGCCTTATGCTGTAATATTATAAAGTGGCTGCATTGCAAGGTTTCTTGTTTGGAAAATCTATTTAAAATTACTTTCTAAATTGCAAATTCTACAGAGCTTTCATGGGAGAAACTGAACCAGCATCATTTTCTTGGACCTATGAGGAAATTAAGGAAGTTCATAAGCGCTGGTGGCAGTTGAGAGACAATGCTGTGGAAATCTTTCTAACAAATGGCAGAACTTTACTCTTGGCTTTTGATAACACAAAGGTACTGTGGCACCAATGCAGAGTAATACACCAAAGAATTTTACTGTGGTTTTATAATATGTATATTTATTCATTAGATTTTTAAGGAGACCTGTTGCATGGACTAATTAAATTCTGCCTAATACCTTTGAAAGAACTTGGCTCAGCTAGGCTTGGACCATCATAGGCATGTTGTAAAACACATCTCTGATATATTAAGACATTAAAGAATCTTGGTGATACTAGACATTATTCTATTACAGCAGATACCTCAAAATATACAAAATGAGAGAAACTTACTCTTGATAGTTTTAAACTTTTAAATTGTGTGATTAAATCTATGGTGTTTTCTTCTAGGTCCGTGATGATGTGTACCACAACATCTTGACTAACAATTTGCCTAACCTTTTGGAATATGGAAACATTACTGCTTTGACCCACCTGTGGTGCACAGGACAGATTACTAACTTTGAATATCTGACTCATTTAAACAAACATGCGGGTCGTTCCTTCAATGATCTCATGCAATATCCAGTATTTCCTTTTATACTTTCTGACTACACCAATGAAACGCTGGACCTAAATGATCCCTCAGTATATAGGTAATATGGAATGCTTGAAACTCTTTTTTTCCAAATACTTGAACTGATCATACTATATAAATTTCTAGCTTAATTGTACTAAACTGCACACGCACACTAATGGAACTATTCAGGGACAAGTCTTATCTCTAATAACTTATGCTTTTACAGTAAGTGGCTGCTCTGCTTGATACTGAAATAAAACAGGTGTGTAGCTTCAAATGCAGTGTATCAGACTTACACTGTTGTAATAAGATATGTATAATTCACAGAATTAAATAGAAGTTGTATGTTTAAAATTCTATGATTACAGATTTCCAGGCCAATTAGCAAAAATTAAATAGAAAAGGAAATAATATCGTAAATTACTTAGCCAGTTACAAATTCAGTCTTCATTTGAATGGATTCAAAGTGAATTGTCCTACCCTAATAAATTTTTGTTATGCTGATTTAACATTTGTGTGCACTAAGTCTTTGCATTTATAGGATACCTCTGATTTGACTGAGGTGCTTGGCATTTGCTTGCCTGTTACTGTGCTGTGGATCTGAGTTTGCCTTTAGCACCAACTAGAAGTTGCTTTCTTATTTTCTGAACTTTCCTCCAAAGTATTGTATTAAAGGTGTTGTTCTTAATTATGTGAATCAATAGTGTAATAAGAATTACAACATATCATTGCTTTCTATTGCAGAAACCTGGTCAAACCTATTGCTGTGCAGTCTAAAGAAAAAGAGGATCGTTATGTGGATACTTACAAGGTAATTTGGATAACTTTTTCTTCTTGCCTTTGTCCCATTTATAAATGACACAGTGGCTTTAGTTTTTGTAACATACATTTACTGGGGGAGAAGAAACTGCAAATACAGTATTTCATGGCTACAGAACTCTTATTTCCAGTATGTTTTTCAGGAAACATTTCTTGGGAGTTGTTTTATAACATGCTTGTGGGTTTTTTCCCATGCGTGAAATCACAAACTCGATTTAGCCCATCCATGTGGTACTGTTGAGGAATTTAAATGGGTACCACCTTATATGGGAGCTTGTATACATTTAAAGATCCCTAAAGATGAAGAAGATAACTTACTGCTGTTTAGTTGGCCTTCCTTTGGTGGAATTTGTAGTTATTTGTTCTGTTTGATTACAGAAAGGCTGTTTTCCCTATAGTACTCTGTTATTTTAACATGCCCTACTATAATAATGGTGCTTTTTGATTTTTTTTCCTCTATAGGAAATAGTAACATACTTGTGAATTAAAGCATCTGCAGCTGGACTTTCAAACTTGTCTGTGTCACTGAGGTCTAATGTATTATTTGCAAGCACTGTTTTTTCTGTGACTGCTGTGTTAGAAAACAAGATAGGGGAGTGGGGAAAAGCAAAAGTAATAATTAATGGAAAATAGGCCATTTAAATTGGCTAAAGACTTGGATACCTAATTGGATTGTAAAAGTGATGATGTGTCTTCAGTTATTTACAAATGTATTTGATTCCAGATCACTTTTGAATGTATGTTTCTGAAAAGTTTGCGAGCTTATTCCTGAACGATTTAGAAAAGCTCCTGGCTTTGTTGTTGGAATGCATCTAAGGAGGAGGTTTGTGATTTTATTTTTTTATTCTCTCTTACTTTTCTAGTATTTAGAAGAAGAGTACCGTAAAGGAGCACGAGAGGATGATCCAATGCCCCCTGTGCAACCATATCACTATGGATCTCATTATTCTAACAGTGGAACTGTACTTCATTTCCTAGTTAGGCTGCCACCTTTTACTAAAATGTTTTTAGCTTATCAAGGTAAGGTTGCATTTGCTTTTACTTGTCTTTTACATTGGGGCCTTGTTCCAAAAACCCAGGAATGCTATATGTTACCCTATTTAGCATAGGTTTTCCAATTACAGATAGCTGAGCCTGGTAAAATTAAACCTGCTATGCTTTAACCGTTAGTTCCATTGTTGAAATTATCAAGCTAGACCATAAACCTGGTCATCTGATGTTTATACCTTAGTTTCTGTAGCATAAAAAGCTGACCTCTATTTGACTTGCAGTCCATGTGTAACACATAGCAGTTGAGATAAGAGAATTCTAAATGTTCTCAGCTAACTAGAGAGCAGTTAACTACGTGAAGTTGCAGATGTGCAACTGTTAGTGTCCATCATCAATGTAACAATTGAGTTTGGATTTCTTTACAGATCAAAGTTTTGACATCCCAGACAGAACTTTTCACTCTACCAATACAACCTGGCGCCTCTCTTCGTATGAATCAATGACTGACGTAAAGGAGCTTATACCAGAATTTTTCTACCTTCCCGACTTTCTAGTTAACAGAGAAGGTATACTAAGAGGACAATAGAACTATATACCCAAAAGAATTGTATGATTGAGCTTATGGGTTGAAACTGAGAACATTTATATCCCTTGGCTGAATATGCTAAATTGTAGATATATGGGAGAAATCTGGCACAAATTTGTGGGATATGCTAAAAAAGCTGTTATGTAGGAATTAAGTGAAGTTTTTCCCTGATTTTGTCAGCAAGGCAAAGGAGTTTGCTGTTTTCTCATTTTTCCATTTGAATGAGTATAGCTGAATATGTTTTGGAGGGACTTGTTAATGATGCTGCTTTGATTGTTAATCACTGTGTTTAATTGTTGAGTTTTGTAGAACCCTGTAGACCTTTTTGGTCTAAAACTAAAATCTTGGAATATTCACTCCCTTGTTTCTAGGTTTCGATTTTGGAGTACGTCAAAATGGTGACAGAGTTAACCACGTCAATCTTCCGCCCTGGGCCCGTAACGATCCTCGTCTGTTCATCTTGATTCATCGTCAGGCTTTGGAGTCAGATCATGTTTCCCAGACAATCTGCCACTGGATTGACTTGGTGTTTGGTTATAAGCAAAAAGGCAAGGCCTCTGTTCAGGCTATTAATGTCTTTCATCCTGCAGTAAGTATTTGTTAAGCAGTGTATTTGTTCACTGTCCTTAGTAACTTGATGGGGGAGAGTTTGGTCTGACTTGCTTGGAAAACATCAAGCATGAAACAAGATTCCTCACTCGTGAAATCTTGAAGAATAAGAGAAGGCTTTAACCATTTCAATTTAATTTTTTTTTGTTCCTCTTTCTTGCCTTGAGCTAGTGTAGGGGATGATCAGGTCTGGGGCTTAGACCTTGTGGATAGTTGTTTACAGTGGCTTGCAGTAGTCTGATTGTTGTAACTGTGTGCATTTGCTTCTGCTTAATTCAAACCCTTTAATTTAGGCAGGTGCTGCTGCAGCTTTTGGTAGGATTAAAATAGCTCTGTGAGTCCTGAGCTCCATAGTGTTTTCCTTCATACACATCCTGTTCTGTCACTCTAATGAGCATTTTTCTCTACAGTAAATTTAAATTCAAAAAAGTCTTCATTTGATGTAGAGAATTAGAGTTTTACTGGTTAATTGCAACAGGGATATCTTGAATTGCATTCTTTAGCTTCAATCCTTACTTTATCACAAGGTTTGCTCAAAGTAGTTCTGGTTTTAAATGCATTCATATGTTCAATGTTTTGAGTGTTTGTTCTATGGCTGGAAAAGCTAATAAAATGGTAGTGTTTGGCAGTGATGGCTTTTTCAAGTAGCCATCCAAATACTTGCCTTTCTTTTATTCTTTTTGTGCTTAAGTATTGATTTAGTTAGTACCTTGAGCTTCAAATATTAGGTTTGTGTGTTCATCATTTTTTAAAGTGAAAAGTCAAGGCCTTTGGTGTGACTGAGGAAAAGTGTGTGGTGCACAATTGGAGAGACATGAAAAAGAAAATAGAAGGAAATCATTTCCACTCTCTTGAAGTGAGGTTTCTTTCTCCTTCCCTACCCCAAAAGAGAGCTTTAATATGCTCATTAAAAAGAGGTAATGAAAACAAACTTTCCAACTCTTTCCAATTCTCTTTGTTTATCATCAGCAACCCTTCCAGTTTTGCACAGATCAGTGAAGGTCTCAAAGAAAAACTGTGACAGAAATTAGTCATGGCATGTATGTAGGAGCAGGTCATGTGATAATCCTTAAAATGGTAGTTTATTCCAGTAAAGAGGAGGTGACAGGGTTGCTGCTCTCAGTTGCTCTTAGTCAGCGCAGTCATTGTGGGATGGCTTCTGGTCCACACCTTAAGCAAACAACTGAATAGTCTGCCTCTGAATTTGTGTGTATGTGTTGCAAGATCTTTCCGAGAGTCAAACCTGGCAAGCTTATTCTTGCCCCTCCCCTTTCTTTTCTGTCTGTAGACCTATTTTGGGATGGATGTTTCTGCTGTTGAAGATCCTGTTCAGAGAAGAGCCCTTGAAACAATGATAAAAACATACGGGCAAACGCCTCGCCAGCTGTTTCATGCAGCACACGTTAGTAGACCTGGATCCAGGCTTATCATGGAAGGAGAACTTCCTGCTGCCATGGGATTACTAGTGCAGTTTGCTTTCAGAGAAACCAGAGAACACACTAAAGAAATCGTTTATCCAGTATGTAATTTTCAGTTGCAACATGGTTTGATTAATATCCATGTGCTGTAATTGTTGTACCTTGTACCCTTGGTTTAGAATTTTCTTCCCAAAAGTGCTACTTGCTATTTTGTACTGTAAAGAAAATACACAAATTTAGTAAGTGATAGTGAAAATTACCTTCATGCATTTGTGATATTTTGTGTATACTAAGATCTGAGTTTCTTGGTTTTGGGAAATAAGTGTTGGAAAGCATTTCAGTTAGCCAATTTTGTACTTTCAGTGATGAATTGTAGAGTCTGTGTGCAGAGCTATAGCAAGCAAACACATACTGTGCATTCTTCTATCCTCAGCTTTTTCACTGCCTGTAGGACAATTAAATTTTCTTCACTTCAAGCAATTGTTTTCCCTAAAGTCCAGTAGAAACTGCATCCTTAGATTTAGAGATCTGTATTTTTCACTAAACTACACTGAACTAGAAGCTTGCAGCCTATGCCTTTAAAGGAGTAGAACTGCCTTAAAGTTAACAGTTTAACTGATGGTACTAAAGAGCTTTGAACTTGTCTTTCTAGTGGTTTTAGAGTAAAGACTTCAGCTGTCCTTACCTTGTGATTGCTTACAGGAAACTGACATGAATCATTCTCCATTACTAATGAAATTGTGCTTTTCTGAAAATTCTATCATTTGAACTTTGTCTGTGCTTGTTTTAGAGTCCATTACCATGGATAAAAGGCTTGAAGTGGGGAGAATATGTTGGTTCCCCAAGTGCTCCAGACCCTGTGGTCTGCTTTAGCCAACCACATGGAGAAAGGTTTGGCTCTCTCCAGGCTCTACCAACTAAAGCTATCTGTGGTTTGTCCAGCAAGTTTTGCCTTTTGATGATATATAGCAAGGAGCAAGGTATGAATGTGCTTATTCTCTATATACACAATATGTGTGAAATGAACCATAAAAAATTAAATCTAATGCTACTATTGTTTTTCAGCAAACTTCCCAAGTTTAGTTGCTTATGCCAAAGATTAATTTATAATTCCATTAACAGCTTCCATGTGTGGTATCTTCACTGGAGGGTAGACTTTACTTATAATTTTCAAAACTACAGTAGAGGCATTCTGTAATTAAGGTCATATTTTTCATTGAAGTGACTGAAGCATGAGAATTTAACTTTGGAACTTGCCAACAGATTGGGTCCAAGAACTGAAGAACAGATGAGAACTCATGTGGCAACAGAAAGGAAAACATAAGAAATGGATTTTAGAGGCAGACAATGAGAAACGTTAACAGTAAAAAAAGCAGAGGTGAAGAATCTTCTGCTTTCAGTTAAACTGCTTGGAGGGATTCTTATTGAGAATGTACAAAAAAGTTATCGCAATCTTTTGTTTTCTTGGTGGCTTACACTAGTGCAGTTATTCTAAAAATAAATCACTTCACATTTAGTCAACAAAAACAAGTAATACTCTCCTTGAAGTTACAAGTACTCATTTCTCTAGGTCGGAGGTATTTTGTCTGCTCCTTTTCTCTGTTCTCAAAAGATGCAACTCTTCTTCAAAAAAGTTTTGTCCAGGTTACAGATTCTTTGGAGAAGATGGAATGTTTGTTCAGTTTCTGAAAACTGTTTGTAATACATTACAGACAAGACCTTATTTTGAAACTTTGGGAGGGGGGATTATATTTTAGCTTGTGATAAAACATGAACCTGAGACCTTTGTTGTTGGCTTAAATTAAATTAAAGTGATTGAATCTTGCTGTGCACGTGACACAATCCTGTGTGCCTTCCCTCAGGCGTGAGGAGCATGCACAGCACTGACATTCAGTGGTCAGCGATCCTGAGCTGGGGATATGCTGATAACATCTTACGACTGAAAAGCAAGCAAAGTGAGCCTCCAGTAAATTTTATACAGAGCTCACAGCTCCATCAGGTAAAATGAAATCAGTCTCTCAACTTAATATTGGTGGTTTAAGTATTGGCTTGACTTGGCAGTGGGGTACTCTTGCTTTTAATCTTTTTGATTTCCTTTGGAATGTGTTCCTCATTGCTCTACTGTTGTATCTTGTTCCCTTGTTTTCCTATACTAGATAAAGATTCCTTTTTGAATTCATTTGATTTTTGTAGCTTTTCCTTCCTATAGAATATTGCTGTGAATTTAAAAAGCTTTTAAGTTCTGTCCCATGAAAAAAATCAATACAGAAAAAAGTATAGCTGCTTCATTTTAGAAGAACAACTCCACTGTAGTTTAGGATCCATTTTAAAAAGATGGTCTAAAAGATCGTTAGGAAAAGCTGCATAATCTCTGCCACAGTCCAGTGACTGGTAAGATCCTGACAAAAAGATTTTGGTGGATGAACTTGAAGTCTACACTAGTTCATTGCTCTTTAGCAATGAATTCCAGGCTACATAAAACTCCCTCTTTACTGTTTCTGACATAGTAACAAATGCAGCCTAGAGTAGCTATATCTTAGCTCTTGGATTTCTTTAGTTTAGGTGTTTACATGGCTTTTCATAGGATAACTAATGAAGTATCAGTTTGACCAAATGCTGTGGCAGAATGAGAACAGCAGTTAGAATAGTTTTTCTGGTCTGATTTTTTTCCTGGCTTTGGTTTGTCTTTTCAAGGTAACAAGTTGTGCTTGGGTGCCAGACAGTTGTCAGCTGTTCACAGGTAGCAAATCTGGTGTCATCACAGCATATATGAACAGATTCACCAGCAATACGGTAAGTTATGTTGGATAGAATTCATAATAAAGTGATTTAGTGTATTCAGTATTCCAGTCTTTTTTTTTTTTTTTTTTTTTTTGGCAGGAAAAATGAGAATAAGAGCCATATTCTGGATAACTGCTAAAAGAAAATACATGTGTTTTTAGTTCTTATTTTAGAAGGCTCCTCTGACATCTTGGCATGTTTGCTTGCATGTTTTTCTTAAGCTGCTGTTTACATAAAGCTTTAGTCAGCCCTCATCACCTGAGTGCACAACATGCTCTGACTGTGTTCAGGACAGGGCCTAGAACTGAAGCTCTCTGGAACAGTGAAGCTCTCTGCATTAAGGAGTAACTTCTGTGAAGGAGACAGAACCTTTCATTGCTTTAACTGAAGCTATGGAATGCAATTCTCCAAAATAAACAATAACTCAAGTGCAGAAAGCACTTTAACTCCGAAACACCAGGATGAATTCTCAGACAGGGTATATATTAACCACCAAGCCTCTTTATTTTGTCATATTCTCCAAGGGGAAAAATTTTGAGTAAGGGAAGGGAGAAAGTAACTTGCATTATTTAATGTGTTAGTGGAAAATTCTGAGAGTAGCAGAGAATCCCTTAATACTGTTTGCTAATAAGTGTGGTATAAATAGAAAACATAAATAGAACTCTAAATTAAAAATCTGATTCTGACTGAGTTTTGAAGCTTCCATCTGAATGTTCTGTACTTTCTTTAGCAGTAACTTCTATTCTCCATAATTTTAAAAAAGAGTAGAACAATTTTCTGAACAGTGCATTTTAGATGTGTCTGCAGTATTACCCATAGCAACAACTGAACTAAACTGATTTCCTAGATGTAGCTTGATACAGGTATTGGCAAACATATTTGGTGGTGTACTCCTTGATGCTCTTGAATCCCTACATTAGCATGAGGTAGAGAGAACCTTGGTATGATCTGCTATGCTTACCCAGTTTTCTGTTTTCAGTAGTGGCAAACAGCAGATGCTTAGACTAGAAAGAGTGTAAACGCAGCAATTAAGATTTTTTTTTTTTTTCCCCTTGGCTTTCTTCCAGTTTCTGGTGATCTGCCATTCATATTTCCTAAACTCAACAGCAGTTTGAGTATAGAAAATGAAGTAGAGCTTCAAGCCTGCGAGCTTTAGTTAGTTGGATCATAAGTCAGGCACCTTAACTGCTCCCCAGAAGAGAGAACTTGTAAATAACCTGTACTGAGATTTGGATTCCAGTTAATTTTTTTTTAATAGAAATTAAATATACTTGCCTTCTGCAGATCTGAAAAGAAACTCTAGTTAGTGGGGTTATAGTTCTTGAGTTCCTTCTGTTTCCTAGAAAAAAGTGATTTTTGTTCATCTGCACAGATGATGTTCCTTGAGACCATCTTTGCTGAATTTCTCAGCACTGACAGGTTTGTGCCCCAGGCAGAGGGACATTGCGCCAATTTCGTAGGTCCTGTTGTTGAGTCAGTTACCCAAGTCAGGTCTGCACGGAATGCAAATGTGCTTCCTGACATCTACTCTGTATACATCTTGTCAGCTGATCAGTGATAAAGTGAACTGTGTTATAATGCAGTACTTGAAACATGGATATTTTGCCCTGTTTCACATTTGTATAAATGCAGTGCATGGACATGAAGTAGATATCATGTTGTTAATTTGGTATAGGAGCTCTAAGGCATGCTGTCAGAATTCAGAAATGGCTCCGTGTTGTGCTTCAGGTGCTCTGTTTTTCCTTGCCTTATGGTGGTGAAAACCCCATGAAGTACTGCTTTGACACTCTGATCTGTGCTGACAATGTCACACCTGCGTGAGCCCCTCAGCCACAAGTGTCTGGCTGTACACATTATTTCAGCCTTTACTTGCTGACTGTTAGAGGTCTCTTACAAGCAGAGAGTGTACTTGAAGGACCTGTTTGAGTAAAACTGGGAAGTGATCATTTCAATTCCCCTCTCGATTGCTCAGGGAGAAAGAGCTGCTGTTTAAACGTAGATACGTATATGCATGTTTTCTTACATCTAAATACCATTTTAGGGGTTGTCACCTTAAGACAGGGGAAGAAGGGGAAAACATTTCAGTCCTGAGAAATACCTATTTTATAACTTATTAGAACTTATGTTACTTAACTTATAAGTTGTTAGAACTTAAGTACTTAAAAACTTACAGTTGGTCTTAGAATTCCAGCTTGTCTCATTGCAATATTGTTATTATATGAATCAATAAACTATTGCTATTAGTATGGTAGAGAGAAGCTGCTAAAGGTGGGTGTTGCTTTCAGTTCAAGTGTTGAAATGCAGATCAAGAGGAAACACTTTTAAAGGAAGTGGAAGTAGCAGAGTAAAAAGGTTATCAAAATCAGTTCTTCATAAAAACAAGTCTTGTTTGTTGCTGTTATAGAAAATTTTAGTATAATTTTTTTCCCTTAACTGAGAAAGGATTAAAGAAGGATTTTTACATGTGAGGTGTCAAGAATGACACCTGGATACTTTCATAATATAAATGTCTTACATGGATAAGATGCTCAGTAGCAAGAGCAAACTAGCAGGGCTTTCTGTTGTCAGACTCTGCACTGCCTGTTGCAGTATTACATAGATTAGATTGGCCCTTTTAGTGCAAAGATGTAAATTTTCTACAAACTGTGACTTGAGCATATGTATTCTTTTATCTTGCCTCTTTGAACTTTCAAGGTTTTTTTGTAGACCTGCTATAGGCAGCTGTCCTATACCCTCATACAAAAATGCAGATGATATACTCTGACATGGGTTGAGGGAACAAGCAGAAAACTTTTCTCTTCCTTTACAAAGATTATTCTAATCTCTGTACAGCAAGTTGTCTTAAAGCATTAGCATTCTGATTAAGCAGCTCCTTCAATTTAGCCAGTTTTCAGGAAGTCTGAATAATTTCAAATTATACGACTTGAATAAAAAGTGTTGCTTGATGTTAAATTTTGCAGCTTTAATTTTTTTACCTAGCAATTTCTGTATTTAAACTTGACTTCCTGCATGTTTTTCCAACTTGGTATCATTGAAGAACTTGGGCAGTTGAGGAATTCCTGATAATTTGCTGTACAGAGAGTGATGACTTCCAAGCTGGGTTTTCCTTTTATGTTTCCAAGTGCTTCCACTAGATGATAAAATATTGAAAACTGTCATTTCACTGTTGTCTGGAAAGCACAATCTTGCAGAAAACAAATCAGCCAACTTTAAGCTGTGTAATTGAGATAGAGCTACAGTAGTTTTTCATTCTGGTTCATCAGATCACATCAATATATTTGCTGAGGCTAAAGCATTGGAAGCAAAGTTGAACATCAATGACAGCTATGTCTTATCACATTATAAAGTGTTAAACATAACAAAGCGTGAACATAGTTGCTCAAATGATGATATTAAAAGCAATGGGAACTGTTCTTTGAAATCTAAGACTTAAACGAGGCTTATCGTTTTTAGAAAGACATTAATTTTCTTTTTTATGACAGTTTGTCTTACCTTGCTGTTTTTCAGCCTTCAGAGATAGAAATGGAGTCGCAAGTCCATCTGTATGGGCACACTGCAGAAATAACAAGCTTGTTTGTGTGCAAACCATACAGTATAATGATAAGTGTCAGCAAAGATGGAACCTGCATAATATGGGATTTGAACAGGTACATGTATACATGTAACCCTTTCCTATAGCTTTCTTATAGATACAGGTTTTCCTATTATTGGGTGTCTTTGCCCCGTTGAAGTTAGTTGAATTTGTTCTGTGTAGATATTGTTGTGAAGTCAAACCCTTACTAGTTTTTTCTCATAAAAGGTGCTAAAATTTTACAGTGAATATGAAAAATGCCATGATTGTGCAAAATGTTGATTGAAATTAATGTAATTCTCTTTAATATTTTCCTCAGAGGACCTTTTCTGCGTTTGAGTCTGATATTTAGGCTTGTTCCCTTTGTTTTCTTCAGGCTGTGCTATGTCCAGAGTCTGGCTGGGCACAAGAGTCCTGTGACTGCAGTTTCAGCTAGTGAAACTACTGGTGATATTGCAACAGTTTGTGATTCAGGTATGTTTGTCAGTCAAGAAAGCTGTTTTGACTTGCAGACCAAATAAATCATGAGACTTTTAATTAAATTAGTTACTGAGTGTGTGTTAATCATCTGAGGATTCAGTCACACAGGAGCCACATTTTGCTTTTTTTTACATAGTAACATACAAATTTCTCAAGTGATTAGGCAGGTGTTTGAATATAATGTAGAGATATAAAGGCCAACAGCTTGGTCTTTTTATGAAAAGACTTGAACTTTCAAAGGTGCCTGAGAGACTCACATTTTGTGATGTTTGCTGCTTTCATTTTAACAGAGATTTGTTGTCAAAGGTACAATTTTTCAGGGCAGTATCGTGTATTACAGAGCACAGGCAAGGGGTATTAAAGGACAAGGGGACATTATTCTGGCAGTTTCAGAAAACTAATATTTAGATTTTTAAACTTACTTGGAGGCTTTCAAGTCCATTTCTATAGCTCACAAAACATTTTTTTTCTGCAAAACATTGTATTCTTTAATTAGTAAGGGACATTACATTTCCTTTTAAGACAATTCCTTTCAAGGCAAAAGCAGTAATTGTGTTGTTAGCTCATTGATAGAACCAAATAATGCCAGATAACCAGGTAAGAGAACTGTGCTTGCTATTTTTAAAGTATTTTGTTTAAAATGCAAGCTAAGGTATGAGAACCAACTACTTAGATGGTATGAATTCTATCTTAGTGCCTTCCCAGTTAGTACATGAAAGCTGGTCATTAAAAGTAAATTCACATAGTGCTTTGTAAGTAAAATGTTCCATAAAATAGGATGTGATGGCTTCTAAATCACTGCAGTTCCATAAGTATGATGTGATAGCTTCTAAATTACTGCAGTGACTTGGCATTGTGTGCTTCCTGTCTCAGAGAGAGAGAGAAGTAATTGCACACATCACTCAGTCATTTAAACCTTATGAACTCTCAAGAAGTTGAATTCTTTACCACGGAATATTTAAATATTATGGACATAACTGGTCTAGATTTATTTTCATAATACTCCCATGCTATATATTCTGTTGCAGTTGGAGGAGGCAGTGATTTGAGACTTTGGACAGTTAATGGTGATCTTGTTGGACACGTGCACTGCAGGGAAAGTATTTGCTCTGTTGCTTTCTCTAACCAGCCTGAAGGTGTGTCTGTCAATGTGATTGCAGGAGGCCTTGAAAATGGAGTTGTAAGGTAAGAGTTTGGAATGTTTATTTATTAAAATGCTCTATCACTTAGGCTCAGTTTGAGAGCACGTAGCCAAACATCCTGCTGGTATTTGGCTTTAAAGAAGGTGGACAAGCTGTTACTCAGCTCCCAGTCTTAGCAATTGCTAAATAGATTGTTTATCACTGAAGTATTTGTAAAAGCAAGTGTGAAGAAGAATGTCTCTTCTTTCAGACTGTGGAGTACGTGGGACTTGAAGCCAGTACGAGAAATAACGTTTTCAAAGTCAGCCAAACCTATTGTAAGGTAAAAAGATCCTAAGTGTACAGCAAATGCATTTTTCTCTTTAGTGGGGGGGAGAAAACCAAACCAAGAAAAAAAAACCACAACAAAATAATCTCAAGTGTTGAACATGAAAATAGGTGGTAAACACTCATGTCTAAAAAGAGCAATACAAACCTACTAATTATTCATGAAAGCAAAGTGAGCACAAGTGTACTGTATTTGTAATGACAGTAATAACTAGGTTCTGCTGCTGGCAGATGGAAGTTAGCAGGATTCCCTTGAAAACTGAACAATAGCTACCCCTCTTATTTTAAAATTTTTTTCCTCAGAATCTGTGTTAAAATAAGAAAATCTTAACTATGCCAGACTTAAATAGACGGATTGTTTCTTCCTCAAAATTAAATGTAAATGCTGCCATTTCCATTTTTTCTGATGCTGGAGGGAAATGGTGGAGAAAGAGGCAAACTCAGAGTAGCCTGGAAGCTCCCATTTTGGAGTGCTTGTGTCATTAGTTTTCTGAGTCCTCTTGATTTAGATAAGCAGAATTCTCACGCCAAAGTGTTTTCAGAAAATGGTCAAAGGATTGAGTCTTTGATATCCCCAGTGGTACATTAGTCTGCACAAAGGTCTTAGAGTTATGCCAAAATTTTATCTTAATGTTAGCGTAATAACAAATGATTCTGAAAAATTTTGTTTTGACTATTGGTAAAATACCATTTAAAATCCAAATTGCCTGTTTTTTTTCTTTTAGAAATTAAAAAGACTGCCTGACAGTGTCTGTTTTTGTTACCTCCTTTAAGCAGCATATTTCACAGAGCTTGTTGATAACGATTTAGTAGCTATTGAATAATTTAAAGTTTCCTGCTTAAATGTGACAGTAAATGGATGCTGACCTTCATGCTCTCTAACATTACCCATGGCATGACTGAAGAGCTTTACTAGCCCTGTTACAGCTCAAGAAATGCCCATCTGAACAAAAGTCCTGTGCTGTGCCATGAAATCTGATGGATTTAGTTTCTGCCTTTGTCAGCAAAGCAAGTTCAGAGGGCACTGAGCTCTAGCAGAAAATCCCTTCTTTTCAGAAACAGAAGGGAAGAGGGTAGGATTTTGCTACTAATCCTGCCCTTTGCTGTGACACTGCAAAGAAATGAGTATTAAACTGCAGGGGATGTTAAAAGTGCTAGCCAAAGCTGCAATTCAGCCTGTTTGGGTACAAATGGATAAGCAGGTATATGCAAACATATTGCTGTGTTAATGTAGGCACTGGGCCTCCCCTGACAGCTTGTCTTTGTTGGCTGAACTCTCATGGGCTTTTAATGTCTTCCAGCATATAAATAGCCACATCTGGTATAAAGACAGACTCTTTCCTTGTTTTGCAGCCTTACATTTTCCTGCGACGGCCATCACTTGTTCACGGCTAACAGTGATGGGAATGTCATCGCCTGGTGCCGCAAGGACCAGCAGCGCTTGAAGCTGCCCATGTTCTACTCCTTCCTCAGCAGCTACGCGGCTGGCTGATGGTGGGGCCTGCTGCTAACCCGTGTCTCTGATGCACTTTAATCCCAGTAGGTTATAGGAGCTCTTATTTAACTGGACTGTGAAGTACTTTGAATGTCTCCAGAATGACTGAATAGGTGGGCTGTTTTCTTTAAAGAGCAGCCTAAAGGTGTTTGTAAGATTGCATATGTGCATGCACAAACTTGAAGCATATCCAGGTCAGCAGGAAGCTCTGGTCATACTATCCAATGCCAGCAAAGTGACTAAAAATTGCTCAATGCTGCAATACGAAGCACCAACAGTATTTTTTTAAATCACTTCTTGGACAGAAGTATTTAAAAAAATTGATAATGCTTATTCCTCCTCTTAGTATGTAAACTATCAGCAACATCAAGTTCTGTAAATATCCATTGAAATGTCAGCATATGTATATCTGATTAGTTGAGTGGGATATGGTTAGCTCTGGGATAAAAAATACAAAACTTAAAAATCAACAACCACTTAAAATTGCTTTTTTTAAGAAGCAAAGAACTTAGTAGGTGCTTTTTGCACCATCTTATGGTATTGTAATGCTAAAAAATTGAATTTCTGCTGTCTTTATATTTGTAATTTTTCCCATCTTCTCTGTTAGTGTAATAGTCTTTGCAATGAAAGACAGTAAAATATTTGTCTTACTGATGGGTAGGTACCTCATGGCATCATGCAACAGTGGTTAGATCACAATGCAGTGTGAACTCCTTAACTCTTTGTGATAGTTGGCTATCACAGTTCTATGGCAGAACATCTGTTATGTACACACAGAGCTTGTCTTCCAGAGCTCTAAAAAGAGGTGTTAAAGAAGCCACAGATGTGCTCCTGTTCCAGTGTCATTGAGGTTCAATACACTGTAAAATGTTTGAATCTAACTGCTGGAATAATCAATGTTCATAAGCATCAGATGATTTGGAAAGGTTCACACAGATACACTGTGCGAATTTGTTGTGTACTCCTGGGTGCTATTTTATGAGGGGGAAAAATAAGCCTCTGTTGTGAACGGCTTAACAAATTTGAAATCTTAGGTCACATGAAAAATTAGTATTTCAGTTGATGGATTTTAAGACCTCTAAACCTGGCACCTTGACTGAGTGCCTGCTAGTCATGCGAACGGTAAAGCAAGAATTCTACGCAAGTCTGATGTAATTACATTTTCCTTTTCAATTGCTTGGCTTTTTTATCACTGACATGTTCTGCTACTGCCATTCAAACTGCTGTATCTTCTCACGTTTAACGCTCATCTGCTTTCAGAACACTTTACATGAAATTGTCAGATCATGATGAAGGTCACACACACAAGCAATCTTTACACTTGTTTTAAAAATTCCAAATAGTCTTCAGAACTTCTTGAGACTTCCTGGTTGAAGAACTAGAAAAACTTAAGAAAAATGTTCTCATAGTTCAAGACACAAAGGCTTATTGTTGGTTCGATGAAGCAAGTGGCTGCATACTGTATGGATTGAGTTTTAAACTGCATATTATTGTAGCAGCATTGTATGGGATGGCTTTTGTCATATTTTTCTGTCTTAATGTTAATGTAAGGTCCAAATACAGACTGAAAAGCTTCCTAGCTCATGTCGATGTGATGTGCTTTGTTTGAGAAAAAAGACAAACATTGTGGTTTTGGGGTGCTTTTGTGCTCCCTGTTTTGGGGTGTTGCTCACAAAGGCTTATTTTTTTATAAAGTAGAATTCCACTTGTTACAAACCAATATGCAAAACTGCTGGCCTTGTAAAGAGTGCAATATTATATATTTTTATGTAAAAGTAAAAATGATTTTTTGAAGCAAGGAATATTTATTCAGCTTAATATTCTGGAACTATTAAAATAACATTGCAATAGTGTCTGTGCATGATGTACTTAAATTTCCTGTAAATGTCACATTCCACACTGTATTTGTATATATACTGTCACATTGTTGGGTAATAAACAGATCTTTGTATCAAACCATTCTGAGATTATTAGAAACATGGTTTTTGGCTTTGTTGCAACTTTATTTTAGGGAATCTTTCATTCCTTGCTCCAGATCAGTTTCTGCTGATTCCCTTGTCTTTCATATTTTAAAAACTATGAAGTGGGAGAATTCTGTTTATGGACTACGTCCTGTGTCTGTCAAACTGAAGGTTTGTAAGATGGGAAGTGGGAAACTCTAGGCATATCACTTTGCACAAGTGTGCATGTGTCCTTCCTTCCCATAAGATGCATGACTAGAATTTGGATGAAATGATGGCTCTCAAAGCAGATTCTCCTTCCCTCCCTTCCATCTGCCTTCTCACTGAAAACCTGTCTGAGCTGCAAAGGCAGAAAAGAAACTTCTCCATGGATTCTCAGAAGGATGGGTGGAAATTTGAAGACTGTGATCTCAGGGAGGCATCTGACAGGATGTGAGGCTCTTTCTGCTGAAAGCCAGAGTTTGGGAGAGGTCATGGGGCAAGGCCTTTGTTCTGATAGCGGAGAGACAAGGTAAGAAATGGAAGGGGAGGCAATAGCTGGACATTCACTTGTGGTGGGGAGAAGGCATCTCCAGCCCATTACTGAAAGGGAACCCTCATCTTGCATTTAGAGATCCACTGCTAAGACAAACCCAGGACAATGAACAGAAGGAAAAAAGAAAAAAAACTTAACTGAAATAAGCAAAAATATAATAATAATGATATTAAAAAATAACAATGGAGTGGTGGGGAAATCCCACCTGGGTTGCTACTAACAAACTTTTAGTTTACCTCTTAATGTCTTCATGCCTTTTGCTTAAAGCTGTATTGGGTTCTTTTCCTTTTTGCGTATGAAAATGGAAGTCACACATATGGGAATATGCTGCTACTCTATCACAAAAAGACTCAAACAATTACTATCTAAAAGCTCTGCTTGCCTTGAAAATTATCCACTATATATTTAAGCCTCTGTACGTACAAACACATTTTTTTACTTTGCTGCTGTATTAAGTTACAAACTACTGACAAGTGACTGCTGTTCAGAGATTTGCCATTACTGTTCTGGAGAGGGGTCAGAAAGGCACTGATTTTGCATTGGGGTTTCTGTAATAGGCTCTGTTGTGTATTTCATAATTTTAAAAAAAGATTAAAATGAAATGTGGCTGCTCTGATTAAACTCTTAACCTATTCTGGACTACACAGCAGAAAGCAGTTGAGTAAAACAGAAGCTTGCTTACTGTCTCCAGCTTTGAGCTAGCATTCCTAGAAAAAAAAAATCCTGCTTCTCTAATGCAACTGACTGAAGCCCATATAAGACTCATTAGAGCCAAGTTCATGTCAATTCAAGGAACAGAAATTTGTGTTAGCTGTATGAGTATTGCCTCAGAACGTGTAGGGGAGACTTCTGGTTGTGGCAGAAGGTAAGCATTTGCAGATTTAAAAGAAATACCTATGTAGTATATGATGAAAATACATTTTAAAACAACCATTTCCCACCTCTATATTTTTATTTAAGTCATAAAATTGTTAGAATCCACTGGTAAAAATGTTCTGATGACAACTGACTCATGATTAGAGCTATCTAACGTGTTATTCATCTAACAGCATGTAAGTCCTTTGTCTATGAAATGGGGACTTTTGTAGACTGATGATGAGGTTGAACATGAATGAAAGAGCAGCAACACAGGCCAGTGAAGTTTTCATCATTTTCTGGAACTCTAGTTATGGGAAGCTTGTGAACTTATTTATGTTTAGTGATGTTTACCTAATTCCTGTTGCATCTCCTTCTGCCAAGTCACTACCCCAAAAGCCATTGACTTTGTCTTAGAAGAGGCTGCCCTTGCTCCAAAGCACCTTTAGAAACAGGAATCTTCCTCGTTCTCTTCCATATAGAAAACAAATGTTACTTAGAAATTCTGCTCCATTACGATGGAAAGAGAAAAAGTGCTGAGGGCAGGTAGAAGAAAACATACACCCCTCCACAGGGAACAGCCACTTCATTGGGGAAAAAAATTAATGAGACTCTGGTGATTTTGCCTCTGGGTTATCATGGCTGACAGAATTTTCAGTTGAAAATGTTAATTGGCACTTTTAAATGCTGCTGACCTGTGCAGCTTTTATAGGGAGAAGCAATAAAAAAAAATTCATGTATGAAGCTGAATTGCATTGTTCTGACAAGATGAGTGTAAGCAGCCCCTTTCCCGCAGCAGTTCCATTCCTCACGGCAGGCTCTTGGCACCTTGTGTAGTTCTGTGTGAGGGCACAGGCACTGTGCGCTCGCACCCCAAGCCCCGGTGCCATTCGGGCTGTGCTCCGTTCGGGAGGACACCGAGGTGCTGGAGCATGTTTTGTAATTGCCCAGAGCAGGGCAATTAACTTGGTGGGGGGAGCTCAGGTCCTGTGAGGAGTGGCTGCAGGAGCCGGGCATGTTTAGCCGGAGAAAAGGAAACTCGGGAGGCCTTACTGCGCTCTACAACCCGGGGAAAGGAGGCTGTAGCCCGGCGGGGCCCGGGCTCTGCTCCCAGGCCACAAGTGACAGGATGAGAGCGAATGGCCTCAAGCCGTGCCTGGGGACGTTCAATTTCGACAGTAGGAGGAATTTCTTCACGTAGATTGTAACTTTGGAATGGATTGTCCAGGGAGGTGCTGGAGTCCCTGTCCCCGGATGTGCTTAAGGAAAGACGGTATGGCACTTATCTCCGTGGTCTGGGTGAGAGAGTGGTGTTCGATCTAAGGCTGGACTCGATGGTCTCAGAGACCTTTTCCAAGCTAACTGATGTTGGTTCTGTGATCTGTGCTTCTGTCTCAGAATACCTAGAGGGTCGCTCGACCCCCAGCGCCTGCTGGAGCCGGGGCAGGAGGCGGCTGCAGCAGCGATCGGGAGGGACAGCGGCGGGCGGAGCGTGAGGGCGGCGGCGCCCGGGCCCGCCCCGCAGCGCCATGTGCCGCGGCCGGGCCGCCCGCACCGGAGGGAGGGACGGCGGGAGGGAGTGCCCGGGGGCCCGGGCGGGAGAAGGTGCGGGGAGGGGCGGAGAAGGCGCAGGGTGGGCCGAGGTTTCCGCGGGGCTCTCGCCGTGGACGCCGGTGTCCCTTGGCCGCTCCGCCCGGTGGTCCCGTGGGTGCTGCGGGTACACGGGGGCCGGCGGCGGCCGCGCCAGCCGGAGTTTCCCGGAGATCCGCAGGAGTCGGCGCTGGGCTTCGGGCTCCGCTGTCGCTGCCACCGGCGGGGAGCATCCTTCGGAGAGCCCGCCCCGAGCCCAGGTATCCCGCGGGCGGGGAGGGGGTCTCTGCCCGGCGTGCTCGTTCCCCCTCCGCCAGCCGCCTGCTCCGGGAAGTGGCCGCTTTTCCCGCTGCCCGGCTCGCCCTGACGGAGGAATAGCTCCCGCTGCCCGGCTGCTGCTGGCGGTAATCATTGATGTGCGCTGCTGGGAGCTGCTGCACAGCAGAGCCATTAGGGCAGTGCAGCGAGACACAAAACTCGGAATAACAACTTGGAAAACGCTTCTGCCCTGCAGGTGATGCAGTGCCGAGCTGCCCGGAGGCGCTCTGCCTACCTTGTAGGTTACAATTCCGTTCAAATACGTTTTAAGCGGGGTTTAAGCGGAATAATCAATATGCCCTGTGTATTTCTTTGAAAGCTCACAGCTATCTTTCAAAATTAGCTAAAGAGGGTATATAGTAGCCAGGGATAATCTTTCTGCCTCAGACTTTCCAAATTCTTTGATGATTTGCTGGGCTATATGTTCACATAACATATATGCTTATGATAAATAATATTGAACGAAAAGATTGCCCTTGGGAAATGCCACATTAGTTCAGCCATTGTTTCCTTTGATTTTTTTCATGTTGAGAAGCAAGATTATATTTTTGGGTATGATGGCAAGAATTTTTGGAACTTGGCAATTGGACTGGATATGGGGCTGGATATGTTAGACGAGGACTGAGCTGTTGGAGTTTGGCTGATTTGCGGTTACATGAGAAGAAGTTATTTTTAAAGTCAAAGTCACCACATTTATGGTATGAAAATTGCATTCTTTCCTTATCGTGAACAATAGTTCTTGCCTTTAATCTAATAATTTCTGCTTGAACTACTAAGCTTCTCCTTAGGAGATAGAGTGAAAAGCTGTAGTAATTTTCTTGTATTTCTTTGTGCAGCCATGAGATAGAGAAAGAAAAGGATTCCTTACCCTGCCTCTCTCTTTACAGAGCTACATCAGTTGCTGTAAATCTTACAGTAAGAACTGAGCTATCAAGGGAAGTTTCTTTCCGATTCTTTTCCTTGTTTTTTTTTTTGAATTTTTTGGTATACCAGTTTGGCATTGAACAGCTATGAGACTATAAATTTTGCTGTTTACGTTCCTGCAAGTGGATGATGAAATGTGATGGTCTTTCCTCAGTTTAGGATGTGATTTGCGGGTCATTATCCAGGGATGATTCCTGCTAAAGTCACTGGGACTTAGTTGAATGATTGGGTTAACTTTCCTATTGGGCTGTGTGGTCCAAAAGTACAGAGCTTGTGTGGAAGGTGTTCTTTGGAGCTGTCAACCCCAGGTTTTCTAACCTAGTAATTTCAGGTCCATCCCTTTAAATTAAGGCAGCAATTTGGTTTAGGGCTTTTTAGATTGAATTCTACAGGTCACTTTTATGGTATGGTATTTTAAGATTGCACTTGGAACTAGAGGGGGGAAATTGCAGCTTTTCATCCCTGTTACTTGTAGAAATCCATCCCGAAGAGCTTGAAAATTCAATTTTGCTTCTATATTACTCAAGCTTTTAGACTTTTTCTGCATTTTGCTAACAATTATTTATAATGTTTAGTAAGAGAAGTTGCACTCCTTACTCAAATGCAGCATCAAGCTATACCTGCAAATATTTATCTAGCTTTCTGCATTGCCATGAGATAATTTTGCCTTTGAAGTGCTGTTGGATACAATCATCTATTGTAAAAACAAAGGAAAAGCTGCTCTTCAGAAGCATTTTTAGGAGCCTGGGAAATTAAGAACTTCAGCACACGAGTTACGTGCACACAGAAGAAGGATGAAGTAAGGTAAACAAAAACAAAATGCCAGAAACTGCAGCTGGCTGGGAGGCTGTCGCTGTGCAGCTTTCAGGAGTGATGCTTTAGGAAGGGGCTGTCTGGTGTGGGGTGCCAGTCAGCAGAAACTGTTTGGCTAAAAAGGGCTGTGTAGCTGCTGTCACTGTTCTTGGTCAGCGTGGCCGGTGTTCCCCTAAAAGAAAAGAATCAATAGAGATCAGGTCAGTGAACTCGGTGTGCTGCACCAAAACACTCTGGATAAATGAGCTCCCACACAATCCAGGTCTGCTGGCTGCAGCAGTAACACGTAGACTGCATGTAGGCTGCTCGTTAGCACAGTCACTGTAACTACAGTGATTATCAGGACCTGTGTGTGCCCGTATTGATCCAACATAAAAACAGCCAGGAATGAGCAATAGCAAGCCCAGCTGGGGATTTCTGGTTTGAGGGGTTTTAGGATTCAAATGATGGGGAGAAGTTACTCCTTTTAAACATCAAAAGTGATGTGGCCAGCAGGTCAAGGGAAGTGATTCTGCCCTTCTCAGCTCTGGTGACACCCCACACTGCATCCAACTCTGGGGTCCCCAGCTTGGGAAGGGCATTGACCTGTTGGAGCTAATCTAGGGAGGGACACCAGGATATCAAGGGGCTGGAACACCTCTCCTCTGAGGAATATCTGAAAGAGTTGGAATTGTTCATCCTAGAGAAACAAAGGTTCCAGGGAGACCTTATTGCAACCTTACAGTAATAAAAAGAGGCTTAAAAGAAAAACTGGGACAGAATTTTTAGCAGGGCCAGTTGGGAAAGGACAAAGGGTAATAGTTTTAAACTAAAAGTGAGTTGATTCAGACCAGGTATAAGGAAAAAAAATACCATGAGTGGTAAAACACTGTAACAGGTTGCCCAGAGAAATGGTGGATGCCCCATCCCTGGAAACATTCCAGGTCAGCTTGGATAGGGCCCTGAGCAGCTTGTTACAGTAGAAGATGTTCCTGCTCATTGCAGGGGCCTTGAACCAGATCCCGTAGGCTGCTCACCCAGGTACAATATAAAGATAAATGTGCCTTCCTGTGGGACTAAAGGCCTAGAGAATACTTGGACAGTGTAAGAGGGGTCGTCTAAAGAGAGAGGATCAGATCCATTTGCCAGGCTGCAGCCTCAGATGAAACACATCCTTCGGGAGGATGCTTGAAGGAGAGGCTTCCTCACATTCCAGGAGATGGGTGTGTGATAGATTCTCTTGTAATTAAAATTTCTGTTCTCTCCAGAGCTTTACTTCTAAGTAATAATTTTATTTCATCAAAGAATATTAAGGTTATTATCATAGGTCCTAAGGAGAACAGAATCAAGTGTCATACAAAGCTTTGTCTGCAACCAGGACCTTTATCACAGCCTGGTTTGAAAGGGAGTACAATTCTCATTGTCAACATCACACCATATGTAATAGGGCCTTAAATGATGCACAGATATGCACTGTGTTTGCAGAGAGTGAGAGAAGGTAGAGGTATATGTAACTTGGTATATGAGAAGTCAGTCTCACAAAGTTATGAAACCAGACCTGTCTGGAAAAAATTGAAATTAAATACTTAAATGGATGCTAAATACTTCCAGAAATATAGTAGTTAAATATTTAAATGCATGTAAAGGCCAAGGTTGGAGCAGGATTTGGAACAGAACAAATGTTTGTGCTTCAGAGTATAAACAAACCTCTTGCTGGGGATAAGTGGAAATTTTCTCCAGTGTCTGAAATGCCTTGTGCAGGCTTTTTTTGGTTTTTAAAGTTCTTTTTTTATGAAACCTCATATTGTGGTTGTTTTCTGGTACTGTGAAATGCTTCACTAGGCAAGATACATATATTCTTTTTTAGAATTTTCCTAGTTCATGTTTCAGAATATAGGTAAGGGTATATTATCTTTGTAACATTGCTTTAGAAACATGGTTTGAATTTTTAGAAGCATTTTTATGGCTAATAGCCTTTTCAAAATTCTACTATGGACTTAACACAATCTTTCTGTAAATGTTTAAACACTGGCTGGAAGTACTATGAGCAGTGTTCTTGCCAACTTTGTTGTAGCCAGTCTAACTCTAATGTTTATACCTTTTACAGCATGACTGAATGAATTGCCAGAAAAGCTTGGGAGATCTGCAATTCTCTGGACTGTTCAAGGAGTTGCAGTTGCTTAATTCAGCTTAATTTAAATGTATGGCAAATGTAGAAAGGCCTCTGATTTGATTTAGCTTTGACTTTTTTGACTTTGTGATTATTAGTAAGGTAGATGTGGAGATGATAAAATTTAAATTATTCACTCTTAGAGGGGGTATCATTTTGTTAACAAAGCTAAATGTGTTTATTCTAATTTTTATGGGTAGGTTGATACTTAAAAGTGAGGGGGTTGAGTCAAATAAAAAGTCCAGAGATTAACTGTAATTCAGAACCATCTCCTTTTGTGAATGTCTTGATCCTTTCTGCTGTTTGACTTTCCACTACAAGTCAAAACATGTCTCAAAATTGATTGGAGGCTGTGGCTTGGTTGTGGATTTTCGTATGGTACATGGCATTTTATGCAAAGCCAGTTCCTCAACATGTATTCAGTCCTGTGCCTTGTGAGAAATATGAGTTGAAAATTGTAAACAAAGATGAAGACAAAGAACCTGCTGTGTTCTGACACGATTGTATTTCATCAGAGCACACAAGGGGGAAACTTGTGTTCCATTCAAATGACACATGTATATGCAGAAAACCTGTTCTTTGTCTTGGCATATGTTAAAGCTCTTGTTTTATTTGGCACAATTAATATATTCTGAAGTTGCATTTCTCCACCTTGACTTATACTAGACCTGAAGGAAAAAGATTCTATTGTTTCTTCAAATTAGTGTTGAGCATGGCTCACCATGGCATTTGTATTCCACCATCTTGTTTTACAGCTCAGGTTACTGATTTTTAGAAACAGTCTGTTTCATACCAAGCTGTAAGAAGAAAAAAAACTGTCTTTTTCTTGTCTCTTTGAGTTTTGGAAAATCAAAATAGTTAAAAAATTATTCCTCCATTCTTTCTGTACTATGGATTGTGTTCTTCTCTTGAGTCTAACAGGGACATTGTACATACAAGTTTTTTTACAGGAGCATTTCCAGTGTCCTACTTTATTTTCTGTTTGTATCTTACACCCCAGTGACTGGATCAGGTAAGCTAACTAGATTCAAGAAGGGAAATTTGTGTGGTTCTAGATGTTTGTGTCTTACCCAGAAATAAGGTGCAAGTATTCATTTTGAAAGGCCTGAGCCTAAAACTCCTTTTGCAGCAGTGCAAAATGCCTCCTTGTATGTGCCCTTTCTGCCTCTCACACCCTGTGTCATTTGCATTTTGCTGAACTTTGTATTTCTGAGGCTTGGTGCCAGACTAATCTGGCTGCAGGTGGCACTTGTGGTAAGGACCACAGGGGAATGTCGTCTGATTGAAACCTCAGCATCCAGTCTCATAAGGTAGAACAACTCGTCTGGGACCTGACTAGGTCATCTGTATCCCATCACCTTTCCATGTGGCCTTAGTCCAACTTCCAGTGACTTCAAAATAGTGACTGTTCCTTGTGCTGGGCCAGTGCTGCGTAGAGTGCCAGCACAAGGGGGTCTAACATGCAGACCACCTCTGGCATAAATATTGTAAGCTAGTCAAGGTCTGAATGTGGATGTCTCGACTCGTTTGGTAGCAGTGCTGAGGACTGCTGGATATTGAGCTGTTTTAATCCCTCAAGGAGTAGCAATACAACAGTACCAAATTCTGACATACCTTACCGAGATGTCCCTTCCCAAGAGCTGCAGATCTCTTAAAAAACAAAGCATTCCTATCCTGTACAGTGTACTGTACTGGGTTTAGTCATCTTTGGACTTTGCTGGGGATGTCTAAGCAAAACGCTGGAAACCACTACATTATTTCTTCTTAATTTGTTACCTCATTTCTAAACTTTTTATCAATAGTCACAATTCTGACTCGCTCGCTATCTTAGAATTCCTCTCTGATGCTTGGTGGGAGCAGTGTGGCATTCATTTCCACTGCACACATTTCTGAGCTTGTTTTGATGTTTCTAGGTGTAACTGGGGCGTGGAGCCAAACTGTGCAATGCCTGCGAGGTCTGTGAACAGCTGTTCTGTGCTGGCAACGTGAACCAGGGCAACCATTTTCACACTGCATGGTCATGTGCTCTGCATTTGTATGTCATGTGCAGGATGCAGGCAGAATGCTGACTATTGAGGGTGCAAATATGTTATGCAATAAGGTGCCATGGAGCAAGAGAAGAGAAATAAATAGTGTCTGCTTTGAATTCATGACCAACAGCCTGGCAGTGTTGATGTGGTGGACAAGGGTTGGTTAAAATTCAGATAACTGTACTCTCAGCGATTGCTGCATTTGCTGTCTGTTCTTTAAATGGTCTCAACTTTGTCTCTTTTGCAGGAAAAACAAAATGAAGGAACTAGTGTCAAACAGTACAACCAGTATTTCTCAAGCCAGGAAAGCTGTGGAGCAATTAAAAATGGAAGCATACATGGATAGAATGAAGGTAAACATATTGTTGATGTTATGAATTCACTGACTAATTTGTGGAACAGCATGCTTTTAATAATGCAGGAATTATGAATTTGTGTTGAGCAATAAAACAATATTCAGTACTGTGAGTAAGTTACATACTGACTGGTGGGTTCTAGTGAAGTGATTTCCAATGCCTGGCTTCCAAGTCTGCTTCTGAGTGTCTGTTACATTTGTCAAAAATGGTATTTTGTGAAATACTTAAAATTTGTTGGCAGGTGCATGGGTGCTCTTCTTTGTCACCTGTAGCTGAATTTAAGTGCAGCTCTGGTTTCCTGGTTTTTCTCCTTTAAGAATTGGAATAAGTCCTTAAGATACTGCAAAATTTTTGAATAAGGATGAGACAAGCTGAATTGCTTTGTTTTTTTTGCAGATGTCATTGCACAAAAAATGTGTATGATTGCAGTGTGCAGTTATGATTCTTCCCACTTGATAACTTGTTGTATGTGAAGATTTGATTTCTTCATGCCTCTAAATACATGTGGATTAAATATTATCATTAAAGACACTATTAAACAGAGGTTTTCAGGTTTTTTAACTAAAAAAATCCTGTGGATTATTCTTGCATATCTTTCTGCTTTCCGCTAGGCTAAAATTTTGTGAAATATCAAGCTATAATAATGCCATAGTACTTTTAAAGAAAGCAATGCTCATTTCTTTTGCTCTCTGCCTCTGAAAATAGGGAATAATTATTTCAATAAAAAATCCAGTCTCTACAAGGAAGAAGTTTTTCATCTTTCCATCTTTAGTAAGTAATGGGTTGTAATTATCCAGTTCTCTGTAAAAAAGGGTAACTGAGTTGTTACAAACTGTAACTGAGATTAAGTCAGTAGGACAATTTAGAAGAAATGTTGTACATGAAAATCTTGATGTAGTCTTAACTCATTTTGTTTGTCCATCCATGCTGTGTGCTGAAAGTCTGCATGTAGTCAGCATGGGTACAGTAGTATATATTTATGATTTTTAAAATAGTCTCAGATCACAAACTCACCAGCTGGAAAATTAGTATTTATAATTCAGAAACATTAGTGCAATTCACATGAGTGGTCAGTCTTGCTCATATGAAAAAAGAAATTTCAGTTGCTCTGTTTTGTGGCAGTTTTTAGTGATATCTTTTAAGACCATTGCATTTGTAAAAGTAGTTCCTCTATTTCACAGTGTGTCACAAATTCATCACATAACCTGTTCACAGGGACAAGTGTTTGTTTCCTGCAGTAAAAGAAGGTCTGCCTTTGTTAGTCCTAACTCAGGTTATATTGCAGCTGCATGAGCAGAACTGGCAAGGGAGGGTGTGGGTGGGAGAGGAAAGGGTTGGTAAAATGTGGCCCAGTTTAATGGCATTCGAAATTGTTGATACTTAGTAGATTGTCTTAAACTTGCTTCCATATATGCAGTGGTAACTGTCACATCATTAGACCAGTTATGCAAATAGCTTCATTAGTTAGGTGTATAACATTCTTAATTACAAATGCAAGAAAAATGTAGTTGCAAGAAAGAAATAGGTTATTTTTACAGTCCGTTTAATTAAAAAGAACACAGTTATTAGCAAATGTGGCAGACCTTAAAAACAAGTAGCTTGAAAGTGCAATTAGTTCACTTTTTGAAACAGCCTGGGACCAAAAACACACCAAAGAAAATCTGACATGTGTAAGAATTATGAAGGTTTCTATACTAACATTGAACAAATATAACTTTTCAAAATGCTTTAATTTCTAGAATTTCTTTGAGCAAGCATATGAGGGATTGTGAGAAGCAGTTGACTGGCTTTTATTCCTTCAAAATCTGCTTGGCCTTTTAACCTTGAATCAGTTAATCGTGTTTCAGCACAGCCAAATTTTACCAAGAGACTTTCCAGTGGTTTCAACAGGAGATTTTAAGTTCTCAAATCATCACTGTAAAGGTAGATAAATGAACTTACTTCTTTTTTTTTTTTCTGGTGTTTTACATCCGATTAAACTAGTTAGACATTTAACACAAGATCAGGGCTTTCCAAATAATTTAATTAGGCCCTCTTTTGCAAATAGCTATAGCCAAGTTGTTATTGCCACAATAGGCAAGACCACATTGCTAACATTGAAGAGGGGTCTGTGTTATTGACTGGG
This sequence comes from Luscinia megarhynchos, assembly GCA_034336665.1. Classification (NCBI taxonomy): domain Eukaryota; kingdom Metazoa; phylum Chordata; class Aves; order Passeriformes; family Muscicapidae; genus Luscinia; species Luscinia megarhynchos. The sequence continues at coordinate 68,388,684 of CM067565.1, forward strand.
GAAATCAGAAGCTCCAGTTTATTTTTCTACTACAGAGGCACTTTGTTTCCCATGCACAGTAGTACTGTAACCAGCAAGAGTTGGGTCTGCTCGATTAAAATGTTGTAATTAAAAGTTGCTGACTCTCCACTGTGTTCTGGATTTTTCAACTAATTTAAGAAGTCCTATTAAGTTTCTAGCCAGTCAGAGCAGCAAAGCAGTGCTATGTTCTGAGGTTCCACAAAGAGAGCTCACTGCTGAGGTGTGAAAGAAACAGGACAACTCGAAAGAGGAGGATGGATATTGATTGGTACTTGGAAGGAGGATTACTGTGGTTTTTTTGTAAACCATAGGAATCCCAGAAGAATCATAATTGAACCTGTCTAACCTGGCAAAGGAACAGCTAGAGTTATAACTGAGAAGTAAGTAGGAAGCTGGAAATGCAGCTTCCAAGCTAGGAAACACCAAAGTAAATCAGATGAACACAGTGACCTCATGACTAGCAGAAAAAAGTGTCTTCTCAAGGTGCTAGCAGTGAAATTGAGAAAGCAAAGTTAGTATTGGTGTTCATCAGAGTTGTCCTCAGAATAAAGCACTACTTAATCTTCTCTTTGCAAGCAGAAAAGCAAGAGTGCTCTTGACACTTAAGACCCTTGGCATATCAGTTATCATTCCATTTTCTTTTTCCTTAGGAAGATAGGAAGTATTCCTAACTGGTTCTGAATAGTGTTGGGAGATGAACGGTGAGAATGACAATAAATGTGTGTGAATCTCTTTGTTTTCGATATAAAGGATAAGCAGAGTGGCTGTTGTGGCAAGGCTGGTAATTAGTCACAATCCATGACAAGGCAGAAGACAGTGTAATTGCAGCATTTTGCCCTGTCACTGAAGCTTATAATTATTATGCAGCTAACAGGATATTCTAACTCTGGCAGTTTTTATCACCTCTGCTATTCTGAAATATAATGGTAAAATTTCACAGTCCTCCTGAGACTAATACTTTAAAGCATCAGGGTTGAGTGTTTTGTTGGACTTTTCTCCTTTTTGTTAATTTGATAACCAGATGTGTTTTTTGCTAAAGAGAGTAAAAGTAATTCTACAAAATGTGAGATCAGTGTGATACCTAACCTATATACTCCCTTTCTTCTAATCTGTACACCTTAAAAGATTTTTTAAAAATGAAATGTTAACTTTCTGATAGAATTCATCAATCAAACTGGAGTCTGATTTTTTTTCTTTAGCCACTTCTGCAATATGTATAAATTACTTTGAATTTGCAGACCAAGCTGTATTGCTAGGAAAGCTGACATGATAAATGTGTTGGCTTCATTTGAATATTCAAATCACATGCATTTATTTTAATTCTTAGGAAAAGCTATTTTGAAGCTGTCCAGCAACCCCAAAGGCAAATGAAAGCTATGATAGAGTGGGCTCCATTTAACTCCTTCCATGGCACAATGGGATGTGTTCAGCTCTCCAGTGTGTCCAGCACAGCCCGCAGCCCTGGCCGTGGGGCACCTCTGGGTGCTGCCTGTGCCAAAGCACCATCCCTGCTGGAGCCTTGGTGCCATGCTCGGGGCACAGGCCTTCCACCACTGCTCTTCCCAATAATGACACAGGGCAGAAACTTCCTGGAGGCAACATTGTATTTTGCTCTTTTTTGGGCCACGGGTCTGGCTTTGCCAACATCGCTCACAGCTGCAGGAACTCGTGTTTTCATTGCTCCTGGACTGTGATCAGCTCATTTAACTCCTTGTTGTAAATGGCCATTATTGCACTGTGCAGGCATAAGTTACTCTGCTTTTAGTAAAGAAATGGTTATAATTGACTTTCATGACTACTGAAATCCCAGTGGGAGGTCAAAACCTTTTATTTGTTTAAAGAATGAAAATATATTGCCTAGGGCAGGTTTAGTTTGTGACAATGATCACGTTTCTCAGTTTCTTGTTGCTGGTTTGTTTTAAAATAAATTGTACTAAATCAATTTGACTTATTATTTAAAAGCAAACTAAAATGTGATTTAAACACTATGACATTGAAGGAAGGGTTTCTTTTTGCAGAAAAAGTTGATGGGGCATTGGAGTGGAGTGCCCAGGGAGATGGTGGAGTTGCTGTCCCTGGAGTTAAGAAAAGACTGGATGTGGCACCAAGAGCCATGGTCTAGTTGACAAGGTGGTGTTAGGTCAAAGGCTGGACTTGATAATTTCACAGGTCTTTTCCAACCCAGGTGATTCTGTGAATGCATTAATCTGCTTCACAACGTTCCTACCAGCATTACAGGGCAGGTTAGATACAAAAATGTATGTTGAGCTTTTTCTAGTGAAACACCTTTTTTTTTTTTGTTTGGTTTCTTCTTTTGTTTGTTTCTTTGTTTTGTTATATCATATCAAAGCACAGCAATACACAGAGAAAAGGAAATTATATTATTTGATTTATCCCTTCTAAGAATGAGGTTTGAAATGCACTTCTCTTCAACTGAATTAAAAGCAATATACTTGGGCTGATGTTGCTTATCAATGCATGGAACAAAAAAGATCATTACAGGATGATCATAACAATCCTTTGTATTTGAGGTCTGTAACTTTCCACACATTTTTGCCTTACTTGCTTCTTTCTTGAGAAGCACTGGTCCTTGTAAACATCTTTTCTGATTTGTTCAGCTTTATGTTTCTCCTGTGCCCAGCAGCCTTCTGTTCACATGTAGTGTCTCTGCATCCTTTTGTCTTACAGGCCAATTCAAAGACAAATTAATTTTAAATAACCTTAACACCCTTATTTCCTCCATTAGGGGGATGGTCTATACTGGGGTGCCAACCACAGGTTTTCCATAGGCTTACGGGTTCTCCATAGGCTTAGCATTCCACAGAGGCATACTGAAATTAAAAATAGAGAAATAAAGAGGCTGTAACTATCTTCAGAAGTTCATCCAAATTTCATGCAAATTCTGATTCAATACCCATTGACTTCAAGAGTCTAATCTGAAGCCTACTATGGGCTGGGTTCATGTCAAAGCAAGCAGGGCGTGGAGAAGCTTAAAGCTAGCATTGATGACACACCTGCTAGAAAAACACCAGAAATGTGATTTGTTTCTTCTCTTCACTCTAGTTGTGCAAATGTGCTGACCTCGGTGTTTGATTGGGGGACAAGCTGTCATGGTACTCAGAGAAAAGACTTCTTTGTAAAGACTCCAGAATTCATTTTCTCAACTATCAGAATACTGCAAACCCAAAAATTCACCAAAACAAAGAGATACAGATAGCTGTGAATATCTTATTGACTGAGCAAAACAAAAAAATTTGTATATACATTTCTAAATCCTTGAAGAAATGAATGAGTCACTATGGCCTACTGCCACCAATATTCTTACAAAGCTGCAAAAATTACAAGGTTTAATATTTCATTTTTCATTTAATGCAAAATAGCTTGCATTGCAAATATTCAACACACTGCTACATTTTTGTATGTATTTTTGTAAACTTTTCAGTAAGCATAAACCCATGTTCTAAATTTGGAGAGTTGAGAATTGTTTTATTTTAGAAGTATAAAAATATTAAGTTAAAAATATTAAGGTAGTGCTCAAGTTTAAATGAATGCTGTGAATGAAGGACTACTAATAGTAATTTACTGAGCAGAAGATATTAGTCTTTCTTCATTGAAAAGAGCAGTATTTAGCTTAAATGAAAGTTATGACACATGGTGTTCAGGTTTTTTTCCTGGTTTATTATTTCTTTTTAATCCCATGGTCATGTGCCTAAAGAATTGGCAGCCATAGGAGCAAAGGGTAGAGAGACTGTGTGTGGAAAACCTTAAAGCCAATGAATGGGAGTAAGAGCTGAAGCAGGTTTCTCTACAGAAATAGACACTTCAAGGAGAATCTTTATTGCTTATGGGTAGTTAACATAAAAAAGTTATAATGACTGTGTGCTCCTGACCTCCTTCTGATGGAGAGGAACAGCTCAGCATGGATGAGATCAATTGATACCCTCCATGTCACTATGTTAGATAAAATGTATGAAAGGATTACTAGGCCTAGGAAGAGCAAATTGAGAGATGTGTCTAATATTTAAAGGATAAAGCAATTTACTCCCTGTTTTATGATAGCTTCCATTATAATTTGTTCTATGAAAAATATTTATGCAATTCAGATTGGTTCAGGATTAAGTGTTACAGTAGTTCTCTCTTCTCTTCTATTAGGTATCCAAGGCTGCAGCAGAGTTATTGGCATATTGTGATGCACACATTGGAGAAGATCCCCTTATTATTCCTGTACCTGCATCTGAAAATCCCTTTAGGGAGAAGAAACTCTTTTGTACTATCCTTTGAGTCAGTTTTCAATTAAAAATGTCATCTGCTAAAACTTGGTATCAGTGTTGCATGCTTTTAGCATTTTTTCCTTCAGATGTCAATACTTACCCCTTAACTGCAATATTTTTGGAAGGTAGTGCAATTTCTGCTAAAAAAACCCCCTAAAATTAAAAAGAAAAGCCCTTAAAATTCAATGTAATGCTTGTCTTTCAGAGCAATGTACAAATTTAACTTCAATTCTTCATAAATATTCTTTTGGTCTTAATGAAAATATCAAGTACAGTATCAAATTGTAGATATCTTTGCCAGTCATAGATTTTTCTGGGACCTAAATGAGTCATACCAATTCTTGAAGCTATTTTTAACATTCTTATTTTCTTTGGAAGGTGAATTCAGTTCAATTGCCTTTACAAATTTCTATCTAAAGAGAGTAGTGTGACCTTTTCCTCAAGTAGCACTATTGAGGAAAAAGTCCCAGTGATTTACGATGTTTAGAATGATTGGTCTTATACAGTAAGTGGTGTCTATAAACGTGTTTTTTGAAGATTGTAAGAAACTTGACTACAAAAACAATCCTAGTAAAGTGCCATTGTATCTACAAGCAGAATGAAGATGTATAGTCACACACGAGGATTGCATCAATAAAACTGTAAAAAAATGTGGTTTCTTGTATCTTTTTTTTTGAATGATAATGATTTAAATTATTTAGAAAGTAAACTGAATAGTGAAATAAGTGGTCCTGAGGGTTTTAGTGGGGGGTGTAAAACTGCCCTGAACAGCACAGGGAGGAGGGATTACATTTTCTGAGCAGCCCTCTACATGCTTTTGCCTATGAGAGTAGGACTTTATTGGGATGGAGACTAATGGTAAATAAATGTTGTTCTAGGATATGCAGTGAGAGGATTGTGCTGTTGATAGTTTGTATATTTTGTGGCTGCAGATTAGTTAAGTTGGCAGCAATTAATTTGTGGAAGTTCTGGGATGTTTCTTTGTTTTGACTTTAAAGTGCAGTGAGAGGGAAAGAACAAGGTGTGAAATAAGACTGCCTTCTTCATGAAGTAAAATTAAACTCATACGAGGCACCTGATGGAAGCAACTGTCACTTTACAGATTTTTTTTTTGTTCTTCTCCTTATTAAAAAAATAATAAAATTCTTCCAATCTGATGAATTAGGGCGGTTGTCTCACTGCAGTAGCTGATGTGTAGAGTGTTTCAGCCAGCCCCACGAGGCAGGAGACAATTTCATTAGAGCTGCACCAGTCTGAGCTAAGGCTCTGAACAGCCACCCATAACAGATCAAGCTTCCTCCCTTCCTCTGCACAAACTTGTATTTCATAAACATAAATACCTGCAAGGCAAGAGACTAGATGAGGAACTGAGGGCCTTGGGATATTATTAAGTGCTGAATTTAGATGCTAAAAAGGGCTGCTTGGTGAACAAAGCCATGTGCATTTCCCCCAAATGCATGTATCTTCTCCAGCTTATTTTTAGCAATTTCTATCGATGTCTGTTGTCCTGTTTAGTGCAGTGGAAATACAAGATGTCTGCATTGTGCAGGTTTTGTTTTCTTTGCTATTCAACTTGGATAATGTGCCTCACTTGACTGTGTTCAGCTACTAGTCTGGGCACACGAGAGAGAAGCTTTGGATGGTGCTTCTGCTGCTGGCAGAACTCACCTCATGTCTCACATGCAACATTATTGTAAAGAACCCCTACATAACCATATTCCTTTTAACTAATAGGCTTTTGGGATGTCTTTCATTCAAAGTTTGGTTTTTTAACTGGGCAGCTGAAGACATCAGCATTATCTTAGCAGGCTTGACGTAGGCTTAGCCTTGGTTCATATTTCAAAGTTTTCAGTTTAAGAATCCTATTCCTAACTTTTAACAAGAATATTTCTTAACGTATGGTGTGTCTTTATTTTGGGGGGTAGAGAAATTTGGTTGCTAACTGAGTAGCTATTTTATTGACCAAAATAAGAAAAAGGCTTTCCAAAAATATTTATTTTAAAGGAGCAACAAAATGCTTAATAAGGTTCTTTAGGGAATCCTTCCTACAGTGTACACGATTTGGTAACTGCTCTGATCACCATGGCAACATTTTCATTTGTCCTTCCGCATGTATGGTTTTAACTGGAACAGCATGGGAGGAGAATATAGGGCATACAGCTTTATTCTCAAAGGCTTTGGAACAACTTGCATTTGTGGCTCATCATTAATATTCCCATCTAAAATAACAAAATTGCCACAGCTTATTACAGTATTGCAAACAGCTTGCTTTCTGTTTCCAATTAGGGTCAGTGTCGGACATCCTGAGATTGAAACATTTCAGGGCTTTTGAACGTCTCTGGTTATAAGAGCCACGTTTACAAAAATTCAGAATTATTATTCACAAGAGGAGACTGTAATTCTTTTGATCCTAAGGTTTTCTCCAAAATTTTTCTTCAAAGAGTTTTGAATGTGTTGGAGTTATGTTTTAAATAGCTGGTTCCCATATTTGTGGCTTCTTTCATCAATTCATAAATTTCATTAGGTAAAACAAAAGAAAATTTATCAATTAAGATCATTTCATGCTTCTAATTTTTAAAAAAATAAATATATGGAATACCATAAAGTGCATATTTATGTAGGTAGATGTCTATAAATGTGTTTGAAGAGGTTAAACTGTAGAATCGTAATTCCTTACTGTAGAACAGAACATCTTTCTCTAATATCCTTGGGCCTTGTTTACCAGTTCCTTGAATGAAGATATACTTTTGGCAAATTAGTAATTTGAAGGAGAAGAGGGTGAGGTGAACTTGAAAGATCAGCACTTCAAATCAAATTTTAACAGCTTTGAATTGCACACAAATATATTACTTTCCTTAAGAACACTATCAAAAATTGACTGTCTGAAAAAAGAATGGCATCATCTGGTTCACTGTTTTTTAATGCCAGCTTGATCCACAAATCAACATCTAAAAGAATATATTTTCCCCCAATCCCAGAAAACCATAAAATGTCTTTGTCATTATTATATTTTGTGCTGCTTTTGACCTTTGAGGCAGTTTGGATTATCTGCTATTGATACTTGAGTTTCATGCTTAAGCATCTTGCCTCAGCTCTACACAAAAATATCTGAATGATTTTGTATATTTTTCTAAAAAATGAATATATATTAAATAATGAAGTGTAGAATGATATAATAAAACAAAAGCGCTCCAAAACGTGGATTTATCTAACAGAAACGTTTCCTCTAGGCTGAAGCAAATGATCTGATTTCTACTAATTTCAATGAAACCAGACCTGCTGCCATCCTAATACTATACTGCTCTCTCTGTGTTTCATTTCATATGCCATTAGGCTTGTTTATTTGTAGCTCAAGCCCAGAAAGTAATGAGTGCTCTCTCTTAACTGTGTGAGTTGGGGCTGTCATCTCACAGAGTGAGAACTTCAGAACAGAACTGGATTCAAGGAGGTTTGGACATGTTATGAGTATCCCTTTCTTCATATCCCAAATCTTGCTGCTCTGATAAAATGAGAATTCCCAACGGCTTGGTGGTGAATTGTAATGTCTCAGTAGTGCATGTGGGGCTGCCTGTTTTGCCTGCATCAGGTTAATCTTCTTTGTTTACTTTGAATTTAAGATGCTACTATTTCAATCCTAAAAACTTTCCTCCTCTCTGTGATATACTAAATTTCCCTCCTTTGCTTCCTATATCATGTATTAAATTAGTAGCAAGGTGCTTGGCTGGTGCTGATAGGCAGGCTAACTTCCATGAAATTATGGTCAAAGGAGGAGAAAAATATGGAGGGAAGTTTAAACTAAGCTTTTCTACGTCACACCATAGGTTAAAATAAATACAACCTTGGCTGTCAGTGGCATTAAGGTAAAAAATTATTCATAAGGGTGCTGTAACCAGGCTTTTTTGTAGTGACTTACAGCTGATTCAGCTCCAATAGAAGGAAAGAACACTTTGGGAAAAACAGTCTGTAAAGGTGCGTATTAAAACCTAAACTTCAATAAGGCAGTCACTCACCCAGTTGGATTTCTGATATCAAAGGAGTAACAAAATATGTGCTTTCAGAGGATCTGTTTTTCCTATCTCTTCATTACATAGGTATAAAAATCTGTATACATAATTTTCTTAGAAAATGCCGTAATTATGGCTGTCCTTTGGGTCTGCATCAGAATATGGATTTGTTTCGTCAAGGAGACTAAAGAAAACTTGGGGGAGGAGTGGCTCCTAGGTTTCTTTTTCTGAAAACTAATACTTAAAGTCATTAGACTAACTTAAATAGTAATGTGTGAAAAATAGTGTGCAAACTTACCAGAATAAGTGTTACATAAAATTTTACTGGAACCTGCACATTTAGTCTTTAGGTAAATAATGTGCATTTGCATCTAATTGCATCCAGCTTTATAGCACTATTAAATTAAGTACAGTCATAAATACCAGAACTGGTATGGGAACAACATTTCTGTCTGTTAGAGGAAGATGTACGTCTGAGTTTGTCAAGTACATTTACACCACTCACGCTTGTGAACAAACAAAATGAGCAGCTTTACCCTAAAACTGGGTCTTTTCTTCCCCAAATACCTATTACAAGTAGAAACTGCACAGGCTCATCTATTACTGCCACCTACTGATAAAATGATAAACAGCCGACTGAGACAAAACACTCCAATACCAACTAGTAACGACCAAAAGGGGGATTCTAAGTTAGTGCACAAACTATCTGAAACAGGGAGTCAGCACTCCTGTTTTTGTGGGCTGCATTGTGTAAGATTTCACCTGGCACTGGGGCAGTGCTGCACTGCTGGGGTGCAGTTAAACCTCATGCTTCAGTTACAGACTGCTCAGTTTAGGAAGACACAGAAGACAAATACATTCTTTGGCTAAATAGGTCAGGTGTCTGGCTAAAAACGCCGTCAAAAGTTGGGGAAGTTGTTGTGTGTATCATTTGGAGCTAATTTTCCAGTTCTAATTCAGAGGCCTGTTCCTTGGTGCTGGTGAGACACCAGTTGTGCCCTCTGCACCCTGCAGCAGGTGAGGTGGCTGCTAACAGCAGTAAGGCTCAGCTCTAGGCCAGAGTGAGCCCCCAGCCCAGAGAGCACCCAGCAGCTCTCACTGGCTGCTGCTCTGATCCTTCACACTCCACTCCTGCCTGTTGGGTTTTTTATTTCAGGGGTGAGGGCCTTTCTTCAATTACCAGAGTCTGGGCCAAATACTTCCTCATATGCCACAGCACAATAATACAGCCAGAACAGATCTTAGGCCACTGCTTGTGCTTAGAATGGCATTTTATGGAAAGTACACTAGGCTGGCATAAAGATGTGTTTCAAAAGATCACCCATTCCACAAAACGTATTTGTCGTGTAGCTTCTCACTGCACTATACCCTCTTGTGTCTGAGCTTTAGGTGGCATCCTTGAGCCCTTCATTCTCTCTATGGCATCCTCTAAAGACATGCACAAATATTCAGCAAAAGGAAGGAAAAAAACATATTTTATAGAAAAGAACTATTGTGACTTTCTAAAAACCTTTCAAGTAGCAGTAACTTGAAAGATATTGACAGTGTAACAATCTGTCTCCAGCAAATGTGGCTCAGATGACTTTTTATCCTTAACTTCCTTGTTGCAAAAACTGTTCACGGGGGTGGATTCTTGTCTGAGAGGCTTCTCCTTGGAGAGCATACCAGCTTCTGTCCTACTCATCAGAACACAATACACATAAATAGATTTCCAATATATATACCTGCAGTGCTGATATGAACATGTCAGTCATATCCTTAATAGATCAAGTCACAAAACTTTCAGGTGCTAAGTTTCTTGAGGAAAAAAATCCTCTACAGAAACTTTGAGAATATAAAGAATGTTACAGATAACAGCTTTTCTGATGTCTTCTTTCTCAGCCTTCACATACTCTTTTTGTACTGAGTTTGCTTCACACTCTGGAAAATTACTACAGAAAGCAACTACGAAATAGAAATTAGAAGGCCATAAAAGTGATTACGTTTCTTTACAGTTCTATCCATACCAGCTAAACAAATACTTCCAACAGGGGAGTGAATATATTTGAGGATATTTAAACAGAATCTGGAAAATAGAAAAAGTACATTAAAAGATCATTAAGGAGGCCAAGTTAAGCAGTTGTTGAAGAAATGTCAGAGGTAGGTTTCTTTATGCATATTCCATTTGCTTCTCTCATTTGTATGTACTACTATCCCAGATCGCCACTGCAGGAATTCCCACAAGGCACAGTATAGGCAGTGCTCAGTTAATGAGCAGTTACTCAGTACTATTTTGGTGTTGTTATTCATTGTGTAGCCCCAGGCCTGATTTACTCACAAATTCTGCTTTCCATGTAGAACTGTTCCCTGATGAGCTTCTCTGTGGTGCTCATCACGGGTTGCTTCACAAAGTATCTCCACAGTATCCTGGAGGAATATGAGGGTGGAACTATTTGCATCTTACAGTGGGAAGCTGAGGCAGAGCCTGGACAGATTGTGAGTATCTGCTGCTCCAGAGTTAGCTCTTTCACCATCTCACACAATGTTCCCACTTGCTCAGCCATCAGCTCAGTCCTCAGCTCTACAAACTGGAATGCCTTTTGCAAGTCAAGCACATAGAAACTATGGGGGAAAAAAAGGTAACATGAAAGATTTAGCTTTGTGATTTTCCTGGTCTTGTCAGTTCTCCCAAGCAGCAATGACCCTTAGCCTTGTAACTCCTATTTTGTGATCCCACCTCATTAACTTTGCACTTGCTGCAACAAATGAAGCAGCTACCTGGTGCTTTCTCCAGCAGACCAAATCCATCCTAGGGCAAAGTAAGCACCATAATGGGAAAAGAGCAAGAGGTCATGTAAATTATTTTAAATGAAATATAGCCTGAATATTATCTATCTAGTGATGGACAACAATGAAATGATAAACAATATTGTGGCCAATTTGCTTTGCAATCCCTCAACATCTTATCTCTTTACCAGGTATGTGATTAAAAAGTGTATTTGCTGTTGTAGGTCTCTGTAAGACTTTCTACAAACTGTATTCTCTTCTGTACATGCATCCTGAAGTCTTTGTGCCACTTGTTAAAAATAGCTGCATTCTAGCTGCACATGAAATAGCTAACCCCACCAGCTGGCTGCTGCCTGATTATTGGGTATTTGATGTTCCACATCTCTGAGAGACATTCCCGTTTGCTCTCTGAGATGTGCTTGTCAAGATTTAGCTGCTGCCATACGGGTAGTTTTGAGTCCGTTTCTATTTTTGATTGTCATGAGGGTGTCAAAGAGTCAACTTAGACTGTAAAATTTATTGCTGCTATATTGGTAAGTTTGGATAACTGTGACCTAATTCAGCAAAACTTAGAGCTACTTCTCCAAACAGACAAGAAGATGCAAAAACTTAACTAAAAGAATAAAAAGCTTAGCAAAATAATAGACAAATAATTTTAAACAAAACTTCCTTAACTAGAAGTTAATTCATAAGATGTTAAGTGGAAAAATTAAGAAGATGATACTGTGTACTACTGAAAAGAATTTAAAGAATAAGGCAGTCACCAGACACAGTCAATATGGGTTCTCAAAAGGAAAGTTCTGTTTAATTTGATCTGCTCCTGTGATATGGTCACTGCCTAGTGGATGAAGGGAAGGAGGTGGATATAGTTTTTCTGGATCTTAGTGAGGCTTTTGATACTGTCTCTCACAGCATCCTCCTGGATAAGTTGTCCAACAGTGGGATAGCAGGTTCATGATGTATTGGGTGAAGAACTGGCTGAAGGGCAGGTAGAGCTCAAAGGGCTGCAGTAAAAGGGGCCACATCTGGCTGGCGACCAGGGAAGTTTCTCAGGGCTCACATCTAGAGCCAGTTCTGTTCAATATATTTATTAACACTTAGATGCAGGAGCTGAGCACACCATTAACAGATCTGCTGGTGACACCAAACTGGGAGGTGCTGTTGACTCTGTAGGAGGCTTTACAGAAGAATCTAGATTGATTGGAACACTGGGTAGTGATTAATGGGATGAAATTTAACAAGTGAAATGTCAGATCCTGCACCTGGGATGGAGTGACATTAGGTACTCTAAAAGGAGTCTGGGAACTCCTCTGCATCTGCACTTCACTGGATCAGAAAGCCGAAAGGGGAAGCAGTAATACATTTCTTCTGTTTGGGAAGATAAGCAAAACCTATTTCTTATAAAGACCCTAAGCAAGGTAAGGAAAGGATTGATAAATCCTCAATATGGACAGTGAATCTGTTTAGATTGTGATCGCTGGAAAAAGAATAAAACACATTATTGGGATGCAAAATTACAACCCTTTAAATAAAGCCCTTCATACCCTACCTCTTTTAATATTTTTTCTTTAAAAAACTAAAGGCATAATGATTTTGTAAAACATAATGTATAAATGTTACTGCTATCTGGGGAGAAAAGCCCCAAACCCCCAAATGGAGTCTCTCATGAGACCTTCCTCTGCTTTCCGATGTAGCACACAGAGATCAATAAAACACAACTCCCTGGGGATGAACTCTGCTAAAATATACACAGCTCCACTCTGATTCTTGCTCTTCTCATCTGCTGCTGCTGTCCTAAAAATATCCCAGCTGCCCACTCCGGGCGACAATTAGGCAAACAAACATTAAAAAACCCCTGAATGCTATGGACTGGCTAGCTTTGGTACATGAGTACAGCTCTGGTATCCATCATGTCTTCTCTGTCTCAGACAGGAGATGCTTATCCAGAGGGACTCTGCAAATTTAACAGAAGCATCTTAAATTTGCAAGCAGCCTGGGGAATAAAATTTCTGTCTCTTCTGTCTCCAGCTCTTGTGCCCAACATGTTGTGCCTGTACTCTACTTTGTGTGCCAGAGGTACCCTCTGAGCCTGTACTGTCAGAAGAGTAAATCTGCTCAGAAAGAGCATAACGAAAATGGTGTGTTTTTTATAGAATTAAATCAAAATATAACCCAACTCAACTTTTTTAGCTTTTCAGAAAAGTAATTTAACATTATCTGGAAGTTATATTCCAGATCAATTTTTCTTTTCATAGCATACATATTAATGATTCTTAAATATTGGAAAAAATCTAATTTTTATATGGGCACTTTCTAAAAAGCATGCTTAAAACTCAGCACCCCAAAGCCATGTTTAGACACTCCAATATCAGCTTGCTTCACCAGAATACTAGTCCTCATAAAAGCCCCCAAGAATGCAAAATGAAATTTCTTTAATTATGGGAACTTCTGGAAATTGGATAAATGGTTAGGTTTGATCACTTCATGATTTACATACAGGTGCACACAGTCAGTATTATACAGATGGTGATGAAATTGGAAGGCTTAGGTAAAATCTTTGGCTTTAAAAATCTCATAGAGATGCAACAGAAATATGGAATAGGAAAGGCCAATGCTCTACAACTAAACTGTGGTAATAACAATTTCCTACCTGACTGACAAAAATGCACATGTATCATCCTTTTAGACCCGGATTTCCTGTTTGTATAATATGGAGAAACAGGTTTCTCATGGTTTGTATATAATAGTTACTTGTCCTTGAAAATGGTAGGTAATACCATAGGGAAAACAAGATGTTAAAGGATTGGGTGCTCTGTTTTGCCTGCGAAGAAATAATTGCTCCCAGGTATGTTTATAAGATCAATCCCCATCAGATCACCTGGCATGGGGCAGAACCTAATATATAAGGGTACAAGGAATGCAGCCAAATATAGATGAATATTAATAAATGGACCAGTTTTTATTTCTGCAACTAAACATGCTGAAAGGCAAGTCTAATGTAAATAGTGATTAATCACAGCATTTTTTTGTGTAAATGCTTTCTCTAGTACTACTATTTGCTGACAAGTACCCAATTGCATATTAAATATGTTTTAAGTATGCAGCAAACTAAAATTGATGTATTTTCAATACATTTTCCTGCTGTTTGTAAACCTAATATATAAAGGTTAAAATCATTGGTTTGCCTTCCAGTATCTCACTCCACTTGATGAAAAATTAATCTTAACTAAGCAGTTTGAAAGGACTAAACGTGTTTTCCAAACACTTTTCATGGCTTGGGTATTTAAAAAAAATAGTCTTCTTTTTGTTAAATTAAAAAAAAATCCATTCTACTTCATACAGATCAGGTTCTGTTACTAATTAAATGTGTTTTTAATAGACTAGCACCAACAGTCATTCATTTAGGCCTTACAGCTATTACACATAATCTTCTAGTTTATACATTAACTGGAGGCAAAAGGCAGAAAATAATGTACAAAAAGTTCCACCTGACCTTGGGGTTCCCAGCCAGGGAGGCTGGAGCAGATGAGCCCCTGTGGTCCCTTCCAGCCTGACCCGTTCTGTTAATCTCCGATTCTGAGAAGTCTTGGTTCATTTATCCACATCACTTTTTCATGTGATTTATCCTCGGGCAGTCTGACGAAACAAATTTCCCCTTGTTACCTGTGCGCAGGAGAACCAGAGACAAGTAAATTCTCTGGATGTTGATAATATTGTGTTCTCCTTCACCCGATGGTATTTGAACCCTTCTACCAGGACAGAGTTGTGCAGACGGAATTTCTGAGTGGTGGCTGAAGGTAGCAGGTGAAGCCGAGCTCGGATTATTGACATTTCATAATGAATTTAAGGATTCTTGGCCGTGATCTAGAGGCAGTTAAGGACACTGTGATTGTCTAGCACCCCCCACCCCCGGAATGCCAAAGAACAGGTTACTTGCTGGAGTAAAATACTCCGCAAACAGTTTGCGAGCGCCGTAGCCAAGGCGAAGCTCTCTCCTTGTGCTTTACTGTGTTAGTAAGGATTGTTCTGGAAAGCTGTTTTGTTCCTAACGCAAGGACTTTGAGAAGGGGCATTCAGAGGATAATCGAATTGCGATTGCCTGGGGAGGGTTTCCCTGCAGCCGGGCGCTCTCAGTCCGTGAGGGGACGCGCCGCCGGCCGCTCTCCCGCGCCCCCCGCCGCGCGAGAGGCGCGCGGCCGCCGCGCTCCCCCGGCGCCCCGCGGCATTGTGGGGGCTGTAGGCGGCCGCCGCCGCCGCCCGCGCCACCGCCGCCCGCCCGGGCCGGGGCGGGACTGCAGCTCCCGGCGGCCGCGGGGCAGCCGAGCCCGGCCCGGCCGAGCGGGGAGGAGCCGCGGGCGGCCGAGCCGGGCCGTCGCGCCGGCGCCGCTGGGAGAGGCCGGCGCGAAGGGGAAGGGGCCGGCGGCTGCGGCGGCCAATGCGAAACTGGCTGGTGCTGCTGTGCCCCTGTGTGCTCGGGGTCGCGCTGCACCTCTGGCTGCTGCTGAGCTGCCCCGGGAGCCACCCGGCAGGTAGGAGAGGGGCGGGCGGCGCATGCCTGGGGCAGCCGGGCGGGCTGGGCTCCTCCGCCGGCGAGGAGAGCTCGGGGCGGGGGGCGGGAGGCGAGGGCGAGCCGAGCCGGCGGCACCGGGCGCGGTGGCGGCGGGGCTGCGGCTGGTGCGGGGAGCAGCTCCCGCTTCCGAGCGCCTCCCGCTCCACCGAGGCACGCGGGGAAATTCCCTCCGATCCCGCTCGTGTCGCGTCATTCCCGGTCCTAGGAATAGCTCTTCGCACTGCGCTGTGTTTGCCTCAGCGGGCTTTAAAACCCCTGTGCTGCAAAAAGCTATTCATAGGACCGGGTGTGATCCAACACGAGTGAAATCCGATCCTTGAGGGCTTACCTTGTGCTCCTTATAAAATGAGGGGTGTAGTTTTCGGGCCACAAATCTTCATGCCTGGGAAAACGGGCATTTGTCGGAGCAGAAACTTTTGTCAGCTACCCACAGGTGCTGTTTGACAATATTAAAAAGTACTGTACGTGAACACGTAATGGTTTGGTTTGTTGTTTCTTTTTACTTGGGGTGTGCTTAGAACTGTTTAGTGACCCTGTAGCCTGGTCACTGATGGAGCCACACTGCTACTGGTGCCAGTTTCCCGTGCAGGGTGTGCTCAGCTGTGGGGAAACAACACTCTGCTGATTTCCAGTGGCAATTAATAGTGCAAATGTGCAAGAAGCAAGGTCAGTGCATTGGCATGGTCTGAAGGCTGCAGAGTTGTATCGGTGTCCCTCGGTCTGTATTCTGGTTTTGCATATCACATCAGCAGTGGCCACACTTGAATTATAAAAGAATGGGAGATCTAATTGTTGAACTTCTAGCGTGATGTAAGTTTGAATTGCCGGTTGGTTTTGCTCATCTTTCACGGTGCTGTTTTGGAGCTTCAGAGCATTAATTTGGAGTTAGAAGTGGCAGTGTGGAATGTCGTGATGGCCTTTCCCACATAAATGTGTTTTCCACTAACAAACCATTTCTAAAGAAAATCCAGAAGTTTCTTGGTTGGTGTTGGTGTGAATGACTGGTTAGGTCGCCTAAATAATCACTGTTAAAGGTATTAGCAAAAATAGGAGTAACACAAATTTGTAAAAGAGCAGCTTACTAACTTGGGTATTAAGGTTCTCTCTGTTGCTTACTGCATGGATGAAACATCCCAAGGAAACTCCAGCTAGAATTAATTTAGAATGATTTTACAGAGACCAAAGACTCAAAAGGATAAGGGTTGACTCTGGTTGGGTCACAACGTTCAGGGTGGATCCCCTTGCTTTTCAAACTCCTGATGGAGCTTATGTGCAGCTAAGTCCAATCTTGGTCTCCAGCTTGATCATATCTAAATGATTTAGCAGCACTTAATCAATGACTATTTTAACATTTAAAAAGTGATTTTCCTTCCTAAAAGTGAGTACAGTGGATGAGAAATGAAAGGTAATCTAGCTATATGTTTCCTTCCCTACCTTAAAGCATCCATAAGCTGCTGTTACTCTTTTTTAGAATGGGGCATTTGCAAATGCTCTGTTTTTTTAAGATATGTGGAAGAATCACCACACTACCCTCTGTCCACCAAAACTTTAGCTCTCTGCTTGGTCCCTGACATTTTTTGGGTGCCATCTTAACTTCTGCTTTGTGTAGTGCTTGCTGTGCTGCTGCTGCTATTTGCTCCACATTTTCTAGGGAATTTCCCCTAATTAGAATATCACCTATAGATCTGTACAATTTCATATTCTGAGGGAGTTAGACTGTCTGTGAAAGTTCATGGGATGAGCAATTGTGGGTGAATGTTTATACCCCTATGGAAGTCTGTTAAAGGTACATTGTGAACTTTTCCAAAGTAAAAGAAAATTTCTTTTTATCCTCCTGCAATGGGACAGACCATAAAGGACAAATCTGTCCCACCTGGTTCTGCTGTCCACGGTATGTGGCTCCTTAGAGCTCTTAGAGTTGCAATATTGGATACTGCAGCTCTCACTGGGGCCGTGTTGGCGTTTAGGAGCTGATAATCAATTGCTGGATGCCACCCCCCACCCAGTTTTCAGACTGGCCAAGTGTGGAAATTATGTGCTTTTTTCTAAGTCTGCTGCTACCCCAGAATTATTTCCATTTTGTGCTGCAGCAGGAGTTGGGCTTTGCAGTACCTTGGTAGTCTGGATCAGGAGTGAGGGGCTTCACGAAGTACATGCACTGTGTGCCCTGGTTTCTGCCAGGTTTAGGGGCAAGATTTGAACCAAAGGACCACACACTGCCGACCATCGGGCGCCAGGCTTGGGTATTCAAGTATTGAAACCCAAAGTAGTTCCATTGTCATCTTCCACAATATTCACTTCTTGCCCAGAGCCATAAATTCACTTTTGTGGTTTGGCAAATAACACTTGCTCCATTCACTGCAGTGGTTTTAACTCTGTGCTGTCCCCCCAGCTTCTCAGCATCCTGTCGCATTAATATTGAAGTTTGTGCACCTGTATCTGTGTGAAATTTTGTCAGTTGTTAAGGGCCAACAGGAATGGGAATGTATTTTGCTTTAGTGATGGGTCTGAGCTTATATTCAGAAGAATCTGAGGGAAGTGAGGAATCAGCTTTCCTCAGTTTGCTGTCATCAGGGGTATCCCATATGTTCCCATCCCGTTCTTCAGGTGATACAATTAACTTCCTAATCTATACAATGTCAGGAGGATGGAAAGCCCACAAAAACATAAATCTGATGTTTTCTTCCAACTTTTTTTTCTCATTTTCTTCCTTTAACTGATTTTGCAGCTGTTCCATTTTCAAAGACAGTATTAATTCAGTTGCTTTTAGGAGTTTTAATTCTTCCTTGAGGTATAGTACCCTTTTATTGTTATTCTTGCTATCTTGATAAGGAGCTTCTAACCAGGTTCCTAGCATTTTGCAAATAATTCCTTTTCCATTCTTTATCTGGCTCCGGCCATCTTTAGCTGTCTTTCACAGCTGTAAAATCATGCCAGTTAACACAACCCTGTTCTTCTGAGAATTTGGAACTTGGATTTTTCTGTGCTCTCCTAAGTAATTTGTGCTTCTATTTGACATCCAGTCAAAGATGCCAGTTTGTCACAAATGAGTGGTTTAGGTTGCTAAAGAATCACTGTCAAAGGTAGAAGCAAAAACAGGTATCACCTGAATTTAACCTGAGCTCACAACGCACCCAACTCACTTATTTCATACCCTGCAGTGGGATGGGGAAGAGGATCAGGGAAAAAAAAAAGGGAGAAAAATCCTCGGGGATTGAGAAAGGAAGAACTGAGTTAGAATTCATGTAGAATTATTTACACAGAGACTGAAGATGCAAAAGGGTAAGGGAGAGCCTCCTGTTGAATCATGAGATTCAGAGTGGACCCCCTTACTTTTTAAACTCCTCACAGAGCTGAGGTGCAGCTAGGTCCAGTCCTAGTCTCAGACTTGGTCAATGATCAATATCTAAAGGATTTAGCAGCACTTAATCATTGACTAATTTAACATTTACAAAGTGATAGGATTTACTACTAGGAATTGCTACAGTGACTTCGTTGTACATCCAAGACAGCAACATTGTGCTATACTGGCAGAGTAAGTCAGTCCACACTTGCATGCACACTGACACAAAGAAATATTTATATACGGGGATATATGGGTATAAATGTGTAGAGATATACCTGTTAAAAATTCCCCTCAAGTTCAGTGAAATGCTTGCTTCAAGTATCTTGGCATTTCTCAGTGGGAAAGGGTTGAGCCTCAAGGAATGGAAGGTTTCAGCCCAGGCCCTGTCATCAGTTTTGGGTGCTGATCCTCAGAACTTTGCAAACTCAGGAGTGTATGGGCTCCAAGAGAAATTCTACTCAGGGAGTTGCTGTGGCAGCCTGCTGTGGTCCAGGAGAACCAAAGGGCTTCACTCAGGACCAGTTTTAAGGTTTGTTTTAAGATGTTTGGTTTTAGTCATCTGTAAATTTTGACCCTGAACACAATTAGGGTTGTGGAATTGCTGGAGTTCTCAAAAATCCAGTAACTATGGAGTCTGTTCCACTCAGGGTACAGTTCAGGTAAGGAATGTTCCAGGCCTGCCGGGATGTCTGATTACTCCTGCTATCATTCCTTCCTTGGTCAGGCAACAGGAGTTCCTTCCCATGGTCAGTGTCACCATAACCATAGTGGGGCTGCTTCCTGATCCAGTCAAGGGTCTCTTCACTCCCCAACTCATTACACAGTGGCCTAATGGGAATTTCTGAGGTAGAGCAGCCTGAGGAGGGGGAGAAAGGCACCACTTGGAATTTGGGGAAGGAGAGAAGTAGCTTGCTCTTCAGAGTTTCCCTGTTTCATGCAGTTACTATTAGAGTTGGTGTTCGTTACTGTAAAACCATGCTGCATCGGATAATGTTAGGATAGCTACGATTTTTAGTAAGTGGCTTTTTTAAATACTGAAAGAGCAAGTGTATGATTTTTGTGCAGGGCTTATTTAGTTGTAAATAAATACTGTTGTAAAGTTACCATTGAGTAATGTATTCACACTGAGGAGAGGAATAACGATGCCACCTATAAAATGAGAACATATGTCATCCGTAGGAAAATGCTCAATGCTGTACATGTGTTGTCTTTTTGTGGGCCCAATCCTTGCATGGTATTTAAGAAAGAGTCTGTCTCTTAGCCTTCAAAGTACCACAAAATGTACAAAATGTAGGTATGGCTGCTGTGGCAGAAGAAAGAAGGATGAGCCAAGGGATCTCAGATGTTTTCTGTGTTGTGTTTTTTTATTATTTGGAGAGTTTTAGGAACATAGTGAATTTGTATACAAGAGAAAGAAATATACCTATTTATTAAAAGACATCTTGAATCTGAAACTACTTAAGAGGATCTGGTAGTGCCTGATAAAGCCAGTCTTGTTTCACTTTAATAATTTTTTTCCTTGTTTACTACTCCAGCTGCTCTTTACTACCTATCACCTGGAATGAGTAAAAAAGTAAATCTTATCATGGGGCAGTGTTTTGCAATAGCTCTGACATAAAAATGTGTAATTTGTATATTCTCTGATATTTCTGTGTAGTTGTGTACAATAGTTGTGTGCTATCTCAACAGTTGCAGAATTAGCTACCAGTAGAGGTCAAAGAGAGAGTGTACAGCAATTCTGTTTTTTGAGGTGTTTAATTACCCTCCCAAATAATCATCACCACACATTCAAATAGAAATCTGTCAAAAAGCTGATAACCTGTTTTAGTGATTATTTGCCTTGGCTTCATTGGCTCACTGACATGAGATTGGAATAGATGTCCCCAGCCATCAATTCTGCTTACTATTTCTATTAAGCAACTCTTGATCTCTGTCATAAAATGGCAGGTGGGCAGCCTACATTTATTTAGTGAAGGCTTGGGGTAACTTTTTGTCTGTTCACTTGGATTCGTAGCAGTCGTAGGAAGAGCCTGTTCCAGAGGCTTGTTGTCCTAATTAAAAATATGTTCTCATTTCTAGCCTAAGCTTACTTGTAACTATGCCCTTTAATTCCTAAGTCTTTCAGTCAAAAGGGTCTTTCTCCTCCTTCAAGTACCTCTTCAGCATGTAGCCATAGAGGTCAAAGGTGTCTGTTTTACACCTTTGCTTTCTTAAGTCGAGCACTTCTAACTTCTAGTGGAAAATAGGCTTTCCATTTCTAGAAAACTGTTCGGTTTTGTTATCTATAGGTGGTCGGATGGCTTTAAATGTAAACAGTGTTCCAGCCTTCAATCATTCCATCTACTTTTCTTCCTCTATTGGAAGTACCTTCTGTAACAAAGTTTTCCTTTTTAACTACCCCTTGTGAAAGGCGTGAAGTTTGCTTGCATTCTTGGCCTCAGTTGTGTCTCTTCCTGTGCGGTATTCAGACTTTCTCTCTGTTCTTGCTCACATTTACCTTGGTGTCACAGAAGATAGAGTACACTTCTTGAAGGCAGTACTCAGTAACTGGAAAAAAATAAATAGGGTCAAACCTGAGACCAAAGGCCTTTGTTTTAGTGTCCTGACTTTGGTAAATTCCTGGCTTTTTTTTGTTCATTAGTTAATGAGACTGTAATTCACACTTCTGAACAAGATTTGTGCAGGAACATGCTTTTAGGTTTAATTGAAAACCTTGTCTAACTGGTTACAAACAAGTTCTATCCGAAAGAAAGTTCATGAGTAGGAAGCTTAGTTAATTTTTTGTAAAAGTCTTAGATAAATGCTAATTATAAAATGACCTCAGAAACTTGAGAAGGAACAGACAGACCTGCTTTTAGCACTCCAGGTGGAATCATTGCTAATTGTGTTTTATTGATGGCACGAATCTTATTGAGTAGGAAGTTACTCACTGTAGGACTTCAGCTAAAAGGCCTAATCAGAAAGCCCCACACATTCTGTGTAATCTTCTGCTACTTGGCTGGTGCTAATGCCCTTTAAGTTGTTATTCCTGTTACATTTCGGGGGGGAGGGGGTGGCAGCTAAAAATTGGCCCTTTTGGATTTGTGAGAGTCAGTATTCTACTAGTGAACAATTATGCAACAGATTAAAACCCACCATTTTCTAGAGTCTGCTTGTATGCCATCTGTTGTCCTGTGGCTCAGCATGTACTTCTTTCAAGTGCTGGTCTAACAGAACTAAAATATGGCAACAATCTATGAGGTGCTCTGAGGTGAAGTTTTGCTAAGATACGGGGCTTTCTTAAGAAAGGATGTTGTCTGAAGTCTGGTAGTCCTGTCTGTCATTGAGTAGCATGCTTGGTCACAAAGTTATTTCATTTTTTTAGGTGTGTAAAGACTTACAGGCTGGTGGCCTTGGAAGCTGAAACTCAGCAGGTCAGGTTTGACATTGGCAGTAGATGTGCAGTCCTGCCTAAAATGCCACTTGTCCCACACCCTTCATCTCTAAGATCTTAGTATGACATGGTTTTTCATGGATAGGCCACCTCCAGCATAAAACAATCCCCTAACTATTGATGGACACTAAATAATTCACAAAGAATTCACAAAATAAGCTGATGGTATTTTCCAAATGAATTGGGATTTTTTTAGGGTTTTCAGTTATTGTGTAGACAGATGTTGCAAAATACTAATGAGTGGCACTGGAATTGAATTTTTATATTTTGGCACTGAAGCAGGGAGCAAGGAGGACCAGTTCTGCCAGAGTTGGCCAAACGAAGGTTTTTCAACAGTTACCCTCTAAATTTCCCACTGAGTGGAACAGCCAGAAGAGAGCAAGTAGCCTTCCCTGGGAGCAGGCTTTTGTTCCATGGCAGCAGGGATTGGTAGCCAATTCTCATCAGGTAAAGGTGCTGTACCCTGCTTCACCTGCCCTGCCACAACCCCACCCCTTCCCTCCACAAAATAAAAAATTAAAAGGTGGCATCAGTTTGTGTTGCAAAAAGGCTTTGCTTTGTTTCGTTTGACTTTACTTCTGATGCTTTGGCCATTGTTCCCAGTTTTGTCTGGAAATGTGCAAATATTATATAATTAAGGTGTTTAGGGTATCATCGCTTCACCACTGTTACTACTGCCACTGCAATTCAGAAGGACCCTGCTGTCTTATTTCTTTTAAGGAATGCTGTTGGTGTAAAACAAACAGAAGCCTCTGCCTGCAGAGGTTTTTTTGTTCTTTGAATCTGTAAATCTTGTATAAAAGCTTGTCTGCCTCACAGAGTACTGCAGAAAGCAGAGTGCACATCCTGGTGATTTCTAGCTCTAGGGTGAAGTAGGTACTGCAGGGAGGTCAGGTAGCTCTGCTTGCAGCAAAACATGTAATGCAGATTACTTTAAGTGAAGTAGATTAAAAGGGGGAAAGAGCTGCTTTTGCTCTTTGGTCTGTTCTTTTTCTGTGCATGTCAGCATTCTGTGAATGCAAATCTTTATATTGAGTTAATTCCTTTCTTCGTGTTTGTTTGGATCTTTTGCAAAGTGGCTGAGAAAAGAAGTATTAAACCTCAGGAATATGGTTGCAAAACCACAGGAATAGGCAGAGATAAAAATGTGTGGGTTTTTTTATTTTGGAGGTGTTGTTCCTTTTTAGTCTTATCTTATGAAGTGGATTAGTTGAGAATATTCTAAATAACTTCTGCTTGGCCTACTTAGTTCCATTCATTGATTTATTCAGAAAAAAAAAAAGAAAGAAAAAAGCTGCGTTGGTAGCAGAAGATACAAAGCCCAACCTTCTGTGGAGCTCACTTATTTTAGCAGGGTGGGTCCAGTGGAGGTGCTCTGGTGCCTGATATTGCAGGTAAGGCTACACTGCTGTGTTTCTCAGTGCAGGCACTAATGATCAATGTTTTCTTTGTCCACTCCAGTTGTGTGAAATGTGGAGACTTAATCACTTTGTGGACTGCCATATTATGTCAAATTTCACTGAAAATGACTGGCAAATTTAGTAGTTGATTGGGGACTTATCAATAGAGATACGTTTAGCAAGACTGTTTGTTGACAAAATCAAGCTAAATGATCTCTCACTCTTTTCGTCTCATAACGAAGCAAATATAATTAACAGCCTAATTTGACATTTTATTGAGAATCAGTCTCATGGGAAGAGGAGATGCATGTTCATCATTGTAGCTTGGGATTTTGAAAAACTTCAAGAGCTGTTGACTGCTGCTGAGGTGGTTAAACTCTGAGCAGGGTCAGCAGACTGCCTGTCAGTGGTGACTTCTTTCCTCTGCAAAGCAGGACACACACCTCTGCATCTTCAGCCGTGTCTTCTAAAGGCACAACTTTATACGGTACATATGCACTTGCTTGCTTTTTCCTGTATCTCTCCCAAACTTTGATCTGTTGCTAGTTCTCAGTCAAGCTTGACATACAGGTGGAGGTTGACCAGCACTTTCACCCATTTCATGAAAATTGGTGATTGAGAATCCTGTGAAAGCTTTCTGAAGCTGATACTGAGATGAAAACCTGTACCAATAAAAGTACAAGTATGGTCAGATCAGATCCCAGTATCAGAGAGCCCAAGAAAGCCTCAGTAGGAGCTTACCATAAACAATGTGACACAAGGTTCTGGCAGACTGGACTGAGTAGACTTAGGGCTGACAGAAGTACTGCTGACAGCTGCTGTAGAGAACTAAATGGACCTCAGCAGCTGAGGGAGGGCTTCTTGCTTTCATGTTTCTGTAGGTTTTGCTGTGGATTAACAGGTAGGCTTTGTGTTTTTGCCTCAGGTTCTACTGAGAAGTCTTGGGCCACGTAATGCAACTGAGGTGCAGCTTTGAATAAGTAAGAATTCAAAAGCAAGGTAGACAGTGTGACCTTTGGATTGGAAAGCTTCCTCTACTTCTCTAGATCTTTGGTCCACAACACGTTTAGGGTTTATAATGGAATGTGATATGTAGCTTTTTTCCTTTTTCTTTTTTTCACCCACTTCACAAACCACAAAATTTACAGTTTTTTCTTGTCTTTGAAATCAGAAAATGTAAAGAAGTAATTATCTTGCACAGCAGTTCCAGGTAAGAGCAATGTATATGATGTGATACAATCCGACACTTAAAATTTTGTCCAAAAAGTGCACAAATATAGAATGTAAGATAAATAGCTTTGGTCCTCAGTGGCAAGTATTGATTGCTTGTCTAAATTGTCATTAATGACTATGAGGTCAGCAATGTTTTCTCTTAAATTATGCTGCATCAGAGAATATTAGGAATATAGGAATTATCCTTATAAATTAATAATAGCCTTAGTATTTTTTCCCTGTACTTCTCCCTTTATCTCCTGTTTTTTAAATAGTGTGAGTTCAGAGAAATACATATGAATCTATTTTCCTGAAATTTTAGCATTATTCCTACTTTTACATAGGAAGTAAAAATCTCTACTAACAGGAAAAAATTTTTTTTTGCAAAAGTAAGCTTTCTTTAAAAAAAAAAAAAATCAGTGATTTTAAAAGTAAAATGACACAACTCTTACAACAAAGAAAACAGACAATCTGAATATAGACCACTGCAATGCTGTTCTAAAAGCAATAGGGTATTAATTCTGAAGCATCTGTTACATTAACATTGTTCCCATGTGGATGGTTCATAAGGAAAAGCTTCACTCATTTTAAAACATAAACTAATTAAAAGTATGTATATTTGATTTGAGTAGCTTATTTTTATTTGGGTTTTTTAAAAATTAATTCAAGCTAACTTATGCTATTCTCAGTCAAGTCACCCCATAGACTTGTGCCCTTAGTTTTATTTTTCTTTTATTTTTATTTAATGGAATGGTTCTGCATCTTATTAAAAGTGATATTTTAAAAAAGAAATCAGTGTAAACAGTATCTCATCTACAGTCTACAAGCATATTAGACCTATGAACTTTTTACTGGAAGGTTTGAAGTTAAGGCTGAAGAATAATCAAAGGATGGATGAAGAACAAGGGAAAAAAGGGATATGTAAGCAGGAATTATATAGCTACACAGGAATTTGCCATAATGTTGCACTTTATAAACATATGCCTGTCTCATGTATCTCTGCTGTCTTGGAGAGCTGGTGATTTTTGGCTATGTAATGACCTATGAGGACATATAGAGCCTCTGGATAAATGAAATGTACCAGCATAAAGGAAAACTAAATTGGTATTTTGATTGAACAGTGTGTTTGACTTACAAGTTTCTTCAGTTATTATGTAGGGCTCTAGGTTTGCTGCTCTGTAGCAAACAAATCATATTCCTAAACCTTGCCACCAATTCAATTATGGTTGTTGTAAGGGGTGCAACAGTTGACTTCAATGAAAAAATGAAGGATGGAACTAATGGCTCATTGCTTGGGATTTAAGTTGTTCTGAGCCTAAGTTGATGATGGAAGCTTGTATTAATAGGTTAATGTTCAGCTTAAGTAATTGATAATCTTGTAGCTCAGTGCAGATTTATTTAAATAATGGTGGAACTTAACCTTCTTATAGAAAATCAGTGTTTGCATACTTAGAACTAAAATGTTTAGTGGGAAATAGACTGGGAAAGGTTTACCTGTGGAAACATCACTATAGTTTTTCTGCTTTTGCATTGTTCTGAGAATCAATTTCAGAGCAGTTTTATTTGGCTTTTGGAATCAGGGCTATTTTCAATAGCCCTAAAAAACATCAACAGAAGTTCTGAAATCGGATATTGATGTTGATTCAGCATGGAACAGAGCAAGGGCAAGGCCAAGGCCTCTCTGCTGCATGCTGAACAGTGACAGTGGGATATAAGACTGGATGGATGTCTGGGATTTGGCCACAGCAGTTTTTGTGACTGTGAGGTGCTTGGTTAGTGTGCAGTGTAAAAGAACTCATCTGTTCAGCTTCAAACTGGACAAAGGGGGTGCTGGTACAGAAGGTAGAGTCTGGATAATAATTCAGTTCCTTCTAGTGGGAGTTCACAACACAGACTTTGTAGTATTTTAGTCTCTTAATCAGATTCTAAAAAATCTTGTCTATGCTATATGAAGTAGTTTAAAGTGCACTCACATTTGTTTTCTTTATCTGCAGCCCAATGAAAAACATAGTGAGATGAGAGGGAAGCAATCCTTTGCTAAAAGCTAAACACAAATCTGTCTTAACTCTAGGAGGTCTGATAGATTAAACTAAGCAAATGCACTTTAGCTACTTGTCTGGCTGTTTACAGGCTCTAAATCAGAGCTTCTCAGGTCTCTGTCTGGTCATAATCCTGCTTGAAATCAAGTCAAGGTTTCATGATCTCTAAATTAAAACAGCACAAGCTAAATCCTGGATTACAAGTATTGGCAGTGCCTGCCATCCAGCTTTGAATAAAGCCAGAACAATCCCCTGTGTAGGGATGTAACACCCTGTGTGAAGGCAGAGTGGTGTTCCACTTCAAAAGGTTAGAAACAATAGGCCTTGAGATCCCACACTGAAATTAAGGTTTTGGCATGTTGAAAATGTTTCTCTGATTCCAAACCAAGAATGCAAAAGTAGTTGTTCTGCTGCTTGTTTTTAGTGTTTCAGTTTTCTTGCTTTTGAGATGTCCTTTAATCATAGGATTTCAGAATGGTTTGGGTTGAAGGGTCCTTAAAGATCATCTAATTTTAATTCCCCTGCCATGGGCAGGGGTGACTCCTACCAGACTAGGTTGCTCAAAGCCCCATCCTGCCTGACCTTGAACGCTTCCAAGGATGAGTCAGCCACAACTTCTCTGGGCAACCTTTGCCATTGTTTTACCACCGTCTGAGTAAAGAATTTCTTCCCAATATCTAATCTCAGTCTCCCCTATTTTAGGTTTTAAACTAAACTTAAACTTTCTCCTTGTCTTATCACTATCTGCATTGCAAAAAGTTGCTCCCCCTCCTTTTTGTAAGCCTGCTTTAAGTCCTGGAAGGCTGGAATTTTAATTATTGCTTGCAACTCAGGCTTGTGGTAATATGTGCATAAAGTAAATATTTGTCACTTTTTATTTCTAGGTCCACTGTCCTTCTTTCCTCAGTGGAAGCTGAAACATTATGATGTTATTGTAGGTGTTTTGTCAGCTCGACACAATCATGAACTACGCAGAGTTATAAGGAACACTTGGTTCAAGCACCTGAAACAGCATCCTGCCCTGAACCAACGGTAACACCTCTGCTGTTGTGTAGTTTGGGCCTGGGGGACAGGGGGTCAGGACTGTAATGCTGAAATGTCTTGATTTAATAATTTTTCTTTTAAAGTATTTCCTAGTTTATTTGTTGGTTTGTTTTTGAGCATCTTGTACTCTGATGGATTTTTTTGAAGTCTGCTTAATAGTATAAGAATAATTCTTGCTATGGGCTGTAACTACTTTTTATACACTGCTTTTGCAATTACTTGCCACTGTTCATGTACAGTGTGCAATTTGAATCCTTGGTAATCCAGGATTCTTGAAAGCAGGCAGGATTGCATTTGGTGAGAGAGCCATGAAAACTCTTGCAAACAGCCTCGACTGTAAAGTTCCCACTGAACCAAACTGCTGCAGTGGGAGTGGCCCTTCCTGATTGCTTGCATAGATCTGACAGTGCACAGACAGGTCTGGTTTTGCTGAGAAGCTCTGCTGCAGTTCATCCCTGGAAATGCTGCCATCCTCACACCTTGGTACCTGCCTTGCAGTGAAAGCATTTTGCTGTTCCCAGATTTGGTGGTGTCAGCATACAGCCTGGAGTACAGTATAGCCACTTCAGTTGTCTAAAATTGTGACCTTTCATAGCTTATATGGGGTTCTGGGAGGGCATTTAGCTGCTAGGTGAAAAGATGGGTTAAGGTGGATCCTTGACCATGACTGGAGGTGGAGGGGAACCTCTTGTTTTGCTACAATCCCAAGGTGGAATATTTCATTGTAACAATAGTCTGGAATCCTCCTTCCTCCTTTGATGCTGTGTGTCTTTTTCCTTACAATTTTTTCATTGACTCTTGAATGTGTAGTATTTAAACAATCTTGAATTAAGTAACAAACTCAGGCCAGGAGGGGCAGGTGTCTGGGATCCTTCAGTCTTGCCTTAGGTCTTTTTTCTCTCTAGTGTGCTGGCTGTCTTGGATCTCATTTCTAGCTGCCAATCTTCTTGCGACCTCATAATGTAAAATGTTAACACAGATTTGGAATTGAGCTCCTGTGAGGGGATTCATGTGGTTGCTCTGCATAACAACTGTCATTGCCGATTTTTAAGCGGTTCAAAATCTCAACCCTGTGAAAGACAGGCCATGGTGATAAAATTAAGTTTATTGAAGATGGAGGGAGGAGGGAAGAGAACTGGTGTTAATAAAAGCAAATTATTTTAGTGTCCTTGTGAAGTTTATAATAGGTGCGCAAGGTTGTGCTGTGCCAGTGAAGGACAGAGAAGACCCCTACTCCTGCAAACTTCTGAACATCAGTAACCCAGGTATAGAAGTTAACTTTTAAACATTTTGTGGTCTGAACCTAGAGCTAATTATCTTTTCTGAGAGTAGTTTGTGGAGTTTAATTGAGACAGCTAGTCTTGAAAACAAATACCCCTGAGACCTTGCATAACCTTCCTGTAAGTACCGTGTGCAGGCCAGAAAGGGAGAGAGATTTGGGCATGTGAAGGGGAGGCCATTGGCTTCTAATGGATTTGAATTTTCCTTGTGTCACCAGAGTCTCTCTCGTGTAAAATACATTTTTACTTGATCTATGTATAAAATGGAGTTGGAGAGAGACAAAATGACCTGGCATAGTGTCAAATGTGAAGAAAGTAGCAAGGTGACAGTCTTGAGATGGACTTCTCTGGTGACAGTGAATTCTCTAAGTCTGGCCAACAGGTCTTTCAGATTCTTCTTTAGAAATTAAGAAATCTAAAATGAGGGAAAAAATTAAATGCCATACAAAAATTCCTAATAAAATTGTACTAAAGAGCAAAAATCAAGTAAAATACAAAAGGTGACAGGAAAAATTTACAAGTTAACTAAGGAGTGCTAGGCCCTGAGCCATGATTCAACACAAAATGTAACTTCTGTTACTTTCTCTTGGAATGACAACATCCACTGTTCCCAAGTATAAATGGTACCTCAGGGCTTAGGTAGGCGATAATGCCAAAAAGCAGGCAGCTGAATTAAGTGGAGGTGTGTGCCATTTTGATACATGAATAATTATTTTATTATGCTAATATGCAGTCAAATAGCATTTCTGTCTTCCTGCTGTGGATTTATTGTGTTTCTAATCTTTTCCCTGTGGATATGTAGGCATTGAGTTGCAATTGCTATTGGCCTGCAGGTTGCTGTATCACTGAAATTTTTCGTTCTGCAGTCTGCAGCCCATTGTATTTTCTTTTACTCAAGTGTTTGATTATCCTTGTGCACTTGTGGGCCATGCTAATTAACCAGAATGCTTTGCATGTAGGCAGTGTGGTTTGTGTGTATCCAGGAGCTATGAACTTTTCTCACCTTTCCTCTGGCCTTTCCTTTTCATACAGTTTTGAATCAGGAAATTGAAGCATTCAGTCTCCCTGAGGACATACCTTCTGTGCTGTCTGAAGACAGAATTGTCAGTGTGAACTTTCGTGTACTGTACCCCATTGTCATTACCAGCCTTGGGGTATTTTATGAGGCTGATGGGGTGGGATTCCAGAGGAACATCACTGTAAAGCTGTACCAGGCAGAACATGAGGTAGAGTATTGCAGTTATCTTTTCAAAGCATAATGTCTCTTTTTCGTAGATTAAGTTTTTACAGAAAGTGACATGCTGTGTTGGTGAGTTAGAAGAGAAGTACTTAACTGACAAGTGTATGAATTATATTTTTCTTCTGTTGCATTTTAAATTCTCATATATGTATACAGAGGCACATCCTGAATGAGGAAAAGATAAAATTCACAAAGTGCTATGACTTAATCTAGATGCTGTTATGAAAGAGCAGTTACATCAAATTCCAATGCACAAGTTTTTGTTTGTATTTGAGGTTATAAATATTGATAGTCATTAATGAATAAAAAATAAGCTATTGAGTATATTTAAAATGTGCAGAAACATATATTTGCTGTCTCCAAGCAGAGATGCAGGACAGCTGTAATTTTTTCTTATTTGTTTTCTGGCAAGACATTTTAAGATTTCTAGAAACTGGTATTATTTACTGGTAATAATCAGACTTCATTGATAATCAGGCTTCATTTCCTCCAGTCCCAAGCTGTTATGGATTTGATAGAATAGCTTTGTGCTTTGTGATTCGGAAGGAAAAAAAATTTTGAACAAGATCGTTGCATTCGATATATTCCAGTTATCTCAACCAATAACTTGATAGGCCAATTTCAAAACTTCTGCCTATGCTACAGTAGAAAGAATTGTAAGTATGACTTTCAGGATGAACTTCCAAAGAATTTGGTTTATAAGAGCCATAATAAAAATTCAAGTTCACATTTCCTAAATTGTAGAATTCCTAAATGTTCAATGTCTGATAACTTTATCTGCATTAGCAGATAAAAGGAGGAGAAAAGCTGGTATCATTAGAGAGCTTGGAAACTGTTTTCTGAAGATTGGAATTTGGCAGTGCAGCATCTTTGTTATTATCTAAAAGCCATTTGATGGCCTGTGTAATACAGTAGCACTTCTAACGTGTGTTGTGATTTTTTTAAATTTTGTTTTTTCCCCTGTTGTTCACAGGAAGCGATCTTCAGTGCTCGCTTCAGTCCACCGAGCTGTGGAGTGCAGGTGAACAGATTGTGGTACAAGCCAGTAGAGCAGTTTATTTTGCCAGAGGTATGTGCAGTATCAGAACTGCCAGCAGTTCTTGAGTCATCTGGACAGACTGACTGATAAAACTGGCCTTTGCTTGAGGCAGAAAAGGGCAGGTGAAAACCTCTAGAATGTTAGTTCACACAATCACAGAGTGGGTAAGTAGTTGCAGGGATATGCTGAAATCCAGGATTTGTTTTACACCATCTTATTATCATGAGTAGTTATAAAGCATAAGCCTGGAAAATACAAATTGATAAAATACATTGTAGCAACTTCAGAAGACTTATCTGATTGGAAACTCTACCTGCTTTGATTCTGTGGGGTTTACCAGAAAATGTGATGCTTCTTTCTCCCTTCTGCTTTATCAAACATTAGCACACAAGATAGGGAGGGGAGGATAGCACAGGTTTCTAGAGAAGAGCTGAGAAAGAGGAACAGAATATCATAGGAAAATACTCTGATGTTTTTACAGTGAAGGTTTAATGAATAAATGTTGGCTCAGAAGGAGAATTCTAGTTAGCAGACCCTCCCAGGTACAAGGAATTGTTCTCAGTGGACCAGTGATCTCTCACTAGATATCTCAGCTACCATTTTAGACAGTTTCCCTTAATTTAAATATTTTCCTGGACTCTTGCTGCTATTTCTGTAAGTTGTCTTTAAGTCTGGATTGTTCTATTATTAAAGAAATTGTATTATGAAAAAATGAAGCAAGGGAAGACTGAAGAGGGAAGAGAGAAGGATTTGGGCCAGTTTATTGCCTGATTTATTCCCCTTGCTCTGTACTAATGAATGCATTTGGAAATCTATTAATTTTAAGGGGTATCTGCAGCTGGCTGATTGGTTTATCATCTTAGACAGTGTTTACTGAGTATTGTGCAAGTTGTTATGCTGGCAGGAGACCTTCCAGGTGAGCAGAGCACTTGCAGTATTTTGTGCATATGTTTTGGCAACCTAATTTCATACTAAAATAATTAAGGGTTTATTTTACTTTTTTTAAAAGGATATTGGTTACCCAGTAATTGGCAGTCTATCATGCGAGCCTTTTCCCTGTAAGACTTTGTTTTGAGATGCTAAAATTCCAGGCAGTTGTAATTTTGCTATAAATGGTTGCAATTTTCCTGAGAGGCAGACAGGAAGCATTTCCTTGAGAGACAGAATATTAGTATTCATATATTTCTTTGTGTGGGCTTCCTTAATCTGATGTGTGTCATGCGCTGAATGCTTACAGGGTAACACCATGTTTCTAACGTAGATTAATAGGGCTTATGCACATCTTGCAGTCTCCTATGATGCTCAGGATGCTGAAGCATACACGATGATTCAGAGGAGGTGGCAATGCCCACGTGTTCCTGTCTACTTCTTTGAGAGCACTAAATTTAGTGTACTGTTTAATTGTCATAGGATGGTGTCTGAGACAGTGTCTATTCTCAGGCTTTCCACCTTGAAGAAGTAATGGATTGTACAGACTGCTGAAGAGCTTTATTCATCTTCCAGCTGAAGTGCTGCTCTTTCTGCTTGTCCTGGGGAAAGGGAAGGAAATGCAGCATTAGAATAAGCATCTGGCAGGCCAGATTGTGAGAGGCAGAATCGATCATTCAGCTTCGGAATGGCTGAAAGTGCAGAACAGCAGAAGCGACAGCAGATAACTAAAACACACGGGGCTCTTACAGACAAGTCTTAGCAATGCACTTGTTTTGTCAAAAAGCTGTGGGCCACTTGCATGAAGATGGGACTCTGTATGCCCATATTCTGTGTTACTAATGGGGAGTAGTTGGAGGAACAAAAGGCACAGTGCTGTCTGACACTGGGAAAGGAGTTTGGCAGGGCTGCATTATGTCAGTTCACCTGTTCGGTATTCACTGTAAATGCCACTGCGCTCTGGCAGCAACAAGGCTGGAATTTAAATGGGGAAAAACAGATGATGTAGTCTCAGGTGTGCCACTAATGTTTTTGCTTTAAGCATTTTCAGGCCTCAACTTTCATTAAGTGGCTTAGAGTAAGAATAGCTGAAGGCTAAAGTCATTAGAAAATTTGCTTACAAGTCTTTCAACCTGGAAAATAATGATAGTTTGCAGCCTTAGGGCACCTTACACTGAGGTTCACTGGTAGTAACTGATTAAGACTCCGGGTACGTTTGAAGTCAGTGTCAGTAATAGTCAGTGGTGAGAATTGTAATGTTTCTGCTTGCTGAGGCATGAAAAGACTCTCTTGCTCCTAAAGGACTCTCCTGTTCACTAAACAACTTTCCAAAGGTTGTGTCTGTAAACAGGACACTGAGGTGTGATTAGAGTCCAATCCCTGCAGCAGAAACCGTTGGAATAGATTGTTGCAGCACTGCAAAAAGATGAGAAAAAAGTCTTAATACTGGTCCATTTATTTTGATAACTGAGTAATAATTAAACAAACAACAGAAAGCTGAGTATGAGTCAGCAGTGCCCTGGCAGCCAGGAGGGCCAGCTGTTTCCTGATGCTGCTTTCAGGCACAGCATCACCACTCAGGCAAGGGAGGGGGTTGTCCCACTCTGTTCTGCACTGGGATGGCCTCACCTCGAGTCCTGGGGGCAGTTTTGGGTGCCTCAGTAGAAGAAAGACATTGAACTGTTAGAGAGTGTCTGAAGGAGAGCAATGAAGATGGTGAAGGGCCTTGAGGGGAAGGCATTTGAGGAGCAGCTGAGGTCACTTGGTCTGTTCAGCTGGAGGAGACTGAGGGGAGACCTCATTGCAGTTACAGCTTCCTTAACCAGGGAAAAGGAGGGGCAGGCACTGATCTCTTCTCTATGGTGACCAGTGACCTGAGGGAATGGCCTGAAACTGAGTCAGGGGAGGTTTAGGTGGAGTATTAGAAAAAGGTTCTTCACCCAGAGGGTGTTTGGTCACTGGAACAGGCTTCTCAGGAAAGTGGAGAGTTCAAGAAGAGTTTGGCCAATACTTGCAGGCAAGGGGTGTGATTTGGGAATGGTCTTGCAGGGTCAGGAGTTGGATAGCATGATCCTTATGGGTCCCTTCCAATTCAGCTTATTCTGTGATTCTGTGAAACAAGGGGAAGGTATTGAGCATGGAAGTCAGGCTTGAATAAACACTGGCTAGCTCCATTATTAGCTTATAAAGCTGGCATTTTAAATAATAGATGAGAGACTTCTGAAATACACACAGAGCTGTCATTAAACACTGAGACTGCTGCAGATGTTAAGACCTACTTCTAGAGGAAAGCAAAAAAGTAAGCTGAACTCTAATCTAGACTTAAAGGTGTTTCAGTAACTGGAGAATTTTTGGAGAAGGTTTCTGGTGTACAAGGCAGCTAAAATGGGGAAGAGATGAGAGGTTGGTATAAGTAAACAGACTTCCTACAGCAGCAGAGATGCATCTACAATCAAGTTGTTTTTCTGTTCCAACACCCACACTAACAACCAGTGTGTTTCCTATGGAACTGGGAGAGATAAAATGGAATGTGCTCATCTAGGAGTCAGGAGTATAACAACCCTACCTTTTCATAAAGGAGAAATTGCTTTAAAATTTTTTAAAAATAAAATTCTACCCATATTCTTACTTGTACAACTTACCACTTGTTCCTTTGCATGTTCTCAGGGGTCTTCAGTTTAAAGTTGAGATGGGATTCTTTCAAATGCAAGAACTTACACACACATATATATGTATAAAACATCGAGTGGAATAGCTTAGTCGGACAGTTAAAACCAGAAAATTTTGAAATTATTCACTTGTCTTTTTCTTCTTTATCAGCAAAGATGTGCAGTAAGAATTCTGTCACTCCTACAGTAGCTTGTGACACCTTTACTGCAGTAAAGGTGGCTATATTTTTCTCTGAGTTTTGCTGCTGTCAGGATCGAGTCTCTGATCTCTGTTTGGCACATAACGATAAAAGCTGAGCTTGTTTCCACATCTGTTTTAATATATTCTCTTTGTAATGCAGTATTTTATATTTGATTTTTAAAAATTCACTTCAGGTCACCTCTAAATGCTATTTTGATGATTTTAGAAAGCCAAAGTCTTTAACACTAGGCTTCTGTTAAAAGTTTAATATAGAGATTCATGATTAGTGTTAAAAGAATGATTACGTGTTACTGAGTTTTATGGATGTGTTTCATTTATGTGTAACTTACTTTTATTGAAGTGTAAGTAAAACATTTATATTATACACTCAAGCTAAATCTTGTGTGATGTTGACTATTATAAAATTTTAAAGAGCCCAAACTGTTTGTCTTCTTTCTTTTTAAGTCTTTGCCTATCTGCATAACAGTGTTTTGCTCTCTAACCAGAGTTTTGAAGGTACCATTGTGTGGGAGAGCCAGGATCTTCAGGGCTTGGTTTCAAGAAACCTTCATAAAGTGATGGTGAATGATGGAGGAGGTGTTTTCAGAGTCATTACAGTAAGTCCCCTCACCTTCCTTTCCACCATATTTCTATTTTTCCTATAAGTGTTAAGAATTTAGCATTTTACTATCCTGTGTTTCTCTGTGTAAATCATTAATTCAGTTGGGTTTCTCCTTCTGTCTCAGAAGAGAAATTTTGCTTTGCCTTCTTGCAAAAAAATTATGCTTATAAGTGGTATTTTGAGGGGAGTAAAGCTCTCACTGTTTTTGTTAGATGTGAAGCAGCATCAGTATATCAGAGATGGCAAAATGTGGGATAAAAATCCTGTGCTAAAATCCCAGCTGAAGGGATAAAATCTGGTTATTTGCTTTTTGGCAGCATGTTCCTTTTCGTGTCAAATTGTTGCTTGCCTAAACATCCTGTGTTGTTGTAATTTAGCCAGAATAATTTTGCATTTTGCTGTCAACTTTGAAACTAGTTTTCTGAAAGTTTCAGTGTTACTGCTAGTTTTGGGTGAAAATTTTAAAAATGCCACAAAATTTTAGTTAAAAAACTTAGTCTTATTCTTTCATGTCGCATTGTGTGATTCTTGGGGTGGTCCTGTGCAGGACCAGGAATTGGACATCAGTAGTTGTTGTTGGGTCCTTTCCAACTCAGGATGTTCTATGGTTCTGTGATTATACAGGTGCCTAAACCAGTAGAGTTTTAAATTAATTTCATTCTTAGATGCCAGAAAACTTCACACCTTAAAATCAGAGGGAAAACACATCAATAATGTGAGATTAATCTATTAATTTCCATTAATCTATTCCTAACAGGCAGGGGAAGGGTCACTGCCACATGAGCTCACAGAAGGTGTGGAGGGAATAGCAGGTGGTTTTATCTACACTATTCAAGGTAAATCCACAAAATGTAGCGTGACATTTGACGTTTTGGTAAAACAGGTCATCTAAATTACACTTCTGAGTATAATTGAAGTTAGTCACCCTAGGTTTTCCTAACCTAGGAAACCTGTTTCAGCAGACATTTTCTTCCTGGCTCTTCTATGCTTTAAGTCAATCTCCTGATATGGTTCCTTTGCTTGCTTTATGTCAGCCACTCCACATGACTTGCATCCCTTTGTCTTTTTATCTAGACTCTCTTCTACCCAAAATCAAGTTAAAAAATATCACGCAATGAAATCTTTCCCTGATATTTTTCACACTTTTTCCCAGTTCTGCTGCAGTTAGAAGTACTGTATCACAGTGTTTAATATGGACAAACAGTTTCCATCCCTGTTGTTGCTCTTTTACACCTATTTCAGCAGAATGTTGAGAGATTTTATAGGAGTCCTTTCCAGTTTCTAAGATTTTGGCCACATAGCACTGTAGTCGATGTGTTCTTATTAGTCCATTATTGCCAACATAAGCTGTGGCTTCGAGAGTGTTATTGCTGTGATTTTGTAGCTAGGCCTGGTAGATATAATGGGAAGTCCTGTAATCTTGTCATCTGTGTAGGAGCCTGAATTGAGGTGTGTGCTAAAGCCCTTCCATCTTGTTTGTCAAAAGTCTTCTTCAGTACCACAAACTACCTCCTTATCTGCAATATGTTTTTAGTTTTTACCTGCAGTTATGTGATGTGGTTCAGCAGGGACCATCTGTGCTACATCAAAGCAATGCCTATTTGATTATATTTAGCATAGCATTGTTTGTTTGTTTGTGTGTTTATTTTTAATGCTAGATACATATACTTAGGAGTAATTGACAGTGGCCTTTTTACTCTACAGATAAGAGTAATAGTGAAGTCCCAGACTTTTCTTTATATTAAGAAACCTTTAAAAGTTGAATTCTTTTTTTACTGAAAAGGAATACTTTTTTACTTTAAACTTTTAGTATCAAGCCTTATACAAAATGTATGCATTTGCTGTTCTGTAACTTTTACCATTTTGTAGACATTTTAAAATTAAGTGCGAGATTTTCATAGCCCCATGAATTTGCATGCTTCTTCAGATTCATTTTATCAATGTGTACCCTGCATGATCCAAGAGAAATGTGAAATAATAAGGAGATATGCATCTTTGTTTAATAATGGGTGCTGTTTCTTTCAGAAGGTGATGCTCTTTTAAAAAGCCTCCATACTCGCCCAGAAAGGTTTGCAAGTCACATAAAAAACCTTGAGAAAGAAGATGCTTTATTGAAGGAAGAAAGCAGTACCTATGATGACATTGTGTTTGTAGATGTGATTGACACTTACAGAAACGTTCCCTCCAAACTGCTGAACTTCTACCGATGGTAAGTTGAAAAGAAAATATTTTCTTGTTTTCTTTTAGGAATGGTGCTGTTTGCAGCGCAAGATGATCCAGCAGATGATGTTATTTGGTAGGTTCCATGAAATACATGCCTTATGGGATTTACTTTGTAAGTTGTAGTTCTGTCTCACAATTTTGGGGGCATGTAGTGAGTAAAATGGCAGTGCCTGTAGATTCTTGAATGCTCACTCTTAGTGCTTCAAATCAGCACAAGCTGGCAAGACAGGTTCTGCTCCAAGAGTCCAGGTGTAAAAATTTTCATTTCTCCTTGTAATTTCTTTTCATTTGTATCTAACTGAAAACTAGCAGTTTTAGTATTTTAAAGGATGGCTTTTGGCCAGTTTGTGTACTTACTCAGTGTTTCAGTTTGGGGCCATTTCTCCAGTACCATAATCATCTTGATGGGCCTTTGCTGGACTCTCCACCCAGTATGGCCATGTCCCTCTTGTACTGAGGAGTCCAAGACTGCACACTGTAGTCCAGATGTGGCCACTGGAGCTTGTGAGCAGGAGGGAACGGAAGGCTGATAGGAAGAATTTTCATAGTGTAATGCACTGTCTGTGGTGAGTCTAGTAAGTTTCTAATTTACAGTGATTTCTGTTACTCTGAGACAACTGTTCTAGTTAATTGATGCTGCTGTGGAGTAAGAAATATAGCTGACAGTTGTAATTTAACCAAAATTCAGGTTAGTTGCTTGCAAGATTATGCACTTAGTTAACAAATTCAATGGCTATAAATGTAACTGAAAAACTAGACCATGCTTTCTGTTCTAAAATGAGGTTTGCATGTCAAGTCTTAGATATTTGTGATAACTTCTTACAGATTAGCAATTTTTCAAGATTTAGTAATAAATGGCTTTTAAAAATACTCTTCTGGTTATAAGAAGTTACCCTTACAAACACCATTAACCAACTCGGCCATGATCCCTAGAATCTTAAGCTTTTTTGGTTATTTTATGTTATTTCAGACACGTAAAGATAACATTTTTCATATTTAAAGGGTGCATTTACAGAGGAAGAGTAAGTACAGAGTTGTTTCCACAGATTTTTTGTTTTTTTACTGCCTACCGCCTTCTCATTTCCCTTGAACTGACTGTCTCATCCTTAAAGTAGGCTACTGACATGTAGCCAGTGGCTTTTAGCAGCTGTGCTGCCATCAGCATCAGGGATTCATATCCTTCTGAGGTCAATACTGCTTAAGATATTTTCATTAGTAAATCCAGCATCTGTCCTGGAGAACAAAACTTCAGATTTGTGTTCTTCCGCTCATACACAAGTCCATGTTGTAAGATCATCATAGGATACAGCTGCATCTCTTTTGAAGGACAAACAGTCACCCCTGATCAATAGAGAAAACATTTAAAAGCCAGGGGTAGGAAAAACATTCCTTCCCTCTTGCTTTTTACCCCCCCTGCATCCCAAAAAACCCCTTGCAGAGTGTACTGTCTGTAGTTTGTGCTGTGCAGCTCAGCATCTCATCACTTTTCTTTTTGGCTACAGGACAGTTGAATCAACGAGTTTTGACTTGTTGCTGAAGACCGATGATGACTGCTACATTGATTTGGAAGCTGTTTTTAACAGGATAATACAGAAAAAATTGGACAGGCCAAACATTTGGTGGGGAAAGTAAGTTCTTTTTTAAAATAATCTTTAAAAGATAGATACCATTTCTTTAGTGAATGGTTTAGTGATTTAAGTCTGTTTTCATGTGGGTTCTCCTCCTATGCCTAAGGAAGCCAGTTGTAAAAAGCAGGAGTTCTGTATGTTAGAACTTTGAATCTCAGAGTCAGAAATCAGTCATTTACAGTAACTTTCCAGAGTCTGCCTTTATAGTGATTTAAACTTGCTGAATATCTTACCTGGCTTTAAAATGTATTATAAACATTTTTGACATTGTACTTAAGTAAATAAGAATTTTCCAGCAATACAGTGAAGTTAAAAGTAAAGTACATAGCACAGAACTATAAATATTACTTTTTGTGATGTTACTGGGATTTTTCTCGTGGGCTTGAGGAAGTGGGGTAAATAGGAGAAACAAAATTTTTGTTTTGGTCTGCACTTTATTGTAATATCTGCAAATTTCAGGCATTGATACCTGTTTCTGCTGTTTGAAATAGCAGATCTGATTAATAAATTTTTGAGTGAACTTTCCCAGCCTGTATTACACTTGTGAATAACTAGAGGACCAAAATAGCCCATATCTTCCCATCCATCCATTGGAAGCTCTGGGATGCCATCCAATATAGCAGGAACTCTATGCTACTATAGCCTTCAACATAGCATAATGGTACAATGTGCCTTCCTGTTGCCCTCTGCTCATTGAAGATAAACAGGCCTTTGCTGCTTTGC
The DNA here is from genome assembly GCA_034336665.1 of Luscinia megarhynchos. Lineage (NCBI taxonomy): Eukaryota > Metazoa > Chordata > Aves > Passeriformes > Muscicapidae > Luscinia > Luscinia megarhynchos. The sequence continues at coordinate 68,429,322 of CM067565.1, forward strand.
TTTCACAAGTCTGGTCCTGCCTGTCACTTACTCATAAAGTGATTTAATAAGGTGTGTGGTCGAGTGTGTGAAATAGTTTGTTATCTTGTGATTATCTCAAAGATCTGTGGGAGTGACATCTTTGAGTGTAAATTCTTTAATAGTCACAGTCTTCAGGTCAGGCAAGTATGATGTGTAGGGAAAAATGCTGAAATAACTATGGAGTATAAAATGATTATCAAATCAGATGCTTCTCAGTCTGGAGGAGGTTGAACCCTTTGTGCTGTGATTCAATGGAGTGGAAGATACTGAGTCTAAAATGAATTCAGGTATCAGATGAGACTTTTATTTACTTTGTGCTTTAACATGTCAGCTTCAGTTGAGAATGGGCAGAATCTGATAACATATCTGCCACTCAGCTGTAATTCCTCCCCTTCAGGGCTGTTGTCTGAGGTGACAATTCTTAGTAGCTCACTGAAGCTTTCAGCTGCTTGTGCTCATGACTGCAAAACAGCAATGCTGAACCTCTTTGTAAACCAGGAGGAGACCCTGCTGCATTGACAGAGTTATGTCTCTTAGCTGTGAGTGCATGGAGCATTTGTGAGGCCAGAGGAGTTCCCAACAGGAGAAGCAGGATGCTTCACTGCCTCACTCGGCAGTTTGGCAGGTCCATAGCTGCACAGTGCGGCAGTGAGCTCTGCCCCACTGGGGGCACGTGGGGAGCCTGTGCAGAGACTGCTTCCTGCAGGCCTCTGGCAGTGAGTAAAGCCTTCCTTAGAGAACACCACTGCCAGGAAGAGGTTTTTTGTAATTCAGTGATGGCAGCCTTTGAACATCTCCTCTGTTGAGCTACATTAGGAAAACAGCTTAGAGAAGGTACTTACTGCTTCCTGATTTTTAAGTAGCCACCATTGTTAACAGGAAAATGGGTTGCATACCACCACTGTCTGCATGCCCGCTGGAGACACTGCCTTTGTGTCATGGCATGTTGAGTAACCAAAGGGGTTAATTAGCAGGACACAGATGTCTGTAAAAAATAGATAAGGATGTGTGTGCTTACCTAGTTCAAAACCCAACAGCAAGGTGCAGATGCTGAAGACCTGACTGTCAATGTTGCTTTTGTTTCTATTTTGAAAACTTTCTCTTACTATCCAAACAACAATTACAATTTCAGCTTTGTGCCCAAGAGAAATAAGACTAGGAACTATAAGAAGAATCACCTACTTCTTCCTCTCAATTGTTTGTTATCAGTACTACTTCAGTTGTTATCAGTGTTGATAGGCTCCACAGAGGACTCTATAAACATCTCATTTCTAACATGGTCTTCAGTTTTAGACTAAATTGGGCAGTTGACCGAACTGGGAAATGGCAAGAACTGGAGTATCCAAGTCCTGCATATCCAGCCTTTGCTTGTGGGTCTGGCTATGTCATCTCCAAAGACATTGTGCAGTGGCTGGCAAGCAACTCTGAAAGATTAAAAACATACCAGGTAATAAAGATGAGTTCAGTTTTTCTGTGTTAAAGTGGTCTGGGGAACAGAATGTACTGGGTGAGTCAGAAAGAACATGTGGGCTTTTGCCACGTTTCTGATTACTATACTTAGTGCCTGTTCTAGGTCAAAGCACAGATGTTTTGGACTGAGAACCTGTGGAGTTGTAATCTTGTTTTTTGTACTCTGTTTCTGTAAGAACAGTGTATTATCATGGGAAAGGAGGGAGGATTATTTTAACACCTCTGAAGTAGACCAGCATAGGTTTTTGTAGTTACCATTTTTTACTGCTGGTAGATGGTGCAACTTACTCCAGGTCACAGTTATGCTTTCTTGGTGCTCATATCTGTTGTTTATTTTCTGGTGTCATCTCAGGGTGAAGATGTGAGCATGGGCATCTGGATGGCAGCTGTAGGGCCCAAGCGATATCAAGTAAGTCTGGAGGAATTGTGTGACCTTACAGAAAGAGTACATGCCTCTGATCCAAGTAGCATAAAGCAGGAGAAATGTTCTTTTTCTTTAAAAACGAATTGAAATAACCATTTAACTAAAATCCAGAGGAAAAAAAATCTTTTAAAGATGTATTTAAAAGAAAAACCACAAAACTGCCACAAACCACCCACGGACTCCATCCCTACTCCCAAGTTCTCTGAACAGATCTAACAGATCTTTGTATGCAACATATAGTGTTTCTAGCAACAAACACCTGATTCTTGGAAGTGAAGATTGTTGGAGACTACATGCTTACTAAGAAAAGGTATTGAAATGGTTCTCTCTCTTAACAGGATGGTCTCTGGTTGTGTGAGAAAACATGTGAGAGTGGCATGCTGTCTTCCCCCCAGTACTCTCCCCAGGAACTGGGAGAGCTCTGGAGATTAAAGGAACTGTGTGGAGATCCATGTAGATGTGAGGAAAGATGATGGACTGGCCTTGGAAAACAGGGTATTGTATAATGATCATGGAAAAATGTACATTTGGATTCATTCCTGGAACAATAAGAAATGTTAAGGTACCTTTTAATGTTGGGTTTCAACTAAAGTATAACGATATTTGCACATCCCTTTTGATAATGACAAATGGACTGATACTATTCGTTTTCTACAGTATAGATGTTGATCAGACAAAAACCAAAATGTTCAAGATTTAAAAAAAATCCCGTTTTATATAAAGTCGAAGACCTACTTGTAATTAATAAATGCACATAAGAATGCCAACTAGCCTGTCTTTTGTAAATTAAAGCACTACTGCTTTGACTCAGTGTAGGGCTGTTCCAGGATCCTGTGGAGAGTTGTGTTCTGCACCAGGGCAGCTGGTGAGTCTTGCTGCAGCAGGTTCTGTGCTAATGGGTTTGTCCTCATCTGTGCAGAGATGGGGACAGCCGTGGGGGTTAGGATTTGTGATTAGTTTGTTTATGCCATTGTCATTTTAGAAAAAATAAAATCAAGGTTTGCTTATACCAAATTTTCAAGTACTGCAAACTTGGCCTGATTTAGGACGCATTTCTGAGTGCTCACTGTGTTATTAGATCTGAATCTGAGGTTACACAAGTGAAAGTAAAATAAGATTGAGGAACAGCATGCTAAAGACTGTAAAATAAATAGCAATGCCTTGCAGTGTGCTGAGAACTTATTTATAATGTGGTATGTTAACACTGTAGGGTAAAAGAAAGGTCTGGCAGATTTTGACCCTAATCATCTAAGGTAGATTTTTCTAAAATTACTGCTGGGTTTTGTTCACTTTAAGGTCGTTGGATGTAGGTGCATGCAAAGAGCAAATGGCATCTCAATGCAGCACTAATATTGTTTTGTCAGCAAAGGGATCACAACCCAGTAAAGCAAATTCTCACCACTGCTGGGGGAAGGCAGTATAAAATCTTGCAAAAGGGTGACCTTGAGTTTTATTTAATTGAAACATTTAAGCACTGTTTGGTATCTCTCCAGTAGGACAAGTGAGCAGATGTTTCCATGAAGGCAGTTGATAAAGTTGAGGAGCTGAAAGTACAGTTGTACAGCCCTCTGGTGCCACGTGTGAAACTCATATCCACCTGTATATCTGTTCAGGCACTGTCTCTCTTCTGCAGTTCCTGTGTCAGCTTTTCCTTCAGTCCAGCAAGAGAGTCCCTTCTTACCACCGTACTAACACACAGTCTCCACTTTCTATTGAGTAAAACTGCAAAGGCTTTAAGTCATTGTCTAGTTCAACTTCTTTTCCTTCCAACTAGAACAAGAAAGAAAAAAAAAAAACCCTAATCAGATTTAAACTGAAATCCTGCCATGTAAACCAAATAGCAGGCAGTTGCAGTTAGGGAGAATCTGTCATATTATAGGAATGAAATTAGGCCCTAAATTTCAGTATGAAGACAGCTCTCCTCAAGTGAAATGAATTTCTTTAGATAGTATTTAGAATATGCTATGGCCCTTTAGCAGCATGAAATATTTTGTTGTTGAATACCTGTTTTTAACTCACTTTAGAACTTTCGGTAGGACAGTTTCAGTTCTGAGCCAGGAATTTTAAGTAGGCGATACAGCAGTCCTTTGACCTTCTGAACAGTCATAGACTCTGTTGAGGGGAGAGAAGGAGAAGGTATTAGAAAAATGCTGCTGCCACAGAGCTGTAGCAAATTACCAGCATTTCACTTTATTAGCTTATAGCAACAGTGAAAGGCTGTATTGCTGCTTCAGTTCTAACACTGCAATAATGGCTTTGGTACCTGAAACCGTATCTGCTACTGTCAAGTGGAAAATGGTTTAACCAGTGGGGAATAGGGCAGGGTGTGCTACTATAGATCCCATATACCAAATTAAAGTGTTAAATGGCTTCATAATTTACCTTTTTTGAGTTTGCATTTCTACATGCTAAACTAAGTGACCTTTGGGACACACACCAGCCAGGTTCTGATTACCTGCATCCAGCAACTATTCCTTGCAGTTTGCATTACCAGGAATTGGCTTTCCCAGCACAAGTAAGCAAATGGCACTGTGGAATTAGTGACATTCTTAGGAATGGTATTGAGTTCTTAGTCCCAAACACATTGTCAGCAGAGTTGTTTATATTATGAAGTAAGTTATAGGAAGGGGTATTTTTTGTAATGGATCTGGAATGAGTAGATGTAGTTTGATTCCAGAGGTGAAACCTGTGTTTGCAATAGATAAACTCAGTATTTTGGTTGAACTTTCACTTCTTTTGAAGCTTTATCTAAAGGCACAGCAATAGCGAGTTATTCCTGTAATACCACACATTGTACTTAGACAAATATTTTTCTATCAAACATTTTTGTAAAAGCTGTATCTATCTGATTTTATGCAACTTGTGATAATAAATGTGATTTTTATTTTAGAATAAAGCTTGAATACTTATTTTCTCTCAGACTTCATTCTGACACATCTTTCCAAAACATCAGCTTAAATTAGAATGGTCTTATTCATTCTAGTCTCATTACAGGTACTAAAACTTCAAAAGACAAATTTGATGGAGGTTAGAACTAGATTTCTAACTTCATGTATTAGATACTAGACCTCAGTATCTAGATTTACACACAATGCAGTTGCCTCTTAAGACTTCATGTTCTGGTTACTTGGTTAACACATCCACCAGATTAATTGGCTTTGAATTGCCTCAGACACATTAATCATGAAATCAGCAGCAGAGGTCATAAGACAAGCATCAACTTTCATCTTTAAACTGGACATAATTCAAGCAAGAAGAATAATGACTTTTAAAAAAAATTTCTGCCGTTGTCATTTCTTTTTATGACAGAGGAAAAGCTTTCAGGAGCTGACAAAGCCAAAGGCAGCTGCCATTATTTAATAGAGTTGTTTGAAAAGGAGCGATGAAACAACTGCTTGAACGTAAGCCAAGACTTCTTACCTGGTAGTTTTTTCTCCACTGGTTTCTGTTCGGGTTTCTCGAGGACATTTAATTGTCAAAGCTTAAGGAAGAAGGGTGAGGCATTAATGAAAGAATAATAAGCCCTGTTATGGCAGAAGCATAGTCTTTCTAGTCTTTTTTTATTACAAATTGTTTCCCTTAGCTCAGCCTGATCTCTCAAAAATTAGAAGCTAGCCTGCATCTGAGCAGTTAAAAGAGCATTTAGTCATTATCTGAAAAATTAATTAATTAAAATAACCAAGTTTTTATTCATCTTTGGTAATTTATTGTAAAAGTGACTCCCTAATATGCTTAAAGACAGGATTTTTTTGTCAAAATGAGTATTTACCTAAAAATGCTTGATTTCTATTTAATTTTCTTAAAATAACCCACAGAAGAATGAAAATTGCTTATTCTGTTTAGAACAGGCTTTTGTTGCTCTCAAAAGCACCATACAAAGACTTTCAAAGGACATTCTTAGCCTAATTATTTTACAGAGATTAAAAGATTTATCGTTAAAAGAAGGTTTATATTATGTCGAGCCAACAAGATTCCTTGTTCTATTTAGTCTTCCACCTAAATTCATTAGAATGTAATGCTTTAAAACCTGAGATGTCTTCTGTTAAGAAGCCACTCACAGTGTCAGAATGGAATATCAATAACCTTTGTTCTCCATTAAACCTCAGTTGAGAAAATAATTTGGCTTGGGTTGAGGGGGGAAATGAGAGAGTACACAGAATCAGGTTTCTAGTCAAACTCAGTGAGGCAGTTCACAGAAGCAAAATTACAAGCTGGAACTTTTTGTTCTCCATATACATCTAGGAGACACTAAGCTCATAAAATTATTCTAAATGCAGGAGGAACAATTTTGACCATTTCTGGCCTCTTACTCAGGAGCTGATTTTTCAGAGTCAAAGGCTGTCGTCCCTTCAGTTCTCCTTCTTCAGGTGCTCCATATTCTGTTGGAAGAAAAGTGCAGGTAGAACCCTTGAAAGACTACAAACTCAAGACCTAAGACAACTGTGGTGCCGGATCAGGCAGAGGTTCCTTGGCACAGCCGTGGTAGCTCCTGCACCACACAGTGCTGCAGATATGAGCCTTGTTCTGCTGCTACAGCATTCTGGACATGGGGTTGCTGCTTAACATTCCCACTGCTGAGAGAGCTGCTGCCTGCTCAGCAGCAGTGCTGGAGTGCATGCTGACAGATCTCTGGGGCAGGGAGCCTGAGTTCCTGAGGCAGCAGTGCCCTGAAGAGTGCAGCTCTGTGCAGCTGCCCCATAGGAGCAAAAGCCCACTGGCACACAGGCCCAGCCAATGGATGTGTCTTCCTAAGGCTTAGCAGCACAAGAGAAAGGGACCAAGGGGAAGAGAAACTGAAAACAGACCAAACCAGTGCTGCCACAATGCTAGAGGTGAAGAAATGCTATTGTACTCTGCTTGTACTTACTAAGACAAAGTGTTCGGGTATCTGGGATGGGCAGCAAGAAATTCTTCACTTGGTTTGTTTTTCTCTGGGTTCCAATGCCCACCAGCTTCTAGCCAGTCCTTTCCAAATATTTTGCGATAATCAAGCTCTGCTCCCTCTTCTTTCAGCAGGAAGGATCTGTACTGACACAGGAATGGCACATAATATAATTACATAACTTTCCAGAAAATAAAATCTAATCAATGCCACAGACTCCTTGGCCGTACTTGGTACTCAATATGTTTTAATGCTATCAAGAATTTTACAAACTGTGTCTCCAAATACTGACTGATCCATGTATTCACTACGTTTTAGAGCCATTAAGAGTCTTAAAGTCCCTCTGTCTGTGTACTTACTGAGCCATAACTGAATATCTAAGCAAAGATTTTGCTGTGTATGATGATGCAAGAATGTTTTCTGTAGCAGTGTATCCAGATGCTGCTTCTGCTCTCCTTTATGATAATAAACATTTGCTGAAGGTTTGATTTTGGTACTGCTGTCACTGAAACAGATCTGACTATGCTGCTTTTTCTATTTTTTTTTTAAGAGCATGGTTTTTGTTAACAGTCCTGCAGCTTCAACACAATTCAAGCACCAAGAAAAAACCACCATTGACCCATCTTTTCCAAGTCCCCACTGAGTCAGCAATGCTCACAAAGAGGGCTCAGTCTTGTAGCCCCACTGACTGCCCCACTGACAAGGGGATGGACTAGTTGGCACTTAACTTTTCCTGCACCCAAATAATCAATAATCTTAAACTGAAAACAATTCCTCAGCCAGTGATTTAAAGTTTTTGCCAGATTCATGCAATTTGTTGAAATATCACATACCTCACAGTTGTTCAAAACCTCCAACTGACTTATCTTGGCAATTATGAGCTGTATGAGGGTCTCTGGGTTCTTCTCTGTGTCCATGAAGGGGTTATTGCTACACTGCAGTGCCCGCAGACTTGGCAGTTTGTCAAGCTCATTGATAGATGACCACTGAAATGGAAGGGAAGAATCTTTTGTGGAAATATAAAACTTCATTTCAGAACAATACCTGTTAACACTGACTTTTCCTGTACAACAAACATGACTGCAAAAAATGATTTTGATCATCAGAACCAAGTACTTGAATCCTGTTCATTTAGCTGAGGAAAGAACTGCACTCCATTTAATTAAAAACCAAACCAAAACAGAATTTTAGATCATTAGAATTCTGTGAGAAGAATTATGAGGTAGTTACCACAACACGCACTTTTAACCATTAAGAAATGTTTTTATGTTCCTAAATCATGCCTCTGTATTGACCAAAGTGTTCAATAGTTACCTCAGAATATTACACATAAGAAAATTTCAAAGAAAATTTTAAAAATCAAACTTCAAATTACTCTTAAAAAAAGATAATTTATTTACAAAATGTGAAACCATCACAATCTAACCTACCTGTGATATTTTATTGTCATTTATTGCAAGGCGTTTTAGCAAAGGAAACATTTTAGTCTTGCATCCTAGGAAAAGAGTAACAAGAAAACAGTGAAAACTTTAAATAAACAGAATTTTAAAACTATAAATAAATTACTTCTTTTACATACCAAATTCAGCATCAGGAAAGCATATAGAAGATATCCCAGTGTTTCTAAGGATTAGCTGTTCTAATCTGAAATTTAATGGATACAATGATCACTGTATGTGGCACAGTTTTTTGCAAAGAAATACAATCTAATTTTTTTTCTTAATAAAGATCTGCAGCTTTTGATGTGGTGCAGCATCATTGACAAATGAAAAGCAGCATCACAGACAGTATCCAGATTTCAGCAGTGTTCAGGGAATAAAATTTTCAGTGAGTTAAGTGCAATAATTTCAAACTTTCAGAATGGCTCCTGGATTTAAAATGTGTGATTTTCTAAATTAATTTTTTAAAAATAGCTTGTGGCTATTGAAAATCATGGCTGCTGTTTTGGTTTACAGGGAAAGATGATAATTCTGCAAATTAGCAAAATGTGGTAAATCACTTCCATTTCATAAGTGTATAATGAAAATATAATAACACAGCTGAAGAATGTGTTATTATACAACAAAAGCAAGATTATTTTAAAACAGCTCAACTAAATAATACAGTTACTGTCCTCAAGAGGGCAAAATGCCTCTGCTTCAAGATCTCATGAATCTTTCATGCAACATCAATACTATCATATTTCAGCCAGCAAGGACTATGGAGATGAATATCTAGGACAAAGAATTTCCAGCAAATTTGTTTACAGCTACCTGGGGAGCTCTGCTATTAGATGCAGCTGATTTCCATCCAGTAACGGGTTGTCTGAAAGGTCTAACAACTTCAGGGTCTGCAGGACATTATCAGGCCTGATACATTGGAAAAAACAAACAAATATAAACACAATATTTATAGTTATTGGGCAATGAAAACACATTTTCCTAAGTATATAATTGCCTGCACACAACTGTGCACATTTATAAATGTTCTGAAGTACATCAGATGCAGTGAAATTTGCATCAATTATTGTCGTGGCAATGTAAATGTTACAGGAATATAACTTTATGTGCTTTGTGGTACATCAGTAGCTAACAACTGACTGATTCATGTTACTCACCTTTCCAAAACTGTAATATTATTCGAAGAAAGATACAACTCTTCAAGTACTGGCCATCCTTGAGCACATAGAAGAACCTAAGAGCAAAACTTCATTTAATATAACAAAAGATGGGGAAAATTTTCAGAAATTATACTTCATGCAAATTTGCTCTGAAAGACTTTAGAATAAGCTATAACTCCCCAAACCAGAGGAATAATTATTAAAGATTTCCTAGTTTTCCCTTTCTTCCAGATGGCTCTCCTGTGCCCTGGATCTATTAGCACAGATGACATCAAAGGGATTCTGCAGTCACAGGACTCTAAGTCCCAGGCTTGTGGCCACCCTCGCAGCTGACATTGGAAACTGAGTTTAATTTATTCAGTGAGTTGGAGTGACCAGGTTTTCCCTATGAAGAAGTGAGGAATTGGCTGTACAAACTCTATATAGGTGCAGAAGTTCCAGAACCACACACATCTCATCATGTCTGACAGAATGTTTTGTAATATCTTAATTTATCAGAGCTTGAAGCCTTTTCTGTCTTGGGACTGTGCCAGTCTATAACCCATAAAAGCCAAGAATTGCATTAATTGAACACATCCTGAAGTTTTCAAGTTGTCTAAAGAAAAGAAATTAATTCAACAAGGGCTACAAATTGAACAAAGATACTTTTGTTTTAGATCATGTGCCCTGAAATTGCATAAAAGATATTATTTTACTTTACATAGTTTTTTTCTTCACAAACATTCATATTACAAGGCAATAAATTGCTGGCATAAAATAGTTCTGCATGCCATTGTGAAAGTGTCAAACATGGTGCAGTTTTAGCACATGGAATTTCCATAAGCACTGGAACTGATTGCTTTTCTACAAATTTGTGCCTGTGAGTGGCAAATTATCATTTTCACTGAGTTTTTTCCCTGGTGTGTATTCTCCATAATAAAAATAAGTATGAGCTCATTCCTGCTACTCCTTCTTTGATTGGGAAACTTACAGGGGCTCTTTCATTCATCTACATTGCTGTTTTAAGGGAATTAGTAGATAAGTTATTTTGAAGCCCCCAACTCTTTCCAAAGTGTGATTGTAGCTGACTAGGGGACTCAAAGTTTTTGAGATGCAAGAACACAGACAGACAGATGCAGGTCACAGTCACTGAAAGCTCGTTTTCACAGGAGGTTACAAAGGCTACAAGCAGTGGAGTTTAAAGATCTGGACTGTCCAATTCAATGGTTTTGTGCATAGCTGACGCCTTCTCTTGTAATCATCCCCTCTCCTCAGCACCATTCTCTCTGTTACAGCTGCACTAATCCATCCAGCTGCAGGTCTGGTATACAACTGACTCCATTATAACAGACACCATGCCAAGGGTAAACACTGAGATCTCCTCAAGAGGCACTCATGATTTGGAGCTCAACTGCTTCACACCCAAAAATATAAAACAATCAACCTGCTGCCATATCTATAACACACAAACACAAAATCAGATACAACAACTTTTCCTGTTCCAAAGCAAGAGCAGGGAACCTGACCTATATTTCATCTCTTTAATCTCATGGTATTTCCCTTGTCAACAAAATAGACCAAAATAGTTATGCACTGGTGATGAAGAAGCATGACAAGAAACCTGCAGAGTCAAGAGAAATGAGGTGCATGTTCAGTAATAGAGATTCTCCCACAACAGTCCTGCATTGGGATGGATGGATGGAATAAAAAAACTGCACAAACCTGAAGTATCTGAAGAGTTTTCAGTAGGGTGGCCAAATTACCAGAAAACTGCCACATGATAGGTCACAACACAATTCCAAGAAACTCAAATTCCAAATTTCCAGCTACTGCTTAAAACAGCTTCCTCAGGAAACCAAAGTTCACAGATCTGACACTGAACTAATTCTCAAGAAAGACTGAGGCTTCATTGTGGATGGCTGATGGGGAGTAACAAACACTCAGAGGAAAGCCACTGATGCTCAAAACCAGAAGAATGGAAAGAGCTATTGCAAAATAAATAAGGATGAGAACAAGAAACATTTGTCACCATGTAAGTCCATGATGTTACTGCACTTTAGTCTGTTTATCCCAGGAAGCAAATAATATACTTGGGAAAGGCACAAAAAAGCTAAACAAGAATAAAAGCCATGAAACAGAGAATAGCTGTTCTCAGTTACTTTCATATAAAACACTGGGACTTACTAAATGAAATTATCAAGCAGCAATATCAGAACCCAAAAAAGGTTAAATGGATGTTAAATGATATGTATAGCAAAATTTTCAAATGGGTTCTTAAACACTTAGATAAATCATGAAACAAAAGAAAACTCCACAAATATTAATTAGAGGTATATAATCTTGAGCTCACAAAGCCCCACAATTCCAGATTACTTTCTAAGAAGCTCTTACCATGTGCTTACCCTCCCAACTACCTGCTGCTACTTGCTAGTGTCAGAAGCATCATCCTGCACTTCTGTTCTAACCCAGTTTTTTCTTTTACCCTGTATAATAGTAGATTATATTATAAACATAAGATCTTAGTTTGAAAACAAGATCACAAATATAACATTATGATTTAAATGCTGAATAAGAAAGAAAGGGTTTGGAGCCATAAATATGAACTCATTACACTCAAATGCATTAATTAAATTGCTAAGTCAGTGGCTCCAAATTTTATGTTATTTTACAGGACATTTTTCCCCCCTTGAAAGTTGAATGTTATGTTTTGAGCAAAAATTCTACAGTAATAAACACTTTTACTGATATACTAATAATCTCAGAAGTATTTAGATATATGCAAATAATATACTAATGAAAGAATTATTTTTGGAAAACTCATGCTCAAGGCATATGAATGTGGAGCTATTATTATTGCATAACAGTTAAGCATGTCCCAGTCCTATGAAAAATACTTCAAAACAGAGGAACAAACAAACAAAAAAAAGTCTCAAGTATAACTAATCTCAATGCCATATTTTCTTACATATAACAGCAAATAGTTTTGAAATGCTCTTCACCATTAAATCATTTTAATTTTAATTAAAACACTGCTAAGACTTTTGCTTATATCCCCATCGACAATTTAAATGCATTTTTTATTTGTTTGGATTATATTCATTATTATTTTCTATTTAAAAGTTGACTTTTCAAGTAACTCCCCTCAGAGCTTAAGCAGTGATATCTTCAAATGGTTTGTTCACAGAGGTACTGACTGATGTCAGGTACGTGACTATTTTTCCCCTTTTGTTTGGGTGCCCTGGAAAACCACTTGGAAATACATACAGGCTTATGTCTCCCAACTTACCACGAATGAATTGTAACAAATTTATAAAACAGGTTTTGGAACCTAAGATGTCTTTATGGTCAATGACGAATCATCAGCTAAAGCAGGGTTTAAAAAAAAAAAAGATACAAAAACTGCATAATTTTAAATTGCTCTGACTAAGCTGGGGCTTTCTCACTGCAATTTCGTTAGCCCTGGAGAACTCTAATCTGCTGCAGCCATGGCTCCAACCAGCCTTTCAGTCACCCCATGGAGGGATGAAGGATAGCTGCTGGCAGGTGCCAACATTTTAAACACCACAATGAACAGATTTACTCTGATGAGCACTAGATGACATTTAAAGTGTTTGTAGTCACTTAATTCTTCCATTCCCTTCACTATTCATATTGCTGTTACTATGGAAGGATTATCAACTGTGCTACCATAAATCCCACAGGCAGTTTTAAGAGCAGAATGCATGGACATTAAACAAAAACACAGCAGTGACCTTCCTCTAGTCCTGCTGCAAGACAATAGAATGAAGAAGCTTCTTTCTACTCAAGCCCCAGTTTTTTTAAGTGCTCTTTTGCTGGATAGCAGCTGGCAGCTGAAATCTGAAAAGTCATGTAATTTTACAATGCAGTACTATAAAACCTGACCCTGAGAAATCCAAATAACAGTTTGGAATTTAGAAGGCATTATAAGTAACATAACACTGGGTTGCACTTCCTAAGCCCCATCTCTGAAAAAAGGTCCACTGCTAACTATAGCTGACAACAGGACTTCATTCCTAATAAGATGTCATGCCAGGAGAGAGGCATTTAAATGTGCACAAGTTTCAGTGCCTGAAACAAGTCAGAGCTTTGTTTTTCCTCTGCTCTGTGCTGTTATTGTGCCAATAACCAGGCATCATGTAGTTCAAGAGCCAGCAGTATGGGCAAAGATACCAATCTAGTCTCTTGCTGATGCAAAGTAATGCCAAAACAAGAATTTCTTATCATAAGGAAATATTTTCTTTCCATTTGCATTTGTTCTATTGCATGCAGAGAAGTACAGGTAAATCTTTAACAGCTACCAGGAACCAAAAAGTTTTCACTTAAACTTTGGGACATGAAGCTATATTGGACTCCAACTGCTTTATTTTGATTTGGCAATTTACAGATGTAGATGAAGTAAAATGTTTCTTATTAGACTCCTATGCCAATATCACTTCCTTCATTATGCAGGAAGTATATCAGTTAATATGTAACTAACACAGTTACCCCACAGCACCTTTTTTAAGGATTATTTGATTTCAGTAGAACAATACAGTGCACAAATGTTTATTGTGCTTTCCTTGCCTCACAAACCTAATGATATTAAATTTAAAAAAAAAAATCACGAAAGGCTATTACCTCTGTCCATGTTATTTCAGTTTGATTAAGTGCCAGAATCTTCAAGTTTGGAAATGCACTGGATGTAAAAGTTGATGTAGATGGAAATCTCATTTTGTTTTCACTGCATAATAAAAGAATAATTATTTGCATAATGAATAATCACATTTATTTAAGTCATTAGTTTGGAGTTACACATTAAAATAAAAGAAATGTACACCCTCCAAAAATTAAAATCACTGCCAAAGATGTCTCATATTTTAAAATATAATAAAATACATTTCTAGTTATTTTCAAACACACTTTTTCCTAATTTACTTTCCTGCTTCAGGAATGCATATTTATTCAAGAATGCATATTTATTCATCTGTGGCCTCTTTCTCTTGAACATGAAAAGAATTCTTTTCATTAATATTAAATTAAACAAGTCAGAGCTTGGGCTTAAACTCCTTAGCGTTGACAACAATGAAAAGCCTACATGACCCCAGTAAAACAAAAGTATGTGAAATCCACTCTCAATAGTTCAGCATCACTACAAAGAAGAAAAGATAGATTCTCAAATCTGCAATCTTCAAATCAGTTTTCATTATTCACACCAAAAGAAAACTTTTTATTTCTTCCCTAAGGCCTAACCTATAAATCTCTCAGTATAGTTTATAGCAACATACTTAGGGATAAAATTTCCACATAGAGAGCTGGTGGATGGTTAATCACTTTTATTCTTCTTCCAACATTCCATGCACAAAAAAAAACCATAAGTAATTTCTCTCTTAAACCAAACAGAATGTCAAGACAATAAAAAAATTATTCAGACTATGTCAGTTTGTAGTAGTAAGCATCAGACTCCAGCATCAATCACAATTTGTTTTCAATTTTTTTCACAAATAACTTCTAAAAACCCTTCAGTCTAGAGAACACTTCTCAACAATGAAAAACTGAAAAAAATTATTCCAGGTGAACTAAAATAAATTCTCTTTACTCTCATGCATGCTGATAATGATAAATAATGATATGCCCTAGGCAAAGTTAGATTTGCAAATAGCACCCAGGTTGCAAACAGCTGTTCAGTGCTAAATACTAAAGAAACTGGAACACCTACAACAATTTCAAAAACACATTTTTGTCACAGTAACAATAAGAATAAATAAAAAAAAACCCTGGTGATTTAGGTTGCTACTTAATCCATTCCCACCAGTAATGGATTCTGGTTACTCCACACCAGAAAGTTATTGTGGTATGTGCCAATTACAGTATAAAGATGTGTACTAGAAATGTTCTTTATTATGAAATTACTATTGAAACGAGAAAATTCATAAAGAATTGGAGCTTTATTTAATAGCATCCTCCTTTGTTTTCCAATGTCATCATTGTACAAGAGATTTTCCCCTAAATTTTTCACCATGGTCATACTTGTTTCTTATAAGCATTATTTTAGGACAGAAATAGACTAGGGTTTGGGATAATTAAGGTTTGGTTAAAGCATTATGGATAATTAAGTTTAGTGTCAACTGTTTGTTGGTTAAACAAAAGTGGGCTACTAAATGCAGACCTGCCTGAGCAGCCATAATGTATCAAGGATAATAAAAAACAAAGATCAAGCCTTAAAACTTTGAAGAAAGTATTTTCTAGAACTTAATTTTACACAGAAGCTGAACTCCTAGGGTTCTAGTCTTTTCTTGAATACAGATGTCAGAAAAATATAGCCCACACTATAGCCCACAGCTTAAGAAGTTGCATAAAAACAAGATTTAAAAAAACAAAAAGAAGTATTTTAAAACTTAGCTCCCATTAGAATGAGTTGGATCCAGTTACATTTAGAAAGCTGAATCCTGAGTCTCTTGGTTTTTATTCCTACCCCAAAGTAAGAGAAATCCAAATATGAATATTTATACCTGACATTAAGTGTTTCCAGATTTTGAACTTGAGAAGCAATAGCTATTATTGTCTCCCAAGATGATATCAGATTTTTGGATAGGTTTATATGCCTCATATCTGAAATTTCTTGTTAAGAAAAATAAACTTATCTCAAAACTGAACTTCCTTTTTTCAGAATCAGAATTAGGGTTTCATTTTCAATCAAAGAGAAATAGATTGCACTAAGGGACATTGCTGCTCAGTTACAGCAATTTTTATTTTGATTCATGGTATGGAAATGGCTTATAGTTTTATAAAAGAGCTTAATTCTACAAATCCTCAAATGGATTAATTTCTATAACTCTTATAAATCCTTATAAATTAACAAATAATAACTGCTTTGTAGTTTTGTAATATTGCCACTACATGCAGTGTACTAAATACATTTTTTATATATTGGAAACCTCTGGTGTCTACAGAACATATCAGTTCTATAGGATTATCTATTCTAGGGAATTTTTACAAAAACCATTGCTGGAGCCTTCTGAAACTGCAGTCACAGTAACAACCTATGACTATACTTCTATTTTTACACACAATTTGCATTTCCTCTCAAAAATTGTAGGTGTCTGGCTTTTTAACTTTCTAACATTGCATTAAACTTTAAAATCTAAACTTCGGTTTCAATTTTTTTTTTTTAATAAAAGGATACAAGTATCATTCATTGATGTGAGCACTTGGAATGCTAAAATATGTACTTTATTTGTGGCATCATGCAATACAACAAAAAAAGGATACTGGCACACGTTCTGCTGATTTCCTCTTCCTGACCAGCATGGCTCACTGCACACTCACGCACTGAGATATCCACCAGTTTGTTCAGCTGTCTACACGAGAAAGAACATTCTGTTAGGTAATCTTCAAACAGAAATAGGTATGTTACATAAATGCCTGGTTTTTACAACTACATAACATCCCTTTCATGTGTATCTCTCCTTTGGAATTACCAATGTGCAGATTACTACACTGCAGTGTCATTCGCACTTGAAAACAGACACATCTCTATTTTTTGCCTTTACATCACTACTACGAAATAAGCTGGTTGAACCGCAGTTCCCACATCCCCAAAAAACCTCATCCAACTGACATAAAGAGTGGTAAAACAGATAAAATGCAGCTGTGCAAACTGGAATTTAATTAGAGGTTCCAAGTTAAAAAGATTTCTTGCAACACGTTTTGCAAGAGGTTCAGAGTTATTTGGGCATTCTTTGTATCGCTTTTCAAAATTATATGCTCTGGGAGACAAGGAGAATAGTTGTGGAATAGCAGCTCAGAAGGAGACTGCCACCTACTGAACTAATATGTCACTACTGCTGGAGGCCATTAGAATTGCAATTTATTACACATCATTAAGCTACTTCCATTCTTACCCTTCCAGGTACATGAACATGACATGAACTGACTGAAAAACTTCTTTGCTAGCAGTACAGTGACTTTCTGCCTTCCCCCTCTTGGTTACAAAGTCATTTGTGATATGAGTAAACAAAAACTAAAAACACTGCACAATATTAAGAAAACATTAAAATACATCTATTTTAAAAAGACCACGCGTGTGTATGATGACTGCCAAAATCATGATAATTTGTCTCTCATTTTTCACCAGATATCATCACCTGCTACTTTATGAAACCAGAATGAGGATTTTAGCACTCAAACATGACATAATCCCAGTTCCTATTTGTAAAACCTATATATAATGTATCCACAATTGGAAGATGTCTTGTCTCTTCCACCATAGTGCAGTCTGGCTTGCTTTTAGACACATAACAATTTTAATGCACGGCAGTCACTTCCTTACTACTTGACTGATCAATCATTAACAATGTATCTTAGATTTTCATATGTTACCTTTGCTGTTCTGCAACAGAATCCATGCCAACAAATTCCACAGTCTTCGTTCCAAATACTACTGTATTCCCTGTCCCATACTGAATGTCTTGCTTATCATTCAATCCGTACCGATCCTTTACTGCAGTAAGAAAATCTACGCCAAAATTGGCTTTGTTTGGCCGGATGAACGATCCTCCTTTAGGATGCCTAGAATAGAGCAGCCAGGAAAAGTTGAAATATAAAAAGTTATCATAACAATGACTGACTAATTAATTACTACTTTAAACAAAAGTACTGAGAACCAAGTCAAAAGGCAATTCTGCAGGCTAATTGTAGACATCACTGTTCCCAGCGAGCCAGGTAAGACCTTCTAAGTATCATTGATAGTACTTGATAGAAGTTCACATAGTGAGATACCATGAGAACTGGAGCACCAGCTCCCCAAAATGTACTTACACATCAAAATTACAGAGTCAGTGTCATTATTAAAAATAACTACTCCAAACTCATTATGAACTCAGGTTCTCCAGAAAAAGAAGTTTTTTATCTATGGATAGACCCAAAGTTACCTAAATCATACAATAAATGTGCTTGGAGTTTTACCAAAGCCTTAGGGATACTCAGAATAGCCATTGATACATTGTATTTGACTTGC
Source organism: Luscinia megarhynchos (assembly GCA_034336665.1). Classification (NCBI taxonomy): domain Eukaryota; kingdom Metazoa; phylum Chordata; class Aves; order Passeriformes; family Muscicapidae; genus Luscinia; species Luscinia megarhynchos. Next base: position 68,447,713 of record CM067565.1, read on the forward strand.
ATAGTTCGCTAGTAATTCTATCACACAAATGACACAACATACAAATTGTAGCACTCAGAACTCTTATACAAACACAAACTTTCAAAAATCCGGATACCAACTTGGTAATAATTTTGAATATTCATGTTCGACATAGTCTTATGAAGTTTCTTGTTTTGTCTGGAGCACTGAAAAAACTTTTTTGCATGCCCGTTTCTTGCCATGCAATTGCTTTGACATTTTCTATCAAAGTTACTGAGGAAACACTGTGAGAATGGTATCCCAGAGCAGATGAAGATCTGATAGGAGCATCAGCCAGAAAACATGAGGAAGAAAATTGTTAGTTATTAATATCTGTCTGCCATCAAGCTGAGAAGACAATTGGCTTTGGTAGGAAAGTGCCCAGGAGAAAGACATGACTTATATAAATAAAACTTCTCAAAACAGCACCTGAACATCAAGTGGCTAATTAGCAAAACATCATATAAATTACCAATGCTACAAAGTTCAAAATTCTCATAGAAAAAAAACCAGTAACTAAAGGTCCCAAGTCCTATTACAATTAGTTGGAATAGCTTGGGCACCGTGTATTCATTTTTGTTAAAAATTCAGTGCTAGAAATTTCCTGTGCCAGTTTCATTCATTAACATTTCTACTCTCATATCCTAAAGGACCTAGACAGAAACTCAGTATTATTGACTTTCAAAATATTTTCAGTCTAGGTTTGCAATGACTAAGTTTAGAGTGCAATGATTACAAAAGGAGCAGAAAAGCAAATTCCTAAAGAATGTAAATCTGCTTTGAACTTTTCATGTTTCAATGGCATTTTCAATACATTTTTAATCTAGTAACCTTCTCTTAAGTAAATTCTTCCATTCCTTTGAAATTCTTCATAGCTTGCAAACACCTGACTGATTTAAATATTGAACTTTCTCAAATGTAAAATGTGATTCTTGCCCTAATACCTCTTCTTAAAACAGTAAATTACCTTTTTACAACCTAAACTAGAACAACTGCATGCAAATATATCACTTCTGCATTTAAGTCAAACTGGGAAAAATCCATGTACTCCTGTCTATCTGTAATTCACACTAGATCCTGCTGTAAGTTTATTCTGACAACAACTGTCCAATTTCCTTTCACCATGATTTTATCATCACTATCCCTCTACACTCAAGTTCTGTCCTCTCTGGTCATCACTTCTATTGTCATCTCCTTCATTTTTCATGCAGGAACCAGCTCTATCCTTAGGGTAAAGGATAAAAAATAAAAAAAGTAGCCTAGCTGCCTTGTCCCCTGTCATTTTAGTGCATTTATCTCTCAAGACCCTTCTCTTTTTGTTCTGATCACAAGATTATAGGTTTTCTCTCCTGTTGCTGTCACTTCCCATTACTCTGCATGCTATTATAAGTTACCTAATGTATATTTAAATCCATTCCACAGCCTAAGTTTCAACTCCAATCCATTTATTTGATCTACTTTTTTAGGAGCTGTCACAAAGGACAGGAAAGAAAACTACAATAGGAATCGATTTTCAGATAAAATTATTGTGCATTCAAGGAGAGAAATCACTGTAACTAATTTTCCCTAAAACACACTGCATGTAATAAATTTTGCATTAGGACATATGAACTGTACAAGCTGTATGTACATATCAAACAAATACTGTACAGCACCCAAATCAATGCAGAAATGCACCTATTAACCATCAGTCTCCATAACTGGGAACTAAACAGAAAAATCCTAATCCAAAGAGTCATCCAGCATGCATATTATGAGATGGAAGAACCTATGGATTACTGATTAACCTGACTTAAACTGAACACTCAGAAGTCTGAGAACAGGGATTTTGTTCTCATGTATGCAAATTGTCTTGCAGCCAGAACAAAACACTGTGTGGAAACAGAGTGGTAGAAGATATGGCCCAATTATCTTAAGCAGAAAATGTGGAATATGCTCAAGTGAGGCTCTGGCAAGTGGTTGGCTCTAGTTAATATTGACACTTCCTACTGACTTTTAAAATAGAGAGGTTGACCCCAATCTCAGAAGTCATCTTGTAGGACACTTCCTATTCATGATTCAGTAGCCTGAAGCATACAACCCATCTGTTGGCATGCCCAGAGCACTTTGAGCATATTCATTAAAATTTAGATTAGCTGTCAGCTTCCACTGAATAAGGAGGAAATTTGGCATCATTCTTTGCTAATGTAAAACAAAGTCATGGCACTGCTCATCATTACAAGTACATGATGCCTCCTCACTTCTCAGTACTGAAGAAAAATTCAGGAGTACATAAATCATAACAGCTACACCACACTTGAGCTGTCTGACTGCAGAAGCTTCTGAGCCACAGAGAGAGATGTCACTTTATCAGCCTAGGCAGTAAACACGGATCAAAGGGCTTCTTTGCCCAGTACCGTCTGTTTGCAATGATCAACTCCAGGCAATTACCATCATGACTGGAGCAAATGCACTACAGGGCTCATAAGGTGTCATAAAGTGGAGCTGTTTGAGTCCATGCACGTCTTTTCCATGCAGGCTCTGAACAGATCTCTTCCTTCTAGGGGAAGGTGTTCAACAGACAAAACTGCTATTAGAAGATTCTATGCACTGCAGTAAAGAAAATCCTGCAAATTTTAGAGCAGGCCATAGCACCAAACAATGCTTCTAAATGACACCTAACACTAACCTGCCATAGTGTATCAAATTCCTGATTGAACAGCAGAAGCTTTGCAAACATGAGCAAGTACTTCAAGTTCTTGAAAGTTTATCGTAGTTAAACAGACTTTACCTTAGTTAAACTTGACTCTGAGCTTGCAAACAAAAAAAAGGAAAGACAGACATCTGCAGTTTTAGATGCTCTCCTGCGGTTCTGCTGGTGTATAGGGCATGTTTGAGCAGTGGTTAGGGACAACCTTTTGTTTCAATACAGTTCTATTGGCAGCAAAGACCTTGAGTTTCTGATGGACAAAATTTCTTATACTGAAACCTCCCCAGTAATCTTAGGAATGCTTTCTGCCTTTACAAAATGGAAATTATTTCTTCTTCATGGACACTAAAATGATACCTTTTTCCTGTATTTGAGGAGTTTGTTTGTGCTCTATATAGATATTCCTGGAGGTGGATCTGCCACCCTTGAAGAAAAAATAACCTAATTTAATAAAAACAAGTCTTTTATGGAGCAGACCATCTTGAATGCCATCATGCAACAAGTATAGGACAACCAGGGGAGGAGGATGTGCTTGTAACCCACACTTCCCAGGGGAACACACGCATACAAATGTGTGAGTGGGTCTGTGGGACAAGGACCTATTGGAAAGTGCACTCATGTTACAAAAGCTGTATACAAATTTTAACACTATTTTAAGGCTTGATTACTCCTCATTTCTCTTGAAGGACAGCAGAACATAATTTAACTACATAATACACTACTGCATCTGACAGCTAAAATAGTAGCCTCCTCAGCTATTAAGAAACAAGATCTGATTATCAGGAAAAAACAAAATACAAAAACACCGCTAGATTGTGCATTGCCATTTCTAGCTGATACAAAGTAGATGAATATGCTCATGATGTCAGCATAATTTGAAGTATGACTGTTTTGTTCCTTGATATTCATAGTCTTAAGGAGTTCAATTATCACCACACAATATATGACCCAGATAAATGTACTACCATGAAACATAAAAGTTTAGGTCATATTTTCAAAAAACCCACTACAGAGATCACATAGAACTGTAAGCAGACTTACTGTTTCAAGTAAGGACTAGAAAGAAGATTCTCTGGTAATAAGAATCTCAAAATCTGTTTTATTTTCCTCTCATGATCTAATTTTCAAATGTCACTCTGAAAGATGTATTCTTTAAAGCAGTTATTTTCAAAATTGCCTTAAAAACAATTTCAAAATGTCCTTTTACTGCATGTGTTTACAGTACAAGCTACTTGATCAGCTGCTTCTGCTTATCAGAATTCAAGGAGTGAGCAAAGTAGGCTTGTAGGCAAAGGATACTCATGATAAGGTGCAAGCAGAAAAATACAGCTTTTTTTTTAGATGTGCAGATTCATATACAAAGAAACATTATTCCCTCCTGATCAGTAGTAGAGGTGATGTTTTAAGTTGTGAGATGGTTTTCTGTTCTAGCATTCTTTTGCTAAAATAAGGTAACTATTTTTTACTCAAGTTTGCCTACATTTTCTCAGTCGGTACAAAAATTACAAATGTCTGCACACAGGAAGTTATGCCTGCGTGTCTTGAGGGACTGCTGAAACTATGTATTCTCTTAGACTCTAGAAGGACCTTTTCTGATTGGAAAATAGCAGAGTACAGAGAACAGGTATTGAAAGAACAACATGTTTAAAGACCACAACATTTACATTTGTTATGTGTATTGAGCTTCACTCAGAACATTGATTTTTACATCAAGAATTAAGATTACTATCTGAGATCTCGTCTCCTGGAAGCACACTAATGGCTGCTAAAAACCCAGAATCTATACACATGTATATAAATATCACATTCACACAAATGTAAAGCAGTCAAGCTTCTGGAAAACATTCCTGAAATGTTCAATTGCTTTTTCTCTCTACAAAGACTTGAAATGGTTAGCCAATTATTTCTATTTTTTTCTCCTACAGCAGAACATAGCTAGCTTCAACTTGGAAACTGTTTCAATTAAATTCAAAGCATTTAGGAAGCAACCTCCACTAGTATATTAATTTAAAAGACATGGCTGCTCTAACACCATCATTTCAAATTCTTCAGGTGAAACCAAAAAATCCAGCAATGTTGAATTTTTTTCTTGTATTAAGAGAGTATGTTTACCCTCCTCAAGCCTTGTTCTATTATTATTTGGTACAAAATATCCAGTCCTCATAGGCAGGTGTTTTCTTCTATACATATTTTTCTGAAGAACAGATTTTTTTCTCTCATCTTTCACCACTTCTATACTCAGAAACTTACTGAGCTAGCAGTCTGTAGTATTTAAGAGCTATTGATGACTTTCTTCTATGAATTCATCCAGTTACTATTAAACTTACAAACTTTTAGCTGTTTCATGTGTCCTGACACAGAAATCAACAACTTGCTGCAGTTAATATCCATCCTAGAGTCCTGTATTCCATATTTTCAAACATGTTAAGTGCTCAAATCTTTTCATTTAAAAGTAATGCATGCATATATTTCACAACACCACACAGCTGAACTATATTCTGCATGTACTAAATCAAATGAATATATTTAAAAATTCCTTACTGATACAAAAATAAACCAGATCATTAATAGGAACGTGGTATTTTCCCTTAACAAAATACACACAAGTCACCTTAAATTCAAATATAAACTGTATTTGAGACACTTAATATGAACCATTACTTCAGTTCAGAAAGGTCTCTAGGAAATATTGATTTCCTAACAAAAGTAAAAGGTCTAAAGCTTACTAACAGTAATAACAATAACATCCAAAAGTCTCATTTTATAACATATCTCTAAAAATGTGATTTGTATTTTCTAAGTATTTACTATACTCTAATACCTATAACTGGATAAATATCAATGCAAGAGCTCCTATGTAGTAGCTAATCAGAGCACTCAGAATTATGATCTTTTAAATATTAGCAAACTGATAACAGAAGGGTTTGCTCTAAAAATTGCCAAAGGGTCTTTTCCCATGACGATGTCGTCACCACATATGACATGCCAATGCCGTGAATCAACTCACCTGCACTTAAAATACTGTGTTCCTTCATAGCTGCCATCATGCTTTCCCCTCTGAGGATCATCCCATTCCACGCCCAGCCAAATTCCTGAAAAAAGGTTGATACTTTTTCAAATTTCTGGCATCATATCCATAGAAATAACGGCCAGAAAGAACCTCTGCCATTCACTTAGCCTAACCTTCTCTCTCAAAGCAAGAGATTATCACCAGCACTAAAACAAGTCAGTCAGGTGATTTGTTACCCAGCCAGACCTTCAAAATTTTCCAAGGAGAGAAAGATCCCAACACATCTGGCGAGCATATTCCAGTGCTGCATTGTAATGCAGCAATGCAATGGAAAATGTCTTCCTACTGTGGCCATTATCCTTTATTGTATAATCTAGTACTTGCAAGAAGAGTTAGGCTCTGCCATCTCTGTAACCACCTGCCAAACAGCTGCAGGAAGCCATTGGATGTCACTTTTTCTTCTCTTCACCACATGAACCAAACTCAGATCACTCAACCTCTTTACAACACATGTGTATGGTCTGTGCCCTTAATCACCCTGGCAGTCCTCCAAGACTCCTCCAGAGAGATCTTTGCGATCCTCTCAAGCTTATCTGTATCCCTCTTGGAGTGGAATGGTTTCACACCAGATACATTACTCCTAGTGTAACCTTGTCAGGAATTCCCCCCTCCCAGTAGGGATAAAAGCTTCCTTTAACTTGCAGGCCATATCCATCACTTCACTCTAAGGTAACCCAGTAAAACACGTATCTTTTCTTGTTACAGGAGATCATTGTTGGCTCATATTTGTAACAGTATTCAACTTAACTCCCAAGCCCTTTACAAAACACTCTGAGAGTTGCTAGTACTTCCTGGTCCATACTACATGTGGAAATTTATCCTTCTCGAATCTCTTGGATTCAAATCTAAAGCTCAGAAAGCTTGATCTGGATTGCAACTCTATCCTCTATCACAGAAGCCATCTGAGGGTGAAGCCGTTCATCACCCAAGTCACTGATGAAAAGTGAAACAACACACAATCCAGCATTTACTTTTGTAGTACTCACTTGTTACCAGATATCAAGGCATTATTTACTTTTTCACTTGACAACTTTTAATTTGCTTAACAGTCCATTCACCCACCTTGTGTTTCTTCAGTTTCCAAATAAGATTCCTTAGGGAGACATTATGCAAAGACTTATTGAAGTCAAGGAATATTGACTTGTTCTCCCTTGATCCACATTCACACTCATATCATCATAAAAAGTAATTACTTTTTATTTACAAGTAACAAATACTCCCAAATACCATCTTGTCTTTCACAGGCTTGGAAATGGATTCCAAGGAAACATGCTACATGATGTTTCCAGAGACAGAAGTGAGGCTAATAAGTCAACAGTTCCTGTTCATCTTTCTTGCCTCATGTAGAACTGCATGCAAGGCTAATCTTCTAAGCATCAGGAATCTTCCCATAAATTTGAACATCTATAGTGGGTTAACCCAGGCTAGACAACAGGTGCCCACCCAAAACCACTCTGCCACTCCCCTTCTTAGCTGAACAGGGAAGAAAAAGCTCATGAGTTGAGATTAGGACAGGGAGAGATCACTCACTGGTTAACTGCCATGGGCAAAACAGACTTGACTTGGGGAAAGTAATTTAATTTATTACCCATCAAAATCAGAGTAGAATAATGAGAAGTAAAACAAATCTTAAAAATACCCCCATCTCAGCTCTCCCTCCTTCCCGGGTTCTATCTCCTCCCCACAAGAGGTGCAGGGAGATGGAGAATGGAGATTAAAGTCAGTTCATCAAACCTTATTTCTGCTGCTTCCTCCTCAAAGAGGGGAGTCCTTCTCCTGCTCCAGTGCAGGTTCCACCCATAGAAGACACTCCTCCACGGACAACTACCATTGCTGATGGGCTCAGCCTTGGCCAGTGGCAGGTGGCATCAGCACTGTTGGACACAGAGAAAGCTTCTGGCAGCTTCTCACAGATGCCACGCCTGTAGCCCCTGCCACTATCAGAACCTTGTCACACAAACCCAATACAATGTTGTCAAAGGAGCACCTGGTCTGGTGATCTGCTGCTGCTGCTGCCTCTTACCTTCCCTGACTATGCCAGCAGACATCAGGGACAAGACTGCAGAGTTCTTCTTACACTCCTTTTGAAAACTCCGACTTCTTTAAAAAAACCCCAACAACTCACAAAGAAGTCACCATATTTACACAAGGACAGTGAGGAAAAAAAATCAAGCTATAAATTGCCTCCTTCTAGTTGACAATGTTGAGTTTCTTAAATTAAGAAGAACACGAGCAGAACCACCAGCACAGCCATAAAATGTGAAGACTATTACTGTTGTGGCGCTTACCTGCAGTTCCAGACACGCTGCCCACATAGCGCACAGTCCCACAGTCGGTGCCACAGGAGACCCGCCGACCCAGCGCATCGGGAGGCACCTCAGCAGCCATCGCGGCACGGCAGGAGTCCGGGCCGCTGCCACACCTGCAGGGACACGGGGAACGCCCTTAACACACGCGGAAGCCGCTGCTCTCACAACGCCCCTACCTTGAGCCGCTCCTTTGCCGCCCGGCTGCAGGCCGGACTCCCTCCCGGCGCCACCCGAGCCGCTCCCACACGCCGAGCCGCCCCCGCTGCCGGAGCAGCCCCGGCCCCCCGCGCGCAGCTCACGCACCGGCGGGGCCGCTCGCTGCCGCACTTCCGCCCCGCGCGGGCTCCCGGAGCGCTCCGATTGGCCGCGAGCCCCGGGGCAGCCCAGCCCCGGCCCGCTATTGGCCCACCCCACCCGCTACCCTGCTCAAGGCACCGCCCTCAGGGGCAAATCGGCCCGGGCGCCGCCGCCGTGGAGCTTCCTGGGTAATGCCGTCCATCGAGGTGGCGACGCCGAGCGGGCTCTCCGGCCCCGGACTACAGCTCCCAGAATGCCGCGGGGCGAGAGGCGGGCGCTCTGATTGGGCGAGCCGGGCCCGCGGGGCGGTGGCGGGGTGTCCCGCCCGTCCCCGGGAATTGCCCCCGTGGGAGTAGCCGCAGACTTGCGGCGGGCTGTGAGGGGAGGAAAGATGCCGCGGGGAAGCGCTGCCGTGCTGTAGAGCAGCGCACGGTGGGCAAAGCGCTGCGGCGCCGGTGAACCGACACCGAGCGAGGGAGGGCTCCGAGTCCGTAACTCAAGGCTGGGGCGCTCTCCCGGGAGCAGCGGCGAAGAACGCGGGCTCTCCCTGAGCAGTAGAGCTCCCCCGGAGCATCCCTGCGCCAGGGGAACTCCCAAACAGCTGGATTGCCCTGCACACTGACAGTTGTTGCTGCACTTATTTCAACATTCAGTATTGGGGGAAAATAATCCCCTGGAGAATTCAGGGAAGACCCGTAATAATTAGTCCGGGGGGTGGGGAAAAAAAAAAAAAATCGAAGTGTCCACTATATGTAGATTAACAGCAAAAAATTAAAGACCTGACTTGTTCTAGTACCAGTTGGTGAGAAATAGAAACTGAGTAAGAGCTCTTCAGTTTGACAGAGATAAGTATGGCAAGATCGAATAGCTCTGGTTATAAAAATCAAAGTATCCTAATCGATGTTTTTCACATTTAAAAATCTTTTATGTTTCATAGTTCAATATCTCACAACAGCTTAGTGCAAACAGTATCATCTGAATGTTGGCACCAAGACTGGAACAATCATGACAGTAAATAATCAGGCAGCTCTTTCAGTCCTATGCCTCCATAACATCAAATCTGAATGTTCTTTTGGCAGGCAGCATACTCTCTCCTGAGTCCATGATACTGACTACAGAAATCAGGTATGGCTATGCAGTAACACTAGTACATTCCAATCAAAATAATCTGGATAATGTGTATATTCTTTAGTATGCTGATAGCTTGCATCTTCAGGAACCAGGCTTTGAAGGAGATTACTGTCTTGCATAAAGCAGCTGCTCCCCAAGGGGACAATCTAGCAAAAAACTCTGTACCTTTATTTCATAGTCCTCCTTTGCCATAGGTAATGTGTTATTTGAGGCCAGCTAGTAGAATTGGGGGGAAAAATAGATACCCTGATCCTTCTTCCACATTTTGGTGGTGCTGTCTCACCTGGGTTCCTAAGCCCCTCATCTCCCACAGAGGGCACTCTTGGAACAATCTGTTCCAGTTTCAAGCCATGTAGCTGAAGCTACATGGACAGTGGTACAAGTGATAGTAGCAAGCTCTATTGCTCTCCACGATTCCTCTCCTCCACTGTTTGCAAGGTCAAAGCTGAAAGCATCCTCCACTTTGTGTACTGCCTGACAGGAAAGGTACTGAAAACAAGAAAAATACTTTTTGTGATCTTTCTGATTCCAGTTTTGTCCCTAGTTTGATGGGTAATCCATCTACATGCATGCTGTCAAATTTATGTATTCAGTATTTCTAAAATGATAATGAGAATAGCATAACTTACTGCTTTTTCTATTTCTTTGCACTTCCTGTTTCAATGTTGTAATCAACAAATAGCCATAGTTCATGATCTGTACTTGACAAGGAACAAGACAGTCCCATTGCCAATGAAACAACTAGACTAATTTCACATTTTCACTTCATTACCTCAAATCAAAACTTCAGCACTTACGTAGAAATGGGTTTAGCTTCCAAATTTATTGAACTTTCATGCTGGTTTGGTGTAAAAGGTAAGAGATTAGGTTTATAGCACAATTTCTACATTTCTGTGAATAGCAATGAGAATTCCTCTGTATGGCTTTTACTTTGACCTGTACATCCCATTCCATCCCAAAAAGAAAGCAGAGTTAGCTACAGGTTCTTCAGTCAAAACCACAGAAAAACTGTTGGAGTTAGTTCTATGCTACATATACTAACTCTGCAATTACAGGAAATTCTACTTTTGAAGAAATTTGGGTTTTTTTTCCTTGCAAACCTTTTTTCCTCTCCAGTCTGTTCACACATGCTTCATTTTAGTAACTTCAGTCAGTGAAAGGTTATGCCTCCCTCAGCCAACAGAAGTTCTCTGTGTAATAACACAGATCACAAGAAAAATAGGGAGTTTTTAAGTATTTCAAGATATATAAACAAAATGCATGCATTTGCCATTTTACAGACCTCAGTAATTACTGAGTGATTAAGTAGCTCATACTATATGCTCTAGAAATAGCAACTGAAACATTATGAAGAGAGTGAAAATGGCCTACTGTGCTCAAGAGATGATGCAGCCGCTTAACTGTCAGCATGTAATTTGTATACCAATGAGTATAGCATTTTCCTGGAGTTCAAAAGCAGAAAACTATCCATGATTTCTCTTCACCTCAGTGTTGGTCTTCTACACAAATTCATGTCAGTTTTTGCACTGCTTTCCCTGGAAGTGTCACATTAGGCCTTCTTGGTGTATCTCCCATGGTTCTCTATGCTGTACTAAACAGAGATGATCAGTAAATACCTTTTCAGTAGGTTAACTGAGAACTCACTTGTTCCATGGGGTACACAGGTGAGGAACACTATCAGGGTTAATGTGGTTTAACCTGCATCTTTATTATAAGTTTTGTGCTTTTTTTCCTAATAAAGTTTAAACTTTATTAGAAGTTCATGCTTGAAGTGAGTTAATGAATCACGGATTATTCCTAGCCACACCTCAACAAGGTACCTCTGAAGTAATTTTAAAATTAGTGCTGCAGAAAAGGTTGAACACTGATGCTCAGCTATGATAAAACTTATCCAGGAAGGATGTTAATGTGAGGTAGCAATCAACTCAAACAGGCACATGGCAGATTATGTTTCACTGACTTCAAGAAAAGAAAAATTGTTAAGAGAAAAAAATACAGTAATGAAACAATTTACTCTGTTTTATCTGCACCTTTAATCAAAATCTTTAGATGATATATGCAAGTTACATAAATAAGTACCAGAATAAATAATTTTTAACTTAAGTATCTCTCACAGTTTATTTGGAAAGCAAGAAGGGAAGCTCAGAGAAACTAACCACACACTTGAGCTTTCCCTAAACAAAGTCAAGTAAATTCTGTAAAACAAGGTGAAATTACATGAGGCAGCCTCAGGAGGCAAAAATGAGTTTTCTTATTCTCTCAAATCCTTTCCCCGGCCTTTGTCCATCTGCCAGCTCTGACATTCATCAGCCTCTTGCTGAGAGGGGTAATTCATTAACCTGGACAAAAATTAGCTTTTTCTCCCTCAGGGCTAGTGAGTTAAGTTCATTCATAAAAAGATCTAACAGGCATTACCACCAAAGCAAAATGGATCTTGAAAGCAAACAGGTAGGGCAAGGAAAGTAGCTCAAGCTACATGAGACAAAAATAATTTATGGTCATATAAAATGTTACAGGTTTTAGCTTCCAGGAAAAAAATATTCAGGAATTTCAAGGTTGCAAAAAATCCCAGATTAATCTTGGATTACTTTTGTGACAGCGAATGATGAGCCAAGATTCAACATTTCAAAAGAAGACCCAGACTATTATGTTTGTCCAGGATCAAAACTGAGTTTGATGGTATTATGTGTGCTTGGTATTAACAGCAGAATAGAAATATAGCTGAAAGAAGAATTACAGTAAAAGTACTGAGCAAATAATACAAAGAACACAGCAAATACCAAGCCTGAAATGTAAAATGATTAGGACAGGACAAAGAAGAGCAGCAGATGCCCATATGGCTCTCGCACATGAATAAAACCCTGGCCCAATTCAGTGATAAAAGCATATTAAAGTTCAAACCAGTTTTATATGAGAAGTGCAAACCCCTTCACAAACCCTTTTTTATACTTACTAGCATTTTAACAATAATTGAGGAAAACAGTCACTAATATATGAAATTTCCATAGCACATGCAGCCAGATTAGCAAAATTAACAAAAAAGCAGAAGCATGAACAAATGCTAGCAGTTTCTTTCTCATTAACATTTCTGTGTTGTATCAACAACTGGCTGATACATACAAAGTTGCTCTGAACAGCCTGAGTTCTAAAGGAGAGGAGAAAGCTATCTCCTCAGGAAGGTCTTGAAAGGATGCAATTTTCATCATAATTGATGGGGTAAACACAAGCCTATGAAAAAGCAAAGACAGATGTCCCATCCAACGGATGGCTACTCTAAGACAGGTGACATCATTCATTTACATCCAAGCAAGCAACAATCAGAAAACAGACTGAGGTAGTGGGGAATGCTCCAGACTGATGAGTATTTGCATTTCTCTCAATGTGAACTAAACCTCCAAGAAGTGCACTGACAACCTGATCAAAGTAGAACTTGTTGGCAATGGTAGGAAGATAAGGGGACTGATTCTGGCTCAAAGGGACTGACATTGAAACCAGCATTCCCTTTGTTTCCCCATGGGCATCTCCACTTGCAACTCAGACTGCCATTCTACAACAGTGCATATTTTATGAAGATCAGGAAAAATCACTACTCCCTGTGTTGTGGGAGGCATAGCAACAGAGAGGGGCACTTAATTCTGCAGTCACAAGAACTCCCATGCTGCTTTAAAGAAGTATTTTTCCTAACATTGCTTAATGTCAGGAGCCAGTATCAGTGATAACATTGGAGAATATTGATGAAAATGCACAGACTGATCTTATGGCACTAATTATAAAATCTATCTTGACTAAGGGACAACATTACAACTGGCATTTAATACTTAAAGTGCTCTACTATCTTAACAGATGAAGGGAAAATATCCCAGCCTCTTCTGACTCCTGAATACATCAAGAAAAGCTCTCACAATCCTGTTTATCCTAACCAAAGTGAAGAGCAATAATGCTCTACTTGTGGGCCGTTTCAGATACACCTTCAGCATATGCTTTGAATATATATAAAGACAGAATTGCATAGCCTCTCATAATCTGCTAAAAGAAAGCTGGACCAACTTCTCCCTTCTTACCCATTTGTGGTTTAAATGGTCTGCAACTGGAAAACATCCATGTACCTACTCATAATGAAGGCACATGCTACAAGATATAGAATTAGAATAAATACTGGAGTGCATTGCCAGAATGAAACAAAGCAGAAATCTCAGATGGTACAAAAGCTTTATACAAAAAGTAAGAAAAGCTACTTCATTATGAAAGTTTGATTACACAGAACTGTTTACATCCAGGAACAGAACAGAAATGAAATGGCATTAAGTGCACTTTGCATTGTGTTGCAGTAACAATATCTAACAGGCACAAGGATACATTTCACAGCAGACTAGGAGACTCTCATGATAACAATAATCTTTTCAGTGCTTTCTCCTATTCAACATTAACTGCAACAGTACTTAGAAACTCCCAAGACATGGCACAAAATAAATGTCATTTGCTGCAGATAGTATTTTCACATAACACATTAAAAATGTACAGGCTTACTAAGCACTGCAAGTTATGAAAAAGGAATTACAATTCTCTTTCATTAACATTAAAGACACCTTTCACCAACTTTAAGCTATTCAGTCCCAGTAACCAGGTCCATTCAGTGAAAAGCCTATTATTCTGTGTCTAATCAGACAAAGATTTCTCCTCAGCATGCAGATAAAAGGGATAGGCTATCATCCATAACCACATATTTCAGACTGAAAGCAGTCATCCTCAATTTTGTCATGTTTGATCACTTTCAGAAAGGTATTAAGGCTGCCCAGGGAAGGCATTACAGCAACCTCCTTCAGTTAGTTTTCTCAGTGGGCTGAGATCATAGCTCTCCCTGTTTTCCAGGTACAGTAAATGAACACCTGCATAAAACTATCCTTTAGCCATCAGAAAACAACTACCTCTGTCCATTTCAGAGTATGCTTGAGCTAGCATCACAGCTTATAGCACCAGTCCTACCTTTGATCCAAACTACTACCTTGCTAGCCCAAAGCAAAGAGTAGTATACCTGTGAATACTAAGGGAACTGAACCTGATTAAAGCCAGCCCAGGCAAGGAAAAAACCAAACATCTCTGCTTACATTTTATTAACACTTTTGTATATATTTATTTTTATATATATATATATTTATTTATACTTATCCCAACCCCTAAATTTTGCTCTCAGTCCCAGTTCTATTGTGGTATGTCTATAATTTTAAAGCTCTGTTTAAGCAATTAACAAAACTGAAGTGGTATTATAGCTTGTAAAACAAGATACTGTACTTTGTTTTAACAAAAAAATTACAGCTCTTGTCAGTTTGGAGAGATATAGAACATGCATCCAGACAGCAATTCAGAACAGGAATGAAATATGAATTATGAATAAAGTCTTGGAGAAACCCCTCAATTATAATCAGAGATTAAAGAGACCTGCACCAGTTATGGTGTCCTAAAGTTACCTGGTGTGAATCCCTTTCCATTTCTAATAGCAGTTCATTATATTGCTATTTACAGTCACATATATGAGGTCTAATGCATAGATTTAAGTTTCTGGCTACAGAATATTTGATAATTTCAAAATCTAAAACCAGGTGAGCAAAATTACTCACTGCAGAGCTGGAATCAGCAGCAAATTTGCACTTCGCTGATGAGATAAAATCTTCTCTCTACGGTACTTCAAAATCTTTATGAAGTCAATTTCAGACCGAGCATATCTTATTTGCATATGAAATAGTATCTTTCAATCATGCACATTCCCCTGAAAATATCCACAGAAGCTGCATAGGATATTCACCCTAGGACATAGTAAACTGATCCACCTGATCTTCAGAAGTCAAACTTAGAAATACCACACAACAGTTTTATGTGCATTGTGGTTGCAAGTACTTTTTTTTTTAAACACAAATTTTGGCTTACAAAAGCATTGTTTAAAACGCTTAATATACATGTCAACCTGATTTAATTTTACACAGAATTTCAACCAGAATTCTATCATAGACTGGTTAGGGGCATGAGTGTTTTAGCTGTGAAATAATGCCTGTGATTGTGTCAAGACTATTACATTTAGACTCAAAATTTGCTTAGTTCTAGTACACCTGCTTTAACAAAACCAACTGTAAAGCAGTTACAGTTAAGACTTCAGAGATAAGGTATATATTTCAAAACTCAATGACAAGTTATTTTTAACTGTTATTTCTGTAACATGGCTACAAGAGAAATTTTTTATGTAAGACTGATTATCACACCTCTCCACCTGGTTATTTTCCCCATTTTCAAAAGTTTTAATCCACACCCAGAAGTTGATTTTTTAATTTTCAGTTTCTCTGAACATTTTGCTCAGCTGTTGAACTAGTGCTACAAGCTCAGGGTTTCCCCCAAGCGATTCAATTTGTTTATAGGCTTCAGATTCAAGCTCTTTCAATGTATTCCGAGTGTACTCAAAGGAGCCAACATTTTCAAGGTAATGTACACAGTATTTTTTTATATCTATGTTCTCCGTCCTTTGACGTAAAATGTTTTGCACCTGAGTACTTTCAGGTCTTGACCAAATTGCATGAATGGTTGGGAATGAGAACTTGCCCTCAGTTAAGTCTTCACAAAAACTCTTGTTCTCACTATATTCTTTGGAGTGCAAGTTGGCGTAGTCATCTCTTATTTGGAAGAAGAGACCAAGTGTGTTAAGAAGTGGCTTTAAGTCTTTTTTATAATTTGAGAATAGCTGCATGAGGCCTACAGCTAATCCAAAGAGACCGCCTGTCTTTTGCAGTACCATTGCTTTATACTCAGCCTCTGTAGGACAGGTGTAAGTATCCCTCCAGTAAATATCCAAGCCTTGACCTTTATGGAGTTCCAGAAGTTGACGGGTAAAAACTTTAACAGCATCTGGATGATCAAGAGTTAAAACCTTCTCTAAGCCAAGAAAATAAACATAATTAGCACAGTTGATTACAGATGGAATTCCATAGATACTGTGTGCCACTGGAAAGCCCCGTCGTAGCTTTGAATTATCTTCAATATCATCCACAAGTAGGCTTGCATTGTGCAACATCTCTGTCACTTCAATGATAACCTATTACAAGAAGAGAAAATTGTTAAAGTCTGTCACTGTAATTTAACTGTGTGTTTTACAAGACTATATTTAAAATAGATGTTTTAAATAACTGTATTCTCTATCTCTGAGGTTTCACTTTAGACAACTTGCCTTTACGTTAGTAAATTTATGATTCTCTTCACCATCCAGTTTGCTGTAAGTCCTGGATCACATAGTCTTATGTTTATGTTTTCAGATTCAAAGCTAACTTACTCCCTGAAGTGCTTCCACTTGCATGCTCCTCTTCACAGTTCTAAAATAAGCCATTGTCTAGGAGTCATGGCATAACTGTTATTAGAAACATGACTAAGGGAAAATAAAATTAACACAGTGTTTTGAAACGTTTAGATTTACAAACCTGGAATCTCCCACAGTCAGTTCCTGAGAGTGTCAGGTACCATCCATTATCAAACTTTGTTTTGTGAACCATGTTTTGATAAGCAGAGCTCATCTTTTTTTTCCCCACACTTTATGTGGTTATATTCAGTACTGAGCTGTTAAAGGACAGACTATTCCCTCTGAAACATCATTTGGAAAATTCTTGGCAGAAAGACAACAGTCAGAACTTCTTTTGAGAAGCTTCCTACACACTGCTTGTTAGTAGGTAGACCAATACCACACACCACCTGAGGTGTGCAATAAACCGTTCACAACATCAGGCTTGTAGCTGACTACATTTGAGAATGGAACCTTAACAATTCAACAAAACAATTAAGAGTTTTAACACTATAAACTGCTTTTATTCGCTGCCACACAAGCAGCAGGTATACTCAGCACCTGCTTATATGGAAATAAATTTAAGCATGCAAAACTGCATACTGTATAAACTCACTGCAGAACACATCTGATTAAGATATGATTTTAAAGCTAATGAACCAATTACACTCGTTAGCTACAAACATTGCATTCAGTCAACATTCATCAAAACAACTGTTAAAAAATATGAAGACCATTAGAAAATGGCAGCAAATATCTAGTATGTTCCTATTTGGTGGGTGCTGTAGGACAAAATGAGGACTTGGCTTTAAGCATTTTCTTGAGCACCAAGCCACCTGGTGTTCAATGAACATTGTCCCAAAGATTAAAACTCAAACCCCAGCAATTTAATCTCCTTTCCAAGATATGATTGCAAGAACAACCTACTTAAACACTCATGAAATCAAAGAATAAGAGTACTTACTGAAGGCAACTTTACACATCTATTTGTTTGAATATACTTTTGGTCCATTATCTCGTTCTCAGAACTATCAGGAAAATTTCCCCGAGTTCTGTGAATTCATTGAATAAGCCTATTCTAGTATTTCTCTTGCTAATCTATCTCGTATCACTGTCAGTTTCATGACCCCTTGCAGCTTCCATACACAAGGTTTAAAGGAAACAGTGTTTCCTGACTCTGTTTCTATCAAATTATCTTGTGAAATTAAGACAGTGTCAAAAGTTCTTCAATGGGGAAGAAAACGAGTGAAACAGTACAGATATCAGAAAAAGCTTATTTTAGAAGACATCAGGAAGTAGCCTGAGAAAATGAAAAGACTGGTCTCCATAATGGAAGCTGAAGACCCAGTACAGAGTGCTATATTTTCTTACAACCTACATCTATCTAATCAGTATCTGCTGCACTCTCAGTCCAACACACAGGTTTCTTCCACCTCCTTATCTGCAATAACTTTAAAATTTGCTTGACTCTTGCTAGGCCATTTCAGTGCCTTCTCAGAAAAAAGTTCACCTGACAGACACAGTGCTCTCTAATTCAACAAATTGAAGTGTCTCAGTGCAGCTCTAAATGGGAACTAGAAATTCAGTAAGTGTTGGGGGAAGAGGTCACCTGATTGGGGCACAGCAGCAGTTAACAGTAAAATAAACTGCCAAGGAACAGTAGCCTCCATTGTATCATCTAAATAAATTACACAAACACATACAAACTAAGGTAAGAAAAAAGTACCAGAAAGAGTGCCAGAATGCAGATTTTTAATAAAAGAAATACAAATACCTGGAAATTAATCAGGCTGTTAGACACAGGGGATATCTTAAAAGGATTATGAGAGATGTCAAAGAGATGACCAGAGGTGGTCCTCCAGACTTTAACCATCTTCAGTTATTAAAATTAGTACAAAAAGGAGCAAAAATTGTATCACGATGAAGACTAAAAGATGACAGGGTCTTGTTTTCTCCTGCCATTACAAACAGCATATGTAGTAAAGGAGATACTCAAGCCTTGGTTTTCTTCATAAAGATAATCAAAATGAGTGGTCCAAGTATTCAATAGCAGTTATGTGATCCATCAGTTTAAAGTGACAGAACTGGTAACTTCTCTTCACACAGAGTGACTGCAGATCTAGTTTACCATAGCACTAAGCAAAAATGGACCATACTGTCATGGATGCCCAGCAAAAGGGCAGGGGGCAACAGTGAGATGGCAACATTAAAAAACCCTAGTTGAATAGAAGAGAAAGGTTTGTTATAATGAAAGGGGTTCAGCATGAGAAGACAGGCCCTGGGAAGCTGCAAAAACCTCATCACCAGATTTTCAAAACTCAAAAGGGCCCCAGAAGCCTAAAACAGCTACAGAGAAAGCTCTGGTTTTAAGTACAGGGTTGTCCTAGATAACTTCCAGAAGCTTCTTCCAATTTGAATTCTGATCCGTGACTAAACCCTTACATACAATACACAGGTTGCTATTATATGTTTTATTTGGATGTTTGTCTGAGTACAAAGGGCAAGATGTGTCTAGCTAAAAAAGACAGAATATATGTTGCTAGACAGTTACACAGACAGTCTGAAAAATAGAAGAGTTCCTAGATTATGAAATGCAGCCTCTTAAACCACTTAAATCACTTTGCTACTTGAGAGTTATGAAGTGTCACCCTTAAGCTACCCTAAAAACAACTACTTCACAAACTCTATAGATACTTCTGCCAACAATTAATGAAATTAACTAAAGACCAGCTGGGTGTCAAAAGCCACAATCAATTATATTATTATATCATAAATATATTATATTGCCTTGGACAGAAAATATTTTGCATACTCAGTAGGAAGTTTAGCAAAACTACAGTCTAGCCTAAAAAAGAAAATAATTTTTCATTTGAAAAATCACAACATATGAATACACAGCCATGCATCTTGCACACTTTGTCCAAGAGAAAAGGGAACGAGAATTCCTAGATAACACTTCTCATTAGAAAAAAAGAGACTATATGATACATCCCTCTCAGTTTCAGGTTTGTAGAGTTGATTTAATTGCTGTCTTCAATATTCTTGTATAAAAATCTCCAGATTTTATTTTCGAACACTGAATTTGTGAAGTCCACAAGCTAACTGTCTAGCTTTAAGTCCTTAAAAACTCAGTATTAATAACTGAGTTATGTTAAGCAGATAACAATGATAGCTGCTTATCTACAACTTCAAGGGTAGAACACACCTGGAAAGAAGTAACTATTCTAGCAAGACATGGAAGTAATTTCTTCAGTGTTGCATCACAGTAAAAGGCTCTGCACTGAAGTTGTTTCCATGAAAGTTCATGCTGTATCTAGAAATTAGTGCATTTAAGATTTCTGGAAAT
The DNA here is from genome assembly GCA_034336665.1 of Luscinia megarhynchos. NCBI lineage: Eukaryota > Metazoa > Chordata > Aves > Passeriformes > Muscicapidae > Luscinia > Luscinia megarhynchos. The sequence continues at coordinate 68,467,867 of CM067565.1, forward strand.
TTATGCTATGTAAGAGAATCATCTGTTACCAATGGTCTTGGAAGAAAGATAGCAATCTCCTAAAAGTAATTAGCCAGTACCTGTATTTTATCTTCCGGAACATTCAGCCAGTGATTAAAGGCCTGTGACAGTTTGGTTCTCACTTGCTTACCTACAATAAAAATATTATAGACAAGTATAAAAATAACAGAGTTCATTATTAGGCATAACAGTTTGTCTTAACTATAGTTGATTTGAGACCTGATTAAAAAAACTGATCACTGTGATGACACAAAAGTAGAAAATTTACCAGTGCATGGCTTGTTTGCTCATTGAATAAACATCAATTAGCAGCAATTTCAGTTTTAAACACTTCACAGGACGATGTAAAGCACATATTTACAGGTTACTACATTTAGTTTTCACAATTTAATTAGTAAGGGATCCTGACCATGTTGGTAGCCTGTATTGCAAGGCATGTTAATTTTAAGAAGTTTAAATTATGACTCATAATTGGTCGAAAATATGGGTATTTGTAGGATATCTATTTCTCTCAATTTCTAGGTCTTTCTCCTGTAGTATTATTCTTCACTTGCTACTGTAAATTTGTAAAACAGGGTAGTGACATTTCATATACTTACTAAATTACTCTAAACAAAAGTCTGAACAGAACTTTCCAAGAATTCAGATATTTATCTTATACCCAATCTACTTTGTTGGAGCCAAGCAGTCACCCTGTTTCATAGGAATGAGAGACAACAATCAAATGACCAAGTTTAGTGTTAAAACAAATTGTTCTGTTCAATCCAGATACATTCTACATGACAGAGTGAAATTCCATACAAGTTCACTTTATGCCTATACATTAGTGATGTCCACTTTCTTCAGTAATTTGTTAGTTTTCATGTACAAATATCTATTCAGCATCTAGTCATGTTCAATATGAAATAAAGTCATCCTCCATCCACACTGAGACAAGTCTGCTCCGAACCTTGAGAATCTCAGCTATGTATAATACCTTGGAATAACTGCAAAACAGGTTTACAAAAACAGCTCTGCATATGTAGCTCATATAAACAAGCATTTGGAAAAAGCTTTAAATAAACTTCAAAGCAGTGCAACATAGACACCCATGGAACCCATATTACTTGACTCAAGAAGTACTGAGACAAAACTCAGATATTCTGCAATACTAGTCCTCATGTTGATAATTCCATCTTGCCCATAGCACCAAAGAAATGTCAACATTTGAATCTCTCCCTAAGGCTTCTCTGTGACTGTGTAACCAGCATATACAGAACAGAATAATAAGCATGAGTATATTCACTTGTAGTGATAGACCCTAGAGAAACTGAACTGAGAATTTTTCTCCTTTTAATTAAGTCACCACCAGGTAAGCAACAGCTTTGTGGGTTGGGCTCTGTAGCAAGTGTGAAAAGCTTCCTCTCAGGATCAGAGGTCTGCACTTTTTGTCTCAGTTCTCAATGATTTCCACTGCTTCCTGTCACCACCATCTTCTGGTTTTCACTAGACAAGATTAACAAAATGGTCCTCTTTTTCCCCCCAGGAGCTCTGTCCTCTGCTTCTGCCACATGTGAACAGGCATTCTTACCTGGACATACACTGCCATTGGCTTGTTTTCTCCATTTCTGTTGTCTGTGCTCAGTTTTAAACACTAAAAGTTTTCTGCAGAAGGGAAGGATTTTTTTGTCTCTCCTTGAGAGTAACTGCTACAAATATCTGCCAAACTGTATGGCTAACCAGTTAAGGATTAACAATTATTTCACCATGTTCATAAAGAAAACCGGTCAGAGATAATATTACATTAAAGAACTGTACCTTATCTATAGCGATTTATTCTATTCTCAATTACGTGGATACAGACAACACCTGCTTTCTTTTAAATACTAGTCAGCTAATTCTGTTTTTCTGAATATGTTTCCTAGAAAATACACTTAAAGAATGCTGGATGTTAGCAACAAGCATTATTTCATCATGAGGAACTTGACTACTAGCACGCACTCTAAATGGATTATAGCATGCACAAAGGATTAAGCCACTCTTTAGTACAGACAGCATTTGAATTGTTAGACTTGTCTACCCTGACTAGCAAGGTTTCCTCTACACTGACTATCCAAGGAGAAAACACTACCTGTATAGTGAGACATTTATCTTTCCTTTTATAGATGCAGATTTGCTTGTCTTCTAAAGGAACATTATTGCTACACAAATGCTATTTTATCTGATTCTGAAGTCAATCTTACCTGGTCTATGTGATAGTAAAGTGATTTATGCCACATAATTTATGCCTGCAGCCATATTGGGATGGCAAAAGACCAAACCCCTCCAGTACTGGTTTCTAAAGCCTGGATATAGAAAACTCCATTCCTTGCCACACCTGTCCTCTCCTCAAAGTAGACAAAACAACAATACAGGGACACTAGGACAAAATCAAAAGGAGCACTGCCAGAATGTTCCAGTTTCTTCATTGTCACATTTCCACTGCTCTGTTAATTATTCTATGCAGGCTATTGTAAAATTGAAGAATAGAGGCCTTGCATCCAAAACAGAAGCTCTACCTACCGTATAGAGCTATAATAATGGACATTAATGCACCAAGCTTTTATCAAAGTTCTGCTAAATGCATTTGGTTTAATCTGCCTAAGATCCCAAATTGTTACCCAAATCAAACAGCAACTATAGAATGCTTTTCTTCTTAGTAATGCTGGGTGGAGAAGGTGAGAAAAATAGTCAAAAATTGCTTCTACAGCTAAGAAGGTTAAAGCTTTATCCTCAAAACAAATATCAAGTTAGATTAAAGATGTACTGAGGACATTTCCTTCTTCTCTTCAGGTGAGACGCTTCTCAACTAAAGGGGAAAAAAAGAAGGGATAAAAATCAGCCAGCTTACTCCTTACATACACAGTTGTTCTTGTGACAGGGCACAGACCCAAAAACCACACACCTCCATTCTGGACAGGCTCCTGGCTAATATTGCTTCACTCTTGCTGTATTAAAGTAACCACAAATTATGCCCTTAAGGCAGCACCCCACTTACAGAGAGGGTATACAAAAGGGCTAGAACAGCATGGGAAAGAGCAGAGGGACTATTAACCTAGCCCCCATTACAGCTAATTCAACTCATTAGCCCAGCAGAGAACACAGCTTTTTGCTAGGTTAGCTTTCTGCCAGCTTTATGTACTGAGTCAGCTTATGCAGTGGATCTGCCACAATCAGTACAGGTGAGCAGGAGATGCTGAGGATCAGGGGAAGGGGCATTGCCCTTCTGGAGGAACAAAGCTCTTGCATTACCTCAGCTGTATTGTACCCTTGCACATTTAGCTGCATCCTCTGATGGATTAAAACTAAATAGATGAAGTCCCCAAGCAGACCTCTCCAAGCAGCTACAAGAACACTACAAACAGCAGAGGTGATATGCTTGAACACAAGCCAAGAGCAGGCACATACACTTTTAACCTGTGCAGCCGCATGTGCCTGATAAAGGTCACTGATAGGATTCTCTAGCATAACTCCCTCTGCTCAAAATAGGGTTAACTACTCCAGGGTTGTGATCCTGCTTTTGCCTTGCTCCTTCTCACAATCCTGAATGCCACTATCCCATAGTCACTGCAACTAAGGTTGCTTCCAGTCATAATGTCCTGAACAATTCTCCTTTTAAGTGGAAGTCCAGCATTATGCCTTCCTGTATCAGCTCCTTGATCACTTGTGTTAGCAAGAGGTCACCAATTCATCCCAGAAACGTCCTGGACTGCCTGCATCCTGCTGTGATGCTGCTTCTACCACACTGTGGGGTAACTGAAGTCCCTCATAAGAATCAGCAACTGTAAATATAAAGCATTTTGCAGTTGTCTGAAGGTCTCATCCTCTTCTTCCTGCTTAGGGAGTCTGTAGAATATGCCCACTATAATGTCTGCCCTCGAATCTTAACCATAAGCTCTCAACAGGCTCATCTGACAAAGGCAGAACTCCATGCAATTCAACTGCTCTTTCATGCAAATTGCAACACCCATTCTTTGCTACCCCAGATTGTCTTCCAAGGCTACCCACATACATCTATTGCAGCACTCTAATTGTGTGTTTATACCATAATAAAATTGTTGCCCTACAGTTGGATACCAAACTCTACCTCCTCCCTTTTACTCCCAATAATGTATGCATATGCATAAAGGCACTTCAGAGAAGCATGCAATCCTGCAGTTCCCCAGAAAAAGCAAGATCTTCCCCTATCAAGTTCTGTACATACTTCCTTGTAGGAGTGCTGGGATGATTTGCCTTCAGATCTGATCTGTAGATTACTAAGTGTCATGCTCAAATCAGCCAATACACTTTGTTCCCTAATTCCTTACTTGACTGTGTGTAGTCATATGTTATTATCATTTCTACTTTTGTCCTGACTTGGACAGATGGATGCTATCTCCTCCTCTAGTCCTTGCTCTACAAAGGAGCTCAAGGCCTTAAGAGTCAAAGCTCTGCTACCAGCATGAGCTGTGCAACTAACTAGCTGTTGACAGGCAGTATCTGTTTATTTCTCCTGGCAGTGAGAAGGGGGTTGAGGATCATAGAGAAGATCTACCTGGCTTCCTGTGCCCTCAGACTTCATTCCAAAGGCCACATAGTCTTGCCTGATAAGCTTCATGCACTCCCTTGCTATATCCATTAGTGTTCAAGTAGAAGAGCTGTAAGGTTAAGTATTTTAAAGGTGAAACACACCTTTGCAGTCCTTCCCTCACATCCCTATCAGGGGTATCCAGAAGCAGCAAACCTCCATAACACAGAACCACATATGGAAGCCTCTACTCTCTGCAGGAGTCAGTCTCTCCACTATCTGCTCAGTCTCACCACTTGCTGCTGCCCCAGGTGCTGTTCTGATGCTTAGTTGTATAAAACCATAGAATCATTTAGGTTATAAAAAGCCTATAAAGAGCTTCCAGCCATGTGTCTTCTTTCAGTGCACTGAACCTATTTGGCAGTTGTACATCTGCTCAAGGAACAGAAATCTCTCTCCTGGCCACCAGCCTTTACCATTGCAAGAATATCCATCTCCCAACCTGATATGCACGGACTATTTCTGCCCCCTGTCAATATACCTGGAGGTTTCAGATTCTTGTAATTTCTGTTATTTCTGATGCTGTGCAAGCCTGCTGATCCCCTTCCACTATTCCTTTGCTTGGTGATACAGGTTTTCCAAAACTACACATCTTTAGGAGCAGGGACATCACTTGTTCTGGATAGTGGGTGCCCCCAGGCCTCCCTGCAGCTCACAATCTAGAGAGGCACAACCTCCTTCAGGAACCTGGCCCAAGTGGAGGTCTCTGATGTGCCAAATGTAGTTGTGCCAGCGGTGGGGATCATGGCCCATGAGGCTGAACTCCTTCACCAGGCTGATCAAGCTCAATTACCCAGCAGTGAAAGCCAGTTGACTGTTTAGCTTGCTAAACAAGACCAGGAAAGACATCAGCCAAGACCAGCAGGAAAAAAATGGGAAGATGCATAGTCATGAACGGGATCAGAATCTGCCCCTTTCAACAGCAAGCTATTAACCATAACAGTTTTATGACAATTGAAATTCCATATACTCCTTAGCGCTGCAAAATCAGCTGCTGCTGCTAACTCAGACACTCAAAAATAAAAGATTTACTATGTGTGTGAACCAAACCATTTTTAAGACAAACCACAACAGACTCTATGAAACTCAGTCCAGCACTTTATGATACTAAGTGGCAGAATACCAGATTTAGCAGAACACTGCTAAAAACTAGTATGGCAATGTTCCACTACAAAGAAGTTACTGTTTCAGAACCTATGTTCTTCTCCCATGTAATAATTTCTGCTCAAGAAGGAATAAACATTAATAACCATACTAAACATTAATTATTATATTAGCACTTAAAATAGCACCATACTAAAAAAAACCCTTACGCTCAGTAGCTTCCCTATCCTAGTGCTGTTTGAAGTCAAAGAAATAAACAAGGTTACTTTAAGTATCACTCCAAAACTGTTATTATTCAAAGTCTTATTTCAGCAAAGGGAAGCAGAGCAATCAATTTCTTCTACTGAGCAGTTAATCCTTAGCAGTTATAAAAAAATCTGTGTTCTTACACTATAGACAACATTAGCAGGCTTTTCCCCCTCCCTGCTATCAACCTTAATACAGTTATACAATCCCTTCTTATGCAAACAAACTTTGATATCTATCAAAATTCATTCAACCATATGTTATTAAACTGCTTGGAGAGTTTAACTAGTCTTACAAGATAAGGAACTGGACTACTGTAGAGCCATAGTGTACATACTTGACACTCAGCCAAGCTTTCGGCAAAGTCCCTCAGAGCTCAAACTGATCCAACAGAGCAACAGCTTCTTGTCCCTATTGTTGTGCCTGCTCACTAACAAAACAAGAGATTACCCAGGCAAGTTTTTAACAGGTTAGGTGATTGATGCTACCTAATAATTTGATTAGCAAGCTGAGAACTGGCACAAGTTAAGCAGCAGGACAATACTGCCAGAAGCTAAGAGGATGGAACAAAACTGCCTTTTTCAACAAGAGCCTGTTGGATTAGCTCAGGCATCTAATCTGAGCTCCATTCTAGGTAAAAACAGCATCTATAAGCCCATTTTTTCCACTCTTACTGAGTACTGCTACTCATACTGACTCCAAGATTCACACATGTAACTGGCTCCTACTGACCTGTACTTGGCATAGCTGACCTTAGGCAAAGCCAGTTTTTCCAAAAACAGGAAACACTGTTTATTTATGATTGTGAACCCTCACTGCTTCACCTGTTACTCAGTACAAGCTTCCCACAGGTACACCATTTTCACCTGCTTAGTTTAAGGGAAGTTTTCTCTTTTGAATCACACCACCACTACTGCATAGAGAACAGCGTATCTTGCCTCTCACCTTCCCCAAAACATACACTAAATTAACAAGAAGTCAACATGGTAAAGTGGATTACCAGATTTATGATAGTTTAGCAGGACAGGATATAAAACACCTGCACTGCCAGCGAGTGTAGTGTTACATAAGCCACCAGTTCAGAGTTATTATAGCTGAACTCACAAAGTAAAGGAATTTAGCCACAGGAATCAAGGTGGGAAGGTTAAACACGTATTCTAGATGCATCATTTACAGTGAAAGGTAACTGAACAGCTATTAGTCAAGTACTTTTGCCTGTAGAAGATTTTTGGGCACATTTGGGTGCTATATATTTCCCACTAGGAAGCTGAGCTTTTCTTCCTGGTATCTATGCTAGCGTTAGAAAAAATAGCAGCTAAAGATGCAGAGGTGTTACAACATCCCTTGGTTAATGAAATAATCTAATCAAATAAAAAGCAGACTTAAAGATGATGTTCAAGGAAAGCAAATTTCTTCAGGACAAGGGCTTAGAGAGCTCTCTGTAATATCACAGACTCATTCTCAAGGTAGTTCTCTAGAGAGACCACCACCCAATTCACCATAGCCAAAAGGAATACCCATGAAGAAATGGGAAACAAGCCTTCTGGCATTAAAAAAGCATGCAACTGCCAAATTCTTTCCTTTTCTTAGTTTTCAACTCAGTGTTAACTGCCAAGTCAAATGAAATCACTAATGTTGGCAATAATATCCTGGATATTTGTGGAGACTAATAATGAAATTCATTAAACACAGGTATAATGAATTAGGACTCAGAGGACCCACCCTACTGATAAACAGCTCTTGCTGCAGATGTGCAAAAGCCACTTAGTACTGTGCCTATGATTTATAGTGCAACTTGTCTAGGCAGAAGGTCTTCTACCTTAGTCAGATATATTTTTATCAGAAATATTTCCTTAATATTTATCCAAATTTTGTATCTTCTTTAACTCCTTCAGCATGCAATACAAGCTGGACAGGGGCAACCAGTCAATTATGCAGTAGTTCCAATTACAAGGTTGTTCTGCTGCTATTTTTATGAAATTAGTCACTTTGACAGCCTGTACTTTAGGTGTACAAATGAAAGTCACAGCAATCTGATTGTTTAGTCAGAGGCTTCCAAGAGGAATATGTATACAGCAGTTTGCTTTCAAACTGCCTCCTGAATTCTACTATACTGTTCAAGACTGAAAACTTCATGTGGAATGTATTGCTGGTGACTTGATACTACACGAGGACTGCCTGAACCTCTGACAGGTGAAGCAAGCCATGAATACAGACAGCTGAAACAGGCCAGAAGAGCACCCGTCTCTATACACACCAAGGAGAATAAATTACACTAGAGGAACAGGCTAATAACCAAATCTCCCCCCCCAAGAAAACCCAAATCAAAACCAAACCAAACCAAACAAACAACAACAAAAAAAACCCCAAAAAACAAACAAACAAAAAACCCCAAAAAAACAAACAAAAAACCCCCCCAACAAACAAACAAAAATCAGAACTCCGAAAGAACCCCATACCAAACAAATACCCCTCAAACAACACCCCTCCCCCCTTAACCAAAACAAAAAATCCACCAAGTTCAGTACAGCAAGCAACCAAAGATTTGTCAGCCCTGAGTTTAAAACCAGGATCAAGTCTTCAGTACTTGCTTTTATCAGTTTTTAAAAACAGCAAGTCAGCCTCTGGAGAACAGATGCAATATTACTTACGACAATTGCAATATTAATACAGCAATATTACTATAGACACGAGAGCTATTGTACCACTCTCACCAAAAAAAAAAGTGGTTCCATAAGAAGAAGAAAAGAACAAGTAAAAGTGAAACACTGAAAAGTGTTACTTTTTATTATTCTTAAATCCACAAACCAAGAATGGAAAAACTTCTTACCTTATATTTCCCAAGACACAAGCTGCTGTAAAACAAATTTTGATATTTAAAAGAACACAGTACAAAGAAACTTGCCTGGTAGTTGAAGCAAATACTGGTATGGCTCTAGGATTTTTTTAGATGTTTCATCCATCCCATCCATTTCTTTATTTCCTAAGATGTAGTTCACTGTTAAAGAAAGTGTTATTAACACTATTTAGATTAAAAAAGTATGGAAGTAAACAGAAGATGCATACAAGTAAAATGTCAGCTGATTTACAGGTTAGGTACAAATATTCCAATTTTGTGCATGACATCTTCAGTATATGAAAGGTTTCTAAATGTCATTTACCAAGAAATGATTCACCATATAATACACACTAAATACAGTTGTTTTTTTAATTATTCATGAAGTTTAAGCCAACTCCTAGACTTTGTTTACTTTTTAGTATGTAGTAGATTGCTTAGATGAAGTATTCAAAACTTTACCGTTCACAACAATGAAGCTCCACCACAAGTCTTTAAAGACACTCATACAAAACCCCACATGACTAATCTGATTAGACACCCCTAAATGCTTTCTCCATACATTAGACATTCCAAAAGTGTAAAAGTGTAAGAGCAGAAAATACACCTAAGATCAAGGCAACCTAAAGAAGTAGAATGCTAGCTTCAGTCTTTTGATACAATTCCTCAATCTTTTGCTGTAAGTCAAAATAGAAATATACCATTTTCCTACTATCTTTCAAGCATTCAGACAGCTCCACACACTTTCCCATACATGGTAAATGTAACAGACTCTTATGAATAGTCTTTTAGGACCCAGGGCCTACAGAACTCAGCAATTTTTTATTGATTAGCTTCAATTCACATACTTTTGGTCATCTCCATCTCCATTTTTTTTCCACACTGTTTCCTGTGATAGATTTGCTATTCTTTCACCTCTAGCGTTCCTTGCTACACTGCAGATGCAGCAACTCAAAACATTTATTCTCATGTAATTTTGAGACAGGAATTGCAGCAGTAGCATACTACTACCTGTCTCATGCTACTTCAGCATCACTTCCCAGATACTTTGCTAGTGCCTGCAAAGGATTTATTTCTTTCCTCGTGGAGCAATTGAATAGCTATGTAAATTAATGTCACAATTTTGGCTAGAATAGAGCTAATTTTCTTCCTAGAAGCTGGTACAGTGCTGTGCTTCGCACTCTGTGTGAGAATACTGTTGATAACACACTGATGTTTTGGCTTTTGCTAAGTAATGCTCATCCTAAGTGAAGGAGTTTTCGGTTTCCCAAGCTGTGCCAGGGAGCAGGTGCACAAGAAGCTGGAAGAGCACAGCTCAATCAGGTCCTGTCTATTCCCATTCCCACGGTTTACACCCACAAGTATTTGCAGCAGTCTGTACTCGGGGTACTGATCTGTGTTAATAATTTTCCAAGTTTTGGTTTAGATCAATTCCTTTATTTGCTTCACTGTGTGTTCATCAAATGTATTGGCACTTCTTCAGGGGCTATTTAGAGAAAGGCTATTTAACCAAATATAGCTGTCAACAAAATGCTCAAAAAGATTCACCTTTTGGGAAAGTTTTGCATAGTTTCTTGGCAGTGATGCTGTGATAAGAAGTACAGCCTTTCCATCCCATCCATGATGTGCCAGCACAACTAGCAGCCAGGCCACACACTAATGAAAATCAGATTTGACACCCTTGACTCCTTATTCTGTTGCCAGCTTGTTGTTGGAGCTGAAGTGCTTTCAACCAGCGCTGCCACTGAGTCAGCTGTCAAACTGTACCCTCACATACAAAGAGTAAGTCTCAAAGGACTTCAGCGAGGAGGTAAAATCAAAGATTTTTAGAGTCTATCCCCAGATGTTTTAAGCAGAAAGAATCTGGTCGAGATAGATATAAGGATATACTATCAACCTAACAACTCCCCTGTGACTACTATTTGTCAAAAAGCTACACAGGCTGTGATAGAATTGAAAGTGCATAGCTATTCAGCTAGACTGAGAAGAGATGTTAGGATGAAAAGTTCTTGCTTAGAAGTAAATGTTAAAACTCTTCCACTTCCCTAAGGGAATTCTAGTAATCTGTAAGCCAATGTTCAGAATCCCCACCTAACTTGAAATTCATTAGTATTGTACAGCATCAACCTAAATATTTGCATCTTTCTGCACAAAGCTAATAGGAGTTCACCTGAAATACTGCTTATTAGAAGAAAACTAGTCAGGCACTTCTGCCACAAGTGCAGACATGCTTACTTTCTTCCTCCTTTTAATAAAAACAATGCAAAAAAGAAAAAAGATCTCATGAACAAAAATAACTTAAATCAATATAATTAAAATTACTACTATTCTACCATTAAATGAAATTTTAAGTAAATCTCCACCAAGTGAAAAAAAATGTCTGATTATTCATCAGAGAGCAACACATTTAACACCCACTGGAACATAAACAGTGGACAGACCCTACCCTAAACTTAAATAGAAAGGGACACTTGATAAACAAACATGTACATTAAATTCTTTACAAAAGCCTCTAAGCAAAAATACCATGATACCAGATGAGTAATACTACTGCTCTTTGCACAAAATTATCATATAGGGCACACTTGGGAAATGCTTGGTATTAAGGGTTTGCTGCCGAGGTGACTGGCCGATTTGTTCTGCAAGTTACACTACTGCACAGAGAAACACTTCTCAGTGATTTAGGGACAAGATCTCAAGTCACCATCTCCCAATAAAAAGTAAAAGCCGGCAATTAAACAATAAAGAAAGAGAATGCAAAGCCTTCTGCTAGAGAAAGTGCAAGAATTGATTATACCTATGCTTATTCATAAGATTAAAGCAGTTAAGGTCATTTTACCTCGTGAACCAGCACATAAGCTTGCTGTATTTCAATGCATATGCACCACAAAGTTAATTTCCAGTTATTTCTCAGTATCTTCACACAGGCATAAAGAACAGCCACACACATCAGAAAGCCCACGCAGCTGCCTTTTGGACTGCATCAAACCTTATCTCTGGTGACCTCTCTGAAAACACACATGACACTGGGATAAGATGGTGACGTGGGCCTCCATAAAGTGGAACTACTCTAAAACTATACTTGAAGCTGTGATCTGTGTCTAGGACTTTCCTAGAGAGGATGAATGTTGATGATGATTAGTTCTAGGTCAATTGTCAAGAAAAAGTTTCCCTTTGGAACTCTGCAAAACAACTTCTCACACTATCCTGTTCCATCTCACTCTGGAGAATCTTCTTCGCCTCCTCCCAAATAGGGGGAATGTAATACTTTTTAAAATGCCATCTGTATATTTAGCCTATTTTTCAAAGTATCATCATATCAGGGGCTGCACTCATAGTGCAGTTATAGAGAAAATAAAAGACAACTACCAAAGAAGCAGTATAAAATGAATCATTCCTAAAGTTCTCAAATCAGCTCCACCACAGAACTTAGTGCACTGAGACTCTGGCTTAGTTGTAACCAGTGGGGGAGGAAGAAGCCCCAGATAGGGGGAGCAGACAGGAGTGAAAGGAAAGTTTCAAAAGGAATATACAGAAAACATAGTGAAAATGTATCGTTTCAAACACAGATTAACAATAGTCTTAATCCAAATGCAACTTGGACACTAGTCCACATTCCCATTCTAATTAGCAGAGTCGTTTTCATAACCCCTCCTAGGCTGACACCGAACAACACCTCGCATTCAAGCTGCGGGGCAGGCAAGCTTCCCACAGGTGGAAGGGCAGTCACAGACCACACATTTCCCCCGAAGATGCAGCTAAGTAAACAACAGCTTTCCACAGCCGCCACTCCAACACCACCGCCACAACGCGTGAGCATACTGCTCCTGAGATCGTGGCTCCATTTTAAATGGGCTTTCTAGGAAAAGCTGAGTACGCTGTTCTCTGCAGAAGCCAGAGAACAATACCTGGGGGGCTTGGGCGGCCCAGGCGGACGGGGAGGGTCTGGGAGCTGCGGGCTGACCCGAAGGCAAGATGAGTCGGCAAAACCCGCGACTGCAGCTGGAGCGCTGCGTTATGCGGTTAAAACTCACATTTCACAGAGAACACGAAGTTGCTGCCGCCCTGTATGCAGCTGCCAAACTCCCGCCACAGCCAGACCGAGGGAAACAAGGTTCATTTTTTTCGGAGTTCAACACGACAAGCGCAGCCTCCTCAGCTGCCTCCAGAGCTCCAGGACGAGCGGGCCCAGCTCTTCAGCGCCATTTTAGGAGACCGGGAGTCGAGGACGCATGGCTCCCCCCACCCGCCGTCCACCCCCATTTTCTGATCGGCGCTGTCGGGCTCAGCCGCCAGGGAGGGCCGGGAAGCGCCGCCCGCCGCCAGCCCAGCGCAGCCCCGGCCCCGGAGCGCTCTGCCAGTCACTCCGCCCGCCCCGGCCACCGCCGGCACCGCCCAGCACCACCGGCGGCCCCTTTTCCCCGGCCCCTTCCCGGGCAGCCTACAAGCCCCTCCTGGGCGGGGCGGGGCGGCCGCAGGACCCGCTCCCCGCAGCCGGGCTCGGACCGGCCCCTCCAAGCGGGGCGTCCCCTCTATCTCCGCCGCCCGGACCCCAGTTCACCCCCCCCCCCCCAGCCACAGCCAGCTAACAGGGCAGGCAAATTCACCTTGCCTCGCCGCCGCCGTCTCCTCCTCTGTCGGCAGCCGGAGCCGCGCCCCCGAGCAGCCGCCGCTCCGGGAGTGGCGGCGCTGGCGGCGGCAGAGCCCAGAGCGGGAGCACCGCCCCCCTCCTTCCTTCCGCCCCGCCGGGCGCCACCTTCCCCTCCTGGGGGGAAAATGCGCCACCGAGCGCTCCCCGCGCACGCGCAGGCCCCGCCCCCTCGGCTCGTTAGCATTCGCCAGAGGGCCCCGCCCCCCGCGCGCGGTGCTCTCCGGGAATTGTAGTCCGCCGAGCCGCTCAGGCCGCCTGACGGAAATGCTGCGAGCAGCGAGCAAGAACAGCGTTCCCCATGAGCACCCTCGACGCCGAGTCTCAGTTTCCATAGAAGTGGAGAAGAATGATGTCAGTATTTCCGACGCGAAGGCCAATGGGACCGTGGGGTGGGCGGGCCCTGCGGGACACGGCCCAATGGGGAAGGTGGGGAAGGGGGCGTGGCCGTTCTGTTCGGCCGTCAGTCAGTCATCGGTGCGGGAGGGGGAGGGGGACCGAGCCGAGCAGTCACCGCCGCCGGGGCCGCGCAGGACGGATCGGCCCCTCCGCGCGCCGTGCGGGGCCGCCGCCAGCGGAGCCGCTGCAGCAGCATCGAGCGGGGCCGGGGGTGCCCGGAGCTAAGAGGAGCCTTCACCCAGTTCCTTTCCGTGCCCCCCGCCTCGGGCCGGGGGAGTAGCGGGCGGGCGGTCGCCGCGGAACAAAGGTGAGGGCGCCGAGCCGGAGAAGGAGCCTCCGTGCCCCGCCAGCGGCGGGCGGGGAGGCGACGAGGGGCCCCTGTGGGGGCGCGGGGCCAGGCGTGCGGCGGCGAGAGAGGGAGGGGGGCGCTTGTTTTTCTCCTGTAGCGAGACTGCGGCGGGACTCGCCGATGCTTCTTTTTCCCCCCCACCCCAAACACCCAGTGGCGGGCCGGGGGGAGGGACCGGCGGCTTCTCCTCTAGCCCCTCTGCCGGGAGGGACGGAGCCCCCTCCTCCACACTCACACAGACACACGCTCCGTGTCCCCGCCGAGCAGGTCGGGCCCCTTTCTCCCCGCCCCCCTCCCTTCCTCCCTCCCCGTCCCCGCTCCCTTCTTTTCTTCTTCTTCTTCCTTTTCTTCCCCTCCTCCGCCGCCTCCTGCCTGCCCTCCCTCCCTCCCCCCGCCCGGACCCGCTGCGCCGAGCCGGGGAGTTGCGGCTGTTGCTGCCGAAACTCCTGCGGCGGAGTCAGCGCTTTCCTTTATTTAGGGGGGGAGACGGAGGGAGGAGGAGCCGCCGCGATCCGGAGCCGCAGCCCCTACAAAAGCGTGTGTGTGTGTGTCGGGGGTGGGGGGGACTGCTCCCGGCACCCCGCTCCCCCGCCGCGCACACGGGCACTCTTGCTCGTACAATGGAGGAAGAGCCTCCCTCCCTCTCCCCCTCCTTCTCTCCCTCTCCCCGCGGTAGAGCGCGGAGCGGGGGCTGTTCTGTGCGCTGGGACCCCCGCGGGTGCCCTCCCGCCGCTCGGTGCCCGCGGAGGGGGCGCAGCGCCCCGGGGAGGCGGCCGGGGCGCCTCCCCCTCCCGCGGCAGCCGGGGGTGGGTTGTTGTTGTGGCAAGTTTCTCCTCCTCTGACAGAAATGGCGTCAGTGGCGGCGAGTGTAGGGGAAGCCGCGGCGTGTGGGAGCCGGGGGGGGGAAACAGCGGCCGAGGAAAGAGGGAAGGGGGTTAGCCGCGGGAGAAAGAGGGGAATCCGGGAAAGGAAAGGGGAGTTTCGGGAGGAGCCCAGCGCCCCCACCCGATCCTTGGCTCCCCTCCCCCCGCCCGGTGCGAGCGGCTGGTGCGGTGCCTTAGCGCTTTGTTTTAAATTCCAGGTCCAGCCTCGGCCGCTCAGCCACGATCGAGGCTTTTACCGCAGCCTGAGCTCATCATGAAGGTAAAACAGTCGCTCGTGTTCCTGGGAGGGGAAAGGAGGGAGGGTTGCACGGAGAAACGCTGTCCTATCTGTCAGTCCATCTGTCCCGACCCCGGTGCGAGGCTCGGTGCTGGTGCAGATGCAGACTGCGGGCAGCTTCGCCCCCACTGCCGCGTTTCGGTGCCTTGGCTCGTGTGCTGATCGTGGGGCGGGCTCTGCTCCGCCGCGTTATGCTGGGGGAAGCTGTAAGTTCCCCGAACAGGGGCTGTTCTCCTTCAGAAACATTGTTTGTAGGAGAATAAGGACATGGCTGCCTGGGCTGAGCTGGCTTCATGGAGGAGCAGGGCACAGGCACCCTGCTCGAGAAAGTAACGTTGTGGGGGAAATGCTGCCTCTACAACATTGTTTACTTGAATAGAGGATAGATTTACTTACTTTCAGTTCGTCAGTAGGAGTTTTGTTGAATGAATAATCTTGGTGTGATCGGGAAGGGTGCATGTAAGATTCTCTGCAGTGAAACGTTTGCTGTAAGGTGCGGAAAGATTTTCAAACAGGTTCTAATTTTCTTCTCGGTGCTGTGTAGTATTCATGTACCTCACTGTCATGCATTTTTCTTCTCTTAGACCTTTCTAGACTATTTATGTTTGGTATATTATGCAAGCTTTATAGAAAAAAAGACAGTTTTGGTGGAATAGAATGATTTCTTCTGTGTGTGGCCAGGAACTGTGTGCCTAAAAGTAGTTTTTAACAACTGCATCTGTTAGTGGTTTTTTTTCCCATTTTGCTGATAATGTCTCACTCAAACTGCCATTTATGTTACCATGTAATTCTGCTCCCAGTCCTGCTGGGCAGCAGTAAATCTCATTTCAAAATAACGTGAATCTTACCAAAAAAAACTGTTACAAACCTGTGATGCATCAATTCTTTAGTATTTGTTGATAAAAAGGAGCAATCTGTATGTGGGTTCTTCCACTATCAGAGTTTTTGCCTGCTGTCTGTGAATGAGTATTATGTAAAATGTGTGCCCAGTAGTGTATTCACTGCTGGAAATGATAAATGAAATAGTCTCTTAATTTCTAGATTGATCTGAGTTGCTGAACAGTGAAGTTTTTACATATAGCTGTTAAAGATTTAGCATGTGTTTTTTTTTTATTTTGGCAACTTTATGACAGTATTTTTTAAAAATCATGTTTTAATTGCCATCTCTATGATTTTTCTTTATCAAGTCCTAAGATCTGAAATACTGCACGCATTTGTCTTATTAAAAGTAAACTATTTATGAATTTACAACAACAGGCTGCTGAAATTGTATGATAGGGAGATTTCCAAATGTGGCTCATTGCCTGGTGGGGGTACTGGAGATGGAAGCAAGATAAATAGGAGGCAGTATAGGGAGCTTTTTTACCCAGAAGGGAAAAACGCTTATTTAAATGACAGTTAAATTTACATACGTTTCTAATAATCTTTTTCAATGTAAACAAATCTTAAAGTTACCATAGAGATTAGGTTCAGATACTGTGGTTTTAGAGCCATATTAATATGTAGATAGACACTTGGGAGCATGAGGAGGTCAGATCACAAGTAGAACGCAAAGTGTTCTGTGAAATAGTGATATAGATCCACTTCAGGCTGAATTGAATGTATAACAGATTATTAAATTTAGAGTAACAAATACAAAAACCTGTTAATAGACCCGTATTTTTTTTAAAAACCCTCACAGCTTACTTACTCTTCAGTAAGGTTTGTGCTACTATTGCATGCTTATTTTAGAGTTAGGATGAATTCTGTCAGTGCGTTCAGGTGTTAAGTTTAAGTCTGTAATTTTTGTATTTTGTGTGTGTGTATGTAGTGCTAAACTTACATATACTTGAGATTAACTCCAGTACTTTATTTACTGTGCCCTGTAGTGTTAAGGGAGGTTAATCTGTAAGTCATTACTGTGAAGCTTTAGTTATTACAAGGAAACTTCTAACAGAATTATGGTTCTAAAGAAATTTCTAAGATTCAACAACCTAACCAAGATTAGAGGAGTGATACAATGGATCAGCCCTTCTAGCTGTCTTAAATTTGTAATTTGTAAATTAATCTTACAAGGATACAAGCTAGTCCAATGAGAAGCAGTAAGGGAGGATGCTGAAGAGAATTATTAGCTTTCTGTTTATATCACTTCAAGCTAACATTGACTATATTAGATCGACGTGCTGTTTAAATATGACTGTATATTTCTGTGCATGTATTTTTGAAGTTACCCAAACCAAAGAGTGTGCCTCAAGGACAGTTCAGCATACAGAGGATTTAATGCTTTAAGAGCAAGTCTTGCTGACTGCAGACTTGCTTCTGACTGCACGATTGAGGCCTGTGTTTTGATTTATGCCTTGGTCATTCTTTCAAGTGCAGAAGGTTGTGGGTTCTGATGCACAGAGCCTTAGAACTAAATTCCTCGTCCGTATCTTTGTCTCTCTACCTGAAATTGAACAGCTCGTTTAGCTTTACTGACTCCTTTCCCCCACCTGTGTGGTATGGATAAAATGTTGATCTTTCTTTGTAAAATACACTGAGGTGTATTTAGGAACAGCACCAACAATTGTATTTACACAAAACTGTAAGTCACTCGTGTTCTTGCATTTCGCAACGCTTTGACACAAGAGAGGTATGCTGCCTGCTAAGAGATTACCAGAGCTGTTGGTATAATTGTTCTCCTTGGTAATAACCCAGCTTAATCCAAGGAAATAAAGTCCCTTGTGTAAACCAGTAACTTTAGCCTATTAAGTAGTCTTCCCATGGACTGCAAAGACCACTTTAAAACAGACTTGAAAGATGTCTTACGAGAAGTGTTCAAGTGTAACAGAATTACAGTTTTTATTGTGGTGTTCTAAATCAGGCTTTTTCCGGTGTTGATTGAGCTCTGATAGTTAATATAGTTGTGTAGATAATGGCTAGGATTGCTTGCATGTAGTAACAGGGGTTTTTTGTTGTTTAATTTAGCGCCTTTTGTATAAGACCTTTTTTTGCATTAAGTATGTGTCAGAAGAATGTAGAATCTGTTTGATAATTTGAAAACTAATTGCGTGTCATCAAATTACTACTTACTAAGTAGGTAGCAATATATGTAAAAGCATTCTTATAGAGTGCTTTTTTTAGCTCCAAAATGAGGAAATAAACTCCGTGAAAGCAAAGTGTCTACTTTCAGAGAGAGAAATAAACACAAGCTTGGTTTCACCGGTGATTTGTACTAAGAGCTGCTGCAAATGCTCATGAGATTTTTAATATGTATCATGGCATTTGTTTGATACATAAATATGTGAATGAAGGTAATATACCCTCTGTAGTTAAAAAGTTCACTGCTGAGTGGGGATCAAAAGAGTAGAAGTGTCAGAAGCTAGAGGAATGCTCTATGAATTAAGAGATCTGAAATGATTGGTTAAATGTTTTGATACTATTTGCAAGTTAATGTTTTGCATTCTGTAAAGTACAAACTATTTAATGGTTGTTGATACTTCTCTTTGGTAATCCTAGATGTTCCTGGGTGCTTGCTCAAATTTGCCACACTAACTAACTAAGGAAGACATGCCTATGGTTAATGGTAGATTTTTTTGGTTTGGTTTGGTTTTAATTTATCCTGAATTTACATTTTTGTTTCAGTAGTCTGTTTCAGAGGTCTAGTGACCTCTCCAGCTACCCAGAGAGATCACTGGTACACGCTGCTGCTGTAGCTGCTTTCCCTTAATGCGTGCCAGACCATTGCTCATATTCTCTGCCAGTATGGCTGAAGACAAAAGCAAAATATCTAGTAAACTTTTCAGCCACTAATTTCCAACTTTGAGCACAAGTCAGTTGAAAATCCCATTGGTCTTATGCAGGCTGGAAACCAGTCATGGAATGTAGTGACCTTTCACTTTCTGGTTAACTATTTGAATTACAGCAGAAATGGAGATTTATGAAGGAAGGGTACCGTTAGAATAGTTTTTGTAGTGGAGGCAGGAGAACAGATAAGTCTTAAGAGGTGGTTTTCCCCTATAACTTGTTTTTACATTGTGAAAAATAATTTTCTTAAATTCTTTCCTGATGTTCCAGTTTGAACAAGTGATCAGAGGCAGTTATTGACTTCCTAATGCTTGCATAATTATGTAGAAAGGAAAGCAAACACCACTTGCACCAAGCAATTACAAGTCATGTTGGAATAATCTATGCTATTTTGAAATTGTTTATTTGCACTTTTTAAATGCTAGTCTTTGTATATTTTACAGTGGCTAAACTGTAAAATCAAGTAAGCATGGAAGTCTTGAACTCAAATCTACATGGGTAGTATGTGACTGTTGAGTAGTTGTATTGGTTTATAAGGGCTCCAAGTTAATTAGACCACATAGTGGAAAAAAGGGTGTCTTAGACTGAGAAGACTGAAGTTGTAATAAACTGTGAGCATTAGTACAGTTAAGTTGCCTGTATTATTATCTTCAAAGTTGGTGAAGGATTTTTGGATCAATGCTCTCACAGCAGCATAACTATTGTATGAGCATACTGTGTAAGAGAAATGTTAGTAGGCAGAATAATGAATGTGCATATCTTCACTGTAACACTTTGGGATGGTTATTCAGTTCACTTTGTAATCCAAAACAAGTATTGTATACATGTAGACCAGAAGCATGCTGTGATACACATTACATGTCTGTTTTCAAAGAAATTCTGCATTGTAGATGAAAAGCCCTTTGAAACAAAATGCAAAGGTTTTGAGATATTAAGCTTTACAGTGACTATCAAATACTTAACATGAGTGGTTTGCTGATTGAGTAAACTGAAAAAATAGTGCTAACTTTAAGAAAGGTGGAAATGATACTGTTGTCACAAATTGGTTTCAAATCTTTTGTTTAAATCCTGTAGATGCACACATTTTCCTTAGAAACATATGCTTTTTAGTAGGCTGAAGTATAAAAGGAGTTTGAGGTGTCCTCATTGAAAAAGTAACAAATTTTATAGAAAAATCCAGAGCTTAACTTTACTTGGCACCCTAACGTGATACAGCTGTCCAAATGCTCGATTATTCATCAGTTCATACTTACTTGAAAGTAGTTAACCCACTTTGTGTTCACTACCTGTTGTGAAATGCAACAGTTTGACTCCCTGCATTTCTACTTAATAGGCCCTTCAGCTGTTTTTACTGAAATGTACAAAGCAAAAAACCATGGTTCTTGAACTGTTTCTGCCTTATATGTGACTCAGGTCACAGTTGAGAAATGTTGGGAAGTCGGGTATTGCTGCTGCTTGCTTTTTAACTTATATGCTTTGGTAAAAAATACTACTTTTTGCCTTTTCCACTTAGCACTTAGTGTTGTCCAGTTACTGTGCTTGCTATCACTCACTGGATATGTACTTAGATATGTGCATGGAATGGATTTTTAAAGACTTCTAGAAGACTTCAAAAGGCCTCCAGGGAACTGAGAAAAATTGTTTAGCCCTATGCACAAACTAAATGTTAGTGATTTAATATGTGTTACAATAATTATTTTAAAAGGTTTTGATAGAAAGTCATAAATCTGGGTAGTTGAGTTTTTTGTTCTTTTTTTCTGTTAACATGGGGTGACCAGATGAGGGGATATTTCAGGGAATTCAAGTAAGGAAAAGACAGCAAGCCACTTTGATATTCAATACTTGACAAGACATTTATTTTCCTTCTGAAGATTAGTTTGAACCAGGGGAGAAATTCAATAAAGAAAACGCTATTGTCTTTTTTTTTTCCTTTTTTTTTTTTCCTTTTGCTTGGCAGACTATAAAGCAGTCATGACCTGTTTAGCAAGAAGTGTTTGTAAGCAAGCTCTGAAAGCCAGTTGTGAGAATGTCAGAGCAGGGTGGTGGAGGGTATTGCTCAGTTCCCTTTAGAAAACTAGGACTGAGATGAGCAACCACTGCTTTATGTGCAACCACTGCGTGACAGTGACTTCCTGAGTATCTATTAATTAATTGAATGTGGAGTACTATTTTGGGGGTTCCTGAACCGGTCTTCACTATGAAAAAAATTGTGCTGAACTATGAAAAGGCATTTTCCTTACTGTGAGCAAAAGCAGTAGGAAAAGGCATCACTCCAGTGGACATGGAGTTACTTGCTCTCATTGCTATTGGCTTTGAGCCTGTATTTGCTCTAGGCTGAAGATGGTAGTCAGTACACCAAAGAAAAGACTTTTAGCGTCCAGAACTCTCAGCTTAAGTAGTCATTGATTGTGACTTATGGAGATCCCCTTAAGGAGTAACTAGAGACAGCATTCATCAGTAGTCATTTAAGCTAAGTGTGAGTGCAAACGTCTGTAGAGCTTTGTTGCAGAGCAGATCACCCCGGTTGGACTAATGTGAATAACGCTGTTCTTGGGCAGAGGAGTTTGCTGTTTCGTACTGTTTATTCTGTTGGTTTGTCCTCCAACAACCTGTAACAAAGGATTTTGTTTCATAAGTAGTTTGTCAAGTTAAGGTTGTATGGTCATGGAAGAATGCAGTCTTGTTTCCTTCTTCCACTCTTGGCTGTTTATTCTCATTGTCTTCCGTGCTAGCAGTCCATTTGTGTGGTGCCATTTGTGTGGTGCCACGGAACTAAGCTGAAGGTAAGAACAATCAGAGACATGTACTCTTCACTTGCAGACTGTTCCTGTCCTGTCTCATGCCTGGCAGAGGAAGACAGGACACAAAAGCAGAAGTGCACCAGGATTGATTAGGATTGGTTTAAACTGCATGTGAACACACATCCTTCCCCATCCCTCTGCCAAGTTAGCAGTTTATAGTCATTATGTTAAACATTTGTAAACTCTCTATATATGAAATTGATACAGAAGGTTTTATTGTGCTTGCTTAAAACCTAGAACACCAGACTTCTTTACAGGTTTGAAGTCCATGTTTTCCAGATGTTGAGTGAAAAGATTTAATTGAATTTTTGGGGTATCAATTGAATTGATTTTATTAATTCCTTTCAAGGCAATTGATTGTCTTGAAAGCAATGAATAAAATTTAATTTTCAATATGATAAACATGGATTTCAAAAAATTGAGAGGTCTTAAAGAAGAGATGGTATCAGATGAAAAACTTTTATTTTTTTAAGGAGGCCAATATAAGCTTTGCTTCCCTTCCTCCTTCAAGTTCTTATGCAGTATTTGGAAAGAATACCATTAATAATAGTTATGTCACTTTCTACTTAAATTAGAGAAACAGTTGGTATAATTTTCTATAGAAATGTATTTAAACATATTACATTTCTATCCTGTAAAGGTGACAATCTCTATATGCTTATAAAACATTTTGACAAAAGGTACTTACACCAATGGGTGGAAGATGTAAGCAATTGTGCTAGCTTTATTCCAAATTAGAACAACAGAAAATGATAACTTGGAGGTAAGTTACATCACTCTTTGATAGGGAAACTGAGGGGAATAGAAGTCAAACTTTCATGTTTTTTTTGCATGTGTTAAGAAGGCCCATATATATATGGGTAGACAAGTGGAGATTTGGTGACATTTGAGTGTTAATACCACTTGGAAATGGTAGAGTGAGGTGTGTGACGTTTTTTTCTTATTACCACAAACTTAGTGCAGATATTTGGATGATATGCTATCTTCATTTCTAGGAACTGGTGTTATAGCTGAGCTTTTATCTGTGATCCTTTCCCTTTTTCCTCTTAAGTATCCTTCTAACTTGGTATTCCTCATCGTTTAAGACAATCCTTCTAAATGGGATTTGGGAAATGGGATCTGACTTCAGCAAAATTCAGATCCAAGTGTATCTGATGCAAGGTTTCAGCTAGTAATAAATAATGTAGTAGGGAGTAATTTGTTTTTTCACGTTCTCTTCTGATCTGAAAAAAAATGTTTCAGTTTATGACAGGGCAACCTGATCCACTGTGATAATTTTTTTTCCTTCCTATTTTCAGCTGTGTTCTCAACAGCAGATTGCAAACCCTAAATCTCATTTGTACATTTACAATAGTTCACTTGGTGTTTTCTTAAAAATAAATGTGGAATAGATTCTTCTAAGATTAAAAAAAATACTTTAAATTAATTTAAAATGGTGGAAGAGACTTTCCAATATCCTTTATGAGTATTTAAGTGAAAGAGTGTTAAGTTAATCTTTTTGTTAATGCTGTGACACCTCGGTTGGCATAACTTCTTTTCCTGGGAGAAATAAGAAGGGATTGAGACATTTTTTAAAATGAGTACATGTTATACCAGCATTTCAGAATTCAGGAATTTGTAATGGAAAAATGTGTTTTCACTTTTTAACTTATTTTACTGCTCTGCTTATTGAAAGATAGCTGTTGCTGTAATATTAAATGAATGTTACTTCAAATTACATCACTAAACTTAGAAATGAAATATATATGCTTTTTAATCTTTGTACTTCCATAAATATAAATGCATTTTTGAAAACAGGGCAATAATTTTATAAATTTCCACTTCAGTTTCTTTAGAAGGTTGTCCTGCTAGATGGGCATCATAGGAGATAGTGAAATACTTAGGCATAAGTAAGACTGCAGTACTGTTTGAAAATTAGCATTTGATATGTACCAATACCTTGCTGCCTGGCACAGAGACAAAAATGGAGATGATAATTCAACTTCGAGTAATTTCCATTTTCTAAATGCAGATTCATTCTGAGGTGCTCTTCCAGACCTTACTATGACAATCCACATACCTTTACACATAGAACATTATTTGAGTAATTGTGTGGTGTCTTTGTCTTCTTTGCAGAATTTCCTGCCTATTTTCCTACAATGTTGGACAATTTAAAAGACATTAAATCTTGGGTTCATTCCTTTACTCACAGACTACTAGTGCTGTTTTTACATTCCTAAAATTCAAGTAGTACAAAAGATTGTGTCACTTGTTGACATACTGTATTGGATACAGGGGTTGAAACCTGCAAAGTCACTCTTCAAATATATTCTGATATTCTTGATCCATTTTAGAATTGCACTGCCAGGGCTCCTGCCAAGTGCGTTCCCTGGAATAATTTAACATGAAGTTCCAGAAAGTATTAGTATGTATTAGATGCCTGTCTACACTAATTCAGTTTTTCTTTGCTAGCAGCTCTTCGGCTGTTGAGCTGATATTCTGATTTCATTTTACTTTGCCTGTTGCAAGCCAAAATGTTGGCTTGATAAGGTAAACATCTTCCATTTTATTTTAAAAAATCGTCTTCTATTTCATACATTGTACATAAAAAAATATGTATTTTTATGTACACTTGCCAGTGTAGGGTGAATTAGGTTTCTAGATGCAAGTAAAGTGAATAAGCTGCTTTTTGTTACATTCTATATTGTAAGAAAAATACTCTTTTGGTGACAGTAAAATAATATAATAATAATAATAATAACAATATGAGAGAGATAGGTGTATGTCCTGCTATGACAGACTTCTTCACTGGTGTTGTATGTGGCAATGGTAGCATCTGGAGAGCAACTCAAGTGGTAGTAGGTCAACTTTAAATTAGTAAAATGTTTTTAGTCATGGCTCAAGTAGCACTGATTTCAGTTCAGTGAAATTATACTTCCTCTTTTTTACACTGAAATAGAGAATAGTCTTCCTTTTTGTCACTGTAGTAACTTGCTGTGCAACAGCACTTATTTGAACATTTGAAATGGTGTAATGAAATCCTGATTATGATCTGACAATACATATTAAACATAGCATTTATTATATTGAATAAAATGATCCATGATACTTAAGCTGGCCTTATCAAGTTTCTCTAGTTACGTGTATTGTATTTACTTAGTTGGAGTTTTCAGGAAACAAATAAGCTTTTAAGACCTTCATATAAATATATATATATATTTAAGCAAACAAACAAAAACCCAAAAGAAAATAGTAAATTTCCTTCCAAGGTTCTTGATTCCAGACAAATCTAGATACAGTTCCAGAACTTTGATATCTTACTTCTGTAGCTGGATATTCTTACTATGTTTGCTCAGAATTGAACTTGGGGAACAAAACCCCAACCACTGCAATACTTGAATGTGATGTGCAGATGGGACTTGTGTTTACAAAAAACTCCTTAATCTTAAAGGAACTGCACCATCTTTCCCTTTTTTTTTCCGGCAGTTTCTCTTCAAACAGCTTTTGTGTGCACTGTAACAACATTCCAGCCAAGTAGTACGTGGGCACATCAGCTGCTTAGTAAGGCCAGTGTGAATGCTTTAACTGGGTATTCCTCTTCTAGCAGGGTGATGCACAGCATTTCTGTGAAAAAAATATTACATTGGGCTGATTTGTCCTATGGTAGTACTGGAAGATTAGTTTTATCCTTTAAGCCATGTATTTCAGAATTTTTCTTCAATTATCTTTTTAGGTTCAGGGAAAGAACATTGATCATAAACATATAATTTATTAGAATTTAATTTGGGTATGAAGCTGATACTGTAACCTGGTGATTTGATGGAGACACTGATATTTTATTGAGAAGCATTGTGAGACTCCTGCATTTTGTCTTGGAACTGAAGACCTCTTGAGGTGCCTCTTGTTCAACTTTTGAGAACAGAACAGGTTTCATGTGGAAAGTAACAGTAGAATTGTTGACATAAAAAAGACTATCAAGTAAAACTTAAGGTAGACTTTTTCGCTTTCACTTGAGTAATCCTAAATGTTCCTTTTGAAAAGAGGCTAAAAAATGAAGGTTTTAGTATAAGAGGCTTAAAGACTTTTAAGAAAAAAACTGGGCTTTACATAATAGCTTCAGCACACTTGAAAGCAGTGAACAGACTCTTACACTACGTATGCAACTTCAAAATTTTTATTCTCTGTTCTTTAATATGTTGAAGAGTTTTATGGAATCTGAGCAAGGATCTTTCTTTAAATAGTCACTCCCTGGAAATGGCTGCCATTAGTCACAGGCTAAGCCAGCTGAAGATGTTTTGGAAACAGGTGCAGCAATGAGTAGCCAAAGAAACCGAAGTATTCTGGGTGGATAAATTGGATAAAAGGTATGAAACAAACAGTTTAGGTTCTTTAATTCCTTAGAGTCTGAAAGGTAACTGTATATTGTTCTTATTCCCTATATTACTACAGTGGTACTTAGACTTTCTGTGTAACATGCATCTAAAATATCATTTGTAATTATGCAGCACTTGGTAAATCTCCTCCAAACTTATCTTCAGCTGGGTATTTCTGTTTTCTTAATATCTGTTATATTTTTAATGCTTGCAGGCTTGGTTGGCTATGGGTATTTTCTGATGGAAAAGTAGAACTTATTTGAACAGGAAAATCTTGCATTGCTGTTCTGAATAGTTGCCACACTGGCTACATTTTGCCTCTTTCCCCCAAACCTCTTTTCACAAAGTTAAATACTGAACTCTTTCATATAGGTACTGAACTCTTATTCTGCAAGATGAATGCTGTTGTGGAGAGGAATGAGAAAGAGAAATTACTCATTTTCTTTTAATACCGTTGCTATTGACCATGCAAGAGTATTTGGCTAGTAGTATTCTCCAAAAATGAATTGAGATGGGAGAGAAGTTTGCATGTGTGCTTATGTTTGAAAAATTTCTGTAAGTTAGGAATTGTGTTCCTACAAGTTAGGATAATTATAAAACTAGCTCACAGAAGAATATTATTAAAGAGACACTGTAGTTTTTATGATGAAAAAAGATGAATAAAAACAATGGACATTAAATTTTAGTCCTGACTTTTTTTTAAACCATATGCAGTTTTACTGAGTTACATATGCCTTACTCCAGAAGAGGCATTTATTTCTATTTATTTGGGAAAAGTGGGATATGCAAATAAATAATTGATTTTTTTTCAGCTTGGAGAGTGAGGGAAAGATTTACAATATATTTAATAGTTTGAGGAACTGCCCATTTGAAAGAAATATATATTGTGGAAAATAATGTTTGTATTTTTCTGGAAGAGGATTACATTAGTGAAAAGTTTATTCAATGCTAGTAGTCTGCTTATGAGCATGATTATAATTTACTGCAGTTTTCCTTGGTAAATTATTTGTGGTACTAATTTCTTTGCTGCCCCAGCTAACCAGTGTCCATCTTAAAGACATCTGTGTTCTGCAAGGATGTGTGTATTCTACCTGAGAGCAGTGGCCCAATAGGTGCTGGTAAGAAACATGAGATTTAACAGAAACTAATGTGGGGTTTCTTTTCTCTTTCAAACACAGATAATTGGTCATGTGATTATAATTGATTATGTAGCTAAAATCTTAACCAATCTGCTCTTCTTGACTGGAAGCTATCTGTACTCTTAACCAACTATTTTACTGTAGTGGCAGACCAAACCTAATTTTAATTGGGTTTTGTGCTGCCTAGCTGCTTCTACATAGTGCAAGTGTGTGTATAGTAATGCTAATACTTCTCTTTAACCTTATTTGTGTCTTGTCTCTCTTGTCTTTAGTGTAGTGCAATGGGTTCTGTAGCCTATTTCTAAGGAGATTGGAAAATACAATTAAGCAATCTTGTTGTTAATAATCCTTTTCATTATTCAGGGACCTATAGCTTCATTAGAATATTAGGGGGAAATCAGAACACTGAAAAACTTTGGCTAATGCAACTCTTCTTATGTAATTTTATTCATTTGCATATATATAGTCACTTTTTTCTTTACACATGCAATAGTTGCAGTTGCTTTAAATTTTTATGGGAGGTTTTTGTCTCCTTTTCCTTTTTTTTTTTTTTCCACTCGGAGAGGAAGCTAAAGAATTTTTTTACTATTTTGAAAGGTGTAATACCTTTCCATAAAGATAAAACTCCAAATTTCCATAAAAGAAAGATAGTACAGAGATAGATATTTGTATTGCAGTATAATTTACTGGCAGTTCAAAGACTGTTCGACTCTATTCCAGATGTTAGAAAATAGAGCCTCCGTATGGACTAAGGCTGAAGCACTATTGATACTTTGCACGCATGTAGTTACTGTATGCTATTTGTATCTTAGCTAATGTAATGTAAAATAATTTTTTATTAGGAAGTAGAATCTTCTTCCCAGAAAGTTCAGAGAGAAAAATGAATGTTTGATAAAAGTAAAAGGGGGAAAAAACCAAAGGAAATTATTATCATCGGGACACTGAAAGATATATCTAGAATATATCATCAAAGAGATCAGGATAAGATATACCTGTCAAGGGTAATTTTCACTTCCAGAAATGTATGGGGTGAAGGTAATAATGGTCAAGTTTACATTTACTTATATGCACACAGGAACACATACGTATATATTTTAATGTCTAAAAATTACCTACAATTGTTTTACCCAATTGAGATGTGTTTTGTTAGCTCTTGTGTAATGTTTTCCTTGGACACTCAAGCATAGTAACAGCATAGCAGGTTCCTGTGAGACTAGGTTAGACCAGGAGTGAAGGTCTGTCAAAATGTTCCAAAGAGGGATTGCTTAATGCTATAACCTAAGGAAAAGTGTAGGGATTAATGTGTATCTAGTTAAAGTAAAACGTTGTCAAAACCCAAAACAAGTGAAAAATATTTTTAGTGTGGCTAGTTTGCAAAATGAAAGTCTTAAAAGTTATTGTTGGCACTGAGCTAGAAAGGAAGACCAGACTGTTGGTCTGTGCATGCTGAATCTCTTGAAGCCAGTGGAGAAATTTGAGCATCTTTTTTAAGAGCAAGTGGCTGGAAAGAGAAGGGAGCCTGGTTTGCCTGTTCTAAATTGCATCTTCAGTTTCTGTCACTTGTGTTTATATCTTAGTGAATCTGAGCCTTGCACATTGTCTGAGATGAAAACAACCTGTTTGGAAAAGCCAGGAGAAAAGCAAAAGGCAAATTGGTAGACAGAACATGAGTTTTTTCTGTAGGTAAGGTGTCTTTGTGCTCCATTCTATTAATTTAATATAGTCTGAAATGGAGATTTATATGGCTGCATCTCCACCAAGTCTGAATTTATCAGAAGAAACTAGATGCCAGATGTGTAATCAAATGAAATTATCTTTGTAGTGATATTGACCCTTCCTTCAGTTGATTTTTTTAATGGTAATGTCAGGCTCTGTGAAGGGGGAGAAAGTGTATATTCATATTCCTGGAACTGCAGTGCTTCTGGGTACATGTGCTCTGCCAAACACTGCTAATGGGATCCCTGGGTTAGATCCATGCAAGACCATGAGAGGACTGAAAGAATGTTTTCTCATATCTCTTTGCCAGTGTGGTGTAACCTGAAACAGGTTTTCTGGATTCAGGTGTGCTCTATTGTCTGTTATTGCTGTTAAACCTAATGGAGTTATCCTCTGCAAGGCAGTTCTTGTTCTACTGTAGATCTCTGCTGCTTGAAGGACTTTTAAAGTCTTTCTCAGCACTGGATCATCATCTTGGTACAAATTACCTCTAGTCCAGTAAACGTTAAATAGCGCATTTTTCAGGAAAGTCAAACCAAGCAGTGATTTTTGACAGGAATGATCCCATTTATAAATTGAATTAAACAAAGTGGCAAATTTTTTTGTGGTAAATTCTGAAATTTTTTAAAATCAATCTTGAAATTAATTCTCAGTTTACAGTTTGACTTCTCGTTTTACAAAAACCAGATTAATTAAAAATTGTTTTGTTTTGTGATGTAATGGTAATGGTACTTTGCTTGTTCTCTATAGAAATCATAACTTATAGCATTCCTAGATAATGCTCAGTTAATAGCTGCTTTTTTTTGCAAATAATGTATGGATGTAAAACTTAACATTAACTGGTTTTTTTAGTATTTTCCAAGTAGATTAGACTTTGAATACAAACTTGTGTTTGACCTTGCATGTACTCCAGTGCTGAAGTGCTTTCAGCCAGTTCAAAGTCACTAGAGGGTTTTAGTGGAGATCTTGGACCAAAAGCTGATTGTTTCACACCCAGATCATTTGAAGAAGAGAGAGCTTGACTATCAGGTTATTAAAGAAAAAAAAAGTAGCACAGTAAATGTCATCTTTCCCATCCAGCTAAGGGCTTCGTGCATTCAATTTTTTGAATTTAGGAAAAAAGAAAATTTAGAGCTGGAGTGTGCAATGAAAAGATAAATATAGAAAATTCTATCAAACACCCACAGGACAAGAAGAGGATTATTTTCTAAGTTTTGAAATTTCTGTAGTTTTTTTGCAAGAACCTTACAAGTTTTAAATTATTGTGGAGTACTACCTCATCTTGTAGTTGGAGGCAGGCTGCCAATTTGCCCATTGATTTATCTGCTCCTACTTTGTTAACACTGCTGTGTGATCTTGCAGTGAAATGATACAAGGTACTAAGGTGAAAGAATAGCAATTTAGTGAAAAGAACAGAAACAAGTGAATTGGTGAGTTGAAGCACTTTAGCCCCTAATTGAAGGTGTATCAGAACACATCCAAAAGGAAGGATGCACAGGGAGAGCCATCGTCATTCATGTGGATTTGAGTTTGGAGGGCCCAGGCTTTCCCCTTTTACACTTGTGGGTTGTTAATTTAACTCACAAAAGAAGTATGAAAGAACACACCATCTGTTTCAACTGCTGGTGGTGAGCATCTAGCAGTACACATCCCCCCCACCTTTCCTAGTTTCAGAAATTAAGAGCTACTGTTGGCAGTAGGTAGTGTGTGTCACCAACTTTGATTATTTAAACCCATTTTATTCGATTTATTTTTGATCACTACATTTATTTTTGTTGCTTTCTGCAGGTAGAGATTTTAGAATATTAATCTTAGTATTCCTGGCTCTTTCAAAGGAGTGAATAGGTTCAACCCTTTTTACTAGACTGATGCTTTAACTTTGCATAATGATCAAAACTCCATCCTAATGATTATTCAAAGCAACAAGGAAAAAACAAATAAATGAGTGTGACTGGCATTTATAACAGTTCTGTGTGATTAGATTTCTACCATAAAGAATTTACATACTTTGTTAGGTTTTAAAGCACTTACATTTTTAGAAGCTTCCTGTCAGTTCTGTAACAATCAGGCTGTTTTGCTTCTTGCCACTTACCAGCTCATAATTCTACACAAAACTTTCATATTTTGATTCTCATACAGGTGGTTGTGTATTTTGGTTGCAAATACAGCAGAAACTCTGTTAGTAATTTCTCGCTTAAAATAAGATTTTTTTTTTTCTTTTAGTAGTCCCCATTCTTCTTCCCATCCTTGAATTTAACTAAAGGGCCTATTCCCTCTGTTCCTTTGCAGAGATAATGCTTTATGACTGTTGCCATTTCAGAAATCTAATAAGCAACTGTATTAAATACAAGCTATGTTACCAGATTTTTTGTAAGCACTAAGAAAAATGCATTATGAAATTCTAATCCATTATAATGAGATGTCTTTGAGGCTAAAAACCCCACAGCTATAATAGCCAGAAGATTGCAGGATTTCAGAGCAGTGAATATAAGTACAAGGCAAGGCAGCCAGCTTTGGCCTACGTAATTTGTTGAGAGGAAGTGGGGACTGACTGCAACAGTTGAGCTTTTAAAACTAAAGAAGTGAACAGATTGAAATTGTTGCTGAGTGGAGTTGTGTACAAAGTATTTTTAAAATTTATTATGGTAAGTTGGGCTCTAACCAGAGATGAAACCATGTGCATACTTCCTGTCTGTCTGAGACATCACACAAGTGCCTGGGGGTGGCAAAATGAGTTTTGACATACATCAGCACAAATCAGAAGTGGTAAAGCTGGTATTTCTTTGACTGAGTGGTTTTTCTGATAGGCTGTTTTGTGTATGGGGCAATTCACAGAATCTTGAAAAGCACAGGTAACTGTTTAGAAGACTTCACGTTCTGGAGCTGCCTTTTATCAGAATATTTTGTTTTAACTGTGGGAGTTCCTTGTTGATTCAGAATTTGAGTGTGAATACCTGTAGCCATATGAGGCTTAGTTTGAACTGCTACCTCAAAAGCTGCTTGATCATCCTTTTAATGTGTGTTTCGTAAGACTGTCGATTTAAAGGTTCGAAGTGATTGAGTATTTTAATCAGTCTTATGATCTCTTCAAGCAACTAGTTACACAGCATATTAACATCCTTTTTTTAAACCTAAAATCTCTGTTCATCTTGAAGCTATGAATGCCCTAGACTGTAAGATTAAAAGCAATACTGCTTTTTCCCTTTGCAATGAAAGAGCACTTGAGTCTGACACTATGGGCCAAATCCAGGGAAGGACTCTAGCTAGCCTGTGGGTGTTTGTGAAACTTCTCAGTGCGAGTGATGGCTCTGTGGAAGTCTCCTTCGCATTATAAACGTGGGCATGTGGCACTGGGTGTTCTGTCCGCTGGGCAGAAGGAATTTGGTAATGGTGCTTTGTAAAGTAGGGTAGATTCTATGCTTGGCTCAGAACCTGTCTGCAAGCACTCATGACTTGTTCAGATATCTCATTTCCTCTAATGTGCTTCACATCATGGATTTGCAGTAGTCTAGATCCTCTGGGGGGGTGAGGCTGGTGCTTTATTCAGTGAGTCAAGACTCCCAGCACAGCAAATTGAGAACTCTGCTGCCTTCTCATCTAAGGTTTTAGTGTCTGAGGCTGAAGGCAGCCAGCAGGCTGAGCAGGGGAGCCATCAACACTTGCCAGAAGTTCCATGGTGTGTGGTACACGCCACATCAGTAGTTCACTGCCTTTGAAAATGGAACCTGCTGCATGCTATCCTTGCCTCCTGAGGGCGCAGTTCTTGGAGAAATAGCCAAAAAATAAATGGAACATGAGGCAATGTCATACTTCTGCCAAAAAGACAAATGCCACACTGGAATGTTAAAGTATTACTTGAAAATTGTGTGAAATTATATTTGTTTCTCTTGCAATTAACTCGGCCATACCTGTGTCCAATTTTAGGTGCCAACTAGGAGAAATATGTGGGGTAATTAAATCAAACTCCAGAGGGACAGTTCAAAATACAGAGCCTATAGGCAAATATACATATATATACATGTATAAAATTTTACCTGTAGATAAAATTTACACCATGAGTTGTTTTTTTCTTTTAGAAATAGGATTACTCTAAGAAGTTGCATCTCTTGAAAGCTACAAAGCAGAAGTACACTTGTCTTCATTTGCAATATTGATAAGACAAGAAATAAGAGTAGCAAGGAGTGTTTAGATGAGATGTTGTAGAAAAGCCTTTAAGTACTGCAGGGTGTGGGATACTCCCTCCTAAATGTAAGAATAGGTGTTACAGACACCTGTTATGAATAATACAGCTAAAATCCTGCCGAGAGGAACAACCTTGATAACCTTTTATGTGTAATTAAGTTTTTGTTAGTTTTTCCCAAGAACCTCATCCGTTGTAATTTAATATTTGATAAAGTGGTTAGATTAAGTTATTTCAACTCTTTGTAGGTATTTTCTATACTAATTTTCATAGTTCATAGTTCTTTTCCAAGTCTTGTCCTTGGCCGACAGTTTTACACTGAATAACTACGTAGCAATGGAGGGAGCATGGCAGATGTAAAATCTGCCCTCTTGTCTAAATTTCTTGTTGCTGTATGACATTAGACATTTTATACTACCATACTTTTAGTACACTCTTGTGTACACTTGGCTCTCTGCTACAAATTCATTTTGTCTCCAGGAGCACAGGTCTGGAGTTCCTGAATGCTTGGATTTGTGCATAGCCTTCATGTGCAGATTGGTTGTGCTTAACTTACTAAGTCATGTGTCTTGAGGAAGGATTCATTCTCAGTAAGAAAACTCCTATTTTTTTGCTTTGTTTCGTATTCACATTTTTTGTTTTGTATTGTTTGACAGTTGTGTGTAGGTTTGGCATTCCTTTTGTGTACTCCCCCATCATTCTCCTAGATAGTGACAATGGTGAAAACTAAATACAGAGGCTACACATTAATTTTTTACCAGACTAATGATGTGATTTAAGATGTTATTCTGTTAAAGTTTTAATGTGGTATTCTAAAAAGAACTATATATTAAATTACAAATCAGCTACAGTTGTGATTTCATACTAATATACAAAATAGCATCTTAAATGCTTAGAATTTTAGCATATAATTTTATCAGTACATATTTAGACCCTGACAGACTAATAAAGTCATAGCTGTGTTTAGTGAATTGACTTGGGGTCAGTGTTTCAGAAATCTCATTCTGCTCAGGGATTTTGAGTTGTATGTCATTCCTTCAGCTTTCCCTTTCTGTTCTAACTTAGGAACAAAAATAACTCCTCCCCCTGTTTTTTTTCCCTCATAGCCAGTTTAGAAAGTGTACAAAGAATGGAAGTAAACCAAGGCAAGAAATTTTATTTTGTATCTGCAGAAAAAGATGTAATGGTTTATGGTTGAGGGTTTTTAGGTGTTGATTTTGAATTTTGGTGGTGGGTTTTTTGAGGTTCAGTTTTTAAATTTAGCATTAATTTGCTTCTGAAGTTTTACACAACAGAAAATAGTTTTAAAAATTGTGATAATAAACAGAATCTTAATATGCCACAATTTCAGTGAAAAAAACCTTAACATTCTTGGGCAGTTACCTGATTTTAGTATCTGTTCACTGTTCTTGCTCTCACTATCAGTTTTACTGTCTAAAAATATTACTATATTTTTCTGTCAACTAAAATGCCAGTATTATCAGTTACCTAGAATACAGACAAGTAATTTCACATACATAGTTTCCTGTTCTGTATATTGTTATACTGAATTTACTAACTAATGTCTTAAAAAATAAAACGATCATTAAATTGTCTTTGACTGGAAAGATAAATAATGCCCAAGAATTATCAAATAGTTTAAAAAATAGGTTTGGTTTTTTTTTCTCTTGAGATTTCATTGACTGTTGTTTTTTCAGACTTTACATAGTCACTTGATCATTTTGCTCAGGAACTGCCTGGACTGGTTTGTTTGATTAAACTATCAAATGATCTTTGTTCCAATCCATTTGGAATACAAGCATATCATTAGTATATCATTCTTTTCAGTGCTTTGAAACATCCCAAGCTTTTCATAGCAGCATCTCTAGACAGAACTGTGACACATTTTTTAAAACAAGGCAAGTTTTCCAGACCTAATAATTTAAATAATGTTTCTAAGCAATATCTGAAGCTTTTAGTTGGCAAAAGGGTGTTTATCAATGTAAAAATTGAATTTAAC
This sequence comes from Luscinia megarhynchos, assembly GCA_034336665.1. NCBI lineage: Eukaryota > Metazoa > Chordata > Aves > Passeriformes > Muscicapidae > Luscinia > Luscinia megarhynchos. The sequence goes on from CM067565.1 coordinate 68,503,168, forward strand.
ATAGTTAAAGTGCTAAACAGGTATCAAACATACTTTTTGCTGAACTGTTTTACCCTCTAACAACAAACACTTCATTGATTGCTTCCTTTTTTTGACTTACGGTTCTCCATACTAGAATGACTTTTGGTTCTTGTGCAAAACACAGGAAATGTGAAAGAAGTCTTAAAAATATCTGTGATTAAAAGTCTTCATTGAGAAGCTCCTTCTTTCAAATTAATTTTTACTTTTTTGTCTGTATGTATGTAGAAACAATGTTCAGTCTTGAAATGTGCAAAAGAGTTTGGCTAAAATTAATGAAGTTGTATCATTTTACAGTACTAAGATAAAATGTTAAATAGTTTTAATATTTAGCTAAACTTTACAAGAAAAATTGCCATCTGGTAGCTATGGCAATAGTTGACTTGAAGAAAGATTTTATATTTAGGGGGATAAACAGCAGGAGTAGGCATTCAAAGTATCTTTTCTTCATGTAGTCTTTCAGCAATATAGAACAAGAGACCTACAGGAGGAATTGTAAAGAATTGGCATTATTTTTAGAGAGCTTGATCAGCAGTTCTGGAGTGTTTTTATTAAATAAAGCATTTTATAGAGTGATATGCTATACTGATAGAAAGAATTACAGATTCTTAGGTCTGAAAGTACTATAGAGAAATATCAAACACTTGCCTTTGAGTAAGGTGTGCATTACCCCCATTCTGCAGACTTGAAAGTTGGTACAAGCCTGCTGGGCCACATCATGGTGCAGCAAGTCTGTGACCAAAATAGGAACGGAATCAGAATTCAGTAGGTTTTATTCAATATGGTAGGAGAAAAAAAACCTAAATGCTGTAATTTTTAAAAGCATAGTCACCTTTCTGGATTTGCTATTTTGAATAGGAAATGAGGTAATTACAGTTTAGATGTTTGGAAATTTCTGGATGGAGAATTGAGTTGCTCTTTGGCAATGATAAGCATAGACTAACTTTTAAAATCTTTAAAATATTACTTCTTATTTTCTTAGTAGAGTTTAAATATTTTTATAATTTTATTCATCAACTTACAGTTCCAAAAAAAAGGAATTAGTTCCATAAAAATTCAGCTTTACGTGGGTAAGTAAAAATAATGAAAATCCATTCTGCATTTGATACAGATATAATAAATAAAAGAAGTGTTACTTGGAATTACTGAATTGAATTTCTTGTTTTGGGTCTCTTGGTCCTTCATGATCTTAGAACCTGTAAATCCTTTCCACAGCTCACTTTTATTTGGAGAGGAAAATCAGCTTTTGAACCCTTTCAAGTCTTTAAGAACTTTAAATAAGCTTGGCACTGGACTGATCTAACTGAATAATTTGAAATAAAGAAAATATCCGCTTTGCACCTGTAGGGAAGGCTAAAGCTGTCAGAAGTTGGTTTAATGCTTCCAGACATCAGTTCACTAAGCTCTGCTAACTTCCAGCTTGGTCCAGGGAAGAGACAACAATGACGTTTTGAAACAGTTATGTGCTGTATAACGTTTGCTTACAAGATTGGTGAGGTGTTACTTGAAACTTCCTGTAGATTTTAAATTGAAACTGGAAATAGGTTTCATTACAAGAACTCCCTCCACCCCCTTTATAACTTGTAAATGTTTTGGTCAGGATGTTTCTTAACGTAGTTTTAATTTGTGGGTAAATACTCATAAAACTGAACCATTTTCCTTCATAAATTTTGAAATTAATAGTTCTGCCTTTCTATGAAATGTATAACAGTAACAAAACCAAAAAGCAAGTAAAAATCTAGTTTTTCAGCCAGAAGAAAATCTGCTCAAAGCACACTCTTGGGCTTTCATGTAACAGCCTTTTCATGTGGAAAACATCACTGCCTTTTATTCGATTTCGTAGTTTGCAAGTGTCAGAAAAATTCCTCCTGCTTCCTGTTATGGTGTTCTTATTTCTGGAAGGTGGATGATGGGCCAATGGATTAACTTTTTTAAAAGGAGTTTTTTATTTTCTGGGCTTCAGTCTTTGTTTTGGATACTTCATTTGCTTTTGAGGAATTGTATGCCTTGGTGATACAGTTTGTAGAAAGGTTTTAGAAGTTTGTTAGCTTTGTTGCTCTGAAAACACATGAGGAATGTATTTAAAATCAACTATAATGATATTATCTTCAAAACTGAAAATATTAAAAATGCTATAATAATAGTTTTTTCCTGAAGATGTCTGCTATTACTATAAAGTTGAACATCCTCCAAACTACAGCACTATTTTGCTATAAGCAAAATCTTGCACTCCTAATTACACTGTGATTTTGCTTATTAAAAGATTGATTCTGCAGTGTGTAGGTGGATCTCTGCTGTTGGGTGGAACTTACTGCAGTTTGAAAGTATTTAAGGTAATAATCTATAAGTTAAATGTATTATTTAGGGGAGGAAGTATTTGGGGAGGAAACTTTGTGTTTGTGTTTTTTTTCACCAATGTTCATGACAATTTTTTTTCAGAACTTGTTCAGGAGATATTGAATTTACTGTTGTTAAATAAAAATTTAAAAAAAAAGGCTGTTTTTAAAAACTGAATCTTTTCAAGCCTTTATTGACCCAAAAGTTTCTGAAAGCTTATTGAATGACTTTGAGGTGGCTGCTAATTCTGTAGGATGGAAAGGGAATTTAAGGTTCCAGTTATGTGAAATTTTTGCTCTTCAGTAGAAGACTTTAAGATATGGCTTGGTTTTGGATTGAAGTAGTGGGGTATTTTCTGGTGGGTTTTCCTACTAAATTATGGGATTGGGATGACTGTAGATGGAATAGTCAAGTATGTGTGTAATGATTCCACTTGCAAACTGTTTCCATCTTAAATTATAGACCATAGACAAACAATGAGAAAAACACTTCCCTTGGAAAAATAACTTCAAAATACCATAGACAGTAGGAAAAGTTTTGCCACTGCTCCTCATGCTTACTATGGGTGAGAAAAGAAATCAGCTTTTGAGCCTTATGATGTTTGTTTTTGAAACTCAGTAATAATTTGGATGGCAGGTGGGGTCAGGGAGAGAGCCTCTTGAATCTTCAACAAGCTTTCCCTGAACCTTAGTTATTGAAATATAACAAATCTTAAATTTTCAAAACCAGTCCTTTCTTTTCATTAATTGTGAGATAGCTGGGGTGCTTTTTGCTTGTTGCAAATGTATCACTAGTTTCTTGACTCAAGAGTTTTGTAGAGCAGATAAATGTTGCATTTTGAATGTTTAATGCAAACTGAAATCTTGGCTCTTCAGACTTCATATACATGAAAGACTGAGGGAAGGTTTTTCTCTTTCTATTTTACTCCAAAAGCAGTCCTGCAGGCTTTCCTAGTAACTGTCTGCTACGTTTCTAGATTGAATATTTAATCTTGTTTTCATGTGGTTTACTTGGAACATCCTGTGCACGGTGCAGAAGAATACAGATTAGGAGACAGAAATAATACATTCACACACCGCATTAGATGTGCTTATGGGCAAAGCACAATGTAAAGCAATTTTATCAGCTGCTGTATGGCATGACAGACTTTACAAAGGCATTTGAATATAGTAATGCAGCATGGTTGAAAAAAGAGATGTGAGGATGATTTCATCCCACGTAGATGGAAAAATATGTATGTGTAAAAAATCCTGGAAAACCAACTTCTTTAGAGCTTTAAAATATATGTAAAAGCGTGATGCTACCATTTTAGATTGCAGTGTTAAAATATGTATTCCACAGTGCTCTGGAGAGATCTCTGTGTTTTCTCCCTCATAAATGGAAGACCAGAACTATTAATACCATGTAAATATCCAAATTCAGAAGATGTGCAGATCGTTTTATGAAGTGGGCATGTAGCCATTTATCAATCCTTCCAGGTATAATCAGCTTGAAGGCTGGAGCAGAACCCTTCCAGCAGCCTGCTTTTCCTGCCAAAGAAAATTCCGCCACTGAATTGGTGGAAATTGCTGACTGGTCACCTAGAGACTGGTTCTTATTTAAGTGGTAAACCAGCTTTTCAGCTGCGGCAGCCTGTGCTGCAAGTCCTCTGCGCGCACAGCAGTTGTGAATTGAGATAGCAGAGAAACTATTCATCCTACTCCCATTAATAAAACAAAATTAAGTGCTAGTAGTAGCATGGCGGTTGTCCATTAGTTTGGATTTCCTAATGGAAAGTGCAAAACTGCAGGAAGTGCTTTTCTTTTTATCCCTTGTTGCTCACCCAAGACAGCGCCGGAACTTTTTTTTTAATAGTACTTTGGCCGCTGATTTAGGATACTGAAGGCCGGGCGCGTTCCGGCGGCGCTCCGGAGCAGCTGCAGTGCAGGGCCGCGGGCAGCGCTCGCACGTTTTCCCGGCCGGATCCCGGGACTCGGCGCTGCCGGTGCTCCGTGCCCGACTCCAGCCGCGGCAGCTCTCCCGGGAGGCCCTGCGTGCAGATTTACCCGGCAATCGCCTTAGGGGGACAAATTTAGTGTACAGCAATCCGCGCTTAATCTGCCGGAGCCGTGGGCGCCTTCGGGGAGAGGGAGAGGGCGGGCGGCTGCGCTCGGAGCTGGCTCGGGCAGCCAGAAACTTCTGGCAGCTTCCCGGCTCCGGCCCCTCCCCTTAAAGTGGCAGCTCCCCGGAGAGTCGCTGGTGCTCGCCTGCCCCCCGAAAGAGAGTCAGCCGGCGCCGTGTTCTCCGGCGGCCGTGCCGCAGCTGGAGCAGCGGCCCGGCTGTCCCAGCTCCTGGTAGCGCTCAGCACCCCTGCAGCGGATGCTGGGGAAGGGCTCCTCCCGCTCGCTTCGCAGAGCAGCCCCTCCATAGCGGCCGCGCGGTGCAGCCCCCCCCGGTATCCGTGTGCGGACTGATGTCCGTCTGGCTGCCGTGTCACCCCGCAGAGCCGGCTTCCCTGCGGCAGCCTGGCTTGGTCATTCAGACAGATAAAATGCTGATTCCTCTTGGAACGCCTGCTGGGTGAGTGGTCTCCACGAAGGTGTTCAATAGCAGTCTTCTGAAAATAGTAAAACAACCAAACCAACAAGCCGAAACAGCTTCACTTTTTTCCTTCCAGTGTAAACTCTGAGATTTTTCGGAAGAGTGCATGTAGACACATAGAAACACTGAGAGGGTATCGTGGGGTGTGTATTAAAGCTGCTCTGAAAGAAAGAAGCTCCTGATCTCATTATACGTGAATGATGGCGTGTGCTGGGCATACTTTTCAGTTTTGCTGTTGACAGAAGTTTACTGATTGTTTGTGATATGCTCCTGTAACGATGATTCTTATCTTTAAATTGTAAAGTTCAGGTGATTATGTTCACATATAAAATGTAAATGCCAATTTTAAAATAAAATAAAGGCTGAGACAGAGCATATGAGACTACTACAGTTTTGCTTTAAGAGGCCTTCAAGAATTTTAGGAAGCCCAGAACTTTTTGTATTGTAGGGTAGTCCCCCTTGCCTTTAAATACCACTGCAGTGAATCTTAAAATATTTTCAGTATGCTTGCAGTACCTTTTCCAAGATTACTGAACTATCAAATTCTAGTTGCATTTTAGCATACTGTTGGGGTTTTTTTGGGTTTTTTTTGGTGGGTTTTTTATTTTTTTTATTTTTTTTTATTTTATTTTCTGGAAACCTGCTCTGAAAAGCCTAAAAAAAGAACAAAAAGCAAACCCTGATAAAAATTCAGCCTGAGCATAAGGACATCTAATAAATGACGTAAGCACAAAGCAGGGAAGGGATAACAGGTAAAAATAGCTGTATACTAATTTTTAATCTCTCTAATGTTGGTGGAATTGAATAAAACCTGCTTGAGAACAGGTGACTCAGAGTTGGTGAGAATGACAAAGTCATAGTAACAGTTACCTGAAATTAATCCCAGGCTCTGGTCATTACTTTTATTTTTCTAGTTTGCATTCACTATGATGCATCGCATTTTGCTAATTATTTTAACTTGCCACTTTCAGCTGTTGCTCTGTCACAAAGAGGGAAATACCTTGGAAATTTCAGTTAAGTGATTTCGGTAGGGGGAAAGCTCATGTAGTTTATCTTTCAATGAAATAATGAAATTGCAGGAAAAAATCCAGTATGTATCCACTGAAGATTTCAGATACTGTTTTAAAGTACATAATGATTTATAGCAGTGGTTAAAGAAAGTATTCCATCATTTTTTTCTCAAGCTACTCCAATACTGTGTTTCTAGTAAACATATCTCATTGGTAATCAGATAGTCCATATGTTTGCTGTACTTTGAAGTTCTTTACAGTAGTAAATGTTAACTAATTGCAGTGAAAGGAATAAGAGTAATTTCAAAGGATTTAGGCTAGAGATTGAAATTAACTTTTTTGTTAGTAACAGAAGTTCTTAATTTGTTGTCTTTTGAATGAATATTCTTTCTGGAAGAGGTTGTTAAGAATAAGTTGGAGTAGTGATAAAGTAATCACAATACTGGTAATTATGATCTCTGTAAGAATTTAAAGTCCTGCTTAAAGTTTGGTTGACTTGCCTGTTCCTCTGCTGTAAGTTTTCAAAGATCAGAGCTTCAGATTATCTTGGTGCTCAACAATTTTTTGTTTTAGTTAGTGTCAATAGTTAAGAAAAAGTGTTCTGTATTTTACTGTAAGTTCACCTTGGTACTGTGGATTGGCCTTTGTGATAATTCTTTAGTCTGTATAGGGAAGTATAGACTGACACTGACACAACCAGCTCTTTAAGTTATGTTTATAGGAGAATCGTAGCTGTGTGCATCTGTGTGGACCCATCTCGGATCTGTCTTTCTTATTAAAGTAATCTCAGTACTCCACAATTCCTTTTAGCTTTGGAAGACGAGCTGGCATGAAATGCTATCACCCCTGTAGTGGTGATGAGTTTCTTCACTAAAGCGTGCAATGGAGCAGGAGGGGTGCTCCCCTTTTAGAGCTTTACTGTCTTTGCAAGAGAACACTGCTGCTTTCCTCTGCTCAGATTCATATTGTGTGAAACAGCCACTTCTTGGTTCACTTCAGTGAGAGTACTGACCAAAACCAAATTTATCACGGCGTCCCTCTTGCAGCGTCCATCCAAGTGCAGCAAGAGAAAAGCATTGCAGCCTGCCTCAAAGGCAAGTACTGTTGTGCTAACAAGGAGGGAATGAATTTCAGAATCCCAACATGCTTAACAGATTCCTTGTTAATCTCAGTGGAGTTTTATTGCTATTAAGCTGGATTAGGAAAGGATAGGTGTTCATGGATATACTGCCACCAGCATAGTATATCCTACTACTCTGCATGCAGTCACGTACCACACAGGCAGGAGAGAGAGCAAGGGGTTCAGTAGTGCGTGCATTCATGCTTCTGATGATCTTAGTGCAGATTGATAACAATTTTATAATACTTAGAAATATACTCCTATTGCCTGCCAGTGAGAGAGAGAGGCTGGAACAGAGTCACTGTAAAAAACATCATTAATAAGGAGTTTACCCTGTAGCATCTAATGCTTCTCAATTTGAAGGTTTTTAAAACTTATTTCCTGAAAAATGGTGCGTTGAAGTGTTCAAGTACACACTTCCATGCCTTCTGATGCATTAGAACTGGAAGCAGCTAGTAAGAATTACCTGATGCTGAGTGCGAGCACCTCAGTCTCTGATGTCTGTGAAGATTTATCTGTATTTTTCCCACAGAGAACCTGGATGTGCCAGAGATGCCCCTTGTAAACTGTGTTTGGATCTGTAGGGGCACAAACACAATGTAGCTTCAATAAGGGCTTAAATCCCTGCTCTGCTTTTGTCTGGGCCTCCATGGAGGCTTACAGCTCTTGAAAACAAATCTCGCCCCCCCCCCTTGTTTGTTAGCCGCTGCCTTCCCTCTTCTCACCCAGAGCCTGTGAAATGATACTTCACTGGTGGTTCACTTAGCTGGAATCTCCTCACCCAGATTATATTAGGAGAGGTTGTGTGACAGAATATGGACTTCCTTTGAAGGAACTGTGCCTTCATGATCTCACTCAGTATACTAATTTGACCTATTTTCTCTTATTTCCCATCTCTTCTGCTGCTTATTTCCCTGTTTGGGTGTCACCTGTTCCTGTGTTTCATGTCACAAAACCTTGTCTTTTGTCTGGACCCGTCAACTTCGCTGTGTGTTTAGTCTCTGTCCTACTGTACCTTGCCTGTGGGCTGCTCTCCTGATGAGTGTCACCTTTATCATTTACTTTATTCGAAAGTGAAAAAGCAAAATCTCTTCAAAGTTGTTCTGTCTACTAATGAAGAATGAACCTTAATTGTTTGAGGTAAATTAAAACCAGTATCTTCATGCAACTTAGCAGGTCTTGAGGCAATTTAAGGAGAAGGTAGAACACTTGATTATCCTTCACCGTTGTAGCAGATTGATCACGTGCTGTGTCTTCAGATAGTGCAGAGTCTGGAAGCCTATGTGGTGCTTGTTGTAGATAACTGTGGTATCATTTTGTTGTATTTGTGATCTTACATCATGAGATGATATCTGTATATTATAAAATTGTAACTGTTCATTGTATTATCTTAGCGTTGTGGTTTTGTGTTTCTATTGCTGTCAATTTAACTTTCATTGGGCTGTTTTGTAATACTTTGTCCACAGAAATTGGTGGACCGTGGTATCTGTATTGTTAGTGGTCAGTAATTAAAAAGCAGTTGTTTTCCTTTCTGTTCCAGGCTATTGATGAGCCTCCCTATCTCACAGTGGGCACTGATGTGAGTGCAAAGTATAGAGGAGCCTTCTGTGAAGCCAAGATCAAGACAGCAAAAAGGCTTGTCAAAGTCAAGGTATGTGATTTTCCTGCAAACACTTTTTGAGGAGGGGTAAAAAAGTGATTAATGTTCAAAATGGTGCAGTGTGAAAGTTCTACTTAGTCTCGCCAGTTAAGAGGCTGTCCTGTCCTTGGAAGCTGGCATTTGAAATAACAGCAAGCTTATTATTGTTGGGATGTGAGGGATTCCCCCACTTCCACAAAAATAAGTATGTTCTGTTTATGTCACTGCTTTGTCATCTGTGTGTTCTTGACCTTCACTGCCATAGGCTGACCTTAAAGTAATTGATTAAAATGTGATAAATGTAGGCTTATGTATGGGAGAATACTACCAGAAGATAGCTAAGACTTCTAAAAGTAGGCTTTAATAGGATGTCTTTTACTTGAGGAGCACAGGTCACTGCCATTTAGCTGTGGCAACTAGGCAATGCTTCAGGAATAAGGTGAAACCCTTCTGCCTTCCAAAAAACACTTGGCATATTGAGTCTTACAGCATAGCAAGCAGGGGGTCTCACCTAAGCTTTATGATAGCTAGTTAACGACTGAATCAATATAAACCACATGCAGGACAAATAAAAGTTCTACAAAGGAATTGCAAGATACACGTTTTAATATTCTTTGAAAATCGAAACTATCATTTCTAGAAATAAAGAGAACAGTACACTGAAAAATGCCTGTGTATTTCTGTTGGGGTAATGTTGCCCTAAAATCTTCTGATTAGGGAGGAGGTACTATTTTTCTGTTTTGCCTCTTAATCTCATACAGAAACATTACCGAGCAAGGATCAAAACCACCTAGAAATTACAGATTAGATTTTTGCTCTGCAAGAGTTACAGTGGCAGAATATTTTTCTTATATCTACTGTAAATTTAAGTGAAAATTGTGTGAAATGTGAGTGGTGATAACCTGGTTTTGAAGATTATTGCAAGCTGTAAACTAGTGTGCATTATTTGACACTGCCCTCATGCTGTATATGATTTTTGCCTAGAGTGTGTCTCAGGGAGAGAACAGGTACTCTCCATAAACCCTGGTGGGAAGGTCTGTTGTCACTTATTTGATAGTAATATTAAATACAACGAGAAGATTTTAGTCTTAAATCTACCAGAAGAGCAAATCAGTGGTCTTTTCATTTCATTAGTCAAAACTCTTAATAGCATCAGCTGTTCTATGCTTTACAGTACCATTTGGTTAAAGTGATGAAGTACTACTATTTAAGCATCAGTATTACAGTACAGGAATTTTGTTGTGCCTAGATCAGTGAAATCTTAACTCAGTTCTTTGGGGGACTTTCACCTCCTTAGATGGCCATTTGCTATTTATTATTCAGTGCTAAATATTTTCCTATGAGTTTTGTCACTTGGTTTGGTCACTGCAAGGTTTACAGAAAGATCTTGACATGAAATGGAGTTTTTCTGTAAATTGTTGGTGGTGATTTTGTACAAAGCTCTCTGGATTCAGTTTGGGGTGTTTATATGTGTGTGTGTGTGTTCACTGTTACTATTATCGCTTGGGGCAGTTTGGCCCCAGAACTGTTGTTGCTTTCTAGAATAGTGTGGTTGAGATTTTTGTGTGTAAGTGCTGTAACATTATCTGTTTACATTGTTATTTCTCCACCAAGAATGTGTATTTCTTAAACTTAGCAGTGGCCTTCTGATTTTCTCTGAAATTCTGTCTAGCTCTTTCTGGCACATGCATACTTTCCCCAGTATTAGCTCTAACAAAGATTCTCATTATCAGGTGTGCTTTGGAATTTTGGCAGTTTATCTACTGCATTATTTTTTTCACTTACTGAATGGGTTTCTTTTGGCCCCTGTATATATTTTATGCCTTAGCCTTCTAGAACTGCTAGAGGAGAAGGAAAGTCAGTTAACTTCATACTGTCCATTTTAGTGTAAAGCTGTCATTTAAGTTTTATAACTAGATGTTCTGCTGAGAAAGTAGGATGGCAACAAAATTCTTTCGATATGGGGTATTGTAATCTTCAGACAAGTAAAATATGTTTGTGTCTTCTTTTATGTGGTTTCTCCTTCTGTTGAATTCTGCTTCTCATAATATTTTGGATATACCTTTGTGATAACTTTCCCATCACAGCATAATTTTAATAACTTCATTCACTTTAATGCAGGTGCTATGTACTTATAATTTCAGTATCAATAGATACTGTATTTCAGAGTTCAGCAGTCTTTGGCAAATTCTGTACATGGTATGGAATTCTTCAGTGATGTGTAAGAGCATTGCACACTTACTCATGGGAAGCAACAGAACTTCACATTTGTCTGGGCTTTTCAAAAGTATTGAAGGGAGTACAAATTTGACTCAAGGGCAAGGCTTTGGGTGTTACAAGAGAGTTAGTCTACTTTATCAGATCTGTTATAGCTTTTTTTAGAGAGTTATTTGAGCCAATTTATTTTGGCAGCATCTCCTAAAACAATTAGCAGCATCATCCGCCACCACTTGCGTTTGGGCACCCTGCACAGAAGTTTCAGAAGAAACTTTTTTCTGTGTAGGTCTTTGTTAAACAGAATTAAGTAAAGCTTCTGTAATAGGACTTACTAAGACTGTCTTTTCAGAGTAGTGATGAAAATAAAAATTCCAGCTGAGTTTAAGCAAGTTGATAATGTGCTGAATGTCTTAATCTTTTGCCTGAGACAGAAAAGTTCCACACTGCTAAATACTGTGAGAATTAAACCCCCCAGCTAGTAAATAAGTGACATCACTTTTCTCTGCTTCAAGAAAGGCCAGCAGTGTCACGCTGAGTTTGGAGTTTGAATATTTATGTTAACAACCAGTATTTTTTGAGCACATATGAATATCTCATGAAGCAAAAACTGTTGGTATTAAAACTCTCCCTCCAAAGGGTCAAAACTCCAATAGATCTTTAAAAAGACAAACCATTCTGGAATACACAATAGCATCTTGCTTTGTTTACCTTTCATAAGAGTACATTGTGGCTGACTCACAGTTCGGGATAGAGTTCCTTTTTGCTGCAAAATACATTTGAGATAATTACAGAGGTAAATAAAAACAGATGTCTATAAATCAGAATGAATCTACTGGATATTTCATCTGAGCCACTAGTAACCCTTGGTTTCAGATTATTTTGCATCTTAAATAAATTTTTGCTTTCTAGATAAATTCCTGGAAAGAGAGAATTAAATACCTGTATCTGTCTATCAGGATGAAGTTCACAAGAGTAGTCCTTGCTGAGTTAATTCCTAGCCTGAATCCTTTGTCTGCCTTTTGGTTGCAAGATATGATTTTGTCTGTGTGGTAGACAAAGTATTTGCCATCAGCAAGTGAGATGTGCAGGTCTAAAAAGAACATACTCTCAGAACTATATGTGTTGCTGTAGTTCTGACAGAAGATAAAACACTATTTCACTGAAGTAGCACCTGGAAGGCAGCATAGCATTTGTTTTCTGATCAGACAGTCAAGATAGATTGTCCTTAGTCCTGGTTGTAGGTGCTGTTCTTTGCAAAACTGTTTAAAATCTGCTCTCTGAGAAAGCTGTGTAGGAGAGTTGGTGTTCTCTAACACTATGTTTCTGAAGGAAAATTTACTGTTGCTGTGTGCTACAGTGAAGTTCTCAACAGCAGTGGGAAGTGTTTGTGGGTACACTTGTGAAACAAGCGCAGACTTGTGATGTAGGATTGCTGTAGTTGAGAGCTAGTGTTACACAGCTGGATCTCATGTTACATTCTTACTTATTTCAAATACACAGTAAAACGTATACTTCAACATCAGTGTACCAAGGGAGTAGGTTCTGGTGAACATCAGAACATCATTTGTTTGTTAATAAATGTGCATATGTATATAAAATGTAATTCCAGAATTTTCTCAGTTTCCTATAATTTTAAAACTGGAGTGGAAATAAAACTTCAGATGTAATTAATCCTATGAATTTCAGTGTAACCAAGTTAATTGAGAATGAAATGAAAGGTGAATGTGTATAGGACCTGATACATGTAAGGTAATCATACATTTGAATTTCCAGACTAATTTTTTTTTCTGAGGACAGAGTGTGTAGGATTAGAGACAACAGCCTTTGTATCTTTATGGGAATGATAGGGGAAAATACTTTAATATGTTTATAGGATGTACTAACTCCAGTTTTGAAAGACTGAAAAGTCAGCTATTTTTGCATTTCCTTCCAGGTAACTCTGTATGTAGGCTAGACTGACATTAACTGAAAGCCTATTTGAGTTGCTCATTTTCTTTAGTCAACAGCAGTGTCCTGTACTTTTGTGAGTCTTTCAACTATGAAGTGAAAAATGCACTTTTATCAGCAAAAGATAAAGGTGCTAAAACTGTTTGATTTCAAAGCACTGAAATATAAGTGTTTCTTTAAAGCTGTATTCAGAAGTCTTGAAACTTTCTCCTTTCTTGCTGTGGTACTATGAAGTTCAGTTCATTTAAGAGAACTGCAGACATAATTTTGAGCTATTAGACAAATTTTGTTATACCTGTGTCTGTCATTTCCTTTAGAGATAATTATTCTATTGTGAAAGAAAAAAAATATTTTAGGAGTTTTGATAACTGAGAAATTAGCCCCTTATATTTCTAAAATGTATTAATAAAACAGCTTTCAGCAAGTGGAATGATTGTGGTGATTAACTGTAAAATGAGAATAAGAGAAGGGCTATTGACTTTTGCATGTGCTTATGCTGCTCAATTGTATCAAGTGATTGTCAGTTGAATTATATTTTTTAGGTAACCTTCAGGCACGATTCTTCAACAGTGGAAGTGCAAGATGACCACATAAAGGGTCCCTTAAAGGTAATAAATTTGGTCTATATTGTGCTAATGCTTTGAAAAACATTTTTATTTTCAGTATTTGACATAAATGTGCATATACAGTATGGGGTGAGTGTAGAAGGTTCAGCTTATTACATAGGCTAGATAGGATCACAAAGCATAAAAGGTAATGCTACAAAGTTAGAGATAGTATATTCTTCATGTTAGCTTTTTTCTTTGTACTTAAAGGGGATGCAGCACAGGCTGGTGCAAGCCTCTTTGTTCTTTTTGCCTTAAAGCTAAGAAGTATGGTTAGCACTGATTTTTAGTCACCATTCCTTTGGAGAACTCGGCAGGAGGATTTGATGGGAAAGCTCTTATACAAGAGAATGACATCACTCAAATTGGTTCTTGTTCCCCACCTGCTGGCAGGAAATAATCAGCTCAGTTAGTTGGCTTATTTTAAAGGAATGAAGAAAGAAGTTTGAGGGATCTAAGTACATTCAAACGAAACTGGAAAAACATTTTATATTTGACATGGAATAAGTTACAAATTATCTCTGTTTGCTAACATGAAAGTGTAATGATTTTATCGCCTGTTTTAGAAACTCTCCAGTGCTAAGTGAGTTCTCTATTTTAGGTAGGAACTGTTGTGGAAGTGAAGAATCCAGATGGAACATACCAGGAAGCAGTTATCAACAAATTAACAGATGCAAGTTGGTATACTGTAGGTAAGAGAAAGATTTATGTATTTATATAAAACTTATGACTTAAAAATAAGGCTGTGACCTGGGCATGTCCTAAGCATGGTGAGAGAGATTTTTTTGGAGATGCTTAGGTATTCAGAGTTCTTATGAAAAACCTTTAAAGAGAAACTTCTTATTTTGGGTTTTTGTAAGAAACTGTACCCTTTACAATCTGAAATTGGGATATCAAATAAAGATGTAGTGAATTGCTTTATAACTGGTGGCTGCTCCTTAGGTATTTAATACACCATTGTTAAATACTATGGCGCATATTATGCTGTCACATACCCTTAAAAAAAAAAGCAAAGAAGTGCTTTGAAAACACAAGCTACAGCAGCATTTTTCCCCACTTTCAGACTTAGCCCTTACAACAACTGCTGTTAAAATATACATAGTTTCTTATAATCTGATATTTTGGATATTTGATAATATACCACATGCTCTCTAGCCAATAGAGGGCGAAGGGTTTTTTTTAATTTACATACAGGAAATGTATTGATTCTTGAGAAACCTCATAGCCCTCTTCTGGGTAGATACGGGAAGATGAAGACTAGATCATGGAAGAGCTTTAGAGAGACTTAGCTCCTTTGAGGTATGGATTGTTGATAATGAAATGATGTTGAACAACTAGGGAAAGACTTTATTTTCCCTAATCATAGTCCTTTCAGAAGGGAATAGAGCTCTAAATTTAGGTCAGACCGTACAGATAAGTGTTGAAGAAAATGTGTCTGTTTCCCTGTTGGAGAAGTGGAATCTATTAGTAAAGGTGAGACTGGTAAGATGGGGTGAAGTATAACTTATAAAGACAAGAATTAACATACATAGTGTTTTGGTAATTAGTACAAAAATGGATCAGAGAGGAGAGATTTTAAGAAGCAAATGATGTAGCTGGTGTTAGAACTGTATTGTATGTCAGTTCAGCAAGAAGAATAAGATAGGAATTCATGCAGATTAGATTTTGGAGGTAGATGTCACAAAGTTGCAGTCAAAGGAGATGTCTATGAAGAATCTTGAACTTGGGAAATAGGAAGAAGTATGGGTTTCAGTCTCAACTCTTGTGTTTGCAGATAAAAGCAGACAAAAGCATGTTGACCTTGCAGAACTGGTAAAAGCAGCACAGTTGCTGGTAGTGTAGTGCACTTTGATGGAAAATTGGCTCTAGCTGTGAAAGATTAGAATAATCTTTGCCAGGAGGGTGAGTGGAATGAGACAAAAATTACCTTTACTGACAGTGATGACTTTGAAGACCTGAGTGAAAGTCCTACTGTAAGATATAGTTGCTATTTACCAGATTCCAGAATTGGCACACACCTTAATTAGCAGTTACCTAATGTTGTCCTAGCACTTGCTGAGAAGCATCTAATTATTTGCTGTTAATGATTTTGTGAATAAAATTGCTATGATTTGGTCAAAAACTTTGTGAAGGCGTAGATCCAAAAGTTACTTAAGACCAGATGAGCCATTGCAGCAGTTTCTGGAGGGGAATGACCCTTTGAGGGCTGCTTGAGACTTCTTTTAACACTGAAGAATGGGCAAAGTTGCTTTCAGCATCCCTGTGTGTCTTGTATTCATAAGGTGTTGTCTGAATAGAAATTGTGTATTGATTTGCTTATATGGATTTTTTTGGTGCTACTGCTTTCCTACCAAAGGAAAACAAAAATTAAACGAAATTTTTATAAAAATCTAACTGGTATAGTCTTTTAAAATTTGTCTGGCACTGTATATGTATTTTTTAATGCATAAAACTTGTAATAGGCATACATATATAAATATACACACACATGCACATACATACATACATACATACATAAGTGTCCTTAGTTTTTCCTGCCCTGTAAGAAATCTTCAAAGACCTCAAGGTATTTAAGTCCTGATAACCAGATACTGTTTCGTCATTCATATAAATGTTTCTTAAAGTCTGTGTTTACTGTGAGGGGGAAAGAAAATTACAGGATTATTTGCTTTACTAAAAATGCACAACTATGCATGTTCAAAAGTCTTATCCCCTTCTGCACTTTTTTGCCATTACAATGCTTTTTCACAGAATTCAAAGTGGGTTTGGTTGCATGTTGTCTCTTTTCTTCCCTGCCCTCCCCGACTTTTCTCTTGCAGTTTCAGAATATGTGATTTTAAATACATTACACTCCCAATGCTTGCTCAGTAGATTGTTTTCAGGATGTTCCAGTAGATCAGAATGTCATACTCATTAAGCCATATGTGCCGTGCTGGCCACATAAATCTTTCAGGGAGGTCAAGCTTTTCTTCTGAAAGTATTCATGTTATGGAACAAGATTAAGATTCCCTCTGGCAGGGAAGAGGCCACAAGTAGATTACCACGTAGGACACATTATGTGGCTACCTGCCTAGCTCTGAATAGGTTTACCTCTGCTGTAGTCAGCTTATCTCTTGAAGTGGATAGATTTTTTTTTTTTATCTCTCATTATGTAATGAGTCTGATTTGTTAATTACCAGAACCTGGATTAGGACCCTGCTGACTTCTACTTCACTTAACCAAAGGGGGCTTAATTATGTGTTGACCATTTGAGATGCAGTTCCAGATCTGTGTGGTTTGTGTGCAGTTCTTGCCATTGATACTTCTCCACAAATGTTGAAGGGAGGGATGTGCATCTCTAACTGATGCTGTATCACAGTTGAACAATGTTCAACAATTACGGTAGTCTATAAGACGAGCTGGGGAATTGTAGTTACAAAGAGAAGTTTCTTCATCAACAGTATTCAGTTTTATATGGGGTGAAAAATTCTCAGAACTAGATAAACGATTCTTTAATATCAAGTAAATGTTAGTCAGGAATCTTGATGTACCTCGTTGCTTTTTATATATTTTTATTTAAATTAGTAAATGTTGAAGAGTAGAGCACTTCATCTGAAAGCAAGACATGGCTAAAATGAATCTCTTACCTTGCTGGTCAGCAGACGTTCTCTTGACACTGTTATTTTGATCTGTTGATGGACAGAAGTCAATGTTTAAGTAAAGACGAAGGAGATATGTTAGGAAGTTGCTGGAATTTTTTAATGTAATATTTTAATGTTATTGTGGGGTTGTTTCTGTGCCTGCAAAAGTCTTAGAGGTCACTGCTGTGTGGCAGCAAGAATATAATTATAATCTCTGCTCGTGAGGGTAGAAGAGATGAATTCTTGTCTCACTGAACAGTGCAGGCACAGCCTAAGAGCTAAAATTTGTTGCCAGATTTTCATCTGTTAAATACCTGCAGAAGATGACAAAAGCTTATTTTTAATATGACTTAATTTATCAGGTTCTGAAGACGCCACCTTAAATGTGTAGAGTGCATTTCAGGATTCTAAAGGATAATGTATGTAGCTGAGTGAACTGTATTATGAACTTGTTTCCAGTTGACCATGTGATAGCAGAGATAGCAAAAAGTGTAGAAACTGAGAGTTCCACGGTTCTGTCAGTAGAGCTGGTTTTGATGATTGTCAGCACTTTGACTATTGTCATCTTCCTTAGGATGATATCACTGTTCTGTAGTGCAATTGCATGAATTCAATGGAGAAAGATATTGAACTTCCATACAATGTTAAACTGCAGCTTTTTGCTATAAATATCTATTTATGTTTCTCTGCGGTAAGCACAGCTTCCACTTGAATATCACAGGAGTTGTGCAATTAAATTATTTTAAAATTGTAAATGTTAGAAAAATAGTTTTTGAACTGTAGTGTGTTGAATTTAATTTCATGACACCATGAATTGTCTGCTCAACTACTGATTACTCAAGGCATGTAAGTGTAAATGAGCTATGGTGAGAGAGCAGCTTATGTATTTGTATTTGTATTTGGTTGATCTGTGAAACTTTTTACTGGATCTGCAGCATTACCTGGGCATAAGCTTACTCTAAGGATTGACTACAGGAATATATATCCCATTCTTTCTGACATGTAAATGAATTGCGTATTAATACCCTGAGTTAAAAAGAAATGTTTTCTTTCCACACTTCTTATCTGGTGACAGTATTTGATGATGGTGATGAGAAGACTCTGAGACGCTCTTCCCTGTGTTTAAAAGGAGAAAGACATTTTGCTGAGAGTGAGGTAATTGAACAGTTTTTATATTACAACTTTTTATTTTCAAAAATTTAAAAGTGTACTTTTATTACCTCAGTTTTTAGTATGTTATGCATATCTATGTAATTGGGGTTTATGCAAAGTGTGATGTCCAGGGTCTAGCTTTTTATTTTTTAAAAACAAGTAATTCAGCTACAAAATCAGCATTTTATCTTTTTCATTTTTATATTATTGATAATTTGTAGATTGTAGATCATACAAAAAACCTGCAATCACACAACTACTTCACATTGTATAAAAAATTATCTGTAAGTAGTAGGAAAAAAAATCACAGTATACTTACAGCATGAAAATTAATACAATTTATAACATAAAAAAACTAATGTACATGATGGTCAAACTCAATTTGTAATAGTTGATGAAACATAAATGCTTTTCTTTTAAATGGCAAATTATAAGTTGCTGTTACTTATTTATTTGACAAAAGCTGCCAGTATTTTGAAGCTGGTCATGTCTTAGAGGTGACTTGCACATTAAAGTATGCAGACATTTGTGGCACATTCCAAATAATTGGAATTTCTGAATGAAGGTTATTCCTTCATATTATGTAAGACAATCTGGATGGATGGGCAGATTTATGTAAACATGTTTGTTTATTGGAGAGCTACTGAAGATGGGGTTTTTTTTGCTCTTTGTAAGTGTGCTGTGAAGATTCAGGTGTTTGCTAGAATCCTAAATCAGGGTTAAAGATATGCAAAGGTGGGAGCCTAATCAGATGCCTAAATCTAGATTCAGATAGAAATTGTGTAATTTTAAAGATTGTGGTATTCCTTCAATTAGTCATTTGTTATTAATGATAAGCCCAACTGAAGATTACATTTCTTCTGTTTCCATAAATACTATTTTAATATGGTTTCAGGAGTATTACCTTAGAGTACATGGGTTGAAAGTTGTGGTCTGCATACATTGCTTTGCAACCTGTTTGGCTGAATGAGAGCAATTCGGATTATTTTGTCAGATTCAAAGGATTCAAAGAAACCTTACTTTGAAATGAGTGGTACTTCTTATTTTATCATCTTTTTTATCATCTAAGCTTTTGATGTTTTGCCAGAAGTCACTGATTTGCAATTCACTGTCCCCAGCTCTGAATGAAACATGTTGTACATTTCTAATAATTACCTTGTGATTGCACAGCTACTCAGCAGGGAAAATTGCATCTAGAATTTCTTTTGTAATTAGGCCACTGCCCCACAGTTGTCTTGTTCTGATATTGCTTCCCAAGTGTGTGGTGTTGAATCTTTTAGAATGTCCACCACACTCAGAAGTAGTCATACATTTATTTTTAGATTCTAGAAAGCTGGTTTTATTGTCCCTAAGTTAATTCTCTCTGAGACAGAATACTCTTGAGATGCTTTTCAGTATTACACATTGAAAAATTCAGACATGACAAAGAAGTTGGAGTCAGAGGACTATATTTAATTTGGAAGGCTTTCTGCCTTCTTTCAAAGAACAATAATAAGTGGCTGTACAAAAAATTGTGTACCAGGAGCCTTCAAATCTGGAATGGTTATCATTTACACAGGTAACAGCTAGCTTAAGGAGAGAAGATATTGCATGTCCATGAATTCCTTCTGTTGTGGGATTCTTCCTGAAGAGGGAAAGTTCTTTCTTTTCCTCTCTTTTTGTTTTGAGGCTGATCAATTAACACCCTCCCAATTATCAATATAGCAGCCTCTTCGAAAATTGTTTTAGAATCTCTCCCACATACCAAAGTATGATTTACTAACCAAAAATACAGATAAGTTGTCATGTTTGCTGCTGTTGAGTGATCTTTCTGTTTCATTTCAAAGGGGATCTTTATTCGTTTTTAAGTAGATGATTCAGTATTTAGTCTAATGATAGGATAGACAGAAAATTATTCTGATAGAGATGGAATATGCCAGATGAGCAGAATACCTGATACTTATTTCTTTGTGGTTCTGATGGTCCAAAGGCAGGACTTCTGGAAAGAATTGTCTGTGTGTGTTTGACAAAAGTTAATTATTCAGAGGTGCAGAGAAAGTGTTGAAAAAACTTCAAACCAAAACACATTCCTTTTTTAAAATCCAAGCATGACATGTATGATGTACTTCTGTATTTGTTTTGTGATGATAGAGTCTTTATTGACAAAAATTGCTTCAGTGAGGCAGGTGGTTTGGAGAATAACTTATGCCAGGTTTTTCTTATGTATATGCATATATATTTTTTCATTTCAACAGACATTAGATCAGCTTCCACTCACCAATCCTGAACACTTTGGGACTCCTGTTATAGGAAAGAAAACAAACAGGGGAAGGAGATCCAATCATATGTAAGTGAAATATTTTGATATCTGTGCTGTGTGTAATCAGTTCTGAAGCTTCCAGTGTGTGCCAAGTTTTATTTATATATATATATATATATATAAAATTTGTATGTTCACGCTTCTCTTAATGAAAAAAACAGGAGGCTGGAAGAAAAATGTTGTTTAGCACTCCATTTGAAAGTCAGGTTCTTGTTTATTGTTGCATGCAAGCATTTCAAGTCTTCATGTAATCAATATTTAAAATAGTACCGGGTATAGGCAAGAGCTTTTTCTTGGTTTAAAGAAAAAAAGGTGAGACATCCCAAATGGAAATATTGACAAACATCTCTGTAGTGTTGTACATGTGTTGGACTCAAGCAAAAATAATTACAGTGCAGTCCTTGTCCAGCTGCTAGGAAGTCTGTGGAAGGCCCCAGAATCCTCCTCTAGAGCTTTGGTTTCTCAATACAGGGTCTCTGAAGGGCTTTTAGAAATAGATGAACAGTATTACTGAATTACAGAATGGGTCAGGCTGGCAGGGACCACAGGGGCTCATCTGGTCCGAGCTCCCTGCTCAAGCAGGGTCATCCCAGAGCACCCAGCACAGGGTTGTGTCTGGATGGTTCCTGAACATCTCCAGTGAGGGAGACTCCACAGCCTCTCAGGACAATCTGCTCCAGTGCTCAGTCACCTGTGCAGTGAAGAAGTTTGTCCTCATATCCATGTGGATCTTTCTGTGCAGCAGTTTCATCCTACTGCTTCTAGTATAGTTTGCGACAAAGTTTATTGATATAAAAACAAAATCCAAGATTTTTCAGGTGCCAAAATTCTTGGTACGTTTGGTCTTGATAAAGCAATGTTTCATAGTCCAGTGCCTCTTCTTTGTTATTTGTGGGTGGCTTAGGAGTTTTTTTCTCTGTGTGTGTGGTTTTATGTGGGGGTTTTTTGCCTGTGTGCTTAAAATCATTAGGTGTAGTGGTTTTCATGCTTGGGTTACCTTTTTGCACTTTTTAATAGCTTGAAGTAAATGTTGCCCAGTGTATGTAGAGGAGCTATAAATTTACTCAGAAAGTTGTTACTAGTTTGTGAGGTAGTGAAGGAAAAAGCTGAAAAAAGCTGGCGTTACCACAGAGAATGTGATTGTAGCATCACTGGGGTGTCTGACTGGGTTGTACAGAACATTGTTATGTCAGAAGCAACACACTTACCTTAAACTTATAGCTAATATTGAGTTAACTGAGTTTAAAGATACGTATGGCAGTATCTGTGCAATTTGAGTTAGGAAGTAGTCTCCCTAAAATAGTTCTGGCTTTCTCTTTAGTCTTTGACTTTTTTCTCTTCGTACAAGAGATTCTTGAGCCCCAGAAAGCATTCTGAAAGACTTTCATGTGTTTTAAAAAAAACCCATCACTTAAAAAAAAAAAGAATGTTTAGGGAAAAAATAAACTGAAACTATGCTAAACCAAGACAATTATCATCACTGGAAATAACATAAATTTAGGGTGGAGAAAAGGAAATTCTTCTTAAACTGTCTGTCAGTTGTCTTCTGTTACACAAATAGTAACTGAATTTTTGTTAATATTGAATTTTGTACTCGAAAGCAGTTATGTGACAAATGGAAGATAGCTTTTAAAGTAATGGTTGTTGTGCTCACTGAAGATGCTGTATATTTTCTGAGGATTAACCTTTGACGTGATTGTTAAAAAAAGATATATAGAGAACATCAAGAAAGGGTTTGATGTTGGTTTTTTTTTTTTTTTTTGGCGGGGGGTGGGGAGTTGCAGGTAATTTTAGTTGGACTAGAGTGTACATTTAGATTCCTCATATAGTTAAAACCAGGTGCAGCTTTGTACTTGAACAGTCAAAACAAGGAGCCAGAACCCTTTTAAATGAAAGTGCATTTGCACCTTGGCCCATCTACTTACATTCCAATACTTCATTCAGTGTGAAATTGAAACAGTCATAGAAATGCTTCACTGCACATCTTTAAAGAACTGTTTAAGGATAAATAGACTTTCTCTTTGCTACTCATCTTTGTATCTGATGTTTCTTCTTCAGAGATTTGTCCTCTCTCAAAATAGCTTTCCATTCTGTGTGATTTTTAAAGTAAAAGCATAGAGAGATTTAGAAGGAAAACTGAAACAGTTTAGCTTACCATTGGTCCAAAACCACAACTGCAACAGTATTTTTGAACAGTGTTTATGTAGGGCAGAATGGTTTCACTTTGAATACCCAGACAATACATTTCTCTTCTCCCATATGAGTGCATGGTGGTGTTTTTGTTGGGTTTTACACGTATTAGGAGTAAACGTGCATTTCTGAGTTTGTAATGTTTGAATTGTTACTATAATAGAATTATAAATACCTTGTTCATTTTTATGTCAAAACATCTAACAGGCAATTCATGTTATTTATGCCTCTTTGATAAATAGCTTTGGATCTCCTGTAAGTATAATAAGCAAGTTTTGAGTAGTTGAGTTTTAAGTCTCTTTCTGTTGTTTAGTCCTGAAGAAGAATCTTCATCCTCTTCCAGCGATGAAGATGAAGATGATAGGAAACAAAGTGATGAGTTACTAGGAAAAGTTGTGTGTGTGGACTGCTTCAGTGTGGATAAAAAGAAAGCTCTGTGGTTTCCAGCCTTGGTAAGAGTTTAAACTTATTATAATTTTGTACAGCTTATATCATTTTCTAGGCACCGAAGAAAGGTGTGGGGTTTTTTAATTTTGGTGTTTTTTATTAGAACTTAGTATGTTCTTTCAAATTGGACTGTACAATAATAGTAAAAGAAATATATCTAGATATGTTTAAAAAAAAAAGATTGCTAACATGGTCTTGGTTTTTCCAAACAGCCAGAGCTTGTTGACCTAACTGTAGCTCAGCAGCGTGTTCAGTACTATTGGACTAGAATTTCAGGGCTTTTTTCCTAGGCTATTGCATGTCAATTTTCCAAATTACTGGGTTTTATCAAGGAAGGAAATATAAAGTGCAAAGGGAAGGGAAGTTTAGTGATTACATAGACATGATTTTTCAACATTCAATATAAACACTTTGGATAATCCAATCAAATGTTTTTTTCTTGATCACTACAGTGGTAGTGGAAAATTGACAATAAACTTACTTTAAAATTACATTGTAGCCTTTTGATACCAGTATTTTTTCTCTTCCTTTATTCTGGCTTAAAGACACTTTTTAAGAAATCAACTTCTAAAAAAAATATCACAGCTAGTCTAGTGATTGCATGTAGACTTGCTGATTGATGTATTTGGAAATTACTATATTTCTGTATGTGGTGCCTCCTAGTACCATGCATTTTTATTTTATTTTAAATTGTAAATATTTGATTAATTCCTTCATGGCAATGAAAGCTTAGCACATTTATCTAATTTCAGGGAGGCTTGTGTTCTGCTTTTGAAATTATGCCATACAGTAAGATTCAACTCTTCTTAGTATGTGCAGTAGCTCTGAGTTGCAACTTCCTGTGCAGTCAGCTGCTGTGTCTTGTAATGCAGTCCAGCAGCTTTCCAGTAGGAGTTCTTTTGGGAAAATTTGTGGAAGATAAGGAGTCATTGAAATCTTTTTTACAAGGGAGGGGGAAGAATGTACAGCATGGAGATACCATGTTTACTGCAGGTAGCTTTAAGAGAAGTTTTCAGTGATAAACAAGAAAAATGGAGGTGTTTCATTGCTGAAAGCTGGCATCAAGATGATGCAGTATCACCTGTCTCACAGTTCACTCAGACAAGTGGACAATGAAACTGGCTTAAGCAGTTCATGTCACATTGCTGGGGTTGTCTTTCTGGTCATGCCCATGACAGATGCCAGTTTCCATGGAATGCTTTCAGAGGGGTTGGCCTTGTTTGTGACTCCTTTAGTGCTGCTCCGGACAATGCTGGGTCAGACCTTAAGGAGGAGCTGAAATATTGCTTCTGTTCCGAAGATTTGCTAAAGATATACAGTTACTTCTTTGGCTTTCTTTTGAAGATTGGAATTGCTTCTTCTTCATGGAAAGCTTCCTGCAACAAGTGAAAAGCAGTAGGGGGATAAAGTTTGAGGGTGAAGCTTGTTAACTCTGAAATAGCTTATCCTAGATTAACTCTTACTTTGGTAATCAGGTTTATAGCTCTGCAAACAAACATCATACTGCATTTAACTAGAAAAGCTGTGCCAAAGGATAGATTTATACCTCAAATAACAGCCTTTTTTGGTTTGGCTTGGTTTCTTTGTTATAATCCCTTCCCCAGTAGCTATGCCTCTTGGTTTTCTTACCTTATAAGCAGGTTTCCTCTACTGTATCAACAAAGTAATCTTATCTTATTACTGATAAATTTTGCATTAACTTTGTAGTATGGTAATTACGTGAATAATGTAATGAAAATTCAGGTTTAATGTGCTGAAGAATGTGTATCTCAGCATTATTTCTTATTAGTGATAATATGTATAGATACTTTGTATATAAGCACAGAGGACATTGTGTAAGTTTCTAATGTGAAAACAAGTTCGGGGATTAGTCTAAAGCTTTACAGCAAGTAAGAATTAATGTTAGTAGTGGAAACCAAGTACTTTGGATATCAGTCCTACAACCAGATAGATTATTACTTACAAATTTAAAACTGTAGGAGTCTTAATGTGGTAAAAATTACTGTGAGGACTCAGTGATTGACTACTCAGTGATTGTTTTAATCCTGCATTCATGTTTGCGTTGGTGGAGGGTTTGTTTGGTTAATTGTTTTTGTTAATTCTGTGGGGAGTCAATGAGTGCAGTGACAAACTAGAATGTAAAAGGGTCTGACAGTTGCTCCTTATGTCAAAGAGTGTGATTTAGTAGGCTTTATAGCATTGCTTAGTTTTAATGTGTACTTAAAGGCTTTTGAAAGGTGCAATGAGGAAATCTGCCTGCAGCGTTTTGAGAAAATTGAGTTTACACAGGATCATCTCTTTCATCCTCCTGTGACTCCAGTGGAGTTTGTTTTGCAAGGAGATTGAGAAAACTTGATTCAGGCAAATTTGAGGTGATGTTGCTTGATGTAAAGGCACTAAATGAGTTTATGGTAAGCTGTTTTCCAACCTCTGAATAGATTTATAGGATCTTGATGTTTCTAGAAAACCAGTAGCTAAAGCCTGAAGAACCTTCCTCCATCTTTAAAGAGCTAGGAGTTTAAAATAGAGGATGATAATCATTGGCTTCTACCGTGATGTTGCAAGCTATATCTCAAGCTTCATTTCAGTTAGAAAGTTGTAGTTTTCTAAAGTAATTTTTTGTAGACCATAGAATGCATTGAATTTAAATTTTTGTCTTGAGGAGCATACTTAGCCTATGCTTTGTCATATGTAAAGTCTATTTCCAAATCACTTGGAGCTGGTGACTTCAGCTCCTAAAATGCTGCATAGGTGGTGACCTATATAAGGAGGGGAAAAAAACCCCAATTTTTGCCATTTAGTATCTTTGTATTTGGTTGAAAATTAAGACTGAAAGGCAAAAGCTGATATATGAGAGAAGAGGTATTTACTTGGGTTTATTAGGGCTACAGTCATTTGCTGCTCCTTGAGGTTTTGTAGCAGCCACAATTTTCCTAACTTTCAGGGAGCTATGCACATTATGAGACACCAGATGAGTGATGGAGAGGGGCTGCTTTTCTGTTTCATATATCTGGCAATTATATATATATTTATACATATATGTAATATATATCTGTATTTTTAAAATTAAATTCTTAAAGCTGTTTGATTAGTGACTTGTATACTGGTTTAACAATACTTAAATAGCTTTTAAAATTGCAATGAATAATTAATGTGTTTTCTCAGTGCTAGACTTGATTAGTCTACTTCTTGAATTAAAGAACCTATCACAATACTTGTACTTGAGGTGCTCCTCTTTCCTAGGTAGATTACTTGTAAGTCTTCCCTCAAATAATTACATTTCATAAATCCTGCTAGCTTATGATTTTGACGCTGTGTGATCACATCCTTGGTGTTTCCAGAAGTTTTCAAAAGAGGTCTTTAAGTCAGGTGGCAGCACTTGGTGAAATTTCTGTTGTTTTAGGGTGAGGAGTAGAATAAGCTACAGAGGCATGACAGATTGACATTTTTTTCTGAGTCCTGTTCTTGTGTTTCCAGCAGCAGTTGTCAGTTTCCCTCTAGGAGTGAGCATGACCTCATGCATTCAGTAATTTCAGGAGGTCATCCCTTCTGTGTTTTGAGGGATCTCACTTGCTCTCATCTCAGGGTTGCCAACGAGAAATAAGCACAAAAGCTTTTAGAGAAGCACTGGTATTTACTATTAGTCTCGTTTTAGTTTTTCCTTCTAAACTTTGCAATTGTAATATCTTTGCAGGTGGTTTGTCCAGATTGTAGTGATGATATTGCCGTGAAAAAAGACAATATTCTTGTTCGCTCATTCAAGGATGGCAAATTGTGAGTAGGAATGTAGAGTTTGATAATTAAACAAATTTATACCTCATGTGAAATGTAGTATGAGATGCATTGGGTAAAATATTATTAACATCAGTAAGTTCAGTAAGACTGCCAAGACTTTTGTAATTTTTGAAAAACTGTTAACAGCCTACATGGTGATGAAATTAGTCTTGAACTTTGTCGTTATTAGTAATGGAATGCATAAATCTGTCTTAGTTTTAATTTAATTGTTAAAATTGTGGTAAACACAGTGGTATTACGTGACTTAAAGAATGGCCTGGAACTCTTTCCTGCTGTGGTTGGAATAGAGCAGTGCTTTTCAGGGATGTGGCTGTAAGCTTATCCAGCTACAGAAGGGTCGGTGGGGATGTGTGCATGCCTGCACGTACACCACATGCACACACAGAAATCCTCTTTCTTGTTTGAAGGTGGTAAGGCATATGTTTATCTCAGTCTAGACTGCAACTGCATCTTATCCTGCTGTAATGCTACTCAAAGTAGGAAAAAGGATAGAAAAACCACAGAAAACCAGACTGTCTGGTATTTGCAACAAAATAAAGAACTTTGTGTTCTTAAACTCACAACAATAGAATTATTTTTCTAGGTTTTAGTTTTTATTCAGAAGTTGCAGCCATTTAATGTGGTTCAGTTTAGCAAAATGTTTTGCAGGAAGGATATTGAAATATTGAAATATTTAACAGTTTTGTTGTGGTTTAATTACTTACTAAGTCTAGGGTACTGCTTTACCATTTGATAGTTTTTCAGGCATCAATGCGCATCATCCAAGGGGCACACATAACGTGTGCACACAAGCACATACCCAACCCCCAGTCCTCCAGAGCTGCAATTCAGATTTACTTCCTTGGTTATAGACAAAGTAGAAATCAGAAAGTGCTTTATTCTTTCAATTTGGAAGTCTTTGATTTACATGGTGACAATTTGCACTTAATACTTACTCATTTATGTTTTAAGCAAGGTAGGGTTCTAAATTAATGTTAAATTAATGTGACGGTTTAAAGTATTGCATATATGGGAGACTCCAGAAACTACCTGTTTGTGGAAGTAGCATACTTTCTTGTATGCAGTGAATGTATATAGTCTAATCAATTTAATGTAAAAGGTTTTTGTTTTAATCCACTAATAATGTACCAGACTAACACTATAGAACTGTCAAGATATACTTCAAGTGCATCTTATGTATGTTTAGTAAGTGTAATATAATCTTAGTGGTAGCTTTGTATTGTTAGTTTATATAGTTAGTTTACTTTTAAAATATTTTAATTTTTTTTAACACTTTCTAAATTATCCAGTGTTTCTGTGCCAAGAAAAGATGTCCGGGAAATCAGTGAAACTTCACCAAAGCCTGACGCTTTGTTAAAACAAGGTAAAAATAACTTCCTTAAGAAACACT
Organism: Luscinia megarhynchos; assembly: GCA_034336665.1. NCBI lineage: Eukaryota > Metazoa > Chordata > Aves > Passeriformes > Muscicapidae > Luscinia > Luscinia megarhynchos. The sequence goes on from CM067565.1 coordinate 68,531,534, forward strand.
TGTTTGTATTTGCATAGTTACATGAATTGCACTAAATTTGTGGCAGATTGATTCATGTCTTAAAGATCCTAAAATAAAGGATCTTAATGTTACAGAATAATATATTGAAGGAGAACACTTATGGAAAGTTAGAGGAACTTTTTTAAAAACAAATAAAACTTAACTAAACAAAACCCCTAAAAACAACACCCCCACCTGCTCTTCACTGAACTTAAGTGTAGACATGCCAAACAGGCACACATTGATTCTATACATTATATTTTTCCTTTTACTTTAGAACTTTATAGAATTATTCTCACAGTAGTGCCCCTAATACTTGTAAGTAAGTTTCTTTTATGAACTTTAAAAATCTGGACTTGTGGGTGCATTTGAAAGTTTAAGGTTGTGTGATCAAACTCTAAGAATTAGCTTGTGATTGTTTCTTCCTCCTTGCCTTCCCCTTTTGGTATATATAACCTGCAGTGTAAACCTGTTGAATAGGGAGTGGTTGTCGAGGTTCTTTGAATTTGGGGTGGAATTGTTAGTTAGCAGTCGTTCCTTCTTCTCCTCTTCCCCAATGTCCCTTATTACTGTTCTTTTTTAATTGAAATGTTTGTGCAAACTGATACTTCTGCAGTGCTAACAAAGGCTGGTTCTTTTACAGCTTTTGACCAAGCACTTGAATTCCGTAAGAACAGAACTGTTCCTAGTAACTGGAAAACAGAATTGAAAGAAGACAGCTCCAGCAGTGAAGCTGAAGAAGAAGAAGAGGATGAAAAAGAAAAAGAGGATAACAGCAGTGAGGAAGAGGCAAGTGAAGTTAGTAATGGGCCTAGATACACAGCTGATAAAAATTAGCAGGGATTTATGTATTTTAAGTAGGCATTTTTTTACCTTAGGGGTCATGTAGCATGTTAACATAGGCATTATTGAGTAACTCCCTGGTCTGCTGAAGAATTGCTTCACTACAAGCTGTCTCTCTGGCTACCCTGTGTAAAGAAGCAGAAGAACTTTCAAATCAAGGTGTTAGCCTATGCACTCCACTTCCACCTTTCTTCTCTTTTTTTTTGTTCTACGAGTATGAAGTCCCTACCTTATGCTTGATTTTCTAATCATCTATTCTTTACTCCCAGCCTCCTGTCCAGAAAAAAGATGAAGACAAGAAAAGAAGAAAATTAGTGGAATGAACTTTATTTCACAGCTGGCTGAGAGGCTGAAAGAGAGGCTTTTGAAGCTTTTGCTTCTCTGTACCTTCTTGTGGTACTCTAAATCTGTGTCTGCTATAATCACTTTTTCTCTCACCAGGGTTTGAGAGCTGTTATCTTAATTTTTAAGCAAGTATCATTAGTGCAGCAGACTTAATTTCCTATTAGTAGGGGATTGTAAAGAAGAAACTGAACTGGTTTGAGTCTTAAATGGTTGTTAAGGTCCTTCTCTCAGACCATCCTCCCTGGCTATTGTGACTCTGGCATATCAGAAGGTAGTGTTTCATCTTTCAGTCATTCATTTCTTTAAAAGGTGTTGGGAGACTCAAAAGTGTGGAGTTATGACTTTGCCACCTTTCCATGCTTGTAATTTCTTCCTGCCTCCTCTTTAAGCTCTCAGAAGATTATCCAGCTCTGATCGAAAGTTTGCAAGGGGCAGTGCTCTGCTTAGTATTTTGAGAAGCAGGAATAGTTCCTTGTTTTCAGTACAATTTCTGAACTTTCTCAGCAGGTTAGTGTCCAGCCATGAACATGATACATGTAGATAAGTTTGTATCTATGCAGGATTACACATCATCTTTATATACTGATCATTCCCGCACTACTTTTTTATGTGAAAACTTTTTTTAGGTGAAAAATACAGAGCCTTTAGCTACAGCATTTGTAAACATTTGAACTGGTATTCTTTCAACACCTTCTCTTGAGCTCTTCATAGTTCCATGTGACATTGTTTGAGCTAATTGTCCATCTACTAGACATGAAGATTTCATCTCAGACAAATATTTTGGAATTTATTGTATCACCTCCTGTGATAATATCTTTTCCAGTAAACAGTGATTTTAGTCACTTGTTGAACTAGGAAGTTTATAAAGCAGACACAATTTTTTTTTCACTTCTCTTTTTTCTTCTTAGCTCTCATTGGTGTTCAGTGGCATGTGTGTTTTCTTTCCACCTATATTTGAGCAGTTTCTGCTGCTTCTTCTCTTTGCTTCTGTTATTTTGTGCCTATAACCTCCTGGTTATTAAGCAGCATCTCTTCCCAAACAGGACCTGTGGGCCTGGCCTGCTCTTGGGACTTCATCCACCTACCTGCAGGTTGTTCTACTGCTTCCCAGGACATGAAAAGTTCTCACTGGTGGCCCTCAGGCCATCCATGTGGCCCTACTACCCGTAAACCAGAGCAAAACAAAACAGGAAACCCAAGCTCTTAAAGGTGTCACCATGGGATTCAAAAATAGATGCTTCTGTCCTGTAGATGTATGTTTACATCCTGTTCTGTAGATACATAGATGTTCTTTTGTGTCTCATATCTATATATATGCTTCCATCCTATATAGATAGGAGCTGACATGCAAATCCTCTGTACCTACCTTCTAATAGTAGTTGCTTTGTTTTGTTTTCCCCTAATGGAAGAGACTGGCAAATGGCCTTCCTTTATGAAATCTGAGGTTGGTAAAAGAGTTGTCAAAGACCCTCTCTTCCAGTGCTGTGCCATAGTACTGTGTGAATTTGTGTTCCAAAAAAGATGTTGTTTTTCTGGGTTTTATTTTAACTTGTAGCATAGACAAATACATTAGGGACTGCAGAGTGACCAACTAGCACTCTGGTTGTCTAACTTGAAAATAAGCAAATACGACAATATGACATGCCTCTTCAAACCATTATCTAGGAAACCTTATTGTCTAACTGGATTAAGAGATTATTAATAGATAGTATTAGTACAGTATAGTACATGCTGACTCTGTAGAGATTCTGAGAAAGTAAATGCTTTTCAGAGGCATGCTGGGTCACAAGCTTTCCATGTTAGCATGTTTTCTTAGAAAGCCACTTTGCTCTCTACTGGAAAAACTAATGAGTATTCATTCACTTGCCATTCTGGCACCTCTATGAATTATCACATTAGAGATGTTGGAGTACCCTTCAGGCATTGGACTGTATAATAGGAAAGGAGTGTTTTATTCAGTCTCCTCATCACCTTTATCTTATTTCCCCCTGTATTTAAAAATAACACATTCCTTCTTCAAAACTTTATTGGGTTTCCTGAAGATTTCCTGGCAGGTTCAGTGGCACCTGTCACCCCTCCCCTAAATGCTCTGTGAGATTAATGTCCTATGGCAAGCTTTTTCTTGTTGGTGAGGAAGATGTTCCATGATTCATCAGATGCTGGTAAAAGTCCCTTCCAAGTACCTGCTATGGGAGATGAAAAATAAAAAACCAAAACATTTCAGAGTTCTATTCCGCCCAAGTAATTTGTTCTCCATGGCCCATGGAATGTAAATGTTTTTAACTAGGCTTTTATCCGTACTACATGTAGGGCTGCAGCATCACCTTGTACCTGTCAGAGAAGAATTGGGCTAGTTGTGCCGAATTCTGGTGCCCCTGCCCTGTGAGAAGGATTTGTGGTAGAATGCTGCAGTTCTCTACCCAACCTGTCCTTGCCCATCAAAGCTGCCTGCTCTGAGCTCTGCTGGTACGCTGGGTGTCAAATGCCCATCATCTAATGCCCCTGGCAGAGATTTTTCTCTTGCATTGCCTTTGCAAGGTTGGAGTATTTTCATTGCATTTCTGTTGATAATTATACCTGAAGGGCAACTGTTTCAGCTTATTGTGAATACTGGTTTCTAATTTTTTTTGCTTGTTTGCTCTAATGTCAGCCAGGGGCATTTAATGGGTAGGAGGAAGTACACAATAAGAAAAATCCCTGCTCCTTGATAATGGTCACATTTTCCTAACCCATATTTTCAGCTGTACGTATCTTTATTAAATAGATTCAGTAGATGTTGGAAGGTTTGGGGTTTGTTTTTGTTTGTGTGTTTGTATTTGTTTTTGCCAGTTCTGTTTAGTAATTATATTCTGTTTCTGTTGTTTTCTCAACTGTCTTAGTATAAATTTAAAGACAGTATGTTTTTTTCCCCTTGCTTCAGGGTAGGTGAAGCTTTATATTTAGTACAAGGAGACTACTGAAGAATGGAAATAATAAACATGGAATGCAAATAACTAAAGAAAAATAATTTCGTTTAGATTACTGAATAACTAGTTATTTTTGGAAACTCTACAGGTAGCATTAAAAATTAACTCATCTTTGGTGTGTTGTTTTGCAGTAGCTCAGTCATCAGAATTTCTTCAGAATTTACTATATTAATATCTTATTGCTTCTAGTTGTGGCAAGCCCCATTTCCAAAAGAGATTATGAGGTGTTATAAAGTAAGCCATAGTGCTTTGTTATGAAACTCCACTGTTTATTAATCTAAGTAAATCTAATGCAAAGGTTTATTAGTGCAATGAACTGAACTTCCAAAATATCCATTGTTATTTCAGTTCTGGGATTGATCCTGCTCAGCACGCGCTCAGCTGGTGCCCCATGGCAGTTCGCATGCAGTGCCATTGGCTGCGGTTTGCCAGTGCAGTGGATTAGAACTCCTAAGAAAGTGCAAGCACCATTTGCTCTTTGACTTCATCTCTGAAAGTGACGTAGTCTGTCCAGGAACCAAGGAGTCACTTAACTGCAGTAGAAATAGAGCTGAGATTTCTGATATAATCTCTTGATCATTAATAGTGCTGTCTCCCAGACTTTCTGCATAAATGGATGAAATTGAGAACACATCTTGATCTATGGTATCACTTATGATACTTCAATGATCAGTCAAAAATCCAATTTCGATATATGTTTACAGTCAATTTTTTATGTATTTTGAAACACTGTAGTTTCTAAAACTTGGTTTCATGTGGCATATCCGTGAGAGCATGTATCTCTCTTATGCCCATCCTGTTGCTGACTACAGTAAAACAAACTTAAACATTTAAACCTAAATTATCACTGCCTTATGTTTGTTAATGAAGGACTGTAACTCAGAATGGTGACAGTTTTCTTGCGTGCATTGCTTTAAACAGGAGGAAATAGAGCCATTTCCTGAAGAACGAGAGAACTTTCTTCAGCAGTTGTACAAGTTCATGGAAGACAGAGGTAGGCATTTTAATTAGCAGTACTTTGAAAAACTGAGTCTGTAAACTAGTAGTGCTTTGCAGTACAGTTTTGGAAACAGGGAAACTGTTCTCCTGCCTTCTGACTTCCCCACTATTTGGAAGATGAGTCTGTCACTTGACTCATCTCCTAAAATGCAGTCTCCTATTTCTGCTTTCAGAAATAAATGGATATATGTAAATACCTATCCTATTATGTTTTGAATATATTGTACTATATTTGCTACAGTGTACTAACAGTGTGTATAATCAAACATTTTATACTCTCAATCATATTAATTTATGTTCTCAATTGTATATATAATAACTTTAAAATAATAACACACATACCTTTTAGGTCATGGAAAAATACATTTACTTTGTGCTAATTTTTTTTTGTGAATCCTGATCACTTAAGTGCATGAACATTATCCATAGATTGAAATGTTTTTAAAAGCCAGTACCATTCATTATGTAAAATCTTTACCAGGTTTTTATAACCTGCAAGAAAAGTGCAGTGTCTCTAGAGGCAGGAGTTAGGGTAGCTGTATTTAAATTACTATTATAACTAGTTAAATTAGTATCTTCTTTAAAGCCATATGGAATGAGTTAAAACTGTTTACAAGAGATGACAATGTGATAGCTACTGCTAGTACAGTAGCATAGGAAGTTTCAGCTCTTGAAGCATTGTGGGATTGCTCTTGGTGAGGGTTGGGTTATATATATATATAATATATAATAACATAAACAGTTTTCCCTCTAGCTCAGTAAGACTCTTGAGTTTTAGTTTCATGAAAAGCAAATATCAGATGCAGGAGGTTTACAGTACTGTATTTAATAGTAGTGCATATGATATGAATTTCATGTCATTCTGGAAAAAGTACTTTGAAACACCCTAACAACTGTCTTTTGTTACCCAGGGACTCCTATTAACAAACGACCTGTGTTAGGATATAGAAATTTGAATCTCTTCAAATTATTCAGACTTGTACACAAGCTTGGAGGATTTGATAACGTGAGTATTAGTATGATGAGTATTCCAGAGCTATAAAATCTGAAAGTGCTGTTTATTATTGTGGAATAAATTATTACTCTGTGAAGTAGTGATAAAGAACACAGGACTTTCAGCTGTACGAAAGTTTTCTAATATGGAGGCATAAGACACCTTGTAGCTCTAAAAACTATGCTTTAACACAAACCAGAAACTAGTTAGATACTAAATAAATTACACAGCTATTCAGCATGTTTAATTGCTGCTGCATAAAATCAGCCAGCATGTGTGTTTTTGTAATATTTCAAGAAAGGTTAGTCTGATAAAGTTGTTACCTGCAAGTGAAAGGAGTCACTGCTCAGTAAAATGTCTAAGACAACCAGTTTAATTTAAGGTCTGATGTGAGGCTCTTAATGTCTATTTATTCTGAGCAGTATAAAGAAGAGTTTGCTGGCTGGGATTGGTGAGAGTGTCTTGGGAGGAGTAATTGAAACATACTGAATTAATGGCCAAGCAGATACTGTTTGTGCTTTGAACTGCTTCCCATGCTTGTAGCCTGTCAGCTGAGGAGGTCTGTTTGTGCAGAGGCGACATTCTGACAGGCAAGACAGGATGTGGTGCTGTGGTATTGCAGTACATCTGCTTTACCTTCACAGATGGTTAGAAATGGGAATATCATGGAACTTTGTCACCGAAGGGCACGTTAAGGACATAATAAAAGACTGTTAGGCACTATGTCTGGTGCAGTACTACCAGGGCTGAGTATTGTTAATACTTTGGCTTAGTTTTTTTTTTCTAATTTAATTAAAATTCTAGCTCTGATAGGTAAGAATTACTTCAAATATAAAATAAAAAATGATGTACTGATTTTTCTGATTAGTTATATTTTGTTTCTCTGTTTTATTGCCACCTGGAGAGGAAAGCCTGCTGTGGCTTGTTGCATTGCAGAAATGCTAAATTGCTTATAGTAATTACATCAGACTACAGTTTGCATTGCAGTGAAATACTGTGTGTGTGTGATAAATTGTAGTTTTATAGATCAGAGGAAATTACTTACATTTCTTTTCTGAAGCTGTAAACTTTTGTCAATTTTGGGGTTTTTTTTGTCAGTGAATTAATTAAAAAACAATGATTTAATTGTCATTAACAGATTGAAAGTGGAGCTGTATGGAAGCAAGTTTATCAAGATCTTGGAATCCCTGTATTAAATTCAGCTGCAGGATATAATGTTAAATGTGCATACAGAAAGTAAGTAATAAAGCTGTGAAGTTTGTGCTAAAACTTCAGTGAATTGAAGTGATCCTGAGCTAGGAGCAAAATACATAAAATCTATAACTCTTTGGTTTTAATACAGGTTTTAAGACTTTAAAGCTACTGCCCATGTTTAGCTTCTCTAGGTTGGATTTTCTTTCTTGAGTCAAACTTGCGTATCACAAACAATTTTATTTTTTTTTTAAAGATATCTCTATGGTTTTGAAGAGTACTGTACATCAGCTAACATTGAATTTCAAATGGCATTGCCAGAGAAAGTGACGAACAAGCCTTGTAAAGACTGTGAAAAAGAAAAAGAATTGAAGATGCGTGAAGAACCAGAGCAAGATGCAAAAGAGATAAAAATGGACAAGGACGAGCGCAAGCAGGAGGAAGTAGCAGTAGTACAAGAGGAAAAAAAGTCAGCTGAGAATGATAATGAAAGTAAAGAAAATGATAAGCCCTCTGTTCTGGTAATATATTTTAAAGTTCATCTTGTGTCTTGCTTATAAAGTCAGTTGATGTGTTAATAACCGTGAATTAATATAAAGATTGAAATTTCTATGGTGGATTTAAAATAAGACTAAAACACGCTGTAAACCGCATTCAGAACAAGTCATTTCAGCTGTATTTACCTTAAGTGCCTGTTCTAGGGGATCATGATGTCTGAAAACTATTAGAAAACAGCTCCAACATTCCACTTGTTTAAAGGCCTCCTGCATGAAATGGAGACTAATTAGTGTCCAGTATTATCCTTACCTGGGTAATGCATGCTTGCAGCTGATTACATTGCTGATATTTTCGTTATGCATTTAGCTATGCTTGTAAGCTCTCATGAGTACTGCTCTTACTTCTGTGTTCCAGTGAAACCAGTGAATCTCTACAAAGATCTGGGCCATATTATGTACACATGTTATAATGTACTTTTTGGTCCAGAGAGACAAATGTTTGTAGCTCTTCAAAATCCCATGTTGACTCAGTGGCTTTAGCAAAGGAGTTTCAGGGCCATAAACTGATGTGCTGCACTGTACAGGCTCAGAGTTTGCTGTGTAAGCCAGTACTGGTATTTCTGCATCCCAGGTGGAAATCTGCTTTCTGAAGTGCTTTTGTCTTGGGGATTGCTTTGCAATCCTTAGGGATTGCTGTGCATGCCTATATCATTGTGATAAAACAAGCTAGTACACTGGCTGCAACTTTAAACTGTTAGGGTTAGCTTAAGATTTTCAATAGGAAAAGCAGCAGAGGTGCTGTAATTTTAGGACAAGCCCACACTGTAGCATTGTTTTACTCTTATGATTTCAGTGTGTTTTGTGTGCCTTTTTCTTAAATCATTTGTTTTCACCTTGTGAGTTAACTAAAGGTTTTGTTATCCTAGGGAAACAAAAAAAATTTGCCAGAGTCTGTATTTACTCAGCCTGATCAAGAAAAGGACTTAAATGTAATCAAAACTGAAGATGAAACCAAGTTGCAAGAGAAGGAGGAGGAGAAGATCAAAGAAACGGAAAATCCTGCAGTAAATGCAGATGCTGAAGAAAAAGAAAAATCAGGGTAAGTTATGCTGTTTCTCATCAGATAAGATATAGGTGTTTTTTAAATTTTACTCTAATTTGAACTTCAAATGAGACATGCTGTTGTTAATTAGACTCGTATCTTCCAGAGGCCAATGTGTTTATAACTTTGTCGTGGTTAGGCCAGTGAAGTTCATCAATTTACTTTAAAAAGAAAAGGCAGCTTAAGTTTCACAGGTTCCAGGTCTAAATGTAAGCTGAGTGAGAACAGAATATGCAAAGCATAGATGACTGTTTGATTTAATACAAAAATATTACAGAAGTATTTTTGTACTTGATTTTGGTACAAGTATACTGCAGACTTGTGGTTTCCAGCTTTTGCTTTTGGACAGTGTTGTGTAACACAGGAAAAGATGGAATTGCATTGTTCAGTTAACAGCCTTGCTGTTGAGTAGGCCTTGTACTGGCAGGAGTCTCTTGTGTAAACCTTCAGACAGATGTTTTGAAAGTTGGAGATGCAAATAATAGGGATACTCAGGGCCATCTAATCAGTGAGTGTGTGTGAATCATTTGGTTCATTGAATGGGCAGGTTTTCCTGTTTCAGTGCAGGAAAATCTAACAGATGTTTTTCAGCAGCCACACAAAAAAATAGAACCAGAATATAGTCCTCATTAATCCCGTGTGTTAACAATTTGTATTCTTACAATTAAAACCTCATACATTATGATTTCTAGTGTTAAAAACACAAAAATTTTCCTTAGAGGTCAGATAGATCTCTTCTAATACAGTATTTGTCTTCAATAAAACCCAGTAACAGATGATTAAGGGAGAAGCTGTTGCAAGAGGGTAAAGCAGATAATGGCACCTCCTTATACTTTCACAGCAATCTGTATATCAGAGATGTGTTGGGTTTTGTTGGGTTTTTTTTGTAGTTAATACCACCTGTTGCCTGACCAGTAATTGCGTTATTCATTCCAGCAGTTCTGTTGCTCAGTAGGTCAGCTGTCTTGATCTTCTGTCTAAATATCATTAGCTCTTAATGCTTTTTTGGCCCATTAAAAGTTGTGGCCAGAATGTCATAGTTTAGTATATTGATTTCTGATTTGTTGGTAGTTGTTTTTTTATTTTATTTTATTTTATTAAGGATTTTGATTTTTTTACTGGATTCTGAAATGATCCTTTTGTAAAATGTGTATTTTTGGTGAGATTTCATTGGCAATTTCTGTAACTCAGAAATGCAGAATACAGAAAAACCAAGTTTATCTGAACTCGGTTAAAAAGCCTTTTCTTTATGGATATGATTTTGTTTGCATCCTATGTAATCTTTTCTTTTTTAAAAGACTTAATTGTAGGACTTCGTTGCATTTGCTATTTTCAATGTGAGCTAGATGAGTTGTACTTTAACAGGTTTGCAAGTTTTTCAGAATTATTAGACTGATTTTACAATGCTGCTTTCAAAATCTAGAACTGAATAGATGGAAAACTTTTCAATGCTTAGAGAATAGCAGTATTAAAAGTTCCCTAAATTGTGTATTTGTGTGTGTCCATGTTTGTGATGTTACTTTATTTATATAGCTGAAAAGTATGGTGGCTTCGTGCTTACCATGCTGCAGTCATAGAAAGTTGTGGAAACTTAGCATTTATTTTTCAGTAATTCTTTATTTTTATTTTTTTAAGTTGGGGTGTTTTAAATCCCAATTCATGACAATTTGCATTTTTTATGACATCAAAAATGTTATGAGTGTTCCTAGTTTTTTATTTATGAAAACAACAAATCTGTAAAAAATAGTTATTTCCTTTTAGGTTTTTCCAATTCACCTGATAGCAATTGAGTTCTTTTCCCTCTGCTCCTCCTTACTCATTCCAGTGGAAAACTCTTCCAACTAGTATTTTGCTATTATGACTCATGGAAGATTGTAATGAGTTGCTTAGAATAGAAAGCGTAACTCTAAAAAGAGGTGTAGGTGGTGGTGTGGTCGTTGCTGGGAGCTATGCTGTATTTGAAGGAATAATTTAAATTACAAAAATGGAACACTTAGAGCAGTTAATTGGAAGTATTTATAAGCAGTGTTACTGTAGTTAACAGGATTACTTTTCCCTTCTACCCTCTCAGATTGATAGGGAGTACAAAACGCAGTTGTATCAGCTTTAAAGAGCTTTTAAAAATGGCACTGTCATCCTAAATGCTAATCAATATTCTTGGCATTTGTACCATAAAGGCTTAAAAGAATCTTAGGGGGCATTTTATTAGATGTTGTACTTCCCTATACCTAACTTCATGGATTAGAAGTGGCAGAATTTACGCAAAGGTGGAAATGTTGTGGTTGGTATTCTTTGTTGAACTGAAATGCAAAATGAGAACAGGCATTTTTTTAGGTAGAAAACTAATCACACACACCAATGCCTGAAATGTAATCAAAATAGATCAGTGTGAAATTCACATTGAAATTTTGTTATTTGGTGTATTTAAAATGCCTTCCTGGAATGTTTTTGAAGTTATGGACCATTTGTCCTTCACAGTCCTAACAAAATGGGTAAACAAATTAAATCTAATGTTACATTAGGCAAACTTGTAGAGCTTCCTATTTGCGTTTACATCTGTAGGACTTTGGACATTTTTATGTATTATTTGTCTGTAGACACAAGGAACCATGAGGACAGAAAAACTTCTGAGTCTCTTCTTGCTGACTTTCTTATGGGAGGACTGGATGAAACTCCCAGCTTCCAGATCTTGTGAAGTACTACTGGAAGACAGGGTTGTCTATTTTCTCCAGGTTTTGTTTCTCTGTGCAATCCCATGTGTCTCATACCTTTGAGATTGCTACTGCTTGAATTGCATGGTCCCATCTACACAGACTTTAATAATGTGATAAAGAGGTAGAAAGGCTCAACTTTCTCTTCCTTTCTTCCCCAGAGTGCCAATTTCTTGCCTACTTATGTATCTGTGAACACAGAGTAGAGATTCATAGGGCACCTTGCCCTTTATTCTATACGTGTTTTTCTTGTTCGCTTTTTGCATTTTTTTTTCCTGTGGCTAGTGGAAGATACCTGTGCTAGATACAGGTTGTACAACTTGTGGTCATTAAAACAAGTTTTTTAGAAACCAGTAATATGTTACATTCCCCAGAGGGTCCTTTACAAAACTGACTTTCTAAATCATCCTTTTCCATAACATCAGAAAAAGTAGTTATACTTGCCAATGAATAAACAAGAAAGTTGAAAATCCTTCTTCAGAAGTTCCTACAAACTTCGTATTGTGGAAGTCACGAGCTTCAAATGTAGCGTTGCATAACTTGTGTGCTGTTTCCTTTGTAGCATCCAATAATATGAGCTGTTTTAACTTGTTGAACACTTGAGTCAAAGTCAACAAATTGGAAACTGAGGTGTTTTTCTTCACAATGAACAGTGTAGAAAATTGAATATGTTCCAAAGAGATTGAGGCCAGGAGCCTAGTGGAGTTTTTAGAAGGAGTGGGTTTTTTAGTACAGGCTAATAAAATTAAAGGTAAATCTTTAAAAATTTCATAGTAGGTGCAGTTTGGAAACTGAAGTAGGTTAATTGCTATAGAACCAATATTAGTAAGATTTTTTCTCCACGTAGTTAACTCGACTCCAAGGTTCTGTGTTGGTTTTGGAGTTTTTATTGAGAAATTTTTTATTTGTTGGTTTTGTGTTTTATTTTGGTTTTAACACTTTGCTCCAAGGCACCTGGGACAGACCACTGTGAAGAACTTCATACTGAAATGAAAGGTTAAATGCTGAGAATCTGGGTAATTTTTGCTTCTCGACACAAATTGGCAGCAGACTTGTATATGGGTAGTATTTGGATTTTTGAGATGCCCTGGCAAAATAGTTTTAAGAATCCCAGTTGCAGTACATAGACATTGCAGGAGGTTGTGTTCTTTTATTTTGCTGCTTGTGGCTGAGGTGCTGCCATAACACCAGGAAGGGCTGTCATCCCTGGATCGTACCTTGTTCTTGTTCATACGACTGTCATTTTCGGAAACTTCTCGGATTTATTTGTTTCTTGTTCTTGAAAACCATCTAATTATTTTATTTTCTCCAAGGAATGCATGGACAAAGGAATGTCCTTAAGGAATGCTTTATAACCTTAACCACTTCTGGTTGTCTGATACTGGTGGTTTAGGTCTTTCTAGTGTGTTTTTCTAGCAGCTGGTAGTGTCATATTTTGGCAATATCACAAAGGGAAAATGCTAAACATTTAGTCGTTGGTTTAATTCCCTTCAAGACTAGCAGCCATTCGTTCTCAGGCAAGGGAAAAATCTTAATCTTTAAGGTGTTATATGCATCTTTCATGAAGTAGTTACATTTCCTCTCTTATAGGGAGTAGGATGGAACTAGGATTAATAAAAGCAGTAATTGAAAACTGAGTAAAGATGGACATTGTTTCATGTGAAGGATTTTACTAAGGTTTATTGCTCCTGTGGGATAAGAGGACTACCTGCTGTGCCTATGCTTCTGAAACTTTTCATACACAAGTTAAATTTTCTGATAGCAGCTATTAGAGATTTTCTGAAAGCGGTTTTCAATGGTCTTATATAATAGTCAGAAGCTCCATTTCACATATGGGAGAAGGAGATTGTTAGAGGCAATGTTTTCTTTAGTTCCTTATCTGTTGAAATGACACATCATTGTGGTGGTGAATCTGAAATGGTAGCAAGAAGGTTAGAATCTTGAAGTGTAGTATATTTGATATAACAGACATATCTCTTAGCTTCTGAAGAGTTGAGAAGTATATATTTGAGATAGCTTGGGAAAGTGGAGAGCTAATAAATTCTACACAAACTTGCATCAAACTGGAGAAAGCTATGTGTCATGTTCAGTGCTTGTGTAGTGTAAATATATGCTCAGAATCTTAGATTGTTGGTGTGTATGCAAAAGCAAAATGCTTATAAGACCCATACTTAGTAATTTTATTTCTAGAAATATATTTCAATGCTCTTATTCATGATGTGTGTTCTGTTTATGTATTTCAGCTGTCTTTGTATGAGGAAAGAAGTTCTTGTATAGTCATATTTTCAGAAACAGTCTAATTGGTTTCTTTTTCTTAATGTAGAATACAAACTGCTACATACATACATGTAATTGCTTTTGATACAGCGATAAGCTGCAAATGACACAATAATAAAGTGTAGGGTGTGGTGTAAATGTACCAGCTCTTTGTATTGAATGGAAGGGAAACATCTGATTTGGGAAAAGTGATTCTGCCATCATATTTTACATAGCAGATGGTCACTGAGCAGGTTATTAACCATGGTGCCTGTCACTGAGGCTTACATGTGTGCGAGTCTTTAAACATTCATCAGTTACTGGATGCTTCCAAGGTGAATGTGAATCAGTGCTGTCAAAACAGGAAGGGCTGTACTCTTCAGGCAGACTTTGGAACCAGCCTTTATCCTTTTGAGGAATAAACACCCGTGGCTGAATGATGAGAAGTGATAAGGTGAGGCCCTCTCACCTGTCTGTGGCAGCAGAGGAACACACTGATTACAGACTATGTGCTTGCATGATTGAAGTGTACTGTACTACACTCAGGTGTGACTCAGAGGTAGTGCCTTCCCCTTCCCTTGGGACAAGGGACCCTAACTGCATTTATTCCAACTTTCTGTGTGCAGATGGAAGTCCCTGGGCTTTTACTTTCAGATTTTCTTTGTAGCTTCAGAGGTGCTGTGTTTTAACCCAGCTGGCAATTGTGTACCATGCAACCACTGGCTCACTTTCCACTTACCCTGCATCCAAAACAGAGCACTGTGGTACGAAGGAGAAACAAACTCCATCCCAGGCAAAACCAGGACAAGAGGGAAGACAAATACTGGTCATTTTTGGGAAGGTGTTATTTTGTGTAATTAAAGATGAGATTCCATTGACTTGGCATGAGTAAAAGCCTTAATGACCTCTCTGCCTTAAAACTTAAGGTCACCTTAATACATCTGTGATTAACAATGTGAAGAGAGACTGAACATCTTTCAGCTCTGTATTAGGAAAAGTAGGGGTTAAATTATCCTCTAGGATGAGAAAAAGGGAAAAAAATAAGCAGGAAACAAAATTAGAAATTAATTTCTAAACTTGAACTGTCATTTATACTAAGTTTATTTTTGCTAGTGAGTCAATTAACTGTAATGACTTAATTGAGCCAATAATTGAAATAATCTTGCTTCCTCAAATTTTAGAATAACCCCTGAAAAAAATAATCTTGCATGTGCCATCTCACCTGCTGTGTGTACCAGTTTGGTGCATTAGGGAAAGTGTATTGGAATAGGGTTAGGTTCCTGCAAAACAGGAATCCTAGGAGGCAGATACAGTGTTCCAAATCGCACTCTGTCTCGTAGGTTTCACCTGGGCTTTGTTACAGCTCCTGTTGAGTGCCAGTCAGTGTGGGTTGAAAGGGATTTGCATTATACTGCATTTTCTTGAGTGGTGTAAGAGCAGCAGTGTTTTATTTATTACCTGCATCTGGTTGTTAGTACACTTAATTCTGGGCTTGTTGGTGTTAAATCTTTACATTGACTGAGAATGACCTATTGTGTGTGGTTTTAGCCTTTTGAGTATTTTGCATTGTCCTTTGAAACTTAACGATAAGCAATATTTGTATGATCTAATATTTTAATGGTTTTACTTTATTAACGAATAGTTTTGCATTTTAATTTGTTTGTTTCTTGCTTCTGGAGGTTTATGTTCCCAATCCTTGTTAGATGGGATGGGGGTATTCTTAGTCTGTGGTTGTAATTTGAAATGCTTTTGAGTCCTGATAAGCTTTGTGCTAATACTTTGGATTCTGGAACAGAGCTACACTTGTGTTGCTGTGTCTCCTGTATGCACTGTGTATGCACATCTGCTGCTGCCTTGTTTCATCAGCTGCTGTTTGGATTGTTCAAATTGTTGCACCTTTGTGGTAGATAATGCTTGGTACTAATTTGAAGTTGGCAATTACTGTCTGCTGCCAAGAGGTTTGTTTCTTTTTTCTTTTTCTTTTTTTTTTACCTTTTCCCTAAGCCCTCCCCCCAAATGGGATTTTGACTAAACAGCATTGAAGAAAATCCAATGATCTCATACATACATACGTGGACTAATGAAGTTATGACTGTGCATACTGGATGCCTACAATCACAATTTCCTCTTAGAAACCTCAGTTTTCTGGCAGTCATGGCTTCCCCTTTGTCTGAACTGCCAGACTTGAACTATTTATGGCATTATAAGACAATATCTTCCTTACAAGCGTTGGTATGTGTTCTTGGGTTTTTTTGTTGATTTTTTTGGCTTGTTTTTGTTATGTTTTGTTTTGTTTGTTTCAGGAGCTGTACGACTGTGTTGGTTTTTTCTGCTCCAAAATAAACATTCTTTGCTTCTATTTGGATTCTAAAATCTTGAGCTTATGATTGCTAATCAAGTCATTCCTTAGAACACTTTTTACTTGCAGCTATTTCTGCTTCCATTTTGCTTTTGCTTCCTGACATGCCCTCCACCTGTGTTCAGCCTGCTGTTCACATCTCCTTGGTCATCCAAGATACTCAGCTTCATAATGATGGTTTCACACATCTCTTCCAGGAGGTACCAATTTCTGGTATTTTCATGGAGTCTTTGTAGGATATGTTGGGACACCAAGAAAGTCATAGGGTGATTAAGACGAGAGAGACTCCAGTTTTGTTCAGCTTTCAAAAAGCCGCTGGCACCATGATTGCCAGTGTCTGGAAAATTCTGAATCTCCAGTATATATATTGCAGACAGCATTTGAGGATTGTGCCCCTAGATCTTGGAGAGGAAAAAAAAAAGGCAAAATTTGGTTTGCTGCAGTTTTGAAGTGTACTTAGTAATGGAAAATCACAAGCTTATCTTGTTCTTGGAGCAGTTGTGGCTCTGCTTCTCATCCCATTTTTTCTTAGCTTTTGTGTGATAATGCTGAAATTGCCTAGGAGTTTTTGTTTAGTACAGCGGAGAGTATAACTTAATTCTTTAAATTACTAGTTGGTGCTTTTTGTTGTTAGGTATGGAATTCTATTCAGGAATTTTTCATCTGAATCTTCAGGCGCCTTTTTTCCTCATTTCCTTGGAAAGTAGGTTTTGCCATAAGTGAGCTTTCAAAGCTTGTTTATTCATGTTGCATTTTTAACTCTGGTTTTAATTTCACTGACAAAGTAGTTCACTGAAAGTACATAGTTCTATCTCTCTCTCTCTCTCTATCTCTATCTCTCTCTATCTCCTGGAAGGCCAAGACTTTTGTATGTGTGTATATATATTTATACGTATATATACATAAAAAATAAAATCTTGGCCTTCTAGAATTAAACTGTATAGTCCATGCCATATATACCTGAATAGATATATCTTCTGTGACTTGGTGTATTTAATAGACAAAGATGGATTTTTTTAGCCTTTGTCTCATTGTGTATGCACATGTGTGTATATACATATGTGTCTTTGTATATTTAGTGTGTCTATACATATATAAATATATGTGACAACATTCATTTCTGAAGTAATTTTATTAAATCAGTGTAGTTATATTACAGTTAAATTTAGCATATTGTTCTGAATTACCTTTTGCCAGCTAATTAGATAGTAATACTGGAGTTTTACTTCTGCAAAGGAGCATCCTTTCGCAGAGAGAAAGTAGCTTGGTTTATCTGAGTGTTTTCTACTGAAAATGTTACAGAAAGGTTTAGATTATTAATACAGGCTTCTCTGTTTGTGAGCTTAACTAAAATACTGATGTGAATCAGACTTGGAGCAGCACTTACATTCTCTTATCCAGGCATCCAAACTACCTATTCCAGTGTCAGGCTTTTTGATTATTGGCAGTCTGCAGTTGTTGTGAATTTAGTCAGCAACTAAATCTGTTCTCTGTTGCACAGAGTGTGTGATTAGAACTATATGAGGGCAAATAATACTGCTTTATAAGTCTAATTAAGATTAGAAGATATTTTCCCCCATTAACTTTTGTAATGTAGTCTGCCTCTTTAAGCTGATTGCAGATAATTTTCAGATAACTGAGCAGCCCTTAGTGACCATTGATTGAAACTAGCAAAATTTGTGGGTTCTTAATGCTTCTGAAAATTGATCCAACATATCTAAAGATGTGTTCAAAATTAGCTTACTTCTGAAAGCAGTTAACACCTGCTTGTGATTTATATACTAATTAAATGCAAGTTTGACATACTTAGAATACTTTGGGCATAATTGGCAAGGAGTGACAAGGTCATAAATTAGCACAGGTTGTTTAATTTGCTAATAGAGTCACATAAGGTGTTGAGGGTTTTTTTGTCCACAATCTGGTTGTGGTTGCAGTAACTTCAAGCTGTTGAGATAGAGTTTATGTATTGTAATAAAGCAAGGATTTTTTTTTTGAGAAGCAAGTTTCAAGAAGTACTTGTAAAACTTGTAGGTTGAAAAATGGAATTTAGGAAATTTTCTCTATATTGAAAAGAATTAATTTTAAGTGAGAAAATTATATTTAAACAAAGAGACTGCATGCAAGAATCATATAAAGATGAGTTTGAACAACTTCTGCTCATACAGATTTGGATGGATTTTTTTTCTTTTAGTCACTTTTGCACCTTACAGTCACTGGATTTTGTGTGTGTTGCTATATCCTATTTTGCTGATATTACTCAGCTGTAGTACAGTTTCACATATTTGGAGCCTCCTGTTACCCACTCTCTAATGCATCCACAATATTTATCAATATATGTGGTTTGGAACTGAAAAGCTTATCAAGTATCTCATATTAACTCTACAATTTTTTAAACCTTTCAAGAGATGACACGAATAAGGAAGAAGATGAAGATGAAGAAGAAGCAGAGGAGGAGGAAGAGGAGGAGGAGGAGGAAGAAGACAACAATAACAATGAGGAAGAAGAGTTTGAATGCTATCCACCAGGCATGAAAGTCCAAGTGCGGTATGGAAGAGGGAAAAATCAAAAAATGTATGAAGCTAGTATTAAAGATTCTGACATCGAAGGTGGAGAAGTCCTTTACTTGGTGCACTACTGTGGATGGAACGTGAGGTAACTTGAGTTTTAGTTAGTGATTACTTCTTGAATTACTTCTCAAATACACTTATGAATTTTAAAAACTAATTTAATAGACATCTGGAGTCCTAAACTTTCAGTATTGGTGTTCTGTGAAGGTCATTGTACTGTATGAAACTTAGATTTTTAACACTATATAAATGCAGGGCTTTAGTTGCTTTGAAAATCATCTTAAAATTACTTATTCAAAGAAGGCTTCATTTATTCCCCATCTTACTTTTAGATCTTCCATGCAAGTGACACATCACTCTTTTCAGGTTCCTCCTCCGGCTCTCTTAAGCCGATTTTCTCTGATTCAGTATTTGAGTAGCGCATTTAGCTGAGGCTGTGAACTCACTCTTGCCAGTGAAGCACAGAGTACGCCAGCAACAGGGTATTTAACTGGAAAACAACAAGATTCTTAGTGAGGGACAAATAAGTGCACAGCAAATAACTGCACTTCATCTGATCTGGTATCTATCCTCCCTACCCCACCTTCCCCTGAGGCTGCCCTAAACTTCCCAGCCAGACTCTTCTCAGCCTAGTGGCTTCTTGCTTTCTTTCATGTAAGGAGGATCATATGCTTTTTATTGCCTTTAGTCTAGCAGTAATAGAAGTAAGTTGAAGTATTTCTGTTGCTATTTTGGACATCTTCTTTTGCAATTTAAAACTTGAAGAAACTTTGAAAACAGTAGAGAAAACTAAGATTTTTGAGCAGCTTATAACTGCTCATTCTCCTTAACTATTACCTTTTTAACTTCATTACTGTCTGTAAAAAAACCCAAAAAACAACAACACAAGTCTGAGACAAGTCTGAGGTACTTTTTTCTTGTTTTTCCTTTTTTGGGAAAGCTGAGATTCCTGTAACCTTCATCTGTCATCTGGGCATCCTGCCTCTGACCAAGAGGGCAGAATAAATATTTATTCAGTTCTAGCAAGATCTGCTGGCAGAGGTAACAGAGAAGTGTGATGCTTCTCTTGCTGCCTTGAATTCACCTCTTTGCATCAAGGCCTGGTGATTTCCAGGCACACCTGAGTTACTGCCAGGGAGGAATTTGCTTTTGCCACATTTGGTACCGATCTTCTGTAGAATTTTGATCTACATTGATCTACAGGTATAGGATCTGACATAAAGTGTCTTCAGGCAACATCTGTAAGCATAGCAGGTGACAAGTTAAGATATGAGGGGAGATGCAGCCTACTCAAAGGTGGGAGCTGGGGTGTGACTTGCCTTTTGGTCCAGTTCTTATTGAGGAGGACTCCCTTGGAGTGCAATTTGCTGAAATTTTCATCCTGCTCACTGAAGACTACTGTGTGTACCATTCCAAGAGGTTTCTTGTTTTTTAAACTCTTCTTTTGGAATTCACGTGTAAGCATAGAAGTTATTTTTCTTTTTTGACCAAATATTATGCTATTATCCATGCTGTAAGGTGAAATGGTCAGATTTTTATTTGAGCAGTACCACTTCAAATCTGAAGAAATGAGAAGTCAAAAATGAGTCTTCTTCACCTTGAAGATCCCAAGCAGCCCAGTTCTTAAAGGAGAAATCAAGATTCTAAATTTTTAACTCTGCATTTCAAACAAATCTGCAGATTGATTTCAGAGGCATTATTTCTGTGACTAGGATACGTTTGATAATAAAAGTATTTTTAGTTAACTTAGACTTACTTGAGAAGTAAGGAGTGTTGATTGTTCAGTCTTTCTGGTGGCAGGACTTGAGTTTGATATTTTTACCTGGTGTTTCAAAAGAGCCCTCTCAAAAGGTTTGGGGGGCAGTAGGATTCTTCACTGAAAAATACAATAGTGATTGAGATTTAGCTGTGGGACTGTGCATGGACTCTGCTAAACGTGGCTAATTTTGTTCATACGTGTAAAATTATTTAAGTTTATGGATTTGACAGAAAGAGTGTGTAAGCCTCAGCTTTAGCCAGCATCTAACACTTTGACAGTTTAGTATTGTGAAGGCCAGTCTTGTAGACTGTAATAGCTTGATTTGGCTTTCAGTCAGTGACAACCTGGAAAAGCAACTGCTTAGTAGGGTAGGAGGCAATTCCCTCATCTCCTTATTCATTGTGGAATACTTAGCGGGCACTGTATGTACAGTACAGGGGATGTACTGAGCTAGGATTTGCTAGTCATCCAGGGTTTTTTAAATTCTGTCATTCTTCTGCTCCTTTAAGTTGACTTTCCTGTTTCTCTCTTTGGGTCAAGTATGCCATTTAATGGCCTGTTCTTTAAACTCCTAAGTTTGAGCAGAAATCCTAAATAATTACTAATTGTTCTTACCTCAGTTTCAGTCTGGAATTCAGAAAAACTGTGTGTGTGGGCATGCTCATATTCTTTAGGGTCCTTGGAATGAAGTTGGGTAAACTTGATACTCATCTTCATTAGTTGGGTTTGTTTTTTTAAATGCTCTGGAGCAGTGACATTAAGAACTGTGGAACTTTTGTTTTTTGTTTTAAAGAGTAAATAGAAAGTGCAGAAGCTGTACAGCATTATGCTGAAAGATCTTGTTGTTAGCTCCTGAGATTCAGGTGATGTGTCTCTCTGATAAAGGTCTCTGAATGGTAGCATTCAGTGGAGCCTGGCTTGTAGTCAAAGGGAATGGTAGAAATCTCTGCCCTGTTAGAGGGACCTGCTTATGTTACCACATGATAACCAGAAAAAGCAGAGAAATACAGAGAAACTGTACTTCTTCTGACAGACCAGTGGTGTTCTGAATTATGTGTGCTTTTTAAGTAACTAAAACTTTTGGGGCCTCGGTGCCAGTTCCTTCTGCTGTAAATTTCATCTTTAGCTCCCAGTGCAAAGAACATTTCATTGTGTAAGTGTTCTTCTGCAGTGTATGCCCAGTAATTAGAGGGTGCATATTAAAAAAGCTGTTAGCTTGTTGAAACTGCGTGTCATTATGGTACACCATCACAAGACATGTTATTCTTGAATGTTTAAAACGTTTAAAGCTAAGAATTATTATTTTCAACACTTCTTTCCTTCAGAAATCTGCACATGAAAGTGCTAATTTCTATGTAAGTTTGTTGAAACACTACTTCATATACAAATTTTATACTTTACAGTCAACCACTGAAATTACATGTGCAGCAAAATTTCAGGTCCTGGAGAGTAATGTATGTCATGGGGTGGCAGGGGAGGGATTATTAAAAAAAAAAAAAGAAACTAGAATTCCTGTCTAATATTCCAGTATTTGAGTATCAGACTAGTTTTTCTTCTTTCTTTGATCACAGGGAAAAAAAACCCTCCCTTTTTAGCAGCTCCAGATAATATATGGGACCTTTTCATTGAATTTGCTAAGGCTTGCTAGCTCCTTGAGCTCACTTGTCCTTCTGAGAAAAGTGGTACCTTTGCTAGTATGAAATCTAGTCTGGACAAGTATGCTTTCTTCCTTGTTTCTCCTCTGGTACTTCTGTGGAAGATCCACTGTGCAGTCTCTGAGAGTATGTTGTGGTGCATTTTATCTTGTAAGTAGTGCATATGAACGTCAGTGTCAGTACATGCTCCGATGCAAGGTGCTCCTCTTTGTCTTCATCTTGGTAAGGCAAGGGGATTTTCTTTATGAAAGTGTTCCAGGTTTTCATATGAAACCTGATTTTAAAAAGTAAGTAAATAATAATTCCTTATTGAATCCCCCATCTTGATTTTATAAGAAATCTTTGTAGCCTCTCTTTGGAACAGCTCCCCATATTATTTCCTTCCTCTCCACTCTCTGCTCACTTTAAAGTTGTGAAGCTAGTACATGTGAAAGACAGCACTGCAGTAAAACAACCCAGGTCCTCTGAAAGTACATGCTTCTTGTGAGCAGAGCTGAAGAACTATTTTGATAATATTTTGGGGTTTTGATTTGTGAACAGGCTGTCCAAAGATTAGTGATGAAGTAAGTGTTTGTTTATATGTTAGCAGGTGCAGTTCTAGAAAGAGGCTCTAGTCTGAGTCATGCACCCCATTTTAGATACAGCTTTCAGGGTGCTTCTCTGTCTTGCAGTGGAGGAAGAATTTAATTTAGGGTCAGGTTGTCAGCTGTGGCTTGGAATGTATCTTTTTTGCAGGATCTATTTCAGCCTGGGGTCCAGTTGTCCCAGGTTTGGGCTAACCATATGCATAGGATGTTTGAGTAGTGAAAGGAGCTGTGTGATGCAAAGATGTGAAGTGGGGGCAGCTGATTCCCTGGAGAAATTGTGAGATTTCTGTGGCCTCCTCACAGGGTTTGTCTGTTGTTTGGGGTGCAATCAGAAGTAAAGCAGGATATGCTCTGGCCAGCAGCTGTGACTGTCACACATTAGGGTCCAATATGAGATGAGGGCTTGCATGACCACCCTTTCTAACACGTGGTTTTTAGGACTCTGTGGTATGGACACGTATTCTCTTCAGATTCTGCACTTCTGTCCTTTGGTTCAGTGTGCCCCCATGTCTATCAGCTCTTGCCCCAAAAGGCACTGCAGTTGCTGTGAATCTCAGACAGTGTGGGCTGTGTACAGACTTTGCATAGGAGGAAGATTAATTTCTTATTGGAGATGCATAAGAATGAGTGAGTACAAATTTGGTATTCTGGCAGTGTGGTTGAGGCAGAAAGGACACTGTCAGAATCCTTACTTTTCACCATGTGTTTATCAGGTCCTAGTGCTGTTTTTCTGCATATATTTAGATTTAATAAAATACTTCTGCTTTTCTCTGGGTCACAAAATCCATTTGGCAGGCACTTCAGGGTATTCCTTGTGCAAAACATATCTTTGTCGTGAAGAAAGATTGCTTCAAATAGAGTTTCCCATAGTCTCACAGAAATGGGATTTTTCCATATGAGCAAGTACTCTGCAGAATTATATTTCAGTTTTGAACCTGTTTAGTGACATTTCAGCTGATAATGACAGTGTAATGGTACAATGACAGCGGTGTCTGCAGCAGTGTAGGCAGGGTATCATAGTCTGCATGGTCTTCTGTGAGGTTTTGTGGTTTTTATTGTCACATGGAAGTGAACAAACAAAAAATTGTTTTAGAAAGCTACTTTTCAGACTGCTGCTATTTCATTTTTTCACTGTATTATTACGTGAAATTTAAGTTAGTAGAATACAGCATTTAGCTTCTGAAATCCCATATATAGATCATAACTTTAAATATGTAGAAAAGCTAGTTGCAAACTTGCATGTTTTTCCCTCAATTTTTCTAATTTATGCCAATATTGTGAATATAATTGACAGTGGTTGCAATGAAACTGGTTGCAAAGAAAATTAGGACTGTCTCAGTAGTTATTGCATATATCAAAATGAGATCGAGTAAGCCCAGCTGGAAAGCCAGCATGGTGATTGTGCTCAAATCCATCCTGTACAAGTTTTTTTGGAGAGTGTAGTTTGGGTTTTGGGGGTTTTTTAAAGTTGATTTTTTTCCCCTGTACTTTCATGTTTACCTAGGAAGATCAGAATTAGTTTGTATGTTCATTCAGGTCAAAGTTAATACCAACTAATTTTTACTTGAACTGTTTCCTGTAGAGATGGTTGTTGAATTTATAGTTTAAGTAGTAAAGCAGCTTACTCTTATTGGGAGGAAAAAAAATTATTTAAATGGTTCTTGAGTTTTTCAGAAATGCACAATCTGGCAAGCACAGTACCATAGTAACAGTATATTCTTACTAAGAATGTACTTCTTTGGTCTTGGATTTGTACTTAACAGGTCTAGTCTTGGTGCTGTTTAGTATGTTTTTGTCTTGAATCACTCTGATACAAAATGGAAACCTTTAACAGAAAAGGAACTGAAAAATGTCACTGTGAAGTCAGTGACTCAGTTGATGACTCTGAAGGGTTACTCACTCCAGGTAACTCTTTGCAGTCACTCGGAATCAAAAGAGTTTATTTTTACTAACCGGTCCCATTTTATGTAGTTGAAAGGATTTATTTCATTGTTAAGGTTTTACAGTATATAAATAGGAAGTATACCTTTTAGAGGTTTGTACAGATTTCTCATTCAAGTAGTTTGTTTTACCTGCATACATGGATTTCTGCTGTTCTGTGCAGACTGGAAAATAGGTTTGGCATTAACCATTCAGTATAAAAAGATATTAATCCTCTGAACCTTAGCTGAAACTTCACAGACTTGAGAATCCCACAGATTATTTGATTCAAATTCCAATTCTGTTTTCATATGGCTACTAACTATCTTTTTCCTCAGTTTAATTTCTATTGTGATGTGATTATCTGCTTAAAACAATAAATGCGTACAATTTCTTTTTCTGTTTAGGTACGATGAATGGATAAAGGCAGACAAGATAGTGAGACCAGCTGATAAAAATGTACCAAAAATTAAGCATCGAAAGAAAATAAAGGTAGTTTTTCTCTCTTGTTGCTTCCAGCTTTGGTTTGATGTAAATAAGTAATCCCTGCCTCTTTGCCTGCCTTTTGTTGGCCTACAAATGCTTATCAGGCAAAGCAACTCCATAGCCTATTAAACATGGATACTCTTTTCATCATGGTTTTGGCTTTTCTTCTTGAGGTGAGGAGGGGAAGCTTCTCTTCTTTCCTGAATTTTTAATTAAATGTATGTAGTCATCTACAGAAAGCAAATGAGAAGGATACAGCTTATTGTCACAGTTGGGAGCTAGTTTGGGGGGGTGAAATTTGAGAGCTCTCTGACTCTGCAGGGCAAACCTATGGACCAGTCCGTGTGCATGTGACTCTATAATTTTATTGCCAGGATTTCTTTCAAAATTGATTCTTCCACGGCTGATATTTTGGCTTAGATGGTGACATATTTCTTGGACAGTGAGCTGCAGGAAAGCTTTTTCTTCTGCCACTGCTAAGCGTGGCATCCTGCAGTGCCACTACTCTTCAAGCACTGGTTGTGTTTGCTTTCCCATTTGTTTTAGTGTTGACAAAGTCCCTGTCTTTAGTAGAAAGGTCTTGGCATGGAGTGTAGAAAGGTGTTTGTAGTCCTTAAAACAAAGAGGAGAGCTTTTCTCTACGGACTGAATGTTAAAGATAACTGTAAGCATTGTTTAATTGTAATCCATGATAAGATGTGTTCTCCAGTGAGAAGTTCTTGTGTCTTTTTTTTCACCTAGAATAAAACTGACAGAGAGAAGGAAGAGAAGTATTCCCCTAAACCGTGTAAATTGCGACGTTTGTCAAAACCCCCCTTTCACACCAGCACATCACCAGAGACTGGGTCCAAACTTGACAGCACTGAAGCCAAAAATAGTGAACAAGCTCCAGTTAAATCAATAGAAATTTCTATCATTAATGGGCTACAAGGTATTGTACTTAAAAGCTTTTTCTAATTCTGTAAATGGCCTTTAAACAGGACTTAATGACAATGTAGAATAACTGATGCAACTAAATGCTTGAGTCTCTCTGGCTAGTAATAACAGAATCTTCAGAAATAACCCTTGGACAAAAGCAGTGTTGGCAGCTTCTGTGAATTCAATGTGTTAACAGTCAGTTACATTTTGTGTTGCCATCCTTTTTTTTTTGTTTGATATAGAGCAAAGGATTTTTGCTTCCTATCTAATTTCTAAATTTTTCATTTTTTATTTACCTAAGCTATAGGGCCCATTATTCATATTTGCATGTCTGTTGTTGCTAGCACTGTGTTCTCCTGCCCACACATTTACTGCAGCATTTTAATACCTACTTGCTTCTCTTCATTCTTAGTTTAGGGCATGCTTCCAGCGAAGGAAATCATGTATGGTATAGGTAGTTTGGGTAAGCACAAACTTTTCTGGAAGCTGTGTGACTTCAATAATCATTCCAACTTATTTGAACTTGGATGACACTGGCCCTGGGTTCCAAAACTGTAGGTAGAATAGCAGTCAACATAATCTATAGTGCTTCATTTCCTTAGGAAATGAGAAACAAAAAAAAACCCAAATAGCGATGACACTATTATTAGTGTGGTAATTAATCTGTAATTAACTTTATAAATCAAGGAGTTACATATATGTGTGTATATATATATATATGTGTGTGTCTGTGTATTTGAGCCAGTTCCTGTGTTTCTCCTTGAATCTGTATCTTTTCACACTGAAAGAGATTGCTGTTGATCCTTTCTTCTCTCAGTTTCTTTATTGCTGACCCTGAATTTTCTTGCAGTTGTCCTACATTCTTCTTGTTCATTTGTTTCCCTAAGTGCCTTTCTTTATTGCTTTCACTTCCTTTTTCCAGGTTGATCATCAGGTTGGTTTGTCACAGAGTATCTAATGTGTGTGGCGTTGTTCTATCCTTTAGACTCTGGATTTTCCAGGCAAAATAATGTCTGTGCTATGGGCTTTGGATAAAAGGCAGATAATGGTAGTATTTGTAACCCATAAGAAGTATGTAAGGGCATCTTCCAGCTTCTAGTTTGGGTAATTGTGCAGAAGTTTGTATTTTATGGATTAATGCACTCTATGCTTTCTCTTCAGATATTCCTGGAGATGTACTGTATAACAGACAATCTTCCTAGTTTCTAATCTAGCCATTATACCATGAGTTTTTGAACTCTTCACGAGGTACCATTTAAGAGAGAGACTCCTAGAGATCCTGTAGCATGTCTTCATATCTGTACAGTTTTCTTTAGTTGTTTTTTTTTAATAATTTCTGTAACCATAAAGAATCAATACAAACTTTCCTTGTTTTGTTTTTGTTTTGTTTGGATTTATTTTTAATTAGCTTCTGAAAGTTCTGATGATAGTGAGCAAGAAGATGACCAAAGTGCCCCGAACGTTCATGCTGATGGCAAAGAGGAATCTCAGCCCGAAGCCGTAAGCCAAGATAAAAATGAACTCCGTCTAAAAGAGCAGAGCGGTTCATCCCTCCCAGAAGAAACTAAAGCTCTTGCAGATGCAGTAGTGCCCAAGTCTGTGTCCAAGTCTCCTGAAAGATTGCGGAAAGAGATGGAGGAGTTATCTGAAGATAGTGAGTCTGATGGAGAAGACGAAGCCACGAAGAAGAGAAAGGATGGAAAGAAGGAGGTCGTGGATAAAACAGCAAAACCACAAGTGAAGCGTGGTAAACGAAGACACTGTGTTACAGAGGAGTCCTTAAAGACCGTGTCACCTAACAGAAAGGATGAGAAGTCCAAAAACAAAGACTCCCTTAGTTTAGAAAATAGCAGTAACAGCTCCTCGGATGAAGATGAGGAAGACAAATCCAAACTGAAAATCACCCCAACGAAAAAGTACAATGGACTAGAGGAGAAAAGGAAATCTTTGCGGACAAGTACTTTCTACTCTGGATTTTCTGAAGTGGGAGAGAAAAGAATAAAGCTTCTCAATAACTCTGATGAAAGACTCCAGAACACCAGAGCGAAGGATCGGAAGGACGTGTGGTCAAGTATCCAAGGCCAGTGGCCCAAGAAAACGTTGAAGGAGCTGTTTTCAGACTCTGATACTGAGGCTGCTGCCTCTCCTCCACATGCTGCTCCTGAGGATGCTGCAGCAGAGGAGCAGCTTCAGACTCTTGCAGAAGAAGGCATTTCTTTGTCTAACTGTGAACTTGAAAAATCCTTGCCAGCAAGTGTGGATGTTAAACCTGTTGAGGAGAAGCCGACTGAAGTGGGCGAGAAGAAAGTTGAATTTCCAAGCAGTGGCAGCAATTCAGTGCTAAATACGCCTCCTACAACTCCTGAGTCACCTTCCTCTGTAACTGTGACAGAGTCCAGTAGACATCAGTCCAGTGTCACTGTCTCTGAAACACTGCCACCAAATCAAGAAGAGATACGAAGCATCAAAAGTGAAACAGATAGCACAATAGAGGTGGACAGTGTGGCAGGGGAGCTCCAAGACCTCCAGTCTGAGGGAAATATTTCTCCAACAGGCTTTGATGCCAGCGTCAGCTCCAGTAGTAGTAATCAACCAGAGCCAGAGCATGCTGAAAAAGGTAAAGGAAAGGGTTAACAGAGCTGTCTCCAACCTAACCAGCTCTTATTTCTAACATTGCTGATGTGTTTTCATCCTGTTTTGGTTATGGTGCAGGGAAATTAGTTGGTGCAGGAAGTAGTAGCCTGCTGTCCATTTCAGATGTGTGGAAATGGCATAATCGTCTGATGAATAAAATGCAATCTGCCAGCAAGTTTATTGGCCTTTCATTAGAAACTGGTGGTTTCACTGAGGGACAAAGGATAAAAGAATGAAGTTTATACTGGATATGGCAAAAAAGCCCAAAGCAAACTGTAATAGCTTGTGTAAGGAACATTTATTGTAGCAAGATGGAAGCATTTTCAGCACCCTCCTTAGAAGCAGGAGATGCATTTCTTGCATAAAATTTGATTCTCTGTAAGTTGTTTGTTTTGGGGGAGAAAGCCCTCTTGCTGCTAGGGTGCTTAGGCAGTCATTTCTAATTTGTATTTTTCTAGAACATTAACTTCATAAGATTCAAGTCAAGCTGATAAAAGCATTGACCTTTTCAGCTGTGTTTCACTTTCATATGTGATTTTTCAGACTGAAGTTCCTTTCCTGAAACCACTAGAGAATGGGGGATTATAAACACTTGTGCACATGATGTCGCTGTACTGCTGCCTGATTTTTAACTGCTGGCAAGGCAAGATCCAGAAGCTTTTTTCTGAAAGTGACTGCCTGTTTTGCAGTTCATCAAGAGTACAGCTACTTTCACTGTGCTGTAGTGGCTAAAAACTATGAACACAAAGGAAGAAAATACTTTTTGTCTACAATTCTGAGACAGAAGTGGGGTTTTTAATCTCAGTAAATTTTGGCTAACAATTAGCTAATTTTTTTTCAAAATGCCCTTAAAGGTGTGATAGCTTCAGTGTTCTGTTGGAAATGTTCTTCTGAAAGTATGCAGCAAAATGTGTTTCCTTAAAGGAGAGAGTTTGGAGGAGGTGAATGTGTACCCCTTGATAAATTCATCTGTGTTGCTTTGCTAGTTAGAGCTGTGTAGGTTTAGAACTCGGGTTGCTTTGGGTTTTTTATATGAAAGTAATTTATTACCACGTGAAAGAAGTTTCACACTATTATAAAAGAGTATTTTTACATGCATTAGACTTCAGCTTCTTCTCTGATTTGATCAGCATGTTACCTGTTTCAGAAAATTTGGTTCCTTAATTTAAATTGTTTTATTCCAGGGGTCATTTTTAATCTCTAAGTCAGATGGTTGTGAAACAACGTTTGGAGAAGTCATAAAACACTCTCTTTTAGCAGGTGTACTAGAATGCTTCCATGTTCCTTTTCTACTTTTTCCCATTGAAGTCACAAATACCAATAGAATTTTCCCCCTGTTTTTTGTTTGACTTTCTTTTCTCGTTTTTTTTTTTTTTAACATTATCTAAGATTTTTTTTAACACCTTCAGTCAATGTAATTACTGATCGCAGATTATGGCTCTGTTTGTTTTTTTCTCACAGCTTCCAAGTATAGCAAACTTTTATAAACATTTTTTAGTCCCAGTAGGTCTTTAACTTTTTAAATAAATGTATTCTTATTTAATTTACAGTATTAAGAAACAGTAAATTCATGTGGTTCAAGAGAAATTCTGGTGATGCATATGGGAAAGTAATTTGTGATCATCATACATTTGCACTCTGTGCAAAGAAGCTTCATCTGCCTTCCACTCCTTCTCTTCCTCTTGTCAATATAAATAGAAAACTGAGCTGCATTAAGGATGGGCAGGAACAGTTGCATTGTTATCTACAAAGCTTTGAAGTGTTTTGTGGGAGGAGTTGCAAGCATTTATTTAATCTCAGTTTTTGATTTTTGTTTTTTTCTTTTCCCAATTATAGTCTGTACAGGCCAAAAAAGACTTAAAGATGCTCAGGGAGGAGGCAGCTCCTCAAAAAAGCAGAAAAGAAGCCACAAAACATCTGTGAGCAGCAAAAAGAAGAGTAAAACTAGTAAGTACAGCAGCTTGGTGTGAAATAAAAGGTGTGAGAGTAGCATGCCATTTGTTTAACTGATTGTAGGAGATGAAATCTGTTAATAAAAAATGCATTAGGACAAAATGTTCTCATCACAGAATTCTTAATACCGTTTAAATGAAGAAACTGCTCTACCTAAATGCCAAAGTGTTTTAAAATATATTATTTCTGGGCCTATTTCTAAGAGCTCTTTAATGTTATTCAGGAAAGCCAAGAAGTGTATTTCACACATGGCAGAATTGGGACAGATATCTCTGTGTCATGATAGCTGCCTGCTTTAGAGGGGAGACTGGGACCTGAAGGAAATGATATTTTCTGCAAGATGAGTGTTTAGAGTTTAAAATCTCTACCTTGTAGCAAATCTGAGAATAATTCCAGAAGAATATAGATTCTTATTTTCTTCCTATGCTGTTACATCTAGTGTAAATAATGCAGCTTTTGCAGTTTTTTGTAGTTGTAGAAGCTGATTGTAATAGAAACCACAGTACTGGGTAAGGGATGCTCAATAAAAGCAGAGGTGTGTTAGGGGTCGTATGCACAGGTGTTTGGGAGACAAGATGAATTACTGCTTCATTTCA
Source organism: Luscinia megarhynchos (assembly GCA_034336665.1). Taxonomy (NCBI): domain Eukaryota; kingdom Metazoa; phylum Chordata; class Aves; order Passeriformes; family Muscicapidae; genus Luscinia; species Luscinia megarhynchos. Next base: position 68,562,872 of record CM067565.1, read on the forward strand.
CTATTAATAAAAAAATACCAGGAAACAGCTAGAGACTGGAGCCTGGAGGATAACTGTAAAAACTGGAGTTAAAGCAAGGATAAAAAGCATATACCATGCCTTTTTTTCCTCTCTTTTCCCCAGCTTCTCCCTCCCTTCTTTCTATTAACTGCTTTTACTAAAAGCCTGTGTTTTCTGGTCCGGTACTTGCTTTCACCCCACCTGTCCTTCATGTTAATTTGTCTCCTCTTTATATTTTCTCATCCTTTTAAATTCCATTTCACTGGTCTCCTTTCATAATCATTATTCCTACCCTCACCCCAGAAATGAAAGCAAAAAAACAAACTGAATTTGCAGAACAAATACACCTTTTTTAGCCTTTATTCCCTTGGATTTGGTGAATTTACCCCTTTTTCTCAACCTGTGTCTTCATCAGGATGTGAAACTTCAAAGCTACTACCATGTAGTCCTTGGTGTGTGATCTTTTTGTTAGATTTCAGTCACTACTGGATGTAACAAGGAAAACAAATAGATAAAATGTGATTCAGCTGTAAGCACAAAAAAAGGCTTTTGGCAAAATTCCGACGTATCTGTTAAACTGCTTTTGTGGCAGCTTCTAGCTCTTGCCTTTGCATTAAACCAACACCAACAAGCATCTGGCCAAGCTCTTTCACACTGCCTGTCTTGGGTATTCTGTTTCTCCTGTGTAGATCACCAGATCATAAAGGCCAAAAGGTTCAGGGCTCATTATGTCAACACCTGTGGCAGGTACAACTGAGGCACACATTTCACTTAATAAAGATAAATTCAGTGTGTTTTTAAAAACATTTCTAACAATTGAGGTTCTACAGATTTCCTAGGCATTTTATTCTACTGCTTTGCTAGATTTGTGTTGAATTACAGTCTCTTGTGCCTGCTTTCACCTCAGTTTTATTTTAGTAATGCTAAAAACTTCATCCTTTCAATCATTAATCATAAATCTTGTCTTCTAGATAGATTATTTTGTTATTCTCCTTTGAGTGATTTGATTAAAATTCTGTGTTCAGTTCAGCCTCTTGCTTTAAAGTTTTTTCAGCATAAGGTAAAGTTCTTCTGTTTTGGGTCAGCAAAAGATCTTTTTCCAAAATTAAAAAAAATTATTATCGTGTCTTAGGAATTTGTAGAGTATGTCATACATGTTCAGATTATTGATAGTGATTTTAGTTGAAGATAATTAAAATAAAGGTGACATAAGGCTAAGAAAAGGCTGTGTTTGCTCTGACATGACATTGTCTGCTATACATATCCTAAAAATACAGTCAAAGTCTGTCTGTAACTGTTAGCTCTAAAAGGGGATAGAGGTTTATGTATGTATTGAATACTGCATTAGAAATCAGTGTTAGAGGTAAACAAGCGATGGACCATAACAATCAGTCTTGTGAACTCTTAGAAAAAGTACAGCCCCATGAACAGGCAGATGTGGTTCATTTTCGCCCCATTATAGACAGGCAGAGAGCATCAAGCCAAGCTGCTGCACCAGGATGGATTCTGTTGTTTTAAAGTAAAGGATTTGGGTCAAATAAATTCCCATTGTATGAAAATCAGCACAGAAGTTGCTTCTTCTTTAGTTTGGGCTTTGTTTTGTAACAATATCTTCCTGTTTCTTCAGCAAACAGCAGTGACAGTGATGAGCTATCTGCTGGTGAAAGCGTGCCCAAGTCTCAGTCAGCAAAATCGGTTTCTACTGGTATGAAATCTCACCAAACCAAATCACTTACAAGAACACAGTCTCCAGCAAAATGTGGTAAAAATGGAGAGAAGGAGTCTGATCTCAAAGAACAGAATAATCGTTTGCCCAAAGTTTACAAGTGGAGTTTTCAAATGTGTAAGTATTTTCTTGAAAACACACCTTGTGGCATAGTGCAAAAAGGTGTTTTGTATTTTGGCTTTCTTGTTTCCATCCTGATTTTGCTTAAGCTTGTGATAAATCCTCATTTAAAAGAAAAAGGTGGTTGGTTTTTTTTCTCTTTTTTTTTGCAATTGCAGCACAGGGAACTGCCTATTCATACTCCTCCAGGGCTGTTTTTAGCTCTGGCTCCTGAGCTGCCTTGCTGTTCTTGTTGTGTCATGCATACCTGTCATTCTGGCATAAACATTATCTGCTCTGTGTGCTTCTTCTGTTGATATTTCCGTGCTGTTTTATTCCTCATTCTCTAGTTCTTGTTCAGACAGTTAGGTGATTGATTTTTAATTTTTTCCCTATACATTTTGCATTAGTGAACCAGCATGTTTGCTTTTCTAATATTAAGAACTTCCACTTTCTCTGTTTCAGTCAAGCTACTCTAGGTTCAGCTAGGGGTAAGCAGTGTGGGAAGGATCCTGCACTTGCCTATCTGAAAAACAGATCAGTGGCTTATTAAGTCTCTCATATTAGTGCAATTTACAATCAAATCTGACTTTGCTGGAGTTCCGTTTTTTTTTTTTTTTTCTTCCTCCCCAACCTTGAATTTCAGCATTAGTCTACTTTTAAAAGTATTTTTCCCAGTAGTTCTTCATGATAAAGTTACATTCTGGTGTTCTTCAGGAGTATGTAATGTAAAAGGTCTTTATGGTCACTTACTGCCCTGTAGAGATTCATTGAACACTTTCCTGGTGCAACACATTTGAAGGGCTTTCGCTCCTTCTTTCTTTTTACCTTGGCTACACTCCACGTGCTAAAGTTGCTTGGCAGAAGTTGGTCTATGGAGTGCTGTTTGACACATTTCCTGCTGTAGCCTAGTCAGACATTTGAGCTTTCCTCGTTTTCCCACAGCCTGATACAGTTGTGACACTTGATCCTTTGGTGCTACCCTCGTTACAGGTTGATGTAGTGCATTTTGCACCCCACAGTAGTTAAGCTGATTCTTAAATGCTTCTGAATGGAGTGTCTCTAGTGTGGCTTCCCTGAACTGAACCAGAGTTTCTCCTGCCTGTGCCACCCACTGCTGTGTGCTGTGCTGTGGAGAGCTCCCAGCTGGGAACAGCCAAAGGGGCAGCTCCTGTGCTGGCCATGTCCAGCAGGGTCATCCTGTTTGGTTTTTCCTTATGGCACATATCCCAGGGACTCCATGAGAACCACCCCACAGCTGGGCACATTCCTGTTGTAAATTGCTTTTTTGTACCAAGGCAAGTCAGGCAAGGCTGACCTTCCTGGTGTCTGGGGCCAAACTGAGCTCCAGGACTGAACAGCAACAGGCTCAAAGCTAGTCTTGGCTCTGATGTTTTCATCTGTTGTCCTATTTTTTTTATCCTTTTCCTCCGTATGGGGAAAAGAATGCATTTTTTTTTCCTCTCACAGTTTCTTTAAAAGTCTCAAAAAAGCATATGGCAGTATCTTGTAAAGAACAATAAAAAATTAACAAATTTGGGGTGATAAACAGCAGCTGCTGCTGCTGCTGTTGCTTCTTAGCTTTGCTGTCTGCTACCTCAAAGCACATTACTCAGATTTGAGTCCCTTCCACTTCGCTGACATCCAGAAATGTTGGGAAATGATTCAATACCAGAATTAACAGAGATGGTTTTCCTTGCAGCTGACTTGGAAAATCTGACTAGTGCCGAGCGCATAACAGTTCTCCAAGAAAAATTGCAAGAAATCAGGAAACATTACCTGTCCTTGAAATCTGAGGTGGCTTCCATTGACCGAAGAAGAAAGCGCTTAAAGAAAAAAGAGCGGGAAAGTAAGTGCTGGAAACTCCGTTCTGCTTTTAAAGGGCTTAATTGCATGTTATGTTAAGGTACTGGATGATTTGCAGGGAGATGTGTGTCATTAGGAGTGTGGTTTTGTTTGGGTTTTGGGAAATGCTGTGTGCAGGTATTTTATGACCATTGGAAGGATCAGATATCCCGTGACTGTGGAAGGAGAAAAACATTACCAAGGTGTGCAATTCGTTTAATGCTCTTGGGGCATAACTAAAGGAAACTACAGGAAAAAATATATAGAAAATAAATTTTTCTAAGCAGTGAACAAAGGGTATTAATAACTTTTCTTTTAATATTATTAAAATTAATAATTTTTCTTCAAGTTATAGATTAATTCACTGTATTACTGCTTGTGGGCCTAGTTAGTGCTTTCCCCTTAGGAAAAGGGGTTTATTCCACGACTATAAGGGAGACCAGTGAAATTGAGTGTTTCCTACACAAACCAGGAGGCTGGTTTCTTTTACATTGCAAGGCATTGGTTTATGGAGTCAGTATGTACCAGTGCTTGCTGTTGAACAAGCAGACATGTTTATTGCTTGATTTATGAATCTCTGTAACCTGTGTTTTCCTTTTCCTGTGTAGGTGCTGCTACTACATCATCTTCCTCCTCATCACCTTCCTCTAGTTCCATTACGGCTGCAGTTATGTTAACGTTAGCAGAACCATCTATGTCAAGTTCATCACAGAATGGAATGTCAGTTGAGTGCAGGTGACAGCAGGACTTGCCAAAGCACTTTGCACTTAATGGCTGCTGAGGGCCACTCTTTTTTTTTTTTCCTTTTTTTTTTTTTTTTTTTATACTGCACAGTGGCACAAAATTCAGACAAGCACTATTTTGTATTTAAAGTTGTTTCTTGACAAGCTAACTTTGCACTTAAGTGCACTTTTATGAAGAAAAAGTACAACAAACTGCTTTTCCTCAAGCAATAATTGTTTCCAACTTGTCTGGGAATTGTAAGTCCAGTGACTCGAAGGCCTTCCACTGTGGCAAATGGAGGCTGTTCACTGCCTGTAGAGACAGGACAATAAGTATATAGTTGTTGGGGTGATCTAAATCAATGTGGTAAGGCTTACTGTATTCCCTGGTATTTTGTTAAAGCTGGAACATTTGATATTTTTCCATTTATTTATGACAAATATTGAAAATATTTTCATTTGTACAAGCTAATTGTTTTTTAACTGCTAAGTCACCTTATAGTGGCTTTAATTGTATACGTCAAGCACATCTATTCAAAACCTGCAGTTAGTAGGATGTCTGACATCAGTCCTGATAACCAAATATGAGGATTCCTTTAAAAAAAAAAAAAAAGAGACTGACTAATGTTTACAGGTTTGAATTAGGCTTAAATAGGTTACTCTGGGTTTTAAGAACCCGTTAATTGGAATGAAACTACTGTACTTTGCCATTTTTCTATAAAACAGTATTTTTTTTTAATTTTGATAAAATACATTATGAAAAAGAAAGAAAATGGCTAACAAACTGTATTAAATCTTAATGTATAAAGATTGTATTCAGCCAGTTTAAAGTGTATATTTATTCATAATGGATTATAACAGGTATATTTTTGTGTTTTCTTGTAAATGTTTCTTTTCCCCTTAAAGCAACAAATATTTCATTTGTAATGCTTATTTTATTACGAGCTTCAAGGAGAGGACTTCAAGAGGGAGAAAGGTGTGAGGTTATAATTTGTGGTTGCTGATACCAACACTGCCACAAAAGGGTAGTTGTTTTTAAAATAACTAGCTAGCCGAGTGGTAGATGTTTAATTTTTTAAATGCCTTGTACAAATTCCAAAACCAACTTCAAAATGTTTTCACTTGTATTGATTTTATGTTGAATGGATCCCAAGCTCTCTCCTGTTAATTCTATACCTTTGTAAGACATTTGTATATTGCGGAAGTGTTCATTCAAGCTATTTAATACCTGGCACTGTTAATACACAGTACTTTATTGTACAGATTGTTTTACTGTTTTAATTGTAGTTCTGTGTACTTCTTTTGCCTGGGGAAATAGGGGCTGGCATGTTTTTCTTTGTTTTCTGGCAATACAACATGTAAGAATTTGAAGCATTTTGTTTGTAGATGCTAGAGTGTCAGAATCCTTTTCATTTGACTTTTCTAAGAAAAGCATTTTCAGTCTTCGTAGTGTGCGCTTAAGGTTATAACTGATTTTATTGAAAATGGTTTCAAAGTATTCAGAATTGTACAGGACTGTAAAAATTTGTTGACAGACATTGAAGGAAAAGCTTATAGAAAAAAGCTATAAAATATATATTAGGTTCTGCAGAAAATGGAGAGTTATGTAATATATTGTACAAATGTAAGCAAAGGCCTCTGAAATAAAATGCCATAGTTTGTGAATCTCTGATTTTGTTTCTAACAGTTTAATTAAGCATGTAGTGTGTTCATGAAAATTACATCAAGCTGCAGAATCAGTTTAGAAAATGATCTTTGGTGTGCTGTAATGGATGTATGAAGGTAAGATAGACCACGTGCATTTGCCTAACTTTCCTCTTAGTGATTAATTCAAATCCATCCTCTCTTTCAGCAGAAGGTGAAACTGTGGCCATCATTAAGGCAGAGCCACTTGAAACAAACTACTGGCTGTAGTTCAGGTGACCAAAATAGTGTTACACCTGCAAGGTGACAGAATACTGATGAGACTGACAGTGACAACCCATGATAAACAAGCTTTGGAAACATTGACTGTGTTAAAAGTCAAGACTGACGGGTAATTTTTTTATTTTCAGTGAAGCTACTAAGAGGATATTTTCATCTGTTTAAGTTTAGTGGAATCAGAGTCATGGTAGTTAAGTTCTGCTTTTCAGTTGCAGTAGGCATAAGGAGTGTGGATGTAACTGGGAGCTACATCGGGCAAGCAAGATTAAAATCCAGCGTTTCACTCACTGCTAGTTCTTGATCAGCTCCCAGTTTTAGTTCCAGCGTGTTTGCTTTGATGTGACAATTAACTGACTCTGTGATCTGGGGCGGGTTTGTTTACCTTTTTAAAACGAGGATCATTAGTCAGCTCCCTGCTCCCAAGTCCAGATTTTGCATAAACAGGATTTTAAATTTTCCTTAATACAGAGATTATTTAATTTTCATCATATTTCTGGTGCACTTTAGTGGCTACTCAAACATTTGTCTGAATGTGTTAGATTGCACCTCTTCTATGAAGTATGTCTGTAAATGGTGCTCTCCAGATTCATGGATCCACTGTCTTCCAGTAAGTAACAAAGGAAGATACCTTTGGCAAACTGTTTTATCCCATGTTCCAGTGGTTCAAATCTGAGCTGCTTTTCAGGGTACATACTATACACAGCTTTACACTGGGTGGATGAGTTCCCTGCCTGGCACGTGCTCTCCATTTGCATCTGAGGCAGTTTGCCACTAGCAGTGCCTGCTGGGCTGTGCCTGTACTCCTGAGTGCCAGCTTGGACCATGATCCCAAAGGCAAAGCAAGGCAAACACCCCCTGCTGTGTTCTCTACACTTTGGCTGAGGGATGCACTCAGGTTTGTGTGTCCCACAACTGATCATGTTGGGAATAGCTGAGATCAGCATATGCTGAGGGAAAACACGCTTTATTTGAAGGCTCTGCAGTGCTCCAACCTCCCCTTATTTGCAGGCTCCACTGATACCTGCCCATACTTAGGACTGTAGTAGTAGTTCCCATCACACTGGACTATTCCTGTTGGCATAGGAATTGAACTTGCTCTCAAGGCAGAGTTCCTGGAAGCTGTGTGCCTCTTGCTGAGTTTGTGGCCACAGGTCTCTGCAATGGGCTGGGTGATGTGTGAAGGCAATTGGAAAAGCCACTGCAAGTCATGTAGTAGCCCCTTTTCAAGGATTTGTGTATTCTCTTGGGCTGACTCCATCCGTGAGGGTCACTACCTTTCCTGGCATCGAGCAGGCAAGGCAAGGGCGATATCTGATGCACGTGTCAAGACCAACACTTTTCTTCCATTCAGCACCTGGGTTGTTTGTTAAGCCTTCGATTGGATGCTGGTGCCAACAGAGCTGCTTACAGTGGCAGCTCAAAAATGCATCAAACGTGTGACGAGACAGCCAAAGCACTGTCACTTTTGCTTCAGCTCCCGTTGGATCTGAGGGTCGTGGGAAATTAGTGAGACAGCCTCTCATCACAGAATCAGCTGGGTTAGCAAAGACCTCTGGGATCCTCAAGTCCAATCTTATGATCAAACACCACCATGTCAACTGCCCATGGTGCCAAGGACCATGTCCAGTCTTTCCTTAAACCCAGGCGTGGTGACTCCGCCACTTCCCTGGCAATCCATTCCAATACCATTCCTTGTAAAGAAATTCCTCCTCATGCTCAACATCGTCCCCTGGCACAGCTTCAGACTGTGTCCGTTTGGTCATGATGTTGAATGCCTCCTGGGTGCGGTTACACCCACGTGGCCGGGAGCAGCTCCCATCCCGGGGCGGTCCCGGCGCCGCTCCCATCCGGGGGCGGTCCCCGAGCTCTCCCGGCCCCGCCCGTCGGAAGTGACGCGCCGAGCGCGTTCCCCTCGCTCGCTGCCGCCATGCGGGCCCGCCGGGGCGGCGCGGGGCCGCGGCAGCCGGCGGCCCGGGGCCGGGAGGAGCCGTCCGTGCCGGGCCGGGAGGAGCAGTACGTGCCGGGACAGGTGTCCGGCAGCCTCGGGGCGGCCGCCGCGCCCGCCGCGCCCCTCGCCCGCCTCTTCCGCGCCGCCGCCCCGCCGGTGCTGGTGCCCGTGCCGGAGGTGAGTGAGCGAGTGCCGGGGCAGCGCTCCCGCGTGGCGCTGGGCTTCGGGCTGTGGCGCTCCAGATAAGTTGCAGTAGGTGAGTTAACTTCAGGAATTTCATCGTTCAAGTCTTGTTTCTCTTACCATTTTTTTTGAAGGGAAATAAGAAAAGGAAGCGTACAGAAGAAGGGGAGAAAGTGTCAGAAGATAAGAGCTTATCCGTCATACAAGAACCTCCGGTAAAAACAAAGAAGGCCAGAAAAAAGGAGCGTTCAGAAGCAGAGAAAAAACTATCAGAGAGGTGAGTGCTACCATTTTATAATGGAATTAAATCCCCCAGCATCTGCATTGATCGTAATATGAGTTTAATGAAAAAACTAATTTCTCGACTACTAATCATCTTCAGCTTAGTGTTTAAGATTTTTTTTAAGATTGTACAGATTTTCTGTAGTTTTCCTTTGAAGAAGGAAGTGGTGCTTGTTGAGACACTAGGTCTGTGAAGTGCAAATGCCCTGCTAGAGAGCCATCAGGTCCAGTAGTTGACGACACTGGATCTGGTTCTTTCTGGCTTGGGAGATGCGTTTCTAGGTGTCCTTGGCTTTATCCAGCAGAGATGGTTTCATCAGGAGCAAGGTGCCAGGTGCAGTGAGCTGTGTCCTGCTGAGCCTCTGCAGTGATACAGAACCTCTCTGACTGCGTGTTCTCTTTAATATTTGGAGCAAGGTGCCTCAGAGCAGGCTGGAAGCTGCTCACTCTACAGTGCAGTTTGGATAACACAGCAAACTTGATTGTAGTACAAGGCTAACCCCTCATCCTGTTTCTGGCACCATTGAACCTGTTTGCTCCGTGTTTGTGTCTGTAGCCTTCCAGAGGCTCCTTCAGATCTGCTCATTGTTCATGCTCCTACAGTAGGTTTGGATAGAGACTTGTTAGTGCATGGTAGTATTCCAGAGGTTTGTTCTGAGCCTCCTGCATACTGGGAAGGATTAAATCTGTTCTGAGTTCCAACATAATGCAAAGATGATATTTTCCCCTTCAGTTTTAGAGGCTACCAAATTATTTAATTCTGAAGTATTTCTGTATTACTCCTGGTAAATAGTGAATGCAGTGTCCTGGGGACAGCAAATAGTTTTTCATGTTATTGAATGGTCAGATATATTTGTTTAATGCAGAATAAACAAAATAATACTTGAAATTTTAGAGTTGAACACAATAATTTTAAATGTAATTTAAAATATCTTGGAGGCTTCAATTCTTTGACTGCAACCTCCTGTTTTTTTCCCATCATTTATAACTGTCTGGTCATTTATGGTCAGAGAGAATGCTTTGGAGCAGGCGGATGAAGAGGAGGGCCAGAAATTGTTTCAAAACAAAGCAAAGCAAAAGGCTTCTCAAGCCATCACCAAAAGTGTTGTTAATTCAGCTACGGGTGCCACTGTGAAACAGCAAAAAGAAAAAAGAAGGGTGGCTGATGAAGGAGCAGACAGAAGAACGGTGTTTGTTGGAAACTTGCCTGTCAACTGTACTGCTAAGGTACGTGGGTGGGTTCTGTCTGCTGAGGGAATGAGAGGAGTTGCAGCTGTCCTCAGTTTCACGGGATGTTTGCAGCTGGGAAGTCACATACACTTGTGATTGGAACTTCTTCTGGAAAGTAGGAAATGGTGTTTGTTCTCAGAAACTGTTAGAGACAATCTCTGGTTTCCTGGAGTTGGGCTGCCTGCAGCAGTGGGTGCAGTGATTCTTGCTTGAGTAGAATTCCTTGAGTGAGTTCCTTGTCAGTGAAAAAAATTACTGAATAAATGAGAGCTGCATTTACAAAGTTATTCTGTTTCGAATTTTGTATGAAACAGTGCTTCTGTATTGTTACATAAAACATATTAAATTAATACTTTCTTCCATAGTAGGAGGCATTACTTCAGTTTTGGCAATATGTAGAAGAAGCTGCCACAAAAAACACAGAAGTTGTTACAAATTACTTGCATTGTTTTCATAGCCTGTAAGGGACCTGCTATAAGTAAAAGGAAACCAACGTAAGATCAGTATTACTTATAAATACTAAAAAATAATTCTCATTACGAGGTTGAATAGTGTACTGAGTACTTGTAATATCACCTGTTTAGGTACTGAAATCTCTTTTTATGAAGTATGGACAAATCCAATCCGTTCGCTTCCGGTCTCTGGTATGTTATTTCCTTTAATGTTATATAGCAAAATTATTTGTTAATGCTAAAGGGCAATAGTATTTGTAAAGCTGTACAAGCTTTAGTTCAGAAGTAGTTTGGGGTATGGGGTTTTGCTATTAGAAGGAGCCTTGGAGATGTTACCCCCGGAGCGCCACAGATTCATTTTTCCTGTAGCAGCAGCTGATCCAGAATCAGAGCTTTATGTTCTCTGAAAGAGGAATGCCTTTATTGTGCTGGTTTGGCTGAGGCATTGCTCACCTGTTTTTAAATCATAGTAAGCAGAGACACATTATTGTAAATCAGGGTACTCACTAAAGTAGTTGACTATAACCCTCTTGGAACTCAAGAAACATGTCAGACAAAGTCAAGGCAAGGTCTTTAATTCTGAGGAATTTTTAGGTCCAGCCATTTCTGTCATTTGCTCACTGTACTGGCTATGTTGCTTTGGGTGGCCCCTGCTTGAATCCATCTTTGTCTTATGGAAAAACTCTTTGTGATAAGTTTACATGAGACCCACCTAACTCAAGCTCTTTTTATCTTTAAGATTCCAGCGGATGATACTGTATCCAAAAAGGTAGCAGCAATCAAGTAGGTTCCCCTTATGAATTTTGTGTATTTTTCAAGGGCTAAACAATGGCCATTAAAAGTTTGTCTGTGTTAGATCTTTCTGATGTATTTTGTGGTTTTTTGTCTTTTGTCATTTCCTTTGTGTTTTAAGTTTTCTCAACAAGTCGTAAAGAATTATGTGCCATGTATACTTGTAATTTGGTACCTGCACAGCATCAGCAGGATTTAAGCAGTAACGTGTCCTTTTGCCATTGCAGGCATAAGATGCACCCAAATGCAAAGTTCATCAATGCTTATGTGGTCTTTAAGGAAGAAAGTGATGCCCAGAAGGCTCTGGAGGAGTAAGTCTCAGATTTGTCCTTCTTTCCCTGTTGAAGAGGTAGTTTGGGTAGATTTTTAGCTAAATTTAAACAACCTCCCCTCTTTTGCTTGAGTCAGAATAAAATGTTCAAACTTAAAAGTAACTTTGCTTTTGGAATACTGCTATGTAGTGATACTGTTAATTAAGTAATGCTTATTTCACTTTTAAAACCTTTTGGTTTTGATCACAAAAGGAATGGAACAGAAATTGCTAGTGGATTTCACATCAGAGTTGACACTGCATCTAAAACCAATTCGGTAAGTAAGATGTGTGACTAGAAATCCCCTTTTCTGGTTTGGTTGTGGGGTTTTTATTGTTTTTGTTTAGTTGGTTTGGTTTTTTTCTGTAACAATAACTTACTGTTCTGTCTCTCTTGTTTCCTTTAGCATGATAATAAACGATCTGTGTTCTTGGGAAATCTTTCATATGGTAAGTCTAATTGTTATGCATCATTAATTTGATTTATGGAGTGGCTGACATTAGACTTTTTATTCCTTGGTGTTGAGTGGATAAACAGCTTTTACTGGAGGTAATTTTTATTTGTTTTAATTGAAACACCTTAAAGAGGTTATAAGTTTCTGTCCAGTTCTGCACCTTGATTGTTTCCTTTATTGTAGGTGGCACTGCACGTGCTTTTAGTTCTTGTTGCTTCATGTTTCTTGAATATGACTAAGTTGCATAGGCCATGGCTTTCTAAAGCTGCTTAAGGGTTACCAATACCTGTTTGTGAACCAATTCCAAGTGAGAGACAGTGATGGCTTCTCCTTTTGGTGCTTTCTGTGAAGCACAGGCTGAGTGATTGTCCAGACAGGGTGAAAAGTTGGATTTGATGATCCTTATGGGCCAGTTTCAACTCAGACTATTCTGTGATTTTGTGATTTGCTGTTCTCTGAAATTACTTCAGCAGCTTGGACCTTTCTCAGCATGTCTAGGTCCCATTGCTGCAGTTAAACCCATACTATTGAGTTCAGCCCCTCCCCTCAGCAGAGACATGTTTATATCTACGTCAGGGGTTTCCAGGAAGTGTACCTATTAAAAAAACCTCAAACAACCCTGTATTTTTGTGATGGCATGTCACATTTGTCTGCCAAGGCATGAGATGGAGAAAGGCTCATACGCTCAGCCATTATCAGAATAATTGCATAACAGCTGTGGTTAGAAACTGTAAATCCCATTCAGCTAAAATTCATGGCTCAGTCAATGAGCAGTTGAAGAACTGCCAGCTCAAGCTTATTATCATCAATATTAAATTCTTAGAAAGAAATTCTGGCATAAGGAAGAGCTACAAAAATACATAACAGGATTCCTAATTTCTACTGTGTTCCAAGCGTAAATGAAATAATTTGAGAAATCTATTTCAGTCTTTGCCTTAGTTCTTTGTGATCTGTGTTGTACTCTTCAGAGGTGGAGAAGCAGTAAGTGTCAGAGCAAATAGCCCTTTATACAGTCTGCATTGTCAGCTTGCTGGGATTTTTCTGGAAGGATAATTTTCTGAAGCGATATTTTTCTACCTATCCGTATTCCATCTTGTTTGCGTCCCTGAATGGGTAAATGTGAAATAACTGGATGTGGGCCAGGCTTTCCAAGCCGTGTGTCTCCCTGAAGAGGCTTCTGTTCCTTGTGTTGCCTGCAGACATCCGCGATGACGCCGTGCGGGAGCACTTCTGTGTCTGCGGGGACGTCGTGGGCGTGCGAGTGGTGAGAGACAGGAGGACAGGCTTGGGGAAGGGCTTCGGATACGTCCTCTTTGAGGTGCGTGTGAGCCTCGGAGGTGCACGCTCCAGTGCACACGAGTTCTTCAAAACCCGAGTTGGGCTCTGCCTTCAGGGCATTTTTATTTTCTGTTCAGTAATTTTTTGGGGTTTGTGTGTGTGTGTATGAAGTTAAATGGTAGCGTTGTTGTGTATGGTGAAAGCAGCTCGGAAGACTCGTTCTGTGGAAGCAGATACAAAACATTTTAGGTTTTGTACACACTGGGGTGAAAGAAGTGACTTTACCTTAAAGACTTAAAGGAGGCACAGATGAGTTTGTTTGGTGTGACTTCAATGTTCTCCCATTCCTTATGTGTCAGAATGTGAGTGGAATTCTTTCCTGCAGCTGGTTTGCATACTGGTTCTCCACTTCTGATTCAGTACAACTTTATTTCTCATGCCAGTCTCCCAGCCTCATTTTCCTTAGTTCATTTCCTGCAGCCCAGTGTCTTTTTTCCCAGTTTTTCCTTGTCTCTCTGCCTCAGGCTTTGGTGTTTCATTGTAAGCTGTTTCATAGCCTGTTTTCGAGTGTCTGTGTCTCAGTGTGTGGGCTGTGTGGGGGTGCTGGTGTTCCTGAGCAGAGATGTGTCATTTCCTAAATTGAGCGGCTTGAGTGCTCGGCATTGTAAAATCCTGCTTCCAATTTTTAAGACAGATAAAATTTCGTTTGAAAGCACTCAGCTGGAAGTAATGCTGCTTTTAAAGGTCTAAAATGGAAGTTTAAAATGTCTGCTTTTGTAGAACACAGATGCTGTACATCTTGCTCTGAAACTCAACAACTCTGTTCTGTTGGGAAGAAACATACGAGTGCAGCGTGTAGTGGACCAGAAGAAAGCACAGAAAAGTCCGGACCAGTCTCGTGCTCCCAAGGACAGAGATGATAAGAAGAAGAAAAAAGAAAAGAGCTTCTCAAATGACTCTTTTATTGGTGAAAAAGCAAACCCATTAAAGAAGAACATTAAACCAAAAAGACTAAAAACTACTCCTAGGAGTAAAGCTGGAAAAAACAAACAGTTCTTTGGTAAAAATCAAGCCAGTAAAAATGCTAAGTAGTGTTACGAAGATGGATATATGTAAGAGTGGTTTTTTTATATGTGAGAGTATCATAAATTTTGTTTGCTAATACAGCTGTTGTCCTTCTTGTTGTTTGCTCTGAGGCATTTGGCTTCTCCCAGAAGGCAGTGGGAGGTGCTGCATGATTTTATTCCTGTGTTACAGGAATCTCCAGCTGAGGTCTTGCTGCAGAGGCTAACTGTGAATTCTATTTTTGGAGTTGTGTAGAATTACCCACAATGGCTATAGAAAAAAATGACTCACATTCAGACTGTGGCTTTTTTGTTGTGCAGAAAGGGCAATGAAGTCGGTGAAGAGTCTGGGAGCACACGTTTATGGGGGAGCGGGGGACTTCCAGCCTGAGAAAAGGAAGCTCAGGGCTGGCCTTATTATCACTACGTCTGCCCGAAAGGAGGCTGTACCCCCGCGTGGAGGCTTTCCCCAAGGGACAGGATGAGAGGACTTAGCCTCAAGCTATGCCAGGGGAGGTTTAGGCTGGACATCAGGAGAAATTCCTTCGCAGAAAGGGTGACCAGACATCGGGATGGGCTGCCCAGGGCGGTGGAGTCACCATCCCTGGAGGTGGCACTGGTTGCCGTAGTGTTGGGTCAGAGGTGGACGCGGTGATCCCAGGCTGTTTCCCGGGATCCCGTTCCCCGCGCCCCGGCCCCTCACGGCGCTCGGCGGGCAAACGCCGCGGCTCCCGCCCGCGCATGCGCGCCAGCCTCGGCGCAGGCACTGCGGGAGGCGCCCTGTGCCGCCGCCGGCTGATGACGTCAGCGGAAGCGAGGAGGGGTCCTTTCCCCGTGGCCGCTCGCCCCAAGGTGCCTGCGGAGCTCGGCGCGGGCCGCGCGGCGGGAGCGGCGCGGGGGCGGCGGCAGCGCCATGATGGTGGGCAGGACCAGCGCCATCGCCGCGGGGCTCTGCGGGGCGCTCTTCATCGGATACTGCATCTACTTCGACCGCAAGAGGCGGAGCGACCCCAATTTCAAGAACCGGCTGCGGGAGCGTGAGTGTCCCGGGGCGCCCCTTCCCCTTTCCCCCCGTCCCGTCCCTTCCCGTCCCTTCCCGCCGTCCGCGCTTCCCTCAGTGATTCCCCGCGTTTCTCTCCCTCTCACCGCCCGGCCGGGGCGCGGAGGGAGCACGTGCTGCCGCCGCAGCGCCGCCCGGGCCCGGCCGGGACCCCCGCCCCCTCCGCCCCGGGCCCCGGCGCTCTGCGGCCTCTCGCCGTCCCTTCACCGCGACCGCGGGCCGGGCCGCAGAGCCGTCAGCGCTGGGAGATGCATTCGATCCCGTCCAGTCATCCGCCCAGCCGTGCCACTGCAGCCCCTGCAGCACTAACCCCCGCAGCATCGCCCGGCCAGGCACGGTCCCCTCCTGAGCAGCCCGGGGATCGTGACTCCAGCACCTCCCTGGACAGCCTGTTCCGATGCCTGGCCACCCTAACGGTGGAAGACATTTTTTGTAATGTCTCTTCTGAATCTCCTGTGTCTCAGTTAAGGCCATTTTCTCTGGTGCTCTCACTGCAGGCATGGTAGAAGAGACTGATCCGCACCTCAGTACAGCCTCCTTTCTAGGGAGGGTCATCCCATCGGAGAGCGTTTGTTCTAGGTGTTGGGTATCCTGTGGTTTCTGTCCATGTTTGCTTCAAATTCACCTCCCCCCTTCCTTTTTTATTGTCCACTCCTGCTCTCCTGCAGGCTCAGCAGTGCTATTGTAATCATCATGTTTACGTAGTGACACTTTCTTTTTTTCTTTTTTTTTTTTTTTTTTTTGGCATTTGGACGGTAAGCAGGTAAAACGTGATCTCTTGCAGTGACGTTGTTGCTGTGGTGAGGCAGGGATCGGTGGCAGCTCTCAGGTATTTCATCACCTGCATTCTAAACCCTCCTGGCAGCCCTGCCATTGGCTTCCAGGATAAGAATGAATGCCAGAGAAAACTGTGGATTAATCCAAGATGTAGAGCTCTTCTCCCGTGGCTCGTCATTATTTCACATCTTCAACATTTATTTAAATGTTTTAATGATCAGTGAGGGTTTTAAGTGTAATTGTAGGCATGAGTACTGAAGGAATGCAGATGAATCATGAGCAATAAGGTGATACTTTTTATACTGAGTTATTTTTGTTGGGATAATATGTATTCCTTTGGTGACTAATCTGAAGATAAGAAGTTATCATTAAGGTAAATTTTCCTGACTAGTAAACATGATGTGATCAGCAGTTTCATGGATGGAAAAGTCAATAACTAGACTGGTTGAAAATTAGTGATAACCTGATAGCATTAAAATGTAGTTTAACAGCTTAGATTCTGCCTTCATGGATTGAATTTGCCCGGACAGTTTTGTCACTTAGCAGTGCACTAATTTCCATTTCCAAAATTTCCTCCTCAGCGAGTTATGTTTGTCAAATATTTCATCTTCAAGCCCACAGTCCTGTGTGTAGGATTTTGGACACATACCTCTTGTGCGTGTTCCAAGTCCTTTTTTCCCTGCAGTGCAAGTCATTAATTGGGAAATTTTAGTGCTGTTAACTGGTATGTGCTTGTTTTGCACAAGCACACTCAATTTTTGGCAACATAATCAGCCATGGGGTTTTTTTATGTTGCCAGAAATGCAGTAGGAGAAGCACTGAATTACGTAAGGTTTTTGCAGAAGCACCAGAAATTATTTTTGGATTTCAGGTTTCCATAACCTGAACCTCTCCAGTCATGTTCTGGATTAACCTCAGAACTGCTCTGATTGAGAATTTGCATTGCTTTGAAGTGGAAAACAAATGCATTTTGGTTTGAGAGGACCTCATTGTAGGACTTACAGTCCTTGCACTTGATATACTGGTCTGCATTAAGTTACAAGGCTTTAGTTAATTTGGTTTGTCGGGTTTTTTGGGTTTTTTTGGTAGTGTAACAAGTTATTTAGTATGGATGCTTGAGCAGTGGTGCCAAGGTTCTGAGTATTTACAGCACTTTTACTGTTGGGTACACAGGAAGGCTTGGGCTGTAAAATACTTGACCAGGAAAGGTTCAGTGCAGCAGCCAGCTGCAGTTCTCTAGGTAAAGATGCTCCATGTGTTGTGCAATAGTGGGAGCATGGGATGGAAAGCTTGGAGAAACCACCTTTACTGCACATCTTTTCCAGTAACCTCCTTAGGATAAGGTCCTTTTTCAGCCTCTCTGATGCAGTGTCACCGCAATTTGGAAAGGAGAGGAGACCTGACGTGTCAGTGGATTGCCTGTCGTATTTGGACAAGCATGTGCTGATAAATTAAGAACCAGTTGGTTTTTTTGCCATCTCTGTGTGCTGTGTTTGGGCCAAAGTTTGCATTACAAAGGACTGTCATAAAAAGGAGGCAGCCAGATTTGGTTGCCCAGGAAAAGGAGAGGTTTCTGGGAGACTCATAGAACGACTGGACTTTGATTTTCCAGATGTTTTAACCTTACTTAGCAGATTTTGTGGGTGGATTTTTCTGTTGGGTTATTTTTTTAGGTCTTGTTTTTGCTAGTTTGGGGGCATGTCCATATTTCGTCTTGGGACCAGAGGATAGCAAAGCTATGAACATCTGTAGCTGCTGAGCTTCCCTGGCTGTATTTAATTAATAAAATACTTCAGGTGCGTTTACTATTTGCTTTCTTGAATGGATAAAATAGAAGTGTTCTGCTTTAAAATATAGACACAGATGTCTTTGTTCAGAGACAGCCAGGGTTTCTGACCATGCTGACTTTTGCCCAGGAGCATCTTCTGCCTGGACATCAGAGTGAGAGGAGGCCAGTAGGCAGACATCACTGATGGGAGCTGAAAATGCAAATGGCTTTTTGGGTTTTCTGCTTCTTTGTGGGACTGGTTGGGAAGCTGCTGGGGCTACTCAGGGGCTTTTGCAACTCGTGCCAGCAGGACAGGTCATCCATTGGTTCTTCTTTGAAACTTGTACCCTTGTACAAGAGCTGTGCCTGGAGGACCTGCAGTGTGACAGCTGCAGTTTAGCTTTGTGCTTTAGATGCATGCACTGCATTTCTGTGTGTGGTAATAAAGATTCATTCTATGAAAGACTGCCTTTCCCATTTCAAAATGTGTTTATCTCTTTAGAGTAGAGGGTAGCATTTCATTTTCGTGGAGATCCCTGAGGGAAAACAAATTTGGGAGATTTTTTAGGTGTGGAGTGGTGGGTTTTTTATGTTTCTTTGTTTTTCAAGGTTTTTTGCCTCCCAAAGGCATTGCTTTTTGCTTGTCTTATTACAAATGTAACTTTTGGTTGTTATTGCAAAGATACTTTGAAACTAGTATTTCTTCCCAACTAGGATGGGAAAAAGTTGTAAACATCCGTTAGAGTTACTTTGGTTTTTAAATTGTTTGAGTTTGTGAACTTTTAAAGAGCCTGTTAAAAAGTATTAAGAAGAGGAAAAGTAAATTCCTTAGTAGTCAGAGTTGAAAGATTTGACAGGTCATTTTTCAGTTTTAAAATCTTGGTGATTCTTCATATTCCTTCATTATTTTCAGGTTAAAGTATATGGTTTCAAATCTATGTCATCAGTGGTCAAAAGGTTTCATTAGTTCCAGTCACCAGCATGTCTGTTTTGTTCTTTGTTTCAGAATGCTTAACCTGGTGAATGATACCTTTTATTATATTTTAATAAGAGGAACACAATATTGTCAGTAAATGGCAAGTGCTAGGTTATCACTATACTAGGGAATAATATTCCTGACTGTCTTCATCATGTGGACAATTGAAAATTTTTGCTAATCATATTTGGAAGTATTCCAGCTTGTCAGATTATATCAGAAGGAAAGTCAGGTTGTGTGACAGTTGTTCTTTGTCAGTATAGGAGTTTTCTGAGCAGACACTGAGGACAAAGAGTGGAAGGACAGTTTAACCCGTCCTGTATTCAGAGGTTTTACTGGTGTAACTATTTCAGTTGATGAACTGAAGATTTACGTAAATGATTATTCTAAGGAAATTGCCAGTGTTAGTGTAATTATTCTTTCTTGTATGAAGAACTGCTACTGTAAAAATATCTTTATACCTGCCTGCATTAAAAGCAACTTTAATTTTAATTACACAAGTTTTGCTGGTGTGGTACAACTTCATGTAGCAGACCAACTTTTTGCCTTTAGGTTAGGCAGTTAAATCTGTAAATGTTTGTTCCATCTGTAAATGTTTGCTATTCTCAGGTTTCAGAAATGTATGCTTTAGTATTGCTCTTGCTGATGGATGATGAGATGCTGCCACTTATTAACTAGTTCCCAAGTCTTTGCTATAAAGTAGCTGAGAAAGTGCACTGTGTGTATCTGCTGTGACGTGCTAAAATTCCACTTCTTTGGTGGTGCACCATGCTCTGCAAAACTAGATAGACTTGACTTACAGACAGTTCTTCTGTGGCTTATTGTTAGAAGTCATATAGATAATTCCTGTACAAGTCTAATTCTCTTTGCTTCAGTGTGGCTGCAGTGCACAAGGTGTGCTGTGCTGCTGCTGTGCTGCCCTGCACAGCTGGTGTTTGCTGTAGCCATCAGGATAAGAATTGCCATTTTGGGTTGGTGTTACTGCCAGCCCTCATTAGACCTCTGAATTAGACCTCTGTTGCACTGAGTAGGTTGCAGTCGTGTGCTCAATCTTCAATATTTGGAATACATTACCAGTTTCTTCTTTTGAAAAGGACTTTGATTTGTTCATGGCTCCAGACTATAATCTGAAGGGCTTTTTAATTGCAAATTGAAAATAAAAGATGTTTTTATTCTTGCAGGAAGGAGGAAACAGAAGCTTGCCAAAGAGAGAGCAGGACTTTCCAAGGTAATACTGTGTTCAATAAGCAGTGCTGTTTTGAAAGATGTTTCACTTGTATTATAAGTACAACATTCACTGTATTATTTGATGATGTTTTCCCTCTTCATAATATGAACAAGGACTTTTCAGACTTAAAGTTATTGATGGGATACACTTAAAACAGAATTGATAGGTTGTTTTGCAATAAGTATTTTATTTCCTTTTCATTATTACAAATGGATCCAGAAAGAAAATATAAGATTTCTGCTTAAACAATTGCAAGAAATACAGTTGTTATAATATACCTTAGAATTCATATTTGCTCCTAAATTATGTACTTAATAAACTGGGTAGAGGTATTTCAGGCTCTGTTTCTCTACAGATTTGTAAAGCAGTATTATGAGACCTGAGTCTGATTTTCAGAAACGTTCTGAGTACTTTTAACTTAGTGGTGACATTTGTTTTTTTGCCAGTGTCAGTGTAACAATAGGGTTGTGTGCATGTTTAATTTCAGTTGAGAATATTTTCTGCTGAATTTTTATTCGCTGGTGTTTAAGGGCTGATTTAATTTTTGCTGTGTGTGTTTATAGTTGCCTGATCTGAAAGATGCTGAAGCAGTTCAGAAGTTTTTCCTTGAGGAGATTCAGCTTGGAGAGGAATTACTAGCTCAAGGTAATAATTTTTTTTCCAAAGGGTAATTGTAAAATAATTATTCTCTACCATTTTTAGAAGATGTTTTTTATGCATCAAGACATTCTGGGGAGTCAATTTCATCTAAGAAAATCTGCTTATTTGTTTCTAGCCTTGTGTGTTCAGAAAGTCCATCAAGGAAGGAGAAGAGTTTAATGTGTGTTGATTCACCATAATTTAACCCACTCTTGGTGGATGTTTTGTGTAAGTGTGTTACGGTGTGGAAGATTTCAAAACATTACAATTTGTCACACAGGTGAATATGAAAAAGGTGTTGATCACTTGACCAATGCCATTGCTGTGTGTGGGCAGCCGCAGCAGCTACTACAAGTTCTACAGCAGACTCTTCCACCACCAGTGTTTCAAATGCTTCTAACTAAGCTCCCTACAATAAGCCAGGTATGTGAAACATCCCTGTTGGTCTGGTTTGGAAAAAATTGTAATACTTACTTTATCCACTACACCAGTCTTGAGTATCAGGTTATGTAATCTGCTGGTTTTTTAATACGTTCAGTTAGATAAAATAAGCTTTTTTTTTTTTCACCTGAGATGTTAAAAAAGTGAATAAGAAAATAATCGTGTAGCATTAATAGCAATCAGGATAAAATAGAAATACAAAACTTCTCTTGTGTATAGGGTCAAGAGCTGAGCTCTTGAAGTAGAGGCATCTGACCACAGCTGAGGTATTGTAAGTGGATCTGGTGTTTCCCCAATGCAAGCTGGGGGGATTGGAAAAACAGTAACTTTATTGCACTGGGTCTTGAGGGTTTTTTTTAAATTTTACATTTCTGCAAATGTATGTAAATGTTATGGAAGTTCATGAAAATAAATCTATTGCTTTTGCTACCCTCTTCTGGGGTCAGCTTTAGACACAAGATGTTAACTAGCCCAGGAACCTGTGACAATTTAGGAGGCTTGGGAGTTTCCATGATTATAAAAGCATTAGTAGCTCTATGAATGAAATGCCCTCCCATTTTAGTCTGAGTACTGAGTGAGTAATGTTGTTAATATGCTGGCAGATGAATCTGTTGTAAAATAAATTATATGCTTTTGTCTTCTTGGAAGTACAAGGGGACTCCCTGACAGTGTTACCTGACATAAAGCAGAGATTCAGTGCTGGGTTTCAGTTGGCTCTTCTTATAGCTCAGGCCTGATTACATTTCAGGTCCATATACTCTGTGGTAACACTGGGAAGTGCCAGGTACACAAGATAGATTTGGGGAAATGATTGAACAGAAAAGGTTTCCTAAGAGAACAGCGCCAGAAACCACACGGAGGTCATCACTTGAGGTTGTTAGAACATTGTTTACATGATTTTGGCTTTGTTAGGTATTGCACTATATGTAATTTCTGTGGAACTGACTTAAAAAACTTAAGTCAAATGGATTGCCATTTTTAACTTCAATCAGTTTGTTCAGTAATTACACTGCTTAATGTTCAGTGTAAAATTACATTGCTTGATAATCAGTTGCCTGCTGTTAATTTTATGTAATTGTGAATGAGTTTTTCTCCTTCTTACAGAGAATTGTAAATGCACAGTGCTTGGCTGAAGATGATGTTGAATGAGGTCACACCACAACGGGGGGAAAAAGTTTTCTTACCCCAGAAGATGAGCATCAGTAGGGGGATAAAGGGGCATAGTAGTTAATGGACTGTGTACCACATCGGGTTCTACCAGAGTTAAAATTAACTTTGTGTAGGTGGGTTTCGCAGGATTTTATTTATTATCCCAGTGAAAAGTGTATTTTGATAAGAATTCATTTTATAAATACACTGTGTTGAGTTATCAAAGTATCACTAACTTCATTATTATTAAAATACACAGTTGTAATGTTGTACATATACAGACATAAAACTACGACCTATTAAAAACCCAATGCTCATTTTTGAAAAAACGAAGTTATGGCAATAAAGATTTATCTCCACTTGTGTGTCCCTATAGTACTACTTTAAAATCTAGAATATTTGGGTGTCAGAGCAAATGATCTAAAAATGACAACATTAAAATTTATTTTTAATGTTATGGCTGGTCTTCCAATGCTTTTAATTAAGTTTAAAACCTTGTGTCATTTTCTCAGAAAATAAATATATGATCATTTAAACAGTAATAGATCACCTTAGAAGGAGATGCAAATCATAGTGGTAATAGATGACTGGCTGCAGAAAGAATGACAAATCCATTTCTGTTAGGAACAAAAAATGTAAAGTGATCAATTCAAAATTACTGGCAAACTTGAAAGCTCTATTAATACAGGTGTTTGAAACAAAGCTGTTTGGAATAGAACCCAGGCAGATTTTAAGAGCACAAAGGTTGAGGTGTTTCAGAAAGCTTGAAATGTTGCAAGATAGACAGCTGACATTTCAGTCTGTAATCTTCAAGACCATAGCAAAAGGTTCTTAACAGTCCCCAAAGGCATTTTCCTTAAGAAAAAAATTGCACTCATAAGGTAAGACAATTATATCCCTAGGGTAAGTAGCAAAAGCTAATGGAATTAGATGATGTACAATTTCATTATGGTGTGGTGAGTTTTCCTTTGCCAATGAAAAGGAGATAAACAACATTCTGCTCAAGTGAGCAGAAGTGTGCTTACGAAAGCGAGTTTTTCATGGGTGGGATCTTCTAAATGTCAAAACAGACTGCCTTCTGCTTTTCTCTGGGTTTGTGCTATCAGCACTCAGGTGGCAGAAGAAACAATTAAAAATGTAGCTTAATTTTTTTGTCACAACGACTGATTTTTAACTTGAGAATGCTTTGAGGTGTCTTTCAGACCAGCTGACAGTACTAATGATGCTGCTAGTAAGGTATTAGGTGGCATAATCAGTAGAAGTGAGATACTTTGAGAGCACTCTAGCCAACTGTCTCATTTCAGCCTTGTGCAAGTTTCTTCAAAGGCACCACTGATTCTCCCCAGTGGTTCAGGAATTGCCTCACACAGGATTTTTGAGAGTTTGAGTGGATAGTTGATGGTGACCTAGCAGTCAGTACCTTGGTTTGAGAGTGGAAATGGCTCTTACTGAGTCATTCTGCTGAGATGTTTTGCTATGGAATAGGTATTTTCCTCTTAGGCCCTATTGAAATTTTCTGTAATGTGATAAATACTTAAGTTAGTGGCTGGTATCAACAAACATGTCTTAAACAACTGGACATAGTTTAATCTTTGTGCTTGAATTGTTTAGGTAGCCTAAGGTAAAATGCAGTAGCCACATTCAGGAGACAATGGCCAGCGTCCTCTTTTCCTTTTAATTTATTTTACAGGGACAAATTTATTTTGCACTTATTAAAAATACTGTGAAATTACAGAAGGTTCTGATTTTAATGAGGCTTTTTAAAGGAGTTTTCTAACACTTAAAAGTAAAAAGTAGGAATTCTTGGGTTCTGTTGTCAGAACTGTTAGCATATTTACCTTCTGTTTTGCTGGTCACTTCAGCATATCTTTTTAGTTAAGATTTTAGCATTGTTTTAAGGTGAATAAAACTTCCATCCTGCCTTGAAAAACAAACCCAAACAGCACAAGACAAGAGTAGAACCCTCTGTCTGACTTCTGACTTCTGTCAAACCTGAGCATTTTTCTACCTCCTTGGTTATAATGACAATTGAATTTGCAAATTTGAATTTGAATTTTAGCTTACAGCAAAGCTCTCTTTTCAGCAAACCTGGGTGTCAGTTCTGATTTTGATGGAAGGCTTTGGTGACATCTGATCATGTCTATAAATAGTATTTGCTGTAATAAGCACCATAGTCACACATATTGCTCTAACATTCTTCATTTTTCTTGAGCCTGCAAAGTTAGATGCAAACAAAATTTAAGATAGCATAGGTTTAAATGTAGCCTTAAATGCAAATTTATTCTCATATCTGACAATCCAGAAGTACCTGGTTAGTGTGCTAGAGCAAACTCTGATATCTTTTTTGAGTGCCTTGAGTGGAGTGCTGGATCTTTTTAACAAGACTTGAATTTTTTTCTTCTCCCCAAATGTCCCAGTGAAGCTAATACGGTACAATTGTGAAGACTTGGAAGACATTGTCTAGAATGCAAATTTGCTGTTGCTCCAAGAGTGGCAGGCTGGCAGAGGTGTAGCTAAGCATGCACACTCCACAGATGTTTGAGACTCAAACAAAGACACTGCTTTCAGACACTAGCAAAGTGCAGATCATCAGAAACGTGGTAATGATGGATGTCTCTGCATCAGCAGTAGTAATGCCATGGCATTAGCTGTGCATAGTGCTGCATATTTCTTTTCACTTGTGCAAATTTAAAAAGTGTGGAAATAGTCCAAAATTCCAGTTGTGGATTTGCTGTTGTGGAGCTCACAGCTGCTGGAGAATAAGATTGGTAATCTTACTTTACTGCAGGTTAAACTACTAGTCCTTCTCCCCGGAAGAACCATCTTCCCTTCTGTGCTTCTCCAGGAACAAGACACTAAAAGGATTTCTTATAGAGAAACTGAAAGGTCTGTTAGTTTTATGTTGGAAAGTCTTCTGTCATCGGTTAAGAGCTTCTTGGGCAGCTTTTACAGAAAAAAACCCACCCAGCTAGTTTCATTATCATGCAGGACTATCTTTGATGTGTCACATTTAAGTTTTTTAGATAATGGAATCAAATCCAAAACCAGAGTGGTCAGGCGCACACTGAATCATCTGGCACTAATTTCCTTTCCCTGGGGGCTGACACAATATTATTATTGCCCTTAAGATGAAAAATGGAGAAGTCCCAGCCCTGCTGTGTAGGAGGCCAGCCAGGCATCATCAAAGTAAAACCCCAGCTATTTATGCACTCAGAAGAATCTTTCTAAAGTTTCATTTGTACATCTGTTGATGGTGTGTTTAAAGTCCCTTAGGCTGAACAGTGGCCCTACATGACTGTTGTGTTACAGTTAACATGAGTTAAATATCAAGGGGATCTTTGAAGTGGTCACTAAGTGCTTTCAGTGATTGTTTCAAAGGCATGTTGCGCTGCACACCCATGCTTCTGTGTTTTTAAATGTATGGATGTAAAAAGGGCTGATATGAAAAGAAAAAAAATTCTGCAAGGCTTCTGTTGTACCCAAGTTTTGGTTTGGCTTTTAGTTAGTGTGTTTACACTGACCACTGTAGCTTACAGTATTCTCTGTGCACTGACAAAGAGCCTGTTGCAAAGAGCTGAAACTTGTGCTTAATGCATGAGGACTGGTCTAGCTTTTATCAGAGGTGCTCTGGAATCTGAACTAGTCTGGGTAACAGTACTTGTTTTCTGCATTTGTACCAAACTCAGACTTCCCAAAGAAAATGTGGATATATCTAATGCTGTTCTCACAGGGCAGAATCTGCCACATCCAGTGTATGAATGTGTGAGTGAAGCTGTAGAAAACAGCTGGCTCTCCTGTGTTATTTTTTTGTACCAAACTGTCCAACATGCTGGCATTAGATAATGGGCAACTTTTTCAAAGTACAGTGGTTCCCATGTGTTCTTGAAAAGAAAATCCAGGTTCTCTCTTCTTTCTCTGCAGTAGGGGCTAGTTTTAAAGAATATTTACTGGACATCCTTTGATGAACTCACCACCCTGTTTTCCAATCATTCCTGTAACTTAATAGTCCTGAACTCTTAAAAAGCTTCTGAGCTATAAGTTTTTGACTCCAGGCATACATTTCCTGTTCCTGCTTTGTAAAGGTCAGGTCTGTCTTTAACAGGTTGACAGATGGATGTCCTGCAGTGGTCACTCACAATTTCATAATTTCCCTTGCACCCCGAGAAGTTCTCAACTCATCTTTGGGATGAGAGGATGTCTGGTGGTGCTCACCCGTGGTGGGAGAGTTGCTTAACAGAGTGTTGCAGCTGGCACTGTGTTGCTGCAGCCTGCACATCTCTTGGGATGGTCCATGCTGCAAGACAGTTGTGAGTGGTATTTGTGTATGAAATTTCTAGAGTGTATGGAGGCAGAAAACAGATGAAGTCAGACAGTTCCACCTCTTAGCATGTTGGACCCTTATAGCTAAAAACTGATTTGGTCACACATTTACTTGAGCACATCTTATTCTAAACAGCAGGGGGCAGTTTTGCACACACATTTTGTGCAAGCTCACCCTGCAAAATCCTAATTTTTAGAATCCTTCTGTCTGGTGAGGTGATGCAATGCAGCGTTTTGCCCAGACAGATTTCGTACAGTGTATAAGATAGGCTCAGTGGAGCAGCAGTGGAATGTGTTTCTATTGATAATACCTAATTTTTGTTTTTTAAAATCCTGTGTGTTTAAATTGTTGTGGTGACATGATTAGGAGGCTATCCCTCTTTCTCTCCATCCTTAACACAAACTAGGTATATAGTTGCATTGTACAACTTAAACCCTGCAACAAAATGCAACCGCATCTGATTCCCAGGCATGCGTGAGAAATTTTCCCCTGTCCATCTGTGATTATTCTGGGTGAGCTGTGCTAGCTGGAGTGAAAGGAAGGCACTGGTTAACTGCAGGAGTGGTGGAAGTGAAATCTGCATCTTGAGATTTTGCCTGGAGTAGGACTCTGCCTGTGATGGGCCATGTGAGGCAAGATATTACAGGTTGGTGAGAGGATGCATTTTCAATGCTGGGTGAATTTTGGCTGAAGTTGACAAAATCTACTCGCCCAGTTGTGATCCTGCAGCTGACATGAAGTGAGCTGATCTCATACTTTGTCTCTCCCATGCCTTGGAGGCAGCTGTTCCACATTGTAGCAGCACCCTGGCTTGAAACTGAATCTTAACTGCTCCTACATCTCAAAAGTGTTTTTTCTCTGATTCCTGGTCTGTGTTTGTGGGGAGGTTAAGTGTATGTATGTTATGCCAGTAAATGGAAATTTTCCACCCTTGTAGCCATTAACCAGCATTTTTCCAAACATTCAACTTGTTAGTAAGAAATTCTTCAAAGTCTGCTCAACACATGATAACTTCTAGAGAAAGCTGTTTAATAAAAGATACTGTGTGAAAACCATGCTGCTTCTCCTTCCTTAGGTCACTCTGGCCATGTTACACCCTGTAACATAGCCTGGAAGATACAGAAATTTGATGTAAAAAACCAATATTTGCCTGTTTTAGCATGTATGTAAAAGAGCATTTCCTAGAGCTCTGAAACAACATGGTTAGCCTCTCTTGCTGTATTTGATATTATTTAATGAGAAAGAATGTACATTCAGCTTTGATTATTAAAATGACAATGATTATTGCATGGATTTGTGAATTATAATGCAATGACTAATTAAATGGAGAAATTAAGAAAAGGGATTCTTGAGCAAGTATGTTCTTTGAGAAACTCTCCCTTGTTGTTTTTAATTGATAGTACACACCTAATCAATTCATAGCAGTATTTTATTACTGGTGGGAACAGTCTGATTTTGATGATTTACTTTGACCACACATTGACCTGGTATAATATAGCCTGGTCCTGTAAGTTACTGTGAGCAAGACTGCTAGCTCCTAGCACTGAGGAGGTGGAAGTTTTTGCCTATATAAAGAAGGGAGGCCCCATCTGACCCCAGGTTACAGCCTCCATATTTATTGAGTTCTAGTTGAACTGTTTGCTACAATGACACCTGAATTTGCATAATCATGAGGGCTTGCTATTTGGTTTATGTTTAATTTGTTTTTATCTCTCCATCTAAAGGTTTGAGCTTTAACATCAGGTTCCTTGCCTTATGTTAGAAGTTCCCTGACACTACTGAGGGCCCTTTTTTACTTCTTTGTAGGGATGTTATTTACTGGCTATTGGCACTGGCAGATTCTTAGCATGAAATTATTATTATTACTTCTGCATCAGCAGAGATGTGTGTGGCACTCTGAAGAATCTGTCAAGATGAAGTCTCTACTTCTGCAAACTCACAGACTGCAGTCCTGATCCCATAACTTACTCTGCATAGCCCTTTCCTCATGGAAACCTAAGCAATCAAGAGCAGGACACTGGGACTGACACAGGAAGGGAGAAGGTAAGGTTTAGGATAGTATGATATTTTGGTAGTAATTGGGTATTTTATCTGAATTTTGTTTGAAACTCTGAAGCTTGCTTCTTTTCTATGTCACATTAATTTTAGACTAGTCGGCTAATTAGTGATAGTTGCTAGTGTAATCAGAAAAAATCAGACTTCAACCAACCATAGATCTGATTATAAATCATTAAACCTACCAAAAGAAAGAATTATTAAAGGCACTCTTGATAACTGAATAGATTTGAGGCACAACTTCCCCCCCAACTGAAAGCAATAACATGAGCTGTCAAGCACTGGGTTAATTGCTCTGCTGGCAGTCCTGCAGTTTGTAAATACCTTCTGCATTGAAAATGTAAGCAGCAGTCTTTCAGAAATCTAGCTTGCTCTTGGGTAGCAACTTTAAAAGGAACTCTGTTCTGTCACAACTTTGTAATCAGCCCAAACTGTAGTGCCTGAAATTCAGTGACACCCTCATGCAAATGGGAAAGCTGGGTCATAGGTATTAAAGCAGGCATAAATAAGGGAAACAGCCTAGAAGGCAGTGCAGTGAGTCAGTGTCCATCCTAGATGTTGGATTGCAAACAGTGAATGCTTGACAACCTCATAAAACAGTTGCAGATTGGAGAGGTACTTTACAGAGAGAAAGTTGTAGCCCTGTTTTGGACAGCTGCCCTGTTCTTAAAAACAATGCAGCCTTCTAAAGCATGCTTTTGACTCTCCTACTCCTGGTGGTTAGAGCAGATCTGTTGGCTCTATCCTTTTTCTATAATTTGGAGCTGGTTTCAGAAAGCAGAGAGGGATATGCCAGGCAGGAGCTGGTTATGTGGTAACTACATGTTCAGGAAGTCAGATGATGAGATTGGTGTGCCCTGTCACCCTCCAGAGCCAATGGACCATCTGATTCTCAGTGGGAGCCTGAGCACCGCTTGGGCACCTTGGCTTCTCTGGGCAACTATGAAAGCAAGTGCTCATAAGTTATATTGATTTTCTAAAGGGAACACAGCCCCTGGGATGGAATGTATTGATACTGGGGCAGTGCTCTCCTCATGCTTTTGGTCATAAAATGTGAAGCAAGGAAAAAATTGACTCCTGTGTAGAATCTCTCTCTATTTTGGCTGTTTCCAGAATGGTGTAGGACCTTGTCAGTCAGGAGCAGTGTTTTCTCTTCTGCATTACTCTTGAAGATCTTCAGCAGGCCTGACAATATTTGCCATTAGACTTTAGATCTTTTCCCAGATGGATATCTCCTACCTTGGGCAGCACATTTTCAATAAAAACAGTGATCTCACCCTGATTTTAAAGAAAAAAAGAAACACATTGCAGTCTGACAGAACAGCAGTGGGTCAGACTCAGGAGTCTTCATGGCCTTTCCTTTTTTGAAATCTGAATGTTCAAATTCTGCCTGCCCAGCTCCTGGTAATGTTGCAGGTGATGTGGGTCTCAGGGGGTGACACCACAAACTTTATTATTAACTGATGCAGGAGTGGTTTTGTAAATTCAAAGTATTGGTAGGTCCTCATAGTATAGGTAGTCACCAAAGAATTTGTAGAGACTATCACTGGGTTTTTGAGGACATGCTGCTGAAAGAGTAGTTCACTGGAGCAGCATTGATTATCTTTATTTGGAGGAACTTTACTGCACTTTCCTTTTTTCATGGAAGACCACATTATTTTTTGCTAATACCAAAGGGTATCACCCTTTTTGACATGCCTGCAGATGCAGTATAGCTGTGCTCTTGTGAAGCTTCACAGGAATCAGGGACCAAAGACAGAGTTAATGATTAGCTACACGCATCATCCTTTGCCCCAAAGCCAATACAGTCTGCTGCTAATTACCCTTCCATGCCTATTAGGTGTGAGACTGGTCATTTATTTCAGTGGGAAGGGCATGTGCCATGAAGCAGAGCTCTGTGGGCAGTCTTGGATGCCTGATTGCAAGGCTTCTTCCATTGCTTCCCAAAATGATGGTGTCTTCTGGCAGAGTTTAGGCACTGGGAGTGTTGTTTTCTGGGTAAATGTATGTCTGCTGTAGCCAGGATCTTTCAGCTTAACAGCTTTCAGTGAAAGTCAGAATTCTCATACACCAAACCTCTTTTTTCTTTTTAACTTACTGTGTGAAGATCATACAAAAGAATTTGCATGCTGCCCTTTGCTGGGCATCTTCTGAAGAATGAGTGCCTGCCTTTTGCTAAGGGGCTTAGCACTTCGGCTTTTCTTTTTTAAAGTGCTGAAAGGTTAACATTATTATTCTTTTCAGAATGCAAATGCAGAGGTACATTGCAGATGTACATAGTGGAGTCAAATTTTCAGGGCTGGCACTGCAGATAGCATCAGGCCACAATGTGACTGGGAACAAGGCATTAGGTCTAGATTCAGGCCTGTCTCCATGGGACAAGGTAGTGCTCACTGTTCCTGCCAGCCCATCATCATGCCACAGACATCCATATGATAACTGCAGAAGATGATGAAGCTGTGGTAGCTTTGTGTGCAGCAGCAGTAGCAGCAACAATGGAAGATGAGAATCTGTGGGCTTCTGTGTAAAAACCAGCTTTTCCTAGCAAGGCCAAGTTTGTCTTAAACTTTTTGCCTTGCCTTCCTACACCTGTCCTTTATAGACCAAGCAGTTTTGCAGTTTTGAAGCCTGGCTGTAAATCAGGAGAAGGAAAGTGGGTCCCATGTGCAGGTGTGCTGGCCAGCGGCGGGCACTGGTGCAGGAGGCTCTGGAGCCGGCGGAGCCATGTGGCTTCAGCTTCCAGAGCCCGTGTCGCTAGATGGCAATGTGGCACTCCTGCAGCTGCTCCTGAAAAATGGCTTGCTTTTCCTGTATTTATCTCTGCCAAACTGATGATTGCACCCACCACCTCGGCAAGAGAACAGAACAAAATCATTTCATAGAACATTACAGCTGTTGTGCCTTTTTCTTTTCTTTCTTTTTTCCTTTCTTTCCCCCACAGTTCTTTGTCCCACAGCAGGGTGCAGAGATTTAAAAACCTTCTTACTTAATCACTCTCCTTCTAAAAACAGAGAAAACACAGCCTCTTGGGAGCAATTAGCTGTGAGAAAAGCATTTCTCAAACAATTGCCAGGAAATATTGTCTTGACCGATATTCCTGATGTAACACTGTCGTTCTCAGTACTGTTATTCTAACATACTTGACTGAAAAAACAGCAGGATACAGATCTGTAATGCATGATCTGCAGCTTACCACCTACCTTACCTTTTTATATACATTTGCTTTCAGTTTGTGTCCCCCCCCCCACCCCCTGGAGCCATTCTGTTTAGGAGAGTGAAGAATTATTTGCGACTCTCCTCTTGTGACTAGTGTATCAGGCCATGGCTGTGACAAGGCATGGCTGAAAATTAAGGTTATGCCTCTGCTGCCTGGGTTCCTGATTGAAATTCAGTGTTGTGTGCTGCAGAGGGGATCAGGCTGCATGCTTACAGCAATCCCTCCTAGCCTTAAAGCCCGGCAGCCTGAAAATTCGTGAGGTTGGTGAAGCCTGAACTTCAGTGGGAGCAGCTGGAGAGTGGGTGTGCACGAGGCAGGCAGCAGAAATACACTGAGACCAGGGTCTTGACCCTGAAAGCCCTCTCCCCATTTTTGCATTCATGGAAGATGGACCAGGCTGTAGGGTGAGGAGGGGTTGGAGGAATGGTGGTAAACTTGAAGTGCTAAAAGCCAGTGTTAGCAGTGGCTAGGAACTGCTAGTAGCTATCCAGAGAGCTCTGTGCACACACGTGCGTGCCCACTCGCATGCACAGCCATAGCTGTTTGTATTGTGTGGTTCAAATTTTGTCCTTCCTTACATAAATTCACGGAGATTTGAGAAGTGAGCCTTGCTCTGTGGGACAGGGTGTGAACTGAAGCACCTTCTGGAAGACAGACAGCAGTGTAATCCTTTCATTCAACCATGTCTGCAGCTGCTTTTTATAAACTTGGCATAAATACATACTCAGTGAGGCCAGGCCTGTGTAGCTGGAAAATATTTTCCACCATCCAAAAAAACCAGAAGATTGGAAAAAGAGCCCAGAAATTGTGCATAACATGGAATGGCCTCGCTTGTGGTTTTTTTCCATGACTTCCTCAGCTCATTTTTCTGCTGCCAATTTTAGAAGCCCATAAGTCATACTTGTTAAACTTTCTCAGTTAAAATGTAACTCTAAGAACAAAGTCATATGATATGTTGCAGCCAAATAATCCTTGCAGAGCCTGTGACTGGAGAAAAGCTCCCCCGGTCTGGCCAGCTCGCAGAGCCGCACGGGCTCCTGTCCCAGGAGAGGCAGGGCTGAGGGGCAGGTTCACAGCCCGCAAGGGTGACGGCTTCCCAGCGGGCTTCAGCAATGTCTCCCTGCTTTTGCCAGGGTGCTCAGGCGAAAACTCCAGCTCCTCCTCTAGCAGGACTTGAGGCAAGAGGCTGAGCAGGGGAGGGAGCGAGGGGAGGCAGCGCAGAGGGTTTGCGGTGGAGGAAGGTGCTGCTGCGGTCAGGGTGAAGGAGCTGAGGGGTGAGAAAACAGCACGCTGCCAAAAGCGAAAGTGAATTTGCTGCAGGGTTTGAAGAAAGGACATCCTCGTTCTCATTCACTGCCTTTTTAAGCGTTGAATCAATATGGAAGTACATTCATGCCAGGAGCAGTACTTTTGTTTGCCAGTTTGCTCTATTTTATAGGGTGATTTTGCTTACATCACGCCCCAGATGACTGTTTTGAAGCACCATCCCTTGTCCGGGGTCTGCTCGGAGCCCTTGCGAAGACCAGACTCCCTGTCAGTGCTGGGAGGATGTCATTCCAAATTGACCCTCGGCAGTAGCCGGGAGCGGGATCTGGCAGATGGCCGTGCCGGCAGCGCTGCTCCAGCCTGCCCGCGCTGGCAGTGCCAGCCGGGCCCCTGTGACCTGCTGCCGGCTCGGGAAGGACAGTCCTGCTGTCCTGAGGGCTGCCCCAGGCGGCCTCTGTGCCCAGAGCGTGCGGGTCCGGCGGGATGCGAGGGACCGCAGCAGGCAGAGCAGAGGAAGGTGAGAGGAGCGAGGGGAATCGTGAGGGGCTTCGAATGCTCAGAGTTCCAGCCCTGCCTCCCCCTTGTGCTGGGGGCAGAGCAGCATGAAAAAAAAGAAAGAAAGAAAGAAAGAAAGAAAATGCTTATGTTCTCCCCCTAAATACCAGCTTTAGAGTGTGGTTCTGGCCCTCGATGGAAAGTGGGAGACACTCTGCAGGAAGCGGGGGAATCACGCTGCAGCGCAGCGGCTGCCGGGAGCGGTGGGCCCCAGAGACCGCCTTTCTGCGGCAGGGCGGAACGCCCCAGCGAAGCCTGTGTGGTCTTCACGGGAAGGGAGGAACTGAGCAAACCCACTGGAAACCGGCAAGGGTGTTGTAATGTTTTTTGGACAGCCTGTTTCAAAAAACAGCGACTGCCTCTCTCTCCCTCTCTCTCCCCCCGCTCCCCTGGCAGCCGCTTCCCGTGCCATGACATTGAGGGAGGTGGTGGTGACTGATGTAACCGCGGCCAGGGAGAGTCTCTTGCCCAATGTGCAGGGGCTGGACGGTGGCCAGAGAAATTTGCTAAGGCTGGGTTTTCTCACAACGGGCGCCCTGTGTCTGTGCACATACCTGTAACTGGGCCAGGTGCTTGGCACGGCTGCCTCCCCAGCCCAGTACACGAGGTGGCAGAGCTACTCAAGCCAGGAGGAGGAGGAGAAGGAGAAAAGGAAGAAAACGTTGTTATTTTCCCACATGAATGCAAACCCAATAACATACCTAGGCACTCATTGTTTGTGTCACCATGTTGTAGTTAATAACGCTGTTAGCTGAGGCCAGCTGTTCTTTGTGCTCATGGCTGGAGCGTGGGGGAGATCCTGAGGAGAGGCCTAGCAGTTTTTTTGCTGGATCACCACCTTTAAGTTATTGTGACAGACCTTTAAAAGGATGTCTTTGTATGAGCTGGAATATAATGCACAGCTGGGCTCTTAAATTCTGGCTCTGTTGAGAAAAGAGATCCGTTCATATTGATTGTCATTTTGTATGCAGCTCAGGCACCGACTTGTAGAAAATCTGGGCCAAGAGAGATATCATTAGGTATTTATGGGGGTTTGGTTGGCTCAGCAGTCAGTTTTTCCATTGTCATGCCGTGACAGTAGTGCATTACATACACCCTCAGGAGACATCCTTCTGCTACCACAACAATAAAGGACTTTTTTTTTCTTTTTCTGACTCATCTTCAGCTTGGAAAAAAAAAAGCCAACCACCACCAGTAAATATAATTAGCAACAGGCAGATACACTTTAGGTAGCTTTCAGAGCCCATTGGGATAGAATCCTGTTAAAATATAGTATCCTGGTTGCTCACCCATGCTTGGACCTCCAGCTGCATTCCAGATTATACTTAGATGTTTTAACATAGCCTGGTGATGTTGTAGGCTGAGGAGCCATTTCTAGCTTGGACAAAGAGGAGGAATATATTTAATGCTGGGATCATCTTTCATGCACACGCAGGAGCTTTGGCCAGACTCACAAGGCAGGGGAGTACAAATGGCTGTGCTGTGCCGGATGCAAGGTCTGCTTAGCTCTTCATCCTGCCTCTGACAGGGGCCAGCAGCAGATGCCGCGGGAAGGAGGACAAGAAGCAGAGCAAGTCTAGACTGATTCAGCCCCAGTGTGTCCCTCTTGGCTCCCTGCATAGCTAGGCCCATTCACCAAAGCACAGGGGAAGAGGAAACGACTTCCTTAGGCCTGTTCCCCAGCCTCTTCGGGTCCCTGCTGTGCTGTGGCCCTTGTTTCTTTTGCTTCCCAGATGTGGCTTTGGGTGGGATGGATTTGCTTTGGATCCACTTGGTCACGTGGGCATTTCTGGGTTAGATGTGTCCTGGCTCCTCAGTGTTTCCCTTATGTAAGTGTGATGGAGCTGGGAGCAGGTGGCACACAGCTGGGCTCTGCTGTCTGCCAGGTGGGTGAAGTCTGTGCCTGCCCCGTTAGGGGCTGCTGCCTGCCCTGTTTGTGCCATTGGAGCACAGTGAAGTCAGGACCCAGTCTTTGGATCCATATTTCACCTTGGAGTGAGGGCTGACACCAGTCACATGACTGTGAGCATGCCAACTGGGAGATTATATGGCTTTGTTTATTTATTTATTTTAGCCTGTGACTAACATGGGGGAGTATTTGGATGGAGCCACTCCTCCCAGAAATTGCTGTTTATATTTCAGTCTCCTGAGCAGAGTCAGTCATATCTGAAGTGCTCATAGCCCAGCAGTGGTATGTGGGCTCTGCTGGTATGTCCTCACATAACCTGGCTTTCACACTGCTGGACAGAGTGTGGGCTGGTTGTTTGCTTATCCCAAGCACAAATGAGCAGAAGTTTTTCTCTGTATTCCTGATTGTTGAGCACAGAGGGGTGGAGGAGAGGAAGAGCAAGCTTCCCTCTGAAAAGTGGCCAAGGATTGAGTAGGGCCAAACCAGGAGTTGCACTGAGAAAAATGAGACAGTGTGGGAGGGGTGGTGGCCCTATAGGCACAGATAATATTGCAGAGCTCACTGGTGCAGCATGTGTTCAGCACAGTCACTTGTAACACTGCTGTGTGTGTAAGCAAGTGAGTACCTGCTTCCATGTGATCAAAAGGAGAGATGCTTTTAGAAACATGCGAGGGTGGTGTGAAAAAACGAGTCAGCTGAAGCATCCTTAGCTTGTAGGACACCTGTAGGCTAGTAGGCACAAATGAAACTGTGCACAGAAGCTCCTCAAATATCAAGCTGGTGTTTACTTCCATTATCTCTACCGAATTCCACCTGTGTAAGCTACTTATTTCTTTGGGATCTCATCGTTTCAAGATGCTGGTTGTAGACACACCCGACCTCTGGGGGAAGGGCAGAGCCAGCGCAGACAACTTTCAGGGAAAATGGTTTCCCAAAGCAAGGGTTTTGCCCCTATTGCAGGGCAGAGGTCAATACGAAGAATTAGCCAAGAATAATTTAAAGCCTAGGGCTTTAAGCAGCACTTAACTAGGTGGCTAGCAAACTAATGGTACAGGATTTTGTATTCTTGAGCCAAGGGGAGGTGGGAGAATCCTGTCCCCTTATGTCATCAGTTGCTAAAACAAGTCTTCTGGAAATGCTAAAGTCTGTCTCTCCCCCCTCCTTGCCCTATAGCAATGTAAGTAGCACAATTTCATCTTAGTTTTGTGATACATGAATAATCTTGCCTCCGAGGCTATCTGGGACTTCTGCATCACATCCTTGCTCCAGTTTGTAACTCAGTACAGTATTTTACAATGTCTGGGATAGAGATAATTTCTTCTCTGTATTGTGCTGTGGTATATTCATTGGGCACAGTGCTGTCTATGAGGTGAGAAATGGGGCAAGACTCCTCTTGGGCCATAGATATTGGGCATTTTCTTGTTCCTAAGTCTTCACTAAGTCCCCATATCAGCTAATGATTGAGGTCAGGCCTGTTAGCCTTTGGTCAGCTGAGGTTTTTTTTTGTGAGCCGAGTTTGTAAACAAGGCACAGACCCAAACTTTTAAGCTGTCATGGCAAAGACTAGAAAATGGGAAGAAATCAATGCCAGCTCAAGTGAAGTGTATGCTGTGAGTGGTGCTCTCATTTCCAGCAGGAAGGACTTTGACATTCTGAACCAGCAGCTCAGCCATGGTAGTGCAGCAGAAACCCTCCAGAGAAAGAGGGCTGTGGAAGAGGACTTGTGTTGGTGGTACCTCCTAGTCAGAGCCCAGAAGCTGTGGGACTGCAGGGAACGTTTGTGTGGTGCTTGCTCATGTGTTCAGGTGAAGAAAGACCTAGATATTAGTGGTTCTCAGAGATGCTGAGTAAGAGAGGTTTGGGAATACCTGTGCAAAGATAGGGCATTCTGAAGGAGGTAACGGTGTGAAACTGATGTGAATGAGGCCAGGATCATGGGGTTCTGCTCTCCAAATATGAATCTTATATTGAGGTCAGTGGGAGGCAAAGGTGTGTCAGTCTTTGTGTGGATGGGGGTTTTTGCCACTGCTTGAGCACAATGGAGATCCCTGGGGAAGCATTTACGAATGAGTCGAGTACCTGCGCCTTGCCTGATTTATGTTCCTCTGGCTTGTGCTGACGCACAGCCGGACGTTGGCAGCTTTCTTGGTGTCTAGATCACTGCTGCCATGTGGTTAAAACATGCAAAGTGTCTTTCAGAGAGAAGGAATGGTATTATGAAGAAGAAGCTGCTGTGTGAGACTTAGTTTGCTTTATTGGAGCATACTGGGCTTGGTTTGGTAATTCCCTCTCTGTAGGCCCAGAGTTTCAATGGTTTCATATTTCAGCCCAGCACAGCATCAGCAAGCCCATTCTTCCAGGAAGGTCAGACTTAACTTTCAATCCATCCCTCCCCTTCTCCCTGGGAGACTAAGGCTGTTTAACAGCAGCAAGGGTTCAGGGTGCAGTCTGAGCAGTAGGAAGCACTTTTGCTTCCTGTCAGTTTCTTGTCCTTCTGCAAGCAGGCAAGGACATCTGTCTCCATTCCCCGTGTAACCACTGAAGTGTCCAGCTGCCCCTACAAGGGAGGGTTCAGCTGCCTGTACCTCAAATGGAAGCCAAGGCCAATTGTGGGTGCTTGCAACCTCCCAAGTCTGACCCTTGGCATAGTTTTCCCTCTAGCCTCACCAGCTCAGGAGGAGTCCCTTCCAGTAATGATAAATTTGAAGGATGTGCTTTTATTGACAGTGCCTATGGAAAATTTGTTGTGGCAGATGACAGTACATTTGTGTCTTAAAGCTGCTCTGTGGTACTGAAATGAATAAGCAAAATAAAATTCAGGAAAGAAAACAGCTCAAGAGGAAAGTTACAGACTTAGCCATCAGCCTGGTTTCATTCATTTTGGGCTAGGTGACAGTCACAAGTTCAGAATTCAGTGACATTCAAACCTATCTCTACAGGTGAAGGGACACAGAATGGGATCTAATTTGTTCTTCATGGGGCATCACTTTCTAGTGTTCCTTTTTTTTTTTTATTTGGCAGGAAAGTACAGGTAATTTATGTCAATGTCATCAAAGAGACATTCTTGTTACTCACAACTGTGACCTTGTATCCAGCTAAAAGGGTTATAGCGGGTAACCAGTGAGATGCTCAGCTTACATGCACAGGGCAGATTTTCCAAGCAGCAGCTATGCTGGCAGGGCTACCTGCCATGCTGGCCAGCCACATTGGTGCCAAGTGATTCTGGGAAAATGTGGGCAGTGACGCCACAGACAAGTAACGACAGAGGCGAATTCCTGGAAGAAGCCTTCTGAGAGCAGCAGCCCCTGGCGCAGCACACTGCAGATGCACTACTTTAGGGACAGCTGAAATGGGGGAGAAGGGGTCACACTGGCACGCTGCAGTGTGCTATCAGCACAGCAGGCAGCAACCTTACTGAGCCGGTCACGGAAAATGGGCTGCTTGGCCAGGAGGAAACAGCTTAGACATCACAGCTTTCATTCAGAATTAGCTGTGAGCTCGCCAGGAGCTG
This sequence comes from Luscinia megarhynchos, assembly GCA_034336665.1. Lineage (NCBI taxonomy): Eukaryota > Metazoa > Chordata > Aves > Passeriformes > Muscicapidae > Luscinia > Luscinia megarhynchos. The sequence goes on from CM067565.1 coordinate 68,602,053, forward strand.
GCCAGGCATAAATTGTGTTTAGGGTTTGTCCTGCCAGCTGCGTTACCAACAAGGCAAAAACTGTCTGAGAAACAAGGCTCAGGTTCACACGCCTAAACCATACCTGTCATAAGGTTGCTAAACTTTTCCCTAGGGCTGGCACTGCACTATTTACTGTATTGGCATGCTGTCTTTTCTGTTCAACTGCTGCATGATTGTGCTATAGCACGTGCTGTTGACAAGGACTAAAGCTCAGATTGAGCTGTGTAAAGAGGTAACTGTGGCCTTGATCTCTCCATGATGAAACCACAGCAAATTACTGGATGCCAAATGAGTTATTCCCTGTTTATTTCAGTTAAAGCAAGCTTAGAATCTGATCTTCAGATCATGTTATTTCTCTTAATTCAACTGATCATATTTATAAATGCATGTAATTGTCAAAATGATACAATAAATGCCAGCACACAATCCTAGCACTTGCAAAACATCGAATGTATATATTGGCACTTTTCTTATTTGCTGACTGCAGGACAAATAGGTTTCATATTGGGACATCCAAGTTTGTTTCAGCAGCTGGATGCATGACAAAGCCGTGTTATAATCTAGGTACTGATTACGGCTTTGCAACATGTTGGCTCAGCATGTGGTGAATTTGGATGCGTAGATAGATCCATTTTTTAGTGACCTATGGCTTGATTTCAGTGTGGAGAAGGTTGTCAGCATATTTGTGCTAATTAAGGAAATGGCATGGGAAACTCATTTCCACTGCAGATACAACCAAAGCTCAGGAAGTGTCATTGCTCCTCAATATTTTTTGTAAGAGCCAGTTTGTCTTGAAGCAGAGAAATAGTGTCTTAACTGTATTTCTAAGCTGCACTGAAGCTTGTTTGGTTCTTGCCTGTCTTCTGTTTTAACCTGCTTCTGGAGGATGGATTGAACAGTTAGGTCACAAACACTTTAGGAGAGTGTTTCAGTACTGCAGGCTTACATTTTCTGCCTTGATTTGGTTTATTTTTAATGTTGATAGTAACTGAACACCAAGAAATAAACACAAGTTTATGCTCATGCTTTGCCAGAATAACTTTTTTGCTGCTGAAAATAATACTTTTGCCCAATACTAACTCTTTTCTTTCATCCAGACAGTGTTTTGGACATATTATGCTACTCTTAACACGTTCCCATGTTCATGTCCCCAAGAAGGCAGGCTGAAACGTTGCCAACTCTATTAAGTTCTTGCTGTTACACTGAGTCAGCTGCCGTGATTTTACCTTTGCTCTTGGTCAAAGTATTACACTCGATTACCTTTTTGTTCTTTTTTTTAAACATAAGAAATAGCATTACAATGGTTTGTTCCGTGTTCGTACATTTCCTCCTACTTCAGTAACAAAAGTAGAACGTTACTTTTGCTAATAATAAGAAGCCCTTGGATTCCCAAGGGATTCACTGCTCAAACACAAAGGGCGAACAAAAATGGGAGAAATAAGTGCCTCTATTTGCATTTATGAGCAGGGAACTGAAATAACCACAATAAAGGGACACTTAATTCTTTCTTAGTGAAAGGCCAAAGGAAGAAGTCTCCAGTGAGGCTGTAAGTAGACCCAGGACCAGCAGATCTCTGTTCTGCAGATGGCTCTGGACTCAGTTCTGCTCACAGGCCCCAGCAATGCTCGGTCAAGCAACAGCCGTATGTCCACGTGCCACCCGCCTGAGCTCTGGCCAGCAGCCCAGCCCTTCACTGGGTCAGCATGGCACTCCTGTTCCCAGTGCAAGGTGCTCCCAGAGCTTCTGGCCTTCTGCCCTCTCTGCTTTAGTAACAATGCCTGCAGCAAGAGGTTCTCATGGCTGCTTGTATTGAGCATTGAAGGCCTCCAGAATGGCAGCTTCCACGACTGGGGGTCATGGCAGACCTTCTCCATGTGCCAGTCCATGGGATGAGCTTTGCAGCTCTTACAAGTTGAAGGTGGAGTCAGCTGTAACCTGACTTACCTTCCTTGGCATTTTGAAGTCTGGTGAAACATGATGCATAATGACACTTATTCTGCCTTTGCAAGTAGGAGACTGCCTTTAAACCAGAGTGTCTCATCGGCAAACCTCACTTCAATGCAGAGTGCTTATTCAGATGTAACCATGAAAATGAGGGCTGGCTAAATAATGCCTCTGACTGTAAGGATCCACTGAAGCTCATTATAATGATCTTAATGACTTCCAATTCAGCTGTGTCTGTGATATCAGAGTGCAAAGGTAATTATGGAAGTGCTAAATACTATTATTATTTGATATTAGTGACAGGGTGGAGGTGAGACCTGCTAAGCCCTGCTCCCATCTGGCCTAGAGAGGAATGAGGGTTGCCCCTTCCCTCCACCCCTCTCAAGGCCTGTAAAGGAAGAACTGTGCAGGCAGGGTGGAGCCAGGACTCTGCTCCCTCTTCCAGCTGCAGCAACCTTGACTCTTGCTTTGCCTTCATGATGTCAGGAAGTGGCTTCTTTCCATGTGCAGCAAACTGAGAGAAAAGAGAAATGTCTCTACACCACCCTTCTTGCCTCCATCTTGTCAGCAAAGGGAGCAAACATGCTTTCTCTCTCCTACACTAGTTTTGCTGGTCTTTCCCTCAGTTTACTCTATCTTTCCAGTGGCCCTCTCCTACTACCGGATGTTGCTGTATTTTTCCATCAGTTTTATTTCTTAACTGTGTGATCGGGGTGGGGCTTCAGCAGCACAAGCACTCCGTGGCTTGCATGGGATTTCTCCTTCCTCTGTGCTGGCAGCTCAGACTCTGATGACCAGGAGGGAGATGTTGAAGCCTGACTTTGTAAGGGTGTCATACCACATGACCTCCTGAGGTCCCTGTCAGCCTCAATTATTCTGAGTTTTGGAGGCCTTGTCTTGCTATTGACATAGTTCTAGCCCGTGAAAGTGCTAACCCTTTGACCCAGAGGAGTTTTTAAGGAAACAGTGACAACTTAACATGGTTAACAATTAGCTACCTGACTTCTGTGTTGATCCCAGCAGACTAGGTGATCTGTGGGAACCCTCTGTGCTACCAGGGTCTGCACAGAAAGCTGCACCCAGCCTTGCCAGCCCTCCTGGATCACAGGTGAAGCAGTGAGAGCACGTTCAATTAGCTCTGCTCACTGACCACACCAGCCTGAGCTGGGAGAAACCTGTGTGGTGGTGGTGAGTCAGACTCAGATGGTTACTTGACCCAAAGGAAGGTTTGATGATACACTGAGGCTGGGACACACCAGCAGTGATTATATGATGATTCACTGCCTGTGCTGTGCCATTCAAAACATCCTCTGTGTTGCACAGGCAGGGCCATTCACGGAGGCTGCAATGAGGAAGTGATGTTTGCACCTTTAGCTGCCACCTTCTCACTGAACCTTTCAGCAGCTGCCTGTGATGTGGCACTGGCCTCTCTCTGGGCAGGCTGGCACTGGGGAGGTGTGCTGGCAGGGGCAGCTCCCTTATGTGCCAGGTGACTACAGCTGGGCACTTCCTGCCAGTAATGTCCAACCTCACCCTCAGAAGGTTTGGCCAAAGCATAGTGCAGCCAGGCATTCCAGTGTCCCCCCAACACCATCCTCTGCAGTGTGAAAGCACATCACTAGACTAATGCTGAGGGGCAGGTGGGAGCTCAAAGTCCTTTAATACTCTGCATGCCAGCCCATAATTTACACATCATTATTCAAAACTCTCGTAAATTCTTTGCAGAGCTGTTCCCATTTCCATTTTCCCTGCTGTCAGAAATGTGCACCTCACACAGCCCAGACTGCTTCCATGTTTCTTTTACAGAGGGACACATAGTCTGCTGTCTATACTTCCTTTCTTCCTGTTCCACCCACCTTTTTGTCCTTCACTCTTCCTTTCCTCTCCTCCAGATCCTCTCCTGACAGATGCATGCACTCATATGGTTTTACACAAATGGTCTGAGTGTACTGACTACGTCTGTCTCAGTCTGCTAAATGCTTCCCAAAGTGCTGATATTACTGCATGCACAGCAGGGAAGTCCTCAGAGCCTGGGAAGCACCATTTTTTCCTGACCCAGGAACTGATACTGCTTGTGACAGTTTGCTGGCCACTGGTAAGATCTGAGGCACAGAAAGTTTACTCGCGTTGGCTGGGACTCACAAACATGTTTGGGCTAATAGCGTGCATGGTTTGTATTGTGCTTTCCCTGAAGCTAAGTTGAGCAACATATTAGGCATTACTCAGAGCTCCTAAACCTCGTGTTTTGCCAGTGACAAAGTTGCAAAGTTGAAGTACAGCAACCTGACATTTTCTGTGTCGTGTAAAGGCCAAGGTGCAGCAGAGTTGTGATCCGTCCTCCTGGTCTTACAATTAGCTCTGCCTGGACTTTTGTCACATTTAAGTCTTCAGCTGTCATGCATTCTTGCCAACTCTCCTGTATGTCTAAATAACTAGGTGAACTCTCTCTGGAAAAGAATCTGTGCAATTAATTTAGTCCTTTCTTCCTGTGGATGAACTGTCTTCAAATTGTTTTTCAAATGTACTTTACATACAATAGTATTATTTGTATCCCATCTAAGCATTAGCTGGCCATGGCTTCTCTGTGTGATCTTGGATGTAACTGTGGTTTTAAGTACCCTCCGCTGGTTATTCATAGCATGCATTTAGTCATTTAACAAACATGGTATTAGTCCTGCTCTCTAAGTGGATGACTAATACTCTTATAAATAGGAGGAATGTGATCTGAAAGGTCACGTGAATGTTCCCAGAGTGAACATATCCCCAAACTATGAGACTTCTCATTCCAGGATCATGCTTGCAAAAAAGAAAATGCTCATTATTAGGAAGAAGAAAAACAGTCCAAAACCATTCAAGCAATTTATCTGTTTTAACTCGAACAATTTGCAATTGTTTGTAGAGTTTTGCATTGCAAAAGGTTTTTGCAATGTTTGCTTTTCTCTGCAATCTCTCCTGACCTGCTTGGGAGCATATGATTTGGAGCAGTCCTGTGCTCTGCCCTATGCCAGTGCCCTCCCTTGGAACACAACAAGACCTGAATGTTTCTTAAGTAAATATGAAAACCATCTTTTTACTTTCTTCCTAATCTCTTTCACATCTATTTGAAAAGCAAGAGAGCGCCTAACTGGATTCCAAAGGAGATGAGGGTGCACAGTACAGGTTTCTACACTGCCTGTAAACTGTCAGCTTTCCTCAGCTCAGTTCTGTGAAGAGATGTTGTGCTGCCCAGGCAGGGGTGGAGGAATGAGAGGTCCTTGTTAATGCAACCTCCCAAGAGGTCATGTTTCTCTGATGGAAAACGCAGGAGAGAAAATGCAGGAGATCAGCTATTCAGGCACCCTCATCTTTTCATTTTTATCAAACAAAGACAGAATCACTGAGCTGCTGCTCTCCTGCTTCTGCAAGGTTTGGTTTATATTCCCAGTTTCTAATGCTAAGGAAGGGAGGACTGGTGGCCTCAGGACATCCAGCTTCATTTCATGGTTTTGCCAGACTCGCTGAGGATATATGTGTAGCAAATGCTCAGCCCAGGTTTGAACCCATGCACTATCTGTTTGGGTAATTGAAGTCCTTGGCTGCTGAGTGGCACCCCCTTGGTCAAGTCCGAGGCCCTCCTTGGCTGGAGCAGTGAGGGAAGGCACATCAGGCCGGGCTGGGGCTGGGGCTGGGGCAGGAGGGCCTTGCAGAGGCCACATGCCAAGGATTGGGCTGCTCCTGCTGCTGTTATGATGCCAGCCAGCAAGGTAGCTTTTCTGCTTGCCTGTGGTGTGAAATCAAAATTAATCCCTTCCAGTGCAGAAACAGACAACTATGGCACCATCTTTTCCCCAGACTACAAGTCAGGTATGCCCAGGTGGTCACCTGGTGGGATTTGGTAGGGTGGAGCGTAGCAGAGTGAGATGCTCTCCAAAACCAACTGGTCACATACAGACTACCTATTGGTAGCTGGGCCATGCTAACTCCTTGGGAACAGTTTGGTAGAGCACTGTTTGGCCTGGGCCAAAACTGTACCCAGGACCACACTAAGAGCTTGGTGGTGGATGGTCGAGCTCCCCTACTCATGCCCTGATTCGCTGGCTGGATTTTCTGCTCTAGATGCTGCCAGTCTGGCTGGTGTCAGGCAAGTTACCTAAAGCATGACATAAGAAGGAAAAGACTTCCAGCTTAATTTCTAGCCTTTGTCACTTCATGCCCCCTCTCACATTGGGGTAAGAATGCAAGAGTGCATCCTTACCTACAGGCCAAGGGAGACTGACTCATTTGGATACATTGGGAAAGGGAGGTGTGGTTAAAGTCTAAATTCATGACGGTGGTTTATAGAAATTTGATTCACTGAAGAGTTGGAGCAGGCATGCCATGAAGATGGTATTCCCCATTCACAGATGTGTTGTAATTTTGCCCATGATTATTATACAGTTACAGAAATGTATTAGCATTAAAGTATGTGGCCTAAAAGCAGTCAGCTCTGTCCTATATTTTCCTTCTGCCAGCCTTTGTCTTGACTTTAGGTTGCAGATTAAAAAGGACAGCTGAGGATCTGGGTCCCCCCAAGCATGCTATGCATAGTCAACGAGCCCCAGAGATTTGATAGACTCTACATGATGTTTCTTTCTGAACACACAATGTTTCCTGACTTCAGCAGTCGCAGAGACTTGATTTCAGTGGAAGATAGTATGCATAAATATGCTTGCTGGAAAGTGCATATGCAGTTCTTATAAAACAGTGTGCATGTCTGCATGTGCCTGCACTAAAATAACAGGGCAAAGGTGACTGCTGTATATTATTTACCTGCTGGCTGAGATTTATCTGCCTGCCTTATGGACTCCTGCCTCTTGTCTCTCAGATTTTGTTCCTGGGAAACATTTCAGTTTGAATAATTGTGTTTGAGGGTGCTCTACTATGGCTAGGGGGGCTGAGTTTAAAATAAAATAATTTAAACTGAAATCAAAGATGTTCCACACAGGTTACTTTAGATGTGTCAATATTTATTTGCTCATGGGTGCACCTGATTTCTCTTCTACCTTGGTCGGCAGCAGAAACAATTTTTTTACTGATGTCAAGTAGGTGGTAGTGGTGGGGGCAGGCCTTGTTTGTGGCTAGTGGCCAGCTGACAATGATAAAAACACAGAAAAAGATGGGAAGAAAGGAATGGATAGTGTAATTACACCTGATAAGCATCAACATGACACTACATGTGATATATACACACTTGAAACCTGAACACATAAACACATAAAACACTCAAGACATGGAATCAGGTTCTTCTACACAGCAGCTATAATTGCATAAAGAAACTAAAAGGGATTTTTTAATAGCATGGTGCTGGCAGTCAGAGCCTGCCCTCTGACTGTGTCTGGGAGAAAAACGTGTTAGTGTGAGCAGAATAAATGGTCCTTTTGAAGGCAGCATGGCAGACACCTGTGCAGCACCTCACTGCTGCCCGGCTGCCAGGCATCATGACTAGACAAAAGCAAACCTAATTACTGCAGACCTTGAGCAAGATCCTCGGAGGTGGCTGTTGGAAAAACGCACCTACATGTTCCAGGTAGATCTTTTTTCACTGCTGTTTAAATCTTGCTCTCTATACTTTGGACAAAGGCAGACCTGGTTTTGCACATTGCAGGGCAGCTGCACTTCTGAAGAGGAGCCATTTTACAAAGGAGAAAGGAGAAGCAGCTACCCTATTCCTGAGCTGCTGCCTCTCTCCTGGAGTCTGAGAAAATGAGAAAGCAAGCCCCCAAAGCTTTCTCCTTTTCCACTGGGGCACAACAGAACAAAACAGAATTTTTTAATTGGAAGGCACCCAGAGAAATCATTGAGTTTAACTCCTAAGTGAATGGCCCTTATCGGGGATTAAACCCACAACCTTGGCATTATTAGCACCATGTTATAATCAGGCCTCAGTATTTCCTATGAAACAGTAACAGGACAGGCTTTCAGGATTCTTACAAGAGTGAATTTAGATGCCAGAGAGTGGAATTTCCAAATGCATTTCCCTTCCCACACCATTTCTTTTTCATCTCAATAAATCTGTGTCAGTTTTTAAAGAACCTATTTTGGTGGGAGGAAAAGGGGACAGAACAAGTGATGAGCTATTCAGAGCTAAAAGAAGAGATTCATGCTGCCAGAGGTAATATTGTAGAAAAATGTGTCAGTGTAGCAGATGATAGTTCTGCTCTCCTAATGCCTCTCCTGAAGCATCAAGGTGTGTGTGTTTCAGAGGCAGTCTATGAACAGCATGTTGAAATGGTTGCCATGGCAGTGACTGAGTATAAGTTAGAGAGTGTGATTAGCCAGAGTTGGCCTAAATAGCTAAAGGGAAGGAAAAAAGAAATAAAGGGGCAAAAAAAAAAGGCCAAGGACTTTCTGTTATTTCTAATACAGATCCATCAGCATTAGACTGTGCCAGGAAGAAGAAGCAGGGCTGATGCAAAGGACCTTGTAGGAGCATGCTCCACACTCCAGCCCCAGCAGCACAAGCTGCCAGAGGACCTTCTTCCCCTTACAGTGTGCCAGTGCTGCAGCTGCAGTGCCAAGCAGCCCTGTCAGGGTCAATTCAATGAAATGGTGCTTCTCCAGAGTCAGAGGTGAGGCCAGGGCTCTGCTCCACCTTCAGTGACCCAGACAGCACAGTCATGCTGCTCTCCTGGCTGATGTGGGGCACAGCCACATTTGAAATGTGGGAGACTGCCGTGCAGAGAGGTTGCAAGGCTTGCCCCAAGAGACACAGAGGGCTGCTAACCTGCGTGGGGTGTTCATTAGCAAAATCCCTGTCCCTAGAGCCACTCCAATTCTTCTAGCCCACTAACCCACATCTGCTTGATGCACTGTGAAAGGTATCCTGTCTTCATTTGGAGCCTGTAAATTGGAGTGCACAGCTTTTTATTTGTTAATTCATTGCAGTAGCTCATTAAAAAAATAATATCCTTATATCTAATTTAAATGTGTATGATATTAGCATTCAGCTTGTGCTACATGCTGTGTTATTCTCTGCTATATTTAAAAAAATTCACTTCCTGAGATCCTGTGGGTTTTTGTAGGGAAGATTTCTTATGCACTGGAATCACTTTCAAGCTTGTTTTTGAAGAAGTGGAGATTCAGAATTCTTTCTCTCAAAGGATTTTCTTTTAGCTCTTCTCAGGGAGAAGTGGAAGAGCAGGAGACCAACATAAAGATGTCTCAATAGCAGGTCTGGATAGAGAAACATCTTCTCTAGGAGCTGTGGAGTGCCACATTAGGGGGCCAGATGCCCAGTGTAAAATCAATAGCAGGCATTTTACAAGCTGAGAGTATGCAGGTAGGTGTTTGCAGGAGCAGAGCCTGCTAGCCTGATTCCCTTCTCTTAGAGCTTTCTAAAATGGAGAAGTTTAATTTACGTTGGCCTGAAGTGCTTCTGCTCTTAGTCCTTTGAGTGAGATATGAATCTACTTAGACCAGTCCATAACATATGACCACTTACCAAGGATAGTTTTCTCCCCTGATGTCCAAAGGGATCTGTAGGTTCCTCTGTTAAGATGAGTACAAACCAGCAGCACTTACTGTGGTTAACAGGCATCTGTTTTGGCTGGCAGAGCTGGGATGAGAGAGATCAGATGATGTGGCCTGCAATTTAGAAGGAAGAAAAGAAAAACTCACAAGATACCTATTTGCCCTGCAATCAGTTGGCTTTTGCTGTTATTTGTAGGAGTCTCTTCCACTTTTTGCATCTCTTAAATCCTTGTCATCCAGGTTTGAGAGCTAGGACTATCTTCTTTGGCACCAAGTCAATGATATGTTTTTTAGCACCAGCAGCCATTCATATTTTACATTGCTGTTCCTCTCTGTTCCTTTCAAGCAATAATCATAAATATCAGCTTTCATTCCTAGAGCGCCTTTCATCCCAGGGGCTCCCAAAGTACTTTCCAAGCTTAACAAGCTTATTGTAGAGTACTCCTCTAGAAAGGTTGAAACTTGCTTCCCATTAAAGCCTGATTTTGGGAAGGAAAACACTGAATTATAATGACTTCAATACATGAGGGAGCCTTTGCAGCTGTTTTTTACTATACATGTTCCTGTTACCAAAGGAGATTACTTCTTGCTCCTCCATCCCCCTGTCTCCTCAGCTTAATCCAGCAGTGCTCAGTTACATCAGGGAGCAGAGTGCAAGTAGGAGAAATGATTATACTCTATGATCTGAGGAAGTGCTTTTTTCCTGGAATCTATAGCTGCCCTCAACAGTTTCTGACAACTCCATTTCCATCCAGTCTATTTTCTCTTTACTGGGGCAAATGTCCTAGGGCAGAGTTGAATGTCCTGTGGCTTTGGCCAGAGAGGTCACCATCCACAGCTTGGCTATGCTGCAGATCATGTGAGAAACTGTAGTCCTCTTCAGAACAAAGTCAGCTGGCCTAATTTAAGTTACATTCCTCTTCAATCAAAGCAAAGCCAGTGTCTTTGCTTTGAAATTAATCACAATCTTTGAAATGGTCCTTTATTTGGCTCATCTGTGTGAACAATAATCCCAGAAGAAAAGATTGTTACTGGTAATTTCTGAACTAAAGAATTTGTTTCCTAATGAACCATATGATTAATTTTAGAGCAGCCTGAATCTGACCAGTGTCAATTTGTTTTCTCTTCTTTCAGGAGGGCTCAGTACGGTTGGACCTGCCCATCTCATGATGCACTTTTTTCCAAGCTGCTGTATGGGAAAATGGTCTCTCCTCTGCTTGGCTGAGAGAGGCTGGGGTCAGGAACACAAACTCTCATTGCTTTTCCAAGGACACACCAAGAGGTTGTGGTAGAAGTGGGAACAAAAAAGTCCTATCTGATTCAGTGCTTCATCTGCACATAGTTTATCAATACAGATAGCTTTAGATGAAAGATACATCAAAGCATATTTTTGGCTGCTGCTTTCAGAAGTAGTACTAAATCTCCTGGGAGAATCCAAGCAGTGAGATATAATCCAAGTATCAAAATCCCTATCTCCTTATTCTGACTGCTCCTCTCTCACACTGGTTGGGTTCACAGAAAGCTCTTCTTTGAGGTTATGTCATCTACTCCCATCAGTAGATTTTGGTTCCTAAATGCATTTTTTGCTCTTTTCCAACAAAACGGTGCCTGTTTCAACACTAACTGGGAAGATTTATAAATTGGCAAAGGATACAAAAAGAATAATGAACCAGCAGTTACTGTTTACATTGGCCACCTTGTATAAATGCTGATATTAGCATTTCTGAAAGGATTCATTCATCACTGAAAAAAAGGTTTGTACCTGTGAATAAGAGCTTGCCTGGGAGGGCCTGTGTATTTCCTCTCCTTTATCAACAAAGCCTACAAACACGAAGAGATGGTTTTGCAATGGATATTAATGCATACCTATTATTTCAGGATGACAATAAGCCATTGAATATATTCCATGCAGCAGTAAATGAATGAAAGCATTTATAAATGTAAAGAAAAATTTTATTTCTTTTCATGTGTCATGTTTATTTATGCATTTATTTAGGGACTTGAATATATATATATATGTATATATATATTTAAAGTCTTTCAGGACTGGTTTTTTTTTTTTTTTTGGAACTAAAATCCTGTGGTACAGCCTCAAACCCAGCAGTTGGATCTTGTGTCATGGAAAATCAGATAGACCTGCACTAGAAAGAACAATGGCTGCTGAAAACATTCTGCCAGTTCCAGAATATGACCTCTTCTGGGGCTGTCAGTAAAATAAACACTTTTAGAAGTACCCTTAAGCCTCCCTTACCTCCTGCCGTTTGTCACACTTGCTGCAATTTGCCTTAAATTCGTTGATTTCACAGCAAGGTTCATGGTGCTGTTTTGTTTATAAGAGAGGTTGGTACATTCTGCACTGGCCCTGCCGACGTGCTATGAGCCACAACTCAGAGATGGAGAAGGGCCCCAGCACGGCCAGCACCAGCATTTGTTCCATCCTCCTGCTGTAGGTCAGGGGTCTTTCAGCAATGGTGGACACACAACAGCATTTCTGTGGCAGGCAAAAGTGTCCAGACTCTGTGGGATGATTGCATTTTCACTAGGTTTCCTTGAGATTCTGTAGGACAAATATCAAACTCTTTTTCAGTTATGTTATTGTGTTAAAACCTCCAGTATGACATTTTTCTTTTAATCTTTAGACTGCTTCTCTTTTAGGCTGGAGGCAGCTGAGGGCTATGTTGCTCTCTGGGCACTCACACAGCTCCTGGCATGGAACAGCTTCAGTTCTGGCAGGAGATAGGCCATTGCTGCAATCCAAATGCCTTTTTTTAAATGAAAAATCTGGAAGGTAACCTGCTTGCAAACACACCTTTCATGACAAAGGTGATGCTTTGCAAGCACAGTGTTTGTAAAGCAGAGGAAAAAACCAAATGTGAATGAAATGAGAGAACAAGGATGATGCTAGTCTCTGAAACTCCTCTAGTGGAGTTTCTACTCAACCCTTTAAATTGTGGTCAGGGAAGCTGGGCCAATGACTGATGAGGAACCATGAGGATCATTCCCCCCCACGGGGCAATGGTTTCAGCATGCAGCTCTCTTGCACACAGGGAGCAGAAATAATACTAGGAATCTCTACCAGGGCAAGTGGGTACGTAACAGGCTAGTGATTTCATCATAAGTGGTTGGAGAACAGGTGCCTGCTCTGCAACAGAAAAATTTCCCTTAAACCTGGGGCAGATTGCCAGCAGTCTCAAATGTAATCCCTCATGGTATTACAGATGAAACAAGAGTATTATGGACACTGCCACTGAGGCAGGTAGTCTTTAAATATAGCTGCAAATTGCTGGGTTTAATGTTAACAAACCCTAATGCTGAGGAAGACAAGACAGGTAGCAGCACTGATAGAGTGTAATATAATGTGATGGCTGATATGAATGTGAGTCATTCTAGCCAGAGGCTTTAGTATAGGAAGTCGGATAAAAGATATAAAAACAAATCTGATTTTTTTTTTTCTTTCCTGGTGAAGGTCACTGCCAGGAATAGCATGGGAAATAATTAATGCAGGAAGAAATGTTCCCCTTCAACTTAGAAGCATTGTCTTGCTTTGCAGTTTCGTTCTTCTCTTTGGTCTCCCGTAACAAACACCAGCAAACACACGGGGCCGTTCTCCATGGAGGCGCTGGCAGGTGTCCCGCCCTGCGGGCAGGCACTGTCTGTGCAGCGCTCACGGCTCTGTCAGTGGGTGTCCCCTCGCTGGCAGTCCACCCCAGCACTCTCTGAATGGGCCTGGGAGGCTGAATGGGGCTCTACGTAATGGCAGCCAATTTCCTGCTCGGCAGGGAGGCGCAGTGCCAAGGCTGTGTGTGAGAGCCTGCTGCTGGGAGGGTTTCACCTCTTTCCCTCTGCTCCTGAGCCCTGGGGAGGTGGGTTATCTTTTCCTGCACCCTCAGTCCCTGTGCTTCATGGAGGAGGACATGGATGACTCAGTGACCTTTGCACTTGCAGTGGCACAGGCTGTTCCCTGTTCATCCCGCAGAGATCTGGGAGGCTCTGGGCTGCTTAGTTTGCTCCTGTGAACAGCACTGCATTTACAGATGTGCAGGGGCACGGGGGACCATGCAGCTGTGTCTGTGGGTGCAGAGTGCATGCAACACTCCCTGGGGCAGGAGTGATCCACAACGCAGCCCCTCTGCTGTGCAGGCATGCTGTACTGCAGTTTAATTCCCTTTCCTCAAAGTACTCTTTGAGTGGGGACGGGTGAGGAGAGGAGAGTTCCTCTGCTTCATGTAACCACCCTGCAGGATGGAAACCAGGGCAGCTCCTGGGGCTGAGGGGGCCTGCTGTTCCCCAGGGGACTGCTTTGTTTTCTTGCAGGTTGCCCTTACAGGGATAAGCACTGGTGGGAATCTCTGAGCTTCACACTGCTGACTAAAATCTCCTGCGTGTGACTGTCCCTTCCACCACAAAGGACCGGTCACATTTTCCATTCTCTGCTCCTGTGTGGCTGCTCTGAACATCCCAGGTTATCTCTGCACCACCAGCTGCCTCTCCTACTCTGTGGCTCACCAGACCTTCATCTCTGCTCAGTGCCCATGCCAGGGTCACTAAGGCAGTTAGCAGAGTTCTAAGACACCTTCATTTTTGGAGGACTTTTAATTTGGGAGCCCAGGAAGTAAAAGTTCAGATCTCCCTCCTTCAGCCATGACTCTGCAGTGGACTTTCAGGGGTAGGAGCACTGCAGAAGTCCTGAGTAGCCTGGAACTCTCAGATAGCACAGGAAAAACCTATTGTGGGAAAATTGCTAATAGCAGAGGTAAGCTCTTAGCCACATTTTCCACTGGTGTTACAGACTCTGTTTCAGCCAGGTTTCCAAACTGCTTTTTGGTGTTTATCCAAAGACTTGAGGCCACACATTCTCTTATGGGGGCTTTTCACAGCTGCTTCTTCTTGGAACGATTACAAGGAGTGCTGAGTTGGGTGGGATGATCTGTTGCTCTCAGGTTTCTTTCTTTGGAGCATCTCTGTCAAGAAAGGCTGTAAGGCATAATAATTAAAATACTTCTAGATCACCATAATCCTGTCAAACTTCTTGTTGTGATCCCTGTGAATGTGACATTTGTGAGCTCATTTACCACAGCTTTTATTCACTTTTTTATTCACTGAAAAAAGAAGTTATGTAATTCAAGTTTTTCCTTCTTCCTTCTCTTTTTGCACTTAAATTTACCATATTTGCAGATAGACTGTTCCCATGGCTAGCAGCTGGTGTGGTGCATCGGGAAGCAGATTCACAGAGGTGGCTGTTTGGTGCTGAGCACTTGCTGTGTCAGGGGATTTACATCAGAGTGCCTCAGTTCTGGTTCCCAGGGACTGGATGCTCGTCAGAGGTTGGAGTGCAAGAGTTGTGCTCCTGGAGTCCGTCTCCTCATTTCCTTTCACTCAAAGGGAATAGAGGTAAAGAAATGCTCCCTGACATAAATCAAAACACAGCAAATGGGGGCAACATGGCATTTGCCTCATAAACTTATTCATAATGTGAACAAAACCCAGGATATAGAAAGACTTGTCAAAAACCCAAGGTCAAGAGACCAAGGCCAGACACATCACTTTACCTTGAGGTTCCACTTGGTTTGAATGCGTGGCAAACAGGGCAGTTCTTTGGCTACTGAAATAGCTGTTTATCTTGGCTGAGCAGCTCTCTTATTCTTTCTTGGATATGACTTCTAATCGATTCTTCTCTCCTCATACACTTCCCGACCTTCCCTTTTGCCAAACTCGTACTAAACATATACATGTATATCTGTGTGCGCGTAGGCAGTCGTGTCTGCTGCCGGGATTTCCTCCCAAACAATACCTGTTGTGCTGGCCACAGCATTTCTCTTGGTTCCCATGCTCTGAGCAGTTTGAGTTTCCTGCTGGCTCAGCAGCAAGACTTTCAGGGCTTTTTATACTTATTCTTCTTCGGGAGCCAAGCAGAGGAGCGCAGTTGGTCTGTGAATAGTGAGCTGGCTGGGCAGGCAGCAGGAAGCTTGCATACTAAACCGTGTGAACTTTGAGGAGGGGAAGAAGGGGGCTGGGGGCTGCTGGCTGGGCTTCATGAGGCGTTTGTTGCAGCCCTCTGCCTTATAAACTCATCATCTCAGCACAGGGATGCTCTTTGCCAAAAGAGCAATAGCTGTAAAATTAGGGTACAAAGGAGCGAGAGAGATGAAAATGAAATTATAGAGAAAACAGGAGGAGGGATTGGAACATGGAGAAGAGTGAGGAGGCTTGGGTTTTCATTATTCACATGAAAACTTGTTCATGGGTTCCCTTTACAGAGTGTTGCCACTACACCTCATGCCGCACTGCAGGTCTCACAGGCCTTCTTGTTCACACCCTTGCTGCCCCAGCAGCGACCACATCATTAGTGTAAGGACAGCTTTTCTATATTGCACAGACAAAATCAAAAGCACAGAAATGAAAACACACTCTTCTCTTGCCCCCTGCACCCCACCTCCATTCCTTTCTGTTTCTGTCAGCAAAGATTAATAAATAAACAGATTCCCAGTTGCAAGGATCAGGAATCATGGTGTGGCTGTGAAAGAGGGGTTTGAAGAGCTGCACTGTGAAACACCAGCACCAGCTTGTTGGTCACAGGCAAAATCATCCCTGAAGCAGAGGAAGAGGTGTTTCAGCAAGTGCTGTGGCACTGCTGCATGTGCAAGCATGCAGTGGACATTCTTGAGAAAAGGTGGGAGGCAAGAGGAAGGAAGGTTGAGCCCATCTGTCTGCAGACCTGCTACCTGCCTCCTGTCTGCATGAACAAATGGGGAATAGGCTTTGCCTGTGCTTTGAAAATGAGGTTGCAGGGGATCACACATTCTGCACACATGCTTCATGAGTAAGAGCAGCCTGATGTATGGTGCCATGATGGGTATTGGTGGGATGGCCCTGTGGCAGGGAGAGTGTGTGCATGTGTGTGTGTGTGTGTGATGTAGACATGGAAATGCTCAGCAGTGACAGACCGGGAGATGGGCTGAGGCTTTTGTTAGTTCATGCCATAATATGATTGCAAAGTGACCTTTCTGACCTGATCCAAAATAAAAAGCCACAGCTTTCCCTCTGTTTGGCAGCACCCTTCACTGAGGGTGCCCATTACTCCTCACTGTAAATAATCCACGTATGCACAGTAAATCTGAAAAGCTGGGTCCTTTGCTCCCCTATCCAGCTCAGCAGCTCTCTGTGTCTAGCTCCAAATTGAGCACTGAGCAGTGCGACACATGTGTTTGCCACCTGCATCCTTGTGGTGCCCCCCAGAATGAGTAGCCTGCCCTGGAGATCTGTGAGTGCTGGGAAAGGTCCCAGAGTGGACTCCTGGAGAGCCAGTGGAGGCCCTGGGGAGAATCACTCTTGAAGCTCAAATAGATCCCAGAGTCTCTGCTTAGGCAGCTTGTGGCAGAGCACAGGCACTTCTGAAGGAAACAAGTCCCTCCACCATGGTCTTCTTAGAAAGTACAAAAGCAATTACAAATTTGGGGAATTTACCAAAATAAATTTATCAAGTTCATACATTTTCTGTTCAACTCTACTCCTGACTCAGCAGAAGCTCAGTTTAAATTACATGTACTTGACTTTGATGTGGACTCTGTTTTTAAGACTATCTAAAGCTTCTTATAAGACCAAGGGTTCAGTTGCTTGTAAACCCCTGAAAACTTTATCTATCTACCACTTAGCTGTTCTGGGTATCTGTCTCAGGCTGAATGCATCTGGGAAGCTTCAGCAAAAAATGGTTTTATTTGCTTACAAGAAAGAGATGAGAGAAACAATATTTTTTCCTTCATATTCAAACATGTTTTTAAAGTGATCTGTTGATGAACTCTAGCACTTTCTGCCTCTACAGGAGAGGCTTGAAATTTGGCAGATATCAGGAATGTACCTTTGGTTGTTTTTCATGGGGGAAAAAAGAAAGAAGTTGAACTAAGAAACTATAGGGGGAAAAAAGGGCCTCAGATCTCAGCCACTCAACAGAAACTTCTTAAGAGTTAGAATCTGAATTTCTGAAAACAGTTGCTCAGTGGAAACTTGTTCAAGTCTGACGGCTAAATCACAGATGATGATATAGCAGGCACACTGCAGCCTCTGCTGCAAGTGCCAAGCAGCAGCTCTTGGACGTTGTTTTTCTGTGCTGACAGGGTCACTGCAGTGCTGTGCACCAGAGCCTGGAGGTTCCAGATGTGCTCCTTTGCTGATGCTGAGGTGAACATGCAGGAAGGCTGATGTGCCTTCCTAGGACTAGGACCTGGCTGAGGGAGGGAGGGAGGGAACCCTATTGCAGTGCGAAGGCTGAGGGCCTCCTGCCTGGAGAGGGGAACTGGTGTCAGACATGGAGGTGGATATGGGAGCAGGACCAAGGCAGAAGACAGGCTGGAAGCACCAGGAGGATCAGAAGAAGTCAGATTTGGGAGTATCCTCTTCACATCATACCTCCTGCAGAACCCAGGGATTCCTGCTGTGCAGTAATTCTCTGTTGTCAGCAAATACATGGGGAAGTGGTTGGCACAGGCTGTGAGTCATTTCTGCCTGCTCCCTCAGCAGAGGTTGTTGGGCTATCAGTATTCCCAGTTATTCTGCTTTTCAAGCATGATGGAATTAACATCTGAGAGCAGAGCCAGCCCTGCCGGTGAGTCATGCGGTAGCCAGTGTGATGTCACGTGATGGGATTCCTGCATTTTTGTTTCAGTTTGCCATGTGTAAATCAAGGAAATGACACAAACACAACATAGACTGAAAGTATGGGAACCTTGTAGGGTCAAGCACTCAGCAGTTCGAAATGACTGATGTAACACTTACCATCTGAGTCCCATCTGCACAGGCACCATGATAGTGTTGCTTTTAGCTGCAGGATTAAAATCCGTACGTAAAAACTTTTTCCCCCCAATAACAACTCTATATCTTTTGATGCTCAGGGCAGACAGTTCTCAGGGGAGTTGAGGTTGTGTGGGGAAGGGTCCTTGTCCTGCTTAATTGCAGCTGTGCAGGATGAGAGGATCCCTGCCTCACCTTCAAGGCCAAAGCCAATGGCAGTCCTCGGCATTGGTGATGAGAGGCAGCACCTGTGTCCCTGGCCTGCAGCAAGACCAAAACAGATGGGGTCCTCAGATAAATTACCTACCAAACTCAAGCAAGCCCCCATGAGGCACATGCAGAGTGAGGCTTTGTATAGCTTGTAACTTGACCACAGTTGGGGGAACTTAGGACCCTCACAAAGGCTCATCTCCCTTCCCTGACAGAGTATCAGTACCAGCCTCTGAAGCCAGACACGTTTGATCTCTTGATTTGAGCAGAGCAAGCTAACATATATCTTTCTAATCTTATTCTAGGAGGCAGTTGAATTATTTTAGCTAAAAATTACCAGAAGAGTCTGCCTGAGGCAGACATCCAGCATGGTGTATTTGAGCTTGAACAAGCCATCACTAATGGGAAGAGCTAAGCAACTTTAACTCCAAACAGAGCTCACAGGGGGAAATTAGAAACTGGCTCTGTGGATGGCCCCACCAAAAACCATGTAGGGGTGTGTGTGAAATCCTGCTGCTATGCATCCAATTGCTACAGGCAAGTACTGACCTGTGCTTGTAATGTAGCATTTGCAGGCTCCAGAGGTGGACTTGCTGTTTTGCAGACCTACCAGGTAGTTCGTGCTTTGCTGTTATATCAAATGCTGGGGAGAAATGCTATTTTAATGATGGGAAAATGTGAAGAGAAACACTTTGGCTTTCTCTTTCCATGCGGGAAGTGCAGGCACAGGGCAACAGGACCCTGCTGGTGGGCAGCACACATGAGGTGTGTGGCAGGTTGCTTTGCAGAATGGTGTTGCCATCATGGCTGTGAGTGGTCCAGGGGACTCGCTCGGCAACCTCTGCATCAACTGAGGTCGTGGCAAGGGGTTGAGAGGGCTGCAAAGGTTACCAGCAGAGGGTTAGCAGCTCAAACTTCCAGTCTGCATTTTCCCTTTCTGCAGGAAGAGGTATTTTCCTTTCCTTGTTACTTCTCATCTAGAGCTCTGTAAACAGCACTTTCTCCTTGATGTTGATACCTTCAAATGATTTGATCTTCCTCTTAGGGATTTACTTATCCAAACTGTACTATTTAGTTATTTAATCTTCCCTTTAGTTATTTGATTGTTGTTCATTGTTGAATTCTTTCCAGTATGCCAACATCTCTTTGACACACGAGTGCCTGCAGTTGCTTTATCTGTTTAGAGGATGGCTCAGACCCAGCAGCACACTGCAGAGAAAAGCCATCTCCCTTCTGCTCAATAACACAATGTTCTTCACCTTTCTACAGGTCCAAATGAGGCCCTCTCATTTTATAAAGCAGCATTTAGTTTGATACTTTTTATTTTCCATTTGTTAAACCCTTTCAAACAACTGCTATGGATTATTTTTCCAAATGTTTCCTTGCATTGCCGATGTCCCAGCAGGAGCTGTTAGATGCTATTTTCTTTCCCAATCCCTCATTTCAGAAACATTTTTTTTGTGAGATCATAACTAGAAACCAAATCTCACACACTCCTCCTCATTACTACATCCAAAACAACCCTTTAACAGAAAGAGAAATAAATGCTTTACAGGTTCATAAGTCTCCAGCTTGGGAAACGATTCATCTCCATTGACAGTCATGCTGGGCACTCCCTGGGGTCTGGGCAGGATGACAGTTTGGATATATGGAAAGGGAGGGACATTAAAATGGTGAGCAAGGCCCTTCTGGTGAAGTCCAGCCCTTGATTATTGTCAGCACTAATGCATTCTGCTGAAACTCAGGCAGAGGTTTTAAAAGCTGATGTTTGGACATGTAAAAGATTTGGAATGGTATATGCACTTTGTGTGTGCAGGACACACTTCATTTTTATATCCAATGTGGATTAGAATATGAAAGGACTCAATTTCAACCTAATTTGTAAATGACACCTAAGCCCAACATGTGAAACATGCACTACTTGAAGAGCATTTACTAGGATGTCTATGCAGTTTCCATCTTTCTTAAGAAATTTTTTGACGATTTCTTCCCTGTAGGCATTAGAAGTGGAAATAGGAAGGGGTTTGTACCTAACTTCGCAATCAAGAAAAGGACAGAGGCAAAGGTCTTTGTTTGTGTGGCTACCCAGTATCATTGTGTCAAACTGGCAGTGAACTGAAAGCTTCTCCAAAGCCGTGGGAGCCAAATGTCCCACCCTGTTTGCCTGTAGCTCATGAGTGAGTTGATTTCTGCTTTTGTGGTCTGAGCCCTTCAAAGCTTTGTCTTATATGGATAAACAAAAACTTGCTACAGCCTATGGACAGACCTGAAAACCATTAGGTGCAAAACATCACAGGACTTCGAGAATGAACGCAGACTTCTTTTTAACTGAAAAAAAATATATGCTTTAAAAGGGTTGAACATGGAAATACATTTGTAATGGCCACTATCAGGAGCTGCTGGCAGTTTCTCTAAACAGGTAAGTCCTTTTCCTGGAGATTTCTGCTACCTCTCAGGCTTCTGTCCATTTCTATGTTGCTACTTGCAGTGTTTAAGCATCATTAGGTTTAAGTGCATAAATTTTCTTTGGCTATTCAACCCCAGCCACTTTTGGGAAGGAATTGGCCAGAATCCCTGAACCTAAAATAATCAAGTGTCTGTCTTTCCATTTCTCTGACAAGCAGTGCAAAATGGAATAGGTAGCTCAGCTCAAGCATCATCTGAGAAACCTGTTGTTGCAAAACCAGGCAAGTGGCTTGCACATAAACAGATGGTACCTTTGCCAATTCCCAGTTGTTGCATGGAATGTAAGTATATTTGATTTCTTAACATGTGTTTTATTATCAGTCTCTTGGTTTCTACCACTCTTTATAAATACCCCAGCCACAACTTGTAGCCTTTACAGGCTCATCCAAGAGCATGGCCTTTGAGGCACTCCTTTTGAGAGTATTTATTGTGCTCCAGGAGAGGATGTCTTTTTTTCAGGATTGTTCTGGGCATGAGAAATAAAAACCAAAGTGGAGATGGTGGCCAGCACAAAGAACCGACCAAAGTAATTTTAATGAATTTCTTTCCGTACCTGCCAATCCACCCTCCCCTGCAGGAAAAACAGCTCTCAAATGAATATAGCATATGGCACAGAAGATGAAGTACCAGTGCCAAGTTTGTCTTTGCCTTAGCAGAACTCACTGCAAAATGCTGAACCTGCAGATCTTCGAAACATGCTCGTTCCCACTTCACTGCCTTCTTAGCTGGAATTGTGCAGTCTCACTGTTTAAATCCTCAGTTGGCAGGACATTATTGTGAATGCAGTGCTGGGCAGACACACAGTGCTACATTCAAACTATCTGCTGTGGAGAGCAGTGCAAGTTGCAGCAGCAAAGTAAACCCATCAATGAGGTGGGCTAAATATTTGAGAAGGATCTGAAGCCCACTCTAACCTGCCTTCTACATGCACATGGGCTATCCATTTGTGGCAGGCATGGCTGCTGCTGTGTGGTTAGATACCCTGCTCCTGGCCGTGGTTTGTTGTATTTGAGCTGTGCAGGAGTGAGGCATTCAGTGTAAGTCCTATCATCATGACTTTCTCTACAGTGAGCAGATAGACAGCAAACCCCATATGTTATTTATCCTAAAAGTGGTGTGGAGTGTTGTGAGGGAGGGTGCCCCTCTCTCTGCATAAGCTCAGAGAAAACCCTCAATACCAGCTCAGCCTCTGTCCAGCCATTAGGGGTCTGCTCCCAGCTCAATCTCATCCAGTGAGGCTCTGGGAAGACGTGGGGCTGGTGGGTCCTGGTGTCCAGGTAAATGGGATGTCACCACCAACCTGCTCTGCTGTCTTCTGAAGGATGTAGGATCCTGGTTGAATGTACAGCTCCTCTCAGCAGTACACCTCTCCCCGGTTGGGTGACACTGAGGTCAAGTGTCTAAATTAAGAAGTCAGACTTCTAAAGCCTTTATTGGATGATTGTCTGTGGGGCCTGAAGCTGAGCAGACTTATATACAAGGAAAAAAATCCCTGCTGAGTTACTTTAATCTTTCAGACAGCTGTGGACACGCGTGTGTTGTGTTCTCTTACGGACATGTTTCTTTACAGGTGCTCTTGGACTCAGAGAACTTTACCCGGACAAGTGCCATGGGTGTACACCATGGGTTGGGTGAGGGGTGCTGCTCTCCCAGGACCTCTTGCAGCACTTTGGCTTGGAGATGTTTCTTAAGGTGGGGGTGAATTCCTCACCTTTGGACCCATACGTTTCCTACCACTGTGGGTAAACAATGCCTCTCTTTCCAGAAAGTAGGAGATATCTGACATAGTTACGAAATTAATGGAGGAGGGAACTCCTTTGATTAAATGAATGCTAGGAGAAGAAGTGGTAGGCTTGATTTTTTCCATGGTTAATGTTCCCAATCCTCTTTTCAGTCCTCTCATGGCAACTGTGTACTTTGCAGCTCAAAGTCACATGAATCTCTGCTCAGCAGAAATGTAAATGTTTTGATAAAACTGTTCTTAACAAGTTTAATTCATTTAATCAGCTTGATTAACTGTGGAGCTTTATGGTCTTTAATTGGGAAGGATTTGCTATAAATTAACATTTTCTGTAATTTTATGAAGAATGTGGCTGTGTGCAGGATCTTGCTGCCTTGGCAGTGGCATGGGAGGTGCCTGTGTCTGGCAGTCAGCCACTCCCCTGCAGCTCTACTCTTTCAGTGCCCTGGAGACCTTTGGGTGCTGGTCCTGCCCTCAATGCCAGGAACATGCTGGGCAAGGGGCACGATGTAGCTGGAAGTTTCTCAACAGACACTATTTCTTTTCTCTTGTGTTTGCATCTCCTAGATGATTAATCTCCCCTTCCAGTAAAAATGCAGCCTGCCTCTTTTTCTGACAAGTCCCACAAGAAAGCAAGCACAGATGTCCACAACAGCCCTGTCCTTATTTTGGTTCACAACCAGCCCCAGCCTGCACCTAGTTCTCAAAGTCTCTGGGTATGTGAGTAGAAAGAGGGGAAAAAGGAATGATCAGAACATCTCAGCTCGGGTGCACGTCCCAGCTGGTCTTTCCTCTCTTCCATTTAATGTGGCAGACTGACAGGCTATAAAATATGTCCAGCTGGAGAGAACATAATTTTGTTTTACTCTGTCCAGCCTCATTTTTCAGAGCTGAATGTCCAGTTGTGTACCTATATGAAACCTCCCAGACCCTGGAGGCTTAATGCAGCAATATTAATTCTTTTAAATAGGCAGTTGATTGTCCACATGACATTTTTCTGTTCCTTGTGGTCGATATCCCAGACTAGAGAAACCAAGGAGAGATTGAAAACAAATTACCTATTCCCTCAGAGTCTGCCCAAAGCAGTGGAGCAAGCAGAGCATCAGCCCAGGTTCTGCAGCCATGGGCTTGCTCCTTGCTGGGTGAGTGCTGGTGCTGCAGAGCCGCTGTATGGTGCATCCCAATGCACGGGCAGAACAACGTGGCTTTGCAGCTCTTCACAGACAACTTTGCACATTTACTCCTGTCTGACTCTGAATTGGAATGGTCTCTGGGAAAACAGTGTATTTCACAAGAAAGGGAGGTTTTTCATCCTTTCCTAGAACTTCCATGGTGCTTCTGCATGCATGGCTCTCACAGGCCAATGTGATGCAAAAGGAGACATTTCTAACAGCAAACAACCTCAGTTCCTCTTTCACCTCTGACATTTCTACATTTCTACATTTGGTACTTTTTTTTTTCTTTTTTCTTTTTTTTCCACAGACTAAACATTTACATGTCATATCCTGTTTGAGTGGATGTTTTAATGGATGCACTGCCAACAAAGACACTTGGGTTTAGGTGGCTGATCCTTTGTGATTGTAATGGCCTTTAATGAAAGGTTTTGTCTTCATAAGGACAAAATGTTCTTTATCCAGCTTCAACTTTTGAAAGAAACACCACAGATGTTTTTGGATTGGCTGTGAAATGTTGTGTAAATTCTGTAATACCAAGGTGGAAAATCTATCCTTTTCTTATTAACAAACTGTATGTGAAAAACACTGTATATCAAAACAGAGAGGCTTAACGTGTACACACAATTAATAATCAGAGCTTTAGATCCTCAGCAAGGGGAGTACTTAAAAGCAGAAGAAATGTGTAAAAATAATTTAGATATGAAACTAAAGAAATACTTGTCTGTGTTTAGTTGTAGGTTTTGTGGTTTGGTTTTGTTTTTTTTTTTTTAAATTAGATTTAGCTTTTCTTTTCAATTCCTCTTCTCAGAAATTGCTTGCATTTTGAGGCTGGGCATCCTGGGCCCTGGAGGGCTCTGGCAGGAACAAGCAGGGACACGGGAGCCCTGAATGGCTCTTCATAAAGGCAGAGATTCAGAGCTGTCCTTCAAAATTACTTCTGTTCATGGTGCGGCCGCTGCAGTCCATGTTTGAGGCTGAGGAGGCCACAGCTTGCTGCAGCTTACTGGTACAGCCAGAGGAAGTGGCGAAAACCTCCATCAGTGTTCAGGATGCAACATGGTTTGGGTGGCTTGGAAAATGAAAGTGTTGTTGCCAGTTACTGGATTCAAGGAGAAAGCAGCCATGTGTTTCTGATTGCCTTCTGGGAGAAGTACCAGGTGACTGACAGCTTTTAAGTTGCTTTTTCATTGTGCTTGTGAGCTGCACATGGAGCTGCACTGGAGGCTGTTGCATTACAGATCATGATTTCAGCAAAGCTTTTCAGAAAAAAAAATGAAAGTAAATGGTTTTATTTTCAGCCTGAACAGCGAACAAGTTCTCAGTATCTAAATGAGAGCCCTTGAAGTAAGCGCCAGGTGCTGCAGGAAGTGGTGGAGGTGACTCAGTAAATGTCACACTTCCCTCCAAGTCAGTTCTGAAGTGGTGTCCAGAAATAACATTTCGTGGGCATCTGGTTGTTTGAGATGGCCCTGCCTTGCCATAGAACTTCAAACTACCTGGTACCTTCATGATTTTGCACCTCTTTTTTGTCACAAAAGTTTGCCTTTATCTCTTGTCTTTGTTCTTTCCTATGAAGACAAAGATATGACAAGTCCTGTAGGTAAATCAAAGCAGGAGAGTTTCCTTGGCCATGCTGCGAGCTGCCCTGGCTGGTGGATGGGGGACAACACTCCTGGAGGCTCGCTCTGGCCGCTGTGCCGGAGGGGAGCTCTGAGGGGCTGCAGAGTGGTGGCACACAGCAAGCTGCACCTCATGCCAGCAGTGAAATCACCCTGGAGCCCCTTGCCTTAGCATGAACTGTCACCTCCTGCTTTCACAATGATGCTGTTTCGTGTCCTTTCTGAAGCTGTCTGGGCTGCAGGCCAGCCCGCCCAACTGCCTTTTCCCGGAGGAGGCTGGGCTGAGCTGGATGCCCCTGCCCCACTGCCTCCACCCCCACATCCAGGCCTTCACTCAGATGTGTGTTCAGGAGCACCTTCCTCCTCTCTCACCACAGCCTGCAGGAGCACAGTGTGGGCTGGGGATGGAAATGGGGATGAGATGGGATGGCCCAAAAAACCTCGTCCTGTCCCGCTGGATCCCAGTGTACTCAGGCAGGAGCTGTAACTGCATCCATCCTCCTCTGCAGCACTGTTTTCCTAAACTTATCTCCTCTCCTTCCCCTTCTCAGCCAGTGAACTCTGTGCTTATGCCTTGTGTCAGGTTGCCTGGGTACACCTACCTTACTCACACAGTCACAGCATGTGGTGAGCAGTGGCACTGGGGCTCTTCCATGTCTGCACCCAGGACAGACAGATGAGCTGGAAGCACCTGCATTACTGGCTCAGTTCAGGCTGGGGATTCCCTTTGGACAAACACCCTTGTTGCTCCCACACAACTTTCCACCTTGTGGGGTGACCTTAAAATACTTAGGCTGTGTTTCTGGTGGAAGAAACTAGATTGGAAAGTGCTTTCTGGGTGCTGAGTTCATAGAACCAGACTGATGCAACCCCTTCTAAAATTTGCACTACATGGATGCAATATCCTTAATCCCAAGTGCTTTGCCCTACATATATGCTATGCTCCTATGGGACAGCATGACTTGGTCTCACAGTCACGGCCCTTGGGACTGCTGCTGGGGTAAGGGAACAAACCTGAGTTGTCTTGACAGAGGCCACATCCCAGCCTTCTGGGATGTTATGCTACCCTGAAACTGGTACCAAGAAATTTTGGCACAGCAATGTGTGAGCCATAGCCACTCAGAAGTGTTGGCAGAAACCCACAGTGCCTTGAAAGACTCAAGGGCACTACAGTGAGGGGCACTACAGAAGCATGTGGGTGGCAGCACCCCTTAGCCATGTCCCCATCCCTACCTATGCTCCCCAGACTGGATGCAGAGGTGCAGAAGGGTAGACAAAAGGTACAGAGGCCACAGGACAGATTTTTGTTTCTGAACACTCAAATGTCACAGGTGGTAGGGGATTTGTCAGGAGGTAATTTTAGTCCCACAGGTACAGAAAATAAGGCCTGCTTGCTTCTCTCTTGTACCGATGGGATTGTGTGTGTCCCCATTATGCATCATGTTTCTTGGCACAGAAAACAAGTTTTCAGAGCTTCTGTTGTTCTGCTTCAAAAATTACTTTTTTTTTTTTTTTTTTTTTACTTAGATGAAGGAACTCTTTGGAGAATGATGTCACCTGCACCTCAAATACTCAGAAGTTTTTGATCATGAGTTTTGGATGGCTTCAGGGTCAGGCTTGCTGATTTACAAAGCGCATACATACACTCTTCAAAACTTGTAAAATATGGAAGCGATCTGTGTATGGTTAGGAGAGGTGCTCACAGGCTTGAAGCTTTGGGTTTTTTTGCTGTGTCTTTAAAATTTCTCAGTCTCAGGGGCTTTTAACTGTTTTTTTCAGGCAGACACAAATGCCTTATGTGAAGCAAAAGGCTTGGCCCTTTGAGTGCGGGACTAAGTAGCTCTGAGAAGTGATCAACCCTAAAAGCAGCTTCTTGTGAGGACCCTTCTCAGTTTTCCCTGACAAGGAGCCAGTGCAGAGCACTCTGCCTCTCCTGTTTCTGAGAGCCCATCTGAGACTGTGGCCTTACGATTTCCAGACTGTAAGAACAGCATCGCGTTCATGCCCTTTCCAAGCAGCGATGGCAGCTGTAGTCATGGGAAGATAACAGCTGAGTTGGCAGGCCCAGCAGCCCCCTGAGGGGCAGGCTGTGCCTCTCTGACCTTTACAGTGGGCTCAGCTCCCCTTCTGATGTGGCTGCCAGGGAGGCAGAGCCAAAAGATCCAGGCAGATTTCCCTGAAAAGGTCAAAGCAGTGCAGCTCACTGGTGCTGGCAGCGGAAGGGCGGAAGGGGATTTCAACCTCATTTGTGGACAACAGCTGTGGGCTGGGAGCTCACCCTGAACACTGCTGCTGGCTATGGGGGCACCCCAGTTGCTGCCTACCCCAATGTACTCCAGTTTTTGGGTCTGGAGAGGTGCCCCAGCATTCTGCACAGGTTGCTGGGGGACTGGCAGCTGCACTTTCCTTCTGGGGCAGGCGGTGGTGAAGGGAATGATCCAGAACCACTCAGCAGGGCAGCACTTTTCCATGGGGGAGCACAAACAGCACCTCAGAAGGCAGGCCGGAGTGGGAACAGGGCAGGGGATGTGCTGGGGCCCAGCTGGCATGACAGCAAGAGCTGACTGTGCTGGTGCTCAGCAGGACACCCAGGACATGCTGGGGAGTCGTGTGGGGCCACTGTCCTCGAGCTGGCTCAGGGTTGACATGAACCCCCCAAACCCAGGGAATATGTGGATGCACCAGCCCCCACCAGGTGGCTGTGAACTATCCCCAAACACTTTTGCTGGACATGAGCACAGCTGTGGGTGTGGGCAGTATGGTTGGGCCTGCTGCCCTCCTTACAAGCAGGGTGCCACCTAGCATGACTTTGCGTAGTTCTCAAAGGGAAGGAATTGGCAAAACAGAAAAGAGGAAATGCATTTTTTTTTCCTTTAGTTTTGTCTTTTTCTTTTTTTCCTAGGGAAGCCACAGCCTTACGAAGTCACCATTCATTTTAGCAGCCAACGCAGCTGCACACAGCAGATTTGGTGACCGGACGCTGTGGTCTGGTTGTGTGTGTAGTTGATGCAAAGCTTGGAAAATAATAAACACAAGCTTCCCTGATCAGGGCACGTCCGTTATTGCATGCACGCTGTAATTCAGGAACTAGCAGATGTCTGAGCTTCATGCCCAGCCTGACAGAAACACAAGAAGGGAACTGGTTCAGGGTCTGTGCACAGCTGCCCTAGTCAGATGACTCTGTCAGCTGAACCTGCCTCCGAATCAGGCCTGATTTATCATAGCAGGGACTCCGACCTTTGTCTGGTCACAAAAATACCATCTTGGAAAGATTTCTGAAGGCTTTGTAAAGAAGGAGAGTGGTAGTAATAATAATTCAGGGATGTCCTCAGCTTGCCAGCTGAGATGTGCAGCCCTCTTTCTTTGAATGCTTTTCACCAGGGCTAGTGAGAAACAATCACATAAGATATTTTTTCCAGGGGCCCATCTCATGGGATGGCTAACATTTTTGCTTGTATTTGTCTGGGGGTAATGGGGCATTGCTCTGCCTGGTGGTCTTGTTTCTACCTTCAGGCAAGTGTACCTTTAGGTCCAACTTCAGCCTTGCCTGCAGCATGAGTGGCTCAGACCCGTGGCCAGGGTGACACAAGTTGACAGCTGCCATCGATCCTCTGCTACAAAACCAGTGTACGTTGACAATCTCAGTCCAAGCTGAGCAAGCTGGGCTATGTTTCTCACCATCAGGGCCACCTTACTTGGAACTTAAAACCTGGGCTTAAGCTCTGCCCTCACATGGCAGGGTGGCCAGAGGCTGTCTGAAGATAGCTGTGCAAATCAATGTGGCCTGGACTCCAAAAATAGCTGAAAAAGAGAACTGGAGCAGCCTGTGGATTTCCTTTCAACCTCATCTGCCATGGCCGGGCACATTGTGCTGCAGGCTGTTGTGGCCACAGCTGAGTTGTTAAAATGCTCAGTCAGAGAACCTGAAGCTGTGTGGGCAGGGCTCTGGGGTGCTGTTCCTACTCTTCAGTGAGACCTTGGAAGAAAGCACGCTACCACCTGGGCTGCACCTGTCGGGTGTGAACATGGAAGAGTGTTTTCTTTTAAATGAAAAGTGCTGCTTAGCTGAGTTATGTATTCATCCAAGTTCCTTTTCTTTCAAAGTCCAGAGGGTAATTGTCTTTGCCTACTGTGTAAAGCAATAGGAACTTTCCATTTGCAGGAAGAAGGGAGCAGAGGTTGGTGGCTAAAATTCAGGAGTGGCAACTTGGAGATATGAGCTCCATTAACCCACAGGCACTGCCACGCTGAGTTGTAATTACGGATAGCTATTAATTCCTTCCATTTTTTTCTCCAAAATGCCCTAAAGAAAGTTGCAAATAAATCCTGAAAGATGCTATTGTCAAAGGGACCTCAGCAGGCAACTCACAGAAAAGGCAGACAGGCGATACTTCCTTGTAAAAATCTTTGACTTGCTCTCGGAAGGCAGGCACACGAATATGGGGTGTTTGCAGCAAAGCCCAGCCTATAGCTGTGGCCCTGAGGGAATTGTAGCTTCTCCTGCCAAAAATGACTCGGTTCAAGACCTTTTCCTCAACCTTCACACCATGTAAAGTTTCATACCTTAATAACAAGCAACAACAATGCTCTTCAGAGCAGCAGGCAGAATGCCATCAATTTACATGGACGACCATCACAAAATCAGGAGTTCAGGATATGGAAGGACAAGAAGAATGTGCCAGCTGGTGATCACATAATTTGTTTGCAGTGATTCATGGTCTTCCACTTTCACTCATCCCCCTCAGCCTCCTGCACAAGGATGCCCTGTCTGTGTCTGCAGTGGAACGACTGTGTCTTTTGGCTTTCATGGACAGTACTCTTCTCCTGCTCTTGCTCTGGTGATCCTGCAACTTGACAATGCCTGCAGTATCATTTCATTAATACATTGGATTTTTAACACTTCAGTGATATTTACTTAAGTCCCGTGGCTACACTTAGGAAAAAATTGCTCCTTTCACCAAGAGGAGCGGAATGGAACGGGTGTTTCACGAAAGGAACAAAAGTTTGGGAACAGGGGAAAAGTCAAATGAGTGCAAACACTGATCAAAGCTGTTCTCTTGCTCAAAAGGAATACTAAGAAAACTTGCTCAGTGGGTCATGATGAGCTCATTCAGTCCACTCAATTACTGGAAAAATCTTCCACTTTGAGCAGTATGCATGTGTCTGTGTTGAGTCAGAACCTGGCACAGCAGCTTCAGTACACATTTTTGTTATAAAAAAGCCCCCTTTGTCTTTTGCAACCCTAAAAAAACCCTGGCCTGGACACTTTCTGTGTTTCATGTTTTTGACACAGTAAATGTGGGCACTGTAGTGTTATGCTTCACCTGGAAGGTGATGTCTACAAGCATTTCCTACCTGCAGCATCTCAGTGTTGTTTATCTTTTTATTTGCTGTCCAACCACCTTCTATTCCATATGCAAATAGCAGTGCATGAAAAGACTGCAAGTGCACAATGGTACACAGAAATCACATTTGCTGAAAGCATACTGGAATTTTTCTGCTGAACTTATTGGCATCTTTTCAATGCAAAGCTGGCAGCTATTGTATAATGCCTCCAGTGTACAGTACAGGGGCCTCAGAGAAAAATGATGTGTTCAGTGAGACTGAGAAAACATAGCTGCAAACATCACAGAGCTCTGCTGGGATGGGCACAGCAGTTCTGGGGAGGGGTCACCATCAAATGTGCTATTTCAAGCAAAATCTGAGATGAGGATGTGTTCTTAGCCACAGGAAGAGCGTTGTCTTAGTCAGAGCAGTTAATCATGCAACACGAAGAGAAATACATACTGCAAGTCCTCATGATTTCTGTTTCCAACAGCTTTTTTCCTCCTCTGAAATGACTTGCATATATTTTGGTGCTGCTCATTTGCAACATAGGAGCATCTGTGCTCTGGCTTTGTTGATGGAAAGCTGGAGGTTCTCCGGGTGTATGAGCCATGCTTCTGTCACAGCGTTAGCCTCCATGTGTCTCTTTTCAGGAGGCAGGCAGGCAGGCAGAGGGAAAGAGAAGGGAAAAAAAAGTCCTGCTGACGTCAGTGAAGACCACACTGGGCTGGATAATATTACTGTGTACTTCAACCGCCCACTCCCTTTAATTTACTAGAAACTAAGCAAGCTGTTTTGAAACCCATCCCTTCCAGCGTTTTTTGCACTGTTCTCCCTCGACCAAAGGCTATTAATTGTCAGGAGGTTGAAAGCTACCTGATTCCTTGTTCAAAGCACTGAGACAGAGGGGATTTCCATGAGTAATAATTTCAGTCTGTGCCTGTGCAGTGCACCGTAGGCTAGAGTAAATTGATCCAGCTGCTTGCAAGACTAGATGGAAAAGTGCCCGGGGGGGCTGGGAGCACATCACCAGATGGAGCTGGATGCTGTTGTCATCACATGGGTCTCCCCAGCTGCTGGGCATGCTCGGGCTTGACTTCCACCATGAGCAGGGAGGCTCAGCCTTCCTGTTTGCGCTGACTTGCAGAGTGCGGCTAATTCGCCAGCGCATGTTGCAAAGTCTTCTCTTGTAACAAAAAGGATAATTTTAGATTAGCCCGAACTGCCTTTTTCCCCCCTCTCTCTTTCCCTTCCTGCTCCATGTCCTCACTCCACTGACCCCAGTATTTTGTGTGTGTGTTTTGCTCAGCAGCAATCTTCTCTGTGACAGAGACTATAAAAGCTTCCAAGAGGCCAACTACTTCTACAAATAATAAAAACTGGCAGGATTAACCTGTAACCTGAGGCAACAAAAATACCGATTCCACTAGCCAGATGGCAGAGTTCAAAGATCCACTCACTTCCTGGTGGAGGTTGCACAAGTTATTTTTTATCCTTGTTAAAAAGAAATAAAAAGTGAAAACATAGCAATAAAATGTGCGCTGCTTGCTTCTCTGGTTTTAATCACATTAGTTTTATACCTTTATATTTTGTTATTAGACATGTTAGAAAATACATTCTTGCTACCTTCTGGAGCTGTTTAAATCCTGCTTGGGTTTTTTTTTTTGTTATTTTCCCAGGGTGTTTGTACGCTCATTCCGATTTAGTCTAT
This sequence comes from Luscinia megarhynchos, assembly GCA_034336665.1. NCBI lineage: Eukaryota > Metazoa > Chordata > Aves > Passeriformes > Muscicapidae > Luscinia > Luscinia megarhynchos. Next base: position 68,634,537 of record CM067565.1, read on the forward strand.
TGGAAGAAGAAGACTACATAGGAGGAACTAATTAACATAGCAGGAATGCAATTCACTTACTTTTTTAAATAAGCAATTTAATTAGAGTTGCAGGGAAGATGGCACCCTGCATTTGATGGCCCCATCCTTGCTGGAAAGCCCAGGGCCGGCAGTGTGACAGCAACTGCCCAGAGCAATCTGGGCAAGAGCCAAGTGTGCTCAGAGGGTCTGGGGGCTGCCTGAGCCTGAGTGCTCTGGTGAGTACACAGAGGAAGAGACCTCTGTTGCAAACGAGGTGCAGAGCCATTGATGAGGCTGTCAGAGCATGGGCTGCACCCCTGTGGTGGGACAGGAACTCAGGGGAAAGGCATTCCCCAAGTGCTAGCACTGCATGCTGAGGATAGGAAGTGGGGAGCAGAGGCTTTCCCGTCCCAGTGCAGAGCAGCTTGCTTGGCAGAAGGAAGTAATTTACGGAAGGGGACGCGGGAGCAGTAAAATGGGGTGTGGTTTATTCAGGGAGTCTGGGCAGTGATGTCCCACCCATGCCCCATGCCCCACACTCTGGTGGCAGGGATGGCCAGGCAGCACTTCTCACAAACAAACTGTCTGCATCCCTGTGAGTCCCTGCTGGCAAAACTAACAGAGGCAGACAGTGTTGCAGCAAGGGGATCTTACACACCCCTGCTGAGTTGGTGGCAGTGAATTTACTGGAGAGAGAGGATCAGGGCAGGTTAATCTGAGAGCAGCTCTTGATTCTTCTTTCCCCCAAGACAGGTCATACAACTTTCTTCACCAGCCAAGTGTTAGCTGTGAGAAGAAAGGATGTGAAGTGTGAGGTCAAGATAAGAGCCTTTGTGCCTAGCTGTGGCGTGGCTGTCATGGAGTGTACACAGAGGTAAATGGCTCGGCCAGGAGCTTGCAGAAGTGGGAGTGGAAGAATAAAGTTCATGGATTGTTTTTGTCATGGTTTGTCCTCCCTCGCTGGCTGGGCCATTAATGAAAACGGGGTTTGAGGTACTGGCAGGGTTTTGGAGCAAGCTGCAGGTACCCTTCAGGAGAGCAGCACTGGGAGTTCCAAGCAGGGAGTTTATGATTAATTTTTCAGGCATTTATTGTGCAATGGGGGATGGCCACCAGCCAGCTCAGAAGTTAAGCCAAAAGATGACTGTCAAGTGAAACTGTTACGTTTGGCAGATCTTTCCAAAGCTGCTGTGCAAAACAGGCATAGTGAAGCTGATTTCTGGATTTTCCAGACCTTCTGGACGGCATATTCTTGCATGGCAGTCCTCTTCATTTTCCAATTTTTGACAGAAGAATTGAATTTGACTTGCAGGCTGTGTGAATTTCAGATGAGGATTTGTTGTACAGGCAGCCCTCTCCATGCCTTAACATTTACCTGCAAACGTCTCCTTCTGGTAATTCATCCTTTAATGAACTTACAAGGACCTAGCTCTACTTGGCTTTCTGAAAACAAACCCGTGTTTTCTTTGAAAAGCCTTTTCAGCCCAGATGACGGGGGGAGGAGATAAAAAAGCTGGTGGTGCGAAACGAGCTCTGCCCGTGCAAGCAGATTGCGATAGAAATTTCCCCCTTGTGTGGCTTACCCTGAGCTAAGGTCAGTCAGTTAACTCTGTTTGGACACCGTCTGGCATGAATACTTCAACGATAAAGCTTAATGTGTAACCCAGGGCTTTTTTTTCTTCTGTGTCAGCAGTTGGCAGGAAGAAACTGTAAATAAGGCTCCCTATGAGTAAATAGATATGTGTGGAGAGGGGAGGGGAGCACCGCAGTAAGCAGTTTTGAAATTCATGCCAGCGTTGCTCCAAGTGATAAGGTTATTTGAGTAACCTGCAAACCATACGGATGCACAGGTTTCAAAAACAGGAAAGCGTCTTGTTTGAAAAACTTCTGAGGCAACCTGAAGGCTTAGAAAAGAAGCAGGCTGTGTGGTTTGAGTGCCTTGTTGGTACTTCCTTGTCGGTATCGGGATTGAGGTGGTGCAAGGCCTCAGCTGCAACAGCCACGCTCACCGAGGGGCTTTTTGGAGGGATGAGAAATCTCAAAGTTTCCCTATTCATTTCCTCTTCAGGCGAGTTGGAGGGTTTTTTTCTCACTCTCTTTTACAGTAATGTAGTAAGAAATAAGTAAGTAATTCAAGTGCACTGACATCCTCAGAGAATGCACTGTGTCTGAGTTCACTGTGTCCCTTCTCCTGGTGGATGTGGCCCTGCTGAGGGCTGTGCCAGCCTGGCTGGTGCTGTGCCAGACTCCTGGCTCCCTGACACTGCCAGCCCAGCACTTGAACAGTGGGGCCTTTGGAAGGGCAGGGCACTAAACCTTTCTGAGGGGTTTAAACGTGGATGTGCAGAATTTGCTGATGCTTTTGGAAAGTCTGATGGCTAAGGTTCTCCATAAATAAACCAAAGCCATGTACTTTCTGTTTGACCTTTGCTTTTGGATTAAGAAAATCAGCCCACAAGATCTGAAGTTTAGTTTCTGCAGGAGGCAGGAATGCATTTGCCTGGGCACACGTGGCTGTGGGTGCGCACATGCCTCGCTGAGCACCGTGTGACCCTGGCTTGCCCTGGCACCTTGCTCCTTGGGGGTTTTACAGAGCTGCTACCTAGAAAACACAAGCCTTCCTCACCTGAAATGACATAGCTGACACAGTTCCAGCATACTCTGTTATTATTTATTGAACAGGGCTCAAAGCACAAAGTTGGGACACAGGCATTTTCTTTTCCAGCATGTATGGTTTCCAGTGGAGGTCATGCTTCTTTCTGTTGGATTTAGGTACATACATTCTTTGAGCTTTCAGGGTCAGACAGGGACCTGACTGAGTTTCTTCCCAAAGGGTTGGCTCTTTTTCTGCTGGAAGCAGAGGGAATATTCCAGTCCCAACCTGACTTCTCCTCCCTACCTGCCTTATCTTCCAGGATGTCCACCTCAGCTGCTTCCCTCAGCAGTGGCAGCTGCAGTGCCAGCCACAGCAGTTACAGCAGAGATGGCTTTGGCCCTTCAGGTCCTGTATTTTGATTGCTCCTCAACTGAAATGTCAATGGCTTCTCAGTCACTTACAGCAAGGAAAATGTTTGAAAAACTCAAGGAAATTAATTTAACTAGACTTGGAGAAAACATATTTGGCTAGAAATTCAGGCTCCAGCCAACACAGTGGACTTTTGCCAATTCAACTTTTGCCTTAGTCCTAGAAGAAAGCACTGAAAAGGGAGGGGAAAAAAAAAAAAATCCCCTTCATTGCCCCTTGGATTTAATTGTGTTTTTTTGTAAGCCTCATAAATCCTGCCCAAATCACGTCATCAAGCCACAGGGAAACTGAAACCTTGCCCAAGGCAGGAGCCAGCAGGGCTGTTCAAGCCAGAAGGGTTACATTCAGGGACAAGTTCAATGTACCACAGTCTTGTTTTGAATGGGAATGTGCTTGTTTGTGTGTGTGTGAGAAAGGCACCTGGGTGCAGGAGATGGTCCTGCCTTTTTCCTCTTTGGATGGTAGAAAAGATACAAAAGGAAGAGCGGCGTGAGTGGAGGCAAAGCAGACATCCTTGAGGCCACCCCCTAGCCTTTCAAGTGTTTTTCCTCTTGTGCTGCAGTGAGGGGGAGCAGGAAGGGAGGGACAGGGACTCACATCAAACTGGCCTGTCCAAGCACTTTATTTTTTCCTTTGGGCATCAGACAGACAGAGGGAGGAGGATTAAAAACCCCAGATGTCTAAGCTGAAGTACTGAGGGTTTCCTTACCCTTCCCTCTTGTGGCCTCTCATATAATTCTTTTGCATGTAACTCCCATCCAGGAAGAAAAAAGCAAGTGTGGAAGCTGAACCCCCATGGTGCCTTTGGTGCCTCCCCTCGGTTCTGTGTGTGGGGTGGGCGATGCCCAGCTGAGAGATCAGCAGCACCTCCCCAGGGTAAAAGCAGGACCTCCCCACGGGGCCAGCCAAAACATCACAGTTGGTATTTCATGTCGGGGGATGTGCACAATAGGTCCTGCAAGGTTTCAGCAAGTGCATTGTTTGGATTTTCACTGGAGCAGGGCTTGGCCCAAAGCAGTGGCTAGCACTGCAGAGGGGCACAGTTGCTTGTCCGTGACACAGAGGTGCCACATTATGCCCCACTGTGCACCTCCTTTGCCCCAGTGGCAGGCAGACTGCATCTCTCTGGAAGGGATACAGCCAGCAGCAGCAGGCTCTGATGGGGGCTGAGCTATCCCCAGCAGTGTTTAGTCACCCCTGTACAGAACTGCAGCAGGAGCTGAAAACGTTTGCTTATTTTTATTTGGCTTTTTTCCCCATCTCCTGGAGGAAAATACATTTAAAAGCACAAGGGCATAAGGTTCCATCCTGCCAAGCACCAAGCTGAGCCCCCTCTGCTCCACAAAGTCCCAGCAACCTGACCTTTGCCTTCGGTCGGGCTTTTTTCAGACTCATCATTATTTTGGCTGCATTTGTGCTGTGGAGGAATGCAGGTGTTTCCTCTGTTCCCACCAGCATGCCCATGCTCTGGTTTCTGAAGGGTTGGGGAGGTTGCTCGTGCGTGTCCTGTCACGTTCCAGGAGGCATTTGAGGAAAATGTGGATGCAGTTCAGGCATATGACCAGGGAAACAACACATTTGCATGCACTTGCATGTAAGTGTAATTTAGGCAGGCAACGTGCCGAGCTTGCTTGAAAAACTGGCCCATGTTTTTCCATTTGTGGGTTGTTTTTTTTTTAAGTTAAGGAAAGGCAAACAAGTTGTTCCTCTGTTTGATCTGTAATAACCCAAGCTGGTTCCCTTGGAAAGCTTATTTATTCTCCTTGGCTGCTGAAGTGGATGCGAGTTTTGAGCATCCTCAGCAGAGACGGTGTGCTTATGGGGTTCTTTGTTGCTGAAGCTTTTGTTGGACAATTATGAGACTCATTTATATAGCTGTTTATGTATTAAAATTGTTGGGTTGCCTGGAGCTATGGATAAGCGCTCCTTGTTTGACATATCTCTAAATAAATATAGAGGCACATTATTAATGGATACAGCTTTAAAAGCAAACACCCAGAGATGCACTTACAATAAGGGGAGGAAAAACCAAGGTTACATCATGTTGCTAGAAGCCAATTGCTTTGTTTTCTAAAATGTTTCTCTGTAGGACACAGATGATTTTTTGACTCATTCAGCGTTTGAGCATCCAAAAAGTCTCTCAGTTGTTCCAAAATTCTTTCAGCAGCATCCCACATGGCATTGATAGATGGTTACAGTGTTTTACTGTCCAGTATATCCTTTTTCCCCAATGGACTCATGCTTTTGTATTTCTGGAGAACTGTGTCCCTGCTGAGGGAGGAATCAGCATTTTAGGGCTTTTCCAACTACATAATTTTGCAGTCTGAAGAAGAGCAGATGGCCTGGGGCTTTTCCATATGTGTAAGTGCAAGTGTACTGATGGGTGAACACCCTGGGTCACCAGGAGAAAGTGGCAGGAGCCTACTGCTCCTGCTGTCATGCTGCTGATCCTGTAGGTGCTGAGCTATAGCTGGTGCAAGAAAACATCTCCTAAGTGCAGAGCTGGTTCCCTGATAGGCAGTTGTGAACTCGCTTGTGCACTCTCTGCCACCCCTGCTGCACCCCTCGTATGGAGATCAATGTCACTGTGTTGCTTTCTCCTCCTCCTCCCCAGCTCTCTCAGGCTTAGAGCCAGAAGCTTCCACCTGGCTCTTGTTGATGGCCCTGCTGTTTGCTTCTCAGCCCTACCAGGAACTGGCTGTTGTTTGTTTTGGATCTGAAGGGCACAGATTCGAGCAGGGCTGTGACTGAGGACAGGTTGTCCTGCCTCTGAACAGGGAGCTGAACCTGGTGTTCAGAACTGCAGGTCAGGTTGAGAGCTGGTGTCCCTCTGTTCTCACTGCAGAAAGATCAATGCTTTTGCTGCCATTTATGCCCTGGGCTAACCACCTGCAGTTTTGGGTAGTGGATTCACCAGCAGCCACCTATTCCAGGGGCCAGCCAGCTCTGCTCAAATCTCCGTGCTCAGCAGAACCCCCGTGGTGACATTTGGGACATCGGACTGGGAAATGCCTGCCGACCTTCCTTGGGGAGCTGCAGTGCTGCCAGGGCTGCAGATGTTTCCTGCTTTGGCAAGCTGGATGGCTGCATCCCTGCACACACCTCAGTGGTGCTGTTCTGCCAGCAAAAGCCTGCAGCACAAGCCTGGCTGTAGGCTGTCGTTTTTGTGGGCACAGGCTAGATTTCCATGACATGCCTGCTGTGCCCTGGGGCCAGGCTGGCACCCTGAACCCTCCCATGGAACACTGAGCCAGAGCACAGCTGGGTGCAGCATTGCTAATGCTGGCCCAAGGGAGCCATATAACTTGATGAGCCCCTTCCTGCTCTTCACTAGCTTTGGGGTCAGTTGTTTCTGCTCACCCAATTAAAAAGCAAGTACACTGTGCTTGGAAAACCACTGAAGGAGCAGCTTGGCTGTGTGAAGCAGCAAAACTCCTTGGTGTGGACATGCAGGAGGCATGCTAGCTATTTAAGCCCTCAGAGGGATGGTGAGGCTTCTGGCAGCTGCTCTGGCTCCTTCCTGGGACACACAGTCCTCCAGGCTGAGGGCTGGTGGCTCTCTGGAGGGTGAAAGCAGGGCAGACCTTGTTATTGCCTCCTTAACAGGCCCCTTCAAGTGGCTCACCTCTTTCCTATGTGGTTGGTTGTACTGCAGTCTCATCTGTAGGTGGGTGAATTGTTCTCTTCCTCACCTGGCACTACTCCTGTGGGCTAGGAGGGAGTTGGCTGGTGTTCTCCTGTTTGTTTGCTCCAGGGCAGCAGTGTGCATTCACCTTGTATGAGGAGGGTGCAGGCTCAGCAGCCAGTGTGCCTCTTTTGGAGCCAGATGTTTGCAAGGGCTCCTCAGACAGCTGCTGGCTTCTGGAAACATGTCCCTTGGCATCACTACCACAAGCAGGGGTGGTGTCCCTGCCCAACCCTTTTCTCCATGAACAGCCTCTCTGAGAGGCTCAGCCTTGAGGCTGGGTGGCTGCAGGAGAGCCACAGACCCAGCCAGGCACAAGCAGCCCTTTGCAAGCAGCCCTGGCTGTGGTGTCACAGTCCCCTCTCCCACCACCCTTGAAGCGCTGATGTGGTGTCGAAGCAGTGGCTTCTCCCTGTGGGAGAAAGGGTCCCATGGGCTGGGTACCATGCACATGGGATGCAGGACAGTGAAAGAACACAGAAGGTTTGTCAAAAAGTGCAGTCCAGTTACAGAGTGCTACCATTGTCCTGAACTTCTAGCCCCTTGCACTTGCCTGTGTTGTTGGAATACGGCGAGATGGCAAAGGGGCACTGGCCTGGGAATTATGGGCTGGATGGGAGAGGTTTGTGAACCCAGCTGCTCAGCTACTGCTCAGATTCCGAGAAGCTGTGAGCCTGGCAGGAGGGTATGACACCTCTGGCAGCACTCTGCTGTCAGCAGAAAAGCACCCATGGCACTTCTAACCTCTAACCTGTGTCCTGGCCGAGCTCCAAGGACTTCTGCAATTCACCACCTCTCCCACCAGCTAGAATTTGGCTCTCCTGAATTACTCCTGCCCTCCTCTGTGGACAGCCCTTCTGTCAACCCGTGGGACAGCTCTCCTGAGGAATGTGAACAGAGCTAGCTTTCATACATGTGCTGTTAAACATTAGCTGCATCCCTCTCGGCAGGCAGCCACTTTCCACCTTCTGTGCTGTGCTCTTTGCCACGCATGCTGGCATGCCTGTGGTACAAGACACTCACTCCTCATCTTCCTCAAATGGGCAAGCAAAATTCCATGATACCAAGGTGAATGTATTGAACTTCTGGTTAACTTACAGGCTTTCACTACACAGCAGAGCTTTGGGATGCGATGAAGGAGACAGAAGTGTTGAAAAATAGATAGAGAATAAAAGGGCAGGTGGGGGTGATCAAATTCTAGCCAAAAAAATCTCCAAAGCAGCAACCAGAGATGGATAAAGAATTGCCAGTGAGTCAGGGGGAAGGAATGGCAGCATTGTCTCATGTTCAAGCAGAGAATCTGTAATGGAAGAAGATGAACTGCCAGGGAACTAATATCCCTCTGCAGCAATTGTTTGATCCCTCCCTTCCCCTCCAAAAAAGCAAGTTGCTGCTGGCTAGCTAACAAGTTAAAAAATCCAGTCCAAAACCTAATCTAGTCTCTTGTGCCAATAAGCGCATCTGTCAGTGTGTCAGTGTTGATCCTCCTTCAGTACATGCCACATGCTCATGTCTTTACACAGGATGGGCTGGAAGGACCATTAACCAGATTAAAAATTCTAAGGCACAATTAAAAACCATGCTGCTGCTTCGCTTTAATCTTCTCTCCTCTAGCTTCCAGGCTTGTTTTTTTTCCCTGGGCTGACACAGTCCTAAATTGTTTGGTGGTGGTAGGGTAGCATTACACAACCCGGGCTGGTTTCTAAAGTGTGTAACATTGTGCATTACCTTGGCAGCAACACGAGGCTCTCCAAAAAAAAAACGAATAACCCGACCAACTGGGAAAACAATAGCTGCATTTACTGCCTGAGGAGGGGAAGATTTGGGCATTGAAGCTGTGCAACCACGGATCAAAATGTGCAGTTTGCTCTCCAGAGTTGCCCAAGAAAAAATTGTACAAAGAAAAGAAATGTCTGGTATATTAGTTCAAAATGCAGCCGTACATCTACAGACCTGTGGCAGCTGGAGGTGCATGGGAAGGAGGGAGACTGGGAGGTTATTGGCTCTCAGTGGTGCTCAGTGAGGCAGGACTCATGCCACTGGACCTGGAAGAGGGGCCCTGTGCCAGCTGCATGTCCCCCATTCCCACGCAGACCATTTCTCCCCGGGAAAGCTATGGTGCTGCCGATAACAACGCCGTGGTGTGCACTCCTGCAGGAGGGCTCCTGCTTTTATTTCTCCTGCTCTCCCTGGGCAGCCTGGCGGAGACGTGGACTCCCCTTATCCTTCCTGGAGCAAGGGATGCTCGGGCATCCCTGCGGCAGAGAGCGGCTCTGAAGCCAGGCTGGTGCCTGTGCCCCAGGGGCAAGGAGAGCCCGGGAGAAGCAGCGCCATTTGGAGCATTCCTGACCTCCTAGGCAACATCTGATAACACAGGGTGGATTGCAGCCTCTTTTCCGAGACAGGGATTGCTCCTTAATTGCTACTGCATTCTACAAATGCAGTGGGAATTTTACAGAGCACATAACATATTCTAAAATTACTTTTTTTTTTTTCTTTTAAATTCTTTGCCTGTTTTCCTCATGCAGAACCACATTTATTACTATTATTAATGGCCTCATTGGCCCTTGTTCTGGTTCTGAGTCTTTATAGTTACTGTCATTATACAATTTTTAAGGTACAGATCGAATCCTGGTCTACCTGCCTTAAAAATGGTAGGGTTCAGAAATTCGATTTTTCATAGGTTTGGGCATCAAGATATTTTTGAATTCTGTCCTGTGCTTATTGTGATGAAAAGCTATCGTCACCACAGCCTAGAGAATATATCAGGGATATACTTCCCCTCCACAGAAAATTAGAGACATTATAATTGTCCCACTGGGATTTTAGAAATGAATGCTATAGTGTCCTGCTATTTATATAGGATCCTATTTGCTTATCCTTTTTAAATGCTGCAAGATTTTTCCATATGGTAATGTTTAGGATGCATTATGAAGGCCTTTCATCTTCTTCTGAAGCACAGGATGAAATATGGGTCATGGCTAGAATGAAGCAGTAAGGCTTTGTGATCTGGTAGTCTGCTGCATCTGATATGGCAAACCCCGTGCTGCCAGGAAAGCCATCGTCCTTTTGGGAACTTAATGGCTTGGTGGGGTTGCTTTAAAATTGCAGCTACACCTATTTGATACTTTTTTGGATGAAAGAACAAGATCTTTCACTCCCCTTACTGTGGAGTGCCAGTCAGGTTTAAAATGAATATCAACCGATGTTGAAGAGGGAAGGAAATGAAAGAAGCGTTTCTTCCCCAGAAACAGCCCTGCTTTCCTGCCTTTTCCATACGTGCACAGACGTCTGCCAGTTTTGGCACCAGAAAACATTAAAAATAAGAAGTTTTTTAAATACTGGAAATTCTTTCGCGTCTTTAAGTGTCGCCCAACAGGAACGCAGAGGCTGTAAAATGGACAAAAGAGAATTGAGCCAGTCAGTGTTTCTGCAGAGAGCTTATTCCTGCCTAACAAAACATTTGAAATATCCCGTGTGTTTTTGGAGAGGGCTAGAACAAGGTGAAAGGCTCTGCCTCTCGTGCCCTGGAGCCTGGAAATTGAGAAGAAGCCCAGAGCTAAGGAACAGAGGTTGAGTTTCCTGCTGTCCCAAATTCACTCCAGCTCTGTAGCAGATTCCAGGAGTCTGGGATAGCTGATGTGAGATGCCTGTGGTCTTTTTTGCTAGAAATACTGAGTACCTATCCTGGACACTGATTTGGAGCACAATAAACTGTGGTAAATCACGCTCTTGGCACTCAGAATACAGATGTATGAAATGAACAGAGGCTCTCTCAAGAGATATTTTTCCCAGCCATAAAAAGGAGGAATAGCTACATTGCAAGAGAGGAGGTTAAATCACAGACTTTTTGTATACTGCTGTGAAGCTTTGGAGAGGAAGCCATTATAGGAGTACAAATTGCTCTTTATTTTTTATTTTATCTATTGCCTCATTCTCAAATAATGAAATTCTGAATGTACCTCTTTCCTAGCTGCTGAAAAACAAGAGAATGTGGGAGGATTCTTAATGACACTAATAAACCCAGCTGAACACTTTGCCAGCAATTTATTTTATTGCAAAAATACCATTTTATTAATACAAATGGTCTTTGTAGGATTGCATTTGTTGTGACACAGTTTGTTTAGAAAAATATACAGGCCAAATTATTTTGTTCAAAACATTCCCTTTTTCTCTGGTTAGAATGGAGCACTTAATTTCAGAATTTCATTTTATAATGGCTTTGCTGTTCTTTTTTTTTTTTCCTTCGTTTTGTTTTTTTATTTTTTTATTTGGACAGTGTAATTTATATGCCACAATAAAAATATAAATAATTGAAGTTACGCGATTTTAATGAAAGTGCAATGTATTAGCATGGGATAGTTTTATGTGAGTGGAAACTTCAATTAGTGGGAAAAATGCCAACATACTGGTGGTCCACTCTGCAGCCTTTCTGTCCTGCTGTGCTTAGGGATGAGATGGAAAGCTTGCTGGAGTGTCCAGAACAGCCTTTTTTGCTTCTTCCATTCAATCCTTCTTGTTATTAACACCTTCCTTAGCTAGAAGGTAGCATGATTTCAGCTGCAGGGTGTTTTCTGGCTGCAGCACATAGATTTTTCCCTTCTCTTGCTTGTGGAGAGCATGGCCATGTGTGACAGGGGATCATTCAGCCAGCAGTGAACAGGGGTGTGAAAATCCATCCCTTTCACTGCTCCCAGCCACCATGCTGAGTTCAGGGGTGCTCTGTACTTGTGTCTCCACATGCTGTTGGGTTTGGTGGAAACTGTAAGAGCCCACAGATAATTTTTTTCCTACCATCCCCATTGGCAGTGTGGTGCTGGTGAGATAATTGCTGCACCTCTTAGGGAGTTTTGCCTGCTGATATGATGGTGCCATTTGGGCTGGGTGCCCCGTTGACTAAAGATGATAAATTGTGATGTACAGTAAGTCCCACGAAGGACAAGGAACACTCCTGCCTTATTTTGGGGAAGAGAGATGTGGAAACATCTGCTCTTGGAAGCCACCAAGAATGGAGCAGGAAAAGGAACAAGTAAAGTGGGACCTAAATTCTGCTAATGGACGTGTTGGAGCTGGTGTGGTGCTCCGACTGGTCAGAGCCCAGGCAGAGCCCAAAACCACTCCTGCTCTGTGCTTTTCCAGGAAAACTGAATACATGAGGCTCTGCAATATGTGCATTCTGTTAGGCATTGTCTGGAGTGGCTTTTCAGGGAGCATGGGAGCTCTCTGTGCATTAGCTGGAACAACTCCTCCACTGAATGTACGCTCTGCTTCCTTGCTTCTCTGGACCACTCCCTCCCGTCTGGCTCTTAGCACTTCCAGCCTTCAAAATGTTCAAATAACTCAGTTTATCCTCACAAGACCTCTGTGGAAGGGATGGAGGGATGGGCAAATCCTTAGTTTGCAGTTGGGAAACTGAAAAATAATCCCTCATCCCTAATTTGCAGCGAGGCTTCAGTGTGCCAGGCAGTGCTCAGACCACGCTGCAAGCGTATGCCCACACACACAGGAGCAAATGGACACTTCTGGGTGTCTCTGTACTGACACAGCTGCATTTTTATGGCTTGGTCAAGCTGTGTAGGTCCTGCAGGTTCAAACATAGCTTGCTTTTTGATTCCCTCACACAATGCACACCTGGTATGAGAGAGTCTGGTTCCTGCTGCTTGTAAGAGATATATTTCCCTGCTGGGCTTGGTCAGTGAGGAGGAGAAGGAGTGAACCACATGTGGTGACATCTGTGGCAGTGTGTACTTGGGCACAGCAAAGTGTGACCCACTGGTGGGGCTGGCCAGTGGTGCCAACACCTGCAGGAACCACTGTCAAGTACCACAGGGTGAGTGGAGCCAACAGCACTGCTGCCTTGGGGCACTCCTGGGCACAGCTGCTGAATCTGCGGGGCTGGTTTGCTCTTCCTGGAATCAAACTAGAACCCCCAAAGGATCCTGCATGAAATTTGTAAACCAAAGCCGAGCCTCTTTGTCTTGTGATGCTTGCTTTAATTTTGCTGTGGGCTGTCAGGAGAATAATTTGTGATTAAAACTGAAAGCTGCCTTGGAACAGCTGCCAGGCTGAGAAATGTTGGTGGGGGCTCTGAGGGGTTTAGAGAACTCCAGATCTTTGGTGCATTGTTTCCCCCACACTTAGATCCATGTGCAGGATCTATTCCCAGATCTAATCAGCATTTGGAATTGCAAAGGGGTGAATGCTAGAGCTGTGATTGGAGTCTGGGAGGACAAGGCAGCCCTTGTGTGATTTACCTTTATGCTGCTGTGAGCTGCTTGAAACCCTTTATAAGAAAGGGGTAAGTCTGATTTAACGAATTTACCAAAGCTCACAGGTTTGTGGTGAAAAGTCAGTACAACAGGTCTTTGTGAGCCATGGATTTATGACATGTAAATAAGTTGGTGTGCTGGTTGTGGCTGGTGTTACAGGTAGCAAGCATTTTAAAAAAGTCTCGCAGGGTGATTTATGTGGGCTATTTCACACACACTTGTGTGAAATACATTTATAGATCCTCTGCCTCCCCTCCCTGTGGCTGCAAGGGTAGGAGCAAGGAGCAGCATTCAGTGTAGACTGGCCCATGCTTCCTCTCTGGGTTGCTGAATTCCAACAACCGGGAATCGTTAAAACAGAGGAGAAAAAAATGGCTTTTTGGCTGAGCCTGAGCCCTCCCATCAGTGTTGCTTGCCCTGCAATCTCTGTACTGAATGGAAACGGTTTCCTCTCTCCCAGCCCTGAGCTTACAGACTGGGTTTCCTGCCTTCCTGTTAGTGCCTCCACCTACCCAGACAGCTCTGACACTTCAGACTTACTGATCAGCTATTTTCTACCACAGCTCTTTTAGCAAAGGTTTTATGCGGCGGTGTAACAGCTGACTAAGCAGCGAGCCTGTGAGCGAGAGAAATGAATGTAGGGCTTTTTTTATCCAGCAACCTGACAAGGCTCCATCTCAAACTGGGAGGCATTTCTCCATGATTGCAGCCTCTTTAGTTGGGTGGGCTAATGTTCAGTTTTGCTCTTTTGGAGCTGAGAGGCAAGCCCTGGCAGGGCCCCCCATGAGTTAAAAAGGCAGGGGGATGCATCAGGTACAGTACCTAGAAGAGAGCAGCACTGACAATTTGCATAGTGAAACCACAATGTGAAGATATGCTGAATGTGTGACTCGGCTTTGAAAACAAGTATCATATGCAAAAGCAGTTAATGCATTGGAGAATTCTAGAGGGAGACTCTGGACCAGAAATATGAAAGTTCAAAGTGATTTTCATAACAGACGGCCTATCATTTCAGAAGGCTGCAGAATGGGGTATTTTGGGGCACCACTGCCGAGCTGGAACCACTGTTATCTACTGTCATCTATCATAAATGGATCTGTAATTTTACCACACTGGGCAGCTGGTGAAAAAAACCCAAAAACTGGAGCATAATCCTTTGCAAATTTTAGGAATTGAGAAAATTTATGTTTCTATTGTAGCACCTGGTTTCCACTGTGAGGTGGTCTTATTAAGAGGTGCCCTGTTTCCCAGTGGGTGGGTGGTGTTTGAGGGCAGAGGGGTAAGGACACCAGCAGGGACTTGCCCACTGATGAGACAGTGGACAGTGCTAATTCTGCTGCTAATTCTGTGAAGGCATGTTCCCTCCTTCTGTCTGGAAAAAAGTGAGAAAGAATAGAGGAACAGACAATTTTTAGCAAGGCAAACCAGCAAAAGTGCTAAATGAGTTCACAAGGACTCAAGAAGGAAAATAGAGAACATAAATGCTCAGGGAAGTATTGGTAATGAGAGAGGGTGATGTGGATGGTCTTTGTTGGGGAATAAAATCTGGTTCAGTGGCAAGATGGAGCAAGATTAGAAAGAAAGTCCAGGCCTGACCTGTGTGCTTGAAGATGACATGACCTGGAGGGAAAGGTGACTTCACCTGAGGATGCTTTTTCCTTGTGCTTTGTTTTTTAAGAATAGCAGTGGCACATTTCTATTTGCACCTGCTCCTGTCTCTGTGCTGGTCAGCACCTCCTTGAGCACCTAACTTTCACAGCAAAAAGAATGAAATATCCATTGTTATTGGGAGGACATGGCTTTCCTCTCACTCAGAAGGAATCTAAGGGGTCCCTGTGTAAAGTGTCAGGAAGGCAACTCTGCAAAATTGAAACTTTTATTCTTTATACTAAGCATAATACACATAGTTGGAGGAAGGTTTTCCCTCGGACCATAGGGAACTGAGAAGGATGCTCAGTGCTGGAATTTCTACTGAATGTGTCAATAAGCCCACTGATGTGCTGGTGCCTTTCATGGCATGCCTAGAAACTGCTGCTGAATGCAATGCAGCCCTGACACCTCAGTGAATCGATTTTCTCTGAATGCCATGCCAAGCAGATGAGAAGCCTTTGTCAGCCAGTTTGGGTCAAGTCCGTCATCCGATCCCTGACCTATTGCTGTGGGAGCAGAGTACAAAGGATGAAGTCATCAGAAAAGTGCAAAGGTCTTGTGCCCTTCGAGGGGGGTGTTAGATGTGCAAGAGGAGCAACATATTCAAAATAAACCAATAAATCAGAGATGCCAGCCCTGGGCAGGTGTGTTTCTGTGCTGATTCTGGTGCCCATGAAGAAGCACAGGTTGCCTTGGTGTCTGAGAGGGGCTTTCATGCCATAGGCTTTGAAATGTACTGTCACCACTGGAGCATCAGGGGATATTTAACATGCAGTGCTGAGTGCCTTTGCTCCCCTGACCACAGGACTAAAGTCTGCAGAGAAAAGGATTTTTCAAGTGGTGTGGCAGGCTAGCAGAAAAAAAAAGAATGGGTTTGTAGTACAGCAGCTATTCCTTGCATGTAAATATCTCTTTTTACTCTGTTCAGATTCCATTGTCCCCAGGCTTTCCTCTGATTTATCTCAGCAGAAGTGGGTCAACCTCATCTGTATGTTCTAGAGGGAGGTCTCAACTACTGCATCTAGATAAGATGCCTTCAGTCAAATGTCCCAGCCCTGCCCACTCCAGTAAGGGGCATGACTTCTTCTACAGCATGGGAAGGTCCTAGATCATAATGCCAGCATTGCTGGGCAGCTTGGTGGTTTTCAGCTTTTCCCTCTCCATACCTCCATGTCAATCCCAGGATTTGCAAGACATTGGAGAGGCTGGATGTTCTTGTCTCTGTGGTTTGGACAAGAGAATGGATAGGACTTGTCTGGCTCCAAAACTCAGGATATTAGTTACATGTTGGTAGGCTCTCCAGCAGGGCATGCTGACCACTGCATGTACCAAAACAACCTGGGTTGCTTTTTTCTGGCATGACATTTCAGCTCCATGCCTTAACATGTTTGCATGGAAAGTGAGACAGGGGCAGCATTTCCAAAGATGAGGACGCAGAGGATTGCAGGGACCGTTAGGGAAGGGTTCGCTTGAAGAGCTGGAAAATTAAATAAGGAGAGTCCAAGAAGGGTGATTTAGGAGTGCAGGGGCAGCAAGATGCCAAGGCTATGGACAGATAAATGGAGTATCAATTTAGAGTAAATTGCAGTGTAACAGTTCTGTGCACACAAGTATTATGGGATTTTAGCAGCCAGGCGAGTTTAACCCTTATATCCCAGATCTGGATATGTCCCTGTTGCGGCTGGACTGGCTAGTTCTCGCAGATTGTGGGGTGTTTCTGGCTTTTTAAAGATGGGACAGTTTTAGATCTTGCCACAGCTTGATCCATTTATGGCTCCTGGATCCTTGTGTGGGAACAGAAGAAATAAAGTGAGGACTTGAGAAGAGTCTGGAGAATGGAAGCCCAGAGAAGTGAGAGGGAGCAGGAGGTGAGAGGCATCCGTGGGCCTCTGTGGTGCTGGTGGTGTAGAGCAGTTCAGGGAAGTGGATGAGAAGCCAAAAGGCTGGGCTAGAATGACATTGTCAAGCTGATGAGACCACCTCCAGGCCAGGAGAAGAAAAGCCATGAGCCGAGCCCATGACCTGCCCCAGCCTCTTCCAGCCCAAGCTGCTTTTTGGAGGTAGCTTTGGCCAGTGTCACAGCAGCAGAGCTGTGGTGGGGTGTGCCCGTGGCCTGGCTCACCAGCCCTCCCACTCATCTCATGGGAGTTTGTTTGGCCTGTGCCAGCTCTCTGTGGGTCACTGTCCTTCTACATTGGGGTCACAGCCTGCCCTGCCCATGGGGATGCATGCCAGATTTCATAGAATTATAGAATAGTTTGGGTTGGAAAGGACATTCAAAGGCCATCTGGTTCAACCCTCTGCAATGAGCAGGGGTATCTTCAACTAGATCAGGCTGCCCAGAGTCCTGTCCAACCTGACCTTGAATGTTTCCAGGGATGGGGCATGCACAACTTCTCTGGACAACACATTGCAGTGTTTCACCACTGACATTGTAAAAAATAGAACAAACTGTTCTGGGACTAACTCCCCCATGGGCTACAGCAGCCTGGAGGTTCACTACCTCTCCACTCAAACCCTGTGCCCCTACATTCCTCTGGGGAAGATTGCTGGAGAGGCAGCTTCTCAATTTAATTTGAAGTTTCAGTTGTTATCCCTGCAGGAGCAGGGAGTTGTAGTGGAGTGAGCTGTTGCCATTTCGTGCTGTTAATATCAGTGACATTGCAATTTTCATGGTTGCAAAGATGCCTGGAGGAGAGGGTGGGCCCACTTGAAGTTAGCAGCAATAGGTTTTTTTTCATACTCAAGAGAACAAATGATCTTTCCAGCAAGAAAACCTTCACTTCTGTTGCCATGATCTGCCCTCCTCCCAAGAAAGTACTCACTTGAGAAAGACTCTGCAGCCCTGCAGAATGTGAAGGGCTACCCACAAAACAGACACACACACCCACATGCAAACAAAAAAACCCAAACGAACAACAACAACAAAAAAAGACCCCACACCCCCCTCTCTGAAATAAAAAACAGCTGCTGGAAGTGAGAGCTAGACTAATGCAGGGATAAAAGCATTGTGCAGAGCAGAGGTGGGGAGTATTGGCTCAGTGGAGTGGGTGGAAGTGTCCTCATGAATGAGCAGCACGCAGGGCTGCCTCAAATAACAAAGAGGAAAGGAGGGCGTTAGGATTTGATAGTACAGACTTCGGAAAAAATGAGAAGCTGAGGAGAGAAGGAAATCATGGCTAATTTAAAACTGCCTTGGAGAAGCAGGTGGGAGGAAGACCTTGAACATTTGTTGCACTGGGACTTGAAAGTAAGGAAATGGTGAAACAAGGGTTGGAAGGCAGAGCAAGGGAGGGCTCGTCTCCTGATTGCTCTTTAAAATTAACAATACTGACTCTCAAAGAGAACATCTGGGGATTTTCTGAGAAAATGCAGAGCTCCTGAAGTAAACTGTCCTAAGGGAAGGGCTGAGGAAAGAGAATGAAGCCAGTGGCTTCCAGAAAAATGATGATGATATGATGAGTCAGAGACACTTTCAGTTGCACTGAAATATTTACTCTTTGTCTGCCTGTATCCACATCAAGAAATGAGGGCAACCCTTCTTTGACAGGTTAGAGTTATGCTATCAGAAGGTGTGCTAAGGGGATAAATAACAGCACCCAGAGGAGCTTTATCAGCTCTTCCTGTCGTTACTTGCTTTGGACCAAATTCTTATTGACTCAGTTGGGCGCGTACTGGGGCGAACAAGAGCAGAGACTGGTACCTCTTCCCAGTGTGCCTGCATTTCCCTTTTTTGCATGCTTATCTTGACAGAGGTGACAACTCCTTTAAACAAGGCACACATGACAGTGGCACTGTGCCTTCTTGAAAAGTTGCCTGGGTCTGCATCCCACATTTTATGCAAAGAGAGTGAGGACCATCCAATAAAAAATAGACACGAGCAGCCAATACAATCAGTTTCAATGTATTCTTCTTTTTTTCAAAAAAAAGAGGCTGAACAACTCTCCAAAATAATCAGAGCTGTTAAATAACACTTATTCTGTGTGGAGGAAGTACAGTGCTAAGGGACTACTGGCCCATGCCAAGGAAAACACTGGACTTGCTATAACAATGGAACCAAACTGAAGGAAATGGGAGGCTGTGGTGCCTATGGGCTGTTCTGGAGGGAGCTGGGGGCAGTGGGGTCTGGTGGCAGAGCCGAGGGAGGAGAGGCACGTGGTGGTCGTGCAGTGCCATGCATCCAGAGCACTCATTGGCTCCCTCTCCCCCAGACAGTGTCTCCCAGCAGCCAAGCCCAAATCAGGTCATGAAAACAGAGCACTGCCACCATCCAGCAGCTTTGTGGTGATCAATCAAATCACAGTGATTTCACTGAGGGAAAAACTTCGGTTTTATTTGCAAGAGTAAATGCATATCTTTTTTTGTTTTTCCTTTCCCTTCTGCTATACCAAATATTACTAGCTCATATTCAAGAAATAGTCAATATTTCTGAAACATTGTTCAGGATCCCAGCACCAGCACTGAATAAAGATGTAGCAATATATATGCAAAGGTTTAAAAGCTTAGAGTACAAGGATAAACATAGGAAATCCTTTATGGACAGTATCTGATCAATCCCATATTCTGCCTCCACCTTCTCCATGCAATATTAATAACCTTGTTTCAAACCAGGCTGTCTCTGTCCCACTCAGCCACATCCCTTTGTCACAGGTGTGTAGATTTTCAGACATCTGTGCTCAGGAGTCTGCTCCATAGCAGCAGTGTTGAGCAGCCCACCAGGCTGCTGATGTGGCCCAGGGTGTGGAGGCAGGGAGACAAGCAGGCTGCTTACCACAGGCTGCTGGATGGAGAGTGCTGGCCCTGTAGAGCCAGATTATCTTTGGCTGCTGCAGCAGCCCAGCATTGTGGCACTCATGCAGAGAGCCATCACATGACAAATGCGCCACTTGCATGCATAGGTATCAGATCAAAAAACGAGCAGTGTTTGGCCTGAGCAAATTATATATTAGCTGTGCTTGCCTGGTGATGGCAGGGAAGGGCTTCAACTGTGTCAGAGATTTTATATGTGAAAAGAGATTTCAAGGAAGCTCTCTAAGCTCGCAGTCATTTTCTTGTGCTTTTCATGGACAGGAGGTGAAAATGTAGATTTGATTAGTGTTGCTGGATCTGTACTAATAAAAGACATCCTTACTTTATCTTTCCAGCCTCACACAAGGAGGCATTTTAGCTCCTGTGTTTCTTTCTTCTGCCTCTGCACATGAAACATATCTCTCCCTCCTATAAGTCTCCCTGTAAAGGCATTTATTCTTGATCTTCAGGTGCCCTTAGTCATCCCTAGACTCCAGCACTGTTAGGCAGCTGTTTCTGTCTATGTCTGTGCATGAGGCAGCCCCACTCCCCCACAGCCAGCCCATGTGCAGATGCAGCAGGGTTCCCTTCTGGTCTCCTGCATCCCAGCAGCTGCTCTGCCCACACGATGGGCTTCATGCAAGCAGAATGTATCATGGTGAATAGCTGGAAAGGGGGACACTCACAGAAGCTGATATAGGGATGAGATGGTGCCCCCCTCGGATGGCCCCTGCCTGCAGGGAGCATTGTGAGGATGTGGTACTGGGAGGACCAGCATCATGCCAGGGCAGGGCTTCTCCTGACCCAGACCTACTGCACAGGGCAAGTCCCTCATGCCCTGGAGGCAGGAACAGGAAGGGAGGAATGGTTGAAACAGGAATTGCTGACAGCCTTATTTTGGTCAATGTCCCACTGAAGTCAATGGGATGTTGCTCCAGGAAAAACTGGATAAGGATCTGGGGTTTGGCAGTGGCAGAGGCTCTGTCTTCTCACTGTTTATTCTCCAAGTGGAGCCCTAACCCTCTGTTTGTGACTTCATGATCATTTCCAGAGCTGTGTTAATGATGTCATACCCGGGGGATTCTGGCTTCAGGTGGAAAATTAACAGCAGGAGCAGATGAACTCTTTAATAAACAAAGTTCCTGTTTTCATGCAAATGTCTTTAGAAATAAGGAATGAGGGGAGTGAGAAATATAGAAATTTATGGTATAGAAGCGACACTGTTTGAAAACAGACTTTTTATGAGTTTTCCAAGAGGCGCCAGCTGCTCTTTAATGTTTTCATTTAAGAGTTTTATGTATGAAAGCTCTAGCTTGTGTAAACAGCAAGGCTGAGAAAGTTGCAGGGATTGTTGTTAATGGTGAACCTAACAGGCTGGGGATTTGGCTGGAAAAGGACTGTGAGTGTTGATGTTTTCTCAGAGTGGAGGTTTTTAACATGGCTGGATGATGCCTCTGATGTCGCTGTTGTTCTCGGGCTCTCCTGCCTATGCCTCTCACTCTCGTGGCCACCCCCAATGTCCCTCCTTTCCCCCAAGACCTGAGAGAAGGTGGCACAAGCTCATGGGAAACCCTTCAGGCAGGGCAGCACCTTCTCTGCTGTGCCACAGCTTGTGACTCCGCACGAGTGAGCCCCGGGTTAGGAGGTGGCCAGGTTTCCTCTCTGTCCCTTGCTGAGCTCTGGAGGCAGGGCTGGGCAGGGTGATGCAGCGTGGCAGAAATGCAGCCAGCCACCCATGGTCCTCCCTGTCCTGTGCCCTGCTCCTCCCTGCCCTCTCAGCAGCCACTGCTGATCTGCATCAATTCATCTGCTGTTTCGGTGAGTGCCTGTTGTGCACTCCAGTTAATATAATTGCTTTATTTTGCTGCAGAGAGTGCTGGAAGCCCACGTCACAAACAGCTTTGTGCTTTTCTGGTGGGTTTTCTTTGTTTGGCATTTAACCCTCCAGGGGTGAAATGTGTGGCATCACACTGAAAAAAAAAATAAATGAAGTCCTTCCAGCAGGGCCAGTGGACATCCAGCACCTCCCAAGGAGGACATGGGAGAGTATCCATGATTCTTGCTGCTCTCCATCTTGCTCTCAATGTTTTTCTGCAGCAGCTTTCTGTTTGCTCATCTACAGGAATACTCTGCATCTTGCCTGCCTGTTTTTGAAAAGGTGACTGCTGATGACAGCTAAGATAACAAGAGAGTGGGTTTTGGGGTTTTTTTTGCCTTCATGAGAACACCTCCGGTTCTATTAATAAAATCCTGAATCTGACTTGTCCTTCTGAGAACTCCCGGCCTCTCTTCACCCATTCAAATCTGTATTTTTAAGCTGCTGTAGGTGGATTGTCGACAATGGTTGTTATGCAAACTCCAAGTGCTGGCTTCAGGAGCTTCTTAGAAATATGCAATGAGTAATCTTTATGTTTCTGACAGGTCTACGAGGAGGGAGGGTGTGCAGTTTTGCTGAAGATAGGTTGACAAAATAAGTGTCAATTCATGACAAACTGGCTGCCAAAAATACTCACATCAAACACTGAAAACAATTAGTGAACAGTATGACAGAACAGCTCTGAGGCTTGGGAGTGCACTGAGGACAGACTAGTAAAGGGATATTTTAATGTTCTTTTTAGAATTTGGGTCAGGAGAAATGATCAGGTCCTTTGTTCTCCAGCATTACTTGTAGGTTTGGTGGTTTGGGGTTTCCTTGGGAACTCATAGGCAGTGGCTATACTTGAAAGATAAAATAGGTATATTTATTTTTCGAGCTTGTGTGAAGTGAGCACTGATCACATGAGATCTGGTTAATACAGTGGGATCACAGAGGTGTGAGATGGACATCAAAATCTGAGGAACTGTGTCAGTAACATCCTGGACTGCAGAGGCTTCTGAACTTGAAGCTGAAGCAGCATCATGTGCTCCAGCAGGCTGATTAATTTCATACTTTGGAAAAAATTTATCTGAAGAGAAATTTCCCTGAATAGAGAACAGGCTGTTGATAGCTCCTTTGCTTCATGGTCTGCATCAGGAGTATAATATGTAAGCCTTCAGATGCCAAGCTGAGCAGAACAGGGACAAGAAAAACTTCTCAGGAAGCAAGATCAGCTCCCTCTCCAGACAGCTGTGCAATTGGGAGGGTCACCATGTGGTGCAGTTTGCCATTTAACCCAAAGTCATCACATCCTGCCCTGGCTGGAATTAGGAGGTTTGGCTTTGCAGTAGCTGTTTCCTGACTGCGTGAGTGGCTCCTGCAACCTGCAGAGCTTGCCAGCAGCAGATGGGGAAGAGGAGCCAGCACAGTCCTGTGATGGCCCTTGGGCTTGGGCCTGCTACTGCCTCTGACACACAGGGTAAGTCAGCTAGGAGTCTGTAACAGCATCAAACAGTGGTCCAGGCTCACCTCAGCTGACTTTCCAAGATTCTAAGCTTCTCTCCATGGTAGCTCAGATGCTATCACCCTCCCAGCACTCTCCAAAAAGAACTTGCCTTTGGCAGAGGTTTTGAAGTGTCTGTCTGCAGCATAGCTGCATGGAGGTGACCCCGGGGTCAGGAGGCTCTGAAGGGCACAGCACCAGGTGCCCTGGATGACTTTACACTGCTGATTTTGTAAAGCACCCTGTGCTGCTGTCACTGGGCACACCCAAGCACCCATGGCAATCCACATCTCTGCATCATGCTGGTGGGCGCAAGGAGGCAAAACCCAGCACTCCACCAGCTGGAAAGCCCCTTCTCAAGGCACAAGGACTGCCTTTTACTACAACATAGCTCACAGATCTTCAGAAGTCGACCAGCTTGGTGAATCCATATTTTCTAATGCTGTGAGTCCCACAATGCTTCTTCCAGACTGCTAGTTCCATCACTCCTCTCACAAGTGAGTCAACAGCCATCTGTGCAAGCTAGAAATCAAATAACTTTTGCTTAAAGAGGTTTTTTTGTCACTTATAATGAATCCCTCTGCATCACCCTGTGTGGGACCTAGTGATGTCCAAGATGCAATCAGGAGGAAAGAGTATGATCTGAAGCCACCCACACCAGCCTGGTATCACCTTTCCATCTCAGCTGCACTTCAGCGAGCCAGCTGAAACGAGGAGGTTTTCTCTGTGCTTGGTGCCAAACACTATCCTTGCTGAACCAGAGGGAAGTTTTGTTTTTCCCTAAATAGGAATGATTTGGCCTTTGGTGGTGCTCAACTGGAAAGAATCCAGCAGTTTTCTGATCTTGTCAGAGTGGTTGAGATGGTCATAAATCAGAAGGGCTGCTTCAGAAATATTTTTCCTGGGTTTGATTCTCAATCCCACCATGCTGGTATAATAAAAAGAAAAATTGGGCCCACCACTGGTTTAATTTTACAGATAACCGCTCTCTTTCCAGGCAATCTTTGTGATTAATTTTTCTCACAGTCTGTCTGGAGCTTTTTTGGGTTTGTTTCATAGGGCTGTTGAGTTTTTTTTACCCTCCTCTCCCCTTCCATATGGGGAAGAATAAAGTGAAGAAACAACATTTTCAGAGAAGAAAGACTTGGAAAGAATTGCTGTTTTCTGGGAGTCTGCTACAGCTGTTAATTTGTGGAAAACCTCAGTGGAAAGTAAGCAGTATGGCAGCATCGCTTTACACGAGAACTCAACCATGGCCTTGTTCCAAACCATGGCTGATTGAGGTTCTTGGCTTGCACAGCCAAAGCTTCATGTAGTGTCATGCTTTTTTTAATAGATAATGTTGATGCAGCTGTGGAAAGCTCTGATGTTCTTTTTTATTTTAACGTGGAATTGTCGTCATTCAATCAAGCTTAAGCATTGTGGAGCTGTGATGTTGTTTGTCTTTGCTTGTTAGATGTTGGTGTGTGAGCCTGAGACAGGCTCGCAGCCTGAGATTTTGTTTGGGAACCAAGAAAAGGCTCCCTCCCTTCCTCCTCGTCTCCTTCACAGAAATGCACACAGACCAAAGCTCCCATCCAAAAAGGCAGAAATGCTGAGAAAATTTGGAACTGGGCTTAAATATTGTGGGCTGGGACCCTGCTGCCTTTCCAGAGCACGCACACTCTTTTCTTCCTGTAGGCTTTGCTCCTCTCCAGCATTTGTCATGCATAGTTGGTGGCATATCAAGATTCTGAGTACTGTACTGAGTGCAGTAACCTCTTTTTCTTGGATGGACATTTTGTTTGTGGAGAATACAGCATGGTGCTCAGTTGTCTGGACAGAAATGAACGCTGAGGAAAATCTCAGCTATGTGATGTCTATTAGATCAGAGATTTATTTTCCAGTAGAAATGTCCAATTATTCAAACCTCTCCAGTAGACGAAAGAGCTTTTGACAATCTGTTTTTCTGAAAAACCCTCCAATTCAGTTGGCATGGATTAGATGACCTATTAGAGATTAGAAAAGGGGAAAAATGTTTCTAATTAATGTCAGCCCAGCTGTTAGCTTGGGGAATGTCAGTGAATGGTAGCACAAGACAGCTCCTACAGATATTTCTGTGGTCAGAGTTCGTGTGTATATTGCCACATGGACCTTCTGCACAAAGCATTGCACGAGTTCCCCCTTCCCCATTAAGGTGATAGTGTGTCCTAGACCAGTTGCTGCTTCTTGGCTCAGCTTTCTTTTCCAAGGCAGGCTTTTATGAATGGATAAGTCCCATTTTTTCCCCCAGTGCTACTGTGTCACAGTGACTGATTCACTCACCTCCTTATCTCTGGGCCGTATGACTTGCTTTGATTGCATCTTCCTTGCCAACTTGGCTATGTATCTGTGTTTCTTTTCCCCCAGGGTGAATTAGGGCAGAATCCTTCAATCCTTAGAGTTTTCCCCACAGCATCTGGAAAGAAGAGGAAAACCAGAGCCTGAAAGAGCCAGCCAGAGAAAGATGAAAGAATTTGGAGGCAGGAACTATTCACTCTTGGAATGAAGCTTCCTCCTGGCTGGCCTAAGGCAGAGCAATTTACGCTTTTCTGCAAAATGCACAATGGCCTAGGCCCTGCTGTTAGGAGTAAACATTTCAAGGGTGCCTGAGGGGGCCTCTATTTATATTTTTATAAGGTATTTGGTTGGTCTCCTTTGAGTTTCAGGCTATATCTCCATTGCCAATATGGAGCTAACTTGAAGTGGGGTAGTGACTTGTGGAGGCACTTGAGCTAGGTTGAAGAAGTTTAGCTGATAGAAGTAGTTTACTCACAGCAGTGTATTGTCAGACTATTTTACCTGCCTGCTGTGATCCCTTATCCTGTGCCAAGCCCTGTTTTAAGCTGTTTCTAGCCCACACTCCGGACTGTCCGTGCAGCAAAGGCGTGTGCTGCAATCCCGACTTCTCTGCAGCCACCTGCTGATGCTCCAGGACCTAAATGCCACAGTCAGGGTAAAGCCTGGGGTTTGGGAGCTGGAGTCCTGCCAGTGCTTTTGCAGGGCTGAGCCCACATTCACTATTAGCACTGTTAAATTCTTTCCTGTTTTTCTCTGTCCACTTGAACTCTCACTGCAGCCCTAACCGACAAGAGCATTTTGTTTTTAATGATAGAGCAAAGGTGCCAAAATATTTCAGTAGCTCCCCTAGGAACATCTGCAACTTCTTTAGCTAGTATTTTTACAGCTGGCCATAACTTTATTTTATTTTTGAATGCTAATAGTTGTGAATCTGGGACTCTGAAGGGAAACAATGGCTAATTTCCCTTGTATCAGGATTTAAAACTTATAAAAAGCTCCTCTTGCACCTTTGAATAAATCACCAGGAATAGATCTAAGGGTACTTTGTCATTTGACAGACTGAGTTTCTGAGCTCCAGACAGAGCTTAGACCAGCCTTCAGGCTTAGGATAAAGTCTGTGTTTGGAGCCACAAGGACCAAAACCTACAGACCCCTTAAGTGACAGAGATGCTGCTGCTGCTGTTGAGGTTCATGCTGCTGTGTGGCAGGAGAGCCAGCTGATCACTGCCTCCAGTACAGCTCCTGTCATCTGTGATGAAAAGGGAAGAATAAAATATCACACCCCTAAAATGTGTGGAACAGGAACTAGGTTTGGGAATTTGAACTTCCATCTAGTAAAAATGCTGCAGACCTTTAATTGCAGCTCAGATTTATTATGTGCTAGCTATGCTTAGTTGGTCTAACGATGAAAATAAGCCAAAGATGTTTAGTCATTGTATCAACCTGTCACTCATAATTTTTGTGTGGCACCTCTCTCTCCCTCTACTGAGCTAGAAAAGCATGAAGAGAAAAAAAGAGCATGCTGCAGAGCGACCAGTTTTATTTAAGTACTGACAAAAAAGTTTTAGACTGAGCTTTAGACTATCATTTTCTTTGACTCCTGCTGTGGTGGAAACTGTGCCTGACCTCACATTCAGGTGCAGCATCAGGCATCACATCTGAATGTGGCCCCCACCCACCTGTGAGAGCTGCACCCTGTTTCTTGAGGGCAAAATGCTGAGGGCAGGCAGGTCTGCAGCCACAATTTGCATAAATGTGCCACTGGCACTTGCAGGCTGGTGACACAGGCAGGCTGCAAATCAGCACTGGATGTATCAGCTCTTGGAGAAGTCCTTGATGGTCTACCTTTCTGGAGGGAGCCAGAGCTGCCAGATGAAGGAATCCAGTAGTGGAGGATGGTGTGAAGTGTCACTTTCTGAAAGCAACATTGCTTCCCAATGTAGGTGGACCCATGCCAGCATGCTCAAGCACCGATTAGATCTGACTGTGAGATTTCCCACAGCTCAGGGGAAATGCTGACATGGAGTAGGATGTGGGGTTCCTGTTGGGGCTCATTCCCAACATGGACAGGTAGCTCTCGTGGGCTGTTACAGTGCTCTCCCTGGGGACAGAAAAGACAATACCCCTCTCACTTGCATTGGGACCACAAGCTTGTCATTTCCTCAGATCCGGCAGTATTTCTTTCCAAGTGCCTCTAAGTGGGAAGGAAGGTAGGCTAGGAAAAAAGACTTGATGCTTTTTTCACATTTCCATGGACCTGCCCTGTCAAATTCAGTGGCAGCTTTGCTGTTAATTGCAACTCAGGCAGACACAATGTTGAATGTGATAAAATCCAACAGAAATCTTTAAAACTCCCCAGGTTACCTCCAGTGCTGCAGTTAATTTTTTGTCCGTGACTTCTCTACGAAACCAGATACAGTTCATGCAATTCAAGAAGGCTTGGTGCCTTGACCTAAGTGCTAAGGTATTGCATGATCTGCCTGCCAGATACCACAGCCCCACTGCTACAGACAGGTAATTGGGTCACCACTTTTGTGAACTTTTGACACACACAGACTCACGGCCTGATAGCAGGGATAGCACGGATGCCCTCAAGCAAGTAAAGGCAATTCACCTATCACCATGAATCTAACTAGCACTGAACTCCAGTCATTTAGAATAAGGTGGCTTCAATCCCCTCCATTTCAGTCCTGCCTGAAGGCACAGATCTTGTCTACGTGGATGCCTTCCAGGGGATGCCCAAAGGAGCTGGTGGAAGTGCTGTGCAGGTGCGGTACCATGCAGGGACACTGGCTGGGTGCTGTGCAGACATGTGTGCAGCGCCTGCTTTGGGACCCCCCACAGGGGCTAATGGTGTCCTTTAGCACTTTCACACCATGGCAGGAGGGGTATGTGTGTATCTCTGTGCCACAGCAAGCCCATAGAAGCAATGCTGGACTGTAACAGAGGAGCAAGCTAAGGGCTGGGGCTGCCAGTGCTGTTGTTTCAGGTCTGTGTGAGACAGGAGGTGTCCTAAAAATGCCTCCACTCATCTTTCATAAATGGAAAATACACAGTTTGGTCAGCTCACCTCCCTCTGTCCCTTCTGTATTTGTGTATTCTGCATATTTTTTCCTCATAATACATCTCAAGACACTTTCCCATCAGCTCATGCTGTTATGTCACTCACCAGTGGGTGAGCTCAGTACGACTAGGAAACGCTGAAGGAAAATGAGATGCAGATGTGGTTACTGCCTTAATATTCCCCTTGAATGCCGTTGCTGTTGGGGAGCTAAGGCTGTTAATTTGACTTTGCTCCTCCACAGAGCATGCATACATCAAAGTGTCAATCTCATCTGCCTTTTGTTTCAGCCCACCTGCCCCCATGGAAGCAGCTTGTTCAATGTACTTGCATCCTCCCTGGTCATTCTCCATGGGTGCAGCACATCTGGTGGGGACCACAGGGGACACTGGAACCTGAGAGGGGTTTGAATCTGTGGTTCAGTTATGTCATGTCTGAGTGGTGCTCGTTTGTGTATTTTCAAAAAACCCAGAGTAAAAAAGGTTTTTCCCCATAAATTAATACTGACCTCAAAGCTCCCATGGTGGAAAAACTGCTATGTGATGCAATGCCAGTAAAATAAAAGCAACTGCAACTTCATAGAAAAAGCAGTGATATTCTGATTAATTGCTCTGTTTTCTGGGGTTTCAGTAAAAATGTCTGCTGATTATTTCTGAAACTTATGATGACTGTCTAAGTGCATAACCCCTTCTTAACATCAATTTGGCAAACAGAAAAGGAAATATATCATACAATATTCCACTTGTAAGGCCAAGTTCTGTCATTTATCTGCTTGAGAAGCCTCTGTTGACTGCCTTGGGATTTCTCCCTGCAGAATGATGGCAGGACATGGTCCAGACCCAATATAAATGTAACATATGAACCAGTATATCTTCAGATGGAGAAAACGTGTGTGGAATTTCCCTGCGCTATCATGTGCATATTTTATAGGCAACTGCATGCACAGTTATTGAAAAGAAGCACAGACGTCTGTGGTTAGACATCAATGACTGTTGTGGGAGGGAAAAGAGGGAAACTGGAAGGCTTAGAATTTGTGCTTTATTGGTTTACTGAGAAATACAAGGTGAGAGAAATGAAAGCAGTTTAGGATAGAACTGTAAGGAGGGAAATTGGCATTGCTGGCAACACTGATGAAATATAATGTCCTTGCCAGAAGAGCATAAATAATGAGTTTCCTGATAAAAAATGTTGATGAGGCCAGTAGGGGGGAGAGTATGAGGAAAATGTATGCATGTGGAAACTGAGTTTTATTTTGGCAGTGACTGAAAATAACCATGAAGCCTGACGCTTGTAAACCTGGGAATCCTGAAATTAATAATTTTCAGAGTTAACTGTTGGAGAGTGACAGCCCCACGAGGACCATTTTCTTTTCAGGTCTTGCATATTCTTGCCTATTTTAAGTCCCCAGACTCCGTGCTGGCCACATACCAGCTTGTGAAGCAGTAGTTAGCCGAGATAGCAGCCTTCATTTCATCAGCAGTCACGGAGGCTGCAGAAAGTGCTGAGGGCTGTTTGGTTAAGGGCTCTGCTTTGGGCAGGTTTCACATTGCACACATCTCTGCAGTACCTGATTGATGCCTTCCCTAGGTGTGTTATATATCAGCACTATCCCTCCTGTGCTATTCTGTCCTAGCCTTCCCTCCATGGGAGGAGGGTGTACCTTATGGTGCTGTTTCCTTAGAGCTTCTTGCTTAAGTCTACACTGTGGAATACACGGAAGCTCTGGAGGTTCTTGTCCCAACTCCTGCTCAGAGCTTCACAGGGAGATCAGTTTTTTCAGGGCCTTGCTCAGGCACATTCTGCATGTCTCCAAGGATGAAGATTTCACAACCTCCCTGGGCTGTAGGCCTGCTTCATCAAGTAGGATGATCCTTCTTTATGACTTTAAGTGATTGGTGCTGATCCAGGTTTTAGGCCTTTACAATAGAGGATGCTGCTATTCATTGCCTTTGGGGCAGGTTTGGGCTGCTTGAGTAGAAGCAGATGAAGGAAGATTTTCTTGGCTTGACAGCAAACCTCAGTATCAGCCCCAAGAAACTGGATCTAAAGAGGTTTCCACAAAGGCAAGCCTCAGGCTACCTGGCAGGGAGAAAGAGGATCCTGCGGGGGGAATAGTTCAGAGCACCTCTGTGAAGCTGCTCTTTTGAAATGCCCTCCTGGCAATGCTGGCCTATCTTCACTGATAGTGGCAGGCATGTAGGAAGATTAGTTTGCCCCTTGCTTCCTGTGGGCATCTGCTATGCATAAATCCTTCTACCATCAAGCCTGGGATTTGCACCCTTTTGTCTTCATCTGGATGGAAAACTGAGCAGATCTGAAAAGGCAAAGGGAAGAAAGGTGCTGCTGAAGGGCAGTGATTCAACAGCTTGGTTTTGTATACAAGTAATGAAATGCTGATGATTCATCATCCCTTCAGCTCCTTATCCTGTGCACTGTCCACTGGTTGTGACTGTCCTTCAACTGACTTGGGAATTTGCTGAGACAGAGCAGTATTTGCTATCAACCACTATTTTTCATCACCTTGGAGCTAGAAAGTCTGGGTCTTATAAAGGATCTCGTGTCTCAAGTCCCAAACCAAATCTATTGCCTTTAAACCTGGTGGCTTTCCTTTACAAATGAAAATGTATTGGTGGTTAAGATCTCAAAACAGCCCATCAAATGCAGCCACACATGTTTAGGGAAAAGCAGACTGGTGGTCAGTTAAAAGACTTGCTACTCTGTGCCCCCAGTCCCCAGACAGTCAGAGCCTGGCAGGCAGCAGAGGAAAAGCATTCTCAGTGGGTAGACTCCTAAATGATCTTCCTCATTGCCAGGAGCTGTAGTCTGATCAGTCAAGCAGCATTTACCTTAGATAGGGAAAACCAAAAACATTCACAATTGTCTAGACCAAGCACAGCTCCATCAATTCTACATTGTGGCATGAAAAAAAAAAACTTTCTCAGGAATTTTCTTTCATATACAAGCATGATACTCTGCTTGAGGATTGCCATTGGCCGACAAGCAGTGTGGTGCAGTGATCTGGTGGTGTGCTGCCCAGCTGTGGGTCAGACCCCTCCATCCTGGGCAAGCTCCTGGCTGGGAGGACATAAAGAACTCTTTGCTATATCCTCTTTAAATTTCATCTGTGCTAAGTTTGCCTGGCAGATAGGGATGAACCTCCTAACTATCCATTTTGAAAGAAAAATATAAATAGCGTGCAAGATGTTTCATTTTGTGTGCAACTCCTGCTTTGGTCCTTTGCTCCATGTTGGGATTTGATGTTGTAACGAAAAATCACAATGTACTGCTACTTTATTGGAAAACAATGCAGGTCACTCAAAGCTACTGGGGTACAGGTTACTCCCTAGAATTCCATGCATACCTACAGGTTGCTGGGTGGCTGGTGAACATCTCTCAGACTGCCAGTGCAACAGCATTCCCCTTGGAACGGTGCTTTCCCTTCTGCTACACTTGCCTGGCTTCTCAAGACAGCAAGGCTCATGGGGTCTTGCTTGGAATATGTGTGAGAGAAAGTCCCTGACAACATCTTTCAACATTTGGCAGATTTCAATAGAATTTGTCAGGAGGGAGGGGATCTCAGCAACTTTATGCTCTCTTAACATGTTTTGTGAAAATATACAGCCAGGTAAAGACAAGTCCTCATTGATATTCCAATTGGGGGAAAGGCTAAAGTATGAGCTTGTATATCCTTACAGCATCTGGATGGGAGACACAAAGCTCCAGGGTTTTCCCTGGTTACGGAGCTATTTTTTCATTTCCTCACCCCAAGTCCAGGCGCAGCACTGCAGAGCGAGAGGCGGAGCTGGGGCTGGTTTCCCATCTGCAGTAAAGATGGAAACGCTGGAACCTCTGCATTTTGGGCTCAGTGAAGAGACAGCCTCTTCCTGGGCCCCTTTGGATCGCTGTCCACTGTGGCAGAGGCCGGTGTGTGAAATGTGTGCATGTCTCCTTCTGACTGCTGGACTTTTTTTTACAACAGAGCACAAATGCTTACCCAGAGTCAACTGTCTCTGAGCTCCTGTCTGCAGAATCTCTTTTATGAAGTAAATGTTTATGCTTTCAGACTCCTTGTAGGCCTGTATACTCATTCAGCACATGGCTGCAGGATAAATCTGTTCTTGCAGTTAGCAAAGGAGTAAATGCATTCTCCAAAATCCTCAGCGAAACCATGAGAATTGGAGGGACACCAAACCCAAACATTCCTCTCATTTACTCTGTTAGAGCTGCTGGGAAACTGGATATTTTGCAAGGGAACTGGCTTCCCTCCCCCCCCACCCCCTTCACGGCTCTTTTTTTTTTTTTTCCTTGAAGTCTGCAGCAATGGAATGAGTGAATTATTTCCTGGGGCAGCTGCTGTGTAACATCCAATACTTTATTCTTTGAGCTCATAAAAATAAGCGCATCAAGAGGAAAAAAGAGGCAAGTTGCTCAGTGTTGCAGAGGATGGGGCAGCTCCAGAGATTTCATGTTTGTTTTCTTGGCATGTGCTAGATATGTCCATCTTTTCTCTTTCAGCTTCTTCAGGCACCACCTGCCCCTTGTTCTTCTTCAAAAATAGATGAAATAAATCTGAGACACAGAGCCTCGAGGGAGTGCCTAAGGAAGGAGTGGAATAGAAAACAGTAGGAAGAGAGAGGATTGTATCTGATGATGATGGATTTTAAAAAGCCTTAAATGTCTGAACAGTTGCTGAAAACTGTCAGCCATCACGCCTTACTTGCATACTTACATACCTCTACAGGCAAATTTCCATCCACAAATTAAGGAACAGACATGATATAAACACATGGCCTTGACCCCTCTTATGGCCCCATTCCTCTCGGAGCCATGCAAGGTGTCATGGTCCTGCAGCAATAGCCCAAGCTTTGGGCAAACAGCTGGCTGCTCAAGATTGCTTTGCCCATCTTACAGGATAAGATCCCTAATGCAAGGCTCTTGGGGTGGAAAATGCAACTTCTTCCCCTGGAAAGAAAGGCTGAGCAGGCACTAGCCGAGATCTTTGCTGTGGGATCTGAAATATCCAGGCTCACCAGGAATGAGAAATCTCTCCCTGGCTTCTGCCTGCAAGGCAGCCTGGAGGGAAGGGGAAGGTGTAACCAGACAGCTGGGGGGACCAGTTAAGATGCACAGAAAAGGAAGCCAAGGGCTGTGTGAACTGTGCACATCAAAGTTAGTAGGCATAAGCTCATAAGCTTCCTTTCATCCGAGGCATGCTTCTCAACAGGCTTCCCATCATAAATGTTACCGCAGTGTGCCCATCCAAACAAACAGCAGAGGGAACAGCAAAGCAGCACTTGGGCTCGAGGGGCACTTTTAAGAGACATCCAGCACCACTGGGGTCCCACCCACGGTGTTGTCATGAATCACTCTGAGTAGAGGACCCACATACATCTGCCCAGGGCAGCATCCTTCACCTCCTTCCCTCCCTCTCTGCAAGCAGCTTCAGCATCAGCTGAGGCAAAGCTTGTGGAAATCCACATTGCTATCCTGATTCACACCCTCTGAGGATGTGGCCTGTCCTCACTGCCTTGCTAGCTGTTCTCCAAGTCAATATTATCCATGGGATTTTGGGCACTTGTGCACAGGAAGTGGCTATGTGCTGCAGCTGACTGCACTTCAGAGGAACCCTTGCAGGCCATATTTCTCTGCTCCTTGAAAGTGTGGTCTCCACTATTTTAATGCAAAAAATCATTCCCTTCTTCTTCGTCAGATATAGGAGTGGCAGAACACACCCTTGGAGCATTCTTTAGGCAGTTGAGAAGGCAACAAAATATACATGGGTCTCTTCTATCCAGTGCTGGTTTTTAGGCCTTGATACACCCTGATATCACTGGGACCTTCTTGGGCATACAGAAGGGTGAGTGTGAGACCCATGAGTGTGTTGAGCAGCAGCTGGGTGTGCTACCCTGCAATTCTCACAGAGTATGATTTCAGCCTCCCCCAGGTCTCTCTGCTCATCATCTTCCCTCCTGTGACATGAGGCATCTCTTTGCCTTTGGAGAAGGCTCTGAGATACTTGGGGAAGCTTTTTCATTGCTATGTGTTTCTGTTTATGTGGTCTTTGGGGTTTAGTGTTGTCCTAGTTATCCATGGAGGGTGGGAAGAATGAGAAGGACATTATTTGAGGTGAAAGAATGTCTGTCTGTGACCTTCTAAAGCTATAGCTAAGAGCACATTAAGAAAATGTACAGACAGAAACTTCCTGACCAATGTATTTTCCTCCTTATAACAATATATGTGAAGTGTTTTGAAGGAGGAAAAATACAGACATGACAAAAGTGATGAAATCAATAAATTAGTGTCATATTAACAAAAAACCACTTCATCCACAGAATGAAGGTTTAAACAAACATAAAATAGGAAAGAAAGTTGCCTGGGAGGAAACCAATGCTGGAATTAACTGTAACCAGATGCAAAATACCATTATCTTTCTGAACAATGTGAATTTATCTCTAGCAACAGTCCAAAGTGCTGCCACTTACTATAATGCTAGGACAATTGTTGGGGAGTCTGCTTTGGCAAGCTATAGGCTTTTTTCCTTATAAAAGGAAAAATTCTTACATTATGGGAGGGATAGGCAATGAGACATACATATTTTTTAAATTAAGCAAGTCCTTTCTTCTCTTCATGTGGAATTAACTAAAAAAAAGAAAAAGAAGGAAACTTTTCTCCTATGCAAAGTTCTGATGAGCAATGTAGAAGAATCCAGAATGTCCCAGTGCCTCACCACAGGTCCACCACTTCTTTACTGCACCACCCTGAACAAGTCATTTACCAACACTGTACTTTTATCCTCTCTGCAGAAGGGATAAACTATCCCAAAGCAGATGTTAGACTGTATGTTAAAAGTGGGATCCAGAATTGGCTACAAGAAGGAAAGTACCATATTATTACAAAAGAGTGACATCCTTTAGGACAGAAACATTACAGTGATGGTCTGTGTAATGATGAGGAGGTGAAATAAAAAAAACAAGGAGACCAAAGCCTTACCAAGGACACTGTCTGTGAATTTGCATGTGCAACTGTCAACTAAGACTGGTTTGAGGATAAAATCCACTGGTTCAGCATCCTGGTACATTTCCTAATCATGGTTTGAGTCTCCCTGTGCTATTGAGCTGTACTCCACAAGTAGTCCCACTGCTACTGCCCCTGGAACACAGCACCCTCCAGATGTGCTGGGTGGTAGGAGTCTCCTCCTAAATCAATCTTCAAAACGGGGATAATATGCCAGAGACCTTTAGTGTATTCACTAAAAGTAATAGTTTTCAAATGCTTCCATAAAGTGGCACAGCTGGAGTTTGCAAAGGCTTTTTATGGCTTTGTGTTTTGCTTTACAAGTAAAGAGCAGGAAGGAATACACACTATGTATGGCTGTGTTTATAAGAGTGGAGAGAGCTGGGTGTGTAGATTGAAATCCTGTGTGGAAGCGTGTGAAGCAAACCAAGTATGTCCTCGGGAATTAAAATAAAAATAACCTGTGACCTTTCCCTAATGAGCTGTATGAAAGGTTGGTAGTGATGGCCAATACACTGCACTTGTCATAACAGCATCTCATATGCTGTTTCACAGTGGGAGTCACAGCAAGAGCTCACTAGTCCTGATTTCTCCATCCATTTCCAGCATAACATCCGCTCTGTGCCAAGTCCTTTAACTACACTCATCCTTGCAGCTACAAATTGCTTTATGTGATATACAAGTGCTCACGGTACACTCAGATTCATTTTCTTTCAGTGTGTAGTTTTTCCCATATGATTTCTTTTCCCTATACTGCAATTTTCACATGGAGGTATGCATGCCATCATGAGCCTTCTATTCATGGAGCAGTTCATTCTGTGCTGCCAGAGGGGCTGGAGTTTTAGGAAATATCGTGTGATTGCCCACTAGATCCCAGGTTCCCAATAAGGGAACACTGCAAGGTCTGTCCTTGTGCATCTAATTTAGGTTTGAGATGAGTCTTTGACCCACTTGTAGATGTCAAGCAAATCACCTCCAGTGTTTCAAGCCGGTGTTAAGTGAAGGAAATCCATGCAATCCTTTTGAAGGTAATAGACTGGCACAGCATCATTAATAACAGATTTTTATCTAAACTGTCAATGTGCACTTGATTTTCATTCTTGAGAGTAATTTTTTCTCTCTTCTCTCCAATGTGCTAGTATTTCATAACTGTGAGAGCAGTAGTAACTCTGGGGCCTTCTGGCTTTAAAGTAAATGCTTTCCTCAGTGGGAAAATGCCCTCTGGTTCCACAAAGGGCATGCATACCACACTGAAAACCAAAACAAACACTCATCAGATCTTCCTGCAGAAATTTGGGAACATGCGTTCTCATATTTGTGTGTGTGTGTCTCTTTTTTTAAAAGGTTTAGTAGAGAGGAAAATGGCCTGTGTGAGGGATTTTTGCTGTTTGCTCAGGGTGCCTGCAGGAGGGTGTGAGAAGAGGAAGGGAGAATCTCCGGGCACAGGCACCAAGCCTGACCTCACCCCGCCCCATTTGAGGCAGATGGAGTGCTCGCAGTGGGAGCAGAGCAGGGTGGCCTGCCAGCACCTCCAGTGACAGCAGCAGGCTCGCTGGCAGCAGCAGCAAGCAAAGCGGCTTTAAACAAACTCAGCGAGAAGTCTGTTGGAGCAAATGCAGCTCTTCTGCTATGAAAGGGACTGTGGTCCATCCTTGTGCCTCTCTGCTTTTCTTTTGAATGCTTATTAAGTGTATTTGCACTGTGGCACCTAAATATGTCCAATTCAAAAGGAAGGCAATTTAATCTTTTGTCAGATGAGCCAGAGGCAATGTCTGCTTCCTGCAAGCTCTACATTTGCCCTCAGACTCTGGCACTTCTCTGCCTCCCTCTGATCCCCAAATCCAGTGTGTTTTGCTCCTCCTGAGTTCCTGGGGCTGTTTAGGAAGGGACCTGTGCCCAGAGAGCCTGGCTGTGGAGCTGGTTCCTGCTGGTGTCCTGGGATGCTCAAGGCTGCCTGCCTCTGCCGGTTGGGACCATAGTGTGCTGTGGAAAACACAAGAATCTGCCTAATAAAGCAGAGTGATTTGGAGAATCAGTATGAACCCATACAGCAAATGTAGTTTACCCTAAGTTGTCTGAATCCCAGCCTTTGATGTGAGAGTCTCCTTGGTCCCCTCAGAAAAGTTTCAGGACTTGGGTTTTCAGCCTAGTGTACACAGTATGGACCCTGATGCCACTAAGACCCATCTCCTCCGTGCATGTGCTTTTGGAATTCCCTGCATGAACCAGCTTTGTTTGACCAATATGGCCCATTTGTTCCTACTCATCCAAATCATAGGATTTCAGTGTTTCAGCCATGGCTGTGTCTAGACAGTCAATTACTCTCTGCTCTCATGTCTCTTAAGAAGCTTCAGTGCTAATGTCTTCTTTGACCTTGCATGTATAATTATTTGTCTTGCCTATAAATAATGGATTTCTTTGTTGCTGCTTAGTGCCAATTCATTAATATTTTGTTACCTTCTTTGGTTTCAAACACACTTAGCATCCCTCCAGTCTACTCTTGCACCAAAGCCTGGTCCTTTGCATGGTTCCTAGCCCTTCTCTCTGACGCTACTTCCAAGTTTTCCATAATCCCATTCACTTTAACTGTAGATCCTTCACTGATGTGTGCTATGACATCATCCTATCCTAGCTTTTTCTCATGAAGAATGGGATGATTGTCTCCCTCTGCTCATGTGTTCATGAGAAGAGAATCTCTTCTTCATTTTCATCATCTCCATTTCAAACCCAGGAAACTCAGTTTTACCCAGTGTGGGAGAAGGAAAGATGGGTCAAAGTGGGACAAAACCTTGAGGAAGTGCATTTTCTATAGCACAGTGTAATTTCCCAAGGCATTTAGTAGCAGAGCCCAATGGAGGGCAAACCCAAAATGAACCTGATGAGCATGTGGAAAGTAAATTCCTACAGGAGTTGCAGTGACACTGGCTCTGCTTCCCAAGTGATAGCTGACGGTCACAGTTCTCCAATTTTCCCTTGGGAAAGCCAAGCCAGGTCAGGTTAGCACCGCAGTCTCGGGTAACCCCTCACAGCACACGTGTGCTCCTGGGGGCAGGAACAGCACCCCAGGAAGTTTGGCATGGCAGAGATCCAGCTTTGGTTAAGGCCCCCTCGGGCTCTCCTCTAATTGAGATGCATAGTATGGGTAATTAGTAAGGGTGCTAATTATCCGTTTTTAACATCTCATCTTTCTCACGATGCAAATTGGCTGGTAGAGAGGAGAAAAGGCACAGGAGCTGTCAATACCTCTGCAGACAGCTCACTGCACTCTAAGGAAATAGTCTTTGAGGAGTGCAGTGAGTTTACTGTAATCTGCCCAAAGGCTCTGTTGCTAAGTTGGCACCTTGTGAAAATGATAGCAAGCCACCCTTTTCTCAGGCAGGATAGGAATTCACAGTGTGCTTGTTGAGAGGAACTACAAACCTGACAAGGGTTATAGCTCTCGGATGGGATCGAAAGGGCACGGGAAGGGGGATCAGGGCGGGCAAGCGGGGCTGTGCACTCTCAGATCTCTTGGAAAGCTGTCTTAGAAAGAGCACCAACACTGCCCTGTTGCGATGCAACCCAGTCATGCAGAACGAGACGTCCTAGCCCCAGATCTGCTTGAAGTCCGCTGCTCCATCCCTCTCCCTGCGTTTGGAAGAGCTTGGCTACTGCTTGATAAGTGGCAGGAATGCTCAGGTTGCCTTTCCAGGGTGAGGGACCCGGGTGTGGTGAGTGCCGACAGCCAGTGTGCTCAGCTGACAATATTCAGGATGGCCCAGGCTCCCCATCCTCTCTGTCCTGGCTGCCTCACTCTGGCGATGAGCAATCCATCCTTGCCTGCCTAGGGGCACAGGGGCAGCACTGCAGCAGCAGGCAAAAAAAAAGCAGAATTGGGTTGAATTGTTTGAGGCAGGGATGTCACTGGCTCTGCACGCCGGTAGCTGCTTACCAGAGCGAGTGTGATGCACCCCAGTGCTTGGAGTGGTTCATCCCTGCTCCCACCCTCCTCGCACTGCAGACACCAGGAAACCGGCTCCTTGTGGCTGTTGGAGTGTCCTCCCACTGATGGAGTTTTGCAAACCACATAGCTCTCCACTGCTTCCCTGGGAGTGAAAAGAGGCTGAACTTTTCCTCAGTTTTACTGAGATCAGCAGAAGACCAACACAGAGAGCATCAGTGATGCCTACCCTGCGATGGCAATGAGTTCAGAGCTGTGTCAGTGGCAGCTGTGAATCACATGTACCACCATCAAGATATGGAATTTCCTCCCACTTGTGTCGTGCTGCTTACTTGGGCTCTCCAAAGCTGTTGCTATTTCTCACAGCGTGCGTGCAGCCCCAATTTGTAAACTGTCCACCTTGCAAACACCAGCACTAACAACTGTGGGAGCAGTGAGTACTCAGTTCTGAACACTGCTCACTGGGTCCACATCGCTGCTCAGGCTGATGGACCTGCTGGTGACTGGTTCCCATCTTCTCCAGGGATGATGGGAATAAATAATTTATTCCTGCTTTTCCTTATGCTGAGGTATCGGTAGGCTGATCTGGGGGGAGCAGTGCAACACTCTCTGTTCGACATGAGGTGTGTGAGAGTGTATCCCACTGCCAGACAAATAGTCTTGGGAAATAGTCTTCATTTGGCTCCTGCAGCTGGCTGGCGGGTCTGAAATGCTGATGTTTGCATTGTTTACAGGAGGCCACAGCTGCAGACTACAATTTCCCAAGATTCAGGGTATTTTAGATCTGTGGGTTTGGTTTGGACTCTTGCTGAGAGGCAGTGACCAGTTGTTTTAAGTGGAGAGCTTCTGGTTCCTGCAGTTTTGGGCAGTAGCTGGATTTATCCAGTGAATTTGTATATAAAATGCCTAGATTTCAGAAGTCCTTTGTTCCATAGGCTATGGAATTGAAAACCTCCTTTTTGTTATATGTTTGTGTCCTTGGTGCTCTACACCCCCACTGAAATATATTTGCTTACCATATCCCCCATAACTTTCTCCACCATTTAGTATTGTCAGCTCTTTCCCACATCTCTGTCTCCCTCTAACTTTTGGTTGTCTTCTACCTTATAACTTCTGTCACCTCAGCTCTTTCCCATGCTCCTGTTTCCAACATCACCTGGCACCTCCACTATTCCCCTGAGAAATCTGTCTGAAAAGCAGATCAAGGCTAAGCACTTTAACTGGATGAAAATTGTATTTTTACATGTTCTGCAACTGTGGCAGTGTAGATTTTACTGGAAACCAAGCACACTTCATAAGTCTTTGCAAGGCCATGCAGCATGCAGATCTGGTGCTGCAGGGCATCCTTTGCCACGTGCAGACCTCAGGCTGCAGTGTTGGGCTGCCATCAAGCTCACTTAAAACCACACTGCCATCACCAGAGGGTCTTTCTGCATTTTCCCAGGTTCATGGGTCACAGAGTGCGATGTGAGCACTGCAGCCACAATGTGTGTTGGAGCAGTTTGCTCTTCCAGGTGGAAATGTGT
The DNA here is from genome assembly GCA_034336665.1 of Luscinia megarhynchos. Classification (NCBI taxonomy): domain Eukaryota; kingdom Metazoa; phylum Chordata; class Aves; order Passeriformes; family Muscicapidae; genus Luscinia; species Luscinia megarhynchos. The sequence goes on from CM067565.1 coordinate 68,675,173, forward strand.
GACTTAGTGGGGCAATGCTCAGTCTCTGCAGGGTGGATGAGCAGAGACAATTCACCCCACAGCTTCAGGAGCCCTTGGTCTGACATGAGGCAGGTGGCAGAAAGGTAGGAACAGGGCTGAGAGGCAGGATAAGACTATAAGCTTTCAGTAGTGATGCTGTGTTTGGGCTGTGTTGGGTTGACCATGACACAGCACACCCTTCATTCCAGCAAATGTGGGAATGACAAGTGCTGGATGCAGTAGGCTAATGTGAGCTTCATGCTTGCAGGGAGGAGGAGGAGGAGGAGAAAGAGGATGAGAGGTACTATCCATTTTGGGACCTGTTCAGGAAGCATAAACTCCTTCCTCAGAGCAGGGGGAGCTACCACACTGTAAATAAGCTGCTGCATCCTTTTAGACCCATGCAGTGCCAGGAGATATCAGCCCTTCACTGTTAATACTCTCTTTGTTCCAGAGCAGATTTCATCAGTGCAACTGGATGCCTCTTTTCTCTTTCAACAGAAGACACCCAAATGAACCCAAACGCCCAGAACTTCCATTGAGCAATGGTATCATATTAAAAGAAAACAAACCAGGGTGAAGAAAAGCCCAGTTATGTCAGTTTGCATCAAGATATGAAGACAGATTTCCAGAAAGTTGTGTGCACAGAGATTGCAGAATGATTTGGTGAGCAAGCCAGTGCTGTCAAAATGGGAGGCAATGGTGTCAAAACTATTGATGACAGGAGCTGTGCTCACACAAGGGAGGAAATCCTTCCTAGTGCAAGTCCAGGTGCCTCAGAAATGTTCTCAGCCTATACCTCTTTTCCTCCACCTTGGACCAACTTGTTTTTCCCTTACTGTTTCTACAAACCACAGCAAGCTCATCCAAAAACCTGTCATGCTTTTTGACAAAAGGGTGAAATAAACATCCCAGCATCATCCTTGGCAACGTGCCACAGAGAAACTGCTGCAAGATATGACAAGATGAATGCTGCCTTTAAATGTGATACGGAGAGGAAATGAACAACACCCACTTGGGAGAAGCAGCCTTGCAGGAGGAGGTCCTGCAGAGCTGATCTGATGGTGCAGGGTCTCTTCCCTGGCACAGCATGTGGTTCTCGTGACCCAGAGGGTTCACTGGCCACACCTAGGGCTCTGTTTTGGCTGTCCCCATCAAACCAAGATGTATTTCTGTAAGCCTAGGCAGATAGTGCTGGCAGGGCTCTCCCAGATGGTGTGGAGACAACATCAGGGCAGCTGCACCTGGTTTCTTTTAAGTTGGCTGTAAAAAAGGCAATACCCAAGACAAGCTGATTTTTTTCAAAGAGAAAGGTAATGCTGGTGGGATCTAGGCTGAGGCAAGAGGAAAAGGCTAACTTTAAGCTTGCTAAAGAAAACTCCTTAGAAGAAAGTGAGCCACTAGGAACCTAAATGCAGTAGCAGGGAACGAGAAGAAAACATTGTGTGGAGGGCTGTCGGTCTTCGTGGTCTTTGAACCTCCTAAGGGCTGTGCAGATGCCCTGTGCCCAGCCACTTGGCCTGCAGGAATTTGGTGCAGAGCTGTACCCACACATCAGCTCAGGGGACACTTGCTTCCAGAGATGGGTGTAGGGGTCACTGACTGCTGAGCTCTCCACTGCGTTACTGCGCCTGTGTCTGTTCTGTGCCGAGCAGCTCCTTCTAAGGCAACAGCACAGCAAGTGCAATGCACTGAAATGTTGCCATTTAAAGGTGATCTATGGCTTGTCCTTCTAGTTCTTTGCTTTTAAAGCTTCTTGCTGCCAGGGACCCACCATAAAACACAAAAATGTAGCACGCTCTTCATGGAGAGACTTGAGTTATTTCGACTCGGTGTCTCTAATCTCAAAAGCACATCAGAGGAATGTATAAAGGATGTAGTCTTTGCCCCAGAGATATGATCTAAACATAGATAAAGCATAAGTAAAAAGATGACATAACAGGAGACTAGAGGGAAAGGCACTGAGATGTTTTATCTGGGATATTGCAGCCTTTGCTAAGTTTATGGAGACTAGTGATGCAATTCTGTGTGAGTGTGTGCCTGTATACACGCATGTGCATATGTGTATTTACAACCATTACTTTAGCTCTAGTTGCTAAATGTTCATCCCATAAATGATTCAAAGTAAAAAAGTCCTTAGTGATGCATAGTGATCGAAGGGGATGAAGATGAAAAGAGGACAGAAGTGTAAGAGTTTTCCATGACCACCTTGCTTCCCCACTGAACCCTCCAAATGCTGCTGAGCTCTAAAATTGCAACTTACCACATACTCTTACATGTCTTCCAGGAGCTCAAGTCCCTATCTCTATCAGTTTGTTAGAGGGCATTTTTTGTAGTGATGGCAACAATTCTGCCTGGGACATGCAAATCTTTGGCTTTCCCAATCTTTGTGCTTTGGTTCGCTAGCTCAGGGCAAGCCTTGGGTAGCTGTTGTAACCATGACTCATTACAAAAATATTTTTGTTGTCTGGAGAGTGGGGATAATGCTTGGCTATATTTCTGCCAGGAATTCTGATAATTAATTATTTAATATTTCTAGAGAACTTAGATGTTTGGATAACTTTTGATAGAATCACATATTCCTTTAGCTGTCAAACCACAATAGTACCTTTTCAGCCCTACTGGAGATGCAGTGAGAGATAGTAAAACATCCCCAATGCCTGAACACACTGAGTGACTGGCTCTACCTTTATCAAAGTAAACCACAACAGGTTTCACTACTTGAATGAAATAAAGCCTGAAAGGAGATATGAGAAAGAGACAGTGAGGGGATTAATGCTAGTCGTGATGGAAGACTTCCTGGCTGGCTGCTGTTGCCCAGAAAGTCCCTTAGAGAATAGAATTAGTGGGTTTCATGCACACCTCAGTAACATTTCTTCATTCAATGCCATCTATGTTCTCTGTTCTCTCTTCCTCTTGTGGCTGTCCATGCTTCATGTTCATAGTTTTGTAGCCTGGGTCTCCCTTTCTTTTGTGGCTCTGCAGATGGGCTTATTTGCAATGTACTGCAAAGGTAGAGTGAGGTGGGGGAAGCAGACAATACCCAAGTGTCACAGCTGTCTGGACAGGTGTTTGTTTCTCTGTTGGAAGGCTCATAGCCTGCATGGGAATCTGCAGAGCTCAGAAATCCAGTTCCGTGGCACCGAGGGACATCCCGCGGGCACTGCTGCCATGTGTGCCCAGCTCAGGTCAGGCTGGGTGCTGAAGCAGCCAGCCTGGGTCACCTGCTCCATAATTTCTAGTCCTTGTGACCAAATGGTGGTGGTGCAGCGTTCCTCCTGGCTGCAAGCCATGGCAGTACAGTGCCACCACAGGTGACCTCCACCTTGTGCTGCCATGCAGCACTTAGAGCCAGGTAGGCTGTTTTTTCTCCTAGAACAGGCACAAAGTGGCAGATCTCAGTTCTTTGAAGTAAAGCTAGATTTCAGTGCAAGTCAGACTTTGTGAACTTCAGCAGATCTGAGTTTGATTTAGTATCTCAAATTCAGGCATGGATCTGTTCTGGACCTTAGAACAGTTTCTGTTCCCTGTTTACTATTTGGATGGAAAAGATAAACTGAGATCATTGTGATTTTATCACTGTAAAGAGTCAAAAAATCTAAGATTTTCATCCAGACCATGCAGAACAGACTGATGACTTCAGATATATTGAAACCCAGCTTCAATCTGTTTATGGTTTTGCAGAATTATAATACAAGTGAGCTTGCATAAACTCAATACACAAACTCTGCACCTCGTCTTGGTTTCTATTACCCTTCTTAAAAGTGGAATTTTTTAAAAAAGTCACATTGAAGTAAAGCTTCAATTACATCCTGTTAATAACTAATATTTTAATTGCTACTTAGTGCAAGATCCCACCCCACCAAGGATTGGCATTTAAAGGATTATGCCTGCAGGGGTGAGGACAGTTTGGTTTCAGAGTTGTATCTCCTTGGTGTGACTGATCCTGATGGATTGTGAACAAAATTGTATTGTGAAATACATGTCCTTATTGGAATTGCTGTTAACTTCATAATTGCTCTGTAATTACTAAAGAGAGAGTATCTTACACTTCTGACAGCCAGGTGCATGTATTGCTTAATCTGTCTCCATTATTGACTTGGCTCAGTTCCTGGGGGTGCTTTCCTATTCTCTTTCAGTTGTGCAATACCAAAACTGACTAAATGGTGCGTCTGCTGTTTTGTTCCTGCTTTGGAGCTAACAACAGGAGCAAACAGAGGTGAACTTTGAAGAAGCTGAAGTGTCTGGCTGGCCCCTAGCAGCCACTGCTGCAGTGAGCTCCTTTCCTGGCTGGAGGCTGAGCTCCACATGGGGCAGTGGGAGCAGAGCCTGGCTCAGCCCCATAGCCCCTCCTGCCTTGGAAGCATGGAGCAACACTGCAGCATCTGACAGGCAGCTTTGCCAGCAGCTGAGAAGGCTACCAGGAGGGAGGTCAAGGGTCTTTCTTCTGGAGATCTTCAAGCTGGAATCTGGGTTAGAAAAAGTTTCATCTCAAATAGTGATTAAGAATGGGACTGAAATGAGATAAACAGCGAGTTGTCAGCAGCTTCAGAAGCGATTCCTGCCCTAGGGGAAGTGCCATTCGTCTGTTTTGCTGTATACTGGGTCAGAGCTTATGCTAAAATATTGCAGATTGTCAGCTTTGTCTGTGGCTTTGGGAATATTTCAGTGGCCCTTGCTGCATGCACTGGCATTCTAATGGAGCTTTATGAAAGGGCTTTTTTGGAGTAATCTGTCAACAGATAAGCCCAGGGAGAAAGAAAAGGAGAATTCAGTGCCTCCCCCAAGAGAGGCAGCAATGAAGATGCATGCATTAAGCATCCTCCTCTCCCTTTGGTACATCCCGCATAGCACGGCCTCCAAGGATCTTGTCAAGCACAGTGCTAGCTGAGTGGGTGTTCTGCCTGACAAAAGCTTTTCTTAATAACCTTTCTCACTTACTTGTAGAGAATAAAGTTATTGACTTTATCTTTCTTTTCCCAGGGAAATAAACATTTCAGGTATACGTGACGGAAAAACAGCAACCCCATGGGGGTATTGTCAATTGTTATTGACTTCCCAGAAGAGCAGAAATCAATGGAACAGGTTACTACAGATGCAACTTGCTTGTTACACATGTGACAGCCATGCAAAACTCTGACTTGGCAATAGTTTCTCCCAGCATCAATGCCATCCCTCCAAGGCCACCAGCAGTGTTCAGTTCCCAGGCAGCAGGAGCCCCTGGCAGGCTGCAGGACACCCCAGTCCGTCTGCAGCTCTACCCTCTCTCTCCTAACTGGCCCATGAGCCTGCAGGGCTCAGATGCTTTTGTTGGCATCCAGCTCCAAGCAGCTGCCCCTCAGGGCTGCTTATGGCCAGCACCTTTGCTGCCCACAGCCCAGGCTGTTTGTGCCCTGTTCTCTGGGCTCATTGCTGGGAACTTTTTTCCTTCTCAGGCTGACAAACTGGCTTTGTGCACTCCTCTGCCAGGAAGATGGAGGTCCCCTTAGGCTATGAAGTCAAAAATTGCCCCTTTTTGAAGATGTTACAACAGTGATATTTCTCTTCAGTCTCTGTTTCAAGCTCAGATGATGCTAGCATTGCTTTCTTACCCTCAATGGACTGAAAGCATACAAAGCATCTGGCTTCCCCTGTCCTTTTCTGTTGTCTGCTTATCCACACAGAGTAGAAGTTGTCTTTCCAAGAGCCAAGAGTGCACTTTATGTTATAATAGGTGAACTTTTCAGCTGCCACAGCTTGCCTGTCCCCCTTTCCTCTGTTGTTAGTATCCCTTTTCTGCTGAGAAACTTTTTAGATGTGAGACACCCAGCAAAACACTGACATTTCAAGAGGTACTGCAAAAGACCAGAAAAGGGAATTTTGAATTCCAATAAACAATTGTGTCTTCAAGGCCTCACTGTCGGTGCAGTTCTAGGAAAGACTTTGAACTAGAGAAGGATATGAGATTTTTTTTGCTGTGACTCATACTCTTTATAGATTACCAGTTTCACAGCCTCAGAGGCTGATTAAGTCTGTCCACAGAGCAGGTGCAGCAGGCTCCCTGTGGAGGCCTTCCTGGGTGCAGGGGGGTTGTGTCAGTGTTGCTGCAGGGAGATGTGCTTGTGTGGATGCCCTTGACTTCTCAGCCCCGCTGTTGTGCTTGCTGTGGGGGCTCCCAGGGCTTTAGGATGCACAACCTAAAGGAGACTGGAGAACATGGATGCGTGTCTCATGATGCAAACTTGCACTCTTAGAGGGTGCAAGAGATGTGGGGGGTCTTGAGGAGAGACCTGCACAGAGGCAGCTGCTTGCCATGACATGGCAAAATGAATTCCAAGTCCCCACAGGTGATGGCAGTGGCCAGAGTGTGTCTGAGGGGGCACTCAGCTCTGTCCCTCAGCATCCCTGGGTCTGAAGGGAAGCCTGAATGGACTTCACAGACAGCCCACCTTGTCCACAGTGTGTTGTTACTGCTGCTGTCCCTTCCTTTCTAAAAAAATTACAGCTCCTTCTAAGACTTTTGCCAGCAAATGGAAGCTGAGGAGAGATGGAAATGAGTCACGGCTGTGCTTTGTTACATAGAGTTGCTAAATAGTTACTGGTCCAGCTTGGGGTTAAGGCCTGAATTTAAGTGTGACTTTGCAGTAATTCACAATAGGCTAGCTTTTGGAACTGCAACATTTTGTTGTTTTTTCCTCTGGCTGTGGCATGTTCCTAAATGTCTTCCCTCCAAATAGCATGTCCAGGTGCTTTCTACATACATGCAGAGCAAATGGGATGTTTGTTTTTTCTCCAGGAAGACAACTTGGGCCTTTGGTTCTGTCATCAGACAGATGAGAGTCAGCTGCTCTAGGGCTGCTCCCATTTCCAGTCTGCTCTGGAATGTATATTCTCCCAGATGTTTGGTTCTCAATGGAAACAAATTTCACATAGGAGCATTTTGTAAAAAGGTCCTGCCAAAATTTGGTCCCCTAGTTGGGCTAATTGCTAGCACAAGGTCTCCTTCTCCCTGGGAGCTGTGTCCTGTGCTGTGTGGCTCCGTGGGGCGTTGGTGGCTCAGCATCCCAGTGGTGATGCAACTCCTGCTATCATGATGCACCTTGGCCCCGGCAAATATAAAAGGCCTCATCCTGCTGGCCTCAGGATGAGTTACCAGCAGGTAACCCCATCTTTATAACTTTCTTTATAATGTTTGGAGGCAGTGGCTTGTGTGGAGGTGGGAGGATGGCACACAGTTGTCACTGCCTCTCAATTACCTTGAGGCAGGTTAACCAGGTTGTAGATTAACTGTGCACAAAAGCCCAGCAATTACAGAGCCATTATAGATATGCCATTATGTATATCCTTATGTTTATGACTTCATTCTTTCTTAACCCTGTTTCTCAAAGACAAATACATTGTATGTATGGTGTTTTCTCAGCCTGGGCTGACGCAGTCTTTGTGTGACCTGCCTTACTTCTAAATGAGATGTGCCCTCCTGCCTGCCCTGCCTGCTGTCTGCTGATCCACCCTGGGTCTCAGCAGGATGCCTGGGACTGAAAGACCTCAAGGAAATGCCCATCAGAGCTGCTGGGCATGGGCTGTGGAAGGAGAGGACCTTGTTTGTGCTGCCTGCAATCACCACATGCTTCTGTGCACCCTGTGAGCTCAGCTGAGAGCTGCCTGCCCTGCTGTGGTCACAGGGGCTCAGCTCCACTGGGGCTTGCTGAAACCAAAACACAGCTTGGTGTCAGGAAGGAAGGCACGAGAACAAACACTGTCTTGAAACTGCTGAGCACTGACTATGGAGGAAGAAGGGAGTGAACAACCCCTGGGCAGAGGGAGAGCAGGGTGAAGCCTGGATCCCTGCATCCTCCCCATGGAGGCCCCCTGCACAAAAGGCAGGCAGAGTGTGGTGTGGGATCTGTGGGCACACCATGGAGGTACTTAGATTCCCCTTTGTCTGTGAGCTGGCAGACTGTGTGCATGCCATGCATCTTGGCTTGACACGGGGAATAGCCACCTCTCCTCTGTGCTCTCTGGCTACCATGTCTGCTCTTGCAAAACATGGCTTGCTGCAGGCAGTGGGGAGCAGGGCTAGACTCTGGCCTCACAGGGGGGCCAGGGGTGTGCTGGTGTGTGGGGTCATTCCTCTTGGCTGCCAGGGAAACCAGTGCAATTCAGCCTGCAGAGCTGCTTCCAGCGCCTTCCCATGAGCTGGCTGATTTCTCTCTTAATGCACACATTGTATTGGCATGGCTGCTGAATGAATGCAGAAAGTGCTGGGAAATGCATGTTGACTTATAGACAGCTGGAGATTTAGTGTGATTCACAGGAACACCCATAGCTGAGAAAATACTCATAAAAGCAACCAGCCACTTACACTGGCTTAACACTTCCACTTCTGGCTGGGACAAGGAAGTGCCAGCTCCTCAGGAAACCAAGTGGGCAGGCTCACTCAGGTGTGTCTGAGCTGTGGGAGGAACTTGCCTTGAAAACATTTCTGATTCAGCCTTGTAAACCCAGTGCCTCAGCCCTCATGCTGGCTCAGGTCAAGCCCAACAATGACATCAGGCAAGGGACTTTTGGCACCACTTGGGAGAGTAGTAAGAGCAAAAGGGGAAAGACAAATGCAGACCCAGATTTTGCAACACTTAAAAAACCCCACCAAATTCTGTAGCCAAACATGGCTAAGCTGGGGAATACCATGAGCACAGTTTGCCTCTTGAGCCTGTCTCCCACGCTCTTCTTTCTCTCCAAAACGTTGCCACTGAGCTTGCAAGCAGAAAATAAACTCAATGTCATTGACTTCAGCAAATGTCTGTGCATGTGGCAATGGTCCCATGAGCATCAGCAGGACTGCAGTGCCCAGGAAAAGTGGCTCTGGCATAGGCTGAGGCTGGGAGGAACTAGTGAACCCTGAGCAGAGTAACCCCTCGCTCTCTTTAGTGCCAAGCTCAACCCATGGCTGCCCATTAGAGCGGGAGACAAGGTAGGGCAAGGGGGGGTTCAGAAACAAATAGCTTTTTGGGAAATCCTCCATCTTCTCCCTGGGGCTGTCCACCACAGTGATAGCAGGCTAGCAGATGTTTCACTGATGATAGCCTTCCACAGTTTCAAATTGCCAAGTTCTGCCCTCTTGCTCTCTACTCCCCTTCAAAACTAAAACAAAACAATACAAAACAAAGCAAAACAAAACAAACAAACAAAAAAAGTCCATCTGCTTCCTAAGATTTAGAGATTTTTGGGAGTTGCAGAGTTAACAAGGTGGAATTTGAAATAAAATGGATTCTGAGCTTGAAAAAAGCAGAAAAAGCAGGACTGAGCACTGAATGTAGTCTTTCTGTGGCACATCCTCACCTGCATCAAGGCACCCTGCTGTTAGAAGGAAACACCCCTGCACAAAGCATACACTGACACCCTCTCCCTTTGCAAGCAGAATTAATCATACTTATGTGCCATATTCCATTTTAATTTTTATTGCACAGTCCAAGATTAAAGGTTAATGTAGTATATCTCCCCATCTCCACTCCCATTACAATGGACTGCTTTGAATAACTATTAACTTCTCGGTTAACTGAAAGAAAATTGTTAATCATCTACAAGCTTATGTTGCATAAAAATCGTTCTCTAGCTTTCTCCTGACTGTGGGAGAGCCCTTTCCTCAATGCTGACCTTCAACAACACCTGCTACCTGCAGCCTGCAAAGCACAGAAAATCATACTACATGGGCTTATCTGCCAGCCAAGGTCATAAACTGTGTGAATCAGTGGAGTGCAGCTTATGTTTCTTGGTGTTGACGTTGATCCAACATCCAGTTCTGCCAGCAAAGATACAGTTCTCTGGGTCTTCAGAAAGCACCTAAAGAGTTGCTTTGTTTTGTTTTGTTTTGTTTCTAATTTAGCAAATCAAGGCCGATCTGCAGAGTGCTGGGTGCTGCTGGGACACTCAGGGTGACAGTACAGCCTGTCCTTCCTGCTGCCTGCCCCAGGGACCAGCTCTCCACTGGGAATCGGCCATGGGGGCAGGGGGCAAAGCCTGGGAGACTTTGGCATCCCCCCTGCCAGAGGAACCTGTGGGCACCTCAGGTGGGTGATGGTGGCTTCTGCTCCTTTCTGCCTCCTGGTGCAGCTGTGCAAGTGGCCAAGCCTGGCTGCAGAGGTGCAGCCTCCCTGTTGAGTGATTACACGGAGGAGGCTTGAGTCCAGCCATTTGGGAAATAAATCACCCGCTGTTTGTGAAGTAGGAGGGAAACACTTGGGACGGTGAAAGATTAGACTGTAAGCCTCAGAAAAATCCCCTTCTGGCTGTAAAGATGGGCTGTGGATGTTGTGTTTTTTAGCTCTTTAAATGATTATTTCTGTGCCAGACTTATTAGGCAAGATATTGTTGGGATCTTGGCAAAGAGATAAACACGGCTGCAGGCTCCACAGTCGCTCCTCTCCACATCTGGTCACTGTCAGGCCTTCAGCTAATAGGCTGAGGTCTGTGTGCTACAGTAAACAGCCTCTGCAGCTGCTAGGGGCTAAATGTAACTATATATTGCTCCAAACACAAACATTTCCACATTAGGCATTGCATGTCCTCCCCCAGTGCAGAGCTGCAGCCTCTGACCTCGGGAGCCTGCACTGCATCAGCTTGCCCTGGCTTCTCCTTGGCCAGCAAATTCCGTCTCTTTTTATGGCTGTGGCTCTTGAAAGTGAGAGCAACAGCCCTGCTCGGGTCAAGCTGCATTGTGGCCAAGCATTGTGCAACCTCCTGCGGATGGACGCGGCGCTGAGCAGCCAGGAGCCTGGCCAGGAGAGACTTGCTGGGGACAGAGGGCAAGGTGGGGACAAATGGGTGGTGCCAGCATCAGGGAGCTGCCCAGGGAAAGGTTTTGGAGGAAGACACAGATCTCCTGGCATTTTCTAGACATCTCTGGCTGGGTGTTGTCCACAGCCCTGCAGAGGACTGGGAGCTGCTCTTGGCTGGGCTTCAGACAAGCTGCCTTTCACGCAAACATGAGGTTTCTCTGTACAGTGCCCAGCTCCCCCAATAGTGTCCTTCCTCCCCTCCTCCTCATCTGCACTTTTCTCTGCTGTCCAAGGCTGGGAGCAATTTGGTCAAGACTTCTTTCAGCAAGGTATTTGCTACACTTGTCTCGTGAGAAAGACAAACATGTCTCATCAGCTGGAGCCTTTGTTCACCCATATGATATAGTTTACTTCCATCCAATATCTGCAGGAGAGCTCACTCACATATGAGGGAATCTGTGAGTGGAGGGGTTTGGTGTAGCTGTTTTCAGGTCTGGCCTGTTTCCAAGTTCCAGGGTTCTGTCCTTCAGTGCCTGCTCCAGTGAACTGGATAGATGTCAGGGCTCAGGGAGGTTTTGCCCCAGTGCAGCAGTTGGGTGTCTAAAGCAATCTTTCCAGAGAAGGCTTTTCTGAGATCCAGCATCCAACACAGCAGGTGCATCCCAGACGCCAGCCCCTCGTCTGGAAATTCAGCATGCCGTGCTGACCGGGCCCTGCTTAAATACCTTCTGACAAATAAAGTGTCAGCCTATTTACATCAGCCCTCCAGCCTGCCTGTCCACTGCACAGCACTGCTTGGTGCTGCAGGGAGGAAAGACTCCTCTTGCTGTTTGGTTGACTCCAGGCTGGATCAGCTGGCCAGGTGCACGGCCAATTTCCATTGCCGCTTTGAAGCTGAGAAGTATTTTGAAAAGAATAGAGCCTTTAGCCTTGTAAGTAAAAGCCATTTATCTTAGGATGAAAAAGTGCTGGCATGGAAAAATTCCAATGCTATGAAAGTCTCTTTTCCTGAATGTCTTGGATACTTGCTGGATTAGGTTCACTGGTAAAGAGCTCGGAATTATGAATGTGTCTTTTACAGAAATGAGCTACAGAAGGAAAAGGCAAGCACTGGCATGCTTGTAAGTGGGACAGAGCGAGATTCCCTGTGGACCAGACATTTCTGAGATTGCTTTTAGAGGTATGGTCAGTATTGCTGCAGCAAATTGAGGTGGTGCTAAATCCCCTATTGTAACCATAGCTGTTACTATTTCCCAGGGGTGTCATATCAGCAGAATACCTTACATAAACAAAAGCTGAGCACTGTTGGCTTTGCTCTGCTTGGCTGTTTAATAACGCTTTGTGCTGCATACGGACAGCGTCAGAGTATTTTATAGACGCTAATGAAATTAGTCTCATGATGCTCTGGCGAGGTGGGGATGTGTTATTTGCCATTTCCCTGGGCTCAGTGTGTGAGTGGTGTAGGATTCCCAGCAGTGTGGGGTGCTCATGCCTGCACTTTCCAGTGGTAAACACCTCCTTGGGATGGGACCTGCTGCAGCCCTTGGTCTGGTCCACCACGCCCTCTCCAGACAGATTCTGACTCCTGGTGCCAATGGTGGGTGTGAGAGGAGGTGGTGGCAAGCGTGCTGCCATGTCACCCCCCTGCCAGGCACAGACCTTCTCCTGGGTCAGAGCAATCTTCTACCTCTCAAGGTCTGCTGGCAGGGACAGAAAATTCAGATCCTCCTCTCAAATCACTAAGTGTGTCTGCTACATTTCAGGACCTAATGTCAGCTTGCAGTGGCTGAGGTCCAAGGCTTTTCCTACATGGCCAGTGTGGGACAGTGGAGATGCTGGAGAGGAGCTCTCTTGCTTGCATTGTGCATGGCTCTGACCTCTTTGGGTGGAAGATGGGGTGTTGTCTGCAACAGCTTTGCAATGATCCAGCTCACGTGCAGCAGCCCCAGTTTGGCCACAAACACCAGTCCTGGCCCCAGGGTTGTATTGGAGCTACCACTGATGCATTGCTTTAAATAGAGCCTAAGCAAACCTCTCTGTTTGTTTTTCTTGACATGGTACTGACTGGTGCTTTCCAAGAAACAAGGAAAAAAAAAGCTGGATTCACAGTGGTGACTTTGACTCCATCTGGCAAAAGCAACTGATCTCCTAAATGAGAAAGGCACAGCCATTAATAGAAAAAGTAAACAGGTCACTGTGAGAAGCAGCCTGTTCCTTTCAACCCTGTGGCTGCCAGTGACAAAATCACACTGGAACTTGGTGAGAAGATCCCCCAACTTTAAGATTGTCTCTGTCATGAGAAAGCCAAAGGTCTTCCCAGACCTTAGATGAGATCTGAATATTGAGTTTAGTATTGGATTTCATAAGGTTTGCTGCACTTTACCCTGCTCTGCTGGGTAAATATTTTGCTTCCAAACCATCATTTGCCTTTCTGGGTCTTGTGGCCTGTGAGGCTGGATCAGCCTGGGGAACTATCCCTCATTCTGCATGAAATAAACTTTTGTGAACCCCTCAGAACCTTACTAAGGCCTTCTTTGCTGTATTACTGCCTTCCAGCAGAATGTTAAGCCTGCAGAAGCTGAGAAACCACCCTGCCTGTGCAGTAGTAACACGTGGGCCCTTGAAAGTGGTCTCCATATGCAGAGTGGTGGGAAAATGCCATGCCCAGGCTGTGAAAACACTGTGCTGCAGGTAATTACTTTCGTGATGGGCAGAGCCAAACCCCATATTGCAACACAATGCTTAAATATAGATATACTTGAAGATTTTGTCAGGTCTTGAACACTTTGACAGGTCTGGATCTAAATGTTGTGACTGGTTCTGTCTTAATGGCTGGCTGGGCCACGCACTCCTGAAATCCAAACCGTCCACCTTGTAAAGCTCCACCTCTGAAGAGAAGCTGCCAACAGCATTACCTACAGCACATTGGGTGGGCTCCTCATTGTGGGGCTGGTGGTGCGAAATGCACTTCAGTTTTATTTTATGGCTATGTTCACACATCGTGTTAGGCATACAGGCACTGATGGGGAGAGCTTGGGGCAGGCTTTTTCTTCCACACCAGTTGATGAGCTGAGGAGAGCATGAACACCCCAGAAAGGCTCTGCCCTACTGACCCTCCCCTTCCCTGCCTGTTGCTAATTAGAGCTCAGCTTAAGCTATGGTGCTTGAGTTTAAGAGCCACTTCTACAAACTCTCTTATCATGACATGTAACATTGACACCAGTAGGCACTCTTGGTGTCTATGTAGAAATTCCATCCTCGTCCAAGCTGACTGCTGGCCTTTTGCAACTCTGCTTGAAATTTGGGTTCTTTATAATCTGAACGATTAATCTCTGGTGCTTCCCACTTGGGTTTTTTTCTGCTGCCTGTAGTGCCCGGAATATATGTTAACAGTCTATTGATGGAAATGATAATTAGGGGGTTTGTCATGAGAAATGTGCATGAACTTTTCAAGCTGTCATTCAAAAAAAGATTTTTTACAGTCAACTCTCGATTATCTGTGGGTGCATTCTCAGAGCTGCAGATTAGATGTGCCATGTTTAAAAAATGCAGAACTCTCTCAGAGCCATTATAAAGTATAATGTACAATGTTTTTTTTTCTCTTTATTTATAACCTCATGCTGCTTCTTAGACTTTCTTTTTTTCAAAGGTAAAGGTATTAAAGTATTACATTCCTATGTGCCTTATTTACATATATTTTGTATTATTAGTTTTGCTTTTCTTTCTTTGACCTCATTACCCCAGATACTGAGAGCTGAACATATCAGCTTATAGCATCTGTGGAGGAGGGCATGTGACGTGGTAACCTTTCCCCAGCTGTTTTCTTTTCTTCTGCTGCTGCATAAGAGTTTCTGCAGTGTGATGCTGCACAGCCAGATGGGCTGGAGAGGAAGTGCTCTGCTGTGAAAGAAAAAAAAAAGATCTGTACCTGAAGAAACATGACTGAATGACAAACAGCTGAAAGAGAGGGGATGTCTTAGAAACCATTTGTCAGGCTGAAGAAGCATCAGCTTGTTAAAAACAGTTAAAAGGATGAATTGACAGACGAAGGCTCAGTGCAAATTCAGCTGCCATCACTTCAAAAGCCCTCACAGCTGAATCAGCAAATTTCTGTTTCCATACATAATGGATGCAGCCAGCATGCCATTATGATGCCCACAAGAAGACTTGTGTTAAGCTCTTTAAATTAGCTGTTTATGATAGTCACACTCTATAGCCATAATTTATTTTTTTCCTGAGCCTCCTTCTCATCTCATCTCATGCCTTTTGTTTTTGCAGCCCTGGGAACAGATGCCTAAGCAGGGATTTTGGGAAGGGAGTGGTACTGACTCAGTGCTACCATGCTGAGATTTTCAGCCATGCCTTTCATGCTCTCCCTGTGCATTGCTGGCACATCCCCCTGACTCGTGCTGTGCTGCTGGTCCCACCATGGGCCAGGAGCCAGGGTCCAGCAGTGCCACTGGAGTGACCTGCAGGGAGCCAGCCTGCAGGAGTGCAGCTACAGCACTGGGCACACCTGTACCCTTCCTTGGCACCCCCTCGCTGCCTCTGCTGCCACAAACACCTTTGCTCTGCCACCACCTCCTCCCAAGGGTCCCTGTGTCACACTGGCCTGCCCCTGTCCTGCTGGGCTGTGGTTTGGGGTGTGCTCCCCTCCTGCCTGGCTGAGCCCTGTCCATGCCAGTGCTGCATACAGCCAGTATACAGACCCAAATTAACCTTACCCAGGCTTTGGCAACCTTTGGGTCCAGATCCCTGGTTTGATCATAGAGTTCTCTAAGAATTGAGACCTGACTTTTCTCAGTGTTGCTTGAAGGGTTTGAAAGTAGCTCAGGACCTTAAAAAAAATAAATTATCCCGCTGAATAAAGTATTATTGAATGATTGTCAACATTAATCCAAAACCTATCCTATGATAGATTTAATCTCCTATTTTTGGGTTGTTTTATTTATCTATTTATTTATTTGAGCTGAAGGAATGAAGAGGAATAAGAAAGAGTTAAAAATCCAACCAACCAAACAAAACCCAACACTTTTCCTATGAAAACAAAAAAAAACCAAAAAAAACCAAACCAAAACAAAAAAATATATATATATATATATAAAGTTGGCACCTTTTTATTCAAATGTGAAGATTTTCTGAAAGCAACTTTTAGCTGAATTTTTTTAAACCGTTGGCTGAGAAATGTCAACCAGCTCTCGTATCTCATGAAGGATGTTGCACTTAATGAAACTGCAGGCAGGGAGGCAGAGACAATACACCCATTGATCTCCCTTAGCCCCTCGCCCCCTTCCCCTGCTGCTCCGCTCTCTCCCGAGGGCGTGAACCCCATCAGGTGATGTGAGCCCTTCCAGTGGCTCCAGTGTGATTTCCAGGCTGGCAGATGTTTAGTACAGCCACAGCTGCAGGGCAGATAAGGGAAGCCCGGGGGGCATCTCTGCCGGGGGCAGCGGCAGCTGTGACACCTCCGGTGGATTTGCGGTGTGCTGGCTAACCCCCGTTTCCTTACACAGGCTTTCTGCTTCCCCCTCCTGACCCCGGGGAAGGGTAGAAGCTGTGTGGCCGGTGGAGGAGGGATGGAGCGGCAGGAGCTCCCTACAGCACCCTCGCAGCGGCGGCAGCAGGGCAGAGCTGCCTCCAGGGGCTTCTCCCGGCTGTCCCCTCCAGAGGTGGGACCAGCAAAGAGCGCCCGTGGGCACCGGGGTACAGGCGATGTTTCTGTTTGCTGTGCTATTTCGGGAAGTTTTCATAAGGTAAACAAGGGCCTCCTTGGATTCATTGAGGTCATTAGTGAGCCGTAGGATGGTATTTGCATTGCTAAGGTATTCGCACAGGCTCTCTCCCAGGCGGCAAGTTCACCGGGGAGGAGGTGACCTTCAGCGTTTCTTGTTTTGCCCTGAATCTGGCACGCAGGGAGCCTGCCTGTTCAACTGGGTATTGTAACCAAAATAAATCATCCTTATCGTGGCTGGTGGCAATAGTGCAATGGAAACAGAAACGGGCGCCTACTTTGCACTGCGAGGAGTGAGATGGGAGGTTGGAGGATAAGCTCCAGGCAGCTGCAGCCACCACCTGTCCTGAGCAGGGCTCTCCTTTTTGGGGCCAGCCTCCCAGCTTGACATGTGCATGACTGTGCATGACAGGAGAACTGATCTGCTGTCCAAACTCAAGCAAATAACTGCTGTTGAGTATTTCTAATGAGAAAAAAAGGAAAGAATGTGGAGGTGTTCTGGTTCAGCCTATCACAAATTGACAAGGGAACCCTCTGTTCTCTCCCCTCCCTGTGCAAATCACAAGACACAACTTTTTGTTTTGGCTTTCTAGTCTGTTTCAATGAGTAGTAGAACCATTTAAGACTGTTGTGGTTTTTTCTGTGGATTTATACGGTTCTCACAGTGCTAAGGGCTGACTGACTGAACTGTCATAGTACTGAAGAAAATGAGCACCTGGAGAATCTACTCAGACCAGCAATGCTGTGGATATCATAATCACAGGAAAAAACTTCACAGTTTGCATTGCACAGAATTGCATTCAAACCCAGCAACTCCATATAAGAGCAGACCATGAGCTGAAGACTGAATTCTCTGATGTTCACTAAAGTGCAATAATTCTTTCCCTTTGAAGGAGGATTTGTAGAAACCCTGTCCAGCTGCACATTTTCATGAAGCTTGTAGCAGCAACTTCCTATCTCAGAGGCCAAAATGTTTCAAAGAGGATTTTCCGGTTGGTGTCAAGGAAAACAGATGTGGGAAAGGTGGGGAGATGTGCAGGGAAGAAAGGGCTTGTGCTTGAAGCAAAGCCAGGTGAAGGAGGTGCTCTCTCCTGCCACGAGCAAGGCACACTCTCTGCTGTAACTCCAGGGCCTGGCCGTAAGGCAGGATGAGAATGAGTGATGTGGGCATTCAGTCTGTTGAGTTCTTTGGTCTTTGTGGGTGCAAGATGTCACTCTCTGCTGCAGGCCCTTCAGACCCCAGGTTTATGCACTGGCTCCAGCACCCAGGAGAGGGAAGTCGTGGGCACCCCACCTGCAGGGTCAGCCAGGGAAAGTTTCTGCCTTGACCTATCCCATGTGATATCCCTGGTGATGCTCTGCACCCTGCAGAACCAGGCAAAGGGCTTTAAGATGAATTGCTTTAATGCTTCCACACTCCTTCGTCTCTCCCTGCCTCAAAGAGACAAACCTTAGCTTTGAAGCCTTTGAAATTACATCAAAGGATGAGATTTCCAGAAGAGCTTAAGGGAGTTGGGTGCGTTTGTCCCATTGATGGTCAAGAGGAGATGGGGAGATGGGTGCTTAAACCCTGGAGGTGCTTTGAAAATTTTGTCCTGTGTGTACATCCTTGCTGGGGAGGAAGTGAGAAGCAGCTGTCATCTCCTTGGCTTTGTAAAAGGCAGATCTTACTAATTTTTTTGAAGATAAAACATGGTGGATTTGAAAATTATGTCCAAAACTCGAGTTTGCCATTAAAACTTCAAACTGTTTTTTAAAGAGGGATCTAAAAACAGCCTGTGACTTTGCCTGATAAAAAGATGGTTATCTGTTGATAACTGAGGTGCTGTTACTCTCTCCCTTCGCATCACTGCGGGCGTTGTGTAACCTTGCCAGAATCCTCTCAACATGGAGGCTGCTTCATGTGCAGGTAGTGCCACTGCTCTGCCTCTCTTGGGGTCATCTTTCAGCAGTGCTTTAGTACTGTGCTACTTTTTGACAAAGGATATCACCACTTGTTTGCTTCTGCTGGTGAATATTAAACCCGTGTGGTTTAACTGGTGATTATTTGGAGGGGAAACTGTGGGAGCAGCGTGCACTCTTGGGATCTCCTCGCTGCTGCCAGTGCTGGTGCCAAATAGCTGCTACCAGGCTGTCTTGGGACCCTGGGCTGCAGGCAGGACTTGCTGGGAGCTCTAAGTGCTGTTTTGGCCAAGCCTGCCCAGAGTGAGGAGCCACCAGGCAAGCATGGGAGGTGTGGGGCTACTGCTGGTCCCCGTCCTTGGGGCTGGTGGTGGCCAAGAGCAGAGGCGGTGGGAGGAGGTTTTGGCTGGGGGCTGTGGCCAAGGGCTGGTGTGGATGGGCTCTTGCAGAATGGCAAAGGAAACTGGGCTGCAGCTTTGCTGTTGTGCTATTTTTGTCCAAGGCAATAACAGGAACTTCACTGTAAATAAAAATAGACAAGTGAAGAATTTCCCAAGTCTGTCTCTGCTCATTTCTTTCCTGATGAGGAATTATCCCACTCCAGAAGAGTAAATCCTTTCTGTCTGTTCCTTGGAAACTGGGACAATAACACTGGAAGCGAAAGAAGAGATTATGGAGTTGTCACGAGGGCAACAGCAACATATTGTACACTGGGTGCCAAAAATACCTTCTTTAAAGCAAATAATAGCCGTGCTCTGCAGGGCTCATCCTGACAGCGTGAGGGCAGGCAGAGAGAGGCAGTGTCTGCTGCCCTCGGTGCCAGCTGCCCTGCTGAGGCTGGGCTGGGTGCAGGCTCTGTCTCCTGGCTGCCCCAGGGGCCCTGCTGCTGCTCCTGGCTTGGCTCCACCACATCCCTCCCCTCCTGCCTGTCAGCCCACAGTTGGCATCTCACCTTTGGAAGCACACAGCATTCCTGCACCAGCTGATAATCAGAGAAGGTGTGGGGGGGTGTGACCTTCTTTCCCTGATGATATCAAGTGCCTTTTTCACAAAAGACAACATTTTGCTTTGAAGTCTGAATTTCTGGGGCACTTTTTCTTACTTTTCTTATCCAGGGCTCTGAAAGTCTCCCACCCTTAGCCACTGAATGTGTCTTTTGGCTAATAACTGCTCTTAATCATACAAGGGCACTAACTGCACTATTCCCACAGAGCCAGGGGACTCTGACAAGAATTGGACTAACTGACCTTTGTCACAGCCTTCCTGCCTGTCCAATCGTGCAACATGATGCTCACTTGCTCCTTTTCATGCATCCTTCACGTTTTGAGGAAATCCCGAGTTACCAGGAAATGCAAAGGCATTTCAGGAGCTCCAGCAGATGCTTTGACGAACCTGCAGATGTGCTGCAGACTGCAGATGGGATGTGGCAGTCAGAGTCACACACCCCCAGGTGAAAACAGCCCTGCCAGCGGGCTCTGTGCAAAATGCATGCTCACCCTTCTCATCCCAGACAGGGTTTGTAGGGAGAGTTAGTGACTCACTAGGGGTGGGAGTCTTGTTAAAGCTGTCACATGGAGGGAGCGTCAGAAGTTCACCCATTTTCAGATGATGATTTTTCCATTCTCAGCTATTCATGGCTACATGAATGGATAAGCCCACTGTTATTGTCTGTACAGAAAATGAAGGACAAGTGGCATCTATTTTCAGAAGCAAATTTAGGAATGTTGTTGGATTTTTCTCCCCCAGATTGTAAGCAGTAAGATAGTGTTTTGCAAAACCCTTATTTTTGAGAAGTTTGATTATGCTTTAACTAAAACCAAAATGTCAAAACACAGAAGGCACCATATCTTTTCTGAAAGTGTGTTACCCATTTTTATAAAAAACAGTCACTGATATTGAGGAATAGATGCTTTGAAGAGAGAGGGCAGGTTCTTGCTTCTGACCCTAAATCCCAGGCACCCTGTGGTCGAACTTCTGATCAAAGTTTACAAAGTTTGAAACTGCAGAGTAAAGAGAAATGCAAACAGCTTGTGAATGGAGAGGTGTGAAACCGAGGGTGTGAAACAGCAGATCTGATCTGCCAGGTTAGCTTTCTCTCTCTACTGAGATGGAACCCACAAAAGATCAGGCAACTCTGCCATACAGGATTTGAACTTGAGAGGACTTTAAAAAGGCCTGTATGAGATGGATACCCAGAGAAAGAGGGATCTGTGTGCATATGAAACCCTGCTAGCAGAGTTAACTAGTTCTGGGAGGCTGAATACAGCCTGAGAGGGCCAAGTTCTGTCCTTACTCATGGATACAGCTTTGGTTGATGGCTGTAGATGCTCGAAGGATGAAGCACACGGATGGTCTCACCCCCTCTCCACCTCCTGCTGCCTACGTGACTGACAGAGTGGATCTGGTGTTAAAGTTTTCTAAGCAAACATGAAGCTCCTCCATGCCTCTTACCCAGGTTGCCCTACTGAGGAGCAGAAGATGATTGAGACTGACAGTAAACGCTGCAGGAGAAAAAGTGGGTGGTGGTTCTAATTTAGGGATGCTCTCTAATTTTACCCTTGCTCTCTAATTTTACCTCTTTTCTCTCTAATTTAGGGATTCAGTGCACATTGTTTGGCTAAAACTCAGTGGAGACTATGCAGAAAATTGCTGTATTATCCACTACCTTGCTGAAGCCTGGATTTTCACAGCAGCCTGCTACTATCAGTGCTGAGGAGCAGGATACTTACTCAAAATATTACTTCTGTGCTTGTTTCCAGAAAAAAATTTTGTATTCTAAGATCATTTTTTCTCCTGGAGTTTATGAAAAAAACTATTTTCAGTTCAAAGCTTAGCCCTCTTGATGTTTTTTCATCATGGCTTTAGTCTAGCCGAGCGCTTACATCCATGCTTAGTGTAAATGCATGCCTAATAGAGTTAAGAGGAGTTTCAAGAGTGTCCCCTTGCTGTTCTACTGAACGGGCACAGGCAATGTGTAAATGTAGGTGTCTTGCTGAATCAGAGCTGAGTGATAATATGCTCTCACAAGCTGAGACGGAGCAGTGAACTGCATGTGTTAACAAGGTGAGATTTCAGAGTGGAAGTGACATTAGAGGACAGGGAAATCAGTTTTTAATAGCATCCACTGCTCCTTGACATTGCTGCAAGATGAGAGCCTGAGCTGGAGCAGTAGGACTCTGAGACATAACTTGGAAGTGGTCTGGACGTTCTGCCTCTCTGTTGGCTTTCTGTGTGGGCATACAGAGGGGAGGATTTCTTCTGTTCTCATGTCTGGAGTCACACACCTTACTTTCTCATGGTAGGACAAATAGGCCACCAAGAAATTAGGACACTTGGCCTCTCTCCTCTATGGGAGGTGCAGTGCAGATTGGCTTCTGAGAACTAGGACAGTGCCTCCAAAAGTAGAACAGCTGGTCACCCTGTTCGTGTGTTTGTTGACTTACAAATGTATCCTTTAAAGTTCAAGATTTAAGAGACATTTTTGGCCTACTTAGGGAAATGTTTTAATGTTTTCTGAAAATAGGGGCAGGTGTACTGGAACAGACCCAAACTGCTGTTTTTCTTCTGGAGCACTGAGCACAGCTAGCAAATGGAGGATCCACATGCTGGGCAAATAAACCCAACAGGTGCTCTGTGTCACTTCTTGGATACTGAGTGATACCACAGTGACAAATCCACTCTCCTTGTCTGGGAGGTGTTCACTTTTCAGGAGCAGAACATGGGCAGAAAGACTTGCACTGCAGTGTGAGATGATGCTTCGCTGCAGGAAAATTGTTACCAAATCAAATCTTGTGTACATGGGTATGCTCTATCTATCTATAATCTATCTACATAAAGCATCTATTCAATCAGAAGCTGACTTCCATTCAAGTACATAGAAAGCATCCACAGAGGTTTAATTCTCCTGCATTAAGGTCTTTCTCTAAGTATAATTAGGTCCATAATGTCTACAATTCCATTTGAGCTCTAACACTGCCAGTGGGATGCTAGCATGTTGTTCTGGTCAGCAGAATGTGCCTGGGGATCATGCAGCAGCCTGTGTAGGTAAACAGGAGCAAGGAGTACAAACCAGGTCAGCAACATGGTTCTTGGAAAGAAGCTGCTGTCCTGACTGGTTGAGAAAAACCCCTCCATGGCTCCTGTAATGATGGCCATTAATATTTCCACCTGGTTGTGACTTGGACTAATCCCACAGGAGCTTCTCACCTTGAGCCAGAGGTTACTCAAAGTCACTGTGCTGCTCTGAAGTCTGGGTTCACTCTCTTGGGACTCATCATTAGTCAAGTCAGGTATGAGGTTGAATCTTAATAGTTAGAGAGGGAGGCTAATAGAAAGGGAAGCCTTCCAATTTTTTTTTTATCCAGTAAGTGTGCTATGGTAATGAATTCGGAGCCTAGTGGCTCCAGTTGGAGTGGGAAGCTCACTGCATCGAGAGCAAGTCTTTAATCCACATAAAGAGGTGTTTCATAAGCCATATGTGATGTCCTGCTTTGAATATTAATACCCAGAGCACTTATTCAGCTCACAGCCATTTCATGGAAATGCCATGCCTCTGTGAGGCCAGACAGAGCCCTTGGGTGCTCCACTTTTGGCTTTTTTTGCAAAGACAGTTTCTGGTTGCTCTGTATTCTTAATTCAAAATTCTCATTCAGCTTAGAGTCTCTGAAACCACTGCATTTATATTACATAATATTAACTGATTTTAGATTTAATGAATATGTGAAGGAGACTATAGGACAGCAGGCTTGGTCTACTTAGCCAAGTGACCTGTTAGTTATATACTTCATGAAGTTACTTAATCTTCTACAGGGCAGGCTCTTCTCAAATGAAATAACACAGGAGGCAGGGACTGTTCTGGCAAGCACTCGTGTTTTTAAAGCCCTTCTGCAAAAGCTGGGGAATGAATATTCAGTGTGAACTGAGATGCATTCTAGCTGTGTCAGCCATGCAGCGTCTTTTTTTTTTTGGTTTTTTTTTAATTTATTTTACATTTATACCTGAAATTACAGCTACAGAGCCCCTGGTGTAGCACTTGCTCCTGCCTAGTGCCATTCATCCAGAGCTGGGGGCACTGCACCTATGGGAGTGGCAGCTCAAAGTGAAGTGGAGCTGGTAGAAGTGGACGTGGACACCCCTGATTGTTTTTAATGTTAGCATATGCCTGTGATAATGCCTGGGGAGGATGGTTTGGGCTGCTGTCATACTCCAGCTCAAGCATCCAGAGTGGAGCCAAGCCAGCTGCCTTGTGGGGGATCCTTCCCACAAAGCCAGGCTTAGTGAGCAAATGAGTGGGTTGTCACTTCTGTGCATCGATTGTTACAACTGTTTTTCTCTCCAGCGCTGGAAAGGGAGGATGTAGCACGTATTGCTTTTCTCCGCGGGTGGCTGCTGCATTTAAATGTGCTCCCTATTAAACAGTATCATTGTTATTGTTGCTAGTTGTGGCTGCAAAGCACCCTTGTTCTCTGCTGACCAGCAGGACACAGCACATACTTGCACAGCAAGAATCCTGCTCTGAGGGAGGGCATAAACTAAGCCTAGTCTTGACACTGATTAAAAAAATAAGTAAGAAATAGTTATGGAAGGGAACATTTATGTGCAAATCTCAAGGACATGGATCTTGAAAAATGTACTCATAAGCAAACCATCTTATTCCCTTTGCTGTATTTATTCATGCATGAGGCAAGAGGGTCATTTAATGCTCTGGACCAAACCCTTTTGGATTTCAGTTGTGTAGCCCATGATAGAAGTGGGGTACATAGGATCACACACATCAGGTGCCTTCCAGTGACTCTTCCAGACGAGTGGGGAGGGCACAGCTACACACTGGCCCAAGAGACTTCAGCCTGGGTGGGTAAGTGCTTGCACAGAGCAGGTCTGGAGCTCCTGTATGAGCAACCATGACATTACTCTGCTGAGCCTGATAAGAAATCCTACCTGGGCCAAGGACAGCAACATAATACGGTAAGGAGAGACAGGAGTATCCTCTGGGGATTCCTAGGCACAGAGCATGGTGTGGAGTTGTCCTGGGCATCTTAATTTCCTAAGCAAGATGAAGGTGTAACTTGCAGAGTACTCTGTGGGCTGAGGAAGCAGAAAATAAAGAATGAAAATGTCTACCCAAACCATAACTGTCTGCTGATGGATTCAAGGATCATGAAGCAGCATCCTGAATTTTTAAAGCATGTCAGATAACCCAGCTTGAATTTCAGCAGGAGAGTAAGCCACTCACAGCAGACAGGGATGAAAAGCTCATGTGTGCTGCAGGCAGAGGGAGTTTCAATGCCCCTATACCCCAGGGACACAGGTGGGAAGGTGAAGTGGGTGCTGGTGTCACAACCTTTGGAAGATCCCTCTCCCCTACCTGCCACTAACTTGGATATGTCCCAGCAAGTCCCTTCTCCTCACCTGGTGGGAGTATTTCTCTTCTTGTGCTTGTCTGAGAGATGGACCAGCAATGCTCTCAGGAGGCAAGGAGGTTGTGTAGAGACAAAAAAGAGGAAACAGGGATTTGAGGGAGAGAGAACAGTGGTCAGAGACAGCTGAAAGTCTGCTCACTCCCCTGAGAGGGAGGGTCTGACCTCCTGGGCCTGAGAACTGCTGGAAGCTGAACAGCTGTGTTCTTTCTCCCTGCTCATGTACTATCAGCTTGAGAAAACAGCCAGGATTGTTTGTCTTATGACTGTCCCTCCTCTGGACATGCAGAGAAAGCTGTATCAGGTGGAACAGAGATGCTGCCCCCAGATAGCTCTCCCTGTCTGCAGTGGGGCCAGTGCCCTTGTGGCTTTGCAGCACCACATGGCATCCAGAAGCTGAGCCTGGGGTGGCTGCAGCATGAGCAGAGTGGCCTCTCTGTTATACCCAACTGCACAGTCTGCTCTTCCTTCCATGTCTGGGGCTATCTATGTGTCTCTGCAAGTTTTTTCTGGGTTTCAAGGGTTTTCTCAGCTCTGACCACAAAGGTACTGAAAAGAGATGGCTGAAAAGGCTGCTTCTGGTGAGGGAAAAAGTATGGTGCTGGAGGAGCTGATGAGCAAGGAGATTGAACTGGGTGCAACAGACAGGTCTAGGATAGTGAAAGGATCCCTCTTCAGTTAAAGAGAGTTTGAGGTCTGAGAGCTTATTTACAGGGTGTGGGACTGGGAGAGGATGGCAGTAAGCCCAGCCTTTAGCCTGGAAAGGATTTGGGTGTTTCTCCCTTTGCTGCTCCAGGGAGTGTGTGCCATGCATCAGGTGGGACCAGCAGTGGCAGCACTGGGCAGGGAGCAGGGAGCATGGCTTTCTAGCAACTGGCCTCTGCCTTTGTGAAGGCAGTGATGGAGCTTCCAGGAAAGCAGTGGCTGTGCTCACGGGGGCTGGGTGGTGAGCCAGGAGCTCATGACAAACAACAAATCTAAGGAGAAGGATTCGTTTTTCAAGACTGAAACAGGCACAGAAAGTGGCACAAGGGTGATTTATGTACTTAAGCAGCGTTTTGGCATTTGTGCCCAGCTTTGTGGTTCATTTCCTCATTCACTCAAATGCATAAAGACTGAACAAATGTTTGGTAAACAGGAACCCAAGGTTTCAGCGATGAAAAGCTTTAACTCTCACCCACAGAGCTACTTGCAGCTTTGGCTTGGAAATGTTTTGAGAAGATGATGATTTCCTCCTCCCCAGTCTCATGACTGGGGTAGCTGCAGCTGTGACCCCCACACGGCTTCATGGTTGCACCCTCACCAAGCTGCCAAGGGCTGGAATGAGAGAGAAAAGTGTGGGTGAGGTGGAGCCCTTCGGGTCAGCCTCCATCGACACTGGCAGGGGCCGGCTCGGAAACTTGCACAGCTGCTGCCCGGGCTCCATTTGGGCTGTGAATAACTGGAGAGCTTTCCATCACCAGGGCTGTCAGTTCAGGTATTTGCAAGCACTTTCTTTGGTGGTTTCTTTTTAGTGTGGTTGCTGGACAGGGAGGAGAGGGTAGAGAGAGGAACCTTTCATGCTTCAGCTTCTGCAGCATCCGGCGTTTTCATGAAACCACAAAGGATGTTAAAGAAAAAAGAACAAGCGCTCTGTTTATAGGGATTTAGACCATCAAAACAAAGAGGGGGCTGTGTTGTTCAGTGATCACTCAGAGTCAAGGAGCCAGAAGACATAGGTTCACAGGAGATGGGCTTCCAGGCTGAAGCCCACCCTCCCCTGGCCACAGTTTGCTGCCCCTTGCTTGTGCTGCCACAAGGCTTGGCAGAGCTGGCTGGCACTTCATATCCACTGTGCTGCCCAGCATTGCTGTGCATATTAAAAAGTCTCTCAGGATGATGACTCTAAATTTCTGCAGCTGCCTGGGAATTTGTCTTGTGCAGGGCTTTTCCACTCCAGAGCCCCTTGCAGGACATGTTGGATGCAAAGGAGAAGCTTGCAGCCTCCAAAAGAAGAATGCATGGGAAAGGGAGTTGGGCAATGTGTAGTCCACACACTGACATCTGCTGCTGCACTAGTTGAGAGCAAATATTTCTTTCCCCACCTATGTTCAGTGCAGATTTTTGTGCAAGCATGATAGTAGGAGGCAACACAGAAATAGGTCTGATGGCAGTAGCAGAGAGGATTCTGCTCCCAAAGGTAGTCTGGATGCTTGTCTTAGGAGCATTACACCAGGACAATGGCAGTGGGAGGAGAAGGGTGATGACAGCCTGTGATTCTTAATCTCTTGTTCATCTCTCTTCAGTGTCCAAGCTGACTGAAATGCAAAATGAAAGCAATTGTGCAGCATAACTCAGATGCTGGGACTTAGTCCTTTCCATGATCTACACCCAGTGTCACCACCACAGCTCCCAGCCCACCATTCACCCACCAGTTCAGCCCTCAGAGGAACAAATTGCAAACCAAGAAATGGCTTGCAGACAACCCAAGCCACCCAGTGCTCTTTTGTAGGTATTTGTGGAGAAAGGCATTTTGGAGGGATGCAACATGAATGGCTGCAGTGCCATTGCAGAGTGGAGGTCTGTGCAGTCAGTCCTGGTGGTGGCCACAGGAGCCTGCCTGCTCCCACACCCCAGTGGCTGGCATGATTCCCAGGAAAGCAGTGGCAACACAAGGGTAGAGCATGAGAGAGGCACAGCTCTGCACAGCTGTGGGTGTCCTGCACCAAGGAGCATCCACACTCTGCCTCCAGCTTGGTGCATCAGAACTTTTCTATCTGAATTAAAGTTGCTCTGTTTTCCTAGATAAAAGACCCCTGCCCACTGCCAAAATTCCTGTTGCTGGAGTGTGGTAACTCAGGAAAAAGAGCTGCAGGGGGCAGAATAAATAAATAAGCCCTCATCCATATTTTTTAGTCACCCAGTGACCATTGGACACCTCATTTAAGTACATTATTAGCAACCCAGGCATTTCAAAAACAAACAAAAATCAAGATGGCGTGTGTGTGTGTGTGTGTGTGTGTGTGTGTGTGTTGGCCATGTGTGGTGCTGTGTTTCAGCTGAACTATGTCCAAATCATCTCCTATTAACCTGCAAGGAAAATACTGGGCCTAAGAATATTTCAGTGGCCTTTGGAAGGGTGAGGGCTGAATCAAATGCTACTGTTTTATTATCCAATTTTCTTTTAACAAGCTGTCCATTCACAGAGTGCCAGTGGAATTTGGAAGTCCTATTTTGGGTGTGGAAGAGACTTCATAATTTCTAGTACTTATGGAACCTGTGAAAGTTATTTTCTTTTTGGCTTTATGTAAAAACATTCCCAGAGGCAAGCATGTGGGGATTTTCTGAGGAAAAAGGGTGGAGATACAGTCTAAGAAGTCTTCACAGTTTTCATCATCTTGGTGGAGGAAAAAAAAAATCACATGTTTTACAAGGGTATTTTTTCCATAAAAGGCT
The DNA here is from genome assembly GCA_034336665.1 of Luscinia megarhynchos. Lineage (NCBI taxonomy): Eukaryota > Metazoa > Chordata > Aves > Passeriformes > Muscicapidae > Luscinia > Luscinia megarhynchos. Next base: position 68,703,411 of record CM067565.1, read on the forward strand.
TGTTTAGGAGTCTCTACATTACATAAGTGACTTAAAGCTGAAGATTTGAGCTAATTAAACACATTTTTGCTGTACTATGCTGTCTGTACAGATATTAATCAATCTAGTCTAAGACTTTTTGGCCCCTTTGTAGTCAGGCATTCTTGCCAGGTGATTTTAGTCAATCAGACATGAATTCTTTTCAGCATTGATTTTGTGAAAAGTTTGAATTTTCTCCTAGAGGTTTATGCTGACTTTTATGGACAGTCATGTTGGTCCACAGTGCTTTTACAAAGCTATCGAAGTAAATGTCCTAGTGAGTTTTGGATGTGTATCTCACACAACTGTGTCACCCACATGCATGACTTGGAAAACACACATAAAGGCAGAATCTTTACCTAAGGTTCCCTTACAGTTAAATTTCTTCAGCAGATATTCCTGTTCACCTATAGCATATACCAAGTCATCAGCCAAAGGAATTTCTTAGAGCCTGTGGGACTGAGGTAGCCAGAAGGTCAGTGAGGTCCCTTAGGTTAGCATCAGCATGGGAGGGGTAACACCAAATTCAGCAGCATCATCCCAGACTTGCATCCTAGTGAATCCCACCTAGCTAGCCAATACTTCCAATAGATTAGCTTTCCAGACCCTCCAATCAACATTTTTCATAGCTAAATTTCAGTGGATCACATCTTTAGTGTTATCTTGAAATATATTTTGGTGTCCTGTAAATGTGTTATCACTAAGACACAGCACAAAGTGCCTTCAGACACTAGGCAGAGAGCCAAAACCTGTCCTTGGGTGAATATTTGCAATTCCTCTTGACTCCATGTTATCTGAAGGTCAAGTTGGACTCAGACTGAAACGTTAAGTCCAAGCCAAAGAAGTTTTAGGAGGACAAAAGTAGTTATCAGTAGTTTCCACTTGCTTTTTTCTGGTGGTGGGGAGGTAAAATGTGAGTAAGAGGCAGCAAAGGGATCATCCCAAATGCATATTGTAGGATACTATGATCCCTTGGTTTCTAGCTGTTAAAGTGCAAGGCATTTTGCTCTTACCTTATAATTTGTGCTGAATTCTTCCATAGCCTTTTTATGCCAACATTGAGCCCAACTCTGCCTTTGACTGAGTACTTATTTTTTGTTTTTTCTACTGACTTTTTCTGTTGGGTCCATCTTGCTGGTTGATAGGGGTACTTGCAAAAGGCATTCAGCACCTCCTCCCTCCCAGTTTCAGGAAGGCATATCCAAATATAATCCACATGCAAACATCAGTGTGTCAGCAGTATTAAATGCTATCTGCTAAACACTGCTGCTGTGCTTGGCCAGCATCTTATGGGACTCAATCCTTTGCATGGAGATTACAAACTGCAGAGCAGGGGCTGCCCATGGTTTCCCTTGGTGCAAGCCCTGGGGATGTGCTTCTGCCTGGGGCTGTCCCAGGGAGAACCCCCCTGCTTCTGTCCCCATTCGTGGCTGGGCTGGCTCCCACAGCCCTTTGCCATGCCAGCTGGAGAGGGCTTCTCTCTCCAGGAAAACACCTCCCTGCCAGTGCTGGCCTGGGACCACCAGGATGCTCCTCACCAGTCTCGAGGTCATCTCCAAATGGCAGTGACTCCTCTGAAGCCACTAAATGAATTTGCTCTTTACAGATAACTGGTTAGCATTGGGACCTAGAATATTGCCTTGTGGTTGCTAATAACCTGGGTCAGAACTGAGCTGGTGATTTATTCAGGAAAGGCTTTACATCTGCCTCCTTAAGTGCCTGCCTTGCTGCTTCGCCTCTCTCCCTGATCTCTCTTCCGATCCCCTTACTCTCACATTCTGGATATTTCCAGCTACCTCTGAATGAGGCACTAATGCAGATAAATATTACTGCTAGGAAGCAATGGCCAAATACTCTCTGCATCATCTATATGCATTGCTTGGGGAGTGATTTTTCATTTCATGCATCATTTGCTATTTCAGCATGTGGCAATTCTGCAAAATAAGGAGGAGAATTAGAGAGCTGAAGAACCCACTCTTTGTTCTTGCTGCTCCCAGCACTTGCAAGCACAGGCACAGGGTGATTTTTGTACATTTTCTGGCCTGAGAAGCCTGGCCTGGCCTGAGATGCATTTGGATGAGCTCATGTGAACCTTGTCTGGACCCTGTATTAAGACACTATGCACAACTTTATCCTTGTTTTCTTCCTGTCTTTCTGTCTCTTTTATTTTCTGGGCTTTAACACAGCCATGTAGTTTTAATCTCTTCTCTTCCCCAAACCTCCCTTCGCTGTATTCTGCATTTTTCAGTGTAATTGGTCCCAGCATATAACACACAACTATAAGCTCTGTCCCCTAACTCCAATAAGAGCTCATACCCAAGTGAAGTAATCTTTCCCACCTGGGCTGCTCCAGTGGTTTCATATCACTTAATTCTCCCTCATGAGTTGAGGACAAGTTCAAGGTAACATCTGCTCGGCTTTATGTTGGTTGTGTTTGTGCTGGGGGTCCCTCGGTTCCCATTGTCAAGCAAGTGAAAGGAATGGCTTTGCCAGAGTTCCACATTTTCTGGGAGCATTTTCTGGAAGATAACCAACTCTGCTGGGCTCACCCGGCTATTAGAGGCCCCATTAAAATCAAGGATGTATGTTCAGTGAATTTATTCTTCTGGACTGCTGTGCTTGTTCCACCTTCCTATTTTCCTCTCGAGTTTCTTTGTGAATTAATTTCCTGCCTGCTCTATCCCTGTTGCTGGTGGCACTGGGCTGTGAGACAGGAGCTGAGCCGCCTTGTCTTTGGCAAGCCCAGGCTTTGGTGGCCCTGCCTTGCTGTGGTCCCACAGCTGGCAGTGTTGGCCTGTCAGCCACACTGCTGAGCCTCGTTTCAAGTCCTCTGCTGGAAAGAGCTACCAGATTTGCTTTGTGGGGACTGCTCCTCAAAGGCAAAGTACACACAATGCTCTGCTGGCAATGCCACAGTCCCCACAAAAGCTGTGGGCAGCAAGGCTCTCCTGCAAAGCATTTCAGAGACCTGCTGATCCTGGGGATGTATCTGAAGGACATCTCCTCTGCCATATTGCAAATGTGGTGGGAACTAAGGGGTGTCTTTCTGAAGATCTCTCCTCCTCATGGACTCACATGCCATGCAGAGCTCATTCATCTCTGCAGTGTGCTACTGAACGCCTTGAAGTGAGCCATCATTTCATTTTCGGTGACTTCCTAATGTGTTTGTTCCTTTTTTTCTCCAAGCAACAGCAGAGGCATTGCTGTATTTGGCAAAAGAACAAAGCCTTATTGTTCAAAGCCTGTGCGCTCCAGTATCAGTTGGGACAAACACACCATTGCACTCTTAGACCTTCATCTCAAAAGCCAGCTGGACAAAGAGTGAAAAGGCTCAAAATCACAAGTTAGAAAAGCATTTTCCTTTATCTTTTCTCTAAAGGACTCTGTCGAGTGCAGTTTTATATCTGTGCTTTCTTTCTGTTAGCAATACCTCTCTAGAAACCTGAAAATAGCATCTCTTTCTCTATCGATTTGTCCCCCTGAGCAGCACAGATTTCTCCCCCTCCAATTGGCAGGGCTCATCGTTGGTTTGTTTATGCAACTCTGTTATCAATGAATGTCACACAAAGCGGGCATGTTATCCTTTTCTTGTGATTGCCTGGCAGCAGCAGCCCCTCCCAGGGGTCTCCTCCACAGGCAGGTGCTGGGGTGGTGCCTCAGCTCTTGCACAGCTCAGTGCTAGCCTGGACCCTGGCAGGCAGCAGTGGACGAGCCCCAGGAGGCTACTGTACCACTGAAACTGCTTTGTGGCCAACCAAAACGTGCAATGCTGGTATAACATATCTCATATGGATGCAATGCCCAGTTTTCCTATCATAATCATGCCTGGTAAAAAGGCACCTTTCCTGACATATTTATCTGCACCTTAGAAGCGTAAACCCAGTGCTGCTTTGCCTCAGAGTACCTACATAATTCTGTCTCCATAAGTCAGCATTCTCATTCAATTATTTCTGCTGGTTTTCCCAGCTCCTCCTGCAGCCTGGCAGCCACGCTGGTCAGGAGGCACTCAGAAAGAAAGCTTGCACAACAGTGATCAGACAGTTGCTTATCTCTCTGCCCTGGGGTATGTCATGCAGCCCAAAGCCACACTGAGACTTTTTCTGTTGACGTGACAAATTGTAAATTCCTGTTCAATTTCCTGTATGCTAACCCTGCAAAGTGTTTCATTGCATTTGGGTCTCCTTCTCCCATAGAGGTCTTAATTTTGGACTACTTCTTTCCTAGATGTATTATTCTGTGTGTCCTTTGAGCTAGGTCATTTTCTCCCCTTGCCACATACATATATTTTTTTTTTGGTCCTTTTAAGTTATTTTCCACTCCTGGCTGGTGATTGCATCTCCTCCCCACTGTAGTATCAGTTGCAGTTTTAATAAACACACTGTCTAATGCTCTTTCTAGATCATTAGTGAAGATGGTAAATAAAACTGGAGTTTACACCAGTTTCTAGTAATAACCCTACTGGATGCCTCTCCACAAGCTGACAGTTTTGTCGCTGATCACTATTCATCACCAAGCCTGAACGTCAGTGTCCCTGTGTGAGGTAATTAATATTCATTTAACACCATTCATCACAAAATTGAAGAAAAACATGGCTAGAAAGGACCTCAAGAGGCTGATTTCAGAAATATTCCAGAAGCTTCCAACCTGCTTTTGAACACAGGCAAGGATACAGGTTTTAAATCCTTGCCAGGCAGGTGGGTTTAGTGTTGGTTAGACTTCCCCTTTGCCAAGCATCTAACTTTAACCTCTCTCACTGCAATCCAGGCACTTTGTTTCTTCCCACACTCACAATGGGTATAGAGAACTGTCTGGAGGACATTTATTCCCTCCTTCTCTGGAAATAGCATTGTCTTTTCCTCTTTTCTAGACCTCTCATCCCACTTCCTTCCGGACTTTCTTGAACTGAACAAGTGTTGTAGCAGCACTGGGTAAAACTGAGGGCACAACTGTATTTTACAGGCAGAGCTTTTCTCTGACTGCACTGTTATGGTGACTGCCTTGTGTATGACAAATGGAACTTTTTATTCGTTTCAGGTTCCTGCATTGCTGCACTGCTCCACACCTGCCTAATCATCTGTCTCTCATTTTGTCCCTCTGCAGCTGACTATGCCTACCTCTGTGCACAACTTTGCCTCTCTTTTTTCAGACCTTTTCTCTGACATTCCAGGATGATTTTTGATTTTAATCCTCTTTCAGGTCTTTTTGGATCCTCTCAGCTTGGTGTCATCTACATATCTGATAAGGGTGCCTACTATCTCATAATTCAGTGGCTGGACCTCTGTTAAACCCCTACTCAACCCTTTCTTGTATTTTCACAAAGACACTTTCTTTCTGAGCACGTTTTTTCCAACCTGTTTTGCACTCCTTACTTAAGGTAATTTCTCTTGGGCATGTTTCCTTAAATTTACCTTTTATAACATGATGAGATGGTCTCAGAGATGTACGAAAATCAAGATACAAGAAGTATCCTGCTTTGTCTCTGTCCACAAGACCTGTTGCAGGATTAAATTAGGCTGATTTGACATGATTTGCTCCTGGCAAATCAGCACTGGCTGTTCCTCTTCTCCTGGTTGTTTCCTAGGTGCTGATGATTAATTTGTTTAATTATTTGTTCCAGTGCATTTCCAGGAACCGAAATAGAGCTGACTGGCCGTAGCTGCCTCGCTCCTCTTGTTTCCCCTTTCTGCATCCAGGCAGGGTGTGCTGCTCTGCAAGGAGCCCCACTCCCCTGGGCTGCTGGGGGTTCATGGAGGGTCCCACCCTGGGCTGACCCTTGTGTGGGGTGCTGCTGCAAAGCCATCAGACCAATGTTTTCCTCAGCCTTCCTCTGGCCACCAATCTATGGCCAGAACCCCTCCCTGCTCGCCTTCCTGTCCTCTGCTAGCTGCATTTCCTTTATGTCTTTCTTGATTTTATCCACCATAGCACATGCTGACCTTTGATGTCAGCCCTGAGCTGTCTGCATGTATCTCAGTTTTTCTGTGAGATCCCTGAGAACTGACTGACACAGCCAGTTGATCTTTCTCTATCTTAACTTTCAATTTTGCCTCAGTGTGACTTAGGTTTGTGCCACTGCAATTTGCTCCTGTAGACAATTCTGACATTCCTGAAAGTCTTTGTCCTTATTTCCCTGAGTGCTGCTTACCAGTGTGCTGTGTTGCCTGAATATCTGCAGTGCTCAGCACAGCCTCTCAGTGGGGAAATGCAGAAACTCAGACTTTCAATGAAATGATGAGCTTCACCCACTTCCAACTGGACTTTCCCAAACTGCACAAGGCTTCTTGTTTTTAGTAACCTCCTTATCTCTTAGCAAAAGTAAGCACAGTGAGCCAAATTCTGACCTCATTTACACCAGTAAAATCTGGACTTGTGCCAGGAAACTGCTGAAGTTGTTTTGGGCTTACAGTGATGAGAATGAAAGCAGCATCTGCCTCATTAATTCCCCCAATCCACAGAAAGTAAATGATTCCAAGAGGAAATAGCTCCACAGAAGGGAGCCCTGGAAAGAATTAGAGACTGACTTAATGGGATTAAGGGGAAAAAATACTTAAGCAAATTCAAATTGATCCTCTCTTCAAAACATTCAAGGTGCCAAAATAAATACAAACACTGTTTTGGGAAGGAAAAGGTTAAAAAGCTATGAAAACAAAATATCTCAGCCTCTTCTAATCGTGTCCTGTTGCAGAATGAGCACAACCCAGAAAGGGATGCTGAATCAGCAATACTGACCTGCTGCTTGCTGTTTATCCATGGAACTCTAAGGATGGAAGCTAATTTCCCACTATATCCATGGGCTCATTCTGCATTTTCAGGTCTGATAAAATACTCCTGGAAAACAGATGGTTGGATTCACCCAACAAGTATGGCTGAGTGAACAGGCCTGGCAAATGGAAGCCCCTCTCAGATACCTCACCAACCTGACATCCAGACCCTACAGCCATGCTCCAGTTGTTGCTTTGGCATTTTGTTCTACAGTTAATTACCATCTTTGCATATTCCTTCACCCATTCCACACTAGGATCAGATGGGCCAAAAAGAAATATGTGCAAAGAGCCTGCTCCTGATATATATATACTTGATATACTAGAAGCTGCACACATTCAGCCTGCTTTTGTACAGTGATGTGAAAGGGGAAATATCTTGAGCCACTGGCAAAAGCCAGCATGGTTCAGGCAGGGAGATGGCCCTGCTAGCTGGCTGGGAGAAGGGCAGGAAGGAGTGCAAGGCTCACACTGCCTATTAGTGATAGTTGGAGGCAAGCAGGAGCTGTGACCTGAACATGCAAACTGTGTTCTTTCATCTGCTGCCAGCGAGGTGCTGTCCCCATTCACCCAGCCACCCTGATCCACCTGCCAGAAGAGCTGGGGGAAAATAATTAGAGAGTGGTCACGACCTCTGAATGACACGGACATCTCTTCTCCTTTTAGAGATGAGAGCACAACGCTGCCAAGGGCAGTCAAGTACCCAGGACATGGAATGTCTACTCTGATGACTTTTGAGGGAGAACAGGGCTTCGTGCAAAGACCCTTACACTGCAAAGTGAGCTTGGCTAAATTAAAGCACATAGAGGGAAAATGTGAGAAGGCACAAGGGCCATGAAGCACTCCCTGTGATGGGAGACTACAGAGTGATCTACTTCACATAATTCAGAAATTATAAGGCAACTTGATAACAGTGCTGCAGTAGGAAAGATATTTCTGAATGGGGAGTTCCATTTAGGAAAAATCTACAATCTGCTACAAGCAGAGGCAAAACAGATGCAGAGGAGAAAAAGAGGATCTAAATGTTATATATGGGGGTAACAAACAAACAAACAAACAAACAAAAAAAATCACCACTAGGCTTTTCTAACATCCTAGTATCCTAGTTAACTCTCCAGACCTTTCAGTCTTTATATCAAGACTAGGTGACATTCTAACAGATGCATCTGCAAGTCTAAAAGAAGTTGTGGGCAATCCTCAGAAATGATGGGGGTGGTACCGTGGATCTCTTATGCAATAGGTTACACTTGATGATCATAATGATCTCTTCTGACCTTAAAGCAATGAAACCCTGACATTCAGCTGTGCTCAAGTGTGCCACTTTATTATACAGCAGTTTTGGATCAAAATTAGCTATTATCAGTGAAGTAAACAGAAAAATTAACAATGCCGTTGCTCCAGCACCCCTTGTGCTCCTTAATTTGTTGTTTCTTTATTTGATGTTGTCCTTAAATTTTTAGTGTGCTGCAGATCTATGTATTGGAGATGCAGAAGCACATTACAGGGGTAATTATAAGGCAGCTGGAGGGTTTTGGCAGCTGGGAAGGGGATAACAAGCACTCTTGGTTCTTTGAGAGGCAGTGTGGGTTTGTGGGAGAGGGATTTTAGCTGAATGATAAGACTGTCAGCAGGGAGAGTCAAAGGGGCTGACAATAGTATTTGCATCATTTTGGAGTTAGCCACTTCCAAAAAAGAACATCAGTTTGCAGCAAAATAGAAGCCATTGTTTACCCTGCAGACTGGTAATCTCTTGAATCTTGCAGCAAAGGGCTTTTTTCAATGCAGCTTTAAACCCAAAGTTTAGGGTGTTTATGAGGTTTAAGGCCAAATGCTTTAGGAAAGTCACTGTCACAACACACTGTAGGAGTCTGCCCTGGTGCAGAACCAGGCTCCACATCCACAGTAGTGCACAACTGAGGGAGACCTTGCTTCACATGCTTCTCTTTGCCCCAGTGAATCTAGCTTGGGGTATTTCCTCTCCTCAAAGCATATATACCACTACTGTGCTACCTTGCTGCCTGTGAAGCCTTCAGCCTTGCAGCTAGGGCAGGGTGGTCCACGTAGGAGCTTGGCTTTAGGCAGAGTACAAGCAAAGCTGGAGCCAGGGAGGCAGGACCAGGACACAGAAGGTGCCTCTTACTAGCATTTTAGTCTGGATGAAAGAAACACATCTCCTGGTCAGGCCACATAACTGTGGTTTGATGATTCACACTGTGAAAGAGGGTTGCAGCATGCAAGTAGGGCTCCTCTCGGGGGACACTGTGCTGGGAGAGGAGATGCAGGTGTGCACCCGAGGTGTTCCAAGCTGTGCCTGCTCAGTCACAGGTGAAAGGGACTGACTGCACACCAGGGCTGCTCTCGTGCTGCTCTACTTGCTAAGGTGGATAGAGTCCTTGCCTTCTCTGGCTGTGTCAGTCAAAACACCCAAATGTCTCTTGTTTCCCAAATCAGAAGTGATTAAGTTAATTTATATTTCAGAAGGACCCATCAAAGGAATTGTCTTGGTCATGATGTGATCATCAGGAAGGCCAGAGTGTCTAGCCTCTCTTCTGTGGCTGACTGAGGATGTGAGGCTGGCTTTCTAGTGAGAACCAACTCATGCCTATCTCTCAAGTTTTCCTGCTTAATATTTCTGCCCTGAACCAAGGCTGTGGTAATTTTTCACTAGTGTCTGAGTAACAATGTAGGGAAAATATAAAGTGGGGAGGTTACAGAACAGTCCTGGGCTTAGTTGTCAGAAGCCAGCATAACCCTTTACTCTCCCTAGTCAACATTGCCACAGAAATGATTTCCAAGGTGGATCTTGACCTTCACATTAGTAGGATCATTAGCTCCATTTATTTTAGCAAAATCCTCTCTAAGATGATCATACATTTCCTTCTCCAAACTTAAAATTTCCCTTTAGCTTCATAAGTATAAACTATTCTTTGAATTGTTGGATATTGTTGAAGACTGACCCTCTCAATCCACGCCAATGATGAGCAAATTGAATCCTAACCTGTATGTCATTTCTCCATCACAGAACAAAGTGTTTTGGCAGTCTGGATCAAAGGCACTATGTAAATGCAGGATTACTGTTGTTACAGTGAAAGAAGCTCCTGGAAAAATCATGTTGACTTCTCTTTTGAGATTGCCTGTAACGTGGAGCCTTTGATGTCTAATGGCCTGGCACTGTATCTCCTGTAGCTATAGCCTACAAACAGAAATTTATAATGAATAAGTAAATTATTATTATTTTTAGGACTTAGGAACACAAGCTATACACATGACACAATGTATATACAGGGCCCAAAGGTGTTGGAAGGAGACTAATAAGTGAGGTGTTCTCTTTAATCCAGCATGGACATCTTTTATATACTCTTCATCCCATTACAGATGGATGTTCAGACAGCAAGATGAGGGTGTTAGTTCAGATGGTACATCTTCAAATTTTGTGTTGTTGTCAAATCGATGTGAACAAAAATTATATTCTGTGTGAACTCCACAAAAGGGCTAGGGATTATGGTTGAGGAAGAGTCAGGGTTCCAGGAAGGCTCTGGGGGAAACTTCCAGACTTCCAGTACCCGACGGGAGGCCACAAGAGAGCTGGGAGGGACTTTTTACAAGGGCATGTAGCAATAGGACATGGATAACTACTTAATATAAAAGAGGGCAGGGTTAGATTGGATATTAGGAAAGAATTATCTACTGTGAGGGTGGTGAGGCACTGGACAAGCTGTGCGGAGGAGTTGTGGATGCCCCATCCCTGGAAGTGTTCAAGACCTGGTCAGTGGGGCTTTGAGCAATGTGGTCTAATTGAAGATGTCCCTGACCATTGCAGGAGGTTTGGAACTAAATGATTTTTAAGTTCTCTTCCAACCCAAACCATTCTGCAATTCTGTGAAATTCAGTTAGCACTTTACATTATTCTTCCAGGCCAGAGGAAATCTCATGTGTGCTGTGAAATACCCTAACATATATTTCTGATTCCTCCTACATCTGTAAAAGACTTGGGGGAAAAAGCATTTAAAATGGGTTGTGGTTTGCAGTCACTCTTCCATGCATGGTCCCAGAAATGGTGCTTCTGCCCTGCAGCAGATAAGCAGCCCCTGGTTCATGGTTACCTGCCACTAAAAGCCGTGCTGGGGCTGGCTGGCTGTGGCTCCTACAGAGACAGAGCCAAAAGAAACCTGCTTCACCTTCCTGCTTAGTCAGGCTCCCCACCTTGTGACTGTCACAGTGTGCCATGCTCTCACGTTTCTCCTTGTCATTTTCTGAACCTTTGTGCTTCCCAAACAACTCCAGCAGGGATGAGCATATTGCCATGGCAACCAAAATACAGAAGCTGGGCAAGGCTTGCTCCTCTGACCGTCCCCAGTCTGTCTGTGGGAGCATCTCTGGCACTGCTACAGGGAGTGGCTCTGGGAGGGGACCCATATGGGGCTGAGTTTCCTAGCAGGATGCAGAATGTGCAGTAAGGCAGCTCTCATTAACTCTCCAGGGTGTACAAGAGATGAGAGGATGGAGGGAAGGTTTCTTTCTCTTTCCCCGATATGTGGGCTAGCATGGCACAGGTGCTGCACGCACACACAAAGGCTGAGGCCAGCCTTGTGCCTGCCATCAGTACTGGAGCCCTGGTGGAAAACACAGCTCAAAGCAGAGAGCCAGCACCAGCACAGGGTTCCAGGAGAGAAGCACGTGCTCTTGCCAGGCAAGTTTCTTAGCCTGGGCTGATGGGGTAGGTTGGATCTCTCATCTTGTTTGTTTGCAACATCAGAGACAGTGGAAGGGGCATCCTGCAGCACGTCTGGAAGCCTCTGCAGACCCTTCATCAGCAAGGCTTTGCCAGGAGGTTGATATGCCCTCAAAGGACTAAAATCCAGGCTTGGGATATGGTTGGAGCAGCCCTGACCCTCCCCCTCCAGGACCAGCTGCCACTGCATTTATGCACATCAGGAGAGAGGAAGTTAGTGGGGAAACATCATGAAACTTCTGAAGGTGCTAATTAAACAACTTTAAGTTATAAACATTTTTAATTGGACTCATTTTTGGTGTCACATACTATCTCTTGATGAGACAAGTCCTAAAATTAAAGCTGTTTTAATCTCTCTTTCTCTGCTCCTCCTCTCTACCCTGGTTGTCTTTCTGGTTGCAAAGAAGAAAGAAAACACTGAGGCTTCTGGGCTTTGCTGAAGACTGCTATTTTTAAGGTGTTATATTTGATTTACTTTAAATCTGACCAAAAATTCCACCTTGGGACCAGACCTCCTTTATCAATGTTATAGATAACTTTCTGCTTTTTCATGTAGATTTTTAAGGAGGAAAGACAAAAATTGGGCTTGTAAGAGATGCTAGCTCACCAGTTTAATGATGACAGCACCATCCTTTAGTGTAACCTTTGCCCAGGGTTAGTGCAGCATACCACTGTCTCCTTGTGATAAATGATATGTCATCATCTCTTTTTCTTTACTTTTTCTTTTTTTTTTATTATTATTATTAAATGTTTCTTAAATTACAGAAATGGGTTTGTATTGAATTACAAGATCCAAACACCATCAGGTTTTTCTGTGTGCTCCTTTGTCACTGTCACAGGCTAACCAAAACTCTCCAAGCTTTAAGAGTCAGGGCTGTGGTCCAGGCTGTGCAGGTCATACCCTGTTCTGCCCTGGGAATAGCTAAAGACATCACATTTCAACCTGTCTCTTATAAGCCCATTGCTGCTTCACATGTGATCTCTACTGTGCAAGACCAAGTTTAAACCCAAGGTCTTGAAATTAATGACTCTCTGTGAGAGCCTGTCTCCAGGGGCTCAGGAGGACAGAGGTGGAAGGGGCTGAAGGTTTCACTATCAGTCTCACCTTTTCTTTCCTTGCCATGCAAGTGCTCCCTAACGTGGCACTCTGCTGACAGCAGCGATATTTTGGTCAGTGTGCATGTGCAGAGATGTCTGTTCATCTGCTGAGCAGCCACCAGCCAGGGATGTCCAGGTCAAGGAGGATCTGTACTGGAAAGGTGCTTGAGCATCCCTGTCAGTAGTAGCTACTGCAGATTAAAGGCTGTGCTCTCCACTGGGCAGCTCCTGCATTTTGGGAGAGGTGGGAGGAGTGGACAGAGCTGCCCCAGGACTGCCCTGTGCCCAGGCTTCAGCCTTGCAGCTGAAGTTTTGTACTTTTACCTCCCCACTCATGGGGTCTGTACATTAAACTTCAGGGGATTTATAACCAAGAGGAGACAGATATTTCTGGAAGCAGCAAGATGTGGTCCTGGCAGCTTTCTCAGTTCAGCACTGAGGCTGGGTATTTCACAGCTTGCATAACCCCAATTTGCTTTGGGATTTTTGCTGAGGGATATGATGCCAAGGGCTGCACTCTAGAGGTTTTATTTCACTTCCAGGAGGCTGCCTGCCATTTCTATATTATCTCACATGGTCATGGAGCACTGCAGGTAATAGAAACCTTTAGTTTTCATTGATTATTCACAGCACAGTTTTGCTTTGCTAGGCATCCTCATAGGCCACAGAGCCTGCAGCCTCCCAGCATGAGTGAGGCGACACATTTCCTTGCTGCAGACAATGTGGCTTAAAAATTTTCTTCAAGTGTTCCAGCTCTGCAGATAATGAACCCTTGGGTGACATTGACTTGGGTTCACTCCTTACCAACTGCTTATGCCAGCTCTGGGCCTCCTGGATCCCCCTGGCCCAGCTGCTGCCCCTGAGAGGGGTTGGTAGCCCACTTATGCCAGCACCTTGCCTCCTTACATCCAGCCATGCTTGCCTCCTTACATCCATTTGCTAATCCTGATCTCTGCCCTGCAGGGGACTGACTTGGGTCCCTGACAGTGTGAGCTGGGATCCAGCAAGGCCAGCAAGCAAGGAAATGTTGAAACTTAGGTATTTCCATTTCACTTTAAATTTGGGGAGGAAATCCTGAAAAGTTCTTTATGGAGATTGTATTTTTGCAGCAGCCTGTTTCCTCTTTCCATCTCCTTCTTTGCTTTCCTCACCTCTTTGTCTGCTAAATAAAACAACCTACATTTTTGACCTGAATTACTTTATGTGTCCCTGAAGGCATAGGCAGCTCCTTGGACTGCAGGAGGGTTTTCTTCTTTGGTGCAGTCAGATACCATCATTAGAGATGACAGCCAAGCTGGATCTGCCCCCCCTAGTCTGAACACTGTATTTTTATTTTGCAATACAAACAATAACCCCCTGAATTTCTGTAGCACTGGCTGTCAGGGAGAAGATTGGGCTGCTTTACAAACAGGCAGGCATCAATCCTGTGGGCAAAACACCTCCCTGTTTCTGCAGGTGAGAACCAGAAAAGTAAAAAAATTGCCAGCATCACTTAGCAATGGCCTGAATCTGCCTGCACCTGGATTCATGTAAATCAGCAATAACTCCAATGCTGTTAGCAGGCAAACCAGCAGCACCAAAATCTGAAGATGGCTCCTCTGGCCCCTGCAGCATCTTCCCCTCTCCTCACTAGTGCTCCTCTCTGGCAACCAAACTTCCCCAGGCTCCCCAGAGGGTGTCCAGGGACCATGCACCTCAGAGCAGCAGCAGGAGAATGGTGGGGTGTCCTCTCCTTTACCCTCACCTCTCTGCTGCTGGAGCTCAGGGAGCAGCTAACCCCTGCAGACAGCCTGTGGGCCAGGCCTTAGCAAAGCCCCACACAAAGGACACGTTCCAAGTGGTGAGTTTCTTGAAAAGACAATGAAATTTCTCATTCTAGCTCGTTTTAACACTTCCTCTAACATGCATGGCAGACTTGCTGAATTAAACCAGCCGTGCTAATTTCTCTTGTTACAGCAGCCCTGCATAACACACAAAATGCTCAGCTTTAGAGGATGATATTATAAAGAAGGACACTGTAATTTAGTGGCTCATTTAATGTGAACCAGGAGAAATATGAGGCATGCCAATGCCGCACTGGGGCTCTATTTATATCCTTTTTGGTGTGCAGTATGATTTATAATAAAGGATCATTTTTATATAGTATTAGCATGGTAATGGAGCTTACTGAGTTACCATGTCTGAAGTTAGAAAATATTGTATTAGAAGAAGCTCTGCAAACGCCATGTAAGAATAGCCCTTTCTACAATATTAAATCATGATTCCAAGCTTTTAAAAATAAATATTAATGCACTCTATTTACCTAGGAACCCAGGCTTTTATCAGTGCAGCAGGAGGATCTACATCTCTGAGCTCAAAAGATTTGTGCAGCCTCACAGAGTTCATTTGGTGGCTCCCAGCCCCACTGCTCAGCACCCTGTGGCACCCTGTGGCACTGGGAGCATCCTCCTCTGCCAGGAGCCCAGGAGGGGAGCAAAAGGCAGAGAAAGCAGAAAAGCCATGTTCTTCTGGGAATCATGGCATCACAGTTTATGAGAAGTATGTCCTTCCTCTGTTCCCCTGTGCATAAAGCCCTGCAGACCCTTGCAAGTGTCCCCTGCCCTGGGGATGTTGGTGGGGAGGAGGAAGGACCAGGATTTACCCCCTCAGAAGGTTTTTGGAGGCCACATAGTAAGTAACTAGTGAAGCCAGGATGAGAGCAGAGCCACTCCTGGCACCTTGCCCTCTGCATGATTCAGAGCTTGTTTCAGAAGCAAGAGGACTGCGTAAAATTTCATTTGTCCACCTAGAAAGCAACGTGTTCTGCTTCCCATTTAAAGCTCAGAAACCTCATGATGATTCAGAGCACATACAGGAATGCACCTCTACACTGATTTTTAATGCCAGGTACCACAATGTTTTCCAGTGCTTAGTTCTGCCATGCAGATGGGCAAAGGAACAAAATTTGGTTTAGAAACAAGGGGGCAACTAATCAGCTGGAGGATGCCAGCAGGGAGAGCTTGCACAGGCAGAGCACTGCCTTTGCAAATGTCACTTCCACTGGAGCTGAAGTGCAAGGTGGGGAGATATGAAAGGTTTTCTTCAAAGCATGGAGGTTGCTGGTGTTGCTCATCCCTTGAGGAAAGGTGCTCAGCCCTTCCTCTCGTCCCTGTTGGGCAGGAGGGGCTGCAGGAGGTGGCAGTGCCCCAGTGCCAGAGTGCCTCTGACCAGCTGCACAGCTGAGGCTTGGCTTTTGGGGCACAAAGCTCCACAATGCTGGTGGAGCTGATGGCTATGCTGGCCATCCTGGACCAACCTGCAGGAAGGGCAGCCATGAGGAAAATAGCACCTTTGGTGCCATTCAAACAGTGCATGCAGCTGGCAGACTGTGCAAGTGTGTGCTCCCAGTCCATGCTCCCTCCTGGTTCAGGACAACAAGGATGTGACCCTGTAGCCCCCAGCACATGATGTTTTGCTGGAGGGAAGTCCCCCTGTTCCCCATTCTCCCAGCTCTCTGGGGACATAGCCACTGTTGCCAGCCAGGAAGGTGACATGCAGGAGCAGACAAAGCCAGAGCTGACTCTGCTTCCTGCTGAGCCAACCTTGGGGAAATTACCCAGCCACTTTGAATAAAAGTGAATTAAGCAGCCTGGCAGTAACTCAGACCATATTTTATTAACTTGGCCAGAACCAAGTAACATTAATCCACCACCCTGAAATTTCTTTTTTTACAGCCATGCTCTAATATATGAAAATGTGCTGGCAAAATTTTCTGTAGGTTACAACTCTCCAATTAGCAACACTCAACACAGTGGGAGGGTTATCCCTTAGACAGGGGGCTAAGATGCAGTGTGGAGCCCCACACAGCCCACCCAGGCTCCAAGGAAGCAAGTGCTGGCTTCCCCTGCTGCTCGCTCTGCCACCTTGGGGAAAGCCCCAGCAGCTCATCACTTTTTTAAGTGAGAGATGCAGGTGCCTGAGGGGCTTTGGTGATCACTGGGAAACAGTAGGCAATGGCTTCAGCCCACAGGAGCGAGCTGCTCTGCAGAGGTGCCTCCCTCCCTCTCTCCCTTGCCTGTGTAGGAAAAGTTTTTTTTGGCTCAGCAAATGCTGTGTCTCAGTTCTGCGAAACTGGGGGTGCATCTGCTCAGACTGCTTGGTATGATGCCCCAATGCCCACCCTTGCCTTAGACAAGGTGCACCCCAGAAAGAAGTCAGGCATCCAAGGGGAGGCAAAAGTCACCTCCTGCACAGGTTTCCCCCTCTGGGCCACCCACAAAACTCGGTGAAGTTCAGGACAGGGCTGCAGAGCAGGCCTCCACTCTGGTGGCTGAGAGCTTCTGCCACTGGCCCCAGAGGTGCTGCCAGGGGTCAGCACTCCTGGAGAGGTCTCCAGTGGGCTAGCAACCCACCAGGATCCTGAGGGGTTTATCTGTTTTACAGATGCTGCCTTTAAGCTTAGCACTGGCAAGGGAGTCACCTTTGGTACAAACTAACATCTTCCCCAGTCTCTGCATTCCTGTGCCCTGTGTAAGCCTACCAAGAAATAAAATTGCCCTGCCTTCCTTATTTATTAGCAATAATAATCCTAATAATACTTCACACATCAGTAGGAGCTTCCATCTGAGGAAATGAATGCACTTTACAGACATTAATGATTTAAGATGCTTAGCCCGTCTCTGAGATACGGAGGAAAACCATCCTTTCTTTTTACAAATGGGAAGCTGAAGCAAGCCATAGCTAAGTGACTTATTGCCATGAGGAAGGCAGCAGCGAGGCAGGGTGAGAGTCCAGTCTCCTTCATTACCTCCTGTGACTGTGACTGCCTTTTTCTGCATTTCAGCCAACCTCTTCCCCATGCCCACAGTGCTGCAGTGGCGCCACCAGAGGAACCGCTGCAGGCTCTTGGGGCCAGACCCAACTTGCTCATGGTTCTGTTTTGGGGGCTGTTTGCCTTCCCACTGCTGGCTTGCTCAAGGTGTGCTGGTCCTTGAGTGGCTGCAGCTGCTTGATGCTGCTCAAACCAGGTTTGCTCCAGCAGTTCCTACATTTTGGGGATGCCCTCTTAGTGCAGTTATGTCCTAGCTCCGTGAATGTGCTCAGGGAAGGTGGGTAGCCTGTCCAGGGGTTTGAAGAGGACGGCCCACTGGTTGGGCATTGCATCTCATCCTGGGCAGTGCTATCTGGCCTTTCACTGCCAACACACACTGGCTGCTAGGCTGGCTGCAAACACAGCCACCATTGCTCAGCGACTGTCTCAGTGCCTGAAGGGTGGGCGTGGGGAGAAGAGATGATTATAAATAGGGAGATGAACTCCAGCTCACTGGGCAGTGAACTTTTTTGTATATAGCCTCTTTGTAAAATGAAACTAGCCCGTGCCTCTCAGGGTGGAAAAAGAAAGCAAGTGGGGACCACACCTCTTCTATTATGCGAGTAGATCTGCCCATCAGGGTCTGGCAGCACTTGCATAGTTATATGAAATGCTTGCTATAAACATGGGACTGCTGGGTGGCTGGCTGTTAACTGTTTAGAGCACAACTTGAAATGATACCATTTGGCCTGAATCAGAGGCTGAAATGGGATTTTCCGCCTTAAGACGCCACCAGATCTGGGTTGTCTGCTTCCCTCTGCTATGCAGAGCTTATAAATAACCCCCTTCTCATCCTCAGAACAGCTTCTTCTTTTTCTTCTTCCTTTTTTTTTTTTTTTTTTTTTTTGTACACATGAGAAGGGAAAAAAAAAGGCAGGCAGGCAGGCAAGCAATAGTGAAAGTGCCACCATGTTGTTCTATTTTAAACGCTGCTTGCCTGCAGTTTCGGATGCAGGCAGGGGAGGAGAGCACCGGGTCAGCCCACCGCCGCCTGCCCGGCCGCTGCGGTGAGCGTGTGCCTGTGTGAACTTATTGTTTTATCCTCACGTCACCTCTCAGCCCTGCTCCCGCCCTCCCTCCGTCCCCGATATCTCTGATTAATAAGTTTGCTTGCTTTTTTATACCCACAGATGTGGCGCATCTGGAGCAAGGCGTGCCTCCGCTCTCTTGTTGCTTTTTTATCTCCCTCTCTATCTATACGTGCGCGTTATTTTTTTATTTCATTTTCTTTTCCTACTTTACTTGCGACTGCCATGGCAACTGTTACATGTTTGGCAAAAAGCTTACGGAGAAGAAAAGGGGCTCAGCGCTCAGCTGGCAGATGTCCAGTGTAATCATGCTGCAGCGCCGAAATGAGGCCTTTGGCCGGCTGCCGAGCTGGGGAGAACAAAGATGTCAGTTCCCCGTGTTGGCGGCGGCGCTTGTTTGGCACCCTTATATGGTTTCCCAGAACTCCTCGCCTTGGCGGCTTTCCATTCCCTTTAGGGCAGCAAACAGGATTAGCACACACAGACTTGTTTTTCTCTTTTCTCCTCCAACTGTTCCAATGACATCATCCCTGCTGCATTCAGCTGCCAGCAGGGTGACTTTGGGGGTGGATTTTTTTTTTCCCCTCTTAAAAAAAACCACCACCGCGCACACACCAGCAAGCACGATGATTTAGGTAATGCTTGCACACCTTTCTTGTTAAATTAAAGCCTCCAAAGTGCAGAAATCTAAGGCTAACCAAGCCAGATGCACTGCATTTTTTTTTCCTCTTTTTTTCTTGTCTTTCTTTTTTTTTTAAATTTTTTTTTCTGGTCTCATAATTGAATTCCTGCAAGATAAAAATCTCCTTTTCCTCAGTAGGCTGTAATCAGTGCTCGAAGAGCTGTGGTTTCCAACTGCCCTCGTCATGTGCTTCCTTATGAAATTCCACAGAGAAATCTTCTTGGCTTGGGCTCCTATTTAAGGGGCCCTGGAGTGGGATGCAGCCCCTGTTGGACCCCCAAAATTGCAGGGCTGCAACCACCCAGCCTGGGGTGCATGGGGGCCCATGGGGCTGCTGTGGGGTAGTGCAGGAGGCAAGCCCTGTCTGTAAAGGAAGGACTTTGTTCAGGAGAGTTTTTAGTTGCTGATAGCCATGGGGAGTGGGGACAAAGACGTTGAGAAACCGCTGAATTTTCTGCCTTTTCCCTCAAAGTCCAGACCCATTTTCAGCTCCTGCACATTTTCCTCTTTCCACCTGGTCTCTTTGCCAACCAAACAACAGTCATGTCTCATTCCCAAGAGAGCCCCAAGGGGTGCCAGCATCCCCCACACCAGGAGGTGGGCAGCTCTTGGCGGGGGCAGCAGGGCCTGCGCCCCACTCCTGCACCTCCTTCCCTCCCAGCAGCTCCTGTTTTCCTTGGCACAGGCCACAGGATGTGATGCTTGTTTCCTCCTGTTGATGCAGACGCAGGGAAGGGGCCCAAAGGGGATGGTGGGCTTTGCATGAAGTGTTGCTCAGCGATGGAAAAGCTCCCCAGCTCAAAGCTTGCCGCAGACCACTGGATGTTAGTCAGCAGGCAAAGAGCTGGCCAGTCCAGTTCCTCATTGGGTCGTTCAGTTTTTCCACTGCAGAGGTGGACAGACAGACAGATGGACAGACAAATGCAGACAGCAAAGCCGGGTTGCTAGGAAAGCTTTATGTAAGCGGCTCTCGGCCGGCAGCTGACAGTGCAGCAAGTGTTCGGCTCCCAGAGCTCCACATCAAACCTGGCAGCACATCAAAACCTCTGTTTCATAACCCACTAGAAATAGGATTTTCTAACAGCGCCAAGAGGACTCGCCTTGCTGTGCAGGGCCCTGGGATTTTACCAGTTGTTAATGGTTAACTAGTCAATGGCCTCAAAAATTCTGTAGTGCCCTTCCTCATGATGAAGTACATGATTTTACCAGGCACTGCAGCCATGCAACCCTGGTCCACCTGTTAATAACATAACTCTGGTACTAATTAGCAATTAACAGCAACCAAATAATTACAGGATCAGCTGTCAGGAGAGAGGCCATGATGCTATGAGTGGCTTCCCCAGGACAGGAGCTGCTCTGCACTGGGTGTGTAAGCCTGGCTGCAGAGGAACCAAGGCTGAAGGGAGGGCTTCCCCAGGGAAGCACAGGTTTCCAGAGGCAGAGATTTCACGGGAAGCAGAAGGCACCAAGAAATAAAAGTGATGTACCTCAATCCTGACACCTTAACCCCCATGCTGTGGCGACCCTCACCTGCCCACTCCAGCTAAAGAGGCTGGGCTGTATCTGGGCTCCTCTGGCACCTTCCTCTGAGGGAGCAAGACAAAGCTCCTGGAGTGCTTTGGAGAGCAGGGTTGGGGCTTTAGCTGTCGGGAAGGGGATTGCTGCAATGAAACCAGCTCATTCCCTGCCTGCTTGCAAAAAACCCCAAGAGCCACCCACCTCCTCTGCCCCTGGGTACCAAAGGAGATGGCTGTGTGCTCCCACCCAGGCCTCTCGCCATACTGTCTCCATGCTGAGATGTGCTGATGGCACAGGAAAGGCACTTACATTTTTTTCAGACATTGAAAAAGCACTGAGTGCATTAGATACATAGATTCATGGAGATGGAAAACACTAAAGTATTCATCTTATTCACTACTCTCTCCTTGCTGCTGAATAGTTATCCCCTCTTGGACATGATCCAGTATTTTGTCCGGCCTTATTTCCAGTGATTCAAGTGATGGGGCTTCCTTTGGGAAACTTCATCACTGCCTAATGCACTTTGCTGTTAGGAAGTGCATCTTGCCCTGCATTTGGCTTCAGCAGTTTGTCTCTAGGCTCTAGGCTTGCTTCCCAATGTGCCAGCTGCTTGTGGGCTCCTGATTCCTCTAGGCAAACTGGATGTCTTGGGCTCACTTCACTATCTCCTTAGGTCAGCCTTAATCCTTTAATAATTTATTGCTTTCCTCTTTTGCTGCCATCTGCCCCACACTGGCCTGGTTCTGCCACACATGGGCAAAGTGTCTCTGGGGGTAGAAAGCCTCCCTGGTGCTGGGCTGAGGCTCCGTGGGCTGCGACAGCAGTGGCTGCCTGAAGCTGTGTGCTTCTCCAGCTCTGGGCCAGGAGTGTGAGCTCAGTGGCTGGCACAGGAAAACACAGCTGGAGGGATGCTCTATTTAACACCAACTACTAATGGCCTGAAGGGGTTGTTCTGGCCAAGTAGGACTGCTGAGGCATAGAAACAGCCTGGCTACACGGAGCCTTTCCCCTGGCCATGCTCCCTGCATAGGAGCAGGAGAGAGGTTTGGGTGAAGGAACTTCTCAGTGCAACTCCAAAAGGGCAAACAGCCAGGTCAGTTTGAGCAGGGCGTTCTCAATCCTGTCCCTCCGAGGAGCATCACCTGAGCAGGTACAGGATGTCTTATACCTGGCTGGTGCCTGGGCTGGATGGAGCAAAAACTTCCTGCATAGTCAAAATAGCTGGATTGGCCCAAGGTCTATCCCTGAGGGTACCTCATGTGAAGCAGTCTCTTTTCCTCCATCACACTCACAAAACTGGTGTGAGCACCCTTGTCTTTCTTGGAAGTTACGATGTGCAGCTGGTTCCCATGTGATTGTCCTCCTCTGTTTGGAGGTGCAGGGTGTCCCTGTTCCTCACCCGCCACCTCGAATTGACCCCAGAGGAATACATTTTTGCGGTCATATTCCAATCCCTTTTTGTCCTCTCAGCCCGTTTCCCTTGTTTTGTGTCCCTGTGCTCGCAGCTCCCTGACACGGAGCCAGAGGGGCCAGGAGCGCCTCCCCCCGCGCTCCGCTGCGGCAGGAGCGGTCCCGGTCCCTGCTCCCGCACACCGCGCCCCTCTCCGCAGGCTCTCGTCACACTGCTCAGCACAGCTCGGCCTGGGTCAGATGCCTGCATTCCTCCTCGCCCTGGGACCCAGCGCTCTTCCTCTCTTTTTGTTTCCTTTTGTTTATGGTACTCAATCCAGCTCCCAGGCCATGCGCAAATGCTCTGCTCTTGGCCAAGTTGAATTCCTTTCAAGGAAGATTGCACAAGAGTTCAGGGCTGGTGCTCGGAGCCAGGCCTGCTGGGCTGGATGTTTTGTTCTCTCGGCCCCGGTCCTGCTGGAGGACCTGCTGGCATGAGCTGCCGCCAAAGCGGAGTCAGCAGGATGCCGCAGGGCTGCCTGGCTGGGAGGAGCCACAGCAGCAGTCCTGTGAGGTCAGGGACATGCTTTGCAAATTCAGTTTAGAAAAAAAAATAATACATATATATATATATATGATAAAAGAGAGCAAATTTGTTCGGGATGTTTTGCTCTTTGTTAAAGCCATGCACATTGATAGTAAGCCCAACTTCCTTCAGGTATAAATATTCTTGTTGCAGTCTCACGCTGGAGCTGGGCAGTAAAAGCTGTGCTGGCTGTGGTAGAGTGGCTGAGGTCTGAGTGCTGAGGAAGGGTCTGATGAGCTGAAATAGTTCCTCCGAAGTCAAAGGGGGTGAGGTGGTGGGGTCTGATGGTGCACAGCTGCAGTTGTGTCTGGGAGCCTGAACCTCCTTTCCTTGGCTCAGGGCTGGGGTTTGTTTGCCTTTGGTGGAGGAAAGCACAGCTTGTACTTCAAGCAATGTGAAATCCTCGCCCCATGGGTTTGAAAAAACTGCAGGTGAGTAGTAAGGAAACCCTTTGGTTTTTTTTTTAATGATTCCTAACTTTTTTTGAAGGTGGGTTTGTTATGTTTGGTTGTTTGATCTGTCTTTGTTGACCTTGTCAACAAAGATATCAGCAAAGAGATGATATGGGAATACTTGGAAAAATCAAACCTATCTGCACGAGCAGGCTGCAGTAGGGTGGACCCTGTGAGAGTTAGCTGACCTGCTGAGCCTCTGTCAATTATTTTTGAAAAATCATGGGGAACGTGAAGCTTGAGGGCACAGGAGTTTCCTCAGCAGCTTGTGCTGAGATGTTGAAGTGCCTTGGGACACCCATTGCCATCACAACTAAGAAATTTTGTTTACTTTCCTGACACAGGACCTCCCCACTTTGAAGGAATTTGGAATGACTTAAAATCCCTTGGCAAATCTCTGTCTTTCTCAGAGGTGGGATTCATCTCAGCTGACTGTAGAAGTGTGAAAGTCACACGACGATCCAAACTAATCATCCTTTCTCTTTTCTCACAGCATAAGGAGCAACGTATACTCTCCTCTATGGAGCATAATGGGAGCCTGGAAACTTTGGTTATCCATAGCTGTCCACTTTACAGAAGATAAGCACTACATGCTATGCCCTGCTCTGGAGAGCAGACTTGTTTTTTGTCCTTTGGAGCTGCAGAGGAGGAGCTCGGTGACTTATGGTGGCTGTGCAATGACCCACAATTCTTTCTCTGGCTCCTAGGTTCTAGCACAGATTCTTGGCTGTTGACAATCTCATCAAAAACCCAGATGAATGCAAAGATGCAGCTCCTGAATTATTCTCACTTCCACCAGTTTCATTTGAGAACATGGCAATATTCTTCCCATACTTTACAGTTTAACATAATGCTGATAAATGATATGACAACGATAAATTTTCATTTTATTTAAAGCTGTTTATCATCCATATCTGTTATGGAAAGTTATCAATTATGCAAAAAGCATGAATGTTTAAAAAGCCTCTAAAGCGTCTCTATTTATGGATTGTATGTTGTGTATTCTTTACTCCTTGCTTGTGCACACACTGGAGAGGCTCCTCCATTAAGTATCATTTTTGCACAAAGAGCCTGAAAAATTGAACTTGGCAGGGGGATCTTAGACAATCTGGAGGCTTGTCGCAAAATGTGACAGAGCCATAAAAATTCCACATTCTTGGGAAAATCCCCCAGTGCTTGAAGCCGGGTCTGAATCAGAGGAGCAGTGAACTAGATGGATGCAGTGCATCCGGGGTCAAAAAGCCATGCTCTGTGGCTTGCCTGAAGTCACCTTCCACAGCTTTGTCAGGGCCTCTCAGTGAAGGGGAAATAAATGGGTCCTTCATAAGCTCTCATTAGCAGAGGGGTCCACACTGTTCACAGCCCAGTGATTTTTCCAGTCTGTGGTCCTTCCTAAAAGCCACAGGAACTGAATCCCAACAACTGGCATGTGTATGGGCTTTGCTGGAGGGACTTGTGGCTTGCAAAAATGTGCTCCTGCTCTGGAGTGGGGGAGCAAGATGGATGAATGGCTCAGATGTTGTAAGTCAGGCAATACTGCTCATCTGAGTTTGCACAGCTGCCTCTTTGCTAGGGAGGGACAGATTCTGCTCACAGGCAGTGTCTTTGGAGCCACCTTGCATTAAGGCCAGTGCAACTGGCAGCTTGTTTTGGCACGTGCATTAAATCATGGGAATGGGGAGCTTTTACAGCAAGGAATGCAGGTCAGGGAGCAAAAATCAGAGACCCTGTAAAGGAGTTGAAGGTGTTGGCATCTTGAATCTCTTCTTTATTTCCTTTTGAGGTGCTGGGGGGGCAAAAAGAGTTAAAGTAAGGAAATTAGATCACAAAAGCCAAGTTAGCTGAAGAGCACCGTGCTGGCCCGAAGCTGATCTCGCACACGGTGTGCCAGCAAACCCGCAGAAAGCCAGCACACATCTGGGGGTTTCTGGGGCGGCTCTGTCTATTCAGGCCTGCCAGGGTGTTGGAGGGGGCCGCAGCTGCCAGAGCGCTCGGCAGCGTGCGACAGGAAAGGGAGAGCTTTCTCACACGTCCCACACAAGAGCTTGATTGTGGGGACTGCTGGTGGGTGACCTCCCTGTGCCACCGGGCTGGGGCTGCTGGTTCCTCTGGCACAGGCACCCGCCGGGAGACCTTCTGCTCTCGCATTACAATGCCTGCAGCGTTGTAAGTGTCCTGCGTCTGCTGAAGACTCAGGTACTCAAACATCTCCCTGAAGTAATTAGCTGTGTTTTTAAATTACTTACAACCTATGTAGCGCTGTAGGGGATGTGACAAAGGAGGGAGCATGAAGCCTGTGGAGTGGGAAGTATGGTGGCATCTGCTATTTTTAAACATGCCACACAAAGTCACCTTCACAGTATCCCTGCACCCAGCACCTGGTCTGCCACCCTCCTGTCACCCTTCATGGTGCTTGGTGGTCTTTGCCATGAAATCTTTACTTTTCTTTAATTCTTCCTTCCTCCTTGTTGCCATCAAGAGATACCCTTTACACTGCCATGCACCTTTAAGTCAAGTAAGCAATAATACAAGAGAGGACTTGCAGCCATTGTGCCTTTTAGTGAGTGCATGAAAGACCTGGGATCAAAGGCTGGCTATATCCAGCACTAGAAGGGTTGCAGTGACACATTAGTAGGACTTTTTTTTTTTCCTTTCCAGTTCAAACAGCCACACAAATTTTCCGTTTTCAGCTTCTATTTTTTCCCTACATTTATGGGATGAAAATGAATGCCCTCTGCATCCAGGCATCCTCCTGACACTGTTTCTCACTGCTTTTGTCTTGATCCAATCTGGCTGTCACAAAGCTCACTGTGGCTCTTCTACCCAGTGCTCTGACTGTCGGGCTGGTCCAGAGCAGCTCTGCCAGAGAGGGACCTTTTGCTTTACAGTCATGAGCAAATCCGTTTCTCTTGTACCATACAAAGAAATGTTATGGGGTTTTCATAGCTTTCTCCTGTACATGGTGATGAAGGGAGAGGGATTCCCTTGGGCCACTCCCCACGGCACTCAGCATCTCAGTACCTATCTGTGCACGTCAGCATCTCTGTTTTCCATCTCCTCTGCTGAACACACTCTCCAGCACATCCTGGGATCATGCTTGTCTTTTGGTGCCCAAAATAATTAACTAGCAGCATGACCCTTTCCCCTTCAGCCAGTGCCAGATGAGCTCTCAGTTCACAGCATCAGTTCTCGGTGTTAATCCATAAACTGTAATATTTATATTCGGTACAGTTCATCGTAATTGGATTTCTATTGCAAGATCTTATTTCCTGCAGTTAAACAAGACTTGCCTTACTTAAACAGCCAGCCCTAGGTGATGTTTACTTGTAACCTTCGTGTTAAAGCTCTATGCTTGCATACTGTTCTCTCAAAGCCTTCAGTCCACCACACCATAGCCTGTACTTATCTTGACATGACATGTCAGCAATTATCCATAGCTCTCTGGCAGTGAGACCCAGATTTGTCCTGCAGGGTGTCAGCCCTCTTCCAAGGACCAACTCTTTTCTTGAAGAGAAGAATAGAACCAGGATGGCTGTAAGTCAGGTCACTCCGACTGCAGTGTTCAGCACACTACCTGTTCTGGTACATGCTGGGGTGGAAAACAAAGGCACAATAGACTGAACAAGGTCATTAACAACAATTTGATCCAATTACACATCTAAACCCAGGACTCTTTGTTTGAAGATTTTTACTTTGTGCTGAGAGGGAAGGAAAACAACCTTACGCAAAATGGAGTGGTGCTGGGTTCTGTAAGGTGTCTCTTCTCATATAAAGCAGCAGTAATGCTTCCTAAATCCACCTGTATCTTGGTTGAGTGTTCATTTACCCTTGCTCTCACCATTGCCATTCCCTGTGGTTAAAAAATGTTGGTATGCAGGAAAAGTTTCCTCCGACAGTGAGAAGTCTGCGGCCACCCCCCTGCCTGAGCCCAGTGGCTGCTTTGATGCCACAAGAGCATGACAGTAAGAGAAATGCCTGGGGAAGTGAATCAATAGCAGCAGGCTGGCCAGCTGCAGGGTGAGGATGGGGTAAATTGCTGGAAGAAACTTTCCCAGCCGCCGGAGGAGTTGGGAGAACAATGTGGAGAAGAGGATGTGAGGCACTTCCCGCCGCTGGCCAGCCCTGTGCCAAGGAGTGCCGCAGCCTCCAGTGCTATCTTTGTCCCCCTGTCCTCCTCTGGAGGCGGCTGTTGCTGTTGGCTGTGGGTTCCTACACTCGTCGTTTCTTTCAGCTCTCTCTTAGGGATCTAACTGTCACTGCAGAACAAGGGGGCTGTTTTCTGCAACCTTTCTGGCTGACATCCACTCACCCTGTCCAAGGCAGCTCTCTGGGCCAGACTGGGAGTGTGCTGGTTCCTCTCTAAGACCTGGCTGTAAAGCCGTGGCAAGTCTCTTTTCTTCTTCCCATCTATTTTTCCTGTTTGTTCTGTTTTCCCATCACATTTGTCTATTACCAACCACTTGAATCTCCCATTCTATTTCCTGCAGAGCTGTTTCTCTCCACAATATTCAAGTGCTTTTTGCAAGTGGGAAAAAAAACCCCAAAAACCCCAACTAACTAACCCAGCCCTGTGATTTTCCTCCCTGCTATCAGGAAACAGGTTTGTTTGTTTTTTAATGAATGCAAAAGAATGCAGATAGGGGTGAGGAAAAGCTTGGGCAAGGAGTTCAGCACTTCTTTATTTAGGCTTCTCCATGTATATCAGCTGAGCCCAGCAGGAGACAAAGCAAGATCTGGATGTTATTTCAGGAAAAGCCAGGTCTTTCATGCTTGAGACAGAGTAATGTCCCTGGGGGGAAACTCTGGGCTCCTGTTGTGCCTGGGTGATTTGAGCAGAAAAAGGTCAAGGAATTTCAGCAATGCTGCTTTTCTTCTCTGGCTTCCTGGCTCTTTGTAGCAGGTATCCCTAGGGCTGCCCACTGCCTCTGTGACTAGTTGGAGGGGCTTCACATCTGCAGCTCTGGCTGGCCTGGTATTTCTCAGCGCTCTGGTGCCAGACATTTTTGGCTGCATATGACTGGAGACAGAACAGGCAGATGCATGGCATTATGTGAGAGATGGACAGTGCATGGAGCTGCTGAGGGTACTCTGCCACTTAGGCCACGTGGGCAGGGCAGCCAGTCTGGGCAGCACCGGCTGAACACTAACAACAGGTTCACTCCACATGTGTGCTTGCTGGAAACAAGGGACTGAAATCATGGCCACACTGATGTCCACACCAAAAAGGAAAGGAAATCCCAAAGTGATGTGGCAGATAAAGCACAGCGTTTATCTTGACTTACTGCTTGGAACTTTATACTATTTAGTTTTAGGTGTTTCTACCTTACTAGAAGTCAAATTTCAGTCTTGAAGCATCACTTTAGCATGAAAAGTAGAAATGCATCACATAGAACAAGATGCTTAGACTTATAAATTAATTCAAACAGCATATATATCACATATTTACAGCATATATATATAGCATATTTTGGCCATAGCTTTTTGCTAAATTCAACACAGATTCAGGCTTGGTGAGACTGAAACTACATTTCTCAGTGCATAAAATACTAATTGCACTTTCTTTACCTGGCTCTAGCCATGATATGGTGTGAATCAAATCTTCAGAATACCTCAGTAATTAAAAGCACATTTGTTCTTTGGTATCAAGCAGCCCAAAGACAGATCATGTCTAGTTACAATCCTGATATTCATTTTCCTGTGATGAGCATATTTCTTCCTTAGTCATGCAGGATTTTTGCTTCTTTCAAAATACGTCTTTTGTAGCAGACTTTTATGCAAGAATGTATTACTAGGTTGTTTTCTATTGATGCAGAGAAATCTTTCATGCAATTTGCATCCATTAACAGCTTCATAAGAGACGATCCTGATTCTAATGGCTCTGCACAATAAGCCAATAAAGCCAAATATGGAAGGGATTATGGAGTGTATTGCTGCTATACCCACAAAATGGTTCATATGTTCAAGAGAGGCATCAACTCATCTGACACCTAAGGTTAGTCCTAAGAGTTACTACAGCTGATGTCTTTCAGCAGTCCTCTATCTGTGTTTTATCTCCTGTTGGTTTCCATCTCAATTTTTTTGCACAGGTTGCAGAAACAGAAGAGGAGCCCCAGCCTGCAGCCTTGCATGTGCAGGCTGATGGGTGGATGCTGCTGGATTCCAAAAATGCAGTGCTCTTACATCATTTCTCTAGTGCTGGAATAACAGTAGAGGCTGCCTTGTGGCATGTGTAGGTGCTAGCCAGTGTCCCTGCCACTGACACCTTCCTGGAGGCATATTTTATAGCCTATGCTTTTCCTGCAGGAAAGGCCAGGTGTCTGTGCAGAGCCTTTCACATCTGCTGCCCATCTTTGATGCTGATGGCACGATGTAGGTCAGTGGGCACACTTACCAGCTGTGGAGGATGAGTAACTCTCTCTGCCAGTGTCAAAATTTCAATCCTTAGCCTTGAGGGGTTTTTACTGAGTTTTGTAACCACTCCTGAGCTGTGGAGCAGTTTTTGCTCCCATCTATCAGAGAGCATATCTGCACGCTGTTTTTTAGAAAAGTAATGCCTGTGAGGGATGAGGTGGCTAAGGAACTAAACTGGTGGGAAGCTAGTTTGGAGGAGAGAGGTAGCATGGTGTGTGGAGCCTAAGAAGCTCCTGCAGCACTGGGCCAGCATCTATGAATTTTGCCTTAATCAACGCAAGTCTATGAGGGTTGTAAAGAATACTTCAGCAAAATTATTATTTTAATGACAAGTTTTCATTCTTTTCATTTCAAGTTTTTGAAACTCAGGTTTGTTTGGGGTTATGGTTCAGGCCACAACACTTACGAGTCAAATGCTGTGCCCCTCAGTACACCAACCTTTAGCTATACTTTTATTTCTTTGGGACCTTCTGTGAATTCTCTCTAATGTTTTCCGCCATGGCACTGCAAAGCCTGCAGTGGCACTGAAGGCTTTTATATTCACTGGATGCAATTAGGCTCGACATGCACATGCAGACAGGGTCAGAGCTTCTGCAGGGCTTTTGTGGGGGATTTCAGGCAGGTTATGCAGGAGCCATTTAGGACATTGGCTGTGTGCAGATGCCTTCAGGCTTTGAGGAGCAGAGAGCTTGAGGACTGCTTTTGGTTAAAAGACAAGCTGATGTGCCCAAGGCTGAGGCCTTGACAGGTGACAAAGAATCATA
The DNA here is from genome assembly GCA_034336665.1 of Luscinia megarhynchos. Taxonomy (NCBI): domain Eukaryota; kingdom Metazoa; phylum Chordata; class Aves; order Passeriformes; family Muscicapidae; genus Luscinia; species Luscinia megarhynchos. Next base: position 68,733,699 of record CM067565.1, read on the forward strand.
GAATCATAGGCTGCTTTGGGTTGGAAGTGATCTTTAAGATCATCCAGCTCCAGCCCCCTCTGCCTGGAGCAGGGACACCTCCCACTAGACCAGGTTGCTCAAACGCGTCTGTTTGCAGTGTCACTTCCTATCACGCCTGCAAGGGAGGTAAATGTTTGCATTGTCATAACATTTCTCCTGCTGGAGCTCCCTGGCTGGGGACGCTGCAGCACTTTCTGCAGGGCACGTCGCCGTGTGTGGGGGCGTGTGAAATCTCATCTAACAAATGTACAGCTAGGCAATGTTTTATATATTTGACATATATGACAATGCACACTGCAGCAAGGAGCTCAGTGTCAAATCAGTACACTGTTAACAAGAGCCCAACAAATGGTAAAACAAGGGAACATACCCAAGTCAGACTGTTCTACACAGTGCATGATCATATCCAAGGAATAAGTTTAACGGATTCAGCCTGCAGGGTTTATCTAAAAATGTGGTGTGTGGTTTTTACCTGTGCCACAACCCCCCTCCTTTGGGTGTTTAAGGTCAGGAGGCACCTTTTATAGCCACCTATTCTGCTGTACCAGTAGGAGACTGGGTCATGAGAAGACAGGAATTAATGAATCTGGTGGAGGAAGAAAGGAATTCCAAGGATTCAAATGGGATTGCTGAGGACTACCAGAGCTTCTGCTTTGCATTTTACTTGAGCTGAGAGGTAGTTTCCTTTTCCTGTGCTGAGTGCTCAGCTTTGTGGGCAGCCAGGCAAATGTATGACACTGATTTTGGGTGATGAAGTGTGGAAATCTAGGGTGGCATGTTGGGAGTCCTGGGAAGAGACCAAGTCCAGAAGGGAAGACATCAGTAAGCAGAGAGAGCTAAAACCTGCATGGTATAGAACCCTGGGAAGAGCTTTAATGAGAGGGCTGACATGAACTGCAGGACAGCAGAGCTGCATTTCTAGACATCAAAGGGAAGGCAGAGAACCATAGGGGTTGGGGCTATTGCAGCCAAAGAGGCATTTGAGGCAAGGATTTCTTCTAAGAGCAAGAAGCAGGAAGCAACACTAGGACAGTCTCTAAAGGATACCAGAGAGGTGGATACTGTCAAGGTAACAGAGGACAAAGAGTGAGTGTGAATATTCAGAGCCATTGTGTCCCTCAGTAAGCTGCAAGAGGAAACCTGTAGCAGCAGATTCCTAAAGCTTGAAATAAGATATGACTTTTGTCTATGGAACAATACCAGATAGGCTGCAAGCAAATTCTAATATCACCCCATTGCATTACACTGGCTCAATTGACACTGAGTTTATATCTTCCTGATGCCCTCCTTTTTCTGACCAAAACTATTTCATTAAAGATACAATTACTCTGATTGGTTCAGTTGTCCTCACTGAGAAATGCCCTCCAATATTGGAGATGTTCAGATGCAAGCAGTGAGTTGAATCCCAAAGACTATCCACTCCTGGAAACTGTTAGAGGTGGGGCTGGCAGAATCACTGGCTGCTCCTCCCCAAGCTCCATGTAGGATTTTGCATTAGTCCTCAAAACCTCCAACACTGGGATATTCTTCAACTCTGGGCAGCCTACTCTGGTGCTCTGATTTAAGACTCTAGTAGCCCAGATGGACTTAAAAATGAGATTATTCCCTTCCTGGTTTATATACTAGCTAATCACTATCATGTCTTCCTAGGCCCTACACTGTGGTACAGATTATTTTATTAACAGAGTTTTTTGGGTTTAGACTATTCAGCCTTTTCCACTCAGCACCATTTCTGGACCATTGTCATTGCTCTTCTTTGCACTTTCTGCAATCAGCTCAATCTCCCTGAACTACAGTGGCCAAAACTGCAGAGATTACTTCAAACGAAGCCTTGACAACATAGACAACAGGGTAAATGGTTTCCTGTTTGTCACAAGCTGCACTTCTGTTTGTTCACCTCATTAGAGCACTTTCATTATTTACTGCAGCATGTTGAGCTGAATTCCTAGGTGTTCTTCTTCTCAGAACTGTTGCTGTGCTGGTTGTTCCCCAATTGGTCTTGTAGTCCATGATGATGTCTACAAAAACCCAGAGCTCCATTTGTCTGTTCTGGATGGTGCTTTGCTTCCCATCCCTCTACCTCATTTGTCAAGATTGTTTTGCATTCGCCTCCTGTTCTCCAAAGTGCTTGTTCTTCATAGTGTCCTGTACTAATTTAATAAGTGTTCCCTGCTCTTTTTTTTTTTTTTAAAGATATTAATGAAAATACTGTGTGCTGCCAGACACAAAACAGATGGCTTCAGACTTCATTTGATACGTACTGCCAGTTTGACAGTGAAACATTTATAACTGCTCTTAGTCTGGTTTTCCAACCAGCTGTACACTCCTCTAATAGCAGGTTCCTCAAAGCCATGCTTCTTTGCTTGGTTTATGAAAGTGTCAGGTAAGACAAAGGCAAAAGCTGCACTAAAATCAAGATCTAAGACCCACTGTAGAAGGAAATTAGATTGATTTGATGTGATTTGTTCTTGTCAAATCTGTACTCACTGTTCTTCATCTGCTTGTTGTCTTCTAGGTGCTGGAAAATAGTTTATCCAATAACCACGTCCAGTAATTTTCCAGGAATTGAAATTAATCAGTCTGGTCTCTGATTCCTGGTTCCTCCTGTCTGTCCTACCCTTTTTGTGGTAGGTGCTAGATTTGCCCTTCCCAGCGTGCAGAAGCACATGCCCCCATCCCTGACTTCTGTGCTGATGGAGGCGAGTGGGCTTCAGCTGCTTTACCCATCATGGCAGCAGACTTTTAGGGCTTGCCAGTTGGAATGTATCTGACTTATTTAGACACTGTCTGACCTCTTTGTTCTTTCTTGCAGCCAGTATTCTTACCCTTGAACTGCTTATGCTGGTTGTGTAACACGGGGTACTTTTGAGCAAAAACTGAAGGAAAAAATATCAAACACTTGTGATATTTGACATCATCAGCTTAGTGTCTGCTTGTCTTTGTGAAACCCAGCTCTTTCTTTGGCTCTGCTGCTGCAATTAGTGCATACACTTCACACCCACTGTTTGTTGCATCACTTACATCTTCATGTTGTTCCTCCTCGCTTATTCTGCTCTTTCATACTCACTAACGTGACCTAGTTCCACTTTCTGTATGCTTCCTCTGCACTTTTGAAACTAATGAAGAGCTCATGACTTAGCCAGTTGATACCTTACTATCTTCCCCCTGTACTTGTGCTAAGTTGTTCCAGTACAGAGGCTCACAGTAGTTATGTGCCTTTCATACGACTTTCTAAGGGCACTGCCAACTTCCCAAATGTTCTTTCTGCTTTGGATTTGTTCCTCTGGGCTTGTGTGTACTAACACTGTAGGTTAGCTAAAGTCTGTCTCAAAGTCTACTGTTTTGTCTTTGTGGGGTTTTTTTCTCTGCCTCCTTTTCCAGAAATCATGACTCCTAATACTTCAGAATCACTCTCACACAAGTTGCTTGTCACCATCACCTGCAAAATCAGTTCCCCTATTTTAATTAGAATAAAACATTTTCAGAGAAGATGGCCAGGAAGAAGCTAGACAGATGGCAGCTGCAGTCAGTTCAGGGAAAGGCATAGACAGAATACCAGAATAGAGCCAGACAGAGAGGGCCCTGCATATTTAGCACTTAGAATTATTTGCCTATGAACTTGTTTCCAGGAGATGTGGCTAATAGTGGTGGAAATGTTTGTGTTATTTGTGTAAAACATGAACAGTAAAAGTGTATTATTAAAATACTTTCTCAGTTCTGTTTGTCTGTTTTAGGATGGTTTTATGGTCTTTGCACAGTAAGAAGGCTTAGGCCTTACTAGCATATAGTTAATCTTCTTTATTCAGTTATGCATTGACACTAAAATGTGTTTTTAAACACAGGGATTCAGGCCAAGCAGAGCTGTTTTGTCTTCATTGCATCCATCAATGAGCCAGACCCTCCAGCTTCTTAATGGCCAACCAAGACACATCTGGCCTTCAAGACCAGATTTATCTTTCCCAAACAGCTTTTTCCAGTGCATGGGATGCACTGCTCCTGGTAATGTTTCACTCTAGCTGCATTAGTTCTAGAAAAGCTTTCTTATGGAAAAGTACCTTTTTGGAGATGCTTATCCTCTCTCCTCTGCTGCCATCCCACCCAAGCTGAGCCTCATCCATCCTGGGATTGTCCCTGGGTGCCCGCCCCTGTGCTGTTCTGGAAAACTCCGCTGGGCAGGGTGAAGGCAAGTTGGCTTTTGGCTGTTATCTGTGGCCCTGGCAAGTTCCTGCTGACATCCCTTTTAGGTACTGAGAGATTCACCACCAGGGTGTCTGGTAACTGCTGCTAGTTATTTTAATAACATTATTGATTTCATTACTTCACTGTAGTTTTGCTTCACTACATCGAGTCTTGGCATTAGGGCTGAAGTAGCAGCTAGTTAATTCAGTATAAATGGTGTTTCTTTCTGGGGTAGCCTGAACTAAAGAGAGCTCCCAAAGCCCCATGTATATCTGCCCAGAAGCTGGGATGGTTGCTAAAGGAGCTGGTGACTTTAATGCTCCAAACAACCATATGAACACAACTTTGTAACTGATTCCTCTTGATATAATCATATAAAAAGAAAACAACTCTTCCACTATTGTAGGAGAGCTATGATGATACATCAACAGCTGGTATCCTTGCAAGCAATCTGATTTCTGTTCTTTGTCTAGCTATCGTTGATTTGATGTTGCCCTTTGAGTCATAGGAAGCTCCTTGGGAAAGTGCAGAGACCTTCAGACCTCAGGGAGAATAAAGTCACACACTTGATCACAAGTGCTTGTCTGGGTGAAGCCATGGCACTAATGCTGCACATTCCTCTACTCAGATGGGTCTCAAAAAGCCAGTTTCTCATGAAAAAGGAAAAAAGCCCAAATTTACAAAATGCTGTCACAGTGCCTCCTTCTTTTATGGTCTAATTAAGAATCTAATTCTCATTAGTCTGAGAGCACTCCTGGTCATGCTCTTGGTCTTTGGATCAGACCATACAATGCTTAAAAACACTTGTGAAAAAACGGGTGGGAAGATTTGAAAGGCTGCCCTGTAAAGACAGGGATGGGTAATGTATTTATTTTCTAAATACTTACCTAGAGGCTTAAACAACTGGTGTATTTGCATCAGCCTATTCTGATTAAAAGAAATCACACTACTAGAAGCAGAGAACCCCCTTGAACCTACAGCTCATCTTCCCTGAAGTAAAATCAAAAGTAGCAGTGCCAACTCATCGTTTCCTAAAACAAAGCATCTATTAAAAGTAACTCACCTGAGGGAAAAGCGTGTTGTAACAGATAGTCTTTCTTTCCACTGCTCTTCTGAGAACACCCAGTGGCCCAAACCCTTGCACCTATCCCACTGCTCAGATCTCCTGCTTTGCCAGGAGAGGACTGAAAGCCAGTCCCAGGACTCATCCTGCTATTCACATGCTTGCAGAAGTAGCTGAAAGGACAATTTACCCCACCTCTTCTCTACTGGTTTGTTTTCCTTTTTTTGTTCCAATAATTCAGTTGATGTCCATCCTGAAGAATTAACCAAAGTTCACCAAAGAGCTTACCTTGTAGGAAACCAAAGAATACTGGAGAGAAAATAAGTCCTAGTTAACAAATAGAAAAACAAACAACTCAGTAATGTGCAATAGGAATTCCAAATTTACATTTAGAACATTTCAAAACTAAACTGTGAAGGTAAGGCCTGGCTTCAGTAACATTACTTAGAGTGAAAAGCCAGCATGGAAAAAACCTAACTGAAATTGCATTTGAAAATGCTTTCATAAAAATAAGAATCATAAGAAGCGAGCTGGAATATAAACCAAATTTTGCAATAGTACTTTACAAATTGTCTCGATTTTGAGAGGATGCAGAGTGCATGCTAAGATCAGCTGCCTGCCCAGATGGTTTTATAATAAATGGCACTACGTTTTTCATTCCCAGCACAGCCTCACAGTACTTTTATTTATTACGTGAGTCTTCAGCTGCAACAACAGCTGAAGTGAGGAAGGAAATGGCTTCAAGAACATGGGAAGAATCCTATAAGGTTAAGGGAGTGAAATGGAGAAAGGTACTTTAAAGTACAGGTAGTGATGTAAATTATTGAACATTTGAAATGTTTACCCTTGGCAATTTTGATCACATTGTGAAAGCAGCCACTGATGATTTTGTGAGCCACTTGATTTACTGGAAGCTTTATGCCATCAGTTGCACCTCAGGAGCCAGGCCTGCACTCAGGGTGCAGCAGCAGACTGTGCTGGCTCAGAGCCACTACTGCCAAACACCCACCACCATAAAAATAGCAGCAACCATCCAAAATGGGGCACTGATGCCCAGAAGCACTGAAGCTGACCCATGAATTCTGTGTGGACACCAGAGAGCATCTTCAAAGCCATCCCTGCCTCCAAGGGAGATGTGCTCACCTGCGGAGTTGTGCTGGGCTGAAGGCTAGGGCTTGGTGTTTGGGTCTTTGCTTTGTGCAGGGAATGAGCTGAGCATATCTCAGCGTGCAGCATCTCTGACTCTTTCCTGCTGTGGTCTAGCCACGTCCTCGATGTGCTGCTCCAGGGCCAGGACCATGGAGGTGCTCCCTCAGCCTCCAAGGACATGTGGACCATGGTGAGATGGCCTGGGAATGAAGCTGGTTTTGACATACCCCATGGAAATTGTGCCTACACAGAGCTGGAAGGGCACCTCAGGGTGCTTTATGCAAGATGAGTATTGTCAGACACAGAGCTGCTTTACAGATTTGGTCACATTTCCCTCCACACCTATTCCATCTCTTGCTGTTCTTCAAGCACTGACTTACCTTGCCACTGTATTTGGAGATTTCACTTGTCTTTGTTATCTAAAAGTAACTATTTTCCTTGATGCTATCTCTTACCACAAAAAGAGCTGTTGACTCAACTCCTATATGGCTAGCAAATGCTATCAAAAGTCACCCACAGTATATCACAATGAACACAGAGGTGATCTAGGCAAAAAAGGGTTGGCATAAGCAGGTGATATTTCAGTGTGATTAAAGCATGAACAGATCTAATACCTGTCAAATGACTGGATCTCATTTATGATTGGCAAGATTTGGGTGCCCTGCCAGAGCCAATGACAAAATTTTCCTCACCCATTTATTTTCTTTTTTTTCTTCTTTTTCTCCTTAATTTCCCCTTAATTCCCCTTAACTCCCCTTAGCTGGATTTCCAGAAACTCGAAGTTTTGCTGGGAGCTTTGTCTTTGTCATTATTGAGGTAGGTTCTGATCTTAAATGTTCAGTATTTGAAGCACTCAGTCTGCCTGAATTCAATTTCAGCTATTAGCAGAGATATGTAGTGGCATAAACACAGTATGCTTGTTGGGGCAGCTTTTTGCATTTTTCCTGAAACAGGTTTAGCAGATCAATGGGCTGAAGGATTTCCCCTTTCATCTGTAATCAGAATTCCCTACAAGGAAATCCTTCCCTTCCATCGGGCTTGCCAGCGAGGTCCGTGCTCCCATTTCTGTTCCCTGAGGGGTGACCATAACGTGATGAAAAAGGCAGCATGACTGGGCACTGCTCTCTCAAACAACCTCCAGCCCACACACTAAATTCCCCTTGTTGTCAGTGAGTGTAATTACCATGATACAAACATTGTCCTGAACGCTATTAAAAATGCAAATAATGTCCATCCAGCCTGAGGAATGGCGAATAAGCAGTTCCTTTGCAGCCCACTTCCTCCTGGCCCCAGCACGTGTTGTGCAGATGATGTTCTGCTGTGACACGTTCGTGAGCTCTCAAAGTTGCATCCTTTTTTTCTTAATCTAAGCAATGAAGCTGCAGACTTAAAACATAACAGCCATTTAGAAACTATATGACTTTCCCTGTCTGTAACAGTTTCAAGATCAGTCATTTAAAAAGAATTACTTTAAACTGAGACTGCTTTAAACCAGACCTTTGTACTTCTTGTTTTTGCTTTTATCTTGGCACAGATGCTTACCCTCTCTCCAGCTTCTTTGTAGAGTTCATTATGCAAAGGCAAAGGAGCTACACTAACATTGTAATTTTGTTTGGCAAGGTGAGCCACAAAACATATGCTGTGTCATGCCTTTTTATTACTGTGCAAGAATTGCCAAAGCAGCCTAAAGGAGGAATCAAGGACACGATCGTTGAGAGGAAAAGAGGAAACGGTCCAGTTTTACAACACCCAGGCTTGTAACCACTTGTGGTAGATAGTTTCAGAACTGCTTTAATTTTAAATTATTTTCTTACCAACTGACAACAGCTTTGAAGCGACTGGCGTTTTACACCACCACTTTCTGATGCACATTGAGTCATTTTTCAGTGCCTGGAGATCCAAGCCCTACGTGTGAAGTGGGAGCTGTGTGGGCTGGGACTGCCCCATCCTCTGCCTGCACCAGGAGATGGCAGATCTAAAGCCAGCCCAAGCCAAAAGAGAAAGAAAGCCTCCTTGAGCAGGCACTGACATCCCTTTTCCACCACAGGGAGGACGGCATGTCGCACCTTATTCTGATCATGCTCCAAGAGCAAAACCTGCACTTCCCAGTCTAGACAACCTGTAATCAGGCAAGGGAAGAGCAGGCAAAGGGAACAATTAATGGGTGTGATCTCAGCCTCTTGCAGCCTGCCTTAAAAACCTCCAAGGACTGGTTTTATGAGTGGGCATCTGTGGGAGCATGGAGGAGTTCCCCATACCCACGTCTCCTCTGGGGGCCACCCATGCCGTGAGTGCCCTATTCCTGCTCCCTTCCCATGCAGTGCTTTCACTTGAAGGGGATCAAGGAAAATAACCCAAAAGGTAAATTATTTTTAACTTGGTCACAGATGTGAGCCTCCATGCAGCCCCTGAACAGGGCTGGGCATGAGCAAGAGAGGGGAAGAAGGAAGGCAGTTTTCACTATAACAAAATGTCCTGTTGCAACATCTCCCAAGTACTCTGGTTGCAATTCCTCTGAGCCCATCTGAAACTTCAGAAACAGCTTGAAAGAAGCAGCTGTGTGGAAGGAGGCCTGGAAGGTGCCCCCAATGGAAGCAAACCCCAGGCACAAGCACTGGCTGCCTACCCATCCCACAGCTGCTGCCTGCACTCCACCAAGGGTAGGGGCTGGCAGGAAAACACAGGGCAGCAGCGAAGGGCACAACTCCCTTCACCACTCATTCCCGGATTTGGTGAGCCTTTGGAGGGCAGAGGGAGAAGAAGAGGAAGGGATATTCATATTGCAGAGTACTAAAAGAGGTAACGAAAGTGTGGCAATGCCAGTCACTCGCTGCATGTCACGGAAACACGGGGCAACCTCACCCTTTGTTGAAGCCAGGATGTTCTTTGTGTTGAAGGAAGCAGGAACCACCCCAGCCAGACCCTCCCTGCCTCCAGCCACTGCAGGCTGGCACAGGACAGGGGGATTGGTGGAGATGTGATGGGGGATGTCTCTGCGGGTCGTTGCTGATCTGTTGACACAGGCTGAGTCAGCCTCAACGAGATATTTCTACGAGCTGGGAAAACATCCAAAAAGGAGAAGTGGAGATGTTTGCCTCCCCAGTCAGTTTGCTCGCCATTAGTGTTTTCCTACTTCCCTGTTCTAAGTAAACACACTTACTGTATGTTAGACTTCAAAGAAGTGATAGCCAGTTTGGGGCAAATGCCTATGGGAAAGGGACAAAGCAAGAATGCCTTGAGAAATGCCCCAGCACTGAGCTTGCTCCCACTCTGCCGATGGCCACCCCTCCGTGGAGGCACAGGCTGGAAAGGCAGAGGCTGGTTAAAACCAATGATGCCTGTGAAGTGCAGATATGCAGGGAGCAATGGACAGGTTTGCAAGTCAGAGCTCGGAGAAGGAGACCACAGCAACACCAGTGTGCTGGGAATAAAAGACAGGTTTCCCCAGAGACACAAATGCAACCTCGCTGTCCCACTTAGAGCTGCTCTCAACACCACACATGGCAGGTGTCTGAAGCAAGGCAGTGACACTAAACATTTCCCTTCAAAGGACAAAACACAGAAGAAACTTCCCAGCTATCAGCTTTTCATAACTCAGACAAAATGCCAGAGTGGCTTCTTTGATTGGCCTGTCCTTCTCCTCCCAGGGGAGGACACAGAAGGGACACTGGCCCCTGGGACAGGAGATGTCCTGCATGGAGCACCCATTCTCAGCACATGTGCTCTGACAGCCACCCTGGTCTCTGTGGATTTTGGAAAAAAAGTGACCACTGCGGAAATCTGTCACTTAAATTTAATATCCTGTTGTCTGTGAGGATGCAGTCCTTTTGGGAAATTAGTCCTGGCAGTTAAAAATAAAGCAGCCATGTGGAAACAGTGAGACAAACAGCTCTGCCCCTGTGCACCCAAGCCAGCATGCCTGGAGTCCTCAAAGTCCAGTTGTACTCAGCCCAGATCAAGTCCATTCTCCACAGGAGAGCTGTTCTGGAAGCTACTTGGAAATGCATCCCAGCAGAACAGTATCACCCACAGCATTTACCTGCGGTTGATGTGGAGTTACAGTGACATGAGACTTCCCTATGGCTGCACCAGGCTATTTTAAATTCGAGGCAGGCATAAGGCATGTGACAGTACATGTTGTTCATGTGGGGAAACTCTTTCATTAATATTCACGCCTTGGGACTGGCCTAAGGTAGACAGATTTTTGAGCAGGCAACACATTTAAAATGCAGAGTTGCCTTTAATGCCTGGAACACTGCTGCAGCTAAAATCATAGGTTCACCTGAAATCAGACCTTCACAGAAAGCTCATTTCCTCTGAGCACCAACAGACTTACTTGTATGGGTAGAAATATTCTTGATGTTCAGTCAACAAAGACTAATCTCTCTCAGAGTGAAAGAAAAAGTAAAACCTCAAGGAGCTGCAGGATGTGTGGGAGTTAATTTTTATATCTAAACAGTTATTTGAACCAACACAGTGGTATAACAACATGTCTCCACCCTCCTTTTGCTCTGGAAACACAGTTTAGAGGATTTAGAAGACACGTGGGTCTCCAGGCCCCACTGTCAGTAATTTATTCCGGGTTCTCACACGTCCCCACGTCCTGCACTGCTGCTGGAGCCCCTGGCTGCAGCGGGAGGCTGCGGTGCCCGGGCTGCAGCAGCTGCTCCTGCCCAGCACAGCTGGCAGGGCTGTGCAGGGCAGGCAGCTGTGTGCAGCCTGCACTGTGTGCAGCAGGGCAGGCTCTCGGGGCAGGAGCTGCGTGCCCCTCACGCCAAGTTGCCTCTGCCTGTGAGTCACAGCCCTGACTCATGAGCTGCTGTGGATTAAGCTGTAATTTGAAGATGTTGCCGCCTACATCTGTCTGCACTGCTCCTCTCCCGGAGGTGGCAGAAACAAACACTCATTCAGTCATCTCAAAAATTCGGCCAGACGTGCTGGTTCAAACCCCAGGTGAGGGCAGGTTAGGGTGAGTGAGCAGGCGAGCACACACCTTGCAGCCATAAACCCGGGGAAGGAGGTTTCCATCCCACTCAGGGGCTGGAGGATATCTGCCACTCCCGCCTGCCAGCTCCCTGCCGTGGCTCTCACTGGCTCCTGCCATGGCTCTCATCTGCCCAAACCCCTTGCCTGGCCCCAGCACCCCATGGAAAGGCCTCTCTGCTCACCCCACACACCATGAGGATCCTCTAGCACCTAATACAGGGGCAGGTGTTTGTCAAATGCATGTGTTAATGCTCTAAGAATCATAAGCACAATTTCTCTTGCCGTTTCCATTGCTTTGGAAAATTAGTTATATAGGGACCTAAGGTCTAGAAACACTTGTACTGACATATATTCAACTGAAATACCCAATTAAACTAAAATTGCTTTGATTTAAGTGAAAATTAAGACAAGTGACAGTACCCAGGATAAGATTGATCAGGATTATTTGTGAACTCCCAGGCACATTTCTGCTGGAAGAGCCAAAATTCTGTACCATGTGCTTATTCTGGCTCTCAATTTTTTTTCCCCTGGCATTAAACCACCTGTTGGAAGACAAACCGTGCCTTATCCAGCATAAAGGCAGCCAGCACACTTGTCAACAATTTCTGAACAAATGGAAGCATGCATTTGTACAGGATCAGCACTTTGCACCAGGAAGCCACTGTGTTTATGATATTTCATTAGAGGCCATAAAGCCAGACTTTTTTTTTTATTCCATCAGCAGCTCACGTGTGCAATGCTTGAACTAAAATTGTTTAACTTTGGCCCTTTGATTACAGCAGCACAACCCCCTTCCCACAGGCCAGTCCTTGGCTTTGGGTTAGTCATTGCTTTTGGTTTGCACATAGGAATTGTATTTGATGCGGGAGCAGATAAGCAGTGCATCTGCTCAGTCATATTTCCCCAGCGTCTCTGCCTTTGTTCTTTTGCCTTTTATCTGCCGAGCTCTTTCTGCAGAGATCCCTGCCCTTGCCCTGCCGCTTTTCCCTTCTTTTCTAAGCTTGCCCTTGCCCACCTCTGCTTCTGCAGGAAAACAACCATCCGCTCGCATTTAGCAATGCCCTCACTATTTACTGATGCCGGTTTCACCACTCAGAATTCATTTCCCTTTTGTTTGCCTTAGCTAGAGAGGTCTGTGAAATTTGCAAGAGTTTCTCCGTGAATGAGAGCAGGGAAGGGAGAAGCTCCGCACCCCGCAGGTGCAGCGCCGGTCATCCCGCGGCGCTCCCGCTCCCGGGGCAGGGTGTGCGATGGGGAGAGCGCTGAGTCACCGCCCGGGTTAACACACCGCAGCGAAGAGCCATTAGTGCAGCAAAAGCCATGCTGACAGCTCCCAGAGCTCAGCTCACGCTGATTAAAGGCCAGCTTGTGACTCGGGGGAGGAGGGCGAGAAGGGGCCGCGGCCCCGGGCAGCCGCAGCGCTCCTCTGCTGACTCAGCCAGAATTGCCCCGCAGGTCCCACGCGGGGAGGGCCCCCAGCCCTTCTGTGGGCACACGGAAGCTTCCTTGGCACGTGTGCCAGTCCTATGGGATGTAGGTCTGGTGCCTTCAGGAGCAGCCCCAGGATGGGCTGGAGCTGGACAAGATGAGGCAGGCAGGGAAAGAGATGCTCCTGCCCATGCTGTGCACAGCAGGTATCCCAGCTGGGACACATTTGCTTGCTGGAGTAGTCTGCAAAAGAAATTGCTATAGGCATGAATATTTAAATTTCCTTCCAATGGGTATCAAGCCAAATTCCACATCTCAGTTTCAGGGTGAATCAGGATGATCAGACACGCTGCTTCACAGAACAGAAATGTAGAGGTAAGACCAAATCCCAACACCTTCCTCCAGAGGGGACGGAGTACCTGGCCAATTAATTCAGCAGAAAGGGAGGGAGGAATCATAGCCCTGCAGGCTATTGGGTTTTTTTCATCTTTGCTTGGAGGGCTTACCTGGCAAAGCTGTTCCCTAAGGTCAGCAAGTTAAAGAACAGTGTCTGTTAAACAGACAACCTGTGACTCTTTGCAAAGCTCCTCTGCTGGGTGAACATGACTTGTCTCTGTGAAATATTGCTATTCCCCTGGGAATATGTGCTGTGAGCATGGGGCAGGAAAGAAAGAGGCAGCTAGTCAGAGGCTAGCCTCCTGCCATCTGGGATCTGCTTAAAAAAGGACAGGGACATGTGTTTCAATTCCCTTCTCTTTTTCTCTAAGTCAGCTAGGCTTGTCCTGGGCCCCAGCTGGATGACACCAGCCAGATTGTATGCCTGGATAGTGCATCCTGGGAAAAGGGTTACTGTACCCCAGTGTGCTCCTCCAGCATTGCCCAGCACCTCCACCCTACCTGGCAGGACTGCATTGCTGCAGCTGGTCTGTTCAGGTGCATTAGCACCAGTGCTGGCTTTCCAGAGCAGCCTTCCCCATGCTGCAGTTTGCTTTGGTTGTGCCCCAGCAGGGCAGCCCTGCCGCAGGCAGCAGAAGCGTGATGTGCAGACAGGCTGCAGCAAGCCATCCCTGACGCTAGATCCAGTGCCTGGAGAAAAGTGTCCTAATCCTGCCAGGTTTGCTGCTTACTGGCACCCACGTGAGCTAATCCTTCCCAGCGTGTGCCCAGCCCTCCCATTTCCCTCCCTGGGAAAGCTGTCAGCCTTCTTACCTGGCAGCACCGCACTGGGCGGCTGAGCTGCCACCCAGGGGAGAGCAGGAGCCAGCCCTGCCATGACCTGGGCTTTGAGGCTGCAGAGACAGGCCAGCACGGGCTGCCCTGCCTCACAGCTCAGCAGCTTCCACTGCAAACCCACAGGCGCTCACAGCAAACAAACAGAAAGCAAACCAGAAAAATGAGGCGTCTGCAGAAAGGCTCTATCGGTGGGCTGCTGCTGGGAGCTGCTGCTTCTCCCTGCTCCTGTGGGGATCTACCTTAGCTGCTGTTTGCAGCCTGCTCGAGCTGCCTGTGCAGCAAGAAGGCACACAGCGGTCGCGGCGGTGAGCCCTGGGGATATTCCTGCACCAGGGGAAAAGCAGCTACAACAGCGGCTGGGCGTGATGCTGAAGAAGTCATCTTCCTACTGTGTCCTTAACACAAATACTCTTGTGGAAAATGAATCAGCCCTCTTTGGGCTTTTTTCCAGAGGCCCCTCTGACTAATTTTGTCCAAAACAGCCAGGCTGACCCTGCACAGCAGTATGACGGTGGCAGACAGGACCTGCTCACGTTTGGGTGGAGGCAGGGAAAAACTGTTTTACAGGCCTGCCCAAAAAAATCCCTAGGCTGACTCTGCCAAAAACCACACCAAACATATGGTAAATGAAATCGCTGGCAGGGAGCTGGCTTGGACGTCAGGAGTATTTCAGCACTGTGGACTGCTTGTTAGCTGGCCTGAATTGTATTTATGCTGCTTTAAGCAGCTCCATATTTAAGGAAAAGAAGGCGAAGGAGAGGGCAATGCCAATTTTTTGGGTGTGCTTTTGATGCCTCCCCATGCACATTATTTTCCTGACGATGTTAGTATGGTCACAGTGATTGTCCCATCCTGTGGTTAAGAGCACAACAGCATCACAGAAGGTTTCACCTCCTCATATGGCAACAGTCTCCTGTGGAAAAGCAGACAGAAGGGTTTTTCTCTCTTGGAACAGGGACTCTGCCTATTTCACCATATGAATGTCCTGTACATTTCATGGAGCTGATGAAATCATGTACAGATGGGATCCATCTTAACAAAGGCTCTTATTCACAGGGCAGGTTTCTCTGTGCATATCTTGGGCCGTATCCCAGCTTGCACAGCCATATCAACCAAATGCATCCACAGAGCCAGGCACATTTCTGAGAGAATACCAGACACAGAGATGCTGTGCCCCTGCTGCTGTGAGCAGCATGACTTACTCGTGCAGCAGTTTGGCCCCTCTGGAAATCTGAGCCTTGGAGTCATGGCAATAAACACTCCTTTCCTCACATGACAGCTTTTAAAAAGATTCAGGTACCAGATACCATTCCCAGGATGCTGCCAGGTGCTGTGGAGAAAGCATGGCAGAGTAGCAGGATCATAACAAAGAGGTGCCTGATGTCTTCAGACATTTGATAGGCTGCCATAAGAATAACAGTGGTGACTACAGCTATTGAAGGAGGATGAAAAGAGAGCAAACAGAGGTTCCTTTCCTTGAGTCTGGGGTATCATTTTTCCTCCTGGAGTTAGAGTAGTGGAGTGCTAGGGGCAGAGCTCACCTCCACATTCATGGGCAGTTTTCCAGCACCCTTTGCATGATGCAGCTTGGAGCTCAACATTCCCCAGCCTTACCTCATCCCTTAGTTTCCCCCATCTCTCTGCAGGCTGTGGAATCCTAACTATTGCACTGGCAAGGGGCTTTTTCAAGAGAAGGCAGGGGGACAGATACCTCAGAGCTGCTGTCCTGCTCCTGACTCCATGGATTGAATGATCTCCATGACTTTCTGGGGCTCAGTGATCATTTAAGTAAATGGGATGACCAAATCCCACAGAATCTGTTCAACAACCTGATCTGGACAAGGAAAATCGAAGTTTCAGAACAAACTTTTGGGCACAATTCAGCTCAAACATGGATTAATAAACCCTCCCCCCCTGCTTTATCTTTCTTGATGTGCATTCTGCCCTCAGTCAGTAGTACCTTAGAAACATCTCACTATCTGCCTTTGCTCAAAAGGACTAAAAACAACAACAAAAGGAAATATACAGAGGGATGACTTAAGAGAGTTTGGAAATCGCTTCCCATATGAAACACTCCTTTAGTCACAGGCACAAAGAAGCATCAAAATTCCCTGCCTCTGATGTAAACAACAGAAAGAAAAAGTCATCTGGAAGGACAGGATGATTCATACTGAGGACCTGACTCGTAATATTCATCAGTGTTGAAATTGCCTCTGCAAGATGACTGCATGTGAAAACAGCATCAGTGAAATCCCAGCCTCTGCCACGAGAAGTATCATTAGCAGTGAAGTGGTGTGGTGAGACTCCAGTGGCACAACCCTTGCTCTGGTGAGTAATCGTAAGTCATCCGACCAGCCCCAGCTAAAACAGCACTGTCATTCAGGTAAATCTGCTTTACATAAGGGCAGCTGCAGCAGACTGGAGCACGCTCAGGTTTGCAGCCCTCTTCAACAGCAAAACTGAGGGGTTTTTTCTTGGCCCTGCAAAAATTCCCGCTGAGGGATTCCTTATAAAGATGCTGCTCAGGTTGGATGCTTGAAGAAGACTGGAAAATTGGCCAGTCTTTTCCTTGATGTTAATTGCCCTGAGCCAAGCGGTAAAAGGGCAAAAAAGGCCATGCTGACTTTATGCATTGTTAGGAGATACTTTCCCCTGCACATTTGAATCTGTTTACTTAATCTTCCAGGCCTTTACCCATGAATATTAAATTCCTTGATCACTATGCATTAGGAGTCATCTTCACACCATCTGTTTGTATTTGTCATCTAACCCTTGTAAATAATAAAATGTACTTTGTTCTCAAGTTCATGGATCCTAGCAGGAGAGCAATTACTGTTGAGGAAAAGTACTGTGTGAAACTATTGGCAGTGACAGGACTCTTCTTTAGCCTCCCATCTTGCCATTATGCAGTAATTAAATGAAAGCCAGGATCTGGCCCAAAGAGGCTTCTTTGCAGGGCCAGAAGAGATGATGGAGGGCTCTACATGACTGAAAGTGATGCAGGTGCTCTTGCCCATGCTTCTGAAAGAAGGCAATGTCAGAAGAGAAGGCTGCACTTCAGGGGAGCATTCTTACTGAGAGTCAGGCATGCCAACAGGATTTAGCTGCTCTGCTCAAGCAAAAATATAACCTGGATTGGCAGGAATGGCTGTGGCTGTTCAACAGGGTGGCCTGAGCAGCTGTCCTGGGCAAACTTCCTAAGAGGTACTGGCACGAAAGAAACATCTGAGGAAGAAATAGGTAAATGAGCAGATAGACAATGTTTCCCTCACACCTGGGAGTGCCATTAAAGAAGTGAAATTGTCACCCATCAGCTGAGAGGTAAAGTTCAGAGAAGGCTAGGCAAATATCAAGGGAAACAGTGAAAAAGTGAAGTCATTACAATATGAAATTAATCCTTAAAGGGAACTCTGCCTGAAAATTTTATTAGATCATGCAATGAGAACAGCCTTGGCACATATTACCAAGGTTCAATTTCAACTTTATCAATGCAGAGAAATGTGTGAATCCCTGGGACAATGGACCCATGAGTAGGAAAAAACATGTGCCATGGTGGAAGACCTCTGGGGACAACAACAGCTTGCTGGTGAGCACACCTCATGGGCACAGTGCCTTGGGGAGCCAGTCAGAGACATACTTTGCAGAAGACTCAGAATGACTTACATCCCCTAAGGATTTGTCTCCCTGTGCTCCCATAAATTATCTTATATGCCAGGCAACTATCAATAAGCACTCAAATTGTTACCGTCTAGTTAAAACCTAATAGAGTCGGTTAAAAAAGGGATCATTTAAATGGAATCATATTATTTTTATCCAACACGTTGGTAGCAACAAATTTAGGCAACAGAATGGTTGTCAAATATTTGTTTAACTGGAAGAGTTATCTGGGCTTGGACAAGATACCACTTGCCAGTCTGCTCAGCCTTGCAAACATCCCACACCAGGAGGTTACCTATTAAGTGATAGACAATATAACTTGTTAATTGTTAGAGCATTATGACCTTAGACTTTGCCCAGGTATTTAATAACACCATCTGCTGTCTAGGTCTGCAATACTATTATTTTTACATGAGGATTAGTCTTCTTTCTCCACAAAAAGGGTTGCAAAAATGGTGCTAAAGGAAAGCAGAGCAGCATGGTGCTTAAACCTGACTGCCCAAGCAAAATATACAGCAGGTACAGTTCACCCAAAATGCCAGATGCGTTGTCTTGAATCTGTAAATCTCGATGTGCTGAAGGCTGGGGGCCTGTGATCCAGCCTTGTGGACTGCACTCAGGAAAAACATTGTCTTGCCTGAGAACAAGCTGAGGTGCAGGCTGCCAGTCCCTTGCTCTTTCAGGCACCGTTGCTGTTTCCTTCACCAAACCAACAGCAACAGTCCAAAGGCCACCATTTAGGACTGACTGTGCCTTCAGATGTTTTTCTCTTTGTTAACATGCTTCTAAAGCATGCACATTTCACACCAAGCAATCATATTTATCAGGTTTTCCAATCCTCTTCTTGCTGGCAGTGATGTGATTTTTGGCTTTGGCTTCTTAGTGAATTTAGG
Source organism: Luscinia megarhynchos (assembly GCA_034336665.1). Classification (NCBI taxonomy): domain Eukaryota; kingdom Metazoa; phylum Chordata; class Aves; order Passeriformes; family Muscicapidae; genus Luscinia; species Luscinia megarhynchos. The sequence continues at coordinate 68,752,308 of CM067565.1, forward strand.
GGAGGGAAGAGAACAGTGTATTTCTCTCAGCTGGTGTCTTCTCATCAGTGTTTCCATGGGATTTCATGTAAAGCCATTCCCAGTGCATTGGAAACCTCAACCTACTGGATTCAGTGACAAAAGTTCTAACAACTGAGATGAGCCAGTTTTCTCTCTCTGGAATGTTGAAATTTTTGTGCAAATAGTATTTTCCTCTAAATAAAGAGAAGCTGAAACCTGGTAGCTGGTGAGCTGCCAGATGAAGGAGGAAGCATTAGAGGTGTGAAGACCAAAGTGCTCCAAAAAACAAGGCCAAGAGAAAGAGTCCAGAGTGTACTTTAAATTTAAAAGTGCACATTTGTAGTGGGTTTTTTAAAAACGTTTTTATTTTGCTTACTGCCTATTGGTGCATGTTTGAGGAATAAAACAATCATGAATCCTGAATACTCCCCAGCTTAATTCTTATATGAGACCTAGGAGGTGGGGTGCTTTATTTGGCATCTGTTGCAAGAGAGAGGTCAAATATGAAACTGAACATATGAATGTAATTAGGAGGGTATGTAAAATATGGGGGCTGGATGTCTTAACAGTGTCCAAAGCAGGCATGTCTTGACATGTCATTGGTTGAAAATGATTTTAAGTATTCCAGTCTGTCGGACAGTGTATCTGATTACATCTGAAAAGAGTTTCTTAATCTTTTGCTCATATGATTTTTCTCATATTTCAAGTGCAGAAGTTTGATTCTGAGAGACTAGCATGCAGAAACATTCACATCTTTTTGAAGTATATGAAACAATATCTTTTTATTACCAATGCTAGTTCTGGAAGAAGATGTGAAAAAGTCCAGATTCTTCCCACTTGACTTGTATTCCTTCTGAGGTAAAGAAAGTTCTGAGGACATTTATGCATGCTACCTGGAGGTGCATGTAGCAGGTTGTCATGGGATATTTTTTTTCCATTTGTAAACAGAGAAACTGGTATTTTCATATCATATACAGCTGAGTAAGTTTTCTTACTGTTGTTTCACAAATAACAAAGAAAGGCTAAAATCTGTGCCAAAAGTATGCTCAAAAATCTATCTCTACTCTTTGCCTATGATTTGCATTTTCTTTTAAACCTTTCCAAGTGAAGCAGTAGGCAAAACCCCCGGCAACTAGAAGCATGTGCAAGGATGCAGAAAGCTTTAGAATATGTTTCCACACCCTGCTGACCTATTCATCAAAAAGTCTGCCAAAACACGTAACTCTGAGTCTAAAGCAAAATTCACAAGAAAGGGCTTCGCTTGCATTAACCTACTTCTTTCCAGGTTGAGTGCCACTTCAGGATCTCCCAGAGGAAGAGGAGCTGAGCCCATTATGGCTTTCCTGGCCTCCCTAGGAGTTTTCCCAGCTCCTTGGCAGAGGGGGGCACTGGCAGGAGCAACCCTCCTTCAGCTCTGGCGGTGGACCGGGCTGGGACTCTGAGTTTAGCCATGCAGATGCAATGGTCCTCTGGATGAGGCAGGAGTGAGCTGTCAGCTGCAGGGCTGCTTGACCTCATGGTTAAGCAGTGCAGTGCATCATCACCTCAGGCCAAATGTCGCTCTAGTGAAAATTCAGTGACTTAGCAGAGCTGCCCCCAGCAGGAACTATGCTTCCCCTGTGATCACTGGCTTACTGAGGCTGGCAGTGGTGAGTGATACTAGGTTTAGATGTGCCTGACTCCTTCTTTTCCCAGCTCTCTCTACATTTGAATCACCATCCTGGTTCATGAGCATGGTGCAGTCCTAGGGTAAGGTTCTCATAATCCCAGAGAGCATTTGGGGAGCCATAAACTTGACAGCAATGGCTTCAAATGGAAAGTAGCCCCCCATATTGAAGTAAACATGGGAGTATCTTCCTCACCTCATACCTACACTGCATGTTTTTGAGATTCTAATACAAACTTCCATTTTATTTACCCACACACACATGCACACGTGTTTTATTCTAGTTTTGTACCTGTTAGACATAGGCCCGATAAGAACAAAAGAAAAACCATGCTGGTAGTTTTTTTAGTGCTACTGAGTGATAAGGACACCCCTCTGCAGTGAAGTCCCATGCAGGGATTTCCCCACATTATCATTACTGGTGATGGAGGCAGGGCTGTCTTCTTGCTCTGCAGGATACAGAGCCCAGCCATAAAGCTCCTCCAGGTCCTGGCAGGAAATCAGACCCACCTCCAGCACGGCCCTGTGCCCCTGGGAAGCCCAGCTGATCCATGTGTCCCCCCCTCCTCTTCAGTGTGCGCTCTGGCAGCTTGGGGAGGGTTGTCACAGCTGTTGGTGGGTGATGGGAGGGCGCCTGTGGGTGCAGCAAGAGGGACTCCTGCAGCAGCTCCAAACTGCTGCTGCTGCTGAGGTCCCTTCCCAGCCACCCACCCACCCCAACCTGCTCCCTTCTCCGCAGAAGCCCCCCTGGCACAGCAGGATGGTGGCACTGGGGCAGGTTTAGCTGCACAGCAGCTGTTGGTGCTGCCAGGTTTGCTCCAGCAGCCACACAAGCAAAATGCCGATGGCAGCGCTGGCAGAACCGAGAGCTGGGGTGGGGGAGAATGGGACCACTTCTACTGACAGTACCATGCTGTGCCCTCCAAAGCAGAGCTGCAGGTGTGCTGCATGCTCTCCCCTGGTAGCTCACCCAGCTCACGCCCAAGGCCATCTGGATCAAAGACAGGATGAGACAGTGCTCCGGAAACCAGGGCCAAGCTCCTCTCTTCAGCATGGTGCTCTGGGGTGGTGAATTGGTCTGCTATTATGTAAGATTCAACAAAAGCTGTATAACAAAACTATTTTAAGAAAGAATGTTAATTGAAGGCTGAGTCAGGCTGCAGCTAAAGCAGAGATGTTTTTGAGAGGCTTGCACTCTTTTTCATTTGGTCTGTATTTTTCCCACTTAATTACAATGTGTGTGGAACAGCAGTTAGCAATAATAGTAACTGGCAGAGGGAAAATGGATGATCAAGATGATCGTCCCCTTGCCTCTGGATCAGCCACTGAAACCCATCCCAGATCTGCACTATTCAAGAGCCATTCACCTCTGAGGCTGCACGAGGCGTACGGGAAGTGCAAGCAGACCATGGAGCAAAGAGGCAGCTGCTTGGTGCTCTTCAGGGTGATGGACCACAGGTGGAAGCTGGCGAGATGTGCTAGGGGAAGGCTTGCTGAGGAATGCCTGTGTGACACCTTCCATGAGCACACGTGAGACCCCTGAATCAGCAGCAAGAGGCAGCTGTGCAAGCTGCCCCAGCAAGCTCACTGGCATGGCCACTCCTCAAGCAAGACACAAGGTCCTTTGCAGGACCAATTATCAGACATGACTGGTCCTCATCCAGTGCTGTTTGGGAGACTAAGCGATATGCAAGCCCCAGCCTTTGGCAAGCTCCTCTAATGACTGGAATTTGCAGGAGGAGACTGAGTTTAATTGCCAGTTCCAGCACAGGTCTACTAGTTATTAATGCTGCTGGTGTTCTTTTAATCGAATATGAACTCAACTGTACTTCCTAGCAGGCACCTCCTTCTGGAGCTCAGCATGAGCAGAAGGGATGTGGGTGCCTGGAAAAGGGAGGTGTATGATTTTCTTTGCCCAAAAGTACACATGGACAGAATGAAGTAATGCAATACAACTCTGCTGCTTAAGTTTGCAAATACATCATTAATGCCTAAACTTGCAAGTATTGCTCCTCAGCACTTCTACACATAAACATACTACTCATATGACAGAATGTACAAGAAGATAAAAATACCCTTTTTTTTTGTTTTTACTTAGCATATTAGACTGCAGTCAGCAAAAAGATAAGGCTATGGGCTGAAGCACAGAGAGGAGCATTTCCTCCCTGCTTTGCCTGCCCAGAATACTCCCTAAGGGGTTCCCTGCAGAGGAGGGGCACTGCCTGAGCATCAGGAAGAGAGAGAGGGAGAGAATGAGAGGAAGTGCTGAGAGGTCAAAACCAAGTTTTGTTTGCATTCTGTGCTTTCTCAGATTTGAGCACTCTCCTGTTGACTCTTTGCAAAATTGAAATAGCGTAGCTGCAATGACTGGCAGAAATGTGGACACCCCAACAATATCTCAGTGTGGCTGGAACAAGCCAAGGCTGCAGCCTAATGAACATTTGCGGCCTTTGCATGCCAATGATGAAAATTCCTCCTGAAGGAAAACTGGTCTGTTCAAGGGATTCTCCTGTAGCAGCTGCCCACCGGTGTTATAATCCTTTCCCTAAAGAGCAACTATCCCTCTGAAGTGGGACAGTGGATGGGGGAGCACACCAGCGCAGGGCATCTTGCTACCAGCTAGCTGGGCATGTCTGGTTTGCACCAGTGTTCAGCAGCTATACAATCCCAGCAATTTCTAGGGAATCAGAGAGGGAATCCACCTCCCGTTTCTCTCCCCTAAGTTTTTTTGAACTAGCTGATCTGTGTGCAGGCCAAACCCATCGGGACCTGCCCCCGGGGCCCCCAGCCCCTCCAGGTGTCCACACCCCGCAGGAAGGACGAGACAACTGCTGCTGTGCGAGTGGAAAAATGGGATTGCGAAACGGCCGGCGCTGCCAGGAGGCCTGGATAGCAGAAGCAGCACAGTCTCCCTTCGGCTGGGCTGCCTGCCCCACCGGTGGTGGTCCTGTCCTGCCCCAAACTGTGGGGGCCATCAAGGCGGGGAGGCTTTTGGGACGAGGAGTTCTTCTGGCAGGCTCGGGAGGTGATCTGCCAGCTGGAGCTGTCAGCGAGCGCCAGTGTGCTGCTTCGGGGGATGTTTGGGTAATGCAGGAACTCCCATGTTGGAAACAGCATTAATAGCCCTGGCCCACACTTTGAGAAGGTCTGGTCCTCGGTTTTGACTTTTATTTTGTGTGAGGACCCTACTGCCAACTCCCACAAAAAGCATTTCCCAGCCTGAGCTCCCCAGTCCATCTGAAAAGCCTTTGGCTCAGCCTCCTTGGGGCTCCTCTGCGCTGTGCTCAGGCACACCAGCACTCCCACACATGCAGAGAGGGGAGCTCTGCCCCTCTGCAGCTACTCGGGGCTCTGCACCGGCAAGGGCTCGGGGGAATGAAGCACAGACAATGAATGCAACTATCCAGAAGCCTAAAAAGAAGGAGATTTAAAGCCCTCTGTAATTTTTTCAACAGACGATCTGTTTCTGCTCTTATTTTGTAACGTTTCCTGTGGAGTCCTCGCCCCTGTCCAATTTTTTGAGGGTATTTGGAAGCCTGTCGACTCCCGCACAGAAGGCAGGGAGCAGAGCCAGCGCGGTGTCACGGAGGGGTCACTGCTTCCTGGGCTTCCTGTTTATTTTGGGAAGGGGTCACCCGGCCAGCCGGCCGCTCTGCCTGCGCCCCGGGAAGCCCCCGGCCACCACATTCCTGCCCCCCTCGCCCGTGGCTGCAGACAATTGCTGACTGTGGCTCGAAACGCAGAGCACCAAGGCGGGGTGTAAATGGGATAACCCGACATGCCTATTTACTCAGCCTGGGGATAAGGGGCGGAAGCTTTTCCACATCAATTGCCCTTTCTTCTGGTATCTGGAAGTGTCTCTCTGAAGTTTTTCGTTCTCTTCGGAGGGTAGTAACCTCTGAATTTCTCAAGTATTTCCATGATCTTTTCCTTGCTGCTTTTCTGCTTCTACTTGAAAAGAGGGCATAGAGTCAACTGTGCTGTTAAAAACAGAATTGTCTCCCTTTTTAAAGAAAGCATGCAAATTTTTCTCCAAACTGCCTAGAGCAGAGCCCACCAATGGAGCAGAGGCAGTGGCACACAGGCTCTTGCTCACAGTGTGAGTCCCTGGTAACTAGCCCTGCCCAAGCTGTCTAGAGCAAAGCGTTGGAGCAGAACAGCAGCGTACATCACATCTCCATATTTCAGGACAGAGCCGGGAATTAATGGTAAATTATTGTCCTGTTGCTGTTTCCTCTTCTAGGCAGGCTCTGCTTTGGTTGCCTCGCAGCTCTTCAGAAGTTAACACCAAACAGCAGCATTCAGTGCAGCTGTCTTCAAGGAGTTAATAAAAGGCCCCATGTAGGGGAAACAGCAGACACTGAGTAGCTGCTCGAGTCCCTCTCAATCCTCTGGCACGTCCTGCCTCACACTGAGCTAGTGCAGTGACCTCTCTCCGGCCTCAGTGGAGTATTTTTGTGCCAGTGGCTCTGTCAGCTCCTGCCATCAGCAGTCAGCTCCAGGCTGCAGGGCAGCCGTCAGCACGCCACTGACGAGCGGCTCTTGGGGAAGCATGCCCTCATCCTGCAAGCCCATAAGTGCACACAGCTTTACACTCATAGTGATTCTTCTGTGAATAGAGTTATAACTGGTTGTAAACATCTGCAGGATCAGTGGCTTACCATGAGCCTGTCCAAAGCCTATTTATGTCAACAAGCTGTACCTGATGACAGCCTCATTTGCATCAGTATATTTTTTTCCCCCCTATAGCACTAGATTAAACATTGTTGGCCCAGAGTCACCTGCATCTGACTAAATCCAAAACTTCAAGGACTATTCCCAGCCTCTCCTCTCTCAGTTCTGGGAGAGCAACCTCCATAATTCATTATGGATCAATGAAGGAGAGGAGGTAACATCCTTCAGTGTAATTGCCCTTCCTATCTTGGCTCTGACCATTTTGATATTACCGTACAGGACTTCTGCCACAACAAAAGGATGCAAATAAGAGCCATAGAGGAAGCAGTGTGTATCTGCTGGAGAAGGATGTGAGACAGCCCTCAATCAGAAGGGGAAAGAAGAATGCCAAGGGCAGAGGTGATCAAGTGAGGAGCACTATTTTGGACACAGATGGAAGGGCAGGCCCCATAGGGGATAGGTATGTGGGTGAAGTGCAGGCTGGGGGCACAGCTCTGGGACAAGGGTCTGCATCCAATCACTGCTGCCAGTGCAGAGGATAGGTGGGAAAGGAAAGACCCTGCAGGGAGGAAGAGAAACACAGCAAAATCTCAGTGTGGTTCACTGGCAAAGGCAAAAATCCACATTGTTAGAAGGGGCATGGCATTGATGTGGGGGTGGCAAACAGAGTTCATCTCAAAGAGCTGCCCCACTCCAACTTTTCCTCTCCCCTCCTTCCCTCACCCATGACACTGGGCACACCAGAACAAGACAAAAGCCTTCCACGCTGTGCTGGACCCTCATCCATGCCACCATGGTGCTCCTTGGTCAGGGACTGCCCCAGACCTTCACAGCCCTGCACCCCACAAGACATTGCCCAGCACTTTCTGCTCCTATCTATAGTCTTGGTGTGTTGCTGCAAGGGGCGTTTCACAGAGATCGGGTACAAAGGGGTGGTTTCTGTTTCAAAAAAGAGAAAAAAAGAACAAGAGACAAATGCATTATTTGTTAGATTCCTGTGCAGTTACTGCTGTAACAGTCAGCAGCTTTGAGGGGTTTTTTTTTGGTGATTTGATACATAAACCACATTTACTATGTAGCACTGCCACTAATTTTTTATCAGCTTTTTGACATTGAGCTTGGTAACATGATTTTGTTGTTGTTTTTTCTTTTGCTTTTCCACCAGAATGAATTCAAAGGCAGCAAATGCCGCAAAACCAGAATACTGCTCATCTTGACTTTTCCATGCAGCTAGTTTTCATTAAAAATAAAGGAAAATAAATACAGATCACATTTTCTGTCCTGCAGTTAAACGCTTGCCACAGCTCAAAGCTTTGCTTTCTTCTTACCCTGCAGCCTCGCTCAGCTAGCACTCCAGCTCTGCTCATGATCTGAAATGCGCAAACACGCTGTTTCTTGGCTTTCCACCAGTATATATAAATATATGTAATTTTTTCCTTCGGAGAACCTGGAGGCTAAAGCAAGAGGGCAAAGGAGTACGTGACTAAAACATCCAAACTTCCTCTTTCATAAGCCATCACATGATGAAGTGCAATTACAATTCCTGCCTTGTCCCTGCCAATTGCAGGCGCATTGCCTCACCCGAGAAACCCGGCTCTTCCCCCGCCCCGTGTGTGTGAGTGTGTGTGTGGAGGCAGCGATCGCTGCAGCCGGCTTGGCGAGGATCCAGCTTCGGGCTGGAGAAAGAGGGCAGTGGGTGGAAGACGAAAACAAAGATCTGTTTACTTAGCTTGCATGGATAAATCGTCTTTCCAGCCGGGGAGGGGAGGAGGGAAGAGAAACAGCTTTAAAGGACTTTGATGCAATGTGAAAGGAGGGCTGCTCGGGAAGAGCGAGCCGATGTTAACCCTTGGCTGTCCGGGAGCACGTCGGGACCACGGCAGGGTTGCTCCCTTCTCCTCGCTCCTGCCCACGGCCCCGGCCGGTGCTGCTGCGAGCTCCGGGGGTAGATCCCGGGGTAGCAGCCCTGGCCGCCGCAACGACATGCGGGGCTGGCTTGGGGGCCGGGCCGGACTTTTATTTCGCTTATGGACAGCCCGGCGCCTCCCGGCGCCCAGCCGGCCGTGCAGTTGCAAAGTCACCCAACCTGGCACGGGGGCCGGCGCTGCAGGCAGCGCCAGGGCGGGCAGGAGGCCGGGGCAGGGGAAGCCAGGGTCCCCCGCAGCCCCGGGGCGCACGGGCGGCCGCGGCACCCGGTCCCCGTGAGAGGGGCGCGGCTGTGCCCCGGTGCCCGCCCCACGCCCTCGGCAGCCCGGCCGAGCAGGAGCGGCGGCGCTGGTGGCGGGGCCAGCCCCGCAGCGCCGGCGGGCGGCCCCGGCCGCGGGAGGCACCTCCCGGCGGCGGCCACGGACGTCAGAGCTTCCCCGGCCCCGGCCGGCCCCCGCCTCCCGCCCTCCTTCCCTCCCTCCCCCGTAACCTACATAACGCCGTGGGAAGGGCGGCTGGAGCGCGGCTGTCGGGGGGAGCAGCCTCCGCCGTGTTCACCCTGCACGGGCAAGGGCGTGCAGCGACCGACCGTACGTGCCGGGATGTGCCCGGTGAGGGTTTGCTTCGCCTCCCGTGGCAAACGAGGAGAGCGAACACGCTCTCCTGCTCCCTCCCATGCCCCCACCCTGTGTTTCTGTGAGGATGCAGGTGGCGGATGAGCGATTCACAGTGTGGAACGGGGTCGGGGAAACAGGTTTTTCTTTTTTGGGAACGAGACGGCGTGTGCTTAGTCTGTGTGAATTCGCTAATCTGCATTAAAGAACTGCTGGTTTGTGGTTTAAAATGACAGGAAATCTAGAACGTCCTATTTCCTGTGCACAATGACAACAGTTAAGGAAAAAAAAAAGCTGGGTAATCGTTACATTTCTTTCTAATGGTGCCTCCTGCTCGGGCGGGGAGAACAAAGCCGAGCACCCTCGGCGGGGCGCCGGGCCCTGCCCGGAGGTGGCGATGACCGGCCCGGCGGGGGGACCCGCAGCTGGGGGCGCCGTGCCCAAGGTCACGGGGGGAGCGGGGAGGGGGCACGCTGAGCCCCGCACTGCGGGAGGCGCCCCGCGCTCCGCTGCGGCCACGGGCGGGGGGTTTCGGCAAAGCCCCTCGGCGGCGAGGGAAATAGCAATACACCCAACAATAATAAAAATAAAATCAGAAAAGAAGGAGGGAGCTGCGGGGCGCCCCCGCCCCTCGCCTTGTCCCTCTCGGCTCCCACAGCCCTCCCCGGGGGCCAGACGGGGCGGGGGCGCGGCGGCCCCGGCGGCAGGAGGAACCCCCGGTGCCGGTGGCGGTGCCGGTGGCGGGGGCGCGGGCAGGGGCCGGGGCTGGCACCGCGGCGGCGGCGGGGCGGGGGCGCGCATCGCGCAGGCGCGGCCGGCACTGTCGAAGAATCGGAGCGGCGGCGCGCAGAGGCGGCGGTGGCGGCTGGAGCCCGGCACGGCACGGCGCCGCCGCCAGCCCCGGCCCCGGCCCCCGTGGCAGTCCCCGCCCCGCCGCGCCGCGCCGCCGGCCCCCGCCGCCCCGCGCCGCCCCGTAGTAGCCAGAGAGCGGGGGAGCCGTGCGGGCGGCAGCGGCCGCAGCCCTGCGCCAGCCGCGCGGCGGAGATGCGCGTCCCCGCCGCCCTGTGAGCGCCGCCGGCGGAGACGGCGAGGGGAGCGGCGATCCCCGCAGCGGCTCTGCCTGCCGGGGCGCCCGCCGCGCCCCGCTCCAGCGCACGGAAGAGGAAGGCGAGGGGGAGGGGGCCCGGCGGACGGTCCCGCTGCGGCCGCGGCTCCCGAGCCTGCCCGTCGGGACTCCGGTGACGAGGGGCGGAGGAGGCAGCGGCCGGAGCCGGAGCGGGGGGCGCTCGCCGCTGCCCCGGGGCCGGGACATGTCGTCGGCGGCGGTGGCGGCTGCTTCCCGCAGGCAGTCGTGCTACCTGTGCGATCTGCCCCGCATGCCCTGGGCCATGATCTGGGACTTCACCGAGCCCGTCTGCCGGGGCTGCGTCAACTACGAGGGCGCCGACCGCGTGGAGTTCGTCATCGACACGGCGCGGCAGCTGAAGCGGGCGCACGGCTGCTTCCCCGAGGGCCGGGCCCCGCCACCGCCCCACGCCAAGCAGCCTCCGCTCTCCGCCAAGGAGCTCCTGGCGCAGCAGCAGCAGCTCGGCCACCCCTCGGCGGCGGAGGCGGCGGCGCGGCCCCCGCCGCAGCCCCTGGAGCGCTACTCGCTGGCGGCCGAGCGGCCGCCGCCCCGCCTGGGCGCCGAGTACGGCGGCGGCCGGCAGGTGAACGGGATCCTGGTGCCCAACGGCTTCCCCAAGCCCGAGGAGCCGCCGGAGCTCAACCGGCAGAGCCCGAACCCGCGGCGGACGCACGCCGTGCCGCCCACCCTGGTGCCGCTGGTGAACGGCGCCGGGCTCCCCGCCGCCATCGGCGGGCTGGGCAGCCGCGCCGCCGCCGCCGCCGCCGCCTCGCTGGCCGCCATCTCCGCCGCGCCCGCCCCGATGGCCGTGCCCGTGCCCCAGCAGCCGGCGGCGGCGGCGCAGGCGGCGGGGCAGGCGGCCGGGCAGCCCGGCGAGCTGGGGCACAAGCGCCCCGGCTCCGTCTCCTCCTCCTCCTCCTCGGGTGGCGGCGGCGGCGCGGCGGGGGAGCACGACGGCGGCGCCAAGGAGAAGCGGGGCTCTGCCGAGAGCCTGCCCGCGGCGGCGGCGGAGCTGGCCGCGGAGGGCAAGGGCCGGCCGGGCGCCGAGCAGGAGTGGCTGGCCAAGCCCAAGACAGTGCGGGACACGCTGCTGGCCCTGCACCAGCACGGGGGGCACGCCGTGGCCCCCTTCGACAGCAAATTCAAGAAGGAGCCGGGCATGGCGGGCGGCAGGCTGCTGGGCTACGAGACCAACGGCTCCGTGGCCAAGCCAGGTGAGGAGCCGGGCACCGGGGGGCGGCGGGCAGGGCAGGGGATGCGGGGCCGGAATGGGGGGCTCTCCGGGGATGCGGGGCGGGGGATGCCGGGCGGGTTCGGGCGTGCGGGGCGGCGGTCCGGCCGCTTGGGTGGCCGGGTGCCCGGGGGTGGCCAGGGCCACCCGTTTCCGCGGCTGCTGGGCGATGCATTGTGACTGCGCTGCCTTCTAACCCTCCTCCTTCCCCCCTCCTGTGCCTCTGCAGGGGCCCGGGCCGCCCGGAAGAGGAAGCCTTCCCCCGAGCCGGAGGGCGAGGCTGGACCCCCGAAGATCAACGGGGAGGTGCAGCCCTGGCTGCCCACCTCGTCGGAAGGGATGAAGCTGCCGCTGACGGCCACCCCCTTCATGTCGCCCCCGCCGCCCACCGCCTCGCCCCACTCCAACCGGACCACGCCGCCCGAGGCGGCACAGAACGGCCAGTCCCCCATGGCCGCCCTCATTCTGGTGGCGGACAATGCCGGGGGCAACCACGCCTCCAAGGACGCCAACCAGGTCCACTCCACCACGCGGAGGAACAGCAGCAGCCCCCCCTCGCCCTCCGCCATGAACCAAAGAAGGCTGGGCGCCGGCAGGGAGGTGCCGGGCCAGGGGCCCAACGCGGCGGCGGCGGGCGGGCTGGAGCCCGTGCACCCCGCCAGCCTGCCGGACTCGTCCCTCGCCGCCAGCGTCCCGTTGTGTTGTACCCTCTGCCACGAGCGCCTGGAAGACACCCACTTCGTGCAGTGCCCCTCCGTCCCCTCGCACAAGTTCTGCTTCCCCTGCTCCCGGCAGAGCATCAAGCAGCAGGGAGCCAGCGGGGAGGTGTATTGCCCCAGCGGGGAGAAGTGTCCCCTGGTCGGCTCCAACGTGCCCTGGGCCTTCATGCAAGGGGAGATCGCCACCATCCTGGCCGGAGATGTGAAAGTGAAAAAGGAGAGGGACTCGTGACTCGCCTGTGCTCACCGCCCGACGTCACCTTGAACTCGAACTGCTCGAATTCTGTATATATCTATAAATATATATATATAAATATATATATATATCTCCAAGACAAGGGAAATGTAGACTTCATAAACATGGCTGTATAATTTTGATTTTTTTGAATACATTGTGTTTCTATATTTTTTGAAGACAAAAGGTATGTACTTATTATAAAGGCATTTCTTCTAATTCTTCTCTTTTTTTTCTGTTACGTTTTTTTTTCCCTTTTGTTATAGCAACTATTTGTTGTGCTTCCCTGGTGACAGTTACTGTTCAATGTAGGCTGTGACTTGCGCTGCTTTTTTTAGAGAGCACTTGGCAAACCAGAAATGCTTCTAGCTGTATTTGTATGCACTTGTTTCTTCTGTTTTTTCTTTTCTTTTCTTTTTTTTTTTTTTTTTAAATGCCAAATACACTTTCTGACGTTGTAAAGATTGCCTTACTGTCTGTGATTCCTTATTCCTGGCCCCTGTCCTGTAGAGCTGGTCGCATGCAGGCTTGGTCTGAGGCACTGGGGACGAGAGTGGCTGGCCAAGGCAGGCGTGCCCTTTGCCATCCCCTGGCCAGGCGAGCTCAGGGAGCAGGAGGGATTTCTCCCAGGAGCGCGTGCCTCGGGTGGCCGTGGAAGATCCTCCAGATCCAGTCCCAAATTGCTCACTGTTGCTCAAGGGAAGTTGCCACCAGAGTAGGGTGTGGAGAGGTGTCCAAGAGGCGCTGTTGAGTTAGGGATTTCTGGGTTGGTTTGTTTTTGGTTTGGTGTTTTGGTTTTTTTTTTTTTTTTAAGGCAAAGTTGACCGCAGTTCTCGTGATCAGTTGTAAGATTACAAAACTGCATTTATTCACCAATTGCATACCACAACGTGGAATTTTGATAACGAACTTAGTTACATGATTGGCGAAGGTGCCAACGTAGCACTGCCATTTCTGAAGGTCTTCAGTGTCACTTGTGGGGCTTTTGTGTCTTTGGACAAAGCTGGGGATATGGGGAAGAGACTTTATTTTATTTTGCTTTAATTTTCAGATAGTGCATATGGATTTTGATTTTGCTTACCAGTCACCTCTAGTGCTGTTGCTATTGTTACTATCGCTGACCCGGTGTTTCCAAGTAGTGGCAGGTACGGTGTGGTACAGTGACAGCAGTGACTGAGGCTCTGCCAAATCGCCCGCGGGCATATCAGTGACAGCCCAAATGTGGGTGGAGGAAACCTGTAATTTCCTTATTACGTATGCTTGAAACAAACCTACTGCTATTCTTTGAAAATGAAAATATAAACTGGTTGAAATGAAAGCAATTAGGGCTGCACATAATGGCCCTGGCCCTGCCTTTTAAGCTACTTTGGAGAACTCTTTTGTAAAGCCACTTCTTTTGATCACGCTTCTGCATCACCAAGCAGACTTCTAAAATCAATAAATCATTGGTTACTAGAAATAGTTCCAGTCTTATAGTGATGTTTTTGTGCTGTTTATAGTTCATTGGCAACACTGCAGCCGTACGAGCCCTTCTGTCGAGGTGTTTATAACTCGGTTATAGGCGGTTGTTTCTGAGCAGAAGGGTGGCGAGGTCGTCCCTTCCCAGGGACCAGCTAATAAACACTTCAGTATCAGAAGAGGAGGAGGAAAAATCTGTTCAGCCAGCTATAAAATTGAAGATTTTTGGGTGCTTTTTAGTCAACTGTTCTTATTGTGATAATGTTCAAACTGCAATTTAATGCAGAGTAGTTTTGGGTTTTTTTTTGAAGACTACTTTTTTTTTTTTAAAAAAAAGAAATGGTCATTATTAGTATTTGAAGATCAGAACTGCACATGCACAGTAATTTTCTATGAAGTGTTTGATGAGCACACCCACTACATTGTGTTCCATATTACAGGTCAATGTATAAAAGATAAGACTTGCATGATAAACAAATTCATTGAGTCAATATTACGCTTTAAAACTTATAGTCAAGATTGGTGTCTTATGTAAACACATTTAGCCAATTTGAAGAAAACGCACATTATATATATATACCTATATATATACCTATATATAAAAAAATGCCAACTGTAAAGGATTCTTTGGAACCACTATGATCTGTGTAAATGTGTATTTAGGCACTTTATTAAAAAAAATGGAATTTGAGCTGATAGATGGTAACAAGTTCTTCAAAGTTGCTTGGCATAATACCTTACATGGGATGAAGTTGATGTTTTTGATTAAGGTGGTATCCCTACGCTTAAAAAAGAAGCGACACTGAATTCCAAAACCTGCCTAAAAGAGCCCCCCCTTTTGTGTCACCAGGTGTCCCAGCTGTGAGCGTGCCGAGGGTGAGCCCTGCTCCTGGCAGAGCACACCCCTGTCTGGGCCCAGGGACAGTGGTGTGACCAGGCCTGTAGGGAAGCACACCTTCCTCCTCCTCCTGCCAGCCGCCCACTCCTGCAGCTCTGGGACTCCTGGAGAGGATGGAAACTCCCCAGCCGCTGATGCCAGGCAGTGGCCCAGAAACAACATAGATGGAAGAGAAATGGCACACGGTGGCTGTGCTCACTCAGCTGGCTTTGAGCCCCCAGCCAAGTCTAATCACCATAAAACTTCAGAACTGCAAAAGAAAATCAAACAAACAAACAAAAAGAAAAAAAGAATTTAAAAATATTGAGGGTGTTCATACATAGCTCATTTTTCTCACATTGAATGTTGCTTTTCCCTTTTAGTTGCTTTGCTCAATTACTTATAATGCTCCAGTGGATTCTGTCTTTATTACTACTTCCTGGGCTACAAGCTTTTTTCTTTTTCTTTTTTTTTTTTCTATTTTGAAGTGCTTTAGCTGCAACAGTGCTACTGTTAATATTCCTTTTTAAACTTTTTAAAAGGTGATACTGTAACTTGTGTAGTATTAAAAGTGTTTTAATGAAGAATGTGTGATTATATTTTTTTTCTAGCCCACTTTCATTACTTTTTTTTTTTCAAAGATACTTTTTCCTGGCAGTTCAACTGCATGGTGCTTTTGTTGATAGCTGCTGAACTAGCATGCTGCCAGTTTGGCATTTCATGTTTTGGTTTGTTTTTTTTTCTGACACTAAGCGTAGGAAAACTAGGAAGTTGAAATACTGCATTTTTTTTTGTATATAAAAAAAGAAGAAAGAAAACTTGAAAAAGCAATAGTTGCACAATATTATTTTACTTTTTTTTAAATACTGTCTTGCCATTTATTTGTAGACAGGCAGCAGTGTGGGACAAGAGGGATGCATGGGCTGGTGGGTGCTGCCCTTTGCCTGGGTCCCAGGGGTGGGAAAGGTGCCACACAAGGGAGGCTTTGGCCGCCTTTGCAGTGGCCTCAGAAAACCTGGTATGTTTGGGAGCTCTCTTTTTAGACGTGCTGTAAACCAGGCCATGGCAACCGCGTGTTTTTATGAACTAGCACTTAGGCAAAGGGTATAAATACATTTGAGAGTGCTCTCTAGTGGCTTGTTATGTCAACAGAGCCCCTGGATCCTTTCCTTCTGCACCCGGGCCAAGCCCTGCCTGCCTGTGTGCAGCTGGCAGGGAGCTGGCTCTCGGTGGGACAGGATGGGATGCTGCTCTGGGGACACCTGCAGTGGGGCACCTGCCCTGCTGACCCCTCCCTGTGTGCAGCCTGCCCCCACAGCAATCATTAGGTTTGAAAAGCTCAGCCCTCAGCACTTCATGTTTCTCCTCCTTGAGTGTTTGCAGTTAGGTAGCTGCAGCTGCATCTTCTGAAAAATAATTGAAAAAACCCAAACTCAAACACCACCTTTCCTCAAGTGGACTCTTGTCTCTACAGATGCCCTAGGTCCAGCCCAGTATAAACTACCTCCAGTACATGCTCCCATAATGAGGCAAATAAAAAAGAGAAATTAAAAAAGAAAAAAAAAAAGCAAAGAAAAGAGGAAAGAGAAAAGAGAAGAGAAGAGAAAGGCAAAGCTGAGATTTCTTTTTCCCCTGTTGAACAGAAGATGGGCTTGGGCAGTGTCTGGGTGCACTTCCTGCAGTGGGTGCACTGCAGCCAGTGACCCTTGCCATTTGCCAGGCATGGCTGTGAACCAGCCCAGCTGCCCTGCCCTGATCCCATGCAGGCCAGATTTATTCCTGAGCCATCCCCCTTCCCCTGCCCTTTGTTCCCAGGAGCAGAAGCCTTTCCTCTGCCAGAGCCCAAGGTCAGGCAGTGCTAGAAGCAGATGAATGAAGTGCCTGCTTTTCCACTTCATCACCTGGAGCTGCTGCTCTGCTCCAGAGGTAACTCTTTCACTGCCTCTGGGTACCTCTGGAGCATGCCACTGGCTTTGAGCACTAAGTGTGGGGTTCAAATTCTAATCGGGGAACTCCCTGAGAGGCTGAACTCTCCCTCCTAGCAAAGAAGACATACTGACATCTCCCACAGAAAGCTCCCAAGTGCATGTTAGTGCCCATATGGCTGTCTTGCTGGCTGGCATAGGTACACTGAAGATGGGGTGTCAGCTCTGCAGGTATTTTTAGACATCACCTAATTTTGCTTTTTTTTCTGCTGCTCCAGAGCAGGTTTTGTAGAGACTGGAATAGAAGAGTACATGCTAAACTCCCAAATGTTGCATCAAGTTGAAATCCCCTATACAACAAAGTTACAGAGAAACCAGAAGTGCTCATAGATGCTTCTCATAGGTATTTCTTCATCTCATCACCTCTGACTCAGCAAACAGCCCAAGAAACGTCCCTGCCCATCAGCTCCCATCTCCAGCAGCACTGGGCCAAGTGTGAGAACCTGCCCTGCCTGGCACAGCACTTGGCCAGACCCCCACCTCAGGGTCCCTTTGTCTGCCCCACAACCTGCTGCCTCCTGCCCTGGTGGTCCCCAGCTGTGGGGTGCCCCCATCCCATCCTGGGGTGCCCTGTCCAGGGCTGGGGATGCCCTTCTAGGCTGGGGGGGCTGTGGCTCCCCTGAGAAATAAATCCTGGGGAGCCCCCAATTTGGCACCTTGTTCAAGGCCAGGTTAGATGGGGCTCTGAGCAACCTGATCTAGTGGAAAGTGTCCCTGCCCAAGGCAGAGGGGTTGAAACTAGATGGTCACCCTGCCACCAACTCAGCCAGGGCCATGAGCAAGCATCTGGAACTTCCCCTACTTTCTCACATGGTTTTGGGCTTTCTTTTTCCGTTTTTTTGCATTTTTGTCAGCTGAAGGAGGTCTGATTTTTTTGAGGGGTGGCAGTTTGAGTAGACATCCTTTTCTTCAATCAGAAATCCATGTTTTCTCCAATCATTTCCTCATTTTCTAACTCTTTTTTATAGGTGTGTAATATTCTCCAACTGTATGTAGAAAAGGATGTAGAGATATTAGACAAAAATTGCATCACAGAATGAGGCATTTAATTTTGTCCAGACTACTTACAATTTTTGGTTTTTTCCTGTCTACCTTATTCAGGTGCTGCTAAGCACTAAGAACAAATAATTTACTCTTTTCACATGTATCACCCCTCAGCTGATAGCTAGAAAACTCTACAATCAGGGTACTGATGAAAGACTTCAGTGCAAGCACAGGAAGGTGATGCTGAACATCATGTTTCTTACACTTCACAAAAATTGGGAAATAAATCATCTCCTGCACACTGACTCATGCCTTTGCAGATCCTACTTCAGGAATTGCAGTGAAGTCAAACCAGCATAAGGATTACTTTCTCCATCACACTTTCATAACTATTCATAGTTTAATAATTAAAAAAATCCAAATACTAAGTTCCCAGTGATTTTGTCGTGGTGGTTAAATAGGATTCTATCCATCTTCCCCATGAGAATACAGTTAGGGCAACCTACCCTGCAGAAATTGCAGACAGAAGGTGTTATTTTCATTGCAGAAGGTACTGTGCTGTCTTTATTAACTCTGGGAAATACAACACATCATGCAGGAATGGCACTGGGTATGGGCTTTCTTGCACCTGGAAAGAAGGGGGCTGGATGGGCCCAGATGGGGCTTTAACTTGTTCTAATTAGTTTAAAAATTCTGTTTAGGCATCCACTCTGCTTTTCTTGGAGGATGAACATTTTTAGATGTACTTTTTAATTAGTATTTTGATGTTTACTTTCATAGTGAGAGCTCTTCCATTTCTGTAAGCCCTCTGCTTTCCTTTGGAGAGACAACCTGTGCCCTTAACTGAACTAGCCCCTTTATGCTCCCAATTAATATTTTTATAATCCAAATGGTTATTTTATCTTACCAGTTCTGCTTCCTTGGGTTATGTCCAGACCTCTTTGTCTGACCATGTTAAAATTAACTCGTGAAGGTGGATGACTGATTTCAGTTCCTTTCCCGCACAATTGGGGTATTTCCTGCAATCTGCTTGTTAATGGGAAGGCTCTCCAGCTAGTAAGGCTTTCTGGGAATGTTGGTTCACTCTGGGTAGTTAGTCATTTGGCCTCTGGCCACTCTGTGAGGGCTCACAGCAAGGGCCCTGGGGTTTTGTGTGGCCCTGGCTCTGGTGGAAGGTGTGAACCAGCCATGCTGCTTCCTGGTTGTCTTCCGAGCAGGAACATTTTGAACTGCACCGGCAGCGTGTGTTTCTTCATCCTGTGAAAGTTTCCTGACATTTAGTGTTTTGGGGTGGATCCCTTCCTTTTCTGAGAAGAGTGCCAATTTCAGAGCTGGTTTTGATGGATAGCAGTCCATTGGAGCAACATCAACAAGTGTGGTTTGTGCAGGAAAACTTCTGGGTTCCCTTTTTAGCTGTTCCTTGGCTGCAGAGGGAGAGGAGTGCCACCCTGCCAGCCTCCCCTTTTCCTTTCCCCTGCTGCCAGGGGCATCTTCCTGGTGGGAGAACCTTGGGAGGTGCCTGGAGGGGAAGTGCTGTCTGAGAGGGCTGGCTCTCAGCTGCACTGACCCTTCTCACTGTGTGCAGCCTCAGGGTTTGTTTTGGCTCCCTCCGAGCAGCTCCAAAGAGGTGCTGTGGCATTCACCCCTGTTCCTCTGGACCACTCTGTGGTCTAAGGGATTCCTATCAGGCCTTGGGCTCTGTATAAAGGGTTGACCAGTGAAGCATCCCTTGATCCCACCAGGAACTCTTGCATGGTCAAGGTGGTGAAAACAGCAGGAATAATCAGTCATTCCCTGACAGCCTTGGAACTTTCCTTACCTGAATTGTAGCCAGTGTGGAATGCTATCATTATTACTGGACTTTAGAAAATTTCAGTAATTGCTGACCCAGATTGTGTCCAGGATGGAAATTTGTCATCATCTCTGTGAACCCTATGAACAGTGGTCTAATGTAAGGCTCTTGGAGCTCTTCTGGACTCCAGCAGGCTGCCACCAGTGTCCCTGAGTGGGACAGCTTTGGGAGCTCGCAGATTCTCAAGCTGACAAAGTTCTGAGGACCATCCAGGAAAGCTGACAACAGGGCCTGGACTGAAGCCTTGCATTCCTTGAGGCTCAACCCTTGACCCATTGAGAGATGCCAAGATACTTGAAGTGTTTCACTGAACTCACAGTAAATAGAAAGGATGGTTCTTTAGTGTCACCTTCTTGAAAAGGGACAAACTGAAAGAGGAACATCTTGCAATCCTCAAGTTCACTGAAATACTCATCAGAGGGAGGCTGGTGAGAGCAGTCTGAATTTGATTCCTCTTGCTTAGCTGATACATGGCATACTCCTTCAAGTGTCCTTTCTCCCATCACTGCTCACTAACCAAATTTTGGGCTTTGCCAAGGTACCCACAAGTGCATCAGCGAGGGTCTGAGCTGTCAGAAGCTGTCAGGCAAGAGTGGTTTAAGGAAATGGTAAGCAATACTTGTGAAACCGTCTGGGCTTCATTTGCTTTTAAAATGGGGTTAAGAAATGCAAATTAAGGTGAATTTCCTCACCAAGGAAAAAGCAAAGCTCATCTCTTAGGGACTGAATTGCTGGCCCTTAGTTTAAAAAACAAAACAGAAAAAAGCAACGTTTTTCTTTTGGAATCTGTTCTTCTAATTCTAAGCTGGATTCCATCCTGCTAACAGCTCTGTCATTGACTTCATCAGCTTCATGGGAGCATTCTTATGAGTAAAGTTTCAACAGAAATGTAAGAATCAGGACTTAAATGTAAAGTATGAGTTATGACACAGACGGTTTTGTTTTAATTATTTATAAGAAATCATTTCATTATAAATATTTTTTTCAGTTAAATGTATTGCTAGCATTACCGTGTTACTTATCCATAATTAATTAAATCATTGCAGATTTCTAAGTTATTATCATTTCCATAAACTATAAATAATTCAGAAGAAATGTTGGTTCTTTCTGGGTACTTTGTATATTCAGATAAGGCAGAAGAGCAATCTGGACCTGAGAAATGCAAAGTTGCTCCATCCTCAACTTTTTCACAGCCACGTCTTCAGAAAAACTGGGAAGGAAAGGGGCAGGGGGTGGCTAATAAGTGGCCAAAAAAAAATGCTGGGCCCTCTCCCCAGCATTGCAGGGCTTTTGTCTCAATGCTGGGCATGTCCTGGCTACTTTTCAAAATAATCAGAAGGAAGTGCAGAATTGAAGGAGTGAAGGACTTGATTTGCTCGTCTGCCTTTTTCCACAGCATTTGTTTCCCTTCAAGAAAAGGCAAAAGTGTTTTTGTTGTCTGCAAGTTTAATTTGCTTTTGAAAATCAAGCAAGAAATGTTGTTGAAAAATTCACACTTAGACTAACTTTAGAAATGTTTTTCAAGTTAATTTACCTGGGAAATACAATCCTTGTTCATGAATAACAAGAGAAAATCATCTTGTTTCCAAGCAGAATCTCACAAGTATTTTAAGACTTTGCTCATTGGTACTGACATCTCACTGCTTTATAATAAATAGGAAAGACTGGGAGAATTTCTTGAAGTCATTTCTTACTGTTGCTGTCTCCTTAGCAGTGTCCTAATGGGAAAGAGTTTTGTGAGCTCTGGGATGCAAACAATGTCAGGATCAGGGGTCGGGAGTGGCTGGACTCCAGTACTGGGGTGTGCTCAGTTATCCTCAAGCCCACTGGAGAGCTGGTGAAGGCAGGAACTGGGGCAAGCATAACTGGGTCAGGCACATGGAAGTTATGATAGAATCAGTAATTGCTTCAAAGTTAAGGAAAAGAATAAGCTGGAGAACTGAGTAGTGAGCTTCATTTGAATCACTGGATATGCTGCCCAGGAGGTTTTCTGTCTGCTGGCATGTCTGAGCTGCACGTGTGCACTGGCATCCCAGGAAACCGTGGGGAAATCACCTGGGAGTGAGGCTGACCCCATGTCATAGCTGGCTGGAGTGGAGCTGTGCTGGATGAAGGAGTCTGTGGCTGGTCTTAATATCATTTCCCTGCTGGGGGTGGGTGGGGAAGCACCAAAGGGCTGTGCAGGGCCAAGGCAGTGCATTTCAGCATGCAATGAGCAGGGGACAATTGCAACACCTCCATCAGGAGGCACCACAAGGTGCATGAAAAGAAGCCTTTTCAGAGAGAGGAGGGCTGAGAAATGTCCTGCATGCAGAGAGGTGAGCAGCATCCCTGCACCCCGGGCAGCATAGGCTGCTGCTGGCCCTTCCTTCTCCCCCCTCACTCAAAGTTGATGGAGAAGATGGAGCTGAGAGGAGAGAGCACGTGGGTTGGAGCCTGTCATGCCACCTGTGTTGCAGGAGGTGGTTATGGTGCCCCTGCATTGCTTGGCCCATGGCACATGCAGCTGTATGCCACATGCCTGGCAGCTGTCTGACTTCCCTCTGGCTGTAGTCACCCCAGCGTGCAGGTTTCTTACAGATATGTGTTTAATGGAGCTACCCTTGGTTATTGCCAGGAGAGGGAGGTTTGTTGGATGTGATCTCTGCAGGAGGCAGTGGGATGCTGGTGACATCTCTTCCACCCCCTCCCTGGTATCCAGCCAGGGGCTCACTCTCTGTGCCCAGAGCACTACTGAACGTAGCCACCCCATGGGACAGCTGGCCCCTCTTCAGCACCTTGGGATAAGCAGCAGCTCACCAGGCTCCACACTGGCCTCCTTTCCCCCAGGCTGAAGTTGCTGTTCCTGTACAGCAGCACAGCAGAGTTGTGCCCTGGCCCTGGTGGGGTAGGAAGAGCTCTGCTCAGTAGTGCAGAAGGAAGCAGGGGCCTCCTGACTAAAGAGCACGGTTCGGTTTCTCTGTCTGGCAGACGGCAACAAAACGATGTTGTTCTTGTTCTGGAGAGTTCCCCAACCATGTAGAGAGTGGCACAGGAGAAGGAGCTGCAATATGATGCCTCTCCAACTGAGTGCAGCCCGGAGAGTAAAGCTTATAGTAGCAGCTGGGGCCATTAACTCTCTAATCTCCCCCTTTTCATTACAGCAGAGTCTCTGAGCTTTGTGTTACACCATTTGCCTATGGCAGTATCCTGAAGAGATGGGACTCCACTGAGATTAATAAAAAGGAAATGATTTGTTTGAAAATTAGTGGCTCAGGCATATGGATTTTTGTGCAGAGGCACATCAGTGCCCACTGCAATGGGCATAAGAGACCTGCTGTGAAACCCAGCACTCCTATGGACACAGCGTGCTGGGACTGCCTGCCTTCCCCTGCTCCAGCTTCTCTGGGGAAGGCAAACTCTGCCTGACTTTCTGGTATAGCCATGACCTGTCCTGGATCAGGAATTTTTTGGCTGCTGGGTGCCTATCAAGTTGTCCAGATAGCTGCTTGGTGTGGGGGGGCTGCAGGGGCTGCAGATCCAGGGGCAGGGGTTCCCCTGCTGCAGTGCCCCAGTTTATGGAGCAGCTGGAATGGCCACAGCTGCAGTCAGCTCTGATCCTTTGCTCTTTTTTCTTTGCTGCAAAAAATGTTGCTCTTCATCTTGCAGGCAAGCTTTGTGCTAGTGCGTGGGGCCCCTTTTCCCACATATCCTTTTCACCTCAAAAGGGTTCACTTGCTGCCTTGTGACGTGCCAGCCTTGCTAGCACCCCTTGCATGGCCCTGAGCCAGCCACAGTCGTCCCAGGCTGAACAAACCTCCGAAGGTGACTCTTGCCCACTGCCCTCATGGTGCTCACGCTCCTGCTCGTGCAGGTGGCAGCTCAGAGGCAGCCTGGCCCAGGGGGAGCTGTGTGTGCAGGAGCAGTGGTGCCAAAGTGAGGCCAGGCAGGGAGGGACTGCTGTCTAAGCAGCACTGTGAGGTAGGGCTGGTTTCAGATGCTGCAAAACCTCCCTGTGTTTTTCCTCCATCACCATCCCGTCATCATGGAGAGTCTGCTGCAGAGGTGTGGACTCAGCATGTCCCTTGCCTGCTGGAGTTCAGAGGGGGTCCCCAGCAGAACCAGCTTGCTTTCCCTTCACCTTCCTTTTGTGTCAGCTCTTTTTTTTTTTTGCCTTTTAAAGCAGATGGGAAAAACTGGGTTTAGAGGTCAATAACCCAGCTATGTCCATGCAGAGGCTGGTCAGGGAGGGTGGAGACATCTCCCCCCGCCCTAGGGAGCCCTGGTTGCCCTCCAGGAATGGCATCGCAGGCAGGAGTAAGCGAACGAGAAGAAATTGCCCTGACTTAGCAGGAGGTCATGCAGAAAGATCCGTGCTGGCAGACGAGACAGTGTGCTAAAGATAACTGTTTGACAAACTATATTTACTCTCCCTTTCTGGGAGGACTTACAGGGGATTTGGAGCATTGTGCTAATATAAGCCAGCCAGTGCCTGCGGTGGAGGAAGCGCCTACTCCGCTTCTTTGCGCTTGTGTCTTTACAAGCCTTGAGAGGGGACGCTGCTGAAAATAGCCTTGTCTCCTAATTGTATTCTTGGGAATGCTAATCAGCAGCCTTGTTCTTCCCACCAGCAGCAACTGGGCAGCCACACTGTGTGATCAAATGCAGCTGCTTCCCTCCCCACCCCACCACTTCTCGTGCCAGCAGCACTGGGTGTCCCTGCCCATCCATGTTCCCTGCTAACGGCACGGAAGGTGACCCGCTTTGGAGGCTCCAGAGCCAGGGACAGGCCCATTGTCCACGCTTTCTGCATGTTCTGGGAAACCTTCAGGCTGTAGCTGGCTCTCTGCCTCCCAGAACACCCCACCTAAACAAAGGCAATGGGGGGTAGTGCCGGACAAAGGGACAAAAGAGAGAATCCTTCTAAACAGTCATGACTTTTCTGCTGATACTCAGTAGGCTTTCCATCACACAGGAAAAGAGGCACTTGAGATTTTGAGTATGCAGTAACCATGACAAATACAGAAGTACAAAAACAGCTTTAGGCAGCTAGAAGGAACAATACCCAACAAACAAATTAGCCATCTGTACCATCTCTAACTCCTGAAAGTAAACATAAACACAGACCCACACTGAAAAGGACTGTACTAATAATAAATCAATTAGCTCCACCAACCCTTGGAGGCAGCGTGGGTGAGGGGCAGGGACCAGAGGAGCAGATTTCTCCCTCTCTCCCTCCCTCCCTTCAGGTTGGGTCTCTGGACACGAGAAAAACTCTCCTGAGGGTTGGGGAGTGAGGATCAGATCACCAGGGCGCTCCCACTGTGAGTGACAGCAGGAGTGACACTGTGGAAAATCTTCACCCTGGGGGGAGGGGAAGAGAATGTCCAGCATTCATATTTCAGAGACTTCCTTTCCCAAGCCCCAGCCAGTGAGGGTCTTGTGATCCTTCCTCTCTCCTCTTCTTCGGGCTCAGCAGGGTGTTGGGAAGTTTATAAATACAAGCAACTGTTTGCCCTAATCCAGCTTTGACCATGGAGATAAGTAGTGCACCAGGCTCCTCTTTCCTTACTCCCAATTTATCCCTGATTGACTTGCCCATCCTGTGGCTACCATTCATAATACTCAGCTTTCTTCTTTTCTTGCTGATGTCTCCTTA
Source organism: Luscinia megarhynchos (assembly GCA_034336665.1). Taxonomy (NCBI): domain Eukaryota; kingdom Metazoa; phylum Chordata; class Aves; order Passeriformes; family Muscicapidae; genus Luscinia; species Luscinia megarhynchos. The sequence continues at coordinate 68,777,293 of CM067565.1, forward strand.
TATGCCAAACACTCACAGAAAGCTTTAAAAAAAATCATCTTCTTGAGATGCAGAGGGGTGTGGGGTGGGTGGGGGCAGCAGTGCAGCCCTTTTGGGAGCTTCATGCCTCTCTGTTCTGCATGATGGGTGTGTTATTCCAGAGAAAAGTGAGGAGGAATGGGATTTGGTAATAAACTACCTCTGTCTTGTGAGAGCCTGAACTCCTCTGCGGTGTGAAGTCCAAGACATTTGCCCTGTAAAGGATATCCGTCATGCTCTCAAGAAAGAGAGCCAGACCCTTAGTGCTGCAAACCAGAGCTGTGCTCCTCACAGCACCTCAGAGGTCAGTGTGCTGTGCTGCATCCCGCCAGCTGGGAAAGGACAGTGACAGAACACTGTCTCCATGGCCACTTCTCATGGGTCTGCTGACTGGCTTCCACTCCTGAGTCCCCTAGGCTGTCCCCAGCCTCTGTGACAGGTACAAGGGCTGTGTGAGGGTGAACTGCATTGCTCACCTCGGGGGATATGAAGAAGCTATGCAAGGCATGCTTGCAAAGTCACATTGCCATCTCATTGCTGGTGAACTCTGCAGGCACAAAGGAATTTGCTGTTACTGTAAAGTTCTGCACTAGCTGTGCTTGATCACATCCCTTTGGGGAGGGCACAAGCGAGTGAAACTTGAGTTGGGGGCACAGATTAGGAGAGCAATGCAGACTGGAGGAGAAAACAAACACACCCGTGAAAGGGTGGCCTAAAATCTGTCACTGTCAGAGAAAGAGCAACAGCCGCATCTGTCCAATAGCACATACCGTTGGGGTAGGAACTCTGTACTGCTGCATGACCTTCAAGCCATTGCCAGGAATAGATTTTGGCTCAAATTTCAACCCTAAGTAAAGCATCATCTCCTGTCAGGATTTGGCAGCTGAAGCATTTCAGTTTCCAGAAACAAACAAAGCTCACAAGAGGCAGCCCGATGGCCTGGCTGCTGCAGAGCCCAGCATGGCAGCAGCTCTGGAAACAGCCAGGCTCTGCACTTTGGGAATGATGGAGGGGAAAGGAGCTCCATGGGCTTCATTCCCCCTGCCCTTGTCTTTGTACGTTGTTCCTGTGCACTGTCTAGCCCTCACTGAAGCTGATAGTGCAGCTGCATCTTTTCTCCTAGTATGTAAGAAAAAAATCTTTTCAGTTCATTCAAAGGACTGAGTATTTTTAACAGTGTAATTGGGTTGTTGTCTCAGGCTCTTGCTGATGGTTTTCATACCAGAAGTGTTTCTTTCCAAAGATTCCAAAACCCGTCAGCTGAAGGGAAGCACAGTTTTTGAAGGGAGGAAAGCTTCCCTTCAATTTAGCAGAGATGCACAAACAGCCTTCTATTTTCCGTGGCAGCTGTTACCTACAAACCAAATTAAGCAAGTCTCCCACTTTGACACCCTCTAACCTGTTTTATGATGGTGGCTGAGAAACATGGAATGCTCTGCACTAAATGGAAACAGCAGCCCAGTGGGTGCAGAGCAGTATCAGGGGTGAGTGGGACACAAACCTCCTTCCAGGTGTCCTGCTAGCCAGGTCACAGCCACCAGCCCTACCCCAGGCACTGCTGGGCACTGCTTCCCTCCTGCTTCCCGAGATGGCAGCTTTGGGAGAAAACAAAGCACATCCTGTTCTGGCAGCAAGAGAAGGTCCCTGCTTCCAGCAGGGGCTTCAACAGCTCTTAGAAATGGGGTCCTGGCTCCCCTACCTCAACAAACTAAGGTTTGGATTCACTTGCTCAGACCTAGCAGCCCACAGTGGGCTGCAATGACAAGGTCATGGCCACACAGAGCTTGTGCTCCTCCTGTGATCTTCACATGTGGAGGCAGACAGCATGGACATGTGGCTGGGAGAGGGAAGGGGTGCAAGCAACACATGAAGGCTCGTTCACACTCTGCCTCTCACAGCCCAAAGGCTGCCAAACCATCTTCAAGAAGAAAATGTTTTGTTAAACATCTTCTGAAATGAGAGGTTGCAGTTCAGTGAAAAGCCATGCTTGATACACACCCAGAAACCTGGGAACAAAAATGAGAATCAGGATGAGCTGCGTGCAGCACATGCTGGTGGTGCAGGGGGAGACTGCTGCTTTTATCTCTGGTACTGAAACCACTATATCTTCAGGAGCATTTTCTGTGCTTGTTTGAAATGTCACTTCAGCAGCCTCTGAGGAGAATTCACGCCCTTTGTTGGTGGCTGTCTGCTCGCTCTGCCTAGCAAACTCGGAATCGCAGGGGCACTACCCACCACAGAGGCAGGGTGGCTGCTGGCAGCCTTTCAGAAACAGAGGAGCAGAGAAGATTTAGAAGGACTTGTTTAACTTTCTAAAGGCTGGCACCATTAGTTGGCTTCACCCAGGCGAGGCACATGCTGCTGTATAGACTCACCATTGCAACTCCTTCATAGAATCACAGAATTGTTTGGGTTGGAAGGGACCTCTGGTCCATCATCCAGTCCCACCCTCCTGCAACAGCAGTGTCACCTCTTGCAGGTGACACAGGAATGCATCCAGGTGGGTTTTGGATGTCTCCAGACAAGGAGACAACTCCACAACTTCCCTGGGCAGCCTGTTCCAGTGCTCTGCCACCCTCAGTGTAAAGAAATTCTCCTGCATGTTGAGGTGGAACTTCTTGTGTTTCAGTTTACGGCCATTGCTCCTTGCCCTGTCACTGGGCATCACTGAAAAGAGTTTGGAACCCTCCTTTTGATACCCACCTGTGAAATATTTATATGCATTAATGAGATCCCCTCTCAGCCTTCTCTCTCTCTCAAAAAAGGGATGCTCCAGACCTCTGATAATCCTTGGCCCTCTGCTGAACCTTCTCCAGGTCCTCCTTGTTTTTCTTGTACTTGCCTCAGCTAGTCAGATGTAGCAAGGAAATGGACACAGGAACTTCAGGACAGACAGGAGAGGTTTTGCATTCACTGTGCACCACTATAAATGTAAAAATATACCTGCAGCCCTATATTTCCTGCTGACATTAGGATGATCAGCAAGTCCTGGGATCTAATTTTCTCCCAGCAGGTAATGGATGACCGTCTATGTGAAATCCAGCATAAATGGAGCTGGGAAGAAGATGCTCTGTAGGAGGAGCCTGTGGTTGGCAGGAGGTACAGTGACACTAAGTCTGTAAGGATGCTGTTAAAGCTGACAGAGCACCAGGCCTTCATGGGTCTAACATCCTACACAGACACACTAATGACTGTGGTGCTTTTTATCCTTCTGAAAAAAGCTGATGCACTTGAAATTGCCTGAGCTGCAGGAGTAGAAAACCTAATGCTGCTTCTGATGCTGCAAGGGAGCCTGCTCCTGGGCATTTTTGGAGACTGAAACCCAGAGCAGCCACCTGCTGTAAGTGGCCAGAAGGAGCTTTTTTTGTGTGTGTGGTAACTGTCAGACAGACAGGGTTCAGTTTATTACCACATCCAACAGGTATGACAGATGCCTTGCATAACTCCTGATGGTTATTGCTCTCCCCCAGTTCCTGCCCAGTCATAGTCCATGTCTGTACATTTGGATGAAGAGGAGCTGTGAATTTGGGGATTTTCAAGCCTTGTGTCTCCTGCATTCATGCCTTTTTAGAGATCCTCTCTTACAGCCATACATATAAATAGGATGGATTTGTGCCTTCCTCAGGTCTGCCTTCTTGAGGATAAAAGAGGTGCAACCAGGAGAACTGAGAGGGTTTCTGTGGCATGGCAAGGAAAATTCTTCAGTTTACGGATCGTTACAAAGCTCCTGAAAATTAAACTATTTTTCATATGTAATGAACTGTGCATGTCCTGCACAGCAATAAAAATATTGAAAGTAGTACTAAGAACAAATGTGGGCCATAAATACCAACTTGTATTTGTAATATTTTCATAGGGCCATTATAACTGAAATATAAATGGAGTTTTTATTTTAAACATTTAATATTAATCAAATGGTTATGAAAGTACATAACAAACATCTGTGACATACTCATGGCCTAAATAATAAAAATTAAATGGGTGATGAATTCTTGTGAAAATTTAATTTGCAAAAGAAAGAACATTGCATTAATAAGACATAATTATATCATCAAATATTTACCATTATTTGCTGGAATCCATTTTATTTTTATTTTACACAATAAAACAGTGGCTACATAAAGCAGTAGGCTGGGGCCCATCCAAACACTTTTTGTCCCCCCAGGTTGAGCAGAAAATATGCTTTTAACACAGGTTTTGCTGCTTTGTTTCACTGCCTTCCTCTAACAGCTCCAAATGCTGCATTTAGAATCCTAAGATGCTCCTGCAGAGGTGTAGGATCCTGATGGGATTTCCAAGCAAACAAGGCATGCCCTGAGCATCTGGGCAGGGTCAATGAGGAAAGGACAGCTCAGGTTGGAGCATCATCTCTTTGAACCAAAGCTCTACATTCCAGGATGGCTGTTTCTCTATCAGGTTTGCAAGGCACAGTGGCTGCCACCCAGTTTTGTGTTTAGACAGTCTTTGCTCAGCTCAGCCAATGCTGAGAGACTCAGAGGGTTCTTTGGGTTTTTTTTGGTTTTTTTTTTTTTTTTTTTTGGTTAATTTGGAAACTTCACTGATTATACACCTGCCAGCATAATTTACACCTCTGAGGACTGGGCTGATTAGAGAATCAGTGTGAATGATTTATTTTATTCATTGAAGGCAGGGCTATGAGTGTGCTGCAACCTGCGACTGAACTGATATTTCCTTTAATTGTTCAGCTGGGTCCCTGGCAAGCACGAGCTGAAGCTGCACAAGCTCGCTCAGTAAACATCTCTGGTAGCCCGACCTTCAGCAGTCCTGCTGAGCCAAACCAATCCCCTCTCGTCTTCCAGCCACAAGCCTGTGGTTCAACACCCCCAGGCGTGCACCCTGCACATGGGAGCAGCTTTTTGGCTGTGGATGGAGGCAAGAGGCCCCAATGCCTGATGCTAGAAGCAGCAAGAGGCTGAGCATGGCACAATGTGCATTATCCCCTGCTTTCAGGGCACTGCTGTCACCCAGGTGCCACCCAGGTGGCAAGCCCATGTCTCTTCTGTCCCTTGGGAAAGAGTGCTCACTGCCCTCACCTAGAGAGGCCTAAGGGAAGGGAGAGCAGCAAGCAAGCAGACAGTGCTGGATAGTGCTGCTGTTATTTATATTGTTAATGAGGAGCATAATGGAATAGAAAGCACACTTTAAAATCTGTGAGCTCCTCCAGGTGGGGAAGCACAATTTACAAGCACTTTGTAGGGCTGGAAGTCAAAGTGGTCTTGGCAAATGGGAGAAACGGTCTGCGATCAATAAAATGAAATTCAATACAGGGGAGTTCTCAGCACACACTTAGAAGGAGGACTCAAACATGGAATGATGCTGGGGAGAAGCATCAGGCTGGCTGCAGCAGGGCAGGGTGGGTCTGGGCAAGAGGCAGAAGACAGAGATCTGGAATGGGGAAGGGGCCAAGTGGGAGATGTCAGATGTAGGTTTGGGGAAATCACCATTTGTCCCTCATCAAGACTGAGCCAGGCAGAAGGCAGCATCCTGTTGGTCCAGGGATGATGCAGGTGAGCGTGGAACAGAGAGGGGCACGGTGATGGCCTGGCTTACAGGGAGAGATTGAAAGAACTGGTTTGTTCAGGATGCACGACTGGAGGATGAGGGCAGATGTGGTAGCATGTCAAATATCTAAGGATTGCCTTAGACCAGCTAGTCCAGGTAGGCAGAGAAGCTGAACTCTTTCTCAGTCAGAGTGAGCTGGGTTACAGCTAGAGATAAACATGCTGTAACAAGTGAGGTGAGCCCTGGCTGAGGGCTGTACCTGTCACCAAAGATATTTTCAAAAGGTTAAATGCATATCAGTCGGGGATATCAGCTAGAAAGAGAGAGAGAAGGGGAGGGGAAGAGGAGCTGGATAGTCTCTGAGCCATACATGTCCATGACTGCAGTGATTCAGATTGGGGCAGTGCCCAAAATGTGTCTGGTGAATTCCACACGTGCCCAGAGTGACTCCTAATGTTGTCCTAAAATGGTACTTGATTTTAGCAGAGAGGTCATACCTCCTAGAAAATGTGATCTTTAGGGGTATCAACAGCATTTGTATCCTCAATTCACAGGCCATATTTTCATATTTGAAATTATTTTCTGCAACCCTACATCAAGCCTGGCTGAGTTTTACACTCAGATCAAAGTTTCTCTGCTGGCATGACCACAATGCTGGCAGTGCCAAAGCTAACATATAAGACAAATTATATGATAAGTCACATAAAATATTATCATCTATATCCAACACTAATACTGTAAAATATAGAACAGTAACCTCCTTCCTCAAAAATAAAATGAGAAGTGCCAAAAAAGAGGTGCAGGAAGAAAGCAGAAGCAATTCAGCATTGTGCTGGGCATTAGCTTAACTAGGAAATGGGGGTGAGGTTGAATCAAGCTGGTGTGCAGAATAGTTCAAATTAGCCAGTGATATAATAAAAAAAGGCTGCTGTTCCAGGCATGGTCTGGTTAATCATCATGACGATTAGGTACAATAGACCCAGGGATATTGGAGAAGGAAGGCTGCATCTAGACTAGGAAAGAAAATGTTTTCAGGTATTATAATTTCAGGTTCAGCTAAATTCACTCACCTTTTCTACCCTTCTTTGTAGATGTGCCCTATGGGACCTTCATCAGCCTGAGCTGTTCTGTGCTGGATAACCTTCGTCTTCTCCCCCTGAAGATGGATCAGAAGTAGCATACATACATCAGTACACTTCACAATTGACTATATATTTAAAGAGTCAGATCTTCTGGTAGGAAAGATAGCTCAAACAGAGAGAAGGGTGCATATTGTGATCGCACGGTGAAAAAAAAACAAGCCAAAAAGAAAATCAGGTTTTGCTACCAGTTGTCCTTGCTTGTAAGCCCCCTTTGCCTGCCACTAGGTGGTAACTCCCTGGCTTGCTCGCGTTCCCTGTCATCCACCATGGCTCCTGTGCTATTTCTTGCTCTGTTTCCCCAGTTGGCTGGGCTGTGCACCAGTGCCTTTTATGGCAGGGCAGGCGAGGCCAGGGCTTCAGCTGTGCCCCCAGCCCCTCGCTGCTGTCCCCTGCCTGCCCATGCTCCCGGACAGACGTGGGGTGCAGGGAGGGTATATTTAGCTCACCAAGGAGGAGGGCTAGGGCATGACATCAGCCTGGTGGCTCCTGGCAGCCCGGCCAGGCTGCACAGCCTGCCCTGCACCCTTGGCACCGGAGCCCCGGTCAGCGCTCCTGCTGACGCAGGGTCCGGCCGAGTGTGAACACAAATGGCTGAGCGCCCACGGGCTCCGCTGTGCACAGGGCAACAGCCAGGGCAAGCCCTGCCACTCAGCCACACTGCTCTGGCAGCCCTGGTGGGTGTCAGCACGGGCTGGGAATTTCGGTCCCTGCCTGTCTCCATGGCAGGCCGGTGCTCCCGACACGCTGCGGCTGAGCGCGGCATTTATCGATAGTGATTGGGGCTGGGAGTGGGCGCAGAGTTCTGCAGGCACAAGGAGCACACATTCCTCTGGGTTTATCCTTCTGACTTCACTGTGAGCAGCATGACAGGAATAGTGATTCCAGCCTCCCTGGTGTGGGGAGCTCTGGGCACCCACCTCTTGGCGCAAGGAAGATGAGCCCCAGCTTGTTTCAACTCCCCAGGCTGGAGGTTTTCCCCTCTGTTTGGCAGCCAGGAGTGATGTCTGACAGACAGAATTTTTTCCTTGCCTGGCATCCAGGCTTCAGCAGATATTATGGGTACCTACTGGTCCTTAACTGGCCCTTCCAAAGGAGATGAACACAGGCAGTGAAACGTACACTTTGTATTTCTGAGATTAATGAGGCTTCATTCACATGTGACACAGATGGCCGGATTTCTGGCAGTGCCGAGCACCTATGACTACTAACACATTCACTCAGAGCATGTTGGCACGCAGAGCTCTGGAAAATTAGGCCATGTTTCTCCAGTGCAAAAGGCTTGTCGATGTGTGGGATATCAAATGTGTAAAATTATTTTCACTCTGCTTCTTAATAACAATAAAAGGATGAGTCATAATTACTTTCTGAGAATATTAAAATTCTAGACATGATGCGTCTTACACCGTACAGTGAATCTCTACAGCACAATGCATTAAATGCTTTCCTTTATTACAGAATAGTGATGTCTAATAACTCCCAAGCTCAAATTTCACTGCAGTATTTATAATTCACACCCATAATAACATTTTCCCATTTAGCAGTCTGGGGCAGGTGCCACAATACGTTGTGCAGCACGGGTGCAAATAATGAGATAGGGTGATGTCATCGTATAGCGTTCCTCCTAAGGGAGCTAAAAATACTCTCTCCCTCTTTCTCACCTTTCATCATCGCCTGCTTCTTCCCCCTGATGCTTTTGCACCTGTTTCCATGGTAACAGCTCCTATTGTAGCCCAGACCCTCATGCAGATGTTGTCATTGATCCAACACCTTGCGGCAGCTTTGATGGCGCATTGTCTTCTTATTTCCCACTCTCCTGTCTCTGTTCTCCCCCAGAAAGGATGGGCTGGGGATGCTTCCTCCTGCTCAGGGCCTTTGATCTGAAGGAGGAGAAGGGAAAAAGTTATCGATTCAGCTTTATTACCAATTGTAATCCTTCCTGGAGGGCTTTCTGAGAGCTAAAATAATATGCCATGGAACCAGTTACAGGTTTGCTTGTGTGGTTGTTAAAATGGGTGCTTTAAAAAAAAACAACAAACCACCCAATAGAGGAGTCAAGAATAATTAGCATTGAGAGACCACAATTAAAACCTCTCTCTGACAGGGCATGGAAAACTGCTTTGCTGGGAGGATGCTGCTGCTTTACTGCTTGCACAGTCTGATCAGAGACTTATTTTTTTTTTGGCCATTTTCTTTCTTCTGCTTTTTTTCCCTTGCTAAGTGCCTAGGGAAGTTTCCACATTTTGGCTGTATTCATTGTTCAGGCTCTCCCCACCCAGGCTTGTCACTCCAGCTTGGCTTGAAGGGAAAGGGAGGGAGGCAGCAGAGCTGTGCTAGAAAAGCTGCACCATGGATTACTGCTGAAATGAAATGTAGCTGTAAGGAAAAAAAGCAAAGAACAAGGAAATTCTGCTTAATCACCTATTGTCTGAAGTTGTTTTGCATTCTTCACCTGTCACTCCTTGCTGGAGTCGGACGTTTTTCTCCTGGTGATGAGAACCTGACAGACGGGTGGTAATGAATGTGTAACTGAAAACCTGGGCTTTTGCATCTGCATTATTTATTCACCTAAAGCAAGAACTGCACTATATTTAGTGTATGATGTCAGCGCTTGTTTGCATCCTTAGAAATTGGCAGGGAGCCACATCTCACATGACATATGAAATCACTGATAAATGCTTCTTTTCACTGAAAGAAAAACAGCTTAATAAATGCGGCTCTTTTCTGCTTTCATCTCTTCCCTCCCCACCACGTTCCCTTCCCCTTCTGGGATTTGTCTCTCCGTGGCAGAGCTCAGCAGCATCTGTGAAGTGGAAATGAGCAGGCAGAACTGCAGATCAAAATGAGGCTGTGGGTAAGCTCGGGAAGTCGCTGCCCTCCCAAGCCCCCCTCTGCTCCCCCCTTCCAAGTCCTGGGGCTCTGCCAAGTAACAGCCAAGCTGGGCGGAAAGGAAAAGAGGGAGAGAGGGAGAGCCTCCTCCTCCACCCAGCCCAGGCTTTGTGGGATGCTGGTATTCCTGGTATGTAATGAGTTTCAGTTGGGCTGTAGCAGGCAGGGAGCAGGGGATAGGCTGGGTCCCACGTGCATTGCTCGGTGCAGAAATGGCACCGTGACCAATACCTGCAGTGTTCTGCCTTGAACACATCCTTGGTGCAGGCATCCAGCTACAAGATCTCACGTTTGTGCTTCCATAGGGGAAACGCGGCCAGGGCGCTTTCCTGGCATTGCTGCGAAGCCAAAGGCTGGAAAAAATAGCAAGTTTTATGTATAAAAATACAGGTTTGAGTGCCAGAACTTCATCTGCCATTACCTGGCAGGGCTCCACTGAATTTCCAATCACCAGTTCAGGCCATTTCAGGGTCTGATTCTTAATTCAAACATGGTGCAAGTCAGGAGGGTGAAGAAGATCAGTGCAGCTCCTAGCTCACAGGGTCACTCCCATCCCAACACTTTAGAGCTAGTTTTCCAAAGCTGGCAGGTGCCATGGTTCCACAGCCTATCTTGGCTTTCCGTAGCAGCAGTGATAAGACCTGTAGGGAGCTGCAAATGTAGCATCCACAGATCCCAAGGTTACAGTTTGGGGCCTGGGTGGGAGGCTGCCTCAGATAAAAAGCACAGCTTGCCATGGGGCCACTATTCTCAGTACCAAGTGATACATGAGAAATAAATTTTAAATAGCTGGCTGACCCATAGAAACAATCAGACTGTTTACTTTGGAAAGGAATTCTTGCAGTGAACAAAAGCAGTTAGTGTGAAGGCAAAGATCTACTCTCCCCAGTATTTCCCTGCCAGGGTTTAACATCACTGCTGCTGGGGCAGACCCAGTAAGGAGCAGAAGAGGGAAGATAGCTTTGCTGCAGAGCTGCTATGCTGCAGATGAATGACTTTCCCTATTAAACAAACCCATTCAAGCTTCCGCTCCACAGCCATTTACTTGATGGGTTTGAACAATAATGAACCAGGATTAAAAAAACCTGCCCCTGAGAAATTCAGGCTGCCTCAGCAAATGGGATCAAATAAAGTTTGTAGTATCATGTGGCCTGCTAATATTCAGAAATGACATCAATGCATCCTGAGCTTATTCAAACCAGCATTTTGCTTTGGTTTGTTGAATAGGGCGACCTGCAGGTTAAGCATCAGAGGGACATTTGGGAGGAATTTAACAGAGAAAGGTGGGGACAGAGCACAAAAGGAAATTCTTTCAAGAACTTTAGCATTAAACATCCTCTATTAATGAATATGTGAGGCAAGGTTTTAGATGAGACAGTTGTCCTACCAGGAAAAACATCACGAAGTTGTTACACAGAAACTCATTTGAAAAAAAAAGTCAGCCAATGCCACAAGATGATATCTCAGTAGTCCCAGATGTTCCGTGTTCTGGGAAAAAGGAGGGAAGATTACTCTCAGAAATTCACCCTGTGTTGGCAGGATACTGAAGGAAACTTGGAGTGAGTTTGCAAAATATAGAAAGATGCTGCTCCTTGGAGTAATGTATCATCTATAAATAGCTGGCTGTCATTTCAAAAGGCTGAATGAAGCCTGATGGCCCATACTGGGCAGGAACCAGCACAATGCTGCCACGGGGCTGGGAATTAGTGAATCTGCATGTATTCCTGATCATGTAATGCATTTTTTGTGTGATATTGGGAGATCCCAATAGCTGTCTGCCTCCATTCCTCTCAGTAACACTGGAAAATCACTTCCTCCTTTCCCCCAAGGTGATGATCCTTGCTTGTTCAAAACTGAGGGCTTGGGTGGTCAGTTGCTGTACCTCCACCAGCTTGCTCAGTGTCAGATACTTTGCTCCCTGTTTGGCTTCAGCCATAGCCATGTGGCTGTGTAATTGAGGACAGCTGCCTATACCTGGATGAAATCTGGCAGAATTGCCACTCACCATTAATACTCTGGAAAGCTGCAAGGACCTCATCTCACTGGTGCCTGGATAACATTTTTTGTAGCAGTGTTATAGCTGAGAGACTGTGACAGAAATGTGGGGAAGGAAAGAGGAGCCCCACTGATGAGATTAAGCTCTTGAGCCTCCCAACACGATGCTGAAGGGACATGGTAGCTGAGAACTTGTGTCTGCTATCACCCCTGGCACTGGCAGCCATCTCCCAGGGAGTCACAGTCAGCACAGCCCTAACTGCAGGAAAGGCAGGTGGCAAGGGGAAGCCCCAGGTGAGAATGGTTAAGCAGCTTTATTAACATTACCCCCAGAATGCCCACCATGGTCCAAGCTCACTTCCTTTGAGTGGAGAGTGGTAAGTGTGGCTGAGACAGAGAGCTGGGGGACAAGGGCAATGGCTGTGGCATTTCCCTGCTAGTTCCTGGTCATCTTAAAAGTCACATGTGCAAGGGAAAAGACAAGAACTGCCTGGGATGCAGCAGGGATGAAGAGCTTTAGCCTGCACCTGGAGGTATGGGAGGGGTCTTGGGGGGTCTGGAGCTGAGCTAGTGTAGCTTGCACTGTAAGTTTCCTACCACTGGCTGTAGGCCAACATGACATTTATGTGACATGCAGGCACAGCACTCAAACACCTAAGCCAGTTTTACATCACACCTTTCATTATTTTGGGAGGTGTTTCCACGGAGGCTCTCATTTCAGTGTATTAGTCTCCTGTTTCACTGCAACTGATGTTCTGAATGTGACTTCAGCATCGTTCAGCAGCCCAGACAATGAAGTGAGAGAAGGCTGAATTGGCACCAAGGGTAGCAGGGGCACTGTCATGCGGCCCTATGCAGATGAAGGTCCACTGAGGGGGGCTAAATCAGGAAAGCTGTGATTACTTTCTTCCCCCTCTGGTGAAAGCTGGGAGATAACTTGCACAGCTTTGCTCGTGAGCAGAGGTGACAGAGAGGGTGACCAGCAGACACAGCCTTTGTATCTTTTCAGCAGCTCCCTGGAGCATGAAACTGCTCTTTTCAGGCTGAAGCCGTCAGGAAGGGCATCTTATGCTTGCCATTTTTGATGAGAGGATTTAAGGGCCATCCAGCAGAGGACTAACTCTAAACCCACAAGCAATCAATTTGTTTTGATGCTCTGAAATTGCTGTGCTAAACCAAGAAAGATGGATAAAACGATAGGACACCAGCAACAGAGTTGGGTGGTTAAGCCAGATATGCTGAGTCTCTCTCTGTGACGTGACCTTCCTGGTACATACCTTTCTCTTTGGCCCACAGCAGTTGCATTTCAAGGCCTGCTAATATGAATCAGTGATAGACCAATTCTCTTACAGAGGGTCAAAAGCACCTCTCACGTATTTTCACACTTTTTTTTTAACATAAAAATAACCTATGTCTTTACTTCTCAAGGAAAAGACAAGTTGCTTTGGTTATTTATCTTCATCTAGTGTTTTGCTTCATGTGAAGCTGTAATTGAGAAAAGTATCTGCATATCCTTTAAGTTCCTAAACCCAAAGCATTTAATAAGAAATAAGCCATTAGTGACCTGCCATTCCTTTGCGTCCAGAACAATTTCCAGCTGAAACCCTGACAACAATGGAATGATTCAAAGGTCACAGATATTTAATGAAGATTTTCTCAGAATATCTAGTCAGATGGATTTCACAAGTGCACTCTGCTTGCCATCAGACAGATATGATATACATTAGATTCACCTTCACCCATAAACCACTTGAATGAGGCTTCATCAAAGAAAGTATGCTTTTCATCATGCTTTTTACTGGCAATAGAGCTGTGCCCAGAAGCACTCTGTGCTAAGTCTTTTTCTGGTAAATACCCACAGGCTTAGTGCTCATCCTACCTCATTCAGAACCTGGTGGGCATGTAGAAAGTGGAACAACAGATTCACACAGTTGTTGGTTCTGGTAGTTGGGGAGTCTTCCTTGTGATGAACTAGGGAAGGGAAACAGCTTACTTCCCCCACACTTTTGGAGCTCAGCCTTAATTGCAAATGTGATGTCCTTCAATGTAATCAGTTATTCCCTTGTTCTGAGCTCTCCTAAGCGCCTGATTGACCTTCACTGTCCCTCCAGCTCTTTGTCCCTCCTGGCAACAGATAAGATAAACCCTGTCAATGTGCTGGAGAGCTGTAACAGATCTTTCCTGTGTGCATTACGTTGTGTTGTTCCCTGACATTGTGTTCCTGCTTGTCCAACTTTGGCTCTGATTGATGGGAGCTGGGAGAGGTTGTTTTAACAGACATGGCAGCCCTGTGACATGGGGAAAGACAGGGTCAGCTTAGGCTTACCAGTGCAAGAAATGAAGGATGGAGCAGTCACCTCCTGCATCTTTCATGTGCCTTTCCCTATATCTTGCCTGCTGGGGAACAAAGAAGGTGTAATAGGACCTGCCAGAGTTTCCTTCCCTTTCTCCTTTGCCTTCCTCTTAGCCTCATCTCATCTGCCTTCCCTGCTTTTTCCTGCTCTTGTCCTTCTCATACCTCCTCCTTAGCTTTTTCCTTATTAAGTCCTTAAACCCCATCTCTTCTCACACTAATCATGCCATAACTGTCATATTTGCAAATTCTTTTTTGTCCCTTCTGCTTCCTTGTTCCTTTTATTGCCTTTATTGTCTCTCTTGAGATAGCTCTTCAGGTCAAGGTTTGCCCCACGGTTCAGATCTGTGCAATGCCTTGCCAAGTGTTGCTGCAGTTCTGCTTGGCCACAGCAGACAACAGAAACCCCACGTGCATCCCAACGCTATAAAGCTCACTATAGAGCTCCACTTTGCAGACTGAAGTCTCCTCCTGGCAATGGACTTTGTTACCTGGTGGGGCAGGGAAGCAAGCTGTTTGTAGTGTGCCTTGTGACTGCTTGGCAGGAGCCTTTCCTTCCTGCTGCCAGCTAGGAATGGGCTTAGGTGTTCATTTCCAGTACCTTCTGATGGGTGCCCCCTCAGAACCCAGCAATCAAACCAAACTCCAAAGAGCAGGGCAGGTGGGAGCTCCTGGAAGCAGCTGTAGGAGAACATGTTAGATTGTCCACAAAGTGGAGTGGTCTGGGCAGCACAGGGAGGAAGGGGACAGATCTGGTGGGGTGTGTGAGGTGCCTGGATCCTCACAGCCAAGGAGCCTCGCCTGAGTATTCCCTCCTGGGGGAGGCCAAGAGGGGAGCAGCTAGCTGGAGGCATCTGACAGGGTGGGCAAGGGCTGGGACACCCTGACAGAAGTGAGGGGAAGGAGGGAGTGGCTTTATGCAGCTGCTTAGCTGTTCCTCTCTGCTGTTTGTGAGATCCTTAAAGCTTGAAGTGGAAACAGTGATACAGGATTGGGCAGCAGCTACCTAATTTTCTCTTGGCTCTCTTGCACACCACCCCCAGCCGGTGGGGTGAGGTTTCCCTGAACCAGCAGCTGCCCTGATAAAAAGTCTTCTGTCTGACAGGGAGTGGGCAGAGTGAGGGAGTGAGCTGCTGGCTACTTCACTTCTGTCCCAGGTTTTTAGTTTGTGAAAACTGGTCACTGTGTGTCTTCACCTGTGGGTGAAGGAAGCCTCTTGCTCCTGTTCTGTCTGCCAAGTAACAGAGTGCTCCCTCAGCACTCCAGAAGCACCCAAGGCATTATGGTGACAAAGACAGGAAAGGTGCCAGCAACAAGGTTGGAATACTGCAGGATGTTTTGGGGCTGCTCAGTAGCACAGGTGAAACCAAGTCTTTCCATCTGGAGGCTGAGCAGCCAGGACCACTCTGGCCATGAGACAAGAGTGGAGCTGGAAGGGGGAGATGTGTGGCAGGACTCAAGTATCCTAGAGAGTTTCACCCCCTCAGCTGGCTAACCACATCCTCCTCAGCCTGACCTCTGAGTGGTGGCAGCAGCAAGCCCAGCTCTCCAGGACTGAGGAGCAGACAGAATAGCTGGTGGGGACATGGCTGCTTTGGTGCCCTGAGTCATCTGCTGCCCTGAGCCTCTGGCTAAGGGCCAGCCAGGCAATACCTACATCAGGCAAAAGCCTGGCCCGAGCTAGAGCAGCTGCTCCTCACTAGCACTGTGCAGCTGGCTCCCTGGGAAGCAGGACTGTGCCATCTGTGTGGCCCAGGGCAGCACAGGCGGCCGTGCTCTCGTGCCACCCTGCACAGCCTTTGGGACCATGGGGAAACCTCGAGTGTGGAACGACCTCACACAGTGAATGGCCCAAGCAGGGGTGGCACAAGCAGTGGGCTTGCAGCAGCAAGACCATTGTGTTTCCCTGCTGGCTTTTCTCTCCTTGTATCCAGGCTTTGGAGAGCACTGGGAGCCATGTGAGCACTGGGCTGTGACTGCCTTCCTGCTCCTGGGCTGTGGCAGGCTGACACCTACTGTGACCTCCTCACCCCGTGCCCTTGGCACAGCTCCTGGCATCAGATATCCCAGCTTTGCATAGCTGCAACTCCTACTGACTTGGGTCAGAGTTTACCCTGGGGGCCTGGAGCAGGGCACAGCTCGGGGCTGTTGTGTGATGAGAGTGACTCACCGATCCCAATCCCTGCCTTCTCCCTCTCCTACACAACAGGCAAGGCCTGGACTTGTCCCTGTTCCCATCCCCTTATCTTGCTTTCCACACAGCCCAAGCAAGCAGACCTGTGAAGGGTGGCCTTGAAAGGACCTGGTCTGCATGCATTTTCCAGGCTTCTCTTCTATTTAGTGGACATTGAAATAAAGGAAAAAAGCTCTTTTTCTAATAATTTAAGTCCATTCTTCCCTGTCAGTTGCAGAGAAAGCCGTGGGATAACCAAGAATTTTCACCCATGTCTCATTTCGGGGTGGGCTTGCCTGCCTCACACCTGGGTGACTCCCTGCTCTCTGCACCTCCACTGCCCAGGGCACACGGGGCTCCAGATATCATAATGCATCTGTCTCCCTCCTCCTAACAGCCTGTCACAGCAGAATTCACTCACCTTCACCGAGATTTAGCTATTTCCCTCAAGGCTCTGGTCGGCATCAGATATGCACATGTGCAACATCCATTTAAATCCATAATAAATGTGCACACACATTTTGTGTGGTGACTGGCCCCCTGACTCACACAAAAATGTATTTTAAATGGGCTTGGAGGATTTGGGCCGTCATTAAATTTCAAGGAACAAGGTCCACTCCTGTATTCCTGTGCACCAGGGACCAGGGGATGTACATACCACAGAAGACCAAACCCACGCCGCCCTTGCTGCATCCCCTCCCCAGCCACCTCCCCGGAATGAAGAAACACGAGACTCCAGCACTTTCTTGGTGGCGTAGACTTCCTGTTGCAATCCTCCTCTCCCTCGCCAGCACAGTGAAATCTGCTTAGCCTTTACTTTCTCACACATGTTTCAGATGTGCAGGGGTGTGATTGTAAACAATGTCATCGGCCGTGCCAGAGCTGTCTGCTCCTGCCGTGCTCCCTTCCCAGCACCCCAGGGGTTCCCGTAACAGGGCGTAAAGCAAACAAAGCAAAACAGTAATCTGCTGTTCCAATGGCATTTTTTTGTTTTTAGAAAACGTTAATGATAGGTTATGTGATTACCCTAGGTTTGGCTCCACTTACTCTTTATTAAGCACATCTGGTATTTAGTAACAGTGTAAGTAGCAGGAGTTCTTCTGGCGCGCAAATGAGATTATCCAATGTTGCCATGCAGTATGGAAACTCCTCAGGGAAGCCAGTGAACTGCGTGGAGATACAAGACTTTCTTTTCGGCTGGGCATGCAGCCAGAATAGCTAAAAAATGTGGATTGGCACGGAGCTCTTGCCACGCAAACACTTCTGGAAATTTCTGTGTTCAGGCCTGCCAAATCCTTCCTATGTAACATGAGTTTCTGTCTTCCTCAGCAGCCTGTCTGAAGCCCGAGCTCTCCTGTGTGCTTTAAAAAGGAAAAATGAAAAAAAAAACTCCGAGGCAATCTTTCAGCCCTGTTTCCAGCATGCCACTGCCAAGCTAACAATTTCACCGAATTAGGGGGAATTTCCTAAAACATTTCTTTGAGCTACATTGAGTGCAACATGTGGGAGACAACTGTGTTTCCTGGAGAAGAAAGGAGAGCTGTCTCACTCCTGGAGACTGCCTAATGTCTAGCAGGAGAAAAACAACCAGCCATGACAAGAAAATGTTCTTTTAAAACTTGGCGCGAGAAGCAGGTTTTATTTATTTTGAATGCCTTTTCCAGTCTGGTCAATGTAGTGTATGAAGAGAGGGCTGGTGGAGGGAAGCTGGTGTTTTTGTTAGGGCCCAGGGCTTGGAGTCAGGAGGTCTGGGCTCTATTTCTGGCTCGGCTGTGGCCTTCCTGTGGGACTTGGGTGAAGCTCTTGGAGGTGAGTTGCTCCAGTCTCCGAGCTTCTCGATGCGTTTAATGGGGGTATTGTCTGCCGGTTTCATATGTGTTTGTGGGAACTCAGGCTCTGCGGCCAACATTACTAATCCTCCTCGTTTCTTAAGGAAAGAACTGGGAAGGATATGAAGCAGAGAAGCAAATGTTCGTTTCTTGCTTGACTGTGCTTGGCTGCTGCTGTTGCAAGACGCTGGCCTTTGGATCTTTAAACTTGGTTGCTTTGTGTCTAGGGATCTTTGTGGGTGTTCCTGACAAACCCCTGTCAGTTTTGCCTCTCCCACCCCTAACAATGGGACACATGCATTTATACTGCAATTTTGTTGACTTAGTGATGGTGCCCTTGGGAAGGAGTCAGTCCAGGCAGTTTCTAGACTTTTTTGCTGTGAAGAGAGAATTTCGTGTGAAGGCTGGCCATGAGCAGAGGGGATTCATCGCAGCAACTTACAGGCACATCGTGCACCATTTCTACATGGCCAGTGACCAGTTCCAGCACCCGAGTTGCTCTTGGCTGTCCCTCCTGTGGATCAGCTGGCAGTGCAGCAGGGATCTACCTGGGTAAAGCTCAGGAAGGCAGTGCAAAAGCACCCTAACAGGCAGTGCTGGCTGCTGCCTGGTGGCTCAGCTGTCCTCTGCTATGAACTTCTGATGCAATTTCCAGCCACAGAAAGAACATCTCATCCAAAGAGCTGACGCGACTCCAAGCTGCATACCAACATAAGTGGAAGAGGGGATCTGGCTCTGCTACTGCATGCTTTTGGTCACAGTAACCCTCCCCAGTTCCAAGAGGGACAAGGGAAGGGGCAACCAGCAGCCCTCCATCTGTGCAGCACCCACAACATTCTTTGGGAAAGTGGGGAAGGATTAGTAACAATGACAAAACAGGCATAGCTATGCAAAGGACAAACAGATAAGCTTGGGATTTTCCTGTCTGCTGACCCACCCTCTGATAAGCCAAACTAATAACTCTCCATGGGTTAGCTTGTGCACAGGCAGAGCTTCTCTTCAGCCCAGTCTTGCTTCTGTAAACATCACTCCCTTGGCTATGGCTCCTGTGGCTGTAGTGACATCCATAGCTTGTCAATGACATTTTGCTGAGTAGCTAGTGGGCAAGGATACAGAAAGTTTGTAGGGCAGCGGGGAGTGAGGGAATAAGAATAACACATAGTGTAAGAAAGAGAAGGACTGCAAGAATGGGGATAACAATGTGTAAGATTCAAGGTGAAAGAACCTAATTTCCTCAGGGATGCAAATGTGAAAGACGAGAAAACATCAGTCAGGGAGAAGTGAAGAGGAGAGAAGTGGAATACTAAAGAGCCAGACCAAAGAAACTGAGGATGACAGGATTGAATGGGAAAGACCAGAGAAAAAATGAGACAAGAAAGTAAAACTGTAATGTAAAGAAAAGGCGTGACATAATGAACAAGAGAAGAAAATTTTTTTAGCAGAGGGAATGCAAACCAGGACAGGAGAGAATTATGAGGAGAAAACAGAAAATGTCAGAGGTGGAAGGAGGAATAATAAGACAGAGACATAGGAGAAAGCAGGTGAAACAAAGAGCCTCACACTGTTCTTAGATAATGAAGTTTCTTTTTACTAGTTCAGCATTGTGTTGCAATGTCCCAAGAGGCATTTTGTTTCTGTGGCTCTTTTGACCACTTATGGCTAATTATTCTGGGTTCCATGACTAAGTAATTAGAAGAAAAGGAAAAGAGCCTAGAAGTCACCCGGATGTGTCATAAGGCTTTGTCTGAGGACTGCTCCCTTCAGAGGGAATTGTTTCTAGAAAATAGCTGGGATGCTGACATCCCCAGTGTACATGTGGCTGGCCTCTGTGTCGCCTGGGTGAGCTGTACAGGCTCAAAGATTTCTAACCCTTCCCACCCACTTTGCTGCAAATTACTCTGTTCTGCTTGGGAGGGATGATGAGGAAGGGAGGATCCTAGCAGAATCCTCTTGCCAGCATGTCTCAAAGCTGGCTCTGATCCTGGAGGTTTTGACCAATATTCGTTGAAAGTGTAGCAATTCAGAGTGCTGGGTGGCTTGGTCCTAGTCCCCAGTCAATGGGAAGTGAGAAAAGCAGAAGCAGATTGTAGATTTCTCCTCTGATCTAATACTCCTTTTTTTTACATGCTTTGCTCACGTTAACTTGGTGCCTTTCATTTGCTTATCGAAGAGAGACATAAGTGCTTTACATTCAGGGGGCACCTGACAACTCCTGCATTCACTGAGGAACCTGAAGCTTGGGAATAAACATCAAAGGAGAGCTTTTTCTCTGGAATTATATAATCTTTTCTATGAATAATTAAACAACACCTTACAGTAAAGGGGCAGAACATCTTAGTTAATATAAGCAAGCTATGTGACTGCGCTGTATGTCTTAAATCACAGTTTCATCTAAAAAAGAAAAATCTGGCCTAAAAGCATTCTGTGCTGGAGCAGAACATCATAGCCATGTGCAGCCAAGCACTGAACAAGCACAAACTTACTATGCTGGTTCAGATATGTTTGACACATTCTGGCAGACACTGAACTGAATCAGGTAATGTCTGTCCTCCAGTCAGCACAAAACTGGCATAAACACCACATCGTGTGCTCTGACTAATTCAACAGAAACATACTGATGTATGCTTATGCCAGATACAGATCCAGTACACACAGGAGGTGCTCCTGCAGTGCCAAAATCCCATATTAATGAAGCTGGAAGCAGAGCCATGTGCATTAGCTGCATGTTTTGAATTCTTAGGAGTGGCAGCCGTTCATGGCAGGGGGCTTTTTCAGAACAATCATAAAAGGCCTTTTTTTTTTTTTTTCCCGGGGTGACAAAATTGTTCCCTTTGTTTCCAATAATCTCAGCATTTGAAAATACTGAATTGGTCCTTTTGTTTGCTGTGTCCATTTATTGCAGATTGTAGTCTCAGTGCAGCTCATGTTAGGGTGACCAATCCCCCTGCCTTCCATCACACAATTATGCCAGTCTGTTTAAAGATGCTGACCAAGCATTATGTGAACTGCCTTGCCATGAAAGCAGTTTGCCATACCAGAACTGTTGCTTAAAATCAAACATTTAAATTATTTGAAACTGAAGTAAATAATTTGGTCAATTGAAACTCTCCCCTTGTTTTTTCTTGATGTACGTATCCCAGCGATGTGCCAGAATGGCCCTTGGTATTTTCTTGTTAAAGTTTCATGAACAAATTGGAGAAAAACTTAGAATAATTTCTTTATCTATAAGGAAAATCACAGAGTATTGACATTATGCTTCACCATCTCTTCTAGAGATGATTTATTCCTGGGGCTCATAAAACATTCTTGAAAGAGTAACATTTTTGCCCTGTGACTGCAGCATATTGCACCAAGTGTCGGACACTTTCAAAACAATTTCCTGAGAGAATGTGAAAGGTAGATTGGGATCCAAAGGGACACATTTTTCTCCTTTACTTTCAGATTCCCAGGGAGCCTTCCCACTTCTATAGGAAATGCAGTGCAGAACACTAATCTTGGTCGACTAAAAGGAACACTTTTTCTCATTTCAAAGAGGAAGGCAAGTCTCAAAAATTGAAGCTAAACCTGGTAACTGTAATAACGTTTGGCACTTACATGCAGGTTTTCATCTTCTAGCCGTTTTACATTAAGTAATGAATCCTCAGGACTTCCCTGTGGAGTAGGTAGCTGAGTACTATCAGCCCCTTTCTGCAAATGGGAAAACCGAGGAGGAGATGTAAGTACCTTGCCTAAAGCCAGAGGGGCACTCTGTTTTAGAGCTGGGATCAGAGGTTAGGAGTTGCTGTGCTTTCAATTCCTGTACCTATTGTGTCCCTTAAGCACAGAGCCATAATTGAATATTGTAATGACCCAGGGGTGAAGTGATTCCAGCTACTCAGGGCCGAGCACAGCCCCTCTGATGGTCAGAGACTCCGTGGTGTGGCTGCATGCAGCCAGACAGAGCACGAGTGCCTAAGGGGTAGGACAAAGAAATGTCACTCTTTTTGGCCTGCTCCAGCTTACCACTGGGCAATGTCCACCAGGCCAGCCCTCAGCTCAGCTCTTCAGCCAGCTGTGCCTTCACTTTAAGGCATAAGGCCAAGTGTTCACCTTTGATGGGAGTCTTGCCACTAAGAAATGCGTCTTCAAAGGCAGATGCTGCTGTAAGACCCAGGTTATTGTTCATCTACTTTTGTGTGACACTTGTTACAACAGAACAGGCAAGTCCCTTTCTAGCTAATTCGTGCTTGTGCAGGAGTGAAAAGAAACCCAGACCCCTGTGCTCTGGGCTAAAGCAGATTCTCCTCTACCTTTAGGAATAGAATTTTTGTGTTCTGCAGTCCTCACATGACCTGAATGGCAGAACAGGCCCTGCTTTTCACAGGGCTGCTAGGAGGATTCACAGATCTCAGCCTTGCCCCTGACCAGTGTATGCCTTAGATAGGGAACAACATACCAAAAAAGAGAGTATAACATGAAATCCATGAGGAAAATTACCATCAATTGCCACACAGTTGCTAATGTGAATAAAGGAAATGTGTTCCCATGAATGCAGGAAAGAATGTTCCATTTCAGTGTTTTTCAGGCAAAGAAATGTTTGCTTTTTCTTTTCTCAATGCCTATTTCCATTAGCAGTATTTCCTACGTGTTGTTCAACCATGTTTTCATCACGTCAAGATACCACTGGGCATTAAAGCCTAAGAACTGACTTGTATCTCTCACTTTCTGCCAATGTATATTGATGTGGTGCAGGATGACACATCATAAAGGGAAGGTGTGTAAAATGCACTTGTTCACTAACATTTTCCTTCTGACCCTGCCATTAATATGAAATGGACACAAATCCATCCACAAACATGCTGACTCCAGTTCTGCACACAGAGAACATATTATTCCAGTTGGGAGCTGGAGTCAGTTTTGCACCTGACACAGCCTTCGTTTTGGAAGGGAATCAGAGGTTTTGGAACTTGACACTGATCCACACCCAAAGTTTATTTTGTTTATACATAGGCAAAATGTGGAAATCCCCAGATGCTGGTGGCCTGGATATGAATGATTCTTGCACTGA
Organism: Luscinia megarhynchos; assembly: GCA_034336665.1. Taxonomy (NCBI): domain Eukaryota; kingdom Metazoa; phylum Chordata; class Aves; order Passeriformes; family Muscicapidae; genus Luscinia; species Luscinia megarhynchos. The sequence goes on from CM067565.1 coordinate 68,800,259, forward strand.
AATCACAGAACCATATTCGCTCTGAGGATGAAAATATGACATTTTCTCATTCCTGTGAATTTTGTCTAATGATTTTGCCCTGAAGACCACCTAGTTTTACTAATTGGTCACCAGAGATTATAAATATCAGCCGTACATTAACATTTTAAAACAAAATACTAGAGTGATCTTTTTGGAGCTCTCTGACTATTTCTAGGAGTACTGCAATGAAGTAGGGTGTTTAGAGTCAGAAAGATTGTGTGATAATGCCTGAGTCACATTAATTGGATTGTCAGAGACTACTGGACCCCACAGTAAGTGTGACAGAAGCTGGAGAGGCAGTTTCTGGCAACAAACCTTGCAGGGCACTCGTGCTAACTGATATGTACCTTGTGTTTTAAAAAACAATAATACAAATGCCACCTAGACCAGACTATTAACTTGTCTGGAGTCTTACTGGGGTTTGTGTCCCCCAGAGAGACGAGTGCTCCACTCAGCAGTGCTGGACCCTGAGGAGCCCTGCTGAGCTGTGTGGAGATACAGAGTAGGTCCTTCGTGCATGATCTGGACATCACCTCCCATGGTCAGTGTGCAGACTATTTGCTACAAAGGAGGTTCTCCACATTGCGTTTGCTGGCACTGGGATTTTTGCTAAACATCAATGTTTCCAGCTGTGGGAAGTATTTATAAAAAGCACAACTTGTCTGTCAGAGCAGGGTATGCTTTTAATATAATGTAGTATGAGCATGTGGAAAAAATCGTGGAAACTGTTCATTCAGAATTCAAGCACAACAAACTATATTTACACCAAAAATTTTAGAACATGTTTTTCTTAAACATTTCATATAATATTAAGGAAATATAAACACATATGTTAAAAATTGTGGCAATGTGCTATAGATTGCAGAGGAAGGACTTGGAGTTTCCTTTCACATTGGTATTGCATCATTATTCCGTGGGGTCATCTTTGTCCATGAGGAGGACTGGGCTTATATTTAGCTTCCTGTTACATGTGTATGTGCTGCAAAGGGAGGGCACATGTGAAGAACTGATGTGTATAAAGTGTGTTGAAATGTATTTTGTGTGAGCTATTTGCCTCTTCCTTACTATTTTTTTTAAAGGGACATACGCTTTCTCCTCCCTTACTGACACGTGAGTAACCTCAGCTAAATCCTTTGCTGGAGAACAGAGCTCTTTGGTGATCAGACATTTTACCTCTTCACAAATCAGAGAGAGGGTAACATGATTATATTAATGCTCTCAACTGCTCTGTTTTATGAGGCCGCTGTAGCAAGACCATCCATTTGCTTAGGGGGTACTTTGGGAGCTAAAGGCAGAGGAGCCAATGTTGGGCCAGGAAGCACTGAGCAGGATGAGTGGATGGAAAAGGGCCATGGCTTCTGGTGACCAAAGGTGTAGACATGAAGGAAGAGGTCATGGAGCCAAGTACTGTCCTCTTCTTGCTTTTGTCTTTCCACACCTGCCCTGCTTTTTTTGTAATTCCTGCCTCATTCTTCTTCCCTGTTTTGCTCCTTGATCCTTTCTGCCTGCTGGAGGAGTCCAGAAAACCCTCTTGCAAACCACCACCCCCACATCACTCCCACAGTCAGCCCTTCCTGAAGCTACTGCTGCTGTGCCCAGACTCTGCTGATGGGGAATGAAGGGCAGAGGAGGGAGGGATGGCCACAAACAGCACTGTGCCCTGGCAGCTCCTGGCAAAAGGGAAGCAGAAACACAGATGTGTGAGGTTGCAGCTGGGTGCTGGTGAGCATCTCAGGGGATCTTCATGCCATGTGGCTGCTTGAGTAGGTATTGCCTAACATGAATGTACACATATTTCCTTCATTCTTGCTGCAGTGAAAGGTAGGGTCAGTTACTCAGTCCAGTCAACATCAGCTGCTGTAGAAAGATTGCCTAGAGCGTGGCCTGGGGAAAGATGTGGTTGGGAGTATTGCCTTTTTAATCTTCATAGGCTATGTAACTGGATTTTCCCAAAATACCAACCCAGCTCTTGGGCTCTTCTGTGAAGCTGACCCTCTTTGGAAACCCTGAATGATGTGGTTAATATTCTTCTTACATCTGCCAGGAGTTAACCCAAGGACTAATAATACTGCTGGAATATCAGCTTCTATTTTTAAGTAGTGTTTTCCTAAATTTTCCCTTAAATATTAGCTGATAAAGGGGGAGTAGAAGGAAACACTTTATTGTCCTGCATAATTCCTCATCACACTAGTTAAGCACAGGATAAGGCTGGAATTCATCTACTTTGTTACACATGGTTTTATCTTAAAATTTTATCTGGGACAAGAACACTCAGGTATTTTCACAGTTATGGCTCCAGTATCCTGTGAAATAAACTGACAGGGGGTAATCCCTTATAGGAAATGGAGTGTTGAAGCAGGAAGCTGCACTATCAGCTCACAGCAAACCAGTGCTCTTGAGTGGTTTAGGTGCAGTCGAGCAGTGGAAAGGTTTTCCATGGGAGATGATATAAAGCCAGGACTGTATTAACTGGAAATTATTCAGGACTTCAAAATTCTTCTTTTGTGAGGAAGCCAAATTGCTCCTCAGATAATTTATGGTAATTCAGGATCTCTGGACTCCTTTCCTGCTTGTTTCTTGTCTTAAGGTGCTGGTGTTGGTGGCACTATGGAGGAATTTATACACAGACTGTGGGGCTGGTGGGTTTTCATAGCTACTGACCCACTGTGCATCCTTCACTCTGACTCAGTGTTATCTACCCTGTAGAGGTGTGCTATAAGGCTTCCTTAATCCCCACAAAGCCCTCTGGTACTCACAGAACTACAAAATGTTGTCATTAAAACAGAACCTTCCATTTTATTCCATGCTATGGCTGATAACCCGTTTTCTTTCCAGTCCCATTTTGCTTGTTTTCCTCTGCCAATAAATCACTTAATAAAGGAATTGGAAGGCTCTTCTTGTACGTGATGAACAGCCAGCCCTTTCTCAATGTGTGGCCCTCGCCTGGACTTGCCATTATTTGAGGTGTAGATGGGTTTGTGTACAAGGCTGCGCACACACGTGCACGCTTGCAAAAGCACACGCTGGGGGAGCTCCAGGCTAGCCATTAGATTTCCCCTGCTGTTACTCTACTGTACATATTCCTAGTAGATTAGAGCACAATTTTTTTTATACACTCTTCTATAAAAAGTGTGCTATATTGATTGCAGCACAGTGAGCTGCTGTGGTTGATATCCGAGCGCTAACCCAGATAGGGATTAGCATTACATCAGCCATCAGGCGAGGGAACCTGGCGAGCTGCCAGCCTGTAAAAATGGAAGACATTTGCGTCACTGTTCCCTTGGTAATGCTTCTTGGAGCCGTGTCAGCTGTCCCCCGAGGTTGTTTCCTTAATATGTCAACAGACATTCCTGAATCTTTAATGCTGAATAGCTCTTTTTCCTCTTCCAGAAACACTTAGGTGACAGTGTAGCTAGTGTCTCCTGCTGCCCTATGTATTAAAAAATTATATACCTATGTAGATGAGGCTTAATACCTTTTGGGGGAGGGTCACAGCAGTAACAGTCAGATCTGGGTGAAGCACAAAGCCCATCTGCAGCAGGATTGCCGTTTGGATGCACTGAGGAAGCAGCAGCCCTGCTCAAAACCACTCCTTCTCTGCCTCCGGAGGATCCCACTGGAGGGAGTGAAGGCATCTGTGTTAGATCAATTGCTGGAATTTGCTAACATTTGGGATAAACTATCTGACCTTGCTGTAGGAATTCCAGTTCCACACAATAACTTCAGGTTAATGCCCGAAAGCTGTGGGACTGTGTACGCAGTGACCTCTAGCTTCTGCAGGACATTTGTAAGTGCCAATTGTGAGAAAAAATCTGAGGTTTTGTCCAATGACATTTCCACCTTTCTGCTTCTCCGTGCAGCTGAATGATATTTTCAACTCAAAGAATTAAAATGCAAGTAAGATACACTGAAAAAAATTTGAGCATGTGCCCTTTCAGCTGAAAGTAAACATCCGCTATCAAAAAGACCTTTTGTTCTTAGGTGACAGTTTCAAGTTTGCTGTAGTAATTAATCACAGACTTGTAATTCAATAGTTCAGGAAGAGCGAGCAAAGAAGAAATTCTAAGAATCACTTTGTGAATAACTTAATTTTGGTCAAGGAGCACTACAAAGTGCTCATGATATTTTATCACTGTTGTATGCATTTCACACAACCCACTGACCAAGCAGAAAACCACTCTGCTGGTTGAAACCCAGCTCTGCCGAGGGGATGGGGAGCTCTGTTCGTCTGCAGTCTTTAGCCAATACTGAAGGATTTCCAGATTCCTTGCTTAAGGAATTTGACCCCAGCGCTGGAATTCGTCTCCTGCATAGCCCCCCATGGTGAGCAGTTTCCTTGAGCAGCCACGGGCAGGAGGCGCTCACTGGGGCCTGAGCTCAGGCAGAGGCACAGGCACAGGCAGAGGAACAGGCAGAGGCACCGAACAGGCAGAGGCAGGCAGTCCCTGTCTGAATCCTGGCCAGCGCTGCAGAGCCAGGGAGAGATTCCCAAGCACCCCGACCTGACAACCTGTGTTAGCAGCAAGGAAGCACCACAGCCCTTCAGGTGAGGTGTTTGCACACACCTGTGCACAGACACTTGTGAGGGAACTGATGCTCCTGCCTGAGCTCTGTGCCTGCTTGTCCTTACACTTTGCCACCTCCCAGTTCTCATGGCCAGCTTTATCCTTGACAGACAGGTGACAAGTGACTCAGTTCAGTGGGAGAACATGGAGTACCCACTACAGCAGCATCCCTAGGGAGGAGCAACCATGTTTTCTGCTGTCCCAGAGTGCCAGCAGAACTGGCTTTCCCCTTAACCTCATGACACCTGAATCCCCCACGGAGATAACCAAGCTCAGCTGCTTGGTCTGTGCCCCAGCTTCCTTCAAAGACCCTGGTGCTCATTGGGTTGTAGCCAGATAGTGATGGGTTCTACTCCTGGCCCCATGCTGCCACTCTGCTGGGAGAGCTGGAAGAGGGAGGTAGGAAAAATGTGACTTGTGAGGGTGATCCATATGCTGGAGGCAGGTGGACAGTACTGATGTGCAAAGCCAGGGGTGTTTGGCTGTGGATTACCAGCCTGGCAAGAGGCAGGAGCAAGGCCCCATCTGAGCAGCTGGGCTTGAACACAGGTGCCAGAAGCAGAACTGATCCCAGCTGTAGCTGCTTTTGCCTCTTGGCTGCTGCAGAGACCAGTTCAGGACTGTGGTTGCCTTCTTGAGGGAGGTTGTCTTTGTGCTGCAAGGACAAGAGGCCGAGGAAGAAGAAGCCCCCACAGCAGGATCAGCACTGTGGGGAGGGCAAAGGGAAGTGAAAAATTTCCTTCTCTGAGACAGAGCATGTAATTTACCCCTCTGAGGATTGCCTCCTTGCATCCATTCACCTGCTAGGGACCCCAGATTTCTTACCAAGTGAGATGAGCCCCCAGTCTGACTTCAAAGCTCTGATCCTTCCTCCTGTCAGCCCTGTGGCTCCTCTCTGTCTATTGCTATCATGTATTTCTATATATAACACAAGGCTCCTGTCTGCTGCAAAGGGTGTTTTCTGAAGTAAAGTTAAATACATAGCAAAACCTTTAGAAACAGAGCCTTGAAAACACAATTGGTCTATCCTGACTACTTGTGTCGTTATTCAAAAAGACTGTTGAATGAAGGTCAGCTCTTGAACAGGTTTGAATTTTTATGGTTTTGTGAATTAACTTTCTCCTAGTCCCAGAAAGCTGCAAGTTGAGGTCTTTTGTATCACTGAGAGCTAGGGTTTGATAATCCCAGTGATATCTGAATCCCTAGAACTTCTGTCGTTGAAGCACTTGGTGCTTACAGTCACCGAGTAGCTGCAGCTGAAGGAGGTGGGTGCCAGCTTGCCCTTGAGCTCTGCACTTCCTATCAGCTTTCCAACAGCACTTCCTCCCTGTTTCTGGGTGCGGTTCAACACTCCCTGCCTATGCACCCAAAGAAGGCAGCAGGAGCCTTGCCATTGGCCTCAGTGAATGTAGAAGTACCCTCAAGGCACTGATAATGATCTACAAAGCCCCAAATAAGTTCAACTCTTTATGTCCTCTTCCCATGCATGATTCCAGGACGAAAAGCTTCAGAGGCTGTGCTGACCAGCTTTAAATCTGTCTGAAGCAGTGATCCTCAGAGGCTGGCACAGATCTGACACATCGTGTTCTTTTGCCTCATTTAAGCATGCCAACTTAATAGGAGTAGTTTTGATCCATGATTTTCTGAAACAGATCGCTGAAACTGGTTGCTGGAGGACTAGGCAGTATCTTGCCTCTGTTTGTGCTGCAGCAATACTCCATTAAATTAGCCCTGGATGCAATCTGGCAAGCTAATGCACATCCATACCAATTTGCTAGGCTGTCTGCAGGTATTCCCCTGGGGACTGGATTCCACGGTGATTTACAGTTAATCATTGTTTCCCCATGACTTCGTGCTTTTTAAGCCAAATGCTCAATATTCTGGGCAGGTGTCATATGGTGCAACTTCCTGCTGTGGTAAGCAGAGAAAGTCAGTGGCAGCCCGAGGAAATACTGAGTTAGGAAAGTGTGGCTTTCTGATGGTAAGCAGAGGTCCTCGGGTTGCAATCTGAAGGACATTGTTGCTTTGGCTTCACTTGTCTTCCTCTGTTATGGAAAGATAGTACTGGCAACAACTAGCAAATCTAAAGACCCAGCACTAAGCCTTTTGTTTTCAGAGCAGAGTTTGAAATGAGTCACCTACAGGTGAGCCAACTCATAAGCTGCATGGAGAGGGTGACAGATGCTATGGTAGCAGAGGAGGAGCTGTGCTGGGCCCATGAAGAATGGTATCACGTGTGCTTTTGTGATGCCAGAGTACTTAGTAACTCAGGCCTGGTTTTGGGATGGATACTCAGCCAAATATTCCCATTAAAAAATGGCTTGTCAGCTAACACCAGCAAAGCAGGTGTTCTGTATTCAGCTGTTTCTTCTAACACAGAAAAGAAGTCTGGTCCTCCTCAGCCAGTCAGCTCTACTCAGAGTGCAGAGCAGGGGAAATTCCATAAATATCAGAGAGTTTGGGTTAAAACAGTGTGTACAGAGACTTACTTGAGATTCCAGATGTTTTGAATTGTCTTTATAAAAAAAAAGAATCTTGTAATACTTCATCCCTGTTATAAAAATCTGCTTTGTTTGTGTTTATCCAAAATTCATATTTGTCCTGGATGTTTCATAGGTCTGTGCTAATGGATATGAGTCCATATGTCAGTTGCAGAAACCCAGCTTGTCCTCCCATGCCCTGACTTAGGAAATCTCTTGCTGGAGACTTGGGCCAGGACAAGGAGCAAATGAATGTTTCCCTGCGTAGCTGCAGAATGTGGGTGAATGCTTAGGAGACCAAAGGGCAGAGAGCCATGCTGGATGGAAACACTGGTTATTTCTGGCTAGTACGTGCCTCATGTGAGAAGTGTGTGCTGTATTTTTGGACACCTCTGACAGCAAGTGAGTGCTCTTGAGGGTATGGGTGTAAACAGGACAAGAGACACAGAGATTTCTGACCCTTGAGGACATCCAGATAGGATAAATTTGCCCTGATGAATCAAGGAAAAAATACTATGGGTAATGAATGTTCTGTCAAGGAAGGTAAAGTTTCTGATTTCACTGAAAAACCACAGTATGTGCCAGGTATCATCTTCAGGAGATGAGCTGGTTCTCCATGAAATCTTCCAACCAGCTTGCCTGCAATAAATACAAGCAGCATATGGCTGATGATAGGAATAAAAGAAGGTAAATGAGCATATAATACAAATGTAGAATGGGTATAAATGAACCAGGGTTAAACCTCAGAGAAATTCCTGGTCAGATGTCTATGGACTGAAATGGATATCTGCTGTAGGGACACAGGCCACTGATCACTTTTTGGCATGGTCACTCTCACACAAGTGGAAGGCTATGCCTGCAGGAGACCTGCCACTTCTAAGAGCTCTGTGAACATCAGGACTTCAGTGTTGTGAGTGAAGTAGAATTCAGCCTTCACAGACCCCTGTAGGGATGAATGCAGGTGTTCTCCAAGTGGATACTTCGTTCACTACTTCTTGGGTTTTGTGAAAAATTCAAAAGCTAATAATAGTTGATAACTTCTCTTTTTAAAAAAATTTGTGATTCCTGCTGTTGCAGTTGCCAATGGAAATTATTATGTTCCCCAGGGTGGGGACTGTCTTTAATGGGAGCCCATCTTTTATGCCAATAATAGTAATTTGTTCCAGGAATGTTGCTCCAGTTCTACCCTTCCACTCCGGGGCTTCCTTCAATACAACAATACATTTCCCACTTATTTCCCCTATTAATTTCTGTAGCTCAGATCCCTATACTGGCTTTGGCTATGTAGCAAATTTTGGAGGGGGGTCTTAAGTGAACTGCTGTCTTGGTTGTAGGCTTTGGCATGGGTGAGTGATAGAGTGAGAGCAATGATTGCCTGTGTGGAGGATATTACCTGAAGATGTGTCTCAGCAGGTGCAGGGTAAGAGTCATCTGACCAAATGTAGGTGTCTCTATCTGAATATTAATCTTGATTCCCTTTATAGTCAATAGAGAAAAATAAGCACTTCTGGTGTGTGATTCATCTTAGTCTAAAGGAGATGTATAAAGTAAATCAGATGATTCACACCCCAGACATGCCTGTTTCTCTGCATTGAATATGAAAGGTGACTTGCTCAGATGTAGATATCTAAAGCAGAGTGAGACAAATCCCACTCAAAGCATCATCTTTGAAATGACAGCTCAGGAAAATATGCAGAAATAATGTCCTCCCAGCTAAGCAGTGTTCAAAGAACCTCATCCACCTCCTCTACATCTTTTCTCTACATCTCTTCTCTACACCTGCCATTATGAGAAATGTGTTTATTGTAGAAGATATGCCACAAGCTTTTTTATTTGTTGACTTCTTCAGCAGGAGCATTAGGACATTGTTGCAGGTCTGGAGTGTGGAGGGGAGGTCTGTGGGTCTGACCCACTCAGAAAGTGTGGTGCAGGTGTGGGAAGCATGGTCTGCAGTTCAGGACTCAGTACTGTGGGAAAGCAGCATGTTGAACCTTCATGTTGCCATGGTCTCTTGCATCTCACACAGTGGGCCACGGAGTATTAAGCACCAGTCAGACTGAAACAGCCTCTAATCTTTGTCTAGAAGGAGAGAAAGGTGGTAGCTGAGAAAGAGTTTAAATTGGCCTGCTGCTGTATTGTATTTTGCAGGAGAGCTTCCCCCTGCAGCCATTTCGAGCTGTCCTCCATGCTGACTTCTGTCCATCCATCCTCAGGGAATTCTTAAGCTCTGGCTGTGCTGAGTCAGGCAGTGCCTGGCTGCCCTGATATATCCTCCTGTTGACAGTGTAAGGCATTGCAGTGAGCACAGCAGGAATAATGAGGCCTGCAGTCAGATTAGTGCGGATGCAGGCTTTGGAGACACAGACTCCTCTTCTTGTTTTTGCCCAGTAATGTCCTATGGGTACGTGCATTTTAGAGAGTTTTCTCCAAGTGGGAATTTCCATCTGGAAGCAGAATTTTAAAGAGGGCAATCAAGCCAGGGCCCTGCTGGCACTGGAAGGGGAAACATGATGGCTCATCAGTTTCCTCCATTGGATCCGTGCCACCCTGGCTGCTCCCAGCCGCTGGATGGAGGGCGACATCTGCTCAAGGTGATCCCCAGGCAGGAAAGGGCATGCAGAAAACAGGCACAGCCAGACCAGATGTGCAGGGACACTGTTTGTGACAGAAGTGGGACAGCAGTGTTGTAACCACACGGACTTTAAAGGGACCCTGATCTCTGTGACACAGTTGCTCCAGTTCCAAGGGCAGGGGGGTGTTTCCTGCAGCTGAAAACATCAAATAATTAAAGGAGAAAAAAAAGTGGTACATGGAAGTAAGACATACTGAAATATATTTTAATAAGTTTTTGTAATATTACACTTCGAAAATTGCTAGCTGTCAGTGGTGGGTCCTTCATTTGCTTCCAAATATGCTGGCTGTTGGAGTGAAATGCCAGGCTGTGTTGGCTCAGGCTGGAAAAGATGATTTTGGAGGTCTTGTGCAACTTAACTCTGCAGTGAGATGACAACTATCTGCAGGCTGCTGCCATTGTGCTTTGTTGAGCATTATATGAAGGCAGAGGCCTTGTGAGGGGACCCTCATAAACATCTGAAAATGAAACGTGTTTCAGTGTGAGGTCTGATGCTTAACATCTGAGGACTGCCTGCAGAGCTGCCAGGTGAGGGGCTCCAGAGGTCAGCAGGGTGCCAGGGTCCAAGGCCAGCAGCCTGCTTACACAAAAGATTCAGAGCAATGGCTCTTGCCTCAGCATCACGTCCCCAAGAGGCTGAGAGCTGGAAAAACCAGACAGATCCCTTCTCTTTCCCAATCAACCCTCTGTAGCAATCAAAGTGAAAGAATGCCATGTGACACTAAGCTGCTGGCCTCAGCTCCTTGACAAGTGTTCTGGGAAGGGGCTCCCAGTGGTCTTGCAAGGCCCATACCTCTTCCCCAAAGAACTAACAGCCCTGTTGTTTCTAACTGCCTATGGACATGGAAGAAAGAGCCAAGATTTTGGTGCACATCTGTCTCGTGTGTGCCAGTTGTGGTACAAGACTTTGTGCTCCTCCTGTTCAATAAGAACAATTCTTCAGGAAAACCACCCAACAACCTTTTGCTGTTTAGATGCTTCAAATCTCTGTAAAGGTTCTTTGTGCCTTCTTGGGAAGGTTCACTTTTGATTTTTCCACCATCAGTGATGTATGCCAGACTAGGGTGAGAAAAATGTTGCAGTGACTTGAATTATATATCTAGTAAAGTTCACCCTCAAGGGTTTCCATTAGGATCGGGAGGTTCCTCCTCAGGCCCCCTCTCAGACCAAAATAAGAAAAAAACTCTCACATGCAACCTAAACAGCAAATCAAATTTACAAAGTTTAGTTCAATCCTTGGGGAAAAAAAATCCAAATAAAAAAAAGAACAGCAATATTATGGACTTGTACTGATAAGCATATTTTTAATGCAGTTGTTTTGACTTTCACAAAAAGAACAAAACAAAAAAAGAAAGAGGATAGTACAATTGAGGTAATCTGGGATGTAGATCAATGCCAGAGGATTTCAATACTTTAACCATGAGTTTTTTTAACCTTTCCTTCTGTCTCCAAAGTTTTCTTGGGACTCTTTTTTTTCCACAGCAGAATCATTGTACATCTTGCTGCATTCCCTGTGGTATGGGCAGATGGATCTGAAAGTCATCAGCAAGCAGTGAAAGTAATGCAGGTAAATGAAATTGGTCCCAGAGTCTGGGAGGAGCACATGTGGGGAAGAGTATTTCATTGCCCAAATTCCACACTGGTGGAATGTGGGTTTTTGCCCCTGAAATTATTACTTCATGTGATCAAGGCTTGTGCAAATGGAGGTTGACTGTATATTTACTCAAGGTAATGAGCACAGATTACGTTTTGGAATATCTTTCTAACCCTTGAGTAATGTTGACTTGTTCCCATTCCCTCCCCTTTGACTATTATCTCCTGTTTAGTGTTTCTTGTTTAATCTAGTGGGCTAATGGGTCATCTTCTGGTGTTGCCTGACTCAGTAACGTGGTTAAAAGCCTGCAGAATATGTCAATACAAGCAGGACAGAAATGAGTGGCCAACAGGATTGAACAGGATGGACTGGTTACAAACACAGTGAAGTTCATCAGATAGCAAACTCTCCAATTGCCTTCTAGCTCTCTTGTGGGGTGGTTGACTTTTTTTTTTTTTTTTTTTTTTTTAGTTTTGATTAATATTTAGGCTGCAGCCGTAAAATCCCACTGTGTTGGTGAGCAAGTGTTTGGTTAAAACAGTTTCTAGATCAGATACATATTATTCATGAGACTTTGGGCGTCTGAATGAGTGTTTTCAGAAGTACAGACCCATTGGGAGGTGCCTTCAATTCTGATTTTTGTGCTTCAGCCTCTTGGAAGATATTTCAGAAAATTGTCCCCGGACTGTTTCCCATAGGACTCAGCTAGAGGAAGGATTCACTTCATTCTTTGTGATTGCATTGTAACTTAACAAAACTAGGTCCTCAGTCTTCCTGACTTCTTCCCCCTGTAAGGGTATGTTTGCCCCTTCTGATGGAACTCAAGATTTATTCAATAATGCTGAGAGTATGCGGGAACTCAGACAAAAAAGTAGCACTAAACTGAAAAGCATTAGCTGTCTTCAAATATCACTATTCTTTTTTTCACCTCAGTGAAGAGCTTTAGAAAAGCCTCTCTGATTTTCATCTGAAATTAAAATTCCATATGCAGTATATTAAGTGGCTAATTATGTCATTCATTTTACAGCCTTTCTCTGAATGACTTGATTGAAGTGAATGGATTTTAATCTTGGGGGGCTGAGGGAAGGAAGGAATAAATGCTTAGAGGTTTGTTCTGTTTCAGCACTTGCATTTTGAAACCTGACTTGGATGTTTAAAACAAATATGGAATGTTTTTCCTGGAATTAAAAACTGGCCACTTTTGCTGTTTGGTAACACCTTTTGGGATGTGGTAATTGTATGGGTGATTGACAGGGGGTTTAAAAGGGCAATTCTCTGGTTCAGGGAAGCAAAGGAAGGCAGTGGAGGAAAGCGTGAAGGAAAGTGTTCTAACTTACAATCTTATTAGTTGGGCCGTTAAAATGCATTCAGTCATTCATTAAAGCTTATTCATAAAACTCATTATTCATTAGAGCACTTTGGGGAGTGGGGGGAAAGCACTGAACAGCAGCAGTCATTTATTTACACTAGCAATTTCATCATGGAATTAGATCATGGGGCCAGATTCGCCTCTGCATTTCAGCAGCTCAGTTTCACTGACATCATGGAATAACTATCAATTTAGACTAATCTGTGGCAGAACAGAACCCATCCCATACTGCTTCTTTAAGAGGATGCCTTGGGCAATTTCTTTGCTGTCTTATTGCTGTCTAGGTCTTGGGAAACTTTACAAATGCATAAAAAATTAAAGAAGTATGAGAAATGGATCTTCTCACTGAGCAATGTTCTACTGAATCATTCCATTGAGATAGTTAGTAGGAGATGGATGTGAAAAGCATTCACATTAATAATTAGTATCTCATTTTAAAGAGTTTTTACCCCTGCTGTTCTGACAATTTTGAAACAAACAGTTTAGATTTTCAGTCCTCACATAAAAGGTTTGGGGTGACAGGAGAGGACAGGCAAGGATAACACCAAAGCTCTTATTTTGTTAATATGATATACAGCATATAAGATCACAGTAGTCAGTAGTGGGATAGAACCAGTAAAGTACTGAACTCATACCTTTGCAAGGAAAGGTGTGTTAGGTAATGATCATTCTTCTTCATAGCAGCACTGGCATTCTTCTTCCTAACTGATTTTTAGCTGAATCCCACTGGTGGAGCAGCCTGTGTGAGGTTGAAGAAGTGACTTAGCACCTCTTAATTGATACACAGAGCTATCTGCAGGCTTTCTGCCTGGGGGTGAATGTCACGCTTTGGAAATTTCAGGCAGAATTTTTAAACCTTCTTTTCATTGGGATTGCTCATCCTAGAAATCCTACATATTATTTTAAGATTTGGTTCTTACTGTAAGCCTGAGATAAAAGATATTCTTTTCTGTATTAATGAACAGCAGCTTAGGAGACAACAGTCAGTGAAACTAATGCTTTTAAGCATTAGTTTAAGCATTAGTGATAATTCCTTTTCTGTGCTTTGTTGCCACAAGTATTGTGTCATAGATGGGATGGCACTGGCAAGAAGCAGTCACAGCACAGCCGCTCTGTGGATCCTTGACCTCCACCTTCTCTGGTCCTGAGTTGAAGGACTCAGCACTGAGATATGGCAGCAATCACATGGAACCTGAGGAAGATACTGATCCACAGGTCTACTAAATCAGGTGGTATTGTGGAGGCACAGCATGAACTTGAGCTTTTTTTGGGGTCTCTTGTTTTGCTTCTTTAAAAATCCTCCTTCACTGTGACCTTGAACTCTCCCTGTTATGCAGGGTGATGATGTAAGTCCCAAGGAAACAGCCATGTGGAAAATCTGAAGCTTATGGTCATGGGGCCAGGTTCTCTGATGGCAGAAAGTGGAGTAGTTCCCCTGGAGTCAGTGGACTTATTGTAGCTGACAATCTGACCTATTGAATTTCCAGTTCCTTTTGTGGGAACAGCTCAGTGAATGATTTGATCTGAATTTCTGGGGCAGGGCAAGCCAGGAAGATTTCAGACTTTTAATTGGCAGTATAATGTCTTTAGAAATTCAGCCTTTGTCATTTTATCTTCTGATCATCTTTCAGGCTGCACAGCTGTCTCTTGCTTTGACTCCTGTACAAAATCCACAGTCTCCATTACAGCAGTCCTTCCCTAGTTGACTACTTAGAGTCTGTCCTGGCACAACAAAAGAAGACCCAGCAATTTCCTTTTGGGACAGCCTGTGTGAGCTCCAGAAAAGAAGGTAGCTCTGCTGGAAAGCAGGGGAACTCATTGCCATGAAAGCACTCCCAGAGCAGGAAGTAAAGGGGAGAAGATAAGAACCATCAGCACTGACTCCCTGGTTCTCCCTCAGGTTCATATTCAGTGCCAGAGTGGACATTTGATATTGTGGCAAAAGAGATTAGGCAGCCATATGTGATAGACAGCTGTGAAGACTAGGAAAAAATGAGACAACACTACAGTTCCCCAAAACCCTCAAGTACAGAGAAGATATCATGGGTTCATAGCAGGTTCTTGCCCCAAAGCTGCAGAAAATAGAAGAGGAAGAATTGGCAGTAGCTCTGCTAGCTCCCTTAGAGTGACATGTATATAACCACTGCTGTGGGGCTGGGTAAACAAAAGAAGCCCATTCCTGCTCTTAGCTGTACTGGGCTATAATTCCCATGTGTTTCTGCAGTATCTGGATGTATACCAACTGCAGTCTGGAGGAACTCCATGCAAAATCCTAGAAATGTCTCAGAAAAATTCCCAGTCCTCAAAAAAATGGCACATAGGGAAGGTATCTTCCCCACAGTTGTGTAATCAAGAAGCTGAAGAAACAATAAATTGGTATGCTGCCAAACTGTGCAGAAAATGGCTGACTCATGTGAGTCATGCAGTCTTAAACCTGAAATAATTAGTGTTAGATTCATAAGAGGGGAAAAAAGTGAAATGAGACTGCTGAAAGAAAAGCTGTCCTGGCTGATAGTATACTATAGGAGTGTCTAAAGCTGCTGCAAAGCAGAGAGTAGGTGGGGTAGACATGATTAGTTCAGAAGGTAGAACTGAGAAGCATAAAATAATATCAAAAGCAAATTCATAAATATGAAGCAGAAGTCATCAGGGAAGACCTTCAGTGCTGTGAGAAAAATGTGCACATGATAGAATGCACATCAGTGATATTAATATGGTGCAAAAGGGCAAAAACAAAACTCTGAGCTATGTGCCAAGAGAGAGCAGCAGCACTTAGTTAGAAAAATGAATGCTATGGAGACAGCAAGACGTTTCTAAATGTATTAGGATACAAAGGCTTCCTTGCAGCTATGCCAAGGAGGGAAAGGAATTGTAACCATGCAAAGCTGAATTAAGCAATACAATGACCCCATGCCATTAGGCAAAGTAAATTGCAGGTTGAATCAGTGATGCTGGCAACAACAAATCCTCTACTTATGGCTGCACCCAGCAAACTGTCACCACAAAGGGGCTTTAAGTTAGAAGCAAACAACTCATGCAGGCAATGGAGGCAGAACAAATTTAAAAAAAAATAATTACATGTGCCTAGCTGGCAATATTCACTAGCATCCTTGCAACGAAGCTGTTGGGAAGCATATCAAGAAGTGTTTGAAGGGGAGGATGTCTTCCAGGCATACAATTGCCTTCATCTATTTCTATCTTTTCAATTTGTGCCTCCAGTAGTGACTACAAAATAAAAAGAAAAAATAATTGAAGCAGTAGAGGGCATGGAAAAGGAAGACATCTTTAAGCAATGTTAGGTAACAAGTCACACAAGCATTAAGGATGCTGAGACACCAGATGACCTACCTGAAGTACCTTCAACAAGCAGGAACAGGCTGTTCAACTGAATTCCTACAAATGAGGGGATATCCAGCTTGGTGAGAACAAAGACATTACTGGTACATAGGGTATTGACAAAAACTTTTGGGGAAAGAAAGAAATTACCTCTCCACGTCAAGAAGAAGAGTGTATGCAGATGGTTGTGAGCACTGCTGTGATCAGATGGGAAGTGGTAGAGCATTAGTGCTGTCAGCAAGATGTATTGAAAGGACTCTGAGGGGTCAGTGCAATTGTTGCTGTGCTCTGGGGAAGGACACTGAGATCCTGTGGCAGAAGCTGTGACACATCACGATCCCACCTGCATCTGCCAGGGAACAGACCTAGAGCTGAACCAAACCATCCTGCTATGGGCACTGTTCACAGAATCCTGGATGAGGCATCTGCTGATCTCCCAAGAGCCCAGACCAACCTCAGCAGTCTAGAGCATAGAGAAGCCTCCTGCTCTCAGATGCACACACTCCATCCAGACTCTGTGAGTCTGTAGGGATTTGCAACCTATCTGACAGCTTTTCTCCCACAGCCTTCACATATGTGCAAGTCATTGATACAGCTCCTGAACAGAGATGCAATATGGACAACTGGTATCATCAGAGCATACACCAATCACCCATGTGAAAAAACAGACACCTAATTATCCCACTTCAGTAAAGAGGCAGATACACAACATATTGCTAGTGAGCAGTTCTACACCTTGGAAAAATACATATTCCTCTTGCTAACCAGCAGCTTAATTTTAGTATCTCCAGCAGAACAGGGAGATACCTCCAAACAGAAATTATTTTTTCTATTGGAAAGGCCAGAAAGCAGGAGGAAATGTCTCCATTTTCAAGAGTACTGGATCTACTAAAACAGATTGAAGGTAATTACAATACCCAGATTGCAGGGAATGAACATTTTCTTTGGGAATTGTCCAGCTCTCCCCTGGATCTGCAGTGTGTGCAGAGGAAGCCAGAAATACTCTGTCCTGGCCAAATATGACAGAGGCTAGCCAACATCTGGTGGTCTGTTGTGCTGTGTTTGGGCAAACAGCAATGAGAAGTGCAAGCACACTGCTCTTTCCACCATCCATAGGGAGAACAGAAATTTGCCTCCCAATGCCAAATTTGGCTGTTTGGGCTGCTACTCAGACTTCTAGTCAAGTGGGTGAGTTTCAAGCAATGAAGTACTTTAATAGGCAGAATATCCTATGCAGTGGAACCACATCTGTTTGCAATCCATCCTCAAATGGACTCTTCAGTTACCACCACAAGACTGCCACTAAATGGCAAAGTCAAACTGGCACTTAAAATGCCTGAAATGTTATTAATGCCAAAGAACATGAAGCATTTCTGTTCTTGAATGAAGAAACAACCTCACAAAAAACCCAGCTCAATCTGCTTCCATCGTTCTGTGAGCAGTGGCATCACTAATGTGACTAACAGCAATGACAGCAATCACACACAGAAGAAACACATGAAAGCCAAAGCCTCCCACGACTGATGAAATAAAGGCCTCACAGAACTACCAGCAGGACAAGGTGTTTTTATCAGATTATTTCTGCTGGACGTACTGTGTTCTGGGATGCAAATTATTTTATTGAACATGTAAGCTCTTGCTCATGCAATAAAGCATTTGTAAATATGTATTTCCCTGAAATCTCAGGTACATTCAGTTGCTGTGCACAGAAGACACAGAGGTAACAGTGAATTATGCACTCTGCAGACCTGATTGAGAGGGACACATCAGAGCAAAAGAGCAGTGACTGTGGGCATAGATGTGACCCCAGAAACACACTGCTGAAGAGCTCAAGCAGAATGCAGTCATCTGTGCTCACAAGCAAACAAAACACCAACTCCAACATGAAGGCTGCTTCCAGGTGTACACACAAAGCAGCACAGTGCCCTGGTATGAAAGAATAGCCTCTTCAAACACAGAGGAAAATAGCCTTGCTCCCACAAGAAGTGAAGAGAAAAAAATAAAACAAAAAAAACCAAAAAAAAAAGAAAAAACAGCTCAGTACATTAGCTGTGAAATGAGACATACTAAGGCATGTAAAGGTTCTCTCATGTTTAATGCTGTGGTCTCAAATGTGACTAAAGCTACAAAACTGAAGTACCTGTTTGGGACCTGGATGTTCCTGCAGAGGATAATGTCACCTCAGCCAGCAGTGAAAGAGAAGCAGAGGGGGCACAGAGGGAGGGACAAACTGCAGCATGGAAGGGCTGAGCTGCAGGTAGCTGCAGCCTGGGTGGAGAGGCAGAGGAGAGGCAGGGAGCAGCAGAGTCCCAGTCCCTAGGGAGACACAACCCCGGGCAGCCAGGCTTCCCTGGCTGCTGCAGAGTGCAGGGGGAGGCACATTCCTGGTGGTCCTGGCAGTGCACCTTACAAGCACATCATTCCAGGGAGCTGCACTGAGGGCAGGAATAAGCAACTGCTGTTCATTCTGAAGACAGTAAAAGACAGTGCCTACAGCAACCTTTTCAAGCTTGAGCACTTGAGCACCTGGCCACCAAGTCTGCAAAAGGTACCCAAAAAACAAGCCCACTTAGAGTCACTTAGCAAGAGGTAAATACCCTTTCCCCCGTGCCCCTCCAAAAACAATACAATTTGCCCACTAATCAAAAAAAGGGTCTAAATAGTTTTATTTTCTACCTGCTGTAATAAAATAAGCCCGGTCATTTGAAAACTATTTAGGGAATGTATTTTTGTGGGTCTTCTAAGGCCAAGAAACGCTTGGGGTGCTTGTGGGATTTAGGTGCCAAAAGGATGAGTAGGAAGAGGTGTGTCATGCTGTCACTGATGGCAGAGCTACCGCCTGTCATCCAGTGCTTCTGCACTAGCACTCCTAAAAAGGGGTTCCCATCACTAGCATTTCTGTCCTCACATTTCTGAAGCCCATCTAATTACTGAAAGTGTCATCAAAATTGCAGTAACACTGATAGTTTTATATAATAGTTGATCCGTTACGGAGAAAATTTGGGTGCCTTTGATCTGGATCATCTCTCAGGTGTTTAATGTCTATCTTGATATGAGATAAGCCAGACAGAAGTTAGAGAGAGAGAGAATATTTAAAGAATGAACCAGATAAAACAAGATGTCAGCCTCCAATTGTACATTTCTTAGGATTAGAGCAGACATATTGCTGGAATCCAGGTCTTCACTGGCACTCATGACAGAAAGCTGCTGCAGACAGGGAGCTCTGCAGGGTCTTGTCACTCAGAGTGCAAATATGGTCTGAAAAGTGTAATGTCTTTTTCTTCTTGTTATGGCTTTGGGTAATGCAGATATGATCTTCAGCAGCACCTGAATAATAAATCAAAATGCTGGTAAAGTAAAAACTCCCCCCACAAAAACAAAAAAGCAAAAACCCAAACAAATACAATACAACACCTCCACAACACACAGAAAAAGGCAGCCAGCAGAATTTTTATTGGTAAAGTGATTTTTTACTGTCATTGATGTCAATTGTCTTTAAAACAAAGCCTCAGCTCTATAGTGAAAAAGAATATATTTGCCACGTTGGCCAAAATCATGAGATTTTTGGACACAAAATGCATAGCCAAAGAAATTGTGGCCCTATTTTTGTTTTAAACACTTAGATAGCATTCTGAAAAATGTCAGTAACTTCCTTTAAGGACTAATGTCTCTAATGAGCACAATGCAAAGAGCCCTCCTGAAGCACTGTGGTCTGCTTCCACCATCTGCCGGGCTTCCTTTGCTATTGCAGGAGTTAAAAGTCAGGTTCTTTTCTAAGAACAAGATTATTTATTTTAATCTTCTTCCTATCCTCTGTCATGTTTATTTTGTCACTTATAAGGCCCTGAATGAAACAGTATTGCTAATCCTGACGTGTTTCTACGAGATTTATGGCCAGAGGAGGTGGGTTTTTTTAAGATAAAGGAAAGGTTTGTTCTGACTTTGTAACGATTTTAAAAAAACCAAACAAACAACATTTTGAGTTAATTTTATTTCTAAAGTGAAAGAACACTTTGCTCACAAAAGTAGGTTCCTGTACCTAAGAGACTCTGCTTTAATTCTGTATTACAGATCCTAACAGGATGAACAGGAATTTGGCTTGGACTTCATACCATAAGCAATGACTAACCAAGTATCTACTGCAACAAGTTATTTATTAACAGTGATTCACAAATTAGAATCTTTTTAAGAGTCCAGGATGACTCTGCCTCATTACCATTTAGGTGGGAAAAGTATTTCTATAATATAAACTGGGTATATTTACATAGAATTATCAAGAGATGAGAAATGCAGTATTCCCCTTCCACACACAAAGTCAAACATACACACACACCTCTGTGTTATTTTTAGAATTGTTTTTCTTAGTTGCAGCGCATTTTAGAATGCCTTACAGTCCAGAATATGGAACTAGCCAGCATTTATATATATTTACTGTCAAAAACTATATGCCCTTTTGGGTATGTGAGAGGATCTCATGTGAAAGATAAAGAAGGAATACACATTTTAGATAAATCTAGAGCATGTATTATGATAGTTTGTCTGAGAACTTCCTTGCAGAGCTAACCAAAAGCTGTGTGAGGAAAACTTTGCACCATGGTCTTAAAACATGATTTTTTTAAACGCACAGATGGTCAAAGATCCCTAGAGTGGGCTTACCAATGTAACTCCAACATAAGCTTGTATTATAAAACCAGTTTCCCATGAAAAAGATCGCAAAACTTCCCAAGAAATGGCTTTGCTTAACATTGATATATATATTCAGTTATTTCAGTGAAAACTAGAAGGGAGTGTAGGCTAAGGCCAAATGCTTCTGGAAAAATGACATTTTTTTTTTTCCTGAAGAAAGCAAAGTTTTCGCAATATAGTGTTATGCCTCTACAGTGGAAAGTTTCAGAATTATGCAACATGATTTAAAAAAAAGAAGTAATTAGATGCAGTGACAGGAGGTGGAGGTCGAAGAAAACATCTTAATGTCAAGATTCTTGAGGGTGGAGAGTTATTTTGGATGCCTTCATTTTTGGGCAGCTACTAGAGGAGAGCCACACTTTTAGAAAATGTTTCAGCTTCTGAATACTAGGTTCCATTGAAGTATTTCCTTTTGCCCAAAACTTGTCAACTAGTTACTGTGGTCTTGAAGTTGTGGGATTATTGTGGTACATTCTCCTGGGTGTAAAAACACTCAGGTAATAAATACCTCAGCACTGTGCTTTGAGGCTTCATATATTATTGTCTATAAAATGCTTCAAACAGACTTAAATGGAAGACCTCATAAATGTGTAAAAGACTACTATTATCATTTTTTACAAGATTGAATTTAAGAGGTGAAGGAAAAAAGAAATATTGTGGCAATGTTACAAGTGCTTCTTTTTACTGTTCATGTATGGGCAGCAGGAAAATAACCCAAAGTAAATCTGCAAGACCCAGGTAAATTAACTAATGAATAATTGAAAAATACTTTATGTAACACCCACTGTCTTTATAATGAGGTTGTAAAAGTGAGGTATTTCTAAGAATTAGCTGATCTGGAGGCTTTTCCTTTGATTCCAATATCTTTAAAGTACATTACAAAAACAGCAGAGATTGTAACTTTTTGGCAAACCTTTCACAGCATCAAACAAGAGCTCTCTTCTGCCTTTGAAGATATCCTGCAATCAATTAGAAAGGCCCTAAATGACGTCGGAGTGAGTCAGGAGTTTTGCAGAATAACTGGCAGGCTTCCACTTAGAGAGAATCATTGGGAATATGAGAAAACAGGGAGGATTAGCCATCCCCATTAAAGACAACAGCATTAGGAGCTGTTTTGAAAACACTAGAGCTTCTTCTTGCCTAATGCTTCCAAAACTGCTGCTCTCAGCTAAACTGAACTGATTTGTTCTGTGTCTTTATTTTTAGCATGGGAAACTCAAAATAAACTTGGAAGTTCTTTGAAGTGAGATGCACAAGTCAAAATGTGAAAATTACATCTCAGCACAACAGAGTCACACTTTTTTCCTAGTGAGGTTAGTTAAACTGGTGTAATATAAAGTAGTATGGAAGATGAAGGAGAATATTTTAAAGCTGTTTTCCCTTGCTCCCCGTTGATGTGAAAGACTGTGGGAGATGGGAAGGCAGCAGTGGTGTGGCCCTTTCATAATCTGAATTCCCACTGAGGAAATAACCTTGGTCTCAATCAGAGCCTGACAAATTCCTCCACTGATCTGAAAACCAAAGATAACTTCTTTGTACCTAGCAGGCTATCTCTACACTTCCAGAAGGGACAAATTAACTTCAGCTCATCTGTGAAAAGCTAATCATCAGTGCTCTATTTTCTGAAGCCAAGGAGCTACAAAGCTCTTCATATCATGCATTCTGAAAGGACACTGACATGCAAACCTTTACATTTGCAAAGAAAAATATATGTAGGAGTCAGAAATAAAGTGAAAGCTTCCTCCCTGCCTCTGTCCTCTCTTCCTTCCTCCTAAAATAATAATAATAATAATAATAATAAAAATTTAAAAAAAGGTGGCATTTTGCTGTATTCCCAAGGAAGTAAGAGAGCCAGATTGGTCCCTTGTGATGTATTTTGGTTATATTTGGGATTTTTGTTATTCCCCTTCCTGTAGTATTATTCCCAGTAAGAACACCAGGGCTTAAAAAAGACTAAAGACTCCCACTGGTAATTTTTCATGCAGAAGCTACAGCATATTTTCCCCACTGTAGTAGATCCTCTTATCTGGTTTGTTATCAGTAGAATCCCCCTACACACTAAAATCCAGAGGCAGCAAAATACTCAGGCATGTGCTTAGAGATAAGCTCATGTTTACATGGTTTGCTAGATGAAGACCTACAGACAAAAGCTGTTATGGAGAAACTGTGATACCATATGGACATTCTCTCGATTGTCACATTTCTTCCAGATCTACATATGCTTTTCAGGCTGAAAGCTGGAGAAGAATGTAGTGCATGCATTTCAACAGCTCTTTTGCTTCCCTGTAAAACCAATGGTGAAATCTATTTAGCCTTTACCACCCAGCTCTGAGTCTTAGTGAAGGGGAGAGGTCAAAAATTAATGGTGCAACCTAAGCTGAAGCAAAAAGTCTTAAGCATTCAGGTTTTTCTAAGAAAAGAAAGCAAACAAGGACAACACGTGGGATGGCTGACTGTTATGGGAGAAACATTTTAGTTCCAGTCTGTACAGCAAATGCTCTTCAGCTACATGAAGCAGATAAAAAATGTCTGCAGATTTCAGTAGTATCCTGTCAAGTAGGTTTGCAAAATAAAGACAGATGGCAAAGGATTATATTTAATTCTTTTTCCTAATTCATCTTTTCCTGACCATTTTGCTGCACTCAGTCTAACTGGAGAGATTTACCAGCTTAACTTCCCCTCTGTAGCTTACAGTGACAAACCACATAGTAGATTTGTAACTTCCCATCATTAGGAATGTTTAATTGGACACAACTGCTTTTCATCAGCTGCCTTTAAGTGCTGCTTCTGAACACAGGATGTTTACAGCATTACAACAGTAGAACTCTAACTTTATTTTTAAAGTAAACATCCTAAAAAGCCCAGGAATATTGTAGTGTTTCTGGTGAATGTAGCTGTCCTGCTCAGCCAAAGAAGAATTTCACACTGGAATCTCTTACACAGATGTGCACAATCTCACAGCACAACACTAACAGCAGTGTCCTTAAGATACCTTGCTGTTTCTTTCCTGTGCTGTTTTTTCCCCATGCAGATAAAGAAAGGAAGCCATGTAACACAGTCCTGATAATGCTGGAAGCGTGCAGTCCATGATTCAGTGCGAGGGCCTGTGCTGCTGTCACAGCTCCTCTCTGCCTGCCTCATTCTGCCCTTTGTTCTCCACTACACTACTTAAAGGTTTTGTTTTTTGTTGTTTTTTTTTAATTCCCACTGTTTTTTGATGTCTTGGTTTCAAGCACCTGGCTTGAGACATGCTGCCCCTGATGATCCCAGGTGCTGACTATCAATAGTAGCTCCTTACAGAGTCACTGGAGAACTGGTGGTGTTCAGCACCTTCCTAAAGTTTCGTGTAGTTTACAGAGAAATGAGGAAGAGTGTATCCAGTACATGATCCATCTATGCTGCCCTCTCTGCTCCTCCTTGCTGCTCTTTTAGATAGTCCTTTTGGTTCTCTGTGCATTTATAATTCTTCCCTCTGAGTTTCTAAATTTCTCCAGTGAAAAAAAGAATCCAGGAAACGGCAGTTGCTTGTCTTCCTGTACCTTTCCTCTTAGTTTCTCTCTTCTCGTTTTCTTTGCTATCACTTGCTTTCTTTTCACTGGAAAAAATCCTGAGAGGCACGTCAGTGACAACAGCACCATCTTCTGTTCTGCAGAGATCATTCAGGCTTCACTCTTGTGTCTATGAGTGCTTCAGACAGGGGTCTGATTGAAAAATCTGGAGCTGCTGCTGGATCTGAACTAACTCTTCATGAGTTTCAATGTCTGAACAACTCTGAATGTATGTGGGGCAGTATGTGTGTGTGAAAGGCAACAAAAGAGTTCTCACAGCACTTCTCTGTGTGAGGCTTGACATTTGTCTTTTATTCCTCTCCTCACAAAAGTTCAGCTGCAAACATTATGCTCCTTCCCTGCAGCTTGACAAATTGACAGTCTCTGGGTTTGTTCATTTATTTATTTATCACAATTAGTGCTATCCTTATTCTCTACCAATAGTACTGCTCTAATTGTCACCAGGGAAAACACACAGCACCAAAAGATGACAAGATACACACAGAGAGGGGGACAGATTATCAGTCCACATAGAAGCCCATAGATCACAGAAGGTCACAGAACGTGTGCTTCCTAAAATTTGTTTCACTGTGACAACAAAGGGTTGTTTGGGGTATAACAGAGGAAAACGAGGTGGGAGTTAGCACAAGATAAACAATAGGTCTTACTTGAAAGACTGATATATGGACGACTTAGACTGGCAGCATGGCTAGGTCAGTGTGAAGTCAGTGTCTTGGTGTTAGATGAGAGGATGAGGAAGGATAGACTAACGGGAAAAGAAACACCATGTGTTTGATGTAGCACAGAAGAGGGAAGCAGCAGAGGAACATAAAGGGAGAGGTGGCAGGGTCAAAACAGAAAGTTAAGAAATGGATCTTCACAACAGCAAGATCTAATTAGGGTAAAATTTCTTTAGTTAAGCCAGGAAAGGGGATGTGGATGTACACCAACAGATCAGACAGTAATTTTTAAATATGTGAGTAGATAGGAATGTGCCTGTTTTGGGGAAATTCTGCAGACGGACTTTGCAATATAAAGGGTTTATTAATCTTTCAGAGAGATGTTTGGGGATAGAAGTGTGGAGCTAAACTCAACGGATAGCTTGTGAGTAGTGACAGCTGATATACTGTAATAACAGGAGACAGGATAGTCAAATTGGGATATAGAAATCAGATCGGGATGCCACAGAGGACAAACTCCAGGCTCACTCTGTGTGGGTAGTAAATTCAGAAAGAAAAGGGGGGAGGGACAGAAGGGGATGGCTGAAGGGACTAGCTGGAGGGACAAGCTGAGTCTCATTTTAAAATGATGAAGATTAATACATGTTTGCATTGTGATGTGAAAGAGCTGGAAGAATTGTTTGTGAGGGTGGGGAGGCAAATGAAACAAGCACTGGAGGATCAGGAGATAACAGCACAACCACCTTGTGGAAATTGTTGGGACCAGCTTTCCTGGCTGCATCTCAATGATTTCCTCTTTCAGTTAGAACACTTCTGCCCCTCTCTCTCTTAGCAAGAGGATTCAAGGACTTCAGGGCAAACTAACAAAAATTAGGTAACTTTCTTCTTTCCTTTCTCACTTCCTGCAAATTTCTTTTTCCTTCTCCCCTGGCAGTGAGTGAAGTGCTGTCTCAGAGTGAGAATCATATAAAAGCTATGTGTGCTTCTGGTTTTTTGCACAACAGCACTGAGGAAATCTAAAAGAGAACATGAATATATGTACCAATAATAACTGGTGAGATTTATTGAATGGAGCACATGTGGGTTTTTAATTTCATTATTGTGTGGGAGAGATGTGGTGGCAAATTTTCTGCATAACTTCCAGAAATTTCCCATTTCCTTCTCCTGCATGCAGTGGGAGAGGAAAGAAAAGGCTGTGCTATGTACCTGGTCCCCCTAGAGACCTTATGCTGTGCAAACACACTCCTGTAAGGAAAGAAAGTCATGGTGCAGGGTTAGCTGAGCCTTCCTCATTATGAACTGTGCAGAATTACCTGTAAATGTGCAGGTGGTAGTATGGGACTTTAACGAGAAGAAATGCATGTTGTGTGATTTAAGACCATCATTTAAACTAAACTTTTTAAAGACATAGACTTGGCCTGGGTTCTAATAATCTGTGGTGCCTCAACACCTTAGCAGTGGCTTTATGGCAACAGCACAACACATCCTTGCAAAACTGTAAGTGAGGATTTCCAAGACTTTTAATTTTCTGCAGTTTATACTGTAGTTTTGTCCATAATCCTTTTCTAAGATAACCAACCACTAGAATGATCATCCAGAAACTTTTCCTAGTACAGAATTGCTTGTTTGTGTGGTCACAGGGGAAAGCATTTACATAAGAACAAGTATTAATCTGTCCAAAAGAGTATGCAGTTAACTAAAGGCACCAATTTTTAAACTACAAGTCGAAGGAAAGGAACCTCAGTTCTCTTGTATTACTAAATTAGTGTAGAATTATGGGCCCTGATGAAAACAAATAAACTACTACTGTAAAGCATTTAAATTGCAAAATCAGCCCAAATTTGGTCAACTTGTTATCATGTGCTGGAAACCCACACCATCAGCAAAGGCACACAGTTCAGATAAGAATCAACAATAATACCTTTCTCATCTTTGTCCTGCCTCTCATTGGCTCAGTAATAGTGTTAAATGGCACAGAGAGACCCTGGTTAAGGGAGCAGAGTGTGAAGTAACCTCTGCATCTGGAGTTACAAGGATTTGAAAAGTATTTTGTGGCCTATAGATAGCAGTGGCCATGAAAGGGACATGTTCAGACTGGCCATTTTTTTCAGGGCTGTCTGCAATTTTGGTGGACTGCTTTTGATGCTTCAGGCAATTCCTCTTAGTCTTACATTTTTAATACAGACTAATCTGATTGAGGGAGAATATCTTGTAAGACAAATAAAGAGAGCATCTACAAGATGTCCTCTCAAAAAAAAAAAAAAAAAAAAAAAAAAGAAAACAACAAAACCAAAACCACAAAACAAAATTCAAGCTATTTCAGCCTTTGATTTAGGCCATATGCTGAGTTTGGAAGGGACCTGGAGAGGTCAGGGAATACAGGCTACATTATAAATAGGAGTGCAGAGTACCTGAGAGATTGGCAGGTGTGGAATGTTCTGAGTGCTGAGGCTGCTGCAGCAAACCTAGGCTGAAAGGGCTTTGGGATCCTGACTGCAGCTGGCAGGCTGGGGGCCTGAGAGCAGGGCTGCCTTAGGAAGAAGGCAGGAAGTGGTTGGGATAAGCTTGGAAAGTGGAGAAAACAGAACAGGACATGGTCTTGGGTGATGCAGGGGCACGTGTTGGAATTGCAGAGTTGTAAAGCACAAATTTAGGGTGCTAGCACAACGACACAACAACTACAGTACGAGGGTGTGAATAAATGGTGTGGTTGTTGACACCTGAAAATTACAAAATGTGGTTAATTTTCTCTCGCTTAACTCCATATCCACCTTTCTGGCTTGTTTTTGTTTGTTTCTTTTGTTTTGTCTTCATAATATTCCACTCAGAAGCTCCCCAAGCCAGACCTCCCTTTTTGTCTTATAAGACAATCTACAGTGGAACAGTTCAAATTTAAATGCTGTTGTTTAAATTGATGTAATAAGATTTTAGATTTGGCACTCCACTGTGATAAAACTAAAGGCAGAGCAGAATTCAGACAATAATGAAGAAACAGCACAACATGTATTTGATTCTGTTTTGATAACTGGTTGTTGTGCAGGCCATTAAGTCTTCATTTAGTTACAGATGCCAGGAAGGGCAGAGTAAAACTATATAAGAAGGAATCCCCTGCTTGGCATTGTTTCAAGCCTGAAAAAAGAAACTCCCACAATTCATCAGACTGCATGCTCTAACTGGAAATGAAAAAATTGCAAAAGAGAAAATAGATAAACAAAATATAATATGGCATATAAGAGATTTCAACTGTAAGGATCCTGTTTACTAAAGTATATTGTAGTAATTTCTCAGATGAAACATGTTTCTGTGTGTGTGAAACAAAGTACTAAGTTTTACTTTACATTTGAGTAAAATGCATCATTTGAACGGTTTTCCTAAGCTTTTACTAGATTCTGTAATTTATGTGTGACAGAACACATGCATAGTGATAAGGCACATGGAAACTGTGTTAGCTAGAGGGTTTAAAATAATTCATTTCCACCTTCTTTTTCCAGAATATATTGCATATATAGCCACAGTACAGGCTCACTTCTAATAAGAAAATTCAGTGACTTTGCAATCAGTAGGCTCTCAAAGATAAAAGGATTTCCAAAAACTTTTGGAGAAAATGGATAGCCAGGAAAAGGAGACTACTCATGGGATTTGGAGAGGAGTGATTAAGTGGAACCTTATTTGGAAAACATGTAATAAGCCTTTCTTGTTCACTAGACTCTAAGAAACTACAACTTGGCCAAGATAATGCACACACCCATTAGAAACCACGTTGGGCTGTGTGGGGAATTTGCTATCCATTGCTTTCACAGGCACAGAAGGTTCCAGGTTTGCCTTTTCCTATGATCTCATCTTCTAGGAGAGTAGTTCATCACCACTTTTGACATGCAGGTTTTTTTCCATGGGAATTGTAATCTCTCACTAGGAATTTACATTTACTGGAAATCAGCTTGATTTTTCGGAGTTAGGCTTTGGCTGGACCAGTACATGGAACTGCACAGGAATTGTTCTCCTAGCCTGGGCCCTTCTAACAAGCCAACAGCATGGAGCCAGCGTTCAGGAATGCCTCTGACCCGAGGCGCACACAGGGCATTCAGGCAAACCCTTGGTACGCTGTGATGAGAACAGTGACTGGTTTCAGCAAATTCTTTTGGCATAAACGGCTAGAACAATATGGCAGGTGGGGAAACTGGGCATTTTGTGCATTACTGCTGCCTGATCTTGAGTTGTAACGCGCATGCAGAGCAGAGAGAGTTTTGACGGCGCACAACTTCACCCCCTCCAGCGAGAGGCTCGCACCTGGGCTATCTCCCGCGCTGGGGCAGGCTGTGCTTAGCAGCACCCAGGCAGCGGGCTACGTTCTGGAGAGGCGCTGAGCACTTTAAGGCACGCTCACACACGGCCAAGGCAGTCAATCACCCGCGCTCGGCCTCCCTCCCTCCCGCCCCTCGCGGCCCCGCCCGCCCCGCTGCGCAGCCGCTCCGCTCCGCCGCCCTCCCCCGCCATGGAGGTGGTGCTGGCGGACGCGCTGCTGGCCCGCTGCGGGGACCGCGCCGCGCTGCTGCGGGCGCTCAGCGCGCCGCTCTGCGCCGAGCGGGCGGAGGCGCTGCGCCTGCTGCTGCAGCGCCTGGCGGCGGGCGGGCCGGCGGCGGGCGAGGCGGAGGCGCTGCGGCGGGCGGCCTGGGAGCTGGCGCTGGAGCGGTGCCGGCCGCTGCTGCGGGGCGGCGAGGGCGGCGGGGAGCGGCTGCGGGCGGCGCGGGCGGCGCGGGGCGCGCTGCGGCACTGCGTGCAGCTCTGCGGGGCGCCGCTGGCGGCGCGCCTGGCCCGCGACGCGCTGGCCGAGCTGGCGGCGGGCGGCGGCGCGCAGGAGGCGGCGGTGGAGGCGCTGGTGGCGGCGGCGCCGCGGCTGGAGGAGCCGGAGCTGCTGTCGCGCTGCGCGGCCGCGGCGCTGGCGCTGGTGCGGGAGGAGGGCGAGGGCGAGGCGGCGGCGGCGCTGGTGGCCGGGCGGCTGCTGCCGGCGCTGGGCGCGAACGGCGCGGCGCTGCCGCGCGTCTGGGAGGGGCTGCTGGGCGCGGGCGCGGCGCCGCGGGCCGGGCGGGCGCTGCTGGCCATGAGCGCGCTGGCGGACGCGCTGCTGCCGCGGGGCCCCGCCGGGCCGGGGCTGGACGCGCGGCTGTGCCCGCGCTTCTGGCGGCTGGTGCAGGAGGGCCTGACCGAGCGCGACGGGCTGTGCCGCAAGCGGGCCCGCTACCTGCTGAAGAGAGCGCTGGACCTGAGCGGCAGCCAGCGCGCCGAGCTGCGCTGCGCCCCGGACGGCGGGCACGGTACGGGCGCGGGGCGGGACGGGCGCGGTGCGGCGGGCGGGGCCGGGGGAAACGCGCCAACTTGTCTTCTTCTCCTTAGAATGCAGTCTGTTCTGGTGGTCTGCTGAGAAGAACGAGCAACTCCTGCAGTTTTGGGAAACTTACATTTTGATAATGGAAACTTTGGAAGGAAACCAGGTAGGAGCGATGTGAAATCTGTGCCCATCCTAGAGAGACGTGCTGCCTCACTTGTGGCCTATTTGAATGTTTTTGTTGTGCAGAGTATTTCCATTTTTGGTGACTGAGTGCATCTAAGTCAGCATTAACTGTAATACTTTTGTTCCAACTCTTGAATACTTAAAACACAGCATGTGTCATTCATTGGAAAGAACTTTAGAGCTCCTCTCTCTCATGGGAATACGTTTGGTTAATGCAATGACAGAAATCTGGAGTGCAGGTGATTGCAAGACCAGGGTAACCAGCTTAGTGAAAAATCCAGTTATTGCACTTAATAACCTCTCTTGGACAGAGGGGACTGTGTCTGTATGCTAAAGTACCTGTGGCCTTGGATTAAAACTGTTTTGTGAGTCTTTGTGCCATACTTGTCAGCAAGATTCCTGTTGACTTGAGACTTCCATAATTGTATGGTATTGGTGTGCGCACCTCCCTGTAGTTATTTTATGTTATTTGTACATGATTGTCCTGTAACTGAGATACTATTAATATAAATGCTTAATTTTAAATATGTGTGTTGTTTTAATTTTGAGGAGTGGAATGGTTCTTAGTATTATTCTTAAAATACAGTAGCATTGAAGTATCAGGTGTTTTTTAACTGAGTGTTGCATACCTCAGGCTTTGCACGTTTATTTCAAGGTACTTCTATTGTTGATTGCTGTATTAATGCTATTGATAGTTAATTCTAGTCCGATTATCTGACAGCTCCTGGGTTTGAGGTATAAACTATTTATACCTGATTTGCATTTCAGATCCACGTCATAAAGCCAGTATTACCAAAATTAAACAGTTTATACGAGCTTGCCATATCAGGGGATAAAGGTAAGATGGAACTTTTTCTACTTAACCTCTTTAATATTAATTAGTTAAGTTACACTTCTCTGTTTACTTCTTCTGTTTTAGTTGCAGCTTTTGGTGATATTTTGTTTCTCAAATTAGGTGTTTTCTGGGTGCCTGTTCCAGTTTTTGTGGGTTTGCTCTATGCATAGGTTGTTTGGGAAACATTCACGGGCAGCTACTACTCTGCTCTGAGAAGAAATCCTAGCATATATTTATTGCTTACTACATTGTCTTGGAATAATATTTTTCTGTCAGAAAATCCAAATAAATGGTCATGTCCCACTGTATTTTGCTTAAGATAATGTGAAAATAAAGCCAGAGATTTTTTCCTCTTTGTAAAAGAGGAAAAAAAAACCCAACTTAATTTGTTAGAAGTGGGGAGAGGATAAATAAAACAAGTGCTGAGACAGCATGTCTAGGGCACATGAGCACATGTAATTTGGTAATGCAAAACGTTAGAGATTTGTAAAGTAGAAAGACTATTAAAGTAAAACTTTTGCAGGTAAATGCATTGGCATAGAGTTGCAGGAAGAAGGGTGTGGCACTTTTTAATAATTTAAATTTGTAACTAATAAAATAGAGAGTAACTTTGAAAAACTTTGATGATTTTAAAATTATATGTAGCAAGGTGTTTTTATGAAATGAATAGCTAGAGCCAATGAAAATGAAGTGTCCTGTGAATAGACTATAACATTGTCCAGAATGTCAGTATGTTGTGTGTTAGTGTGTCATTTCTGTGTCAGTTCAGAAGAATTTCTTTTTTGTGAACAGGTTGTTGGCTGTTTCACCCATCGTGGCATGTGTGCATTTATAGAAGAATGTTTGAGAGTGAGAATAAAACACTGACAAAGGAAGGAATTCTTCATTTTCTGGAGCTTTATGAAACAAAGCATCTTCCAAATTCGCTTGATTTCTCAGAGGTAAAGATGTTACTGTTACTTGCCACAACAAACAAATGTTCTAATTTGTAATAGATTTTAACGTGAATTGCTTCAGTAGTTGAAATTGGACAAACTCTGTCTCTGTAGTTTAACCAGTGTGTTACTGTATCCATAAAACATAAAAGTCCCACACTTTAAAGTATTCTCTATATAGGAAGACGTATTAAAGCTTAAAGGTTTTTTTTTTTTATTACTTTGTTTATTACATGTGTATTGACTGTCCAACCAGCCTACACTTCAGTAAGGAATGATGAAACTTCATAGGAGCATTCATTCCCCTCTGAGGTTAACATTCCTGATTTATACAGTTTAAGTCAGCCTCTTGATGAGTAACTTGAAATAAAGTCAACCTTAATATGCAGCCCTAAATTTTTTTTAGCTATGTTGGCTCCCTCATTCTTCTATTTCCCATTTAAGTCTATTTTCTCTATCTCTTTCCCAAAAGGATTTCTTATTTGCTTGCATCTTTCACAATACTCTGTGAAATAGATCTAGTGGAAAAATCTCTTTTCTTGTTTACTCTCCTGGTCCTCCTCCTTCTTTTTGGTTTCTTCCTCTTTTTGCATCTATTATTTACCACTAACAAGAGTATTCTCTAATTTCTGGTAAAAATTAGTCTAGTTAGCCTTAGTGCCTTGGAAATGTACATTTCACCATTGTTCATGTTTCTTTTTTCAGTTTGTTATTGGACCACTAATGGATGCCCTCTCAGAAAGTTCCCTCTACAGCAGGTAAATGGTTGGTTTAATTGATCAGTTATTTATTTAATTTCTTGTTTGATGCAAATGTGTTCTAATAAGATTGGCTAGTATTTTACCAAAATACTTAAGCCAAAGGAAAACACATTAATAACAAATGGTGCTCCTAAACTTACTGACAGGGAGAGTTTTTCAGGAAAGATGGGTGACTGTTAACAAATGAAGTATGGCTCTAATGACAGGATTTGATTACTGCAATTTTCGGTTGAATTGGTGGTTGCAGTCTTGATCTGGTGGGGGAAGCCCATGGAACAAAGAGTTTAATGGATTAATGTGTTCATTTTTGGGGGGCTAAAATTAACTGTCAGTGGTGATAGTTTGGATTAGGTGATTGTGAATAAAGTGTAGTCAAAACAGGTTGTTTCATCTAAACATGGCAGGACAAATGTGATCTCTGCAGGCTCTTGCAGCAGTTAAGCATTTCTCTTCTGGGTCTGCAGTATCTTTCCATGGACAAACGTCCATGGGAATTCAGAAGGTGGAGCAAATGCCAAGTGTTTCAGTATGTTACAGCTGTGTTGAATCAATACTTCATGATCTTCATCTTCCCACTTAGCTTCTGTATTTCATGTGAAACATGTTGCCATATGTAGAGGAGGGTGTGCATGTTTGAGTACACCAAGAATATATAAAATTGTTACAGTTAATATCAAGCTGAGAGAAATCTGTAGAATCTCTTGACTGGTGCTAATCCTTAATAGCCAGTATCCTGAGACTTTTCATGAGACATAGGTTGTCTCTTTTGGTCTCTGGAGTGTTACTGGTTGACACTTTGTTTTTGTTTAGGGACAATTCTAAACATTCTGAATCTGTTCGATTTTAGATTAAATCTGTTACATCTAATCCTAAAGCTGTCAATATTGCAGTTGTGTATCTAATGTTTTAAAACCCAACAGGACACCAGGTCAATCAGTAGGATCCTGTCCTCCTTTGGGATTGAGGCTACAGAAGTTTTTGGCTACTTATCTCACTCTTCTTCCAGAAGAAGAAAAAGGTATGTTTCAGTTTCACCTTTATCTTTTTGTAAATAAGGAAACCAAATAAAAACTATGGAGCTGCTTTCAGTATGTCATGTAAGTGTTTACTTGAGAGAAAAAACGAGTAGTTGTCCTGACAGTGGAGTTTCCAGGGAAAAGGTCTTCAGAGACTTTAAGGTATCCTCCAGTACTAAGCTACACAATTGTTATAGGGGCAAAATTAAGTAGATTTGCTTTTTATTAATGGAAAACTAAAAAGCCCAAATAAGCTCCTAAAATCTGAAGTGAGCAGTACTTGGAGATTCTTTTTTCTTTGTCTGCCAGACTATTTTATTCATGACTTATGTAATGGCACATCCAAAAGAGCCCAGTCCAATGGCTGGAACAGAGTAAGGATTCTTTTATTGTGAGGTTGAGTGGAGGAAGATTTTAGAGACTTCTGAATTTTGGTGCTAGTGTAGGCTGAAATGAAGGCAACCAGAAGTTAATACCTTGTCTAATTGGATAAAATAAGGATGGAATCATCTCTTCAGCACCCTGTGTGTACAGGTATATTCTGGTAGGAAACATATTATATATTTGTAATGCCACAGATGCCCTGTTTCTCTGCCCTGTCCCAAGGCATGTATTTTATCACTAAACAGGGGATGTGTGATTAGGAATCCTGAGATGGGTAGCCTGCTTCCACAAACTGTAGATGTGGTGGCTTGTTGAGAATTGCTCTGCCCATTCCAGCATCCATTTAACTGGTTGAATCACTATGGTCAGCCATATCACACACTCAATAGCAACTATAAAAAGGCATTGTTATGTACTCAAAACAATCAAGTTAAAGTTCCATTTCTGAACATGGTGATTAGTGCAGATGACCAAAGTAAAAATTAGATTTATTTTGTTTGTCTCTGAATCATATCACTTGACTGACAGCCTTCTTTGGAATGTATTTTTTTTTCCATGTAAATAATTAGGAAATTATTCTGTTGTCTTTAATTTAATTGCCAGAAATTACAATAGCACTCTTCTGCTGGAGTTCATGTTATTTAAAAGCATTGGAGAACACAAAATCACTCAGGGTTGTTTTGTTTGCTTTTATTTTAAGGTAGCTTCCTGTTAAAATTTATTCAGAAGATGACAAGTAGGCATTGGTGTGCTGTTCCTATTTTGTTTCTTTCTATGGCTTTGGCATCTATCCCTGCATGTAAAGTACTTGGTGCTGAAGGACTTCATGCTTTAAGGTAAAATATACACTGCATTGTGTTGTTACAGCCTTCTTCCAAAGAAATGTGCTGACAGTCCGGAGAGACAGAATTTGATTCATGTTTATTACTTCTGAAGGGATTGTTGGGCAAGGCAATATAAGGTTCTGTCTCCTTTATGTCTAATTTGCAGAGGAAAGCAATTCAAGAACCAGTGTATTTCTATCCCTGTATGAAGTTTAAAAAATTTGAGTTTTTGCATTTTAGGTCTTCATTGTTGCTACTTTTTTAGAATATTTTTTACCCTGGTCTTCCACAATTCCTGGTTGAGTTGATATTTATCACACTTCTTCCTTTTCTTCTAGTTACATTGCAACTTGGTTTAGTAGCAGTTGAGGCTATATCAGGGGACAGCCCACAGTGCTGGAAATTGGAAAGATTTCTAAGTAAAAGTCTAGGTAAAAGTTCTTGGTCTCACTATGGACCTTAATCACACTGATATTTCCTGAGTGACTGCTTTCTCTTCCTAGGGCCACTAGAAATTAATTGTCATTCCAGTTTAATCAGATTTGGGCATTCAAATAAAATCTTGCTGCAGGTTGAAGGAATATTGGATAGAAGCAGTTTACAAAAAGAAAAAAATGTTGGACATGCCTTTGCTGATAAAAGATCACTGAAAGTTTCTTCCAGTTTTGTGCTTGAGTGAGATTTTGATGGCAAGCATTTATGTACTTGTTACAGATAGAAATGCAAATATTAAATTACCAATCTGAACTTATGTGATCATGGGGATTATTCCTTTAGTTTTTGTTTTGTTCTTTCTTCTCCCCTTTTTATGTTTTGTCAAGTTTATGCTTATACAAGTTTTGATTATCAGTTTTTGAAAGTACGTGTAACAGTAATCTTGGTTCTGGATTGTTTGTGTTCTGATCAGGCAGTGTTTGCATCATACTTACTAGAATATTAAGTCTGTTACATGCAATCTAATGTATTTAAAATGGTTAATAATTAGAAAATATATGAAAATGTTTGCATTTTTAACTGTGTGATTTATACAGTGTGTGTTTTTGCTCTTTGCAGGGATGTCCTCCAGTGTACTATGATTACACATCAGATTTTGTTGCGTGGAGCTGCTCAGTGCTATCTTCTTCAAACAACTATGCATTTGACAGATGTGGTCAGTTTTGGATTTTGTGTTTTGTTTTATTTTTTGCTTTTTCTTTTTCTCTGATGTAATAGAAATACAGTGACACTTTTACGGGATCAATAGTATTCAAGAAATTGCTAAATACAGTATTT
Source organism: Luscinia megarhynchos (assembly GCA_034336665.1). Classification (NCBI taxonomy): domain Eukaryota; kingdom Metazoa; phylum Chordata; class Aves; order Passeriformes; family Muscicapidae; genus Luscinia; species Luscinia megarhynchos. Next base: position 68,836,706 of record CM067565.1, read on the forward strand.
ATACTGATTTGGCTGGATTTGCAATTTGTTTTAGTGACTATTTAAATTGTACTATGCAAGTATGGTATGCTTCTGTTACCTTTAGTTTTCCATAAGAAATATATTTTTCATTAGCTTTTATTAATTGATGTTTTATTATAGGGTTTCCATGTGGTAGTTATTGTAACAGGATATTATTCCATATCTACTATATAAACTGAGATTTTAACAGATAGAAACTAAATAGTAGTTTCTGTAGTTCCTAATAATAAAAGTATTCATGATACCAGAATGCTAAATCTACCATTATTGTTGAAATAGCAGGACTATAGTTATTCAGAAATCAAAGTATTCATGTTTTGTTTGTTTTATAGCTAGTTTTCTAAATAAGTAGTATTCCATGATGTTTGTTATAGCTATAAACCTGTCTGAATTTTTCTTTAGAAATGCAGAAATAATACTTATGAGTGATTCTATCATTTACCTACATTAATTTAAAAGGTGTCATCAGTGAACAGCACTGTTCTTACAGTCATTCATTTATTTTCAGATAGACTTTAATACTTGGGAAAATTAAATTTTATTCTTTGCTTACTGATAAGTTGGTCCCAAAGAGGCAGAAATTAGTCTCAATCACAAAAAAGAAAAAGTACATTCCTTCTACTTTCCAGATAAAGAAAAACTTCTTGGGTTGTCATATGGGTATTTTTTGTTATATGTTATGTTGGCAGCATTGTATCTTGATTAATTTCAGGAGAAAGTGTCCTTCCCAGAAGTTTCAAGCTTTCTTCTGTCCCTTAGACCAGAGGAGTCCCTAAGGAGAGATACTTTGTTATGGACAGAGGTGAGACCTGAAGCTGCTTTTATGTTCATCAAACCCATCACTGGCAGGATAATCTCAAAGAGAAAAATGTGCATACCATGTAGAGTGAGATTGTAAATCATAAATTTTCACAGGATACATATTTTATGTCTTTGCAAGATGTAAAATGCTGTACATAAAAGTTCAAAGATGAAATAATTTTTATATGGTATATACTAGAGCCAACTGATCATGTGGCCATAACTTTTGGTTATTTGTGCAGCCATATAATAATAAAGTGATTTTTTTGCATAGTGTCTTGTCATGTATCCTGTACATTTCATCTTGCTTCATTCATTTTTAGCATAAAAGTTTAAAAAAAGAAGTTGGTCTCACTAGATAACACTTGATTGGAAGAAACCCTTTTGAGATAAGGGAATTTTTACCAGTCTTGCTTAATTTTGAGTTGTTGTTTTCCTTATATTGGTACCACTGATTTTTGGGGGTGCTCTGAGCTATCCCTCTGGAAGAGCATTTTTCCGTGTGTAGTAGTTCTCTGGTGAGCACCTCTTGTAGTGTGTGGGTTTGCTGATGTGAGAGTTTGTGTTCACCAGTGTGCTGCTGTTAAATCAGTGATGTCACTGCACAGCTGCAGGTGTGGTCAAGGAGTAACACACTGTTCTTCATTCAGCTTTGCAGCTGGCTGCAAGGGAATGACAGGTGCTTCAGGAAGTCTGTAACCTCTGATTTTGAACATCAGGAGACATCATCATTATGTCAATATGTGCACAGTCTGGTGGGAGAGTACCTTAAGACAGCTGCATCTGACAGTAAGTTAAATGTGTATTAATTAAAACCACTATTTTTAAGATAATTATAAAAAAACTACAACAATCCCTTGGATTTTAGAAAAATGTTCTTTTTTTTTATATTGCACCTGTTCAAGTTCTACCCAGTCTGTGTATTCACAATTCTGAAGTTTGAACCTAATTTTTTAACTCCAGCTTTCCTCTGTAAATTAGAGTCCTGCAGTATGAATTGAACATTAAGTCTTGATATTCCATTTTAATGCTGCCCTGATGTTTGTCCATTAGATTTATTTTGTCACTCTATTGGTGTGTCTGACAATGCTGGAATGTGGGGAGCAGAGTACAGCACAAGGGAACATGAACCCACACAGGGTCTGTCACCTTTCTCAGTAGAGCTTTGTGAAATGACCATGTCTTTTTTATAGAGGGAGAGGCCATAGGGTGAGGCACCTTTTCAGCTCATTGCATGTTCCTTTCTCAATTGTTACATTTTTCTGATCTTGGGCAGCTTGCAGGAACTGAGCTGCCACATGTTATAACCAAGGAAGGTACTTTCAAGGCTATATAAAAATGCAAATAAATTACAAAAGGCCTTCCTTGTTCACTGCCTCGTTTTGGATTATTTACAATGTCAGGTTTGTGTCTTCTTTCAGACACATTGAAAGGGATGGCAAATTGATTTCTTAAAATATTTCAACTTTTGTGTGGCATTTGCAGTCATAGTGAATTTTATGTAGTTTTGTATTGCCAAAAGTCAAAGCTGAACACTTTTTAAGTTTTATATGTAAATGAGATAAAAGAGCTAAGTCAGAATTTGCTGATCATAAATAGCTTCAGAAACTTCCTGTAGACCAGGAAACTTCAGTTGCTTGTCTTATTGTTAGAGATGTAGCAAGCAAATTCTCTCTGATGTTCCAGGGTAAATTTGCTAAAAATTTTGGCAGATCTTCTCTCCTTCCTGACATATTTGTTTAGTCCTTGGTTTATATTATCTGCAATTCCATGGCAAGCATCTTCATTTCACTTGTAAAAAGTGATGTTTGTAATTCTGGTTTTGTATGAAACTTAACTAAAAAACGTGTCCAGCTGTTTGAATTTGGCCTCCAAAGTGTTTTGTTTTCTAAATTCCCAAAGCCAGAAACATACCAGTTAAAAAACCTCCTGAAACCAACATATGTACTGATATTTAAGAGAGACTTTTTAAAGTATGATGATGTAGTTCTGCTTCAAAGATGGATTAAAATAGAAACTTCACTTAGTGTTTTTATAATCTCCTTTTTATGGAAAGTTTTAGTTCTTCATGTAACTTCTGTGGTCAAAACCACAGCTGATGTTTCTGATGAAGTATGGTGGAATTATGTTCTTCATTAAATTCATTTGAATATGCTAATGTATTTTTAAAGGCAATGGAAAAGTGTGTTGTGAACTGCTACATTGCCTAAAATTTGTTTGAGCCTGAAGGCCAATAGTGTGAGGTTTAACTTATATCTAGATAAAGAATGCCAAAAATTAGTAGTAATACTTACATTAGCATCAATTGTTTTTGTACTATTAATTTATTAAAATATGCTGCAAACCCAGAAGTTTTAGAAATTAATGCCAAGGTATTTTTTAGTTACTGTGGAAACCTTAAAATATCTTTAATCAGGAGAAAATTGCTTTATGCCTGACTGGTTTGAAGCTAAGCTTGTCTCAACAATGATTCTGTTGGCTGCTGACGTGGAGCAGATGAAGAATAAATACAGGTAAGTATGAAATACCTTATTTTACATTTCTGTCTTTTTCAATCCCCTCACTCCTGAAGGATCCAGTAGAAGCCTGGTGAAGTGGGAAGCTGTCCTCTTTTCTCTGTAGACTTTGGATCAGCCTGATCATTCCTTAGGCCTTGTCCAGCTGTTGCTGCAGGCATACTGGGTAACATTCTAAAGATACTTAAGTGTCTTGGAAACGTGTCCTGTTTATTTCCATAAGTAACTTCAGCACTTAAGGCAGATACTCAGAAGAAGACTTTCTTTTTAATTTTTGTTTTTGTGTAGTGGAAAAAGCAACATAGAGTGGATTGAACTAGAGGCTTTCTTGAACCCTCTTCTGGATGTCTTGATGAAACTTGGCAGTAATGCTTACATACCAACACTGAGAACAGATAAAAGCCTTCAGCTTCTCTTGAAGTTATTGCAGACCCGTTGGTTAAAATGTTCCAATGCACAAGATGGTTAGTGACATCTTCAGTTACTGTGTCTTCTGTTCCTTACAGTCTTAACTGCAGCTGAGCTTCTGTTGTATGGCTATAGTGTCAAACCAATACTGGCCTAGAAGGGTAAATGTAAAAGTTGGCAATCTGGCATGTCTATTGTAAAACTTGAGCTGTGGGTCCAATCTTACAGGTGTGCTGAGGACTGGGAATTGAGAATGTGGAAACCTTCTGAGAAAGCAATTGTTACCCATTAGGATTAGATTATCAGTTAAAAAAAAGAGTGTGACTGCAGGTATTTATAGGCCTATTCTTTGCAAATGAATGGATTCCATAAATCATTTAGACACTTCAGAAAGGAGTTACTCCAGAAACCCAGCCTAACCTGCTTAGTTGCCACAGGTTCAACCTGAGCCTTCCCTGAAGTGATCCTGCTGGACATCCTGTTTTCTGAGTTGACTGGTAGGCTAAGAGGTGCTCACTGAAACACAAGCCTGGTGATCTGTCTGTCTGGGAGTGCTGGCCCCCCACAGATGGAAAGCTTTAACTTGTACACCTTTCAGGAGAGTTTGAACAAAAACACTTGAGTCCTTACTGCTCCTCTTCGAGAGAACTCGATCAGCTTGTAACCAGAATAGATCTAAGTGTTTTTCCTGAGAGCAAATGAAAAATTGCAGTATTATTTTCATTGACTTGGGATTATGAATGGGAATAGGAGGGTTCTTGGTGTTTAGTTTCTGCTCCCTAGATTATTTTGGGATTTTTTTTTCAGGGTGTTTATAACATGGAATAGAAGAGTAGTTTTAGAGTGGAGAGGCTCCATATCTAGGCTCTTATTTGTAACAAAAATAGTTTCAGGTTATATGTCCAGGTTTCATGTACATGTCTTAGTGCAGCCCCAAAATAAATGCCCAGCCTCATTTTAACAAGTGCTGTATGCATCCAACCCCTCTGCCCCTGAAATTTTAGCTGTTTGTGTGAAATACTGAGCACTGATTATGCAGGCTGTTAAAGTTCATATTGGGGCACAGTCTCTGACTATTGAAGTGGGTTCCTTGAAATGAGCTAAATTGGAAGAAGTATCCACTAAGCTACCACTGTGCATTTAGCCTACAGCACAAGGATAGAAAAAGCCTGAAACAGAGCCCTACAACACACATGCAAGCACATACTAGTGTTTTAGTATTGATTATTTATAATTTCCTTGTGTACCTTATTTTTTTTTGTGCTTGCTAATGTGCCTGCAATGGATTGCTCCTGCTTTGGGAATTTTGACACCTGACATGGCACACTGAGCTCTGCTAACAGAGTTCCAAAGGTATGGCAAGGCTGAGCACTGCAGTGTCCCCATCCCTTTGAAGGTCCCTAGAGGTGCTCCAGTACAGCCCATGGTCAGGCTTTTGAGAGGCTTTCTGAATTGCATTGTAGTTTTATGCTAAAGAAGGATTACTTCTCTTAAAATTATTTTCTACAGTGTTTTCGTGCTTCTTGCTTCTGCACAGGAGAACCAAGTAATAAATCTTTTTTTTCTGCAGCTGTGAATTGACTGAGGTGAGGGGTGGGAAGATTAATGCTGTGTAATACTGAAGTTATGTTTCTGTGTTGATTAAATGGGAGGTGAAAAGTTCTGTTTATCAAATGAAAATAAAACGGTAGGGAGTAATAAAGGATTTTAACCTTGTAAAACAAAAATAATAACAAGTGGGAAGTGTTTTATTTAAGAATATTTTAATGGGGATAGACATTCCTGAAATGCATGCTGAAATCATCAGCATTCTTCTGCAGTTCTTGCTGTCTAAACTGTTGTTAGATTTCATTATTTTAAACAGTAAGATTTTGGTAATTATTTTCTTTTGCTAGTGTTACAGAGCCACTGGTAATGAATTGGGTTTTATGTCCAACATGCTTCTCTGAAGATTTTTATGAATATAAATTGCAGAAGATGTTTTAGTGCTTTGAGACTTATGATGAAACATGATGATAATCTGACATAATTAAGCTGTTGGTTCTAAACAATTTAACCATTAGAAATGTAGTCCAATGAACCATTTTAGTAGGGAATATTGAAAGTAAGTACACTATGGATTTGGAACTTCTGGAAATATTTCCCTTTATATTTTTACTTTTTGAAGGTCTTCCATTTCATAATAGTTTTGCTACATGAAGTGTGACTCAGGGTCAGCTCCAGAAAAAAACAGCAGCTGAAGCCTCTGCGTAATTCTCCTAAATACTGAAACTAATGACTGGAATTTTTGAAACAAGGTGGCCATGCAGAGTATTTTACTTCATTTTCATCCTGAGGTGTTATTTCCTTGGCTTTCAGCTAGCCCTTACTCTTGAAACACAGACTGAAATGTGTTTGTGGTTAAATATGTTTTACCAGAGTGACCTACCTTCCTTGTGTGTAAACTTGTGTCTTTCCTTGTGAAATGCTATATACATGTGGTATACTTGGTAGCCTAGCTTTTTCTTGTAGACAGTACCACATTTTGTGTCATAATTTTGTATTTTCATTTACAAAGTTAAGTCTAGAAGCTACTGGGCTAAAATCTTGTAAGATTATTCTATTTCAAAGATGAATTATTCCTAAACATCACAAAACCAGACCAACAACCAACAAGCCCCCAAAACCAGTTTTCAAGTCTACAAATTAGGAATGGAAATGTGTATTTTTCTCGCATAAAGTTAATTGCTGGATATGAAAGCTTTTGATTTTTATTAAAGACTAAGTTCATTAATAAGCTGTTTGTGCAGAGGTTTAGGAGTAGGACAAAATTGTGTATTAAAAGTTGGAAAATTGGACTGTGCTCTTCTGGTCTTGTGTGTGTTGTTGGTTCACTAATACATTGTGAATATCAGAAAATAATAGATTGGATTCTTTCAGCCTTATGGCTTACACTGTGAAGGAGTACAGAGCTGTTTTAAGTTATTTTTAGATATTTGAGTACTATTACTATATAACTTTGTAGCATAAGTATATCTGCATATCTGATATAATAAATATAATAAAATTCTTAAGGGAGTTGTATTTCTGTATATATACTTTTTTTCCCTCCACACAGATGAAGTACTGCTCTTTATCTGGAAATCTCTTGTGACACCTGTGGAGAGTATTCTTGAATTTGTTCTCCGACGGCTGACTACCAACGAGTTAAGCACTGTAAGTGATGATTGAGACGCACTTTGGTGTGGTTTTGCTTGTTAATTTGATTTACCAGTTCCTAAAGTTCATACAAAATCTTTAAACACCTAGAAAGTAAATTTGCTTAGAAAAACTTCTGTTAACTTTTTTGAATGGGCACAGTAAGAAGGAAACAAATGTCTTCACAAGTAGTGTTTAGTGTCTGTCACCTGCATTTCTTGTTTCTTCTTAAATCTAAAGAAATCATATAGTAAGAAATCCTGGGTATTATATACTGCATGGTACCTACTAGTATAGCTGAGGACATAAGTTGCTAGGTGTTGGAGACTTTTAGTACTCAGCCTGGTTATCATGTTATTTGACTGTCTTACACTGTTTGCTCATTGCTGTGCCCAGTGTTTAAGTTTCTACCCCAAAGAAACCCGAGACTTTTTAAGCAAAGCAGAAATTAGAGATGAATCAGTAGAATGGCATCTGAAAATCTGTTTTAAGATTTAGAATTTAATAACCTCCCCCAAACAAACCCCAAAATTAAAAGTTGTCCAGTTGCAATGACTGTTGTAGTTTTCCTTCTGCTATCATTGTTACCAGTAGTTTTCTTTCTGATTTCCAGTTCAGTTTTCCTCCCCTTACTGATTGGGACTAAGGATGTTTCTTCACTTCTAGGTTGGTGACCTGGATCGTTGTGATCTGTACTTGGCTTTAATTCCAGAGATGGTGAATTTGTGCTTGAAAGTCAACTGGAAGAAAATGCCATCTATCAAGAATTTCCTTTCGTCCCTGATAAATGCGTCTATTCGTAATCTTCAAGAGAGAAATTCTGAAAAGGTAATTTAACATTATTTGCAACAATAAATATTCATATAAAACAAGCCAATAAGTAGTTTAAAATAGAAATTAAAGTATATGCTAATATAATATTTTGATTAGCATTAATAAATATGTAGACATAAACATGTTAATATATATTTTTTATTTATATTGTGGTATTTATAATGCATAATATTATTATATATAATGTGGAATTAAATAATAGTTTGTGTGACTGTGTATGTGCATATATATTCCCTAACACATATCATTATTTGGCAATGTGATATGAATGTGTATGTAATGTTTGTAGCTAAGATTTTTAGTACTTTGGTTTTTTATATTGCTTTATTTAGAAGTCTGTATAGCTAAAGTAAAATTCTTACTGTAATAATGGACTATGTACTCAAAGATCTTTTCCTCAAATATGAAACTAATCTTACTGGTCAAATAAGATTAACTATTAAATGAAAATGTCTTTTGGTGTTTGTTGGCTTCAAACCTGGAACATATAGAGAAAAAGAAACTCCAGAACCCAGCATTGCTTTGGTGTTTTCATATAGTTATGTTGATTGTCCCATAGGTCTAAGTGTTAGGCTACTATATCTGAAACAGATAAATTTTAAAAAAGTAAAAAACCTTTAATAACTTCCATGAAAAAAAGGAGATTTAAATTAAGATTTATTGGGCAGTATAAACTTTGGTCTTATAATTTTGTGTTACTGTTTTGTTCAAGATTAGCTAGGTTTGTGTTTTAAGGGAACAAAGAACAATATTTAATTTTATTTTTTTCCTTTGTTTGTGTGAATTATATGGTTTTTCCAGTAGTTTCAAAGTAAGCATTTTCTGACTCAAACTTAGTGTTCACTGGGGGCCTTTACCAACTTACTTTGAATTCAAGGGAATTATATTTTCATGGTGGTTTCTTCAGCTGCACCTACAGTACCTGTTCAGTTTCAGAAGAAAGAAGAAAATGCTGAGTAATTACAGATGAGAAAAGTCTTCTGTACTCCAGACAGAAATGTGCCCTGGAGATATTTAAATAACATCAAAGTTTTCTTACTATATAGGCATTATATGTTTATTGGCTTTTTTCTTATTAATAAGACTTTTAATTTAATGTCTTTTTGAATATATGTGTTTATCATAAGAAATAACCATGGCATGGTTGTGATCTTTTGTGTGCTTGGAGCAGCTACTGTGTCATATTCCAAATTTCAGCTGTCGTGTTGGTTGGGTTTCTGATTAACTGGACCCACATCTTTTTATTGTAATTGGTCTCCAGCAGTGTGTATCAGCTGTCACCTGGCAAGATAGGAGTGTTCCATCACAGCCACATTGCCTGCACTTAATGCCTGAGTGACTGTAATTTGGAAGATTTATGCTTCTGTCAGTGCTTGTGACTTGTGAGTGATTGCACTGACCCAGCCCAAGCCAAGCTGCATTGGGCTCAGGGGAAGAAAATACAGGAGAAAGATGCAGAGTTGCTACCTTATGATGTCTGTGGTGATGCAAAGAGGAGGATTATTAAAAGTATTAGTAGGTTATTTGTATGGTTTGTTCATGTATGTTTTGGTTTTACTTAGGAGCCAAAGGTTAAGGAACAAATTAGGAAAGTAGCTGGCATGGCTTCGCTTGCAGCTGTATGTGAGATAATGGGTGGGAAGCTGGAAGTGCACCTGGAACCTCTGCCTTCTGTGGATGCTCTGAAGAAATTAATTTCCTTTTCCCAATTCAATGAAGTATTAAAGAAACCATCTTATATTGAAGAAAAAAACAGGTACATCTGCTAAAACTTCACTAATTCTCTAGAATAAACTTGATTAATGTGAAGCAGTGGTTAAGGTGTTGGCTTTTACTGTTCCTTGACAACTTCCTGCTGAGATTAAAAGGAAGAATTCTGTACACAAACTGTTTACTCAGTTGCTCTTTTGTCTTAACATCCATGTTATAGAGCATTAAAGCAGCCATAATTGATTTTTTTTAAGTCTTCTGGTTCTGTGAAGCCAGAGCTAGCTATGAACACTGCTTACCCTTAGGCCAGATTAAATATATTTGCACTGCAGAAAGCCATGACATGTACACAAGTAAGTTTAAATGTAAATTATTACTGTTGGGAAGGGAGACCTGGGGGAAGCCAAAGAGCCAAAACCCAAATACTTGGGTAACAAAAAACACAGCCAGAACTTATTGATGTTTATTGATGTTCCTGAATACTCTCTCAGGTGTTTGATTAATGAGACTGACTAAGCCCAAAATTGATTTTTCTCTTTTAAATACCACTTCATTTTTAGATTTGTTTTCCATGTACTTGTCCACTCTTGCCTTGGACTGCATAAATCTTAGCACCTTGATGTAGCACAGTGAATTTGTTCAGTTAAGCACTTCCTGACGGAGTAGGAATGTGCAGGAGAAGCTTAACACAATACTTATTTAAGAGAAGTATTTTTTTTTCACAGCTTATGCGAAGAAAAGGCGTCTCAGGGATGGGGGAAAGTCGTTGCACGCTATGTTCGTGACCAGTGGATTTGCCTTCGTTTTGTTTTAAATTCATTTCCAGCTTTGGCTCAAGGGTATGAAGAAACTTCAGTAAAGTCACTGTCTACAGTTGAAAGGTCAAAAGAAATTCTGCAGTCTGCATTGGAAGCCCTGTCTATTCTTCCTTCAGACCAAGTTTCACCTGTGTTTGACTGCATGAAAGTCCTTGTTCCCAAGGTAAAAGATAAGCCTGCACAGTATTAGTAGATTTTTGTGTGGTTTTTTTGTTAACTGCAACACTTTATCTCTTTATTTACAGCTCCTGGACTCATCAGAGGCTCTCTGCATAGAAGCTTTTGATTTGGCTTGGAAAATTACATCCTCTCTGAGCAACACACAGCTAATATTCTGGGCCAATCTAAAAGCTTTTGTTCAGTTCATCTTTGATACTGAGGTTCTAGCTGTTGCTGCAAGTGCAAAAGGTCAAGCATATGCCAAAATAAAAGAGGTAAAGTTAAAACAGTTCACAAATTTGTAGATGCTATTGAGTAAAGCATTTCTACTGCTTCTTTAAAGGCTTTATTTCCTCTGATGGTCCAGGTGTAGAAAACAAAAATCACACAATCACCTTAGAGTTCAGTTTAATACTGCATGGTAGACCTGCTTCCAGAGAAGAAAATTACAATCTTTATTCTTCTTTTGTAAGATTTATGCAGCTGCCAGAACTGCAGGAGTTCTTGCATATGTCATAGTGTTCTTTTTTTGTCCCAAAACCTGTGTTCAGTACTGGGATGTTGGTTCCTATTGGCTTTATACACTGCAAAGTTGTTAGCTATTTCTTTCTACACAATCTTTCCTGGGGATTTTTTTTTCCCCTCTAAGCATTAATTAAATATTTATGCAGAACAGTCCACAGTGAGTGCAAGACTTTAACTAGGGCAGTAATACATTGTGAATTATTTACCAGTATATTTGTCTGCTTAGATTTACTACCACACGTGCTGCTTTGCCCTTAGCACAAAAATCACACCAGGAGGGGTTGCAGTTTTGCTTTGAAGTTACCATTAGTAGTCTTGTCCTGGTGTCACTCATATCTGTAAGTAATAGCAAATGTCTCAAATTTATTTTCAGCCCAGACACATGAAAATTATTTTTAATAAAATGGACACTAAGTAGCTATTTAAAACTGCTGTGATATATCCATATTAGCCTTAATTACCTTAAAATGTAGTCTCATTTATTTTCTTTGATTTTTTTAAAAAACTTGCTTCAGATGAATGTTACTGTTCTCTATTTTAAACACTCTGCATTTGTAGTCTCCCTGTGGACCCAAGCCAGAATAAGATATGTATGTAAACATGGTAAATTATCTCTTCTGTTGTGGAAGTTGGTTGGCTTTTACTTCTAATGAATATCTGTAACAGCTAATTGTATGATCAGTGCTGTAATAACTAATGAGCTATAGTTAGTATTTTATTTTTCTTGATCTTAAAACTTGTTTAAATTCTTAGAATTACTGTCTTAACTTCAGCATCAGTATTTCAAGCATTATGTAAGGTGTATTTTGCCAATGTTGAGAGTGTGGAGTGCATGTGACAGCTATCCCATTGTCTGCAGTGGGACATTCCATGACAGCAGGAGCTAATGAAGGTCTCCTATACTCAACAAAGGGCATCTGGTCGAGCCACCTTCTGCCCCTTCATAAGAAAATGAAGATAAAGTCCAAGCAAGTGCCTACTTATGTATATTCTTATTCCAGTCCTTGGCAGTCCCTGGTGCCATTGACTCTCTGTGCAATGGCTGTGTAGTTCTAGCTAAAGAGAAGAAAATGTGGACCTGCCTGATGTTGATTTGCCCCAGAAGCACAATTTTAATTTTCTCTACCACAGTGCACTCTGTCTTTTTAATAGTTGGAAGGGGTGGAACAAAGGGGTATTTTGAGTCAAAAAAGGGAATATCACTATGGTGATATCGAGGAGGGCTTCCACAGAAGGTACCCAGAGAGAGCACTGTATTCTTGAGCTTAATTTCTTCTGCTGCACTCTTCTTTTTTCTTTGGGATTATTCATATGTTAATTATGCTAGAACTTAAATATCTTAAATTTCTTTTGTGAGTGCTGAACGTTTTACTGTATTAGTGAAACAGTTGAAAAAAAATTTCAGGATTGAGAAATGCATAGTAAATGCTGTGCAGCTTTCCTACAGGTGAAACAATAGTTCAGTTTTGGAATTACTGGGAAAGTTACAGTGCCTATCTTTGCACTAGAAAATAGATTTGAATTCTTGGTAAAAACCCCACATGCTTCTAGTGTAGAAGAACTTTCTTTCCAGCAAGTGTTTCTTCAGACTGCATTGCAGTATTTCAGTTTTAAGTTCTTCATGAGCTTCTTGGTGTTTTAATGCTTAGCAATTCAGAGCAACTTTATCTATAAAACCATCCTTACTGTCAAAGAATTGTCACATTATCAAAACTAGAATTTCAGTGCAGGGAAGAGAAGCAGCTTTGCCTGTTAGGAGCTGTTACACCTGAAAAACCATTTTCATGGACAGCTCTGGCTGATGTCTGAAAATGAATTCTTAGAAAACCTTAACCTGTTCATTCTGCATCTCCCTGCCCTCTCCCAAATGCTTGAAATTTCTTGGAAAAAAGCTTACTTTGTAAGTGAGATTTACTCTTGCACTTATCCTAAGGAAGGGAAAGAAATATTTTGCGGCCATTTTTCTTGTTTTGTTTTATTTTCTTCTTTTTGGAGAAGGTTTAGATGGCAGTTTCAAATAAAGTAAATATGCCCTCCTTAAAAACAACAAAAAAAAGGTACAAAGACACTTTTGAACTTTATCTTAAATATGAACTTTAACATGAATGTAATCCTCCTTAAAGAACAGAACTAGTGATATGGCTACTTACATAAGAAATTTTGCTTAATGTTTGATTTTTTTTTTTTTTTTTCTAAATTGGTAAGGATTGATTAAAACACTAGATTTGGGGTTATGAAGTAAGCTCTGGCTCATTTGTTCCACTTAAAGCATCTGGTGTTATATCTGTTTAAGCAAAGATCAGTTCTGGTTTTTCTTAACATAAGCATGTACTGGGCCAATTGCTGCCCATATTCACCTGCTCTTATAATCAGGGAATTATAAGTAGATTGAAGACAGCATTAACCTGAGCAGAGATGGGATGCAATAGACCATGAGACCTATTAAAATAGATATCATTGCAATTTTATTCTAATAGACCTGGCACTTCTGAAAACTAGATTTTTAATCTTTTATTTCTTATTTTCAGATAATTTTCAAGCTCATAGATCTGTCCACTACAAAGACTGGAGTCTTCAATGTAGCCCTTAGCCATTGTTGTCAGTCTTGGATATTTCCCACTGTTGATGAGAGGAGTGCTTTGAGAAATGTTTTCTTAAATGCTGGAAGTTACAGTGAACTTATCACTGAAGCTTGTGTCTTTGGAACTGTATTTAGGAGAGATCAAAGGTATAAAAAAACAACTTTGTGATTTCTATTTTACAATTTTATGTGGGTTTTTTTTCTTTTAAACTTTGAGATAACTGTTGAAAAACTGAAAACAGGTTTTGTGTGTTATTCTGCTAATTTTGTTGCTTTGTCTTCTTCCATTTCTGAAGACACATTCAGGATGTGCATGCCTTCATAGAAAATCTTGGAGAAAAATGTGCAGCAAATGTTGTTACAGAAAGGTAATGCTTTTGAGGATACATCTTACTGTGCCTTTGTCTTGGTTGATGCTCTGAGAGGAAAGATGCTGATTTTGAAGTCAGCTGCTTATCATACAATCATAGAATATCATGAATTGGAAGGGACGCACAAGGAATATATTCACAACCTTTAAAAATACTGGTAAAGGGGTTGCACATCACACTGTATTCATCATTCAAATCCAAACTGTAGAAAAATGGATTTTCAGGGAAATACATCCCACCTGTTAATCTGCCTGTGACTGAAATAACTACTTCCTCATTGTTTCACCTCAGTAAAGTCATACATTTTAGGATGCTGAGCTGATATATACCTTGCCATTTTAAGTAAGACAGTTAAACTCAGGTTTTAGTGCAGCCACATTTTGAGCTTGGCTTCTTAACATTGGTTGCAAACCCTTTTTGTGTGTGTACTGCCTGAAGGCTCTGCCTCTTATATGGGGATGTTAGCTACTGGATTCTTGAATTTTTGTATAGTTTCACTCCCCTTTTTACTCAGGAAGAAAGTCAGAGAAAAAGTTCTGTCACCTTGCTTTCAGAAGTGTTATTAGTTTATTAAAAAAAACAAAACAAAACTGAGCTTTACAAAAATTCTTCTGCAAAAGTTCACTACTCTTCTGTTTTCTCCCAAGAGGTTTTTGGTAATCATATATTTCTTTGTGATGGTCTGCAGGTGTCACAACCTATAATATCATTAATTTTACTCTTGCCATTAATTACTCTAGATATCTGTAGTTAACTGATAGGAATAAAGTGTTGGTTAGGACTAGATATTTGACCAAATTGTAAGAATAAATTAGTTGTTTAAAGATTATAATTTACAGGCACAAAATTTCATAAACTTTCTGATACAGCTTTTTCTATAGAAAAAAAATTTAAACAACCAGATGTTACTAAAGAACTCAAGATAGACTCAGGGTCAAGTTGTGAAGTCACTAATTTTTTTCATCAATAATGACAAACATTTTAAAATTCCATTTCTGGGTATTTGCATGTTGTCTCACTTGTGTTGTAGACAGCTTGATGGCTGTATGTTCAAGATGATGTTTGCTGCTTTTTTATAATTCAGCAATTATCTTTATGTCTAAACAAGTAGAGTTTGATTTTTACTTTTATTAATATTTTACAGTACAAATCGAGATGATCACTACGTTCGCATTTGTGCTGTTAAATTTCTGTGCTTGTTGGATGGATCAAATATCTCACACAAGACATTTATGGAAGACATTTTCTTCAAACTACTTGATAAGGTAAAATTAATTTCTTTTGGTATATAAATGTAGTGTTAGTACAGTTTTACAGTAGTAAAATACAAAATATTTACAGTTGACAGGATGAATTTATGGTTGTTTGTGTAGCTGAGCAATGTGCTTTTCTTTGTTATGAGACAGAAGTTAATTCTATCAAAATATTAAATATTTGGGTTTATGTCTCTCTTTTTAGTGGATATTTTGGCTTCCTGGAGCATTATCCAAATTGTAACCATTGTTCCATTAAGAATCTTCCTTTAGGCTGCATTCTTAAGCAGCTTTAACAATTTCAGACTGCTTCTTAAATTGAGAGAGCTATTGTCTCTTTAGAATACCTTTACAGATAGAAATAATGGAGAAGGTGGGGTCAAATTTTTATTTATATCATGGCTGCTTATGCATTGGCAGGAGTCTAAAGGCAGTGGTAAATTATTGCACCTGCTATTGGAACATCACCCATACAATTCTGGTACTGTTGAATCCTGCTTTTTTCTGAAGAACTAGGGATGGGTGGGTCCCTCATTCCTCTCAATTAAGTACTGCAGAAAAATGATTAATATTTGTGTTGTGAGATTGACCAAGCAGGGAAAAGTAAGCTTTAGAAGATATTTGCTTCTTTGTTATTTAATTATAAGCTTATTTAATTCTTAACAAGTAAATATATTTTCCAAAGTTATGTTCAATGCTGATGCTGGTTTCTTAGTACAGAAAAGTTTATTTACATGTATTCAAATTCAAAGGAAGGACAGACAATAAATCTTTACATTTTGCTTTAGGATGAGCTGGTATCCAGATCTAGAACACGCTATTATGCAAACTCTTTGCAGCACAGGATTAAAACCCGGGTATGGCAGACACTCTTGGTGCTTCTCCCAAAGCTTAACCAGGTATTGCTCTTTACTATTAACTTTTAAATAAATAAATAAGTACCTACATTCAAGACCTGATTTGGTGTCCTGCAAGCTGTGTATGTTAAATTCCAGCAGGGTAGAAAAGGCATGTAACCTGTAGCTGTGTTGTAGAAATTTGTGAAGTTTCATTCTTTCAGTCTAAAGTCATGGATTTATCATGCATTTCTAGAGGACAGTGGAATCTGATTCTTAGGTTTGTGAATTTTAGGAGGCCAGATTGTTCCTGTTAAAGCTAGCTAAAAGTCTGTACTGACTACCTGATTGAAAACTTTTCATTTTAGTAAAAACGTTGCTACTTTATGAACAGTGAAGAAATGGACGAGTGTTTTTTTTAATCAAACGCTGCTTCAAAAGAAAATGCTTGAAAAGTATAATAAAGAAATTAGATGTTTTTAAAATGTTTTAATTTGCATATTAAACTGTATATCTAATATTATGATAAAGGTGAGAATGTTCTTCTATTTTATTTATTTTTTTTCTTCATGGAAATAACTCCAACCATATACTAAAGTTAATGCCTTCTTTTGTTTTCTCAGAATTTTTTGTGTAGAACTCTTGACAGAGTTTTTCAGGCTGGATTCAGTAATAATCAAGCATCTGTGAAATACTTCATAGAATGGATTGTTATCTTGTGTCTACATAAATATCCCAAATTCCTTGATAAATTCTGGGATTGCTTTTGCTATGTAAGTAAGACCTTTGACATTCACTTGAAAAGTAATGTGGACAAACAGGGTACAGTGTGTCATCCCATACCTTATTCTCTGTGTATTCCAGTCTTCCTTTAAAAGTAGTGGACTGTTGAGAAGCTCAACTTGGAAGTGAGTCTGAGCAATAATCTGAAACACTTAGAAATTTACGACCTAAAAATGGCCAAATAAAAGTCAATTGCTCGTGTTGAGAGATTTCCTTTTATGATGTTTTATTCTGGGCAGAGTAGAGCTGGCATAGTGAGTCAGAGCAGTGCAATGCCAGAACCATCAGGACCACATGGGTGCCCTAGATCCTCAGTCTGAAGGTCTGAGTTACTTGGGGTTTCCACAGCCCACCTTTGTCTTTTTTGTCACATCCTCTTTGTCAGTGAGAACGTGACTTGCATAATACATATTCAATTTGCAGCTTTTAATATGGACTTCTCTCACGGTGGAGTTCTGTGCTGAGATTTTAAAACTGAAGCAGGGTTTGAGGTTTTGATACCCAAAAGTCACGAAAGGGTGGGCTGAGGAGAGCTGACTATTTCAGAGTTCCTTCCAAAAGCTCAGGCTGTTGGAATTGCTGTCATTTTAGCAGATGATTATCTGTTGGATCAAAGTGATTTCATGCTGATAACAAATGTACTAAATCACAGTGGGCCCATTCAAACCATCAGAGCAAGCAAGCAGAAAACACATAGATTTATGATAAAAGAATACAAATTGCATTTTCAGAGGCTCTCCTGGTGTAGAGGAGTATGTTTAGTGCAGGTGTGCAACTGCAGTGTGAGCTGCAGATTGAGCTCTGGTATTGGGAGCCCCAGAAAGAATGGTGCTGACCTTTTGCATTCCTGGGGAATACAGTGAACTTGGGTTTGAATTCTAGCTCACCTACACCACTATATACTTCATTCTGATTGATGTGTTAGTAAAAGCAAATAACATGTTAGGAAGAGTGAAATCCTAATAATACTGATCTTGTGTTTTCATAAATTTGGCTGTGGAAACACACAGATTTTTTAATAGTGTTAATATTATTGTATGTGCAGAACATGGTGTGAAAATGCATGAAGTATAAAAACATTTTATATATGCATATCTTTTCTTATATTCTTTTTTACTTCAGGATGAAGAAAAGCTGAAAAAAAGCATCTGCACATTTTTATCAGTGTTGGCCCACTTTGACATCATTCTTGAAAATACCTCAGAGAAGGTACAGTTCTCTAGGTGTGCTCATTCTTTATTAATTTCCAGTGCATATGCAGAGTTCTGAATTGAAAATAGACTGCCAAAATGGTTTCAATATCTCTTTAATACCTACTTCCTACTAAGGTATCCTTTGTTATGCAAAACACTAACTCTTCCTGTCACCTCTGTAAAATATTTGGCTTAGGAAAATTAGCTAACTTAGCAGGTGTTCTGGATACATAGAGCCTGATTACCTGTGAAATTTTCTAGAATAGCTACTCTGGTTTTTAAGTAAACATGTGGATGCACCTGGGTTTGTTTTTCTTGCTGCACTTTTAATCAGAAGTGAGTAGAGGTTTCCTTGGAGGCAGAATAATGATGTTTTTGAAGCAAACGAAGAGATTTCAAAGAACAAGTGGTGCTGTAGGTTTTGGCCTATAACTTCTGAATGGTACTTAACATAAACTTAACATAAAAGAAACTTCTTTGTTTCTTCAGAAGCCAGCTTTGAAGAAAGCCCTCATAGTTGTTCTGCAGTGGTGCTTCAGCCATAATTTCAGCGTTCGACTGTATGCATTAATCGCCCTTAAAAAAATCTGGGGTATGTGCAGAATGCTGCATGTGGAAGAATTTGAAGCTCTGACACCAGTTATTGAATCTAGCATCCAACAAGTGGAAAACATGCATGGCACAGGGTTAGTAACATTCTTTACAGCTTAACATTGTTATTTCTGAGCCGTTTGCAGCACATTAAATTTTCTAAAATGGCACTTGATAATTTTTAGGGGGTTTTATGGGAGGTTTTTATCTCTGTTTTAAAAAGAAGATGGTATGGGGAGACACAATACAGAAAAAAGCAACAACAGAAGAGTCTTGACTTCTGGTTTTTTTAACAGCTAAAAGCTGTCACTGAACCATAGGCTACCATGGCAGTTTCCATGGGATACTTCTTGCCAAACCCACTCCTTTTGATAATAGAATTTGGAGATGTGTTATGGACCTTTCTTCAAACATAACTAAAGCTTCATTTTTTAAAAATGGACCCTTACTTTATTGTTGAAGTATTTTCTTTCCTATACAATATATAGTAAATAAATTAGGTTGCCTTATGCCAATCTGATAATTGAATTTTTAAAAATATCCAGTGTGTTGCTTTTTTAATGTATCTTACATTACTGTCTGTACTTGCAGGAATGCCAGAAGGAACTGGCAGCGAATCCAAGATCACTTCTTCTTTGCAACATTTCATCCAGTTGAGGATTACAGTCTAGAGGCAAGTCCAACACCACACCATTTGTCTAATTTTACAACTGTATTTTTATCTTTTTTGGTATCTGCTAATGTGGGGTAAAATTATCAACTATTACTCATTTAAACTCCCCAAAAATTACTTTGCCCAGATTGTGATGGATTTAAGACTAAGATTGCATCTTATCTTTTCTGGTTGGTACTGTATTAAAAACCAGGTCAGTTAGGAAGAGGTAGTGTGATGAATGTGCCTATCTGTGGAAATTAATCAGGTTTTGTATTTGTGACTAGAAAGGTTTGTTCTAGTAGCTGAAGAGCATCCATCTGCTTAGTTGAGGTAGTTTACTAGGATTTTGTATGGCATCTGTTCCCAGAAGTAACTTGAGGTTGCTTAACTGAGTTGTTTGATGTGAATGGTATAGAGTTATATCACTTCCAAACACCTTTTTTGATATAGCTCAAATAACTGACAGCTGAATAAACTTTTCATCATTAAAAATGGGAGGCAAAAATAAGGGTGCAGATAAATAGAAGAGACAGAAGAACTAATCTCAAAATACAAGAGAAGTGTGGATATGAATGGGGTATATGTTTTTGCAGAAAGAGTGCCACCTTTGACAGAAGAAATATTTTCTTCTTTTAATTGATGTTCTGTGAGATAGTTTTGTGGACACAAATATGCTAAATAGTGCAAAGTAGAAGTCCTGAACAGGAGGAAAAAACCCAACAAAGCAAGACTAGTATTTGTGAAGCATTTAAATGTATTCAGGGTGCATCTTCACCTTTGTCTTGAAGAGTGCTTTGGGATAAACAAAAAGTCTGGCTTTTAAACTCTTTGACTTGCTCAGTCTTTCCCTTGGGATGTCTGTTTTTTCCTCCTTGGTAGATCACGCTTAGCTGGATGTACTGGTTGTGCTGAACTGAATTTTACCATTAGATTTTAATGCTTTCAACTATTTTTCTTTTGACATTAAATCAATCCATATCCTTTATGGTAAAGTTGGGAGAGTATTTGAAAACTCTTTAGTGTTACACATACAAGATTTTCTCTAGACCCTTGTGCTGAGAAGCATAGTGTTAATTCTTTGATATTCTAGAATTTCAGAACAGTAATCAGTGCAGATCCTCAGGAGTTTAATTAGAGTAAGTCTAGATTTATGGAAGTTTTGGATAGCACTATAAGTAAAATTATGAATATTGAGAGACATTCTGGTAAGCTGTATTAAGCACCAAGAAAAGCAAGTATTAAAAGCACAGGAGGCTAGGTAATAGACATGTTCCATTAAACCACCAGGGATGAATGATGCGTTTTTGCTGTAGTGACTCTCTGCTGGTAACACTGTTGCATTGCAGACGATATTTTACACGCTTCCCCGCCTTTCGGAACTCGCTGAAGATGAATGGATCTCCCTCTCTAAGTTTGACAGATTCACTGACATTGCTCTGCCAGCAGCATTTCAGTGGTGCCACTCCCGAGCAGAGCTTCGAGATCTGAAACCAAGTGACTGGTCTCAGCAAGACATGGGTAAAATACAGCCAATCATTTTAATCATTCATTTTGGTTATTTGTATGGAGTAGCTGTGTACATCTGTATTCAGTCTGATCTCTGGTTTTCACCTGCATCCATGTGAGCAGAACATGAACCATAAAATCATAGTAGATGATGAATGATATCTCCAGTATTACCATTTGGATTATCATCTTTATTGAAGCACTAGTGTCACCCCCACTTGCATATCCATATGAACATACAATTTGTTGTTACAGGTTCACATTCAGCTGAAGCAGACAGCCAGCCAGAGTGGACTGATGTTCAGAAAAAGATTATACCCTGGAAGAACAGTACTCCTAGCTTAGACTTGGAAACAGCATTTGAGGATCGTGCTGCTAAACTTGGCAAATCAAACAGCAGATTGATTGTGGTGGCTTCACTTATTGATAAACCTACCAATTTAGGAGGTAAGATTGATTTCACACTTTCAAACTTTTATTTTAGACCTTGGAGACACTTAGAAGTTAATTTAATTTTACGTTGATAATGAGAATTATTTAAGTACTGCTCAGAAAAATACATCATTATCCTGAAAGAAATTAGTAGCCAAAGAAAATCCTACCCACTTCAGAGAGAGGGGTCTTCTGCAGTTATATTTTAAGGAAGAAAAAAAGTACTTACAAATCGCATGCATTAATAAGTAGAATTTTGCTGCAAACCATACTCAGTTTCTTGCTGATTCTGTATATGCTGCAGTTGAGTTTTTCAATTGTGTATGCAGTTCAAGGAAATTATTTGCTTTTTCATTTTTTTTCCCACCAAATCTTGTAAACCTACAAGATTCTCATGTCTGTTTTACAGCAGAGTCCCATTTCCTGTTTAAGATTGCCTTCACAGTTTGTCAGCTGTGCCATAATAAACCCTGCAAACACTTTATTGCCATTGTGTTAGCAGTTTCAATAACTGCAGTGAGTAATGAAAAGCCCACAGGCTGGTGCTGTCTGCATTGTAATGCTGTTATATGTCATCCTCTTTCATTTAATAGGTACTGGGTTTAAAGCTTACACTTGTGTGTGGATGTGTCAAACCATCCATCCTTGCTAAGCCTTGGACACTTAATCCCTTACTTTGTGTAACTAGTATTGTAAAAGCACATTGTCAGACACAGTGCTGTTCTAATTTTTATCTTTCTGCTAAGTTACAAAACATTTTTTTCCCTGTAGTTTATGTGGAACAAGGTGTTGCTTAGAAGACCTATTACTAATTAAAAACAGATAACTAAAGTAGCCATTTCTCTTCTGCATTCTTTTGTCATTTTCACTTGGTGTTCTGACTTGATGTTTGCTTTCTGCACAAAAATCACTTTCTTTCTTGTTTTTGTAGGTTTATGTCGTACAAGTGAAATATTTGGGGCATCTGCACTAGTTGTTGGCAGTCTTCATTATATACAGGATAAGCAGTTTCAGCATCTGAGTGTTTCTGCAGAGCAGTGGCTCCCCCTTGTCGAGGTGAATGGAAATATTTTAATAGCTAAAAAGTCTACTCAGCATCTTCAGCTTGTCAGATTCATAGTTCAGAGTCTTACATTTATCTTGAAAAAAATTATCATTTTGTTTAATTGGAAGCTCTTGCTGTTATCTCTGAGACTTAATCTTGGATGTTTTGGGTCAACCTTACTAAAAAAGAATTTAGGAAATACTTGTAATTTCTTATTCCTGTGAAAAATTGATTATGTGAGCTATCATTGTTACATCTTTCTTCATTGTATTGGAGGGGGTATTTTGTGTCATTACCTAACTGTGCTACTGCTGAAGAGCCTTTAAAATGTTAAGCTTTATATATGGCCAGAGTCTTTGGGGATGAAAGTCATTAATCTTAAAAAGTGTCCAAGTAATTTTTTTCACAATAACTTCAGAAGTTTACAAAATGTGATACTTAAGTATTTTTATATTTTTCTGTACTTCTAATGCACAGGTGAAACCATCTCAGCTTGTTGATTATTTACAGCAGAAGAAAACAGAAGGCTACACTATTATTGGTGTGGAGCAGACAGCTAAAAGTTTTGATCTTACGGAATATTGCTTCCCAGAGAAATCACTATTATTGCTGGGGTAAGAGCACACACTCTCTGCACACTGTTTTGTAAATCTACTTCTTGCAGTTCATCAGAACTTAAGTCAGCTCTCTCCATGTTTCCTTTGTAATGTATTACTGTTTTTAAAAAACTAATTTCTTGTCATCAGTTACCCCGTAGGCCGATGAGCGATTTGTCTAAAGGTGTTTGGATGCTGTTTTGACATTTGTATTTTTTGCTTTCTGGAACACACGTGCCCTTTCTCAGATACAAGTTGCTGTTTCTTCTTTACTAGAAATGAACATGAAGGAATCCCAGCCAACCTGATTCACCATCTGGATGTGTGTGTGGAAATCCCTCAGCAGGGCATTATTCGGTCACTCAACGTCCATGTGAGCGGAGCTCTGCTGATCTGGGAGTACACAAGACAACAAGTGATCAAGCAAAAGCAGCAGCAGTGACTGCCCAGTCTTGTGCCTTATTGTACAGCTGGATGGCTTCCTGTGGTGCTATGATGTGAAATTCTGAACAGAGGAGATACAAACTCAGGGTGAACGAGGATTCTTAACTTTGCATGTTTCTGTTCTCTGTAGTGTTCAGAGTGATTTTTTAAATGCCTTAATACTTTACCTCCTTTAATTGTTGCATTGGAAATAAATACTATTTATATTGCCTGTGGCCTGTGTGTTTTTTCTGCTGAATGTCCACACAGTACTGTGAACAATCCCAAACTCAAAACATAGAATTTTTACTGCAGTTACTTCAGTTGTGGTGACTGTGCTTGAAATTGAAGTTGTGCCTTTAGCCATAGTATTAAATGATTCTAGCACCTAGATATACTAGATTGTATGATTTTTGGAAGGCAACTTCACTTACATAATTACATTCAATGCTGCTCCTTGTTTAAAGGCCTTCTGCAGTCACATTTATTAATCCTGCTGTAAAAAGACCTGCATCACTAAGGTAATCCGACTCTGCAAAAGGCCATAATGTGAGAATTGTGATAAATAACTGGTCATACTTCTAGCAGAGATACTGACTGAAAACCTGTCACCAATGTAAAAAATTCCTATTGCTTATAAAAAATTTGCATACTCAAAATAGAAAATTACATATCATACACACAGGATGCTTTAGGTCTTCTTATGATCACAGTTGTATAAATTAATATCTGACTTAAACTGTATTTTAAAATACTTCAAAACACTTGGTAAATGACAAATACAAATTATATTTTACAACCCATTGCTTTTGACAAGAAAGGCAAGTTGGAATGGACTTTTTTATTTTAGGAAAAAGCTGGTTCACTTACTGAAAAACAATTTCATTTTCTCTTTAGAATATGT
Source organism: Luscinia megarhynchos (assembly GCA_034336665.1). NCBI lineage: Eukaryota > Metazoa > Chordata > Aves > Passeriformes > Muscicapidae > Luscinia > Luscinia megarhynchos. The sequence goes on from CM067565.1 coordinate 68,860,844, forward strand.
ACATTGCACTTTTAAATAATCATTTATTCCTGTGAAACAATTTTACTAATTATACATTCAAACCCTTAAATTTATGAACAGCCCTGCACCATATTTCTTTGACATAAAAACTCATCGGAACTCTGTCAATGACCCTTTTTTTAGCAGACACGTGAGACCTGGCAACAAGAAGAGCAGTCTGGATTTCAGGGTGACTGCTACATTACCAGTTCTTGCACTCAAGCAGCTTCTGTTGCTTTCTCTGGCTTCTTCCTTCTGTAGTTACTCTCACTTGATTTATTTTGAAAGCAGAGTTCCTAAGACTTTCCAGCAGCTTCTGGAGGATGATACCCTTCTGTTTCAAGCTTCTTTTTATATTTTAAAAAGTCTCTTCTTTTGTCAAAGTGTTTAACCTGTTTAAAAAGAGAAACAATGTTCATTGGAAGAAACAAGCAAGAGGAAGGGGCTTTGTGTAAACCTTCTTTGATCACTGAACTTAAGGTGGATTTTAATGCACTAGTTAGTTTCTTCTGTTTAAGACTAAAGAGTGGTGTGTTTAGTTTTTGGGGGTTCTTTACCATTTTGAAAGTGAGCTTTAGGATTTTTAGAAGTTCACCACCCTGTTACTTCAAGAAGATCTTGCATGCTTTTCACTCCTCAGAACAAAACCTGTGATGCAAAGGTAAGTCAGCAGCTTTTCTATGGTGTCACAGCCTGTGTAACCTCTGCTGCTGTGCATGGCACAAAGCACTGCAGATGAGACCACCATCCCTAGAGGTAACAAGCAGCAGAACTGCACTGTTCAAAGTGTAAATCAGTGCAGCAGCTGAGAAGGTGCTCAGGCTTTTTAACTAACTTCAGTCTACTGCCTGCAACAGGAACTGCTCAAACACCACTGTTACTAAAGGGCAGTACCTATTAAAAATAATTACAGCTTGAGATCGGGACACTATATAACACAACAACAATGGGTTGCATGCAGGCAGGTGCCTTACTGTGAAATTATGCTGCATGGAAAAAAGGTATTTTTATGTACAAGGGATCAGATGTCTTAAAATGCCAGGCACTGCACGGCCTGTGTCGCAGCTCCCTTCTGTACTGGCCTTTAAACAGGAATTCCTGGGTACTTCTACAAGCTTTCAAGTATCTTATATTTTTTTAAAATGAAAACAGTAACCCTGCGTGTTCATCTGGAAGCTGGAGACAGTATTTTCCTTTCTCTTTGCACTATACTCTTAAGGCTGCTTTCTTTAGTTCCCAGCCAGCCAGGAGTGTGCAAACAAGGAGCGCCTGGCTCGGTGCAGGGTTCTGCGGGCAATGTGCAGGCAGGAAGCGGAATCCCCGAGCAGCGGAACCCCCGAGCAGCGGGGTCAGTCCCCGAGCAGCGGAACCCCCGAGCAGCGGGGTGAGTCCCCGAGCAGCGGAATCCCCGAGCAGCGGGGTGAGTCCCCGAGCAGCGGGGTCAGTCCCCGAGCAGCGGAATCCCCGAGCAGCGGGGTCAGTCCCCGAGCAGCGCCCGTCCCGCCCGGCGCTCACCCACTGCTGCGGGCAGCGCGCCTCGAACGCGCGGCGCAGCTCCTCGCACTCGGCAGCCTCGTCGCCGCGCCTGTCCAGGCACTGCCAGAACTCGTCCCGGGCCCCCCAGCACGCCTTCCTCTCCTCCATGGTCGGCGCCGCCATCCCGGCCACACGCGGCGCTGCCCGAGCGCTCCTCGCCGCTGCCGCCTGCCCGCGGTGCCGCAGCCCCGGGACAGGGCGAGAGAGCCCCGGGAAAGGGCGAGAGAGCCCCGCGCGGCCCCGCTCCCGCTCCCCGGGAAGGTCGCGCTCCGGAAGCGATCCCTCCGCTTGTCCCGCCCGCCACTTGTCCCTCCCCGTCATTTGTCCCTCCCCATCGCCCGTCCCGCCCCGCGGTGCCGCCGCGCGTCTGCCGGCGCTGCCGCATCTTCCTGCAGGGTTTCTCCAATCCCGTCCCCTCCAGGGCTGCCGTAGCTTCTCGGTGGCAAAAGATGTTTGGAAGTATCAGCTGCCCGATGTGCTTGTCTGTAGTTGGTTTCTTTCCGGTGTCATCCTCTGTTGCCTCACTCTGAGCAGCTGCTCTCCTGAGTTCCGTGCGGTGCCTTCGTGGATTCATTCTGCTCAAAGAAACGAAGTGTCTCGGCTTTCCTTTTTGACGCCTAAGAAAGCTGGATAAAATCACTGTGTGAAATGTTTGGGGCCAGGACCCGTTTCCATATACGGTATATAAAAACCCCCAGAAACTGGAACTCAAGTTCCAGTAATGCTGGGCAGCGGGACGTGGTCTGAGCTACTTCAGGCTTTGTTAATTTAATGAATTAGAGAAAAAAAGAAAAATCTGAGAGCATTTACAGCTCTGTAAATTTTCCACACTTTAAACAGCAGAACAGTAAGGTAATGACTGGGTGAAAGACTGATAAAGATTTCATATATTGCATTTTTCACAGTTTTCCTTGGAGCAGGGCTCCTCCTGAGAGCTGATCCACTGATTTCATTCAGCATGCAAAAACCACTCTAGAAAGGCTTCTTGGAACGGGCTCTGTCGCGGAGTCAAGCTGGTTACCCCAGGGAAAGAAAAATGTTCCCTTAGTCAAGGCGGTAAAAGAGCGAGAGAAGCCTGGGGCAGCCAGGCGGTGACCGAAGTCTGCAGCTCTGGTAGAGAGCATCCGGGAGCACATTTCAGTATTTCATGTGGGACTTGGTGGCATTTCCTGTCTCCTTTTATACACCAATTCCACCTGGAAATGTGGACCGCTTTTGCAGTTTTGAAAGCTATGGCACATGTTCCCATAGTAACACACTGCAGTTTTGGGAAAGGTGGCATTCTGGCAGCTGGGAAGAGCCTGACTCTGCCAGCTGCTGAGCCTTTGGACACTCCCAGATGCCCGGGCAGCTTTCCAGGCTGCTTTTCCTGGCAGGAATGTCCGGCAGCTTTCCTGGGAGTTTGCTGGTAGCCGATGCTGTGTCTGTGTGAGGCTGCTCAGCACAGGTTCTGGGGCTGGGTGCAGCTCTCAGCCTGCCTCGAGCTGGCTCTTTTCCTAGCAAGTGGAAATGATTCTGGCTGGTGGCATCCTTTCCTGGTTCTCCTTGCAGGTGGCTCCCTCATCTTGGTACATGAAAGCTGTTTTAGGAGAGGGACAAAGATTCGCACTTCTTCAGCAGAGCCTCCTCGTAAACCAGCCAGATGTGGAGGGGATTTTGTTTGTTGAAATGCCCAGGCATCCCTTTGGAAGGAACACTCTTTTGGAGCAATGTGGATGTGACTGCTGCTGTACATAACACATACATATGTATATAACACATGCTCTCTGCCCTGCCTCTTTGTTTAATTGTCTTCTGTTTGCTACACTCTGATAGAAATGCAGTCATACAGTTTCTAATAATTAAACAAGGGGTTTAAGGTGAGTTAAAGTTGCTGCAAAAAATAGAATTTCAGTAGTTTTTGTGTTGCAAAGAATTAATGTAGAAGTAAATTTGTATTGTAGCTTTCTTAGGAGCCTTATGCACTCAGGCTTTTGCAAAGCAAGGTTTTATACAAGCATGAATATTGAAAAGAAAATTAATGTTAGGTCTCGAGACCGGAACATGTGATAATGGAATGTAGTAATGGGAAATGCCAGTTGTGTTTTAGATTTCAAAATTTATGATGTGTGTAAAGTTGTTTAGTTACTGCATTTATGAAACAGAGGGGATAATGTGATTATATATAATTAATCACAAAGCCCAAATAACACATCTGGGATATTTCTGATAAATGGTTTATTCTTTAATGACCTGTAGCCTGAAAAGTACTCACTGGAGGCAATTGTAAATAACACTGTGTAATGGATATTAAGGAAATTTAGTGATATGGTTTTAGAAAATGCATGAATAAAAAAATACACCGATTCAGATAATAAATTTTTAATGACAATATTTCCATTTGGTTAAACTGCTGTCTATAAGGAGGTGGAGGTTTTTTTATTGTTAGTTAGCCAATTTTAAGCATTTCTCTTTAGTCTTTTATTTCTGGAAATGCACCTAGGGAGTAACGAATGGGATATTTATAGTAATAGGCAGAGGCTAATGTTCTGGAAAGATGGGAGAAAAAATTCCAGATTTGTTAGGTGTGCTGGTTGCCACAGTTGATGCCTTTGAATTACATTTCCATTTAGCAGTTAGTGAGATAGATGTTAAAGAAATAGATGCCAGTTTCCCATTGAAACTCTTGCCAGCTGTATATTAAAGTGAATCATGTGGTGTTTATACAGTGGTTCAGCTCTCAAGCTCTTTTGTGCCTGTTCTTGCTCATTGGGATAGGGAATTGTGTGTGCTTTGCCTTCCAGTTAATGCCTAACAGCTCACTCCTCACCTACAGCCTTACTAACCCTGTATTTAATTGAAATTTGCCCAGCAGATTCTTCATTTGTAGCTGTAATGATTTCTCTTTTGACTTTGGAAGCAGTTAGTATGTTATAGGTGTCCTCAGAACACCAATAATAGAAGCAATCCTTGAGGTACTGTAGCTGTGTGCTTATACCAGGAGTTCAGGTAGTTTGTTTTTCTTTCATTGAAATATTCTAATGTATGATCCTTATCCGTGACAGATTTTCAGGGAACTGAATTTAAAAATTAGTTCTTTAAGCAATATAGCCCTTTGTCTAACTATTTATTTTGCTGGAAAGAAAGAAATCTTGCCTGAGGTAGCCTGGGGCATTTTATTCTGTTGTGGAATAACAATAATTTTTAAAATAAAATTTAAAAATATGTAGTTCAAGAAAACCATATATTAAGATTCTTTCCCTCCTTCCCACTTTCCTTCTTAAATGTCCATTAAGGATGTAACTCTGACTCTTTTAGCTATACAGTGTTCCTTACTATGCTTGGTGAAAGAAAATAATTATAAAAAAGCAAAATCATTACAATGATTAATTGTACCTGGTTTTATTACTAAAAAGGAGTAAATTAAGCAAAGAAGCCTCATGAACTGCATACAGTAATCTTAGATTGGGAACATTTAAGAAGTATATACTGTACTTTCTATGACATTATGCAAAGTACTCCTCTTCATTATTTCACTCCGTGTTTTACTTTTGTGAATTTCTTTTTAACAATAGTGTGCCTAGACTTCAGATTTAGGTTTATGTATGAATAAAGAAGGAGGAGTGTATGCGGAGAAAGAAAACTGTAGCTTGTGCTGGGTCATCTTAGAGTGGTGATTATGGTAAAAAAAAGCCCAGAAACTGGAGGTTTTGGATTCTTTTAGGGTGATGAAGTAATTGACATTATTTGTAGGCATTTGTTTTTAATGCCAGAATTCCATTTCTGTTCAGTTGTTAGAAAGGAAGAAAACAGGAAAAGGAGTATTTTGGGAAAAACAGACAATGGAAGAGTGACTAATTCTCATTTTTCTATTGGCTCCTGCTTAGCAATTCTCCAAGCTGACCAAGGATGAGACAAGTTCCTTTGCAGTAATGTTGATGCTCAGCTTTTTGCAAGAAAGCTATATGGGAAACTGGAAATTTGCCTGTTCTACAAGCAGACTGAAGTTTTCAAAGCTATGTAATTAGAAAACTCATCTTTTGAGTTTACCTGGATGTCTTCAAATTTATTTGACATGTTAGGTATCAAAGAAAGGAAGTGGTTCCTAGCTCTCTCTAAGACTGAAGCATATCCTAAAATTGCTTAAAAAATACCCATTTACATTCTTGCATTCAGATATTGTATTTAATAACTCATCAGCTGCACCAACTACCTTATGTGCACTATAAACATTGTCTGAAATGTAGGTCTACTGTACCAGATGGGATTGCTAACACATGCACAAAGGCAGCATCATTCTCAAACATGCTATTTGTTGCCATCAAACACCAAGTCAGCAAGTGACACGCCTTTGACCAAATCTAAAATCACATAATGAAACAGCAATGCTTTGTGTACAAGTCAGGAAGACATTTAAGATGTATAATTGGTCAAAAATCACCAGGAGATCATTATGCAGCTTACTCTGCTTTCTTGGCTGGAGTCATTAAAAACTTGACAGCTTCAGAAGCCAAAGGGCAGTGGGACCTATTGCTGGGAGGCTGGACAGCTAAATTCACTGGCCCATAATATATACTCATAGCCAGGAAAGACAAGTTCACTTTCTTGAAGTGTTTACAAATCCTGCTGCTTGGAACTCACAGGAATCCAGGTGTTAATTCAAGAATCTTCTAAGTGTATGGGTCAGTAGTGGGTATGTGCAGAAGCTTGAGTTCTGGTGTAAATATTCTGTGGAAGGTAGGCAAGAAAGGCCTCCCTTAAGGAAAGGCAAAATGTTGCTGAAGTCTCAGCCTCTCTGTTGTCTTGTCCTTTCATTTCCTTGTCCTTAAAAGGAGTCTGAAGGATGGATGACTTTCTGCTGACTTGTCTTGGCTCTTTTCTTTGAGCTAATCAGAAATGCTACACTTAGATTTTTGAAGTATTTTTAATGATGCTTCTTACCAAAGAAATGAAGCCACTGTGTATAAAAGGACATTTTCTTGTGGCTTAATAACTTGAGTAGAGGCAGAAAATATCAGGAAAACATTATTGCTGTTCAAAAGGAGAGAGATTACCAAAAGTAGCTGGGCTGAGGGCAGTCTTCTTGGTCACTGATTGGTCAAATGATTGGTCAAAAAAACCCTTTACTGATAGTACTTTTTTACTGATTCAAGAGACTAACACTGAGAGGGGATCTGTCACTGTCTTGTAGCCAAACAGCAAAACAGCTCTTTGATTGCTGTTGTTCCCAATCAATGCACTGATGGCTATCTTGAGGTGTTAGGAGGACTGAACCTAGGAGAAGAGGGAAGCCTGTGGATAAAGAGTTGGAAAATTTGATTTCTCTTCTGAAGGGATCGGATCATCTGTTTCAGCAGGAGGATTAAAGAATTATCTCCAGGTCATTGGAAAAAATTGCATATAAGAGGTTCCTAAGTACATTGCTACTGTGAGCTTCACAACCTCCCTTGTGTAAGCCTTTTCCAGAATTGTAACTCTGCTTAGAAGTTCCACTCTCCACTTCTGAGAGGTTGTTTGCATCCTAGTGTAGCTGTAATGTACACGGATAAATATTAATTGCCACTTTCTTTAAAATGACCTTGTGCATATATGAGGATCCCTCTAACACAGTTTCAGGTGGAAAAGTATAAGTTTTATTATTTTCAGAAACATTAGTCTAAGCTACTGGTCCTGTCCTTAAGAGTTTGATTTCCCCTTAGAAGATTTTTAGGCTACAAGTCATAAGATTTTTATGCTCTTTTTTCTCTTACTTTCTTTTTAATGTTCAGGACTTCTGCATAAGGTGCAGATTATTATGGAAATGCCCTAGAATATGCCAGCTAAAGAAGAGAATCTCATTGCTTCTCTTTTAATAATTATGAGGTAATTAAACTCATCCATCAAAATCCATTTCTGCAGGCAGTTTCTGCAGAGACAGCCTGCCTTCTCTGTAAGTTGAAGATACAGTATCTTAGTAAGTCTGACCAGCTCAATATTGCTGATTTTGTTTTAGATCACTCTGGAGAGCTGGGGATGAGGGATTTGTTCCTGAGCTCACAGGAAACATCAATTCAGCCCCAGAACTTGGTGACCTACAGGTCCTGCTATTCTATCCTCAGCTCCCAAAACAGTTATGCTACACACTGGTTTCAGTGTCTTCTGTTCATCTGTTGATTGTTGTAGCTGGATTTCTGCCCTTCATGGCTGTTTCCTGAAGACTACTGGTATGAATATAGCTAGTCTAGACAGAAGATCAGGAAAAGCTTTTTAAAATAAGCCCATCTCTGTCCCATGTGCTGGTAAAAGGCTCATGCAGTCACTGTGGAGAGTTGCAATAAAAAATTATTATAAAGGTAGCAGCAGGAGACAACAGGACAAGGACAAAAGCACACAAGGCAGAAGAGAGATGGTTCATGAAGTGCTGTTTGAAATCCCAGCCCTTGCATATGTTAAGCCCATTCTCAGGAAGGATGAGCCAACAGAAGCAATGAATTAGTTGCATTTGGTAAATCACAGTTTTACTAATGCTGCTATCCATTCTGGTGCATTAACCCCCCCACAATCCATACTGCATGCTAAAAAACCTGCTTCCCTTTTGTTTAAAAATACACATTAGTTGCAGTTTTTAAAATGGTACTTGGAGCCTTTTGAATTCTTACAGTCTGCATTAAACATGCAATAAAATGAAATGCAGAGATCACAGAACATGCCACTTTCTGGGACTATGGAAAATGGAAGGACTGCTTATATATTCTTCTCTGGCCTTGCTCAGAGAGGAGGCTTGGGAGGATAGCATCCTCAAGAATGACAAAATTATTTGTCCAAAGATGGAATAAACTTGAATCTGGGAGTTTTGAGGTCAAGTCTCTATGTGTACCCTTCAGTGCAGTTATTGAAGTTGTACCTGTGCTCATGTCTTCTGTCTTTACCCTCCTCTTCCCAAATAAATAGATATAAAAATTCAGGGCTATAATCTCTGCTAGCAAGTCTTTAGTGTCTGGTCATCAAGCAATACAGGACAAGCATACAGCCTGGACTAGGGCCTGGTTATTAATGTACAGATTCATGTCCCACACACTGCCCTAAACACCTGTTAGCATATGCAGGTATGGCTGCTCACTGATGCATGCAAAGATCAATTTTTCCTTTGGTCTACTTCTGCTGGATGTCTTTCCTGACTGATGCCTAACAGCATCCCTCTGGATGGATTTGTCCAGGAGCACAGAGCAGACTTTGCTGTCTTAGACAGATGCACTAGCAGTGCCTTGAGATGCAGCCTCGGTTGTTTTGATGATTGTGTGTCTCCCTTCTGGTCACTTTGGCCAAATAATACCCACAGCAGAACTGCAATAAAGGTTCAATCAAGAGAAGTAAAAGCATTGACTGAGGCTGAGTTTAAAATCTTTTATTATTTAGCTTTGCCAAACAGATAATGGAATCTGAAGTTGATTTGCTAAAATGTTTTGAAGTGGATGCCACCCCTGCCTGAGACAAAGAGGACCTCAGTGGCAGCAGGGACCTTAGGCTATGGCAGCAGTTCAAAAGAACACTTTTAATTTTGTATGCAACAATGTAAACTTCAAAAATAGTAAACTATAACCTTTCCCCCCCCCTTTTTACATAGCATGTGATCTATCACAGATAGAAATTCAATGGCGAACCAAAATCGCGTAAGTAAACATCCTGGTGCTTACAAGTTTCATAAAAAGTGTTACATTTGATGTAAATATCTTACATTTTTAACTCTTAACACTCACAATTATGGAGTAAAAGCAACTGGCGATTCACCCCCTTAGTCCATGCTCTCAGACTGCACATCAGCAACCACGCTCTTGCCAGCCCCTTGGATCGCGTTCGCTTGTCCCACATGGCCGGATTTCCCTCCCTCCCTCCCTCCCACGGGCGTTGGTCAGCGCAGCTCGGCTCAGGGTACAGCCCGCCAGGTGCGAGGAGAGCCGGGCCTGCTGCTCCGGCCCGCGGGGCCCCGCGCCCCTCGCTCCCGCAGGAGCCGCGGCACGGCCTGGCCTCGGCGGCAGTTTGGGGACGTCGGGCCGCGCACCCGCGCCCTGCCTTCGCAAGTGCCGCGCAGCAGGACCTGGTTCTGCGTGGATACAGACAAGAGCTCTGTAGAAGGCACTGGATTTCTCTTGCATGATTTTAAATGTGGACTACAGTCATATGCAGAATAAGGAGATTTGGGCTCTAGACTGCTTTCTCTCTATGCTTTAGTGCAAGCATTTTTTCCCCTTGAATTTTCCCTGTTTGCAGCGCAACATGCGCTCATCTACATAGAGTGATTTCTAAATCTTCCTTCCACTCTTCCCCCCATCTTCCTGTCCCCAAAAAGATTACCTTTTTTTGCTCCTTGAAAACTTTCAAAGTACAGCTCTGGTCAAAAATAAACATGTGATGTAGCATAGCATTTGTTTCTTTTAAATCACAGTGTGCAATGCATCATTCAGTACCTAATGCTCAAAATGTCTGCCCTGCTTTTCATGAAAGTCATTCTTTAAAATAACCTATGCAAATATATTTTGACTATATATTACATTCATTTAAAAAGAGAAGAGAGGTTCTTGGTTTGCAGTTTTTTTTCAGTGTACTACTTAAGTGAAAGGTCAGATGTGAAAAAAGTACAAGCAAACTGGACATGCCAAGACTCGATGCTTTAGATGGTGATCATATCAAAACTGTACAGGTATGTACACCGTGTTGGACAGGTGTGCTTCTTCCCAAGAAAAGACCTTTGCATCATCATATATAACGTTAACCACAAAGTTTTGGTAAAAAGAGCATTTAATGAGCAAAGGACGACATGGAAGGGCGAGTTCTCCGACTTTTGTTAGGCAGTCCTGAAGAAATGTCTCCATTCCCTTCGGGAATTTCTTCCTTCTTCCGGACTTTGAGACGTGTGAGGAGCTTTATTACCCAGACATCCCATTCCTCTGGCAAGAGCAGCAGGAGGAAGCCCAGGCCAATAATGATGATGGCGATTACTCGGACACTATTGAAGACGATTTCACTCGTGTAGTGATCAACAACTGTGTGGGACATTGAACGGGCATTATTCCATGGGAAAAGGCTTTAGGACAGTACCCCCCTCCCTCCCCCTCACTCCCCAGCTCTGGGGGCTGTGGCAGGAGAACATGGCCATGGAGGCACTGATGGCAGGGGCTCTATTACCTGCTGGTTGAGCACACAGCAGGGTATGTCCACCCACAGCACAGGAACTCTGCTGAGGTGCAGGGACACAGGGAAAGGGGCATTTCCCTTCTCTGCACAGCAGCTCCTGATTGCAAGCTTTTCTTGTCACTCTGAGTGCCCTTGTGAAGTAAGAAACCCTGCTCGGGCTGAGCCGTCCACACACCCTGGAGGGATCACACCTTTTGGTAGCCAAATCTGCCAGAGCTGTGCCCAGCTCTGTGTGCACTTGGGCAGCATGAAGCTGGGAGCTGCCAGCTGCACCGTGGCACCAGCTGAGCATGCTGGGTTTTAGGAGCTGCTTTTGTTGGGATTGTGTCTGCACTCCCTGCCCAGGTCTCTCAGACTCTGCAGTCTCTTGGCTTTCACTAAATTTCAGAAAAACTGTCAGAGAAATGTACCAGGCCATATCCAAAATTGAATTGTCTTAATAAACACCCACAATGTTATTTAGCAGGGCAAGCAGAGTTACTAGTACATCTAAAGTACTACACCTGCTCTAAAATGTAAACAATTTTATTTGTTTGAATTTTGTGTTAAGCCCGCCTTGAGGAATTCATTAAGAACAGATTTCTGCTTTATCTATGGGTTTTTATTCCAGACCAGAGATGAATGTCTTCAAATCTACTTTGTTTTTCAGTATGCAGGCTTCTTTGGACAGTAATTTAAAAACCAATTTTAGGGATTATGAATATTCATGTAATACAATACATATTTAACATATTAATAATAAATTTTTAATCAGTATCATCTCTGTAAGTCTTTGAGAAAAGGTGCAAAGCATATTTGATAAATCTATTTTCTTTAATCCCTGCTGTGTAATTGAAAGGCCACTGATTTAATGTACTCATTAAGATACAAAAGACAGAAAATCTTACCTGCATTCACTGGGACACTCAGTACAATTCCAAGAGAAATTAAGGTGGGGTAGGTAATAGCAATCCCAAAATTTAGTAGAATATTGAATGCTGATGAAGGAAAGAAAAATGTATTTTAGTACAGTGAAATTAGGCAGAAGGAATGTCACTTGAAACACTTATGCTTTGGTAGTCTATTTGTTGTTCAAATAAAGGGTACATCAGCTTCTGTTGTTTTTCCTGAAGATACCAGAGGACAAAGACTCTGTGTGCTGTATGTCCACCTGCCTGCCTGAGACATTGCTGTTTCCTGAACTCTGCATCCCTCTGGAGTCCAGTGGCAGGATCAGGGTAGGTATTGGGTACAGCCTGTCTCTCAGTGTCATGTGCAATAATTCCCACTCTTTATACTGATCCAGTGATCCCCTTGGCCCTGCTGAGAGACTTAACACTCTTCATCTGGGAGATTTCAGCTGAACAGGAGCTTCTGTCTGTGTGCTTTTTTGTAGAAAAGCTGCCTCCAGTTGCAGGTGGAAGATGCTGTAAATCTAACCCTCTTCCAGGCAGGAGCTTGCTAAACATAATTTCATACTATTACTATGGAATGATTATACTACCACTCTATTGTAATACCATAGGCAGTTTGTGGGGTGTTTCATGACAAATTAATAATTACTTTGGATCAAAATCACATTATATTAAGGTGATCAGCTTTAGCAGAGTCAGGAGAGCCTTGCCAATACTGAGCTTGTTGGGAGATGTGGTTTTGACTGTCTTCCAGTAGTACCCATGTATTGCACACACCAGGGATTGCTTGCCAAGTTCTGCACCACTTTTTTACAGACACCTTCCTCTGAGTCCACTGTAAGTAACCTGGAGGTACTTCTAGAGTTGTGATTGTTCAAGGTAAAAGGAGCTGGGACTCAAGACAGGGGTAGAGAAGAGATATTTCCAGTAGAAATTAATGTTTTAGGAGAGGGGATTCCATCATCCAGTTTAGGGACTAACTGTGGCAGCAAGCCAACACATCTAGTTTAACAACGAACAAAATAATGTTTCTGGTAACCTTTAAAACTTAGATTGGCATCCCTCTCCATTGGCACAGCAGTGGCAGCAGAAGAGAGGACTACCACCTACCAAAATTTCCATCACTGTGCAACACTACATTTTCAAAAGTTTCCTCCTCTTTAGGGGTAGCAATTACTCCTCTTTAGGAGTAGCAATTAGCTCTGCAGGCAGCAGAGGCATTGGAGTCTGGCCTTGACTGGCCTGGCCTGACCTCCTTGCTGTGAGGATGCTGATGAGCCCCAGATAATGCCAGCAGGGCTGCTTCCATCACAGCCTGGGCAGGTGTTACCCATCTCTATCACACAGAGTTCATGAGTAGGAGGTTAGGACAAGCTTTACAGTTTAGTCCCACAGCACCTTCTAAAGAGAGCCTCTAAAGTGAGTGTTCTGGTGTGGTAATAACAGCAGAAGTGAGGTCTATATTGCCTCCAGGAATGGGCCCTTTCCTAATATCTCAAGCTAACAATTAAGTTAAGAAGAAAACAGCTCCAGTAAGGGAGAAGTTTGCAGTTTCCACCAGTGGCCAGTTTCTGGCACCCTCCTCCACCCAGAGCACTGTTACAGCCTCCCCATCTACTCACTCAATAAGAGAATTGAAAATCCACAGAGGTTCCCCCAAGGAATGATGTCAAAAGAGCTCCAGTACTCCACTTTGGTAAAATAAAGGATGACAGGAATACAGGTAACGAAGAGGACGTTGAAGACAGCTAACACAGACAGGAATAAGGCAGCTTCTCCAAATTTAGCACTGCCCAAAAGAAGTTTGAATAAAACCTAAAAGAGGAAAACATATGGGTTTAACTCTCTTGCACCACGTCCCTGGAAAGCTGGTGTTCTGTTCTGGCACTTAGGTAGTGATGCTTGCCAGACACTTGGGATGGCTGCTGGTGAAACTGTGGTGAGCAGCTTGTGTGGCCCAGCCTTCAACCCCTTGGCACCCCCTGAACACAGGCAGAGGCAGCTGCCAACTGAGTCCATGCAGAAAGGGAATTCAGCACCTCTGTCCATGCATGTCCTGAAAGGAAAGGTTATTAACTTAGACCCTTCAACCCTAACTTAGACCCTTCAGTCTCTTTTCTGCACCTCCAGAAAACTTGACATTAAGAGGACTGTGGAGCAGAGCAGGGGAGGAGACAAAGCAGTCTAGATGAAGAATTTCCTGGCATGAGACATCACTGGTCCCTAACTGGCCCCTAACCCTAACCCTAACACTAACCCTAACCCTAACACTAACCCTAACCCTAACGCTAACCTTGCCATGCCAGCAGGGCTCTGCCCATTCCCACCACCCCACAGTCATCACTGGCCAGTGCAGATGTGTTGCTGCTCTGCAGTATGGAGCAAAGTGTCCCAAAAGCCACTTACTCCTCATTTGCCACCTGGGGACAGCATGTTGTGTTGCCCCAGCAGGGCAACCTCGGCCCATCCTCCTTCCCCAGATCTGCTTGTCTCTGCTGCCATGGTGAGATCTGTCTGCCTGCAGATCTGCCTGCCCCTTTGGCACACACACAGCTCATGGAAACTGAGCCAGACTCTGCAAAGCAAGAGCAGGGTGGCAGCAGCAGTGGCAGCATGTGTTGCACAACAAGCTGCAGAGCTTCATCTGTCCTGGCATGCAGAGCACTCTGCAGAGTAACACTCTGCTGGCACTGCCACCACCACCCTCCTGTGCACAGACTCTGGTGAAGCAGCCCTGAGACTCCCATTCCCAGAAAGAGTAGCAGTGCCATGGGAAAGGGAACACAGCTAGGCTCCAGCCTTTCATTTTCTCTGGTTTATTGGGCCATGTCTCTGGTCCTCCACGGAATGCTCTATTAGAGGAATGAGCTGTATGAAACTTCATGACCTTCCTAATGTGAGGTATCATCTGATCTGAAAAAGGGAGTGGAAAGCATCGCAGCACTGTGCTGAGGGGCACAGGCAGATGCTTCTCAGTTTGGCAAGTCTCCCTGGACTGCTGGTGCTCGGGCTGCAGGGCTCTCCTGGCCAATTCCTGCTGCATGACTGGTACAGTGCAATTCATTAGAACAGATAAAGCTGTCTACACCTCCTCCTAACCTACACATCTGAGACAGGGTGGGCAAACTGCACTCTACAAATAATTCCTCACTGTGGACTGTGACTCTGAGCACTATGAACAGCAGAGAGGCCGTGCCCAGAAGTGTCTCAGGCTGAGTGAAATGGCTCTGCTCAGCAGAGAAAGCTGCATCTTACATGTAATGCAGCTTATCCAGCTGATCAGGATGAGGTCTTGATTCATAGGCATGTGCTTTGCATTTTAAGGATGTGATTGCTTCCATGGTAAGCAATACTTTAAGCCCAACACTGGCTACATATGCTACTGAAGGAGGACTGGCAAGGGGAGGTAACAAAGAGACTTAAAGAAGCTAAATCTCTGCAGAGAGCTTCCACAATGAGTGCTTAAATCCAGAATCTATGGAAAAGCAGCCTCAATTTTCATAAAGGTGGGACATCTGTAAATCCTCCCCCTGATGGAGGAGCACTGGAGAAGATTATTCCAAGGAAATAGGAGTTTCTATCCTAAGTGAGAGTAGACATCAAAGCAAGTGAGCACCTGAATGCAGTGCTGCAGAGCCAGTGTGTTTATGGCAGAGCTCTCAAAGAAAGGGCACGTGGCACCAAAGTGCACAGAGGTGTGCAAGTAAGACAGGAACAGCCAAAGTGAGTGACCAGGGGGACAGGCATCCTTCTGGGGGGAAAGAGCCAGTGTGCTTACCTTGTAGAGAGCAGACATTGAGGCAGAGCCCACCACCAGGGCTATCCCAATAACAGAGTGGCTGTGAAACCCATCGGCGTACGTCATCATAACTATCCCTGCAATAGCAAATATAGCAGCCACGATCTGGTTGGAGACAAAGAAAGAAAGCAAGAAGGTGTTACTAGACAACCCCCACGAAGGAGAAACAGGCAGGCACATTTACAAGGGAGTGCAGTACTTCTGCATCATCTGCCTGTGTAGAAAATAGTAGCAAGCCCGGGCCAATACCCAGGGAGCAGATGCTGCCTGCCCTCGTGGTTTCCCTGGCTGCAGGAAGCTGCAGGCAGAGCTGCAAAGGAGTGGCTGCTTCAGGCGTGTGCTGCAGGCCAGACTGCAGGGCTCAGTGCCTCTGACTGAGCTGAAGTGGGGATTTAATCTCTGTCACTGAGCTTCCCCATCAGTGGGTACCTGCAGCCTGTGCATGACAATAATACAAAAGTAATAATTCCCTGGAGATTGCAGAAAATGTTTTGAGTCCTGTTGAAGTATTGGAGGAAAAATGTTATAGAACTAAACGGGAATAAAATTAATGCTACTTTCCAGTCTAGACGAGTCATTTCAGAGAGTAGGAGGAGGTTTTTTTTCAGTCACCTACCCACACTGCAATGCCTGAGGGGTGTCTTGCAAACAGAGGGAGCATTCACAAAGGCAGGGGACACACTGCCCCTATTTACCAGGGTTAGCAAGAAACCTCTGGCTCTCTGGGATTGTCCTGCCAGATACCTTCAGCCTCTCAGGGTGTTAATTCTGGGGTGAACAGGGCTTTCTGTATGCTCATTCTTCCTGGCTCTGCAGGGCTGTGAGGGATGTCCTGCTTACAGCACACGCCTTTTGGCTGCACAGTCATGCTGATGCCTCCAGGATGACTGGGACATTAGTTTATTTTGATCCACGGATGGGTTAGTGCCAGCCAACTGTCCCCTCTCCCAGGACCAGACTGGGGTTTTAAGCTCCATCCACAGGCTGCAGCTGCCTACATTCATGAGCCTCCTCTCATCTTTCCTGCTTCCCACCAGAGATACTGGGGCTGCTGTGAAGATACAGGGGGGAAAGTCTGTGTGCTAAGCTCTGCTGCTGCCTGATCAGCAAGGTGTGTGAGGCAGCCTCTTTACCAGCTGCAGGTCCCAACCCCAGCAGCCTCTTCCCTGGGCTGAGCTGGGCTGGTGCCAGGGGACACCCATAAACCAGACAATCACCCAGCAGATCCTTCCTGCATGCTGACATCAACACCTTCAATTTCCCCAACACAAAAATGGCCCATTTCTGCAAAGAAAACCTTATCCATTTCTCCACAGGTGTTGCTGTATAATGGCAGGGTGGCCTAAGGCAGAATGTTGATTCATGACTTGATCAGGGTGGAGCCCAGTAAAAACTGCAAAGGCTGGGTATGCATGCTGCAGATTTGGAAAAGTTCAGATACAGCATCTTTGCTTGCAGCCCTGTTGGCATCTGGTCTCTCCATGCACAGCATTTCTAAAGTGAAGTTTTGTGGTGGTGTAACTGGGCCCTATGATCCAGGACAGGCTTTTTTTAAGGCAAGGAGAGAATGCCCTCTGCATGGCTCTACAGTGGTGTGGAGCAGTTCTCTCACCAGCGTGCCACTGCTTGTCAAATAAAAATTCAAACACTCTGTGTGGCTTCAGAGGCACAAGAAAAAAGGTCATTAAATGAGACTAGCATGAGGCAGGTATAGAACAAGGAAAAAGAGATTTGCCCTCACTCAACACATAATTAAGTGAAGGAAAGCTTTGCTGTTGCACCCTGTGGATGTGAAATTTTACAAGGATAAACTCATGGAAGAAAAAATTCCATCATGACTATTAGCTATAGAAACACTGCTTCCACCTCAGGAAGTCCTTGAGCCTCAAATTGTTGGAGGCTGGAAAGTCTCATGAGGAAATATCATTACAGGCTTTTCCTATTTAGACAGATTTTTCTAGGTGCTCACTACAGGCAGCTGCTGCAGGCAGGCTTCTGGGGCAGAGGCACCCTTGCTCTGACTCACTATGGCTCTTGGGAGAGCTGCAAGGTGCATGGCTCAGGCTTAGCTGGAAGATGGCAACTCCATCCCTTCCTTCAACATCACCTGTGCTACAGATGAGTCGACACAGAGTGGAAGATGCAGCATTTCCTGCAGCATCTGCTCCAGGTGTGGTAGTCCTCCTGTGAGCTGTGTGGGGCTGGCCCAGCCTTCACTGGAGGGCTGAGGAGAACCACAGGCACACTCCAGGCTGTGGCATCCAGCTGGCACCTGCAGGTGCATCGGCAGAGGAAGCCTGCCCCAACCCCCACGGGCAGCTGTGATGCCTCTGCATGGAAAACCTGGGGGGTGCATGCATGAGCTGCAGAATGAGAAGTCTCCAGCTTTGCTTTTAACATCAGGAGCTGATCAGCCTCAGAGCACCTTCCAAGAGACCATGACTCTACAGTTTGAGATTTGATAGGAAGTGTATTTCCAAGTCCCACAGGCAGATGTGCTTGTCTGTGTGTTGTGTACACAGGAGGCACTTGCAGGTGATGGCTCTCTTGGATCCTGAGCTGTTTTATTCACTGTAGCATGGAGGGAAACACCAAAGTCAAAGATCAAAGCAAATAAATGAAGTCTGCAAACAGTTCTGCTGGGGCAGAGGTCCTTGCCTCTTCCATCAAGCATGTCACAAGTGTCAGATGAGTCTTGGCCTCACTTCACAGTCTCCTGTTGACCTGCCAGGGGTGTCACATACACATTGTCTGAAAGCCTTTCAGCCTTTCTATCAAGCATGTTGCTAGTGGTGGTGGCAGGCTGCTCATACACCACAGTGCCCACAGATGTCACAGCACTGCAGGGTTTGCAGAGGCAGTGCTTCAGGCACAGACAGCTTCATTTATGTGCGTGTCTTTGACAGCTCTCAGCCAAGTCAGTCGTTCTCTGGGCACAGTGAAGGGCAAGGGGGGAAAGCTCAAATTCATTACAGGAGATGAGGACACTTAGAAGTACCTGAATGGCAAGGATGGAACCTGTAATTGCTCTTACATTTAAATCCCAGCTAAATTTTGATTTATGTGCTTATAGAGCTAGTAGCTGCACTTCTGAAGGCCAGGTAGGATACTTGTACTTGCTTTAACCCCACTGAGTGGCTGCCTTTCTCACCTTGCCTCTGTCAGTGGGCATGAACAGGAACACCCAAATGTGCAGAGCTTTGCTGTGGCACTATCCATCCTGCTGCCCCACTGGGGATGGAGCAGGACTGGGGGAAGGCACTCTCCCCCTTGCAGACTTGTCTGCCAAATACCCTTTCAAAGGGTGCTTTTAAGAGGGTGAGCAGCTCTGACATGGTCATGAGTCAGAGGCACCATGTGCTTTGGGGCCAGGCTGTGTGGTAACTGCAGCCCCTAAGTCACTCCCAGTGAAGCCCTAGCAGCTGCCTTTCCTCCTGGTAGCCAGGAAGAAGGTGGTGTGTTGGGCTCATCCTGAGGCTATCCCCCAGCAGTGCAAACTCTTTCTGCCTGTTGCTTTTCACATGGGCTGCACAGAAAAGAGAGGAAAGAGGGAAGAAAATTGTTCTCTCCAGAGAGAATCTCCATGCTATGTCCCTCTGCAGACAGGAGTGCCCCAGAACTCCCACTATGCCACACAATGCTGGGCAGCAGAACTCCTGTGCTGCCATGTGCTCTTCCAATCCCTAAGGACAAGTACCTCCTCACCCTCATATTGCCAAAGGTCAGGATGCCACAACTGCTTAAGGGCAAATATCTGCAAACCCCTTCCTCTTGCACCCAGGTCCCTTGTTGGTGTGTCACCTGGGAATGAGACAGCTGTGTTCCTTCTTGGGAAGCCCCCCTGCCACAGTCTCACCAATTCCAGGTTCCACAGGAACACATGGCAGTAGTATCAAAAAGCCACCACTGCCTGGTCCCCGTTCTGCTTCTCTGCTTCTTTGCTGCTTTCCCAAAGTAGTGCATATAGGAAACAAAAGACAGCTGGACATGGCTGGGACCACCACTTGGGTCTGCTTCTCTGCTCCTTCCACTCCTTCTGCCCCTTTGGGAAGGGAGGCATACAGAACAGGATTCATCTCCCAGTCCCCCTGCCATGGCACAAGACAACCTGCCCAAGAGCATCCTGAGAAGTCCCTGACCATCCTGGCTCTTCCAGCACAGCCATGCACTCAGGAGAGCCCAAGGAGCACCTCTACTCCAGCACATATGTGCCCATGTGGGTGGCCCTATACACACAGGTTGGCTTCTTTCCCTCCACACCACAGCCATTTCCCATGGTGAGAGGTGGCACATTCAGACTGAGGAGCAAGTGCAGCTGCAGACTGCAGTGGTCACCCCTCCATACACCATATCTCCTGGTGTCCCACCAGCTGACAGTGCCACAAGAGAGATGAAGACACAAAAATACCTTTTTAAATTTTCATTTATCAAAATGGCTAGCACATCAATTTTTTTACAACGAGACTTCCCTAGATCCAGGATCATTTCAGGATGCCCTTGCTTCTGCACTCAAAAATCACAGTTAATTTGTTTTTAGGGTAGGGCTACTTGGGCAGTGCAGTGGGCAGACACCAGCTGGCCATGCTGAGCTTTTGGCAGGTACATTTTGCAACCATCCCCTGAGCAGCCTCTTGGCTGCCACCTCTGAAAGGCTGGCCAAGCTCTCCTGCCAGAGAGGAATACTTCCTGAAAAGTTAACTCTCAGTTACTCCATGCAACAACCTCCTCTTAGCACTACCAGCCTGAGGGGCTGAGCAAGGAGCTCCTCAAGTAGTGGGCAGGAGACAGGAATAATTACAGTTATTGCTGTTGATCTTGATTATTAATTAATTGGTGAGGCAAGGAAGGAGGGACCCACTGGTCCTTGCAGTGGTGATGCCTTTTCCTTGGCCTTGGGCTGGTGGGTTAGTCACCCACCCACTCTGCTGCCAAAGGATGTGATGTGCTGCTAGAATGGCAGCGGGGTCAGCAGGGAGCTGAAGGATTTTCTGCTAAACCCTCTGCACGTTGCTAAACCCTCTGTTGCTGCTGCTGCAGAGGCACTGGCGTGGGGTGCAGCACTAAAGGTATAAGCAAACATTTGGGGTGCCAGCAGAAACGCAGATCCCTGGGACAGCAACCTTCCATCACATGCAGACACAGGCTCTGGCCACAGGTGGGCGAGGGCAGCCCAGCTCTCCTCTCCTGCCCGCAGCTGCTGCTGCCTGGCACGGATGCAAAAGATGGCTGTGCCACCCTGCAAGCCTGCTGCCACACACAGGAAGGTGAGGGCCCTGTGAAACACCCGGGATGGGACCACAAGTGCACTGTGTGTAGGCAGGGCTTGTGAGAATGTGCAGTTAGAAACAGCCAGGTCTGGTGGCAGCCTGGGAATAGTCACTTGGAAGGCACTGGCAAGGGCTGACACACATCCAGATATCCTTTGGGACACACTCTGGAGCAAGTTACCTCTTTCCTGAAGGAAAGGCATTGGGCTGGGGGGAGCCAGGGGCTCCAGGAGCTCGCAGGCACCTGGCAAGGCTGCAGGGAAGGAAGGATGCATCCCTGCTCCACAAGGATTGTCTGCCTGCACAGCTGTCTGCAAGGGTGCTGCTTGACTCAGCTGCAGGAGGCAAGGGGTAAAGGGAAAGACACGAGGGTGAGGGGGAAGAGGGGAGACAGAGATAAGGAGTCACTTACCCTCACTCCCATGAACCTGTCCCTCAGAACGATCCATGAAAGCAAGAACACAAAAGCTTTGTTGCAGCAGAACAACACGGAGACATCCGTAGTGTTTATTTTCTTTATTGCATGTAAGTAAAGGTAGTTTGTGAGTGTCCAAAGAACACCAAAGGGTGCTGCCTTGGTAAAAAACACCTTCAAAGTCAAGCCACTGTCTCCAAAAAATCGGCAGCACTCCCTAAAACAAGGAGAGAAAGGCAGTGTTATTATATAAGCCAGTCACAGTCTGCAGCAAATACATGGCTCTTTTTACTCCTCTTCTTTTCCTTTGGGGAAAGAGAGGTACACACCTTAAAGAGGAGAAAAAAAAACCCAAGTTTCAGCTTCTGCTGCAACAGCCAGCACCTGCACAGAGTACAAACAGGCAGGGACTGCAAACATGGGAGGGGGCTGCAAAGAAAGAGCAAAGGGAGAGGTGATGACAGGAGGGGAAATCTCACTCTTTCCACCAGTCCCTTCCCAGTGAAGCAGTGTGGGGCCATCCTCCTCCCTGCACCCCTGTGGGCACCAGGATGCTGAGGGCCCAGGGTTGGCAGCAAAGCCCCAAGCTCCCTGCTCCTGCTGAAGCCATGGGAAGCTGGTGCCCACTCATCTGCTATGTGGTGCTTGGAAGAAGCCTTGCAGGAGCCCAGTCTGGGGTTTTTCCACCCAAGGGGTGAGGCCTGGCTCAGATCTCCAGCAGCACCAGGGCAGGAGCAGGAGGGGGTGGCAGGCAGCTGCTTGCTGTCCCTGAAGTGAGAACATGGCATGGCAGCACCTGGGGACACACTGGAGCAGCAGTGGGGAGTCAGGAGCTCATGTGTGCAGTCCAGGCTGGGGATGCTCTGAAGCCCTGAGCAGGAGGCAGCCCAGGCATGTTCAGCCCTGGCACAAAGAGCAGGAGCAGCAGTTTGTTTGTGTCCCAAATGCAGCAGTGGGTAACAGGACACAGGAGGTGATGGGGTGCAGCTTGGCCTTGCCATGGGGCTGCAGGGGTGGGGATAAAGCTGCCTGCAGCCTGTGCCTGCCTGGCAGCAGAGCTGGAAGCTGCTAGCTGCACAGAAATTCAGTGACACAAAGGAGGAATGAATCAGCCTGCAGGGCTGGGGCTGTGGCCAGCAGCCTGCAAGGTGTGTGTGGGACAGCCAGCACAGTGCCCTGGCCTGCACTGCCATTGCTCACTTTCAAACCTGAAACTTCCGGGGCTCCTGAAGTTCTTTATTGGGGTGCTTTGACAAAACCTGAGCAGAATTAAATTTCCTGCTGACAATGATGGATGAATAGGTTTTCACTACTGTTGTGAATTTCAAGATGTTTGTTTCCTGAGACTGGGCATGTAAAGATCATTATTTGGACACTGATGAAAGCATTGTTTTGATCCACTTTCCCAGAAGGCAGGGCTGTACCAGATGAATACCGAAAAACCCCCATCCATTCTTTGAGCCTCATCAGATCTCTGCATCCACAAGTCTACATCAGCCTACAGCCCCTCTGCTACAGCAGGTACAAGACTTCAAGGTAGAGGAAACACATTTTTTGTGTTTATTTGGTTTTGTTGTCTGCCAGTCCCTTGTACCAAATCATAGCTATGCAGAACTTACCATCTCTGGATGTGATGACCCTGTACTTTGGCTGCTGCACATGGACACTTTCCTTTGAGCTGCTGGTTCTGAATTGTGTAGCTCAGTGCCCCTCGTCCTCTGCAAAATTGCCAGCTGGCAGCAGCCTATTCCCTGCCAAACCTGTAGACTGCCTCTCTGAATCAGTAGAAGAGTGCCCATCTGCACCACAAACCACAGCATAACTTCCCACCTGCTGGAGCCGTGCTGGGCTGCTCAGGGATGCTCGTGACCCTGACAGATGCTGCCTGTGCTCAGCATGCAGCCAGATCCATTCTCCCCTTCCACAAACACTATACCCACTTCAGGTCTGGCCTTCAGTCCTGCACAGCACTGACTGTACCAGACACTTGCTGCAGAGGACACAGGGAGTGCAAAAGGAAGCAGAGACATGCTGAAAAAGCCAGTCCCAAACTTCATTAGAGGCTTAAACCTGCTTCCTAAGACACCATGGAGGGTTTCACTGACAGCATGTCATAAGCAGCCAGCCTCATGCTCTGAAAACAAAAAACACAGGCACAATTTAAATTAAATGGCATGAATCAAGATTAGAATGGGAGGAACAGGAAAGCTGTACTCAAAGGAAAGGACAAAAATGGAATTTATTTTGGGATTCATCCTGGGAAAAAAAGTTCCTCCTGCCAGAAATTTGTTTCCCACATATAGAATTGGCTATCACTATACAGTAGAAACATGTGCTTTTACTGCCTTGTGGGCCTGATTCTTGTTTAGTAAACACCACTGGATTGCTGTAATATCACAGCCTGGGTTCCTGAAGCATACAGTGTAGTGCCATGCTGCCCCAAAGGACAGCCCTGCCCTGACATGGATCATGACCCTGAGCTGCAGTGCCCACTCTGGGAGTCTCTCTGCCCTATACAATAAAGCTTCTTGTTAGCTGTTTTGGCTGGCTTCACCAAAAGTGAATTAGTTTTTACAGGCTGGCTCCAGCATTCAAAGGAGACATGTTTATGGCAGAGATTTCCTTACCCAGCACAGAGCTGTAAGGAGGCTTCTCCCCGAGGACTCCTAGAGCTGTGGAGGGTGCTGCCTGCCATGCGAGCCCTGCTGTTCCAAACAGGGGCACTCCTGCAGATGGGTTAGATGGCTGCCTTGGACCTGGCACCTTCAGTGAAGGACGAGGAGCATCTGGGAGAATGTGGCATATTTTGTGCACCACTATGTGCCATAACATAAACCTCTCGCCATCATTGTCTCCCCAGGTTTGCCACTGATTACTGGGAAAGCTGATTTTTTCCATAGAGCAGCTTGTGAAGCCATACCAGGAAGCATTTGATGAAGAGAGTTTTCAGTGAGTAACCATAGATAAATAGTCAAGGGGAGCAAGGACTGTGGTATTACCTACGCTGTAAGCTCAAAACAGGGATTACTCCAGAAAAACAACCTTCAGTTTAAATATTTTGACAGAACATTTGAACACAAATCTTCCTGCTGTCCACTAATTTCTGGGCCCAGCACAGACACAGGCACATCCACCGTGTTAACTCCCACACTGTGTTGAAAGAGAAATTGTCATCTTAGACTGACCAAACCTATTCCTGGTCACATTACCAGAAATCCTGCACCTGCTGCTCTCACCTCCCTCCTCCTGAAAGCTTTGGTGCTCTCTTGACAATGCAGTTTTGCTTGCTGGGAACACCCTGCTTTGGCCATGGAACAGTGGGACTTTGGGTGGACAACAGCCAGAAAGGCTATAGGGGAAAGTTGATGCAAAGCTCAGTGTGCCCTGGCCCTGTGAATCCCCAGAGCATGCCTCCTCTTCAGCAGAGAAGCCACCCTGCAGAGCCCCTCTGCTGAGATGATCTCCCCCTTAATCTCTATTTCTCTATGTGAGGAGTAAATTCCTGCACTAAACTGCCTAGCTGAGTGCAGATAAGGTGGCAGCACACAGCAAGGAGCTGTGGCATTGCAGGGTGTGATGCTGTATTTTTGAGACAAATGATCTTCCTGCATTATTCTCCCCGATTCTGCCATCATGAGCTGGCGCTCCATTGTAATCACAGCAATTGGTATAAAATATAAATGCAAAGCATTCACAAAGGCAACAGCCAAGGTCTGTGTAAGACTGGATGGGAATGTCAAAGGAAGCGAGATTGGAAGGGAAACATACTGGCTTAATTGCCATAGCAGCAATACAGAAAAGTTTGCTCCCACCTAGAAGTGCTTTATCCATATTCAGACAAGCTCAAGGCTGCTATGGTACTACAGGAACTGGGGTAAAAGATACTACAGAAAAGCCTAAGGCACAGAGATCTTTTGTTGGTATCTTAACTTTGCATTGTTTGCTGGTTTCTTTAGCATTCATGTACTACATCTTGTTCTTCCTCACACTCTTTTTAGTGTGTATCTTCATTAACCCAGCAAATGGCAAATTAGGTCTGCTCCATTAGGCAAGTCTCCAGCACAATACTAGCAAAATAATTCTGTCACTGGAACCAAGCATTCCCAGTGAAGTAAATCAGAAGTCATCAGAGCCAAAATTCTATGCTAAGCAAGAGTTAATTGTATTGAAAGCAGGTGTTGCAAATAAAACTTGCAAATGAAATATGACAGTAAAGCTCCATTTTTTCCCCACTGAGTTCACAATTATATATTTAACACTATTCACCTTCTGCTGCCTGTTTGGTCTTTAACCATTGCTAGGTACTCGTGATGTTCCCCACTCTGAACCTTGTGCTAATGAATTTATAAAATCTTGCCAACACTGGAATGAATGCTTTCCCCCCCTCTTTTGAAAAAGGAAAATCCCACTTATGAAGAGGAAAAGTAGACATGAACCAGAAAAAGCACACATACACACACAGTGTGATGCCCCAGGCCAGAAGTTTGGTGTCTCGATACTCCCTGCAGAGCAAACCTATGCCAAAAAGGTTTGTCAGCCATTGAAAGTGCCATTACATCTTTGGGAAATTTGCAGTAAAGTAGAAAATTTCTGGGAGTAATACACATCCTAAGGGAATACTTTGCACAAGCCAGTTATTTCTCTTTTCCAGACTGTTAACTTTTGCTAGAATTTTTTCATTGCTCATTTTCAGTGCTCATACTGGAGCCTCTTCCTCCAAACCAGATTTGGATCTGCTGTTGCTCTTAGAGGGTAATATTATTTCTTTGTAGACTGTGCTTCTTACTTTGACCTTGCAAGGTCTGTACCTGCAAATTGAATTTGGCTAAATTGCTTCTGATTTTCAGCAGAGTGAGCATCACCTCCCTGGAGCACAGCAAAGCCACCACCGTGCCAGTGAATCTGTCTTCTTGATTAGAGATTGGCAGGCAAAACATGTTTTGCTAATCCCTGCACCAATTAGGCCTGCATGGATAAATAATCTGCAGATGTGCAACAATCTTACATTTTCTGTTCAACGTACAAAAAAGAAGACATGGACTAAAATGTCATGCCGTGTCTTCTGGGAGGACTTGCCAATTGTAGTAAGCAAAAGCAAAGCAGACAGACAAGATACACTGATAGGAGAGAATAGCAGTAATAGGAGAGAAGGAAACTAGAGTCAAGTTTAATTTTTCCTAGTGAAAAAAATCCACAAGGACATTTTTTGTAATTCATCCTGTTAGGACCACAGCATCTCTCAAGCATTAAGCTCACAAGTGGATGTAAGTATGACTGCTGTACAGATAAAAAATGCAACTTAATATATTCTTCAAGAATGGGTTCCAGGAAAGTAAAGATGTGTTTTGCAGAAAAAAGGATCGTGCATTCAGCTTTGTTTCTTTCCCCTTTGAGCCAGCACTGACCCAAAGGGTAGCCATGACAAAATCAGCCTCTCAGTTGGGTGGATTTCAAAGCAGTACAAGGAAAGGGTGAGCTCATGAAACCCATTTTACAGATGTGCAAGCTGGGGCACAGAAAAGCAAAGTCCCTGGGTGGTTTAAAGTGGCAGGATGAGGGCTGCCTGTTGATTGCACCATCAGAGAGATGGGGATTTGCTTTTCCTGCATGTTTATTTTATAGCTCCTGTTACTTATCAGGACAGTCCCTGAGCACCTTTTTCCTGAGTCACCACAGGTTCACATGCCAGCAGAACAGTTGCACGGAGGCTCCTGTGGTGTGTCCCAGATCATAAAATGCTGTGAATAAACCCGCTAGCCTCAGCACTTTGCAGAGAGATGCCTGGGACTCCTGCCATGGCTTTTATTGCCCTGCTGGTCTGAGGCTCCTACAACAAAACCTGTATACTCCTGCCTGCAGCTTTCCTCAGGAAAACTGCTTCCAGATGCTGGGAGAGCACAAGCTTCTCCTCAGCTTCCACGGGGCAGAGGTCTGAGACCTGTCCAGGGTGTGCTGGTGTGCCTTGCCTGCCCTGCTGCCTGCAGTGCCTGCTGAGGAATGCCACAGCCCATGGCCATGGACCTGTTGCTCCTCAGAGACGTCTGTACTTATCCAGTCCAGTCTGTCTGTGCTGGGAGCTGAACTGGGGATGCAAACCCTGGCCCTTCAGTCTCTCATTGTACCCTTCCTAACGGGAATGGCAGCACTGCAGCCCCAGAAGTAACACCAGCCCCAGTGACAGCGCTGCCTTCTGGAGACGGAGGCAAAGGGTGGCTTCTCTAAAATACTCTAATGGCTTTTTAATGCCCATCATTGCATGCACATTTTTCTGTAAACGCATTATTAAATGCAAGAAATTACCACAGAAGCCAAATCAAGGATCCAGCTGCCACTTTTAAATGTCTGTGCCTGCCTTGATTACTTGTTTCTACACTGAGTTAGGGGCTGGTGTTCTGCCTTTAAACTTTTATCTGTTCTGGGAGTTTCCAGCTCATTTGCAGAAAATACATTCTGATAGGCAATGGAATGAGCAAATTGTCTTCTCTTAAATTAAACAAAAAACAAATGAAATAAAAAATCCGCAGACTGACCTTCTCTGAACTAGAGAGACAGAAGCAATTGGTTTTGCTCAGCACTGCTCACGTACCATACTAGACATTTGCACAATAAATGGTCCCAGGAAATGCTTAGCTATGGATTTACATAATACACCAGAATGGCTCCAAAAGAAGCAAATAATACAAATCTTATAAACCACCTGAATACACATTTTCAAGACAAGTCTTAGAACAGACTCAGAAACCTTAATGAGACGTTGTTTAAACTAACATTTGAATAAAAAAAAAAAGTTTAAAAGAACAAGACCAAACCACATTTCAGAAAATGCAGCAAGAGTATTCCTGGCAAGAAGAAGCTTTTAACGTGACAAGCAAGATACCTTCAGCAGCCAGGCAGCTGAATTATCATGAATTTTCTGCCTTTACACCCCAGAGGTACCCAGAGCCTGAAGTACTTCATGCTCTTCTAGACGACCAGCATTACACAAATAAAATGTAAGACTGTTGCTATGTGCAAGCTCCAAACACCCACAGACCAGGCAGGCATCACACTTGAACACAGAAATGAGCTTTTTAGGTACACTCAAAGATTGCTTTGTGGAACCCCTTTTTTCTGAGCCCACAAGAAATGCAACCCTTGACTTGACCTGGTGTAGCAGTCAGGACTGGCCTCCAATCTTTGTTAGAGCCCACCAGAGCAGTGGCCAGGAGATACTTACACTGGACATTCCCCTCCACAGCAGCAGTGCATGAAGCTGAAAGGGGCAGGAGGGGAATGAAAGCTTCAGAGCTTCCTGGGGTTACTGGCATGCCCACAGTGCAAGCAGAGGGACAGCCCCTGCTGATGTTTGAGACAGGGCTGGAAGCTGAGCTGGAGGGAACTGACCCATTTGCACAGTGGGCTGTGATGAAGAGTATGCTGGGACCCACCAGCACACCCAAATGGAGTACAGGCAAAGGACTGCCAGCTCCAACAGCACAGGTACAGCCAGGCACAGGCAGCCCCAGCAGAGTGAGAGCAGTTAATGATCTGTATGGAAGCTAATGACAGTCCTTAGGGAGCTACGGAGCAAGCTGAGAAAATGAGCAGCACCACATCACCAGACAGCAGTTACTCAAGAGTTCAAAAAAGCCCAAGAATGAAATAGGGAATTCATAACAGGGCTCTGTAATTCCCTTAAACAGCCTTCTTGCACAAAGCAAATGTCACATTGATTCTTTAAATCTAATTTGTGCAGTGACTATGGCTGGCCATAAAATTTGAAGATGACCTTTCCTAGTTAAAGACTGCAGTGCTGGTCAAAGACTGCACCTCTTCCTCCTCCTGGGTTCATCAAGGAGCAACAAGGACAGGGAATGAATGCCCAGTTCAAGGAACATGCTGGCATAGCCAGGTGTTGCAGGCACTTGCAAGCATTGTCATCCCAGGAGATTGGCTGGGAAGCAGGTGTCCTTAAGGCCTAAGCCCAGCAGGAAAGCTCCTGCTTGTACCACACACATAATGACTGCTGCCATCCTCAAAAACAGGATACTGGCTGCTTGCACCAACTTAGTGCTGATGAATTCAGACCTTCCTGAGGATCTCCCACTGCACCAGTCACGTGGAAGTGGCCTGGGGCTGCTGTGTCTCCAGAGGGACCATTCCCCTAAAGGCTCTTGTTCCTCCCTTTTATCCTCTGCAGCTGCAATTAGAAAAACCCCTGGGGCTCTGCCTGCCTGAAGGGAAGGCCTCTCCCCTCTGCAGGTGCAGCTTCTCCCAGACAAGGAGCAGCACAGCCCAGCAGCTCCTCAGCATCACCAGCCTCCTCAGCCCCTGGGGGCACACCCAGCTCTGGGCAAGGGCATCCCAGCTGTCAGAAGATCTGCTTCAGGGCCTCCTTCCTCTCCCACTGCAGGTGGATCTGGATGTTGCACTAAGGAGCAGGGGCTGTGTTTTGAGTGGCTTGGAAGATGCACTGGCTCCAAAGTCACGACTGAACTGTGTCCTGCATGGCCCAGTATGAATTGGCCTTTATGAATGGCCCAGTATAAATGTTGGCCTTTAAAAGGTTAGTTAATCAAACTGTTTTTTGGAAGAAAACCTGAACCACAAACCCGCAGTATTTTTAATGTAAGTGGATTAGGCAATTCCCTGCAGGTCCCAGCAGTTTGGAGAGGCACTTTATGCAATGCCTCAGCACTTCATTTACTGAAAAGATGAAAAGCATGGAAAGCCTTTCAAGGAAGGCACTTGGAAAGGGCACCAGGAGGCTGAATTTGAGGTCCATAGTGATGGTTTGTCACAAATTTTCAGTGTGGGCTGGGACAAGTCCCCCAGGCAGCGTGTGGGGTGTGAGGTACAAGCTCGCTGTTATTTCCCAGGGCTGCGTTGAGGAAAATGCAGTCCAGCATTTGTGCAGCATTCGGCGTGTGGTGAGGGACAGCATATACAAACTGAGGCAGAGAAAACCTAAACATTAGACTCTCAAGGCTTTGACTGCCAGAGTGAACATCATCACTGCTCTCCATCATCATCCAAAATTTCCATTGACGTCAGTGGCTGTTCTGGGTGTGAAAGACCTGCAGACTCTGAAACTGCACAGCAATTGCTTGTGGATATCTTAAGCATGACCTGATGTGATCTATATCCAGCTTGTCCTCTTCAGCTGTGACCTGAACCACTTAGTACTTTTTTGCAATAGTCAGAATGAAACTTTTAGGAGAAACTGGTGAGCTGGCCACCTGTAAATTGGATTTTTGTAATGGTTGGCATAGGCAGACCAAAACAGTATGCAAGAATAAAATGCTTTTCTACTAGTTGCTGTCTTGGCTTTTGTGCTCTGCTGATATAGAAGTACAGTGCTGATAGAAGGGGGAGCAGTGCTGCTGTGTCTTGGGAGAAGGAACAAGACAAGAGGCAAAACGAAGAGGATAGAAATATCTCAGTGAAAAACTGGCTATGCAAACACCCTGAGACACCTGTTACTTACACACATATTTAATTTGCACCTTTATGCCTGTGGATTGTCAGAGAGACTTTGTGTGGAGATATGGCTCCAGCTGGGCAAAGCCCTGCTAGCCCTTGCTGCTGGCACTGCCAGCCTTGGGCCAAGGGCATAAACTAACCAACTTCCCAGCCTAAGTGGCAATTGTTCAGCACTGTGATGGGGTACTGGGGATAGTTGGGAGCAGGAAGGCATGTGAGTCAGGAGATACCAAAAGACACACCATTAACTTGGCGGCTAGTCTATGAAAAGAAAGAAAATTGCACAAAAAAAAAGAAAAAAAAAAAGAAAAAAAAAAGAAAAAAGCTGAGAGCTTGTTGACATAACAGAGAAACTGACATTTACAATGCACAAATTGCCTCTAGATGCACTAAATAAACGGGATATAGAAAGGAAATAATCTTTTCTAAATACTTGTATTTGTGGTCATTTTTAGAGTACCTCCTCTAAAGAACAGGTGAATCTTTTCTGTTTGAAATTTGTTTGCCTTTTTAGTTGCACTGCTGATGTCCATTTAACACAAAACCAGAGCACTCTCTGCCCCGTACTCCTTTAATTTCTGTTCTTCAGCAAAGTCATCCCAATCCTGCACACAGCAGCAGAGCAAGGAGAGGACCATGGAAGGACTCTGTGATGGCATCTACCCTCATCCCAGAGCCTGATTGAACAGCACCTTTCAGAGCACAGCAATCTTTGAAAAGCAGCCTCTGAAAGATTGAGAAATTCAGCAGCCACAAGAGGTGAACGAGTACAGCTGAGGAGTTTGGTGCCAAAAGGGAGGGTGTTAGAAAACATGATGTCCATTGCTTCTGAGATTGAGATTTCTAAGCAGTTTTACTTGTTTTGACCTTTCTCCCAATAGGCTAATCCTTCAAAAACATTGATGCTGCTAGTTGCATTAAAACTGTGTAACACCTTAGTATAAGTGGCAAAAACAGAGCAATATGTAACAGAAATTGAATGGCTTTCATCTCTGCTACTGGAACATGAAAGTCTCTCAAGAGGCATACAATAACTGAGAATGGCTTGAAAGAAATTTTCTGCTGTCCAAGGAAAACATGAAATTTTCCACTCCCTATATAAGCACTTCGCTGTTTGAACAGTAAACATGCAAATTAAAAAATCCTGGCACCTACTGTATTTCTAAAGGACCGGATAGCACAGAAATGGAGCCATAGTAGCTGAAGAGAATGTACTCATGAAGGATTAGGCAGCTACAACTCCAGTGAAGAGCTGCAGGAACTTGTGTGGTTTGGAGTTTTGAGGGTAACATTTCTACAATATTGTTCTACAAAGGTTGGTTGAAAAGTTGTATGTGTTTATTTTAATTCAATTTGCAGTGAAACAAAATGCCCATTCACTGAATCAGAAGCTTCTGAAGAAGGGTACAGATTACCAAAAACACTTACAAAATTTCTGAAATAAGTTTTGAGAATTTTTGATTTGAACAATTTAAGTGAAATCTGTCTTTCGAATTCCGAATGAATACCAACAAAGTCTATAGTGGAAAATAATGGAAGTGAAAAAAATCAGCAGAAAATAATAACAAAAAATAGGCCAGATGGTATTGTGCTTGAAAGGTGGTTTTATTTTCATTTCTCACCTCTGTATGCCTTGGATTCCTGTCATCCATTTAGAACAACATTTCTTTTAAAATTTCAGAATGCATCCTAGAAAGCAAAGTCTAATAATGACCCTTTTTTTAATCCCTTAACAACTCCTTTATGTGACTGCATATAGGGCACTGCTGACCCAAGCTTCACAGCCAAGAAAGTGCTTTCTTAAAGAGAGGGAGGTGAATGACACCCTCCATAGCCTTACAATATAGTTCATAGTTATCTTCATAAATAAGACCTGTGGAGAAAATATTAAAAAGAAATAAACCTGATCATGCACATGCCAGTTCAGAAGCCTTGTCTCCAAGGAATTTTCTCCTCCCTACTTTACAGAGTTACAAAGGAATCTGTAAAATTACATACAGTATTATATGAGGTTCCTATATAAAAACAGTATCTTCCCTGAAGACTCTTCTTAAGACACAAGTGTACAGAGCATCAACTTAATTTTCTTTCTGAGCACAAGAGGCAAGTCTACAGGATAAATAAAGATACAACTGTCTTTAAGTCTTCTTGCACTCTGAGGAGTTGACATCTTGATAGTTCTTTCAAGCTCCTTTTATGCTTATGGATTGATGGGCCACTCATTCTTACATGGTTCAGAAGCTGAATCTCAGTTTCATGACCCATAAATCTGCAGGCTGTGAGCTTTTCTCCTTTATACACTCCAGAGAAGTGAGCAGGATACTGGGTTTTGTGATAGATAGTCCCTCCAGAGAGGAAGCTGAGCTACTGCAGCGCAGTTCTAGGAACAAGATTTGTGCCTACTTTTGCAGCTCAGATAATTTCCAGCTCCTTACAGCTCCCCAGACACCCCAGGTGAAAAGCCTTTGACATTTCAGAATTGTGGAAGTAGGTAACCCTTGCCTTTCCTCCTCTGCTCAACCCAGCAGCCTCCAATTCCAAAGAAACTACAGCTGATTCTCTCCTTGAGAGATGTGTCTTTTGCATGGGAGAAAGGGCTACCTGTGGGCAGGGAAAGCACAGGGCAGAAAAGGTATCTCCCAAGGTCTGCCATTAGCAGCCACATGCCCATCAGCATTTTCTCTGGCATGTGGCACAAGAGAACTATGAAGCACTCCATAGACTGACAGATGCAGTCAATGCCCCACTCTGGACTTTTCAGCCAACACCCTCTTTGGACAGAAAATAGTAACATAAATACCTCATGGGGTTATTAGCCTTCAATTGCTTCATTCAGAATGGAGTAAAGCAAGTGGGATATTAAAATGAACTGAGAAGAAATATAAGAAAAGAGAGAGATCAGATAGAAACTAATTCATTCTACAAATAAGCAAGAGGATTATGACACTGTGGTGATTACGCTGCTTAGAGGTTGTAAGAAAATGAGATCTGGAAAGACCAGAAATGAGGGCTGTAGTGGGGCATACTTAAGGTAGTTTAAGATTTGCCATATTTAAAAAAACAGACTTTAATTTGAGATGGTGAAGCTAAACGGTGCTTGTGACTAAAAATTGCTGGAAGCCATGAGAGTGCCTCTGAACAGGATGCTAACCATTATTATTTATGTGTTTGGACAGAATACACAGCTGTTCTTCAGAGGCCAGGCGGAAATTTGTTTTTAATCTGAAGCCTTCCACAGATACAATGCTTCACAGTACTCATCTGTGTGTTTTAAAATGCTATATTATTTATATGAAATATTTTATATTTTTAAGGTTTTCCTCTTACATGATAGGAGGTGGTGAAGCACCAAAAGTCTTTGGCCAGAGGCCGTTGCCACAGAAGTAGGAAAATACAAAGCAGTTGCATCTTGTCACTGCTGTGCATGTGTGGGGGGAATGTCAGTGTGGTTTGGATAAGGATGTTACAGCACACACTGCTCTCCTTCCTAGTGACATTTTTTATGTACTTGTTCTTTGTATTTTATATTTTTATTGCCTACTAAATGGTTTCTTTTGGCTCTGCTTTGTGTGAACCTCAGTGCAAAGAAAACAGTTCTGTTCAGAGAGGCACTTTGCACACTGCCCTGAGGAGGAGCAAGCTGGTGCCTTGCTAGCACCATCCTGATCTTGGCTGGGAACCCACAAACGAGGATTTCAACCTAGTCACTGCTGAACACACCCATTTACTTTGTGAAAGGCTGAAAAACAGAAAGGAGCCGTTATTTGTAATGGTAACAACATAGGAACTTTTTGGCACAAGATGCAGAACTCCTGAGGTAATGAACTGGAAAACCCATCTGCTGGTCCAAATGCCATACTTGTCTTTTTGGGAACAAAATTACTGAAAGACTGATACAGCATAAACTGTCCCTTCCCTCTCTGCCCAATCTGTGTCAGTGAGGCATTCACTCAGAGGTGCCTCTGAAGAGATGGATCTGTACCCCACAGGAATTACCAGCCTGGGTCCTGCCAAGCCCTGTCCTATCTCTGGCAGCTGCTGACAGCACAGGCACATGTGAAGAAACCTGTCCCCCAGCTGCCACTTTCTTGTCTTTCTCTTCCTGCTCTGCTTAACCCGCCTTGGATGCACTAGCTCTGTACCTTGGCTCAGCCTGTAACACAAGTGTAGCTCCCAGCAGCTCAGGAGCAGTGAAAATTAATTAAAATCTCATTAGTTAAAGCACTCTGAACCACTCAGGTGTAAGTACAGAGCTGTTGTAAGCTCCTGATTATCTGCACAGCTCAGCTTGGACTTTGCCACCCTCTAGGAATGCACTGCATGTGCTTGGTCTGACAAATTTGGGACTTCTCCCTGTGACAAGAAACCATCCATACTGCATGTTGTGATGGTGCAAGGTGATTGGGATTCACTAAGACTACATCTCTGGGGAGAAAACAGTATCATTACCTGCTGGGAATTAGCAGAGCAGATAGAGGAAGAATACAGAGTATTCAGGGTGAAGGTACAGTCTAGTGAGAGCTCCTGGGAGACTTGCAAAGAGAGCCCTTGCTTTCAAGTGGCAGAGACTGACTGCTGACAGTAAACTTGAGGTGACTCAGAAGCATGGTATCTGGATTTGTCTCAGAAATATGACTGTGACATTTGAAAGTGTCAAATGGAAATGACAACTTTTAATGTGGATTTCCCTTAATCGGAATAGATCATGCATTTCATGCTGGAAATGTTCTGGCTGTTATCTGCTTCTGTGCTATTACATTTTGATGTGCCTCTGGTAATGGCTTTAATAAAATGTCTGGAATAGAGCCTGTTAAAGAGTTTTCTTAGATTCAGATGCTCAGATACCATGGGATTGACTGCAGCACAGATGAACATCCTTTCACGAGAGAAGATTTCTAAAATAAAATGTAGGAGTATTAGGGAAGACCCTCGTGTACTACAACCTGATTTAAGGTCACAAAAGTAATTTCTGTTCTTTGGCTATTTATGACTAGAGGAGTGAAGCTCCTTCTAACCTACATTGTGAAGCATGCAGCATGCTCTTTCTTACAGCACTCACTTTTGGCTAAAATGAAAAGCTGCATTTTATGGCATCTTCTTGGATTTCATGGGTAGAGGGAGAACAGGGACTGTGATTTTCTGAGTGAGACTGGAAGGGCTGTGCAAGGAGCCTCCCTCCTGCTTGTTGGTTCTGAAAGCTGAGCTGCAGTGAGGAGAGCCAAGTATTTGCCAGATACGAAATTACCGGGCTCATTTGTCTTCCACCTTCTGCTCCTGTGACATGCTTATTCCTTCCTTCATTCTGGAAAGTGACCTTGTGATCCTTGCTTCCAGCATCACACTATTTCCAGAGCAGCTGCACAGAGAGCAGTGAAAAATCTGCTCCCTGCTATTACAGAGTAAAAGCACTATGAGGGAAAGAAGCACAGGGTGTCCTTGCAGCAGCAGCCAGCTCCTGCTGAAACCTCGCAGCTTGCCACCTAGGAGGGAAGTGGACCTTTTCTAGCCATGATTAATGCCTGCCCTGTGGGTGTGCCTGCTCTGTCTTCATTTTAATAACAAATTTTTAAGGCCTGTGACGGTCTATAATTGTAAAATGGCTTTTCTGGCCCTTTCCCAGATCTGTGGCTCCAGAGGCCAACATCAGAACGTGCTACATAATTTGGATCAGGTACCCTCTGGTTGCAGTCATGGTTAGCGCAATTGCAGCCATGTACAGCGAGCCTGGGAAGTGAAAATGGTTGAATTCACAGCAGAAAGCATGAGAGGAGGAGGCACAGAGCTGTTCTGAGAGTGGTTTAAAGCAGAGGAGACAAGCATAGTTAGCTGGCCTGTTTCAGTGTGCCTGTGAATCCTTACACATGCATAGCTGGGGGTGTTGAAAAATTTAACAGAATTACTGCTGGGGATTTATCACAGCCTACATACTCTGTAAGCACTTACCTCAGTTTAAGTTCAGACATAGATTAATTTAAGCAAATAACTTGTTGGCTTTATCTGGAAAAGCATGTTTACATCTTTCTAAGACTTTCAGATTTCTTTTAACCTTTTATTTCAAAAACTGCTTTTGGTTAGGCCAGCCCAGCCAGACTGAGCTCAGTGCTGCAAGCTTTCTGGGGGAGCTTTGCAGTGAGACTCGTCATTTGCCTGCTTCTCACATAGGGTTTCCCCTGTCACTGTTGTTAGAAAGATCTGGACACCTTATGTCATATTCTGACATGAACTGGGGGAGATTGAGGCGTTATGTTGGCAGAAAGCAGATCTCAGGCAGAAGAGGAACTGGGCCTTTTGAAAATCCTGGGGTTATTTGCATCTACAAGGATGTTTGTAATTATCTCCCTTCCTGTTCACCTGCCAGGTTCTGCTGCTGCATCACATGTTGTGTTACTTAGGTTCCTGGTGAGGTCCATGAAAAGATGAGAAAAGCATCTCCCTGATCATTCTTCCAGCCTTAAGAGTCAAAGAATCATAGAATCACTAAAGTCAAAAAAAGGCCTCTAAGCTTACCAAGTCCAACCCTCAGCTTAGCACTATTGCCATGTTCACAACTAAACCACATCTCTGAGTGCCACAGCCACATATTTTTGAATATTTACAGGAATGGCGACACCACCACTTCTCTGGGCAGCCCGTTCCAATATTTCACAACCCTTTCAATGAAGAAATTTTTCCTAATATCTGATCTAAACCTCCTCTAGCACAACTTGAGGCCATTTCATTTCCTTTTGTCTGGGAGAAGAGACTGACATTATCACCTCACTACAACCTTTCAGGTACTTCTAGAGAGGGAAAAGGTCCCCCCCAGACCTCTTTTTCTCCAGGCTAAATGACCTCAGCTCCTTCAGTTGCTCCTTAGGAGACTTGTGCTCCAGACTCTTCCCTGGCTTTGTTGCCCTTCTCTGGACATGACCTTCCCTTGGCAAGTACTGTGGGACAAAAGCCCCTCCACAGGTTGCTGAGCAGCAGTAGCAGAAGTCAGCCCTCACCAGCTAAATGAAAAATGGCAGTTTTTAGCCTCAGATGTGCCTCAGATGTGCCTCAGCATTGATGGCAAACTGGCACAGGTGCTGTGTTTGTTTTCCTGCTGAAAAAGCACCTAGCACAAGCTGGTCCAGATCAGGATTTGCTGGGTGCTAATTTCATGCAAATATTAAGCAACAGTGATACTTGCATGACTGTGTGAGCTAGGAAAAGCAGACATGGGCTTAGATAATGGAGATTTAATATAACATGTCTCTAGGAGAGGAAGGGAATTCAAAGTCAATAAATAGAGGGCAAAACTACATGAATGAACGGTTCAGCAATGAAAATGTGTATGGCTTGAGTTAAGCCATAGAGCCCTGAGCCTGGAAGAAAAAGCAAGACATCAAAGATTAAGGCTAAGTCTCCTCATTGCTCATGGCAGCTGAAGAACATGTAAGACGATGGATGCACTAATTAGCTCACTGCATCTCAGGAGCTGAAATAGTTGGTAGGTGGGCTGAGCCATAAACTAAAATAATCCCAGCATGTGAGAGAGGATGAGCAGGCAGCTTCAAGATTATATAGGAGATGGAAGCAAACAATGCCAACTGTCCAAAAAGAAAACATGAAATAGTATCTTCAAAATACATAGTAAAAGATTAATATATCTAATAATACTTGCTCTTTGATATGAATTTTATTTTATTGCTATGATTGTCCAGTAAAAAATATATTTAGCCTTTTCATTATCAATAACACATGTAACAAAGATGAATATGCTTGCTCATGAATAAAGAATAGTATATGTAACAAGGATGAATAGCATATGTAACCAGGATGAATATTCTATGTAGTTTAGGGTATGTGGTCAATGCATTCTTAGAATGCAGTTTTCACTAATTATAATTTGTGAAATGACAAACAAACTATTATTTTAGTAACTCCTCATATCCATTTTTAATCATGTTCATGGCCAGAACAGGGTAAATGTCTTTTATGTGAGGCTGATATTAAAACTTAGAGTATCCCCGGAGATCTTTGACAACTGAGGTTTGCATGTGTTAGGAAATGGCTTGCTATCACATTTAATGTATGCATAAATCATCCTAAAAAGTAAACCAACAGACACAAATTATTTGGTATTGGTGAGACTGATTAAATTTCTCATCAAGATAATAGAAAAATAATTTGACAATTAATCCACAGACAGCACAAAAGAGCAAACTGCAAGAAATTACTGGATTACTCCACCTTCACACTGAAATCCTAGGAGGATCATACCAAATTAAAAACATCAATTCATATTCATAATGAACTGACTTTTCCAGTGGGCTGAAGATTGTCACTACTCATAGACTTCAAAAGGAATTATGGGTGATCAATTTGGATCTTAAAATAGATGTAGGAAAGTTAAGTACAGTGTCTCACACAGGGCATTAGCCATGGTGGGATTTCAGTACCACCATCTCAGGAGAGAGTCAAAAAACTTTTCTGAAGCAGAGCTTTTCCTTTTAGAAAGTTTGTAGGCAGGTGAGTACTGGGAGTGCCTGGCCCTTGTCCTGGGGCTTCAGCTCTGTCTGCAGGCAGGGAGGAAAGGAATTTGGGAGCAGCACCAGGCAGCACCTTGCAGATGTTTGAGAAGGAGCAGCCTTCTTCCTGCTGCAAGAAGGCAGATGTCATCTCCCTCAGCAAAACTCAGGCCTGGACCTGGAGACTGTGCTTCTCTATCCAGACCCCCAGGATAAGATACTTGTTGCACAAGGGAATTTTTCCACCCCATTCAAGAGCATGACCCCACATTGATCCTAGAGCTAGAAAGCACAAAATCTGTGTCTTCACTTTCCTTTCAACAGTTTTCAGTTTACAGGGGAGCTCCTGATCTGCAGGATGCTCTATGAAGACTGTCACAAGTAAAACAGCCTGTTCTCTCCCTCTTCTTGTAGGATAAAGGGGCTCAGCACGTAGCTGACGTCAAATGGTGCCTATATACACACATACATACAACACACACATGTACATCACAAAGAGACATTTCCAACAGCTTTTACTACTGGTTCACCACTCCTTCCAAATGAATCTTTACAGTTCCACCACAGCCTTCAGCAAGAATGCAAAATCCAGCAGCAGAACCTCAAAAATGCTACCCAAAATATCCTGACGCCTCACTAAATCTCAGCAACAGAGTAATTCAGAGTCACAGTGCCCTGTGATATCCTTATGTGCCATTCCCTTCCCCCTCTCCCCCCAAGGTACCTAACACAAAATCTGGCTCATTTTACTGTAAATGTGCACTAGGGAATCTGCTAAATTTGGCTCTATCAATACTGCACCTACACAACTAGAAGAGCCTCAGTGTTTGAACTCAGCCCTTTCTCAAAACTTAATGCACTGTGATGAAACAGAAAGAAAGGGAGGTTACTCAATAAGCTTAAGCCCTTGAGAGACAGAAAAATGTACTGAACATTAGTTCATATTGTTACTAATTTTAGTCTTTCTTTACAGATTGTTTCCCAGGAAGAGTGACAAAAGCAGCAATGTGGTTTCAGCTATCTGTGCAGAAACCTGGCAGAGGCAATGCCTGCTTTGCTACCTTACTCTCTGCTGGATCTCTAGCAGTGAGAGTGCTGCTCCTCTGGCAGGCCCCTGCTACTGCAGGGAAGGGATCTAAAACACCTCACTAAGGCAGGTGGGCAAAGCACTCTGAGATGCACAGGGCTCCAAGTAGCTGGGGACACCAGCTTAGTTATCTCCTAGGGGTGCTGGCTACCTTCCCAGTGCTGGAGAGCTGTCAGCTTTGCCTTGGCCACATTGGGGTTACTCAGGAGGTACAGCCTGCTGAAATGTCACTACAACACTAAGGATGAGCTGAAGAGCTGCATAGTCATGTGTCATGGGGGAGGCAGGTGGCTGTTTTGTTGCAGGGATCCCACAGCAGGAATGACGGTTCCTATTCAAGCAGAAAAACCAGTGGCATGCAGTGGCAGAAAGCAGGTGAACCTGGCATTCAGCTGGAGACATTTTTCATCTCACTGCAAATCACCTGCTCTTGTTCACTGTGTAGTGGTGGGCTGGAGTGACCAGCTGTGTGTGAGCAGGGGAGAGGCACGAGGTGTGCTGTGAAGACTGTAACACAGCTATCGGGAATCGCTCAGGCACACCCAGGGCCATGGGGACATCAGCATGATTTGTACCAAGTCTAATGGAAAAATCAATTAATTCATTCTTGAAGAAGAAACAAAGCTGCATTAACAGATCTTGTCTGGTCAGTGCTACTTACACCTTTAATGCCAGAAAAGGGGAGAGCATCAGACTTGGCTATAAACTGAGTGCCTATAATCTGAGGAGGGATTGACCAGGTGAGCATGCACTTACAGGACATGCTTTTCAGCTGTCTGCGTTTTGTCAGGCATGGAGGGACTGTGTTCAAAGCCTTGGGTGAGCTGAGTGTGTGCTAAGGAGCTTATCTGCTGGAGTAGGTTAGATCAGCCATGAGAAGCCAAATTAAGATGGATTGCATCTCACCTGCTGTTGCCAGTGCCACCGTATCTTCAGCCTGTCTGTGCTTGTGGGGATGGATGGACCTGCTTACACCTTACCTCTGGCAGAGAAGAGAGGCTCCTGAGGAGGAAGAAATGCCTGCTGGAAGCCACACATAGATGTTCAGGGCCACTTGCAGGATGGGGCACGTGTCACAGCCTTTTTGTGGCTCTGACCTTTTGACAAGCTTTGCTCCTCAGGAAGGAGTGCCATTCAGCATCACTGAAAACCAGGACTGGCACTTCCAAATCCTAGTAATTAGTCAAATTAATTATTAAAGATACAGAAAATAACACTAGCAAGGAATAAGCAGGGTTTGTCGATTACTCTCTTTCCATTTGGTTTCTAAATGTTGCTGGGGAGCTGGAAGCCAGTTTCAGGTAACTTACACTAGTCCAGATTTTCATCTTGACCTACCCCCGAGCTGTGCCAATGTGAGATATTTTTGGTTTGAAAAGAGTGTAAATGAACTGAGAGTTTGGCTCATGGGTGAGGATTGGATAACATGATGACAGAAGGGCTTTATAAACATTTATTATTCAAAATCTCTTCTGCAAATGTGAACACGCCTAGGCAATTATCTTGCTTTAGCCGCAGATGGGCAATTTTGATGCAATTATTATGCACCTTCAGTACTACAAAGCTTTCAGTGCCATTCCTTTTGAAAATGTCTGAATTAAACAGAATGAAAAAACTAATGAACTATTGCATCTTTTTCCTGTCAGCTGCACAACATCTAGTAGATGCCATCAGTATGCTTCATGTGGAAGAACTGCCTGGTCATGGCTGTTAGCCCAAAGACTTGCAAAAGCTGAGCTTTTTGCTGAAGACAAACCCATCTCTAGCCTTTGGTAGCTGAGTTACTTGAGGAAGGATAATTTGTTGTTGCAGACTGAGATCACAACATGAGATTGATACCAAGGCTTTATTTGTCATCTCTCTCTCAAATACCCCTAATGAGATGTTTCTGCATGCCCCCAAAACCTGTGGTTATTTACTGTTCTGTGTTAGACAAAGGCTTTTTGAGACTCCAGATACCAGCAGCACAATAGTGGAAAGTGTCTGAAGCCACATTGACAAAAAGAACAGTTTGTTTTTAGCACAATTGCTATGGAGGAAACACACTTGTCTCCAGTTTCTTGAAACCACTTGTGTCTGGTTTCTTGCAGCAAACACATCCGGGAAGCCAGCTGTTTTTTGTTTTGTTTTGTTTTAATCTTTAAAACAAAGCAAAGCTCAAGAAATATAAAGCAGCAGACAAGTTAGCTTGCAACTTTCCAGCCAAAAGTGAAGCCCACAATTAACTATACATATAACTGGCAAAATTTTCAAGAGCAATTTCCTCATTATGACTCCTGTTCAGCTGAAAATAAAGCAAATTCACTGCTTACTTTTGAAAAGACTGCAAGAAGATATCTTTAGCATTTTGGCCAAATTTAGTTGCACATTCATTCTTGTTAAGAAACAAATCCACTAACACATGAAATAACTCTTGGTGGTATGATTATATCTTCCCTAGGTGGTTCTGAGTGACTTATCTGGACCTCTACAACTTGGATGGCTGCTGAACCAAACCAAGCCCTGGGTATATCCCATGCTAAAAGCCAGCAGCCAGCCACAGGACTCTACACATGAGCAATACTACAAGAAGCACGCTGTCCACACACAGGATTTATTGAGCCAGCTTAGCTCAAAGAGCAGCTATAAGTACTATCACTCATGCAAATGTTACATTTCAGCAGAGCTCATGCATTCTACACTAACCACTCTTTGAGGTTATTCTTGTTTTCCAGATTCCTGACAGCTCACTAGCACACTGAGAGAAACCACCTTCCTTGTTTCAAATACCTCCCTTATTCTGCTTGATGTCACTTAGCTCTTTCCTCACCTTCCTCAATCCATGGTTTAGCTCATCTTTATCATACTCCCATACAGTTATCTTATATGATCAAGAGTACAACTCTGCTAAAAAAATCCATGTGGAGCTTGGAAAGGCAGAAAACTATGGCATAGGATCTATCTGGAACTACAGAAGAGCATGGTTTTGTAAATTGTCTGAAAAACCAATGAAATCAATAGAGCTCTTTGTAAAATGCTGTAAGACTTTCAGATGGTTGGCCTTAGTTGTTAAAAATGTCATGAGCAAGGAGCAAGGGCAGGTCTGCATGCATATTAACAGAAAGCAGCCAATCATGTGTCTGTATGTCACTATATCCTCTTCTGACACTATTTTTCAACACTATGTTTTTCTATTTCACTTCTCCAGAATCAAAAGACACTTGAAAAAAAAAAGTAACGTGGAGGATCAGGGTGAATTTCAGTCTGGTCAACACCTGAGTTCCCCTCCGCAAGGCGGAATACATCTAAATAGTTATTAACTTGATATTTTTAATATTCACTCAGTCAGACACTTTCTGATAGAAATTAGTTGCTGTGAGGGTGGTGAGGCACTAGAACAGGTTGCCTAGAGAAGCTGTGATGCCACATCCTTGGAAGTGTTTAAGGTCAGGTTGGATGGGGCTTTGAGCAATCTGGTCTAGTGGGAGGTGTCCCTGCCAGTGGTGGGGGAGTTGGAACTAGATGATCTTTAAGATCCCTGCCATTCTCTGATGAAATCAGTATTCTGTCATGGGGCTCAGTGGAATTATTCTAGATAGAGTCAAGTGCTGCCTGTAACCATCACATTTAATATACTGAAATACTAGGTGAAAATCTATTTGATTATTAAAAATAAGTTAAGCTCTCATTTTAGTGGCCTAATACAATTTCTTTTTAAATTTCAAGGTTAATAAAAAATAAATCAAATGCTCCCTGTTTGAATTAACATACCTTTGCCTGAGGACAGAAAAACATTTAAGATGGCTCAGGCAAAAAAGGAAAAACAGAAGCAGAATGGGTATGTTCACAGCAATATGTTCTGGTATGTGTAATTTTGGGACATCCTAGAGACAGCACAATAAGAAATGTAATAAAGCACACCTAAATTTAATAACAGTTATGCCTCATTCAGTGTCTGCAGACCACTAATCATTAACAAAATT
The DNA here is from genome assembly GCA_034336665.1 of Luscinia megarhynchos. Classification (NCBI taxonomy): domain Eukaryota; kingdom Metazoa; phylum Chordata; class Aves; order Passeriformes; family Muscicapidae; genus Luscinia; species Luscinia megarhynchos. The sequence continues at coordinate 68,904,907 of CM067565.1, forward strand.
AAAAGGTAGACATGATGTGGCTCTGCATTGAGCAGGTTGGACTAGAGCTGCCTCCCCAGGTCCCCAGCAGCTAGAATTATGGCATGATTGTATGACCTCATGTTCAGAGATTGTGGTGAGGTGGTCTAACAAGACCACCACTTGTTAGATGGAAAAAATATCAGACAACATTACAGAGCTGTGGTTTCATTTTCCTTCCAGTCTTAAGAGGTACTGAAAGTAGAGGTGAAATTCTTGCTATTTTCTAGCGTCCTATTGAATAGGAGGTTTTCACATTGGAAGAATATCTTTCTGTACTTGGAAATCTATATGTACTCCAGCTGAAGGTATAATGAGCCAGACTAGTGAAGAAAGTTGCAGTTCCAGGGCATAAAAGGCAAGATATAATTTTCTGTTGGCCTGGCTGGCATCTATAATAGATACAGTGAAATATTAAGATACAGTGAAGATTTAAGTTTAAAAAACACAGTATTTTGGTGAAGCAAACCATTTTTTTCAGATGCAATGCAAGGGCAAATGCCAGATGATGCAGAGGAAAAAGACATGGAGTCCTCCTCCAGCAAATGGAGCTGGACTCATACCACCCAAGGTGCCTCACCTTAGCAATGTGCTACATGAAGGTTAATAATACTGCCACTGAAGGGGCACTCACGGGTGCTTGAAGGGACTTGAGATCCCTGAGGTTGAACAGTTGAAGATGCAGAAAGAGATGGGGGATGCCATCCTTCATACAAGGCTTCCAGAGGCCCATCCCCCCAGTGGGAACCTGAATGTTTCACTCAGGCAGTGGAAGGTTTTTGAAGATATGAAGGGAACATTGCAGCAGTCTCTAACTGCTTGTGAAATGAACAGCTTCAGTAAATGAGTAAACAGCTCCCAGCTCCAAAGAGAAGGGACACAATTTATAAATTAACAAACCACAAACAACCAACACCAGCTCTAGGTGGGGAAGAGCTCAGTCAGAGATATGAGGAACAGGGAACAGATGAGGCAGCCACAGTGTAGGCTTGCTTAGCCAAGAGACCCAAATGATGTGGCAATGACCATTAAGCTGTAAAGTAAATGAGGCTCTTTCCTTAAAACTCACTGCATTGTAGCCCTGACCCCAAGGACTGCCAAACCAACAAGAGAGTTGTTTCCTTTCCCACAGCCAGGATTAAGAGAAGCAGTCTTCACCCAAAGCAGGCAAACAAGGTAACAAAACCATGTGTTGTTTGCCTTCCCCATTTTTGGATCAGATTCTCTGGGAAAAAGCTACTATATAGAAAGCTATTTTAGCACTGGAAAACACAAAATGGTTGTACATGAGTGTGTGAACACATATATGAACCTGTCTGCCCACCAGCTTATACCTTATTTCCCTCTTACAGCCCTTATGGATGTTCATAGACATTATGCAGCTGCTCAACAGGGTTTTTCAGTTTATGATTCCCTGTTCATACACCTCTGCTGCTGCCAACCTCCACCTTTGGCTATTTGTCCCTTTTTGTCACTTACAGCTTTGTCTGGCAAGCAAGGGTGGCCAGCTCCTGGAGACCTGGACTGAAGAGGATCCTCAGCCAGGTACGTGTGCATTTATATGAGGCTGCCTTTTCATACAAACACAAACAATCCTGGGAAATCTGGACACAGTCCATAACCACTAGGCAGCTGGACAAATAGGTTTTTTCCACTTCTGTAGTACTGCCAGCCTCCAACACTTCTCACTGTATCATCCGTCTTTATTGAGAGCTGTTAATTATAGCTACAAAGTCTGTTGCCATACATGCACTTTCCTTTTTTAAAGCAGCTTTAAAGGTAGATGCCTTCAAGGTATTTTGACACAGATCTGGGCTGGAAAAAACAAAAGCAGAATCCCTTATCACTCCTTCCTGGGTTTTGTTGTTATTTTTGTTGCTGCTGTAAACATAATGGAGAATCTATCTAGGACAGTCCCTATTTAATGAGTTTGTGCACTGGGGGTCTAGGTACTTGGTGTGGTTATCAAGGTAAACAACATTCTGCAAAAAGGCCACCTGTGAAACTTTCTTCCATGTTATGATGATCAGAAAAATAGCAAATCCATGCTCACACCTCAGCTTTCTGCTTCTTCCTCTCTCTATGCAGTAAACACGATCACACACTCTTTTCCCAGTCCTTTCTTTTCCTTTGCCAGCCACAAAACACAGCTACTTTTCTGTTTGTGTGTGCAGGTCATGCCTGGAGGCAGGAGAGGGAGGAGGTGACCCGGGGGCCCTTCAGCCTGGCTTGCTTTAGCCCCATGTCTCAGTGAGTGCAGAGAGGTCAGATCATCCTGGCTAGCACCAGTACAGGCAGATGTGCTCTTGAGGTCTCCTGGGAAAAGCCCTAGCAGTGTGGGAGCTTGGCAGCTTGCTTAACTAACCAGAGGCAGTGTTAATGAAATGCAGTTTAACTACTGACCAGAGAGATCATTCAGTGCTGCAAGACACAACATTTTTTTCCAAGCAAAAGCCATTACATAAATACATTGCTTCATAGCACATGCCTGGTCTGCAGGTAACAAGAACAATTACTTCTTTCTAGTTCTTGCCTCAAGCACTGTTACCTCATAGGAGGCAGATAATGCAATTATTTTGAAGCATCTGTTCAAGCCACAGCAGAGGAGACAAAAATAATGGAACAACAAGACAAAATTACAGGACATTACTTAATTCAATCATCCTTGGAATGATTTTGCAAACCAGGCTCAAGATTAAAGAATGGGGGCTTCTCCTGATCAGGCAGTAGCAAGTTTTTATTCACAATTAGCACTTCACAGAAGTCCAAAAGCCCAGAAGAGGTGATTCTCAACAGATGAAGGCTATTCAGACTAAGGGAAAGCTTTTCACAAGACATGAATGTTAAGCTCTTTTCAGAACATCATGGTCTGGAAAACAAATGCAAACTCCAAGTATAATCTGTGAGGGTAAATTAGAAAGGACTGGTGTCCTAAAGAAGGACCCATGACCATATTCTCACAAAATCATAAGTTCTCAGGGACAGTGTTAGCTACCTGAATAGAAGGAATTAGCAAATTAGTCAAACAGAATTTTAAAAGAAATCTCTCAAAGGTATTTCCAGGAGGTTTGGAAAGGGAGGTAGGCATATAAATGCCACTGCATTCCTGAGCCCACCAAGAGGCTTACCATTGTGAGAGCTACCTCCAGAGAAGCTAGGACTGGGCCATTAATTTTGTGGCTTTCTGCCAGCTACTCACATCAAGAGTCTGATGCAGGTACCAAGCTCCATACTATGCACTTGAGGAAGAGAAAAACTATCACCATGGTCCAGGAGCAGTTTTTTAAGCTTTTCAATGGAAAACATGGAAAGGAGCAGTATCTCAATTCTAGGTGCCTGAATCTGGGATGGTGGAGGGCTCCCACTAGCAGCCAGTTTGACCACAGCCTTTTTCTCTTTCTCCTCACCCTTTCCTGCTGTTTTCCTTACATGCTTCACATTTGGGTCTCTGCTGTAGGTGTATCTCTCCCTGTAAATCCTGTGGGGAAACCAGACATTCAGCTCCAAGCTGGCAGTGCTGGAATATGCAGTGTGACACTGGGAAGCCAGCTGTGGCACATTTCCTCCCTAATCCAACCCCTGATACTGGCTTCAGAGGAGACTAATGTGAACAGGAGGCTACTCTAGGAAAAACTCTGGAGCTGTTATTTTCTCAGGGACAGACAGCCTGTAGAGCATATTTTTGAGAGCTGGCTGAGAAAATTTTGTTTCAGTAGGCATAAAGACCAAGAGACCATGACATTAATCACCTAAGAACACATGTCTCCCCAAAGCAGCAGCTGAAACCACGACTCATGCAATCATCTGGCCATAGTACAGCACAGCTGTATTATGCCAAGGCAGCAGTGACAAGCCACCTTCAGAGCCCCTGTAGGGTGACAGTACACCCATCCCACTTCCCATGGGGACACTCTTTCCCTCTTCAAAAGGCCAGAAATAGCAGCTACTGCAGGTTTCATCAGGAAGTGGTAACTACTTGACTTGGGAAAGTTAAGCCAGCATCACCCTGAGCTAAGCTAAGCCCAAATGGATGCTCCATGACCAAGCTTGATGCCATAGGGACAGCAGGCTGGACACTGGACACAAGCCCATCAGCACTGCCACTACCACAAACATCATGCTGTTCCAGAAGAAGGCTTCACTACTACTGCTACTTGCTGATTGTAGAATTTGGCCTGGTCTTCAGCTAGAACCTCTGGCAGAAAAGTGCATATTCACTGAAAACAGTCAGAGAAGTGATACAGTGGTCCCTCGATAACACAACACCAACAGCAGCTCACATATCTGCAGGAGAGATAAAGATGACTACAAGTATCATAAACCTCTTGTACAATATCCTCATCTTCTTTTAGTTAATTGCTTTGATACCAAGCACAAAGGTGAATCATGACAGACAACTGTAGAGATCAAACTGTTCTCTTGCTATAAAACATCAAACTGATTCAGTCTGGGGTTACTCCTAACCTGTCTCTGTTGAATTCAGGTAAGAATCAGATGCTTTATCTTTTAATTTCAGTGGTTTATTTTGTTCCTTGGTTATTTTGTTACTATCATTTGTATTTTCCCCAAGAAGCTAATGTGAACTTGAATTGTAAAGTGATTTTATTTTGAGGAACACTATATAAATGGGTATTATTTTAAGGATAATGTTCTGAATTAGACAAATAGAGTTTATAAACCAAAGTTTTTTGAAAGAAAACATGCTTCATTGGGTGACATTTGCTAAAAACACTCACATTTGTCATGTCTTGATGCCCCCGCAGCTTATTTATGAGTCTCTTAATGCTGTCTGCTCTGGTGGTGAAGCTCCCATCTAAGTAGTAATATAAATCAGCAGGATGCCAAAAGTTAACCACACTGCAACATTTTAATGCTGCTGGGTAAGAGAGACTCATGAACACAAACCACTGAAAAATCGATAGCAAAACAGCATCCAGTCGTGCCAAATGGCTCTGACCTTCTTTCCCCTTAGAGCTCCACCGAGGCCAGGGGTTTGGCTGCCAGAGGGGTTCTCTGCCTGCTGCAGAAAAGGAGGGCAGTACCCAGGGTGCAGTGAATTGCACTTCATATGAGTCAGGACCAAAACTAATGGACTCAACTCCTTGCATTGCTGGGGTGATGGCTAGAGTCTCATCTTTTCCGTCACAGCAGAAATACCTGTGAAACACATTTATAAACTTCTCCTGGACCTCAGGTGAAATAATGGCACTGAAACTTCATGGCTCCTGAAGAACCAAATCTGGATTCTGAGCCCATGGGCACATAGATCAAAAGTGACTTTTGTAAAGTCAATACATTGGTATACCAGAGTAAGTGAGATCAACTACCCTAGTCCTCTACCATTGTTGCACCAGTACTTTGATTCACTTTCAAAGACATAACAATACTTCACTGTTACATGTAACCTTTTCTTTATTTTCAATGAAAAATCTTCAAACTCTGGAAGACTGGTGGCAGATAATTTGGGGGCAATATAGAGACAAAACTGAATCAGTGAAAAAGAACTTTCTAAAACATGTTCAAATGTGGTTGCAGATCAGTGCAGGGGCTGCACTGGCATGATTCTTTCATTCACCCAACACATCAGGTGTATTGAAGGTTTCAGAAGAGATTTAGTTCTAACTTCTGGTGTTTTCTTTAGTCCTAAAGCCTTATGAAATAAAAATCAAGATCTAAATTATAAATAAATTAAAAATCCTGCAAACCATTCTTGAAAGTCCTTTCCTTTCCTTCTCAAAAAAAAATTCATTAGATAAGACTATACCATCAAAATAAACAAGCTTTCTGAGGTATTTTTCTAAAATGTGAACAAACCCCTCTATTATTCCTCCCAGCTGAGGAATCTTCATATACAGAGGGTGAATCTTTATAAAAGGCATGTTTCTGCCTAGAGATACACTAACCTAAGCAATATCTTGCAGAGATTTTAATTTAATCTTTCATGTAACCAGGGAGTTTTAAGCCCTAGTGCTTTTAATTTATGCTACCACATAAATTAATAATGTAGGTATGATGGAGGATAACTCATTGGATTAAATGTGTCATTTTATGAAGCAGTTTGGAAGCAAAAAGTACGAAGTACTCTTAAATGATGCATTAAGTGCACAAATCATTATGTGTGTTATTTCTGGACTGGACAATGGTTGAAATAAATAATAATTTAGTTAAAGAAATTTTATTTTAAGCTAGTGAGAACTCGCCCAAGAAGTAGGAGAGTGATGCTGACCCTGGCTTGCTCTTCCATGGCCTTCCAGAACGCTCCATATCACTTCCATGCACACAGTCCTAAGCCATGACATCCTTGGTAGCAACCATGGGAGAAGTTCTCCCTGAGCTGTCCACACTTGGGCACAACCCTGGCAGCATTTGATGGAGCTGCACAGGGAGTATAGAGCAGTTGGAAGCGAATGCATGAGTTCTGGTTTGCTATCAAAAGTGACTCTCTCCACGGTGTGGACACACTGATAGTCTACTTCAGCTAAAGCAGCAAGTTCCTTACCATGCAATATGGTTCAATCATTAGTTGTTAATTCTTCACATTATGGCCTAATACTCAAAATCTTATAAAGAAACTGAATAAGCTTGCTCTTACATTTAATGTGTCACTACAAAATTTTGGTGGCAAATTTACTACTATTTATACATGCTATAAAAAGGGAAAAACCATCTGGATTTCTGTCATAAACCAGCTAAAAACTGGTTTATATCCATCACAGGCTTTTCTTGTGAGATTACAAAACATAAAAATTTGCATATTTACAGCATAGCATGCATACTGGTACCATACAACAAGAATTAAAAAACTATAATAAACCATATAATCTATGCAGGAGGGACTACACATCTATTTGTGGTTTCTGCATTTTATGATCCCCCTTTGTGTATTTTTCCTGGTGGGTGCTGTTTTTTGCATGCCCTCTCATGTACAGGGAGGAACCCAAAGCACACCTGCTGGCTCTGGTGCCCTCAGGAAGGGCTGGTGTGAAAGCTCTGCCTGTGCCAGGTGGAGGGGAGGCTGAGCAGCCCAGTCCTGCTGAGGTGGGGGGGCAGGTGTCCTGGGAGAGCTTTGCTGCCAAAAAACAGGCTGCTGTGGATTTCAGCAGCCTGTGCAGGCATCTGAGAACCCCTTCCTTTTCTACTTCCCTGCTAAAGTGACTTAGACATCATATTTCCACCTTCTCCCACTATTGCCTTTTAATTTATCTTGTTCCAAATTCCTGCCAGAGAGCCCAGACAGGATGTAAAATATAGATGAAAGTGAAGGATGAAAGAAGTAGAAAGTGATTATGCCAGTTTCTTTACAGTTCTAGGTCAGAATTGTCCTCTTTTAACTACTCAGAAGTCTGTGAAATATCTTCCTAATGTGTCCAGCTATGCCTGGACTCCAAGCTTTCCTGAAGATCGTGATGCCTCATATGGAGCTGAAAAGTCCTCATGTATCTCTGTTTGTATATTTGCACACATATATAACATGGAAAAAGGAGGAAACCTCCCTTAGGAAGGGAGGCTGGACTGCAATGCTCAGGTTTACTGATGTATACACGTGACATCTCAGCTGTAATGGAGCAAGAAGATGTACAGTAAATCATTTCACAGTAACTCTTGGTGCAGCATGACCAAAAGGCTCCAGTGCAGATAGGGGACATGCTGAGGCAGACACTATGTAAACACATGGCAAAGGGGAGTCCTCCCTCCTCCCTAAAGGACTGGCTCCCCCAAAAGAACAGAGTACAAAGAAATCAGAGGTCTGCAGTGACTAGCTCCAAACCACAGAACAAATCTGCAGCAAAGCTGGGAGCCACAGCTGTACCTCCAAATGCACATATCTCTGACACTCAAAAAAACCTAAGTTAACCCCTATCCAGCCTGCTTGTCAGCCACACAAACACACACTCTTTATGAAGCCTGGGCAAGCCTAACGATATCCTCCTGCATCCCAAACAGGCTGCAGGGCTTGCACCTGCTCCTCAATTCAGCCCTCATTTAATTAATGAAAGACATAAAACTACAATGCTCTGGGTTTTTAACCCCAGGGATCTGGCAAACCACAACTGCTCACCCCAGAATTCAGAAGTATTTAAAACATTACCTGAGAGCAGCTGGGAGGAAAAATACTTAAAACCAAAGAAACTAAAAGGTTTTTGCTTTTAGGCTAGCATTTGTTGCTGTTTTTAGATTAAGCTATAGCTTTCTGTAACCTCCATACTCATCTCTGAAGCTACCACACTTGCCGTGAACAAATACAACCTGAAGACTGAAGTGCAGGAAACACGGCACTTATGAAAATGCCTTTAGAACATCTGCATCCTGCTCCAGAACCTGCAGTGAACGGTCATATCCATTATCTGCAGCCCCCACATTATTTAAAAGATGAAGAAACCGTAATGATGGCTAAGCAGTAAAATTTCTTAGTCATTAGAGGTAGAGAATTTCCTGAGCAACCTAGTTTCTTAGATTTTTTTTTGTAGTAAGTTTCCACCTTGCTGCTGCGCAGCTGGGAGCTGAGAAATGTGTGCTTCTTACTGTTTACTTTTCTGAGCTACTTCATTAAAAGTCTATGAGCCCCACTGTGTGACAGACGGGGAGAAGGTTGTTCACATCCTTCCAAGTATCAGGGAAGCTCTCTGACATGGGACATCTTGATGGCTGAGTCATCCCATCTGTCCCAGACACCTCTCAGGCCAAAAGGAGCGGAGCAGAGCCCAGGGAGTGCTCAGTGAGAGGCAGCCCTTCAAGCAGGCAGAGCATCCTCAGCCTCTCAGGGAGGATGGGCACCAGGGCTTTCCATGAGTGACCCAGGCTCTGCGGGTTTGGATTGTACAAAGACAAGGTGTGCTGAAGACAAAGTGCTGCCTTTGGTTATGACTGCGCTTCCTCCCGGAAATAAACATAACTGCTCAAGTTTAACTGGGATCAGAGCTTGGCCTTTGATGTCAAGGGCCTAGTGCCAGGAAAATACTGCAGTACCTTTTACTCAGCTATCCAAGGCTCTGCTCTAGTCTTGAGCTTGGAAAAGAAAAGCTTACTTAGCTTACTCAGAGACCAATACAGAAGTCTGCCATGGGTAGGGGAAAGAGATATTATTTAAAAAATAATGTTTGCAGAAAACTCTGGATAAATAATTGCAGAAAATGCAGACTTTCATTATGTGACTTGCATGTGTTGGAAATAAATCTGGATTTCTCACTGCTGGCGTGAAATTATATTAGGGATAATAATAGCACCTAACATAGGACACACAATGAACTCAGACCACGCTTTAACAAACCTGGAGAGGAAAGCAAACACAAAAAGTTTGATGCAACTGACTGCTTTGAACAAAATGTCTGTGAAATGTAAAGCAGCATGAAAGAGCCATGGGATTAAAAACAAAAGCTCCCCTACCTGTATCTTTGCTTTGGAGACTGCTTTTCAGCTGACTTAAAAACATGTCCAAGATAATACAAAGGAAAGAATAAAAAGTTCCAGTTTGTTGCAAACCACGTTAGAGTGAAGGGTGCATCGAATTTCTTAAAGGTCAGTTTTGCTAGCTGGGTTGAACCCGACCAGGAGGAGCAGACACCCAGGACCACGGCCACACCCCAGAAAATCTTCTTGAGTTGCGTGACGGAACATTTCCAGCAGCAGCGGCTCACCCTTCCACTGCCTTCCGCCCCAGCTTGCATCTGTGCTTCGGCTGGGGCTGGAGACTCCCGGGAGCGCTCATCCCCTGCGGAGAGGAAAACACATGGCTTACTCAGGAAACCCATCCTGCATCTTAGTTTTCAAACCTTAGGCCCTCCTGAAGTCAAGTGGAGCTTTACGAGCAAAGGAACCCACCGGATCTTGCCACAAACTGTCCTTTGTTTTTAGATCATTGCAAAGCCTCTGGTTGAACTGAGGCATAATTAGAATGCAAATAACAATTATCACCTCTAGATTTAGAAGCCAATGGAAGTGAAAATTACATGTTGCTTTGATGTACATAGAAAGGCTTAACACACCGCTTAAAGTCATGCTGTTGGGATGTGTAAATGAATAAAAAAATGTGGTATTGAGTTTGATAAAGCAGCAAACAGAATTATAACAGCACTTGAAATTGTTATTGTTCTGGAAAATGCAGAAATGGCCAGTTTATTGAATATGGTGTTTCTTAAAAGAGGAGGGCAATGTATTTAATCCTGAAGTTACGCAAAATAACTGCAACATAAATAGCGTGATTAATACTGAATTGGATCACCAGGCATTTCAGTGATCCCTGGAAAAATAGGTCTCCTGTGGCTGTAGCCAGATGGCAAAAACTAGACCAACCCACAGGCTGCCCTGAAGTCCATCTCTGACCAGGCAATCCTAACTTTTTTAGTTTGAGTCTTGCACAAACTGAGACTGGAAATTTTTCACCTAAAAACCTTGCCCCTTCAACCCTCAAACATGAATTGTTATAGCCCTGCTATCCCACAGCTATCAGTCAATAATGTATTCAGCTTGTGAATGAATGAACAAGGAGAGGTTGGCTGGTTGAGTCCTCACAGAGATCAAAACATGCTGGCAGAACTCAACAGCAGGGCACTGCCCTTAGGGCTTTTTACCTGCCTTTCTTAAATTCACCCCATTCAACACCTGCTGAAGTTATCAGTCACCCCCACAAAACATCCAGCAGTGATTTCTCTAAGAGGCTGACTGCAGTTTAGTTGGTCCCTTCACCTAAAGCAGGAAGTAACAGCAGTTAATGTTGAAATCCAGGACTCTACAACTTCAAAACTGCCCAGAATTTACTGCATGCATTGAAAGTATGTAAGTAAAGCCAGGACAATGAGAGAATGTATTATTGCCAAACATTTATATATATTCAAGACAGACTAAGAGAGGCCCACATTAAAAAAAAAAAAAAAAAAAAAAAAAATCCTTCCTTGTTCCTTATCCTGGTGTGAATTGTGTGGATATGGAAAATCTCTTATTTCAAGCTAAGCTAAATTTGTATTTATATGACCTAATACATTATAAAAGAAAATGTTTCTTTCTATTAAAAAAATAAAACTATTTAGCTATTTCCCTACAGATAAGAAATGCATGATCTGAGCTAAAAGTACCATTAGTTTGCCTGGTAAAGCTGTATTTTATAACAAGAACGATTGTGGCCTCTGTTTGATGGCCTGATATCTAAAAAGAATGTACAGCAGCAAAGATACAAACATCTAGCCTTTCTGTGTGGCTTTCAGAGAGATAAGGATGTTTCTGATCTCTCCACTTATTTCAGTTTTCAATAGAAGATTGTGTGGGCAGCCTCCCACATAACAAGAGCTGTACCAGGAAGCCAATGAATTGTCCAAAGTTAAGGTGACCTGTATTAAACACATAATGGAAAGGTTACAGGCCACCTGCCAAATGTCTGACTTGACAAACAGACTGCCTGCAAACGCTCAGCTCATTCAAAATAGTTTTAAAGCATTTTCTTAGGAATACATTGCTTGTAACTAATGCCTCTTGCCTTGCTGCACAGACCAGTGTCAAGGGTTAATACCAAGCAAGGATACACTCATTTCTTTTAACTTCACCATGTAATGGACAGTTGCCAGCAACCTCTTTGCTGTCCACCACACAAGTCCTAGAATGATTACCAAATTTTTCCTTTCCACTCAAGATTTCCTTCTGAGAGTTGTCACTGCAACACCAAACACACCTTAAACTCCAGCATCCTTCTTCCCTTGGACCACTGGGTTTCTGGGCACAGAAAAAACAAATTCAGGAAGCCAGCATGCCAAACAATAGCTAAAGGGAGTTTGTGCCTCTGCGTCAATGCAACTTCACTCAGAGTTTACATTTTTTAATTTGCTTGGAGAGGTAGGAAAAATGGTCCTTCTTGAGATAGAGAGTGGGTACTGCCATTCACATCTTTTTGCAGTTACTCCCCAGGGAAACAGGAAACCAGGATTGAAACCACTCCTGCTGAGGTGTTTAACATTAGGGAATGTGCCTAAAGCCATTAGGGTATATGAGATTTTAAGATGAGTAGGTGCTCTGAATCACAACACTGAAGCTGTGTAATCTTTTTCTAAAATGAGAATCAATCACAATGGTCTGGTGCATCAGACACTCAACATCTGATAATCTAGTGTTTATAGACAGCCCACTACAGACACTACACATGAAGATCTTCCCCCAGTGAAGGGCTGAAGCCACCTGCCCAGGTCCCCATTGCACTGTGCACGTTCACAGGAGCCAGCAGTTCATTTGCACAGCTTGCATGACTATCACTGCCTTCTACTCTATTCCACAGCAATTGCCCCCTAAAGCTGAATTTACTGATGTTTTCTGTGCTACACAGGCAAAATTACTTGTCCAGGTATATTTAATTTTGTGTTAAACACACCAACAGAAACATTAGCTTTCAGCAATAGACAACACTGCATGTATAACTTCTAAAGTGAACTTGCACCTGAAAGGTTAACTTTCTAGGTCCACTCTTCTGATGCATTTACAGACGGCAGGGACTAAAACCTTATCTCAGGCACAATGGATTTCATGACAATAGGGGTAAAAATCACTGATGATTAACATTTACAAGCTGAGACTTGTGTCAGTATCTGTAGTATCTGTCAGTCAAACTTTATTGTGTCCTCATGATTGCTTGTGCTGCTGGACAGTTAGCCAAATGGGCACAGACTTTTCCAGGGGATGCACACTGACCTGGAGGATACCTGTGACATAATCTGTCCCCCAAAACCAGATTTTTTCAGACAGGATGGGCCCTACAGATGATATACACTCATGTGGTCTCATCCTCTCATTTACTATGGAGGGCACTTGCCTACCAGCTGGCAAACAGAAAATCCAGGGCTGTAGTTTGCCTTGTCTAGTCTCAATGTCTCTTCTGGGGACATTTTCCTCACCCAAACCACAAGTGCACAGATGGGGTGACACTAAACCCACACATGGCTGAAAAGCTTATCTCTCTCTAACACTGCACAAGAGTCAGCTGGCAACAGAATTTACATGAATTTAAAGATGGCAAAATGCCTTTTTTAGAATTGATGAGGCAGGACATTGAAGAATTTTAGTTCTGCAGAGTTTTAATGTTATTCTTCTATTACTTCCTGCAGCAAATTGCTCTGTATGCTACTATATCCCCCAAAAGAACAAATTAAGATACTGAGGTAGAGAAAAAATGCTTATCTTGCTTTTACTAATTTTGGTTATTCGTTGTCCCTTTTGTTCATGCGTTTTCCTTTTTCATAAATCCCAAATGGAACCATTTCTCCTCCTTCCATTTCAGTCCCACCTCTCTCCCATGGCATTCAGAAACAAATGAAGGAAATAATCTCCAAAGCTACTGCCAATGCCATTAGCTTCAGAAAACTGACCTTGTGTTTCTTCTATTATGGCTAAGACCCCCCTCAGGTGACTTTGGATACCTGCAGCAAGGGCCATCTATACCAAAGCTATTTACCCCACAGACCCAGCTACAGGCCACGAAGAAAAGAGGCATGGGAAAGCCCTACCCTACACCTTTAATAGGTTGTCCTGGCCTCTTCTGAAGTCTGTACAAGAGTCTTAAGACTCCTGTGCACAGCTAGACAGCTATAGGCTTACTGGAGGACCATACGAAATGTGTATATTAGAAATATGATACTGATAAAAAGCCAAGGGTGGCATTCATCTTCTTAGTTTGAGACATCTGCCATGCCGACTTGTGTATCTGATTTACACTTTCTGCATAGATAGTAGACAGAAAAAAGACATTTCCACAGCACGATCTATCTCCTCCTAAAGCAGATGATTAAAAAGAGCCAGATGAATCACTCCCTCTGAGTGCTTGTTTCTCTCCACCAGCTCTAAACAGTCTGGGGCGACAAGCTGGAAGGTAGGTGTCTGTGGTGTGGGTGTCTGAGCTGGGTGAGATGAGCCCCACCTCCCCACCACTGCTGTCAGGCACAGAGGGTAAAGCCACCACAGACAGCACGGGTGGACTCAGAGCTGTGCAGTGCCACATGAACATATTTAGCTGTCATCAATGACCCGCTTTAGCTGCTGTCAGCTAGTCAGCAACTCAGGGAAGGAAGCATTACACAAGTGCCCTTTCCAACCCTTCAGAGTGAGAAAGTGACCCTTACAGACTAAGGTCTTGCCTATTAGGGACCAAAACATGTACCTAATGATAATGCACAACCCTTCCAGGCTTCCCAGGCTAGGAATGTGCTTCCAAGTAAGAATATCCTTAAACAGTTCTTTAAATCAGACTTCTGGAAAAAAAGTTCTGATAAAAAGAACAACCCGCACAGGTCTCTCTGACAACTATAAATGAAACATCCTGAAGATATTTCCATTTTGCCAGCCTGTCAAATGTTTTGTAACTGCTTGAGCATTGCGTAGAACAAGTTCATAAAGCTTGCAAAAATATACGCTTATCATAAAGAGGGGAGAAGGAGCTGAGGGAAGTCCTGTAGGACAGTGCCTGATCCTCAGCGTGGTTAGAGCTCTAGAGACCTGTGACAGGCAGGGGAATCAGGGCCAGATACTACCCAAGGGCATATTCTCACAGCCTTGAACAGTGTGTGACTTCTTCACTCAGTGTCTACTACAAGGAGAGATCAGTGGGGGACAATTAGCTCCAACATACCTGAGAACACACACGATGACTTCTGATGGTGGTCTTCTGGATACCCAGTATTATTTGCCTCAGTAGCAGACTCACAAACTCCTCAAATTTTGTTTTTATCCCGTTCCTGCCTACCACAGTTTTTACCCTGTTCCTACCATGCAAACCATGCATTTATTTGAACTAAGCTGTTAAAAACCAGCTGAGGCATCATGCTGTGAAGAGAAGATGAAATACCAAATTCATTAAGCGATTTACATCTCTAATTACCACTGTAGCTGTCTAAACCTGAAATACTGATATTTGTTCAGATCTGCTGCCCAGGCATTTTCCTCGTAGTCAGTCAGGTTAAAGAGTGACGTCTCAGGGACTCCTGGTTGCCTGGCAGACCACCCAGTACCTAGTCCAGCTTTCTTGTGCCATTGTCAATGGTGGCCTCTCCTTTCACAGGTCACCCTGGTGTCTGGTTTTGAGAAATTGTTAATATTTCATTTTGGAAGCCAGTAATCTCCATGTATCAACCTTCCTGCCCAGTTGTAATGACAGCATGCACAGACCAACTTCTGCATCAAGGGACATTCCCTCATTTTCCAAACTAGCTCTAGCTTTGCCAAAGCTGCTTGTAGCAGCTGTAACCTCCTCACAATCCCACTAAAGCTCATCAGATGCCAACGAATCTGTTCCTGGGCATGCCAAAGGACCATGACTCCTCACACCCATATACCTCTCTTACACCCAGACCCTGTCAAGATTCAAAGACACATTTGAGAGTTCCCATCTCTCATTTTAGGAGTCATCTCCAAGAAATATTTCCATTCTGTATTTGAAGTCATTGCCAGAACAAGACTAGGGCCTCACTCTTTCTCCTCTGGGCAAATTACCTCCTGAATTTATGCTTTCCTACTAAGTAAGGAGGTTTTCTATCCTGAGCCAATCAGTTTTGCTGTTATCTGGGTTTCCCTGACCTTGGAGGGCCTGTGGACACTCTCTTTGGCAGATGGATTTCCTGCTTCTAGCAGAGGGGTGGAAGGCTGCTCTCTGCACTGAGCTACTGAAGAGGGGCACACACTCCACCTCCAGTTCTTGAAGGAAAGGTTTCAGCCACTTACCTGCCAACTCAGCTTTGAAACAGAGAGGTAAGTGCTAAAGAGAGACAGCAATAGTTAGGATGGACATTTTAGAGGCAAAAAGGACAGCATTAAGTACTGGGCAAACCAGGTGATTCATCCTGCAGCCTCACCAGTGTTCTCTGACAGGGGTCACCAGGCACATCGATAAAGGAGACACAGCTACCCTTCCCAGGTTTTGAAGAGGCTCCCAATAAAACCCCTCTCCAAAGAGCCTTACAGAAAATAGGCAGAGAGAGAAAGTGCTGGGAAGGAAAAAAGGTTCAGTACAGGATATGAAACCATTGAGGAGTACACACAGCAACAGGGGAAGCAGCCAAAGCTCTGCAGAGGTTTGCTGTGGGAACTGCACATTAACCACAGTTACTTCACGAAGGGAGTGAGCCACAAGGTGACAAAATTTCCTAATGCTATGAAGTTAGGCAGGTCAGCAGGGGCAGTGGCCAGCTGCAGGGGAGGACAGGGTGACTGGGTCATACACTGGCAGATGGAGAAGAGTGCTGATGAAGAGGTGTGGGTGGGAGTAAACAAACACTGCATGCTCAGTGATCGGCTCTGGCCATCAGGGATTACGAGCTCTTCACAGGATGCTCCATAGAAAAGGGCCACTCAGTGTTCAAGGACAGCGAAAAAAGCAAAGTAACTGCCAAAAATTATTAGGAACAAAGCAGAAAAAAATCTTTTTCTTTATGTGGGGACGCTGCAGCTGTCAGCACACCCACATTGTGAGAGATGAATGGCTAGAAAATACATGTTCCTGTTCAATTCCACCAAGCTGGAGGCAGGACCCGATGGACTTTTGGTCAGGCCCATATGGCAGCTGTGTGTGATTTTTGAGGAAGCTGCTCCTGGGTTCCTACAGGAAAGCTGTGAGTCCCTGTGGGTGGCTGGTGGGTGGGACTGTAACACAGCATTGGAATGACTTTGGGTTTGCTCAAGGTCTAAAAGATCAGTACTCTATTTTTTATTGAATATCAATTAATGTATCACAATGTAAAAATGACAAAACCCTATAAAACCTTATTAAATCAGTTTTTAAATTAGAATATTTGGTCATCGCAGCATCGGATGAATGGATTTTTAGATGCTATTTGAGAAAAGTTTAAAATGCTTTCTTTAAATACTTTGCTCTTAAAGTATGAGATAAAAATAATTTTACTTAATTTGATCATGAAATAGCATTACTAAATTAAGAATAAATTAATATGGAGAATAGTTCTAATGAATATTTTAAAGAACACACCCAGGGTAATAATCTATTAGGTGAGAAGGTCTGAATTTGCTTGAAGCTGCAGAATAAGGGACGTAGGTATATGAAAATAGGGAAAATTGCACAAACAAAAGCTCAAACCAAGAAAAAAACATTCTGAATTCAGACTCTCTTCTGCTATTGAAATTCATAGTATAAATTAACTAATTATTAAAATGCTACAATAATCTATACAGGCTATTTGAACTTGTCTGATCCTCTCACCTTAATTTCAGCAGGGTAGAAAATAGGACTTTTGGGTCATTGGTAATCAAGGTGATTTTCATCTGTAGAAATCTGTCCCATATTACTGATATCACCAGATCATCCATATAGCTTGATTTGTATAAAATAGGCAGAAGTTTCTTGTAGCAGGTATTCTCATATCCTAAAGTATTATTCACAGATATAGTTGGTTTTATCACTGAAGGTTAATATATATTAATTCCTGTTTTATCCTGTGCTAAATATTATATCTAAACTTACTAAGAGCTGGAATTAAATGATCTCCACATATTTTTGAAGACATGCCAAATTCTCCTCCCTAGCAAACATATGCCTTTCTGCCTCTGTCAAATGTGCTAGCAAAGCTTTCTGCAAAATACATATTCTAATTCCTGTTAGTGAGATATAAAAAGAACTGAAAAGTTATCAACTTCATACTGCAGCAATTTGGACTTTAATACATTTTACTCATCTTCAGAGGCAACTGCCTTGAAATTCCATTAAAAGTGCTGCATTCGAATGGGCCTCATTACGATATTCTACTTTGAATTTTATGAGGTGAGGAGTTCCCCTAAATTCTGTCCTTCTTATATTAATGAGAATTCATGACCAGAGTCCGAAGTGAAAATGGAAGATACTGGGTGCTTTTCACAGTACCAGCATTGTGGGACTGGAAAGTAACCACATGCAAGGGGTAACCCTGATTACAAGTTACATGTTCTTGATATTATTCTGCATTCCATTCTTGAATAAAAATTGGACTGAATCTTACAGTGAATTACCTGGCAAGGTCACTGGGAGTTTCACCCCTTACTTCGAAGAGTTATGGAAGCAGAACTTCTATTAGAAAAAAGATCAGGTAAGAGCAAAACTGCATTCTGGGCAAATTTTGATCAGTCTGTTCAAATTTCAGACTGAGCAAAGGTTGAGAGATGGTAAAAAACCAGGCTGGATTCTCTGCAGGAAACTACTGTAATAATTACCCAAGTGCTACATATCTTTCTTGAGTAACAGTTTTATCTCCAAGGGAATTCAATTAATTATATACTAATATAAAGAGCACATTTATATCAGTGCATATATACAAGGAGATAACTGTGATAACTGTGAAGGCTCTGCTGACTGCACTATATCAAAAACAAGACAATGTTCTTTCATTCTTAAGGAGCTTTCAAACACTCGGAGCTTCCTGGCTTTCAAGTAAGCTAAGGTTAGGCAGTAGACTGCTGTAGCCCATTGGTTTCTTCCATAGTGAATTCCAACTCCACCTAATTTTTCTTAACCTGCTACTGAACCTCAAAAACCATGCTTTTCTTAGGTCTTAAGTTCAGATCAAGATAGTTGGAGCATCTGCTCTCTGTCAACCAATAACTAGACACTAGTGTGGACTTGACATGGAGTTGAGCACACTCACAGTGGTTAGAGTAACGCACATATATCTACAGAAGCCCCCACATGATTTACTCAGTGATCTCCTGGAAGGAAGAAGAGATGCCTCCTCACCTCTCTGTGGCAAACTCGTCAAAATGAGTCTCCTTTAAAAAATACAGGTTTGGCTAGGCCCATGTGGGCACTGAGGTACTCAGTATAACTCCAAGCAAAAATACATTACATGCAAAAATTCTAGTTTCTATTTTCTCTCTGATACTTGCCTCATCCTCTTTGCAGCGAGAAAGGCTTTTGCAACCCACTATTCCTCACTTGTTTCAGTCAGCTACAGAAGACAGACTCATGCCTTTTTCAGTCACAAATAAAATATTACCCTTACTGAGAGTTGTGCTAGGGAATTTGAGGTGATTGTGGAAAAGGCATTTGAAGCTCTTACCTCCTCACTTCTGTCCTCTCCATGACTGAATGACAAGGCTTGTGGGGCTCACACTTACCTCCTCAGTTGAGGAGGCTTGGGGTCAGAAGTAGTGATACTGAACAAAATGTATACCTAATACTTCCAGAAGAGTCAACATACAACTTTTGTATAACTAAAGCGTGCTTGATCTCCTCTCAAAATTCATGCCTTGAGCAGGGCTCACAAAATTTCAAGGCTGGGTACCCCTGCATTATGTCCAGATAGAGAGGATCCATGTGTTGGAACCAGGCAGCTAAATGGGAAATTGGGTACCTGATCTCTCCAATAGATGGTGGGCAGCTCTGCCTAGAAGCCAGCTCTGCACTGCTAAAAACCCCTTGTTTCCTGTTGCCTTTGATCTTATGCCGCAGTGGCTGTCAGCAAAGCTCAGTGAAGTCTACAAAGTAAACCTTCTCTTTCATTGGCCAAATTCCTGCTTCCGCAGGATGCTATCCAGGTCTGCAGTGGCATCTCACGGTTTATAATTAACAGAGATTAACTGGGCTGTGGACTAAAGGTTGGCAGTGGTGCTCCAGCCAAGTGTAGAGAGCTGCTTACTACATAAGTGAATGTGCTGTACTGAGTATAATGTGCTAGGAAAGCAACAATATAAATAATCCTATATATGAGCCATGTTGCTGGGAAATTGCTGGGGAATACATATTGAGCTAACTTAGACTCTTATGTTGAGCTAGGAGTCTTTTCAGAACTCTGGCTTTTACACTGAACTATGAATCCTACTGTTTACTATTGTCAGCCATCAGGAAAGAAGGACAAAATTTATTTTACAAGATTTATAAAATTAAAATACAGGAGATCGTGAATAATGCATTCTGGTGACTTCATATTTATTTTTTACTGGTTCTTGTTCTAACTTCTCATGGGAGAGGTCTCTAATTAAATAGGTGGATTAGTAATCTGCTTATTTTTTGAAAGCAAATGCCTAAATTGATTCAAGATGACTACAAAATGCACCTTACTTCATTTAAGGACAAGTGGGTGAAAGGTGATGGTCTGTGATCTACAGAAGGGCTGACAAGATGATCCAATGGATGCTGTCATTCTTAAGTTCCATCATTGCAAATGAAACTACTGTTTTTCCATTCTGCATACATACTGTCTCCTTCCAGCCACTAAAGTAAGGAAGCTTAGATCAATCTCTAATAACTCTCTTTCTGCTTTGTGATGCATTAAAACTCCTGCTCTGGCATTAGTTTAGTAAAATCAAAATGGTCTTATTTTACTTTTGTATCATTTCAGGAGGGGCCACAGTGCAGAAGCAATGAGTCACCTCCAAACTTATAACCCATGATTTTGCACAGGCAAGATGGTAGATGACACAGCCAGGGGGACATGATAAGCTAGAGGGACTCCCCAGTGAGCAAGCTAGCACAGCTAAGAGCAGCTCATTTTGAGGCTGTTTAAAGCCTAAGAAAGCATGGTGCCATTTGGGAAGGGAGCCAGGTGTTATGCAACAAGAAACTCCTCACGCCTTTGGAACAAGATCTTGGCTATCTGCTCAAATATGCTGTTGTGCTAACTGAAAATACTGCAAGGAATACAAAAATTGAGCAAAAGCTGCCTTGGGCCAAAGCCAGAGTGTAATTACTGTCCATGTGTACTTAACACTCAGTACCCAGAGAAGAGGGTACTGCTTTTCTGTCAGCTGAGTAAGTGACATTATCTTTATCCTGCGGTAATGGGGTGCATGCTGGGAGGTCCAAAGGAGAAGCAGACACACAGCAAACCTAAACCCTCATTCATGTGAGCTTGTCACCATCACCCTCACCAATTCCAGTCAGGAGAGGGAGAAAACTGCTACCATAGCCAAGGAGCAAGAACCAGGTGGGTTAAAGTCCCCTGACTGCTGAACATTGTCACACTGAATACTGTATCCTGTGCAGAGAGGCAGCCTGAACAAAAGCGAACACTTTGAAAGTTAAGCTCTCCATGCAGAAGCCAACACAAATTCCTTGCCAAGGCTGCTTCAGTGAGGAAGCACACCCAAACCCACAGCCCTGGCTGAGCCACCAAAACACCAGCCTCTCCTGCTCACCAGCTGCTTCTGTTTTCCAGGATGCATGAGCACTGCATAGGTCTTTCATGGGAAAAAGACCAGTGGCCACCCAATCTTGTTTCTACAGCTGTCAAGTCCTGAGTGAGATGTTCACAAGGCCTGCCCCAGTAATCAGTCACACAAGCATTGCCTGACTGCCAAAACCTTTGGATGCTACCAGCAGAACACTGCTAATAGTTACACAGTATTTATTCAGACATATATTTATGCAGCATTTGAGCTTATTTCCTGAAAAGGAAGATCTAGTCACTAATTTTAATAAACAAAGTCTTCTCTGACCCCTGTTGCATCCATTCGTGGTCCTCCTATGGCTACAAAGATAAGTGTGGGAAGTTTGGGTATCCATTCCTATCTGCTGTAGGTCTTTTCTTGCCTGCTCTGTGAAAAGACGTGCTGCTTGTTTTTAGGCAAGTTGCTTCATTCTGCAGTTCTGCTCCATCTGCAAAATGAGGATAATAAGAATCTCCTCTCTTAAAGAAGCCGACTGCTACTCATGGAAGTTTTTGCTGTGCTTGGGATCTTTAGTTTGTGCTTGCTAAAGAAGTGAAAAAGATTTATTATTAAAGTGATTACAGTGTTAATATGCTTGTGATGAATTCCGTGCAGGCATGCAAATATACCAAAGGCCAAATTTATTTCTCATTCGTACTCACACTAATTCCCTGCAACTCAAGCAATGCAGGCAAGGTTACTCCAGCTGAACATGTGGCAGCATCTGGTTCCACGGCAACTCAGTTTAGATGTTTATGTGCAATAATTGATAGCAGAGAGGTGTCATTGCCTTATAAGAAACTTGAAATATCACCAGTCATTCATTCCTGACAGAACAGTGCAGAGGAAACGTGCTATAGGGGAGGCTGCAAAAGCATTTCCTTGGTGCTGAAAGCCTGGAAATAAGCAGCTCCTAGTAGGGGCTAATTAAGTGGAGGATGTGTTTTCTCTGGCGTGGTGATTGTTCTGCAGTTCTTTGTCAAAGCTAATGTTACCTGTCTCTGGAAGATCCCAGGATGCAGAGCAAGAATGGAGGTATTTACCTTTCAGAGGATGAGAAGTCAGTCCTCAAAGCACACTGTGCTTTCATGTACAAATAGTGTGAAACCAGTCACTTGGCTGGTCTGAGAGGAACGGCCATCATAGTGTGGACAGAAATTGGTGATAAAAACAACAATAGAAGGAAGAACAAGCACAAAACAGACCCAAGCCTACATTTCTCAAATTATGAAGGGTGTACAATGGTGCCAGGCACAGAAAACACATGGTATGGTTGCTGCCTGCCTGAGCAATGCTTGTAGACACAGTTGTCTTGAAAAGTGCTGGTACAGCAGGCTCCAAGCATACTGATGATTCAATCTCCAAAATAATTCGAAATGGCAGTCACGCTTCCTAACGCACAAAGTCCTTATCTTCCTTTTAAAGCAAAGAAGTCACTGCACCAGCAGGAAACTAGAAGGAATGCTGGAGGGCTTCACAGCAATGCATATCAATGAAAGGCTCCTCTTGGCTAACCATCCCAGAATAAAACGTATTCCTAGCGGTTCTGCCAAAGATCCTTGAAACGTTTTGATGGTGGTTGACAGGGGAGAAAATAATCGTAACTAGGAAGCAGATGAAAGTTTTTGCTGTCTTGCTTTTTAGCATTATCCATGCCTTTGCAATGGACTTGGACTACCAGAGGAAGACAAATCTTTGCCAGAGGTACAGCAGCCAGGCCAAGGGAAGTCAGCAGTCCACAGTGCACCAGCTGTCTCACTTTATTTTTGCCGGTAACTACATATTATTATTTTTATATGGTTTTGACACCAGCTGGAAAAATTAGTCAACATCAGTCTGAAAGGAAATGTTTTCAATTGGTTTTGAAAGCTAAGCTCTCAAACAGCCTGTTTCATAAAGAGAAGGAAAGAAACTCCATACACCATCAAGGCAATTTAGATTTTTGCCACTGATGATAAAGGAAAAAGGAATCTGAAGTAAAGAAGGAAAAGTCCAACTAGGTCAACAAAGTCCCTGGTGGGCAGCAATAGGGTATCTGAAAGTTGGTATGCAGAGCAGACGTGGAAATGCTTGAAAGGATTCAATTTTATGGCACAGTGAAAGACTGCTCTGCTTCTGTTTCTATATAAGGTAGGTAATAAACTGTATTTGAACTGGTAAAAGAGGAATGAGATGACCCACATTTCAAAGCTGGAACCTGGTAGGTTATTATTATTTATGATTCATAAAGCTTGTGCAGTGCACCAAAAGAAAGGGAGGCGAGCTCCTTGCCCAGAGGAGCCTCCAATGCAAACCTCAAGAGAAACACTCTACTGTGCACAGGGTCAACTCCATAGGCTTTTTAAAATTCAAATTATAGTGTAATGAAGATCAGGCCCACTCTTTCTAACAGAAAACTGGGATCCCTTTTCCCATCTCTGCAGTAGGTGGTTTTTTATGTTATAGGAATGCAACAGCTGAATATTTTGTGAACTGAAATAAGAACCTTCAGGTATGTCTTACTTTCCACTCTTGCTGCTTTTAGTTCCTTTTCTCCTCTTGCACATTTCTGCATTTTCTCACTTTATGCTCCACAGACCTTTTGCTACCATTTTTTCTTTTCCTTATTCATTTCTCAGTTTTTCATTATTTTCATTATTTTCATTATTTTTCATTATTTTTCACTATTTTCTTTTTCATGAGCTTTCTCTGGAGTCTCACATTTTACATCTTACCATTCAATCATTCCCTTTTTTTAGCTGTTCTTCCTCTTTGCCTCACTCTGCTCATCCCTTCTATTCCCCCTGGCCAACCCTTTTCTTTCACCAGCTCCATTCTCTCAACCAGTGACATACCCCAGTGGTATCCCTCAAACTAGCAGCTTTCCCTTTGCTCTTCCTTCAGGAACTGAGCTCTGTATCCATCCTTCAGATAGGATTCTCTTCCTGACCGGTACCCTGCCATCACATCACTCCTCCATCTCTAGGACATGGCTTACAGGTTTCTTTCTACCCAAGAAAACAGCTCCTAACCCTCAGTTTTCTCCGGGGAACCCTCCCGAGCACATCAGTGTCCTTTTCAAGGTCCCCAGCCACGATCCCTGAAAGTATTCAAAGGTCCCTGTGGTCCCTAAAGGTCTGCCAGCCCCCTTTGCTCTTTGGCTCCTATGCCCCTCCTGTCCATAAGGCTCCAAGTCCACGGCTACCAAGCAGCTGGATTGGCAAACAGAGGTGAGGACAGATGGTTGGAACACGGGACTGCGTTCCTCACATCGGGAGAAAAAATCTGCCGAGCATCTTTCTTTCCTGAGGCCAAGGGTCCTGCATGGCAGGTATTTGCCCACGGGTTTGGGGGCTGCTCCCGAGCCCCGAGGGGAGGTCCGGAGAGGTGCTGTGCCTCTGGAGCACGAGCGAGGAAGACCCGGGGCTGAGCAGGGCGGTGGGCAGGGGCAGCGGCGGCGGTGCCCGGCGGCGGGCGAGCTGCGCGCCCCGTGGGTTCCCCCGCCCGCCCACGAGTCGCGCAGTCCCCCGCAGCCGGGCATCGCCCCAGCTCCGCACTCGGAGCATCCCCGGTCGCGGTACCCGCTCTCCGCGGAGCATCCCCGGTCGCGGTACCCGGTCTTCCCGGGATACCCTCGTCCCGCTCCCAGCGACGTCGTTTACCTTCCACTTTGGTGAGGGTGAGGACGGGGCTGTTGCAGGCGCTGAGCGGGGCCACCCTGGCCGAATGCTTCTTCATGGCGAGCCCGTCGCCGGCGGCAGCTCCCCGCCGCCCCGCGCCTACATCCTGGCGCCGCCGGAGCCCTCCTCGGCGGCGCTCCCGGCTCGGCTCCCGGCCCGCCGCCCTCTGCCGCAGCACCGGGCGGCGGGGGCTGGGGCTCGCCCGCCCGCCCGCTGCCGCTCGGGGCTGCTGCAAACCCGACGTCAGCGGCACGGCCCCCCCCGCCCGCCCCCAGGGCTGCCGGGGCCGCCCCCCGGGTCGCGGCGGGGGAGGCGCTGCGGAGCCCCCGGACGGCGCCGGCCCGCGGTCCGGCTCCGGCGGAGCTGCGGGCACCGGGACCGTAATGCGGCTGCGGACGCCGCTCCCGCTGCCGCCGGTGCGCCAGCGCTCCCCGGAGCGAGCCGCGCTCCCGGCCCCGGCACGGAAAGGGCTCCCGGCTCATCGCTCTGCTCAGTTCCCTTCGCACTGTCTGCGGGAAAAGGAGAATTCACACTCTCCGAACCAATTCACTATTGACTCACTATCATCCCTCCTTTGTGCGCCTTCAAGTCCAGCCACTATTCTGGGTCAATTCTCATCCGTGCCTTTAGTAATTTCTGCCGTCCTCGCCACAGCCTTTCTGTTACTGGTGTATCCTTTTGGAGGGAGACCAAAACTCGACTCAGCAGCCAAGAAGAGATACTCCATGGATTTACCAATATTACTCCAATACCTGCAGTCACATACTCTACAGCTTTCTTAACACAGTTTAACAACTTCTTTTCAAGGCACAAAATGATCTCCATAACTACACACATTAAATAAAATGTCATGTGTCACAACTGGATGCTGCTTGTAAGCAACCTTTTATAGCGTTTTTGGTTTTTTCAGCAATAATTTTAAAATTCCCAATCATGACCTACCAACATGTGATAGAGCTACCCCTCTGTCAGAGCACAAAAAGTCTAACCGGCATTAATTAACAAGACTTAGAGAGAACACATCATAAAGAATGAGTATGAAAGATGTAAAATGATTTATATCACTGTAAGCAAAGCACCAGATTTCACAAGATGCTGTGCACAGTGACCTCAGCACCCTTTGCTCCTTGTGATTTTTTCTGTGGATATGAAAATACTCTGCAGATTTACCAGGTTCCACACTGAGATGCGTCAGCAGACAGGGCACAAATACTCAACATTTCTTAAGATCTGGTCGAATTAAAATGAGTGTACTTTGCAAACAAGGCTGGGCAGCCATCAATACTCCACAAACATTCCGAAGTATTCTTTAATTATATAAATAGTAGCTATTGAAAATCAGTCCTGACAGACTTTTCAGGAAACCGTGGGAAAACACCACCTTACTTCTGCTGGCTAGAAAGTTCTGTATATTTAAGAGGCGAGCTTTCTCAAGGGGTCAGACCCACACTATTAGTTTGCATGGGTCTCATTGGCTGGTCTGCAGTCTGATGAAGTTCCAGGGTGTTTTGCACTTCCTATGCCTCTTCCGTGCAACCTTTGGGATGAACCTTATGCAAATATCATTAGGCTACTTTCAAAGTGATTCTTCTGGAAAAAACCAAACATGTACTCAGTGCTGAGACCACATAATATCAGCTTGGTCAAATGAAATAAAGGCAATCCTGGTTTTCATGGTAATTTCCAAGACTTTTTAGTGAAAGTGCCTGACCAATTCAGCTTCCTGGGATGTTACAGATAGTAGGCATTTGAGAACCATGGGTCCATCTTGTTTCACTGCACTATTCAGTCTTGGAGTCCAATTGGTTTCTGGTTATTGAAAGAAGTTACATAAAGAGAGGCAGATTCCACCTCAGATGATTCTGTCCATGAAATATTTTGCAATGTTGCAGTGCCTGTTATCTGAGGATTCCAAAGCACATTATAAAATATTAACTCATTTTACACTGCCTTTGGGAAGAAACTTCAGGCTCACTGGTAGTTGAATTACAGCCACATACTTTAAGAGACTCCCTTAGAATCAGATGACAAGCAACACCAGAACATGGAGAACTCTGTCTGACTTCTCTGAGCAGATCTTCCAGGATCCTCTCAGCCTCTGCTATATAAGGAGGAAAACACTAAATCAGCATTTTACATCCAAATGTCATCAATTTTTCCCTGAGGTAAATGGCAAAGATAATCACACTTCTCTTCTGGTTATACTTGTAATCAATGGGATGGTCATAAGAATTGAAAAGGATATTTATTAAAAAGTCTTTGTTGCTGAGCACTTATATTCTTTCCTTCTAGAAGGCTTATGCTCTCTTATTTGTTAAAGACACAGTAGGTACATTATTTAACTGGGAGGGTTGCACTGCTCACATAGAAAATCACATTGAAAAAATGAGGTTTTGGATGACGCGTTACTTTAACCCTGCACACGTGTAATATTTCAGGGTTTACAGAGTTGTTAACACGTGTCAGGCTCACAGTGTTTTATTTAAGCCCAGAACTCTACACATCAAAGACATGTATGGCAGTAAGTCTCTCCTGTGGCTGGCTGGCCCCCTCTGCAGCAGGTGCTGCAGGAGAACTAAGAGGCACCTTGTCCTCCTTCCTCCTCCTCTGATGCCTTGCACAACCACAGCACTCAAGCTTCTGCTCCTCAGTGTTCAGCTTAGTCACCCAGAGAAGCTTCCAAAGCCATTGAGGACATTCAGTGTCCAACTAAGACTGGTTTCAAACTGGGGAGAGGACATCCATCCTCTTGTGGGCTCTTGGAAACCTTTTGCCCCCATGGGAGTGTGAAGCATAGCTGACTTGTATAAGCTCTGCTCAGCTCCAACCCCAGAGCATTTTAACAGTCTCTGGTTTCTCTTGCTGCCCTTACAGGCACACACACTTACACCAGAGATCCACACTAGGCTCCTTTCTTACACTGTGCATAAAAATGCCAGCCACATATAGCAATAACAAAAAAGTTGTGTTTATTTAATGAAGACTAGGGTGTCTGAGGGCTGTGTTCCAGGGACTCTTCTGTGAAAGCTGCATTTGGCAGCACACTTGTTGCTTTCTGTAGCTGCAGCATCCTCACCTCCCAAGCCTTAACACATTTACTGCTGGATTACATTTGATTTCATTTACTGTAAGCATCTTACAGTACAAGCAATGAAAAATTGATTCACACAGGGCAAAATTTCAAGTCAAATTTATGTCTTTTTACCTTTAAAACACCACTCCTGTATTCAGGAGGCAGTGGAGGAGAAACTGGTGGATGTCTGGGCTGTAAACAGCTTACAAATGTGGAGAGAAACTCTCAAACCCTGGAAACTGGAGACGGCAGATTTTCATTACCAATCAAGAGCAAGGAAGTGAAAAAGGAAAGGTCAATTTAAAAATTCAGGATAAGGCAGTCAGAATTTGCCTAGCTTGAGGAATTTGTAGACTTTGTAGTTCAATGAAATTAGTTTTGTTCGAGTTGGTTACCTTTCTTCATTTTAGATTAAAAAGTTATAGTAATTGGGTTGGTTTTGTATGTATAAACCTTTATACAAGTGTGCTTACACTCAGCATCGCACTGCTTTTAAACCTACGGAACATAAACACTCTCCTGAAAGAATCTTGATTCACACAGGAAGGTAGATTCAAGACAAAAGTAAATTATGTGTGCTACAGCCTTTGATTTTTATCCTATTAGCTAGTTTGTTTAACCAACACGAAACACAATGCCCTGTTGCTAATAGGCACAGTTGGTATTTCCCCAGTTCAGATATTTTCATGTTTAGTGTACTCATTAATAGGACATTTATTAATTTATGTGATTGCCTTACCACTGAGGGCAATAATTGTTATGCTTAGCAACCTTAAAGGAAATGGAGTGTGGACTTCTACTCATGTAGCAAATTTCCTAATATGCTCCATCTCATACCAGAATGAATCCATCTGCCAGGAGTCAAACACATACAAAACCAACACTGGCCACAATCTGTCAGGAAAAAATTATCATTTCCTCCAGTATATTTGATGTAATTTGGTGAATATTCTCCACAAATAATTATCAGTCTCTTTGTGAGGAGGTTGTTCTACTTGAATGCTGTGTTACTTTTGGTCAGCTACAATATCTAAAAAACTTTATAATCTGTTTCTATTTCCCAGCTCTCAAAACCACAGATGTCAAAATCACATTTCCAACACAAATATTAGCTATTTTGGAAGTAATGGTTGCTATCCTGCAAGCATTCTGAAATCTGCATTGAGATGCTCTCTCTGGTGACCATCCACCACTATTCTGTTTGCAGCCTCCTACATTCACAGCCTCCACTCAGAACAAACTCACATTTTTGTCAAAATTACATACAGTTTTTCTCTGCAATATTAACCTAGCTGTAAGGACAATGTCTTTCCGATTTTCCCTCTTCCAAAATAGTTCAGTTACTTTTAGTATCATGTCTTGAATTCACAGAACAAGGCTATGAGGGGAAGGAGAAAGGAAGAGGAGTAGTCTACGCTGCTGTAGAGTTACTGCTTTACCTGAATGCCTTCTCTTCAAATCTGATCAGAAGAGAGTGCTACAGATAACAGTGAAATGTGAGGTGTCCATAAGGGCTGCAGATTGTCTACATGACAATATATCCAACAGTTCCTAGAGACAGATGCAAAGTCCTGGTGAGAATATCTTCCTCTCTTTTTTTTAAACCTTCTGTTTATAACTGCTGTAAGCATTACTGGAGGAGAAGGCACTGCTGGATTTTATTTCCAAGTCACATAAAATATTAACTATTTCCAATATTTTATGAGAAGTTCTCCTGGTTTTGTGCATAAAAACCAGCTGCATTTCAAATAATACTGGTGAATTCCACAAAATGTAAGAAAAAAGCTAGATTTAATCCCTGAGTTTTAACACCCTCCTGGGTTTATCTGGCAATTGCTTTTCCTTGCATATTTGTATATGGGACACTGTCTGACTACAAGACCTAAATCACCTCAAATCATAAAAAAATACACTGTTACACCATTAGCATCAACAAGGCAAAAACAATCAATTCTTAACCCTTTAATTATCTAGGATACAGTATTAAAAATAACTGGGCATCACCACTACATTCTTCACCTCCAGTCCACTCCTGTCCAGATGTTTCTGTAAAACACTGCATGTGAAATGCATTTCAGTGTAGTTGTGCATGCTTTCTGCCATCATAAACAGTATGCAAGCTGAGTTAAACCTCTACTCCTGAAACACCCCAGTTTAGGAGGACTTGACTTCTAACAAAGATGCAAAGGCCAGGAGACCATGTTTGACAATAGCTCACACGTTGAGCACTGACAGAAAAGTAGGTAAATACCATCTGAAATTGGAATATATGAAAACATAATTAAAATATCTAAGAGCTAAACCACAATTTAAAAAATATCTATTGTTCAGACTCTGACTCAGAAAGAAAATAAATAAATTCAGTCTGTGAGGAGACCTTTTAGCCTCAAAAAAAGGTTGTCTCAGAACTGTCTGAGTAAATAAGCACATGCTCCTGGCCTCAAACATTCAAAAGCAGACCAACCATAAGAACTGAAGACAGAATCACATTTTTTTCATCTTCTCACCTGAGTATTTACAGAACTCTGCACTGCCTTCCCAATTTTTATCAGGCAGGACAGGAACAAGAGATGAGATTAAAAAGAGGCATCTAAAGATCTTCCAGAAAATAACAGTAAAGATACCTCTGAGGAGATCTATTCTGTGTTTCAAATCACTGTTTTTACAGACAGTGCTCTAGGATGAAAATCACAAAATCTGTCCAATCTGAGTTTTGCTGCCAGCTGCTTGAACCAAAGATTAGGTAGGATTTAAGCACTCCCAATGGCCTCTGAAATGGAGAGGGGTTCAACCTACATAAATAACTTGCCTGATATTTGTCAGGAAGAAAATTGCTGCCTACCTAATATACAAGGATGTGTAAGAGCCAGCAGATCCAGACTGATTCCTGTGTTGCCCTTTCACCAGGAAGACTGATTTTAAACACTTTAAATAACTACATTCTTTCCTGTTCTCCTGTGTATACTCTGCACTTTGTCTTTCTTCTTATTTTTTATTGTCAGTATTTCTTTGGTTTTTTTTTTCCCTTTGCATTATCTTTTCTCTTTCATGTCTTTCCTTTGTCAAATTCTTCCCAGTGTCAATACTAAAGAGCTTGCAATATCAGTTGGATGCCACATCCACTTACAAAGTTACACAGACAAACAGAAAAAAACCCATTCAATTCTGCCTTCTTTTTTGACTGTTCATGTCCATCACAACCCTCAACTGTTAGTGCTGGGATTTTTTGGAAGTCTCTTAGACCTCACAATTTACAGCTTCAAAGTAAATTTGCTGTAGCTATCCAGAAGCTGTGCACCTCTCAAGCTCTCAGACCCTTAGCTCTATGATTTAAGTTTCTGACTATGCACAATAATGGTGCTGTGTCCAGAAAAATTCAAGATGAGGATTAGAAATACTGTCCTAGGCACAGTCTCTCCCCAGATTTTCCAAGTCTGCCCTGCTTCCTCACAGGAGCTCCAAGGGAAGTTCAGCAGAGTGGGCTTCTGGGTTATTCTCAGGAAGCAACAAGTCAGATCTCTGGAAGCAAACAGGTTAATTTTCCTGGGAACTCTCACTGAAATACTTAAAGTGAGTGGCTGTGCTGATTGCCCTCAGAGAGACCAATCAGTTTGGCACACTGAGTTCCCCCTTCAAGCATAGATATTATTTAAAAGAAATTACATAGGATGGACCTTTCAGCACTGTGTGCTTTGTAATTATATCCCCCTATCCTGCTATCCTAATCACTCCAGTCTCCCACTCTCACTGAGGCCAACTGTTTTTCTTGAGCCCACTGGCTATTTCTCTTTGAGGTGGGGGGGGGGGGGCAAGAGGAGCTTTTCCTTTTACTTGTTTTAGCTGCCATATTAATCTTGCTGTGAGACAGCAACATAAGTGAGTTTCCTAGATGAGTATCTGCCTTCAGACACCGAGAAAAGGAAAAGGCAGAAAAATACTGGGGTGGAAATGCCTACTGTAAAACCTGAAAGTACTTACTAGTGTGTGCACAGAGCAGTGGCAGTGCAATCCTCCCACTCCATTTCAGGCTCTGCCATCATCGTGGCACTAGGCCTGAGTCAAGCTGCTGCCACAAGTTACTCACAAGTACCTTGGTACAAAACTTGGCTATTTTTTCTTCATGTGCTTTTGAGATCCTGTGCTGAAAAGCCTTGAGACCATCCAAGCATTATAGTTATTCAAAACTCAGAATATATCTATCAGGCTTAATATTTGTAATCTACTATCATTTCTTAATGAAGAGGATGCCTTTTATTATTAGTGCAGAGGGTGAATATATTATTACTGCTATTTATCACTAGTGCAAGAATAATTAATATATTTGGGTCACATGTTAAATATGAATTTTTTAAAATTACAGTGAAACAGTGCCTTGTAGACCAAGAAGTAACTCTCTTAGTACTCTAGATATTTATAAATTGATTCATAATCTTATACATCTTTACAAAGTGAATTATTTTAACCTCACAAGTGCATTGGTGAACAATACAATGTCAGATGAATGCCTACAGCAAAGACAGGGTGACTTATTAATGGGCAACACCACAGAGAATGAATAAGTCCTTTGTGCTGGTTCAAGGCCATGGGAGTTTTGATTAAAAGAGCTGGCTTAAAGACAGAGGTTGTAGCTAGAAAGTTAGGAGGGCAGCTCTGTCCCTTTGGAAAGAAGGTACTTTATATGAAGGACCATGGATGTAGTCAGGAGATTCATAACTATGCAAAACTATAATAATTCCACAGATTTGAATGTAGCCATATCAGATGAATGTATGGTCAGCAAAGAGTATCATCTACCCCAAATATCTTGCATTAAATTCAGTCTTTTACTTAGACAGTAGCATTGTGTTTGTAGAAGCCTTTAAGAGAGGGCTGAGACTGAGGAAAATGGCAAGCTTTTTTCCAATAGTTTACTTTGGATAAACAAGGCAGGACTGTAACATTGTACTTTCTATTGGATGAACTTAATCTGAAATTAGCAAAAACTTTGCATGTTTAATTCTTCAGATAGGAAATTCAGCTTAGCTCTTAGATACTTCCTACATACAGGTCAAATACTGGTGAGAAGGTTTTACACATTGCCTTAGGTTTCAGCAGATATAGAGGAACCACAGCCTTAGGATCTGTAAGGATCTGAACCTTCCTTGGGATGTGAGTATCCATTGGTGGATCTTGTCTTTTTTTTCTTGCAGTACAAGACAAAAGAAGTTACAGTGGGTTCATGCTGGCTCTCGCTAGCAGGAGCTGCTAAATCTTTACAGATCTTGTTAAAATAGTCATGGCAATTTTTTAAA
Organism: Luscinia megarhynchos; assembly: GCA_034336665.1. NCBI lineage: Eukaryota > Metazoa > Chordata > Aves > Passeriformes > Muscicapidae > Luscinia > Luscinia megarhynchos. Next base: position 68,938,038 of record CM067565.1, read on the forward strand.
ATGCTGGAGTAGAAACTCCAAGCTCCATGCTTATGTAACAATGGCTGTGAGCACCAAAGATGTGTCATTCTATTCTATAAGCCCTGACTTTGACACAATAACAGGACAACTCTTTATAAAGCCTTCTTGCTGCTTATCATTAATCCCCCAACTTCTGGACTGGATTTGGTTAATGCTTTTGGGGAATTAATCTGGATGATTAATTAGCATTACCAGGGATATCTGTAATAAGATTACGCACATGGTTTTACATTCCCATGACTCAGTTGATTTTCTTTTGAACTAATGGGAACTTGGTTACTGCATTCCATGCACTCTGTGTTGGAACTGTTATTGCTGATAAAACTGTAATAATAAAACAGCTAAAAGGAACCCAAATTTAAAATGTAGACAAACAAATAATATTAGCTTATAGAGTAGTTGGAGGGACAGTCATGTTAAGCTAGGAATCCACAGGAAAAACAGGGCAAAACATTAGGCAGAAAAATCCAAGATAAAGAAAGAAAACAAGGACTGCCAGGTATGATAAGCCAAAGACAGCTGGATGACAGTTGGGCCAAGCATCAGAACAAATACAAAACATAATTGGAAAAAGAAACAATAAGAATTTTAGGTTAATTCAGAAAAACTGAAACACCTGCCTACTGTGAGGAAAGTCCATATGTGCTTTGGATAGAACAGGGGAATTCATGAGATCCCATTCCTTTCATGTAGAGCAAAAAACGTGCTACTAAAACCACAGTTTTCTATTAAAAGGAGGCTCCTTGTTCTTTAGTGTGTTGTTAGGGGCTAACATGCCCTTGTGCAAAGAGACCTCAGACTCATTTTTAGCTGCAGTTTGATCCCTTCACTATGGTCACCCAGACAAGTCCTTTGGAGAACCCAGCTGATTTGCATCCTTCCTGTCATGCAAAGCAGTCTTGTCAGATATTTCCATAGGAGCATTCACTGTATGGCACATAGACATGAGTAGGAGTAATGGGGAGACGACTGCCCTCCATCAGAGGCTCCCTTGGCTGGTACCCAATGGTCTTAGCCTAACCCTGGGGCAGCATCAGCTTCTGGTGTCACAGTAGGATGAGGCATGCTCTGATCTTTGCTAGGAACTGGACAGATGCCTGGATGATCATAGGACAAGGGACCTGAGGGCCAGAGACAGCCTATGCATCTCCCTCTCAATTGCACTGAACCATCATCAGACAGGCTCCAACCTCTCCAGCCATGGCAGAAACTTTCTCTGGAAACATCTGGAAGAAGGAAACTCCCCCTGAGTTGCATGTTTGTGGTCTTCTTCCCTCTCCCACTCCCAGCAGATGAAGGTCTGCATCTCAGGTTAAATTTCCACTGAGAAGCAGCAGGAGAGCAGATTTATACCTTGCATGTTATTTCCAACAGCATCCCCTCAAGTATAAAAAACATTACTATAATTTTGTCCTAGGGTTCTGTTGGTATTAATAAACCAGTTGAATTTTGCTCTAAGTAATTAAAATCACCAGTACTTTTTGTTGCAGTTACAGGCAAGAGGCAAATGTGGCTGGGGTTTTATTGTTTAGATATGTGTAAAAATTCAGGCAGCAGCATGTATTTCTTCAACTGCTTTTCTTTCATGTAACATCTAAAGCCTTCACCTAGGCAATACACAGTCCCTTAGTGCTTCAAAATATAAATCTAGATCCCATACCACCTGGTGGAAATAAGCAGCACAAAAGCCAAGCAATTTATTCCTGATTAACTAAGTATAAAACACCTTGCAAATAACTTATAGTTGCTTCATGTAGTAACTCACTGAAAAGAAGTAACTCTTTAGTATCAATTTACACCTAGCTTGGACATTGGTATTTCTAATAAAAAACATATTTACAAACAGAGTATTGCTCACCAAAATCTAAAAAGAAATAAAGCTTTAGACTGAGTCCAGGCTCTCTGGCTCTTTCAGACACCACTAGGAATAAGCCAGCACTTCACCAGAAGTAAGCATAAAACTTGCTGTTAGTTCTAGAGTGGATTAAATTGACAGCAACAGCAGACACATAGAGAAAAGAAGGGAAAATCAGTAAGCAAATGCATTTGCAGGAGACTGGAAGGTTATAAGGCCTCTCAGGCCCTATCTGCTGAAGCCCTTAATCACTGTATAGGGCATAGCTAGTCCATTTAAAGGAACTTCAGAAACTCTAATCGAAAAAGCATACGTACTCCCCTGACACAAGATTATTTATTATTTGTATGGGAATCTACAAGCTTTTTCTTGGTTTCTTTTTGCCCATCAGAAAAGCTTATCTTATGCTCTTTGCCTGATTGTTTGGATGAACAAGGGAGGTTGCAGAACTATGACTGGAAAGCTTGTGTGAGATAGATGAAAGAACAAAAACACAGCTTTAAATCTACAAGGAGTTAAGACCACTGCATGACTAAGCTTGAGATAAGTTCTTGCCTGTCAAACAGGAGAAAAGACTCTTGGGCTTGTTAACCAGGATCTCAGAACAGTTTTTTAAAGTCTTATATGTAAGAGCTACTCTTATAATCACTGTGTAAAATAAAATCGAGCTTTTAGGGGAATATATTTAGAGGAAAACTGGCCCTTAATTTCTATGCTTCAGTCCATGTTATATAGGTATAATAAGGCTTCATCTAAGTTAATGCTATATACTTAGAAGAGTTTTGACCCTGCTCTTCCTCTTCTGCCAGTGTATAACGTATATGAAGATAAAAAAATAAGATGTTTACATTTTAGTCAATACATACCATCCACATCAAACTTCACCCAATTTAACTGCCAGTTGATGTCTGACTGCAAACTGTCTAAATCCCTAAGGAGCAGGACTGGTTTATGTCCTTTAACTTAAAAAGAAGTCTTCTTTATCTTGTATATAATCATACAGCTGCTCCAACACATGTTGTTTTTCAATGAATTCAACACCTAGATATTGGCACTCTATCTGATCATTTTGAGTACTTTAGCATTGAGCCAAGCTATTTGTTTTTATCTCACTACATCCCTATCTCCCCTTTATCTTATCAAACATAACTTTGTCATATGTAATTGCTAATCCTAAACAATTCACCCTTGATGGTAAAATCATCTGTTTATCATGTGCTGTAATCATTGAATACCACCAGAAGCAGTGATGAGCATCTTAAATTCATTGGAAAAGCCTTTTATCTCTGGTGTGGATACCCAGAGTGGTTTCTTCCTATCATTCCCTTCCTGGGTCACTGCAGTGGAAAAAAAAAACCACTTGCACATTTTATTTCACAGTGATTTTTACTCTTCCTACTATTAATTCGGGGTCTTTCTTGGTTTTTTGATTTTTTTTAACAAAAAAGTCTTTAAACTGAAGAGACACTACATCCTATTGCATTATCAGTAAAAAGATTACATTTCAGATATCATTAATGCCTTCCTTTTCACTTACCTACTAACATTCTGATATTCTCCTGCCTGCTTACATGCTGCACATGAGCATTAACAAACTTCACTTCAAAAAGAGATTAACAGAAAATGGTACCCATGAATGTAGCAAATGGGGGAAGGGAGATTATCTGCAGGTTGAAGAATGCCAAATCCTCAACAATTTGCCAGTAACAGAGGAGAATATGAGCAGAATATCTGCTGCTGGAATAGGACCATCTCAAAGAAGAAACAGATAATTTATAAAATGTTAATGATTACAGAAATTCCATAATTAGAATCACTTCTACTTGTGTTACAGATAATACAGATGGATGAAAGGGAACAGAGAAGGTCCTCCAGGCTTGCAGGAATTTTTTTTGCTGCTCAGCACTGAGGAAGATTATGAGCATCCAAAGCCTGAGTAAGGGAGAAGTTGAATAAGAAGGAGGAGGCAAATATGTCTGGATGAGAAAGGCAAAGCAATGTAGATAATACATAAGAGACAAGAGTGTGTCAGAATGGTTTCATATAAATCTCATCCAAGGGCCTATTTAATTTGTTCTCATTTTTCTTTTCAGATGTTCCTTACTCAGTACATATTTTAATGTGAAGGAGCCTTAGGAACTTGCCATGGATCCCAAGAACTACTTGAACTGAGTGTCAGACTAGCAAGAACAAAGAAAAGTGAGCACAGAACAAAGTTATTTCTATAATAGTCATATAAAGTAGCATATTGTAAGTCATACACTTTTATCTGTCACGTGAGTAGCATGCTGTGATTCCTGACAAAAGTCATGTACATTAAGCAGGCTCTTTGTCTCATATCTGAAGCCACAGGAATGGCAATAGGAGGACTGCTTTCAAATATTACACCTTTTGATACATATGCATTCTGTGTTTTTCTGTTGCATTGCATGGTTCATAATTTCATGCTTATTATGCTTGCTGTCGACATTATCCCTCAGCACGTTTCAATTTCAGGCTCCACACTATGGAGAAGTGCCCAGGCATATAATCACAATACCAAATAATGAAGCTTCAGCTTAAACAACTTGAGCAGATCTTCAGAGCTCTGTAGCTCCTTACAAAGTGATTTGCTCAGTGGCTTTAAGTAGATATTTAAAGCTAAAAATGTGCATCAGTGCTTTACTGATGCTGATTCACCTCCTTCCCTCCATGTCATATATTTAACCCTTGACACTTTCATTTGATGTTGCTGGGACTACATTGAACTCCACTCAAAAAGTCCCAGTGCAAAATATAAACCAAATCAGTGAAATACAACACATCCTCTCCTGAGTCCTGAACTTACAGCCTCAGTATGTTTTTCACTAACCTGCAGTAGTCCTACAGGTTAGTTTTGCCTCGTGAAAAACACTACTCTCAGTTTCACAGCTGCTGCCTGTCTGTTTTACTGGCTAAGTACTCCAATACAATTCTCTTTTTTCTTGTTTTATGAGAAAATTCAAACAGGAGAAGACTGAAACAAGATCCCTCAACCATTTTTTTAAAATTTTCCCTGCATTCACTTTGTTCTCTCCTGTTTAAAACTCCTCTAAATGAAATAACTTTGTCTTTCCATCCTTCCTTCATTCTAGACCTTCTCTGTGATTCTGGTCTTTTCCTCTCCTCATGCTGTCTCCTATTCCTGCTGAAGTTAGTCCATGAACACTTGGTCAAAACTGAGGACAAACAGATAAATTTAATGTAATAAATTAGGAATTTATACTTATGGGGAATTATGCTACTTCAGTGTGGAACCCAGAAAGATTGGGAGGGTAGTGTTTCTTTAAATTTAGTGGTCTGATTTAATGTTATTAATCCTACTAACAACTTTGACAGAAGTCAGAGGAAGAAAAGAAGGAACTGAAAATAAAAAGTCACATTTTAATGTTTTGAATGTTAAGGGAGACAGAGAAGTGGCTACATGTTCTGTCTTTCTTGTAAGTGAATTCGTGAGACCAAAATGCTGTACAGGTATTGCCTTTCATAGTATGTAAATCACATTTACCTGCAGAAAGGAGGAATGTTCACATTATAGTTGTTCTGTCTGGGACAGAAAGAGACTGCAATGTAATTAGCAGGAGGATATGTCTGTTGTAAAAGGTCACCTCTCCTGTGAAGAGAAGCTTTGCACAGTCCAACCTAGACAGGCTTGAACAATATTACAGGAACATTCATTACATCCATTATAATGTCTCAAGAACATTTGCAGCCAAGCCAGGCTGCAAATACAATACATTTCCCTAAATGGATTAATAGGAAAGCAGAGGTCCTAGAATTGCTCTGACATATCATTTATACACATTGTAATCCTGACAACTGTTAAGTATTAGAGAAAATCCAAGAGGGAGACTGTGCAAGGAGAGCCCACAATTTATTACACTCTACCATGCAGCATGCTGCTCTCTTGATTAGCCCTCAGCTGTACCAGCTAAGAGATGTCTCAGAAAACGTTTAGAACACAGTTAGAATAATTCACATATATATATGATTTTATCTCATCTTCCTTTTTCAACATCCTTATTTATAACTATGTTTTCATATTTATGATCAAGATTGTAGCCTATTGCTTTGCTAGACACTTGTTTTCATTCACTTGATGCCTGCCCACCATTTAAAGTCTCTGGAGACAGATAAATTACTTCCTCAGAAGCAGAAGGATGAAATAAAGCAGTACTCCAGTCAGGCTGTGGGTGCCAGCACACTAAGTCACAGCGTGGATTTCCAAGCAGCAGCAGCTGAGGGAAGTGTGCACTGCTGTGGGTGAAGTGCTACATGTGGAAACCCATTTGTGACAGAGCACAGCTGCCCCAGCTCCCCAGGGCAAGCACAGGCACAAGTCTCTTGCAAGGCATTCGTGGAAAGGAGATGAGTGCACCCAGACACTCAGGAGCTCTGCAAGTACAAAGTCTTGCTCAGCCATCCTGGGAGAAGACCTCAAGACCCCTGCAGCATTTGACAGTGCTTTTAGGTAAAATTTGTGACTGAGTACTTCCCTCTCTGCTACTTCTGTGGATGAATACTCTGCTTTCTCTTCAGATCATATAAGGATAAAGATGTGTTCAAACAATTTCAGTGAAGAAGAAAGGTTCTGTTTTACCTTTTGGAAGCTCAGTCTGCCACTTGAATTAGGAGAAGTCCTGACTTTCCAGACATAACTGTACAAGCCTACAAGCTGACTGTGTGAACTATGTCTATTGACTCTCCAGAAGAAAGGTATCTGCAGCCTGGTCTTGAAGATAAGATCCAAACTCCACAGGAGTCAACAGAGAAGCTTCTGCTGCTATCTCTGGAAAACTTATTCCTGGCTTGAGCAACTCTGAGTACCTCACTAGGCACACAGTTGGTCTATTCTGCTGAAGTTCATGGAATTGTATGAGAAAAGAAGTCCCACAGAAGGAAGCATTCAGTGAATCACTACCTTTTTAGGAGTGAACTGGACCATTGGGAGTGCTGGAAAGTGTAGAAGGTTTTCAGTGGAGACTGAAAGAACCAGAGCAAAGGATTTACATCACGCATGCCTCATCTGTGAACAGCTACTAGACATGGGGTTTCCAGATAAAAGAACATTATAAGAAGTATAGAAAAATTGTGTAGGTATTCAGAATATCATATTTATAACCTGTACATATGAACATCTTAAAATGTATTGTAAAATAATCTTCACTAAAAATAGGAGACACATTATTTATAGAAAACTCACTGTTATTTTGAACTAAAAGGCAAGAGAGAAAAAACCCAGAAAATTTTAAGTAGTTCTAGTGATAGAACATCTAATTTTATTTGCTTCCTCAAAATGTCCCTTGCATTCATACATAACTGGTGCATGATAATAAACAAGTAGGAGAAGATTATTATTAGAACCCATGATACACTGTATAGTGACTTATTTTGCAATTAAGATATGCCTATCTCAAATACTTCTCTTTGGTTTAAGCCTCCCTATAAAGGCAGCAGAAACTGCTGCTCTGCTTTTCATAAAACATCTTTGTCAAAGCACTGCAATTGGACTCTAAGTCACCAAAATGCTTTAGAATTTCACACAAAACGTGATAGGGCTTTTCCTCCTCACTCAGCCATTTTGGCTGGTTGTTGCAATCACCTCGAGATTGTTCTGATTTGGCTCTGTTATGTGTTTCAGAGCAAAGACACTCTGCTTGCAGTATTACTAGGTGTATTTGGCATTTGCTGCAGTCGTGCGTGGCTGTTAGTGTGGGGCCACTGTGATGGAAGCAAACCCCCGATGGAAAGGGGGGAGGATGGTGCATGGAGAGAGTACTGCTAAGAGCATCACCTTGTGTGTGCTGCCCTTTGCATAGCTCAAAACAGGCAGAAAGCAGAGAGTCTCTTAGTACAAGCATAGTGAATATTTCAGATACATGATTTATAAATATGATACTGTCCCAGAAATGTAGTTACCGTGAGTAACTAGCACAGCTATTATTTCACAAAATGCAGCAACCATTCAAACTAGAAAGAATGTGCTAATTAAGCAACACAGTTGGGAGAAAAAAGGCTCCCACTTGCTCTATCAGCATCATTTTCTTTCAGAGCTTGGTGCCAGATAGGAAGGTAAAAGGCTGCTTCATCACAGTCATTTGCTTATAAGCACAAAATTTACCTGATGGTGGGTGGCAAGACTGAGATGCCAGAAGATGGGAATCCATCCTAAAAAGAGGAACAGAGTAGATTCAAAAAGTAGGAGAGCTCCCAAAGCAAATCAAAGTGGCAAACTAAGTTGCCTGTTGTGCTAGGTAGTTTTAGAGACTCACTCTATAGGCAAGGGATTGCTGCCTAAAGGATGCTTGGCTACCACTGCCAAGCCCACACTCAGAGCCCTGGCTGCCATGCAGATGGGGTACTCTGACAGTGCAGACTGCTGTTTTCCACTTCTCATTTTGGTTTTGTTTTACATTATTGGAGCACCTCTCTTCACCAGAATAAACTTGGAGGGTTTGTATTTGAGGTTAATATTTGAAACAGATTTGAGACAACCTAGTGGGTTTTCTTACTTCCTGGGTAGTCAAGAATCCAGACCAAAGGAGGTGTGCAGAAACTCACTGTGCCTGCAGCTTGGTACCTGTGAAGAGACCCAAAGGCCCTAGAGGTGCTTATGACCAAGTATTAGGAAGAAATCAGCCCTGCCTCACAGGCAAAGGTATGTAAGGAATTGTCCTTTTACCATCTTGGGTGACCCTCAGATTAACAAAAATATCTTTTCATGGAAAGATATGTGTATTCCAGAAACCTGGAAATGGGGAGAAATTTGTAAGGCTGGAAGATAAATAAGTAATCTCTCCTTACTAGAGGAAAGAGAAGCAGAGTTTAGTTATTTTGAGCTGTTCAGGGTACATCAATTAGTTTAAAAGTAGGGTACGTGGCAGCAAAGTGTAGAAGCACTTCCATTGCTGACAGTATTAAAAACAGATCAAAAGACAAACACTTTAAATTGGGATTTGAGTTTTAGTTTTCTGAAGAGCTGTTAGCAGTGGAAATTACCTCACTGCTGACTCCCTAGACAATCTTTGCATGCAGAGAGAATGATCCAAAGGTAATTAGCATCAGTGGAAAAAGCTCCTGGGTAAAATTTGTGTCTGCACTGAAGTGAAGATGAAATGCTTTAGTTGTGGGGGAAAGGATTTCATCCAATGCACATCCTGTTAAAGGGTTACACCCAGCGAGCACTTCAGACAAGAATAACATATCTCCATTCTGTTCCCCATGCATTCCTCTTTGTTTTCTCTCTCATCAACAGGAGCTTCCCCTGAACATCTTGTAAATAAGGAGCTTTCTTAGCAGTGACAGGACGTGCACACCTGCAGTATGGTTATGCAAAATAAGTCAGAAAACAGTCTGAAACATGCTGCCTCTCCTTCCACTCCTTAAAACAAGGACAACTCACCCATCTTTGTATATTTAAAAATAGTGCATTTTTAGAAGCAGTATGTAGTAAAAGTAATTTTAGTAGCCCCGTTCATAAGTTTGTCAGCTTTGATAAGCTAGGAAGAATATGTAACATGAAAAAAATATGTGGGATAAGAGTAAAACCCAAAAACTGCCTAATGACCAGCTAATAATATATTTTGCCTCATATTACTCAATGCCTAAGCAAATAAGAAAGATTTCAAGAAGAAAGCATTTCAACTGGGCTATGAAGTCTTAGGATAAAAAAAGCTATCAAATACTCGGTTACATTTATGATACTTTAAATAAACTATGGTATCCTTTTCTGCCATCATTTTCTTAATTCTACATCCCCCAAAATGCATGTGTTCCTAAACCAAGTTCTGCTTTTAAGAATGAGTACCCTTGACTCTTAATTTCTGTGGCACTTGAGTGCAACTATGTCAAACCCTCAATGTTTAATAAGCGTCCTTCATCTTGTTCCACATCTCCAGGCCATGGTACACTGCCAAGTCCAGAATTCAAGTGCATCTCTAACTTTCCTTATCCAGTGCTACTGAGTAATAGCAAAGTGATTATTAAAATACACATTTGTGTCCTGTTATTCATCTATTTCAGGTGAGAACCACAATCTAAAATTTTATTTTTCGTAGCTCTACAGAGCTGCCACAGTTTTAAGGGCAGACATTTGAGATTGTCTTCTGCCTTGCACATCATCAACAATCTTTTCCAGGTAATTTCCATTTTAAAATCTTTAGTATGAATAATTGCATTACATGTAATTGCTTTAAAATCTTTCCTGCCGAAGACCCCAAGTGACTTTATATTTCAGGAAGAAAACAATTACATGTCTTTCCTGTAAATTTACTGAGTATTATGCACTCTCCATATGTGTTTTGAGCTGAAACCTCTGCAGACATTGTGGGGAAGACATATGGACAGACTAATGGAAGCTGTCTTCCTTGTAGGCTTTCTGTATTTTGGAGAGGAGAGAGAAGTAGAAACTTTCTTTGTGAAAGTGAATAATTTGAACATGTTGAAGTTCAGGGAAACTCTAAAACCCAGTTATATTATGTTAAAGCTTTGCCCAGCAGTGTAAAGCCTATTTTTATTTTGAAGTCTCCTTGAACAACTAACTTACACCAACCTAGATTTTTAAGCATTGCCAACAAACCATCAAACAGAACCTATGGTATCTCTTGGACATGCTATCTGACATTAGCCTGCACAGGAGCTGAACCAGTAAGTCTACCTCTCTCATCCTGCAAGAATGATGCAAAAGATGCCATACTACAAAAGGAAGGGGTTTCTTTTCCAGATGAAAAACCTCACACATCAGAAATGCTGCTACACATATCAGTCTTTCTGCTGCAAAAGGATCCAACTCACTGAAATGCCACAAGTCTCCCTGTCAAAAATACAAAGCTTATTTGCCAGTGATACCCTCCTACTCTGCTGCAGCCCACAAGTTCCTTAAAATAACTAACCAAAGGTAAGCTTCAAAGCCTTCTGCCTTGAGCTTCAGTTTCAAACAAAGCAACTGAAATTTAAACAGAGGAAGTAGCTGTTGTTCTGTTCATGATTTCACCCTTCAACCAGAAATAAATATAAATCCCTTATTCCTTAACTATTTAGTGGAACTTTGAATCAGGTGAGTTCATGAAAGTGCAAAGCATCGTTAAAAGTGACAACAGCGTAGTAACTTTCAGTATGAAAACACAGAGTGCTTGGGGTGGCCCTGCCATCTCTGGTCACCTTGCAAGTATGAGGAAGGTGCCAAAAAGTTCTCTAATGCATCTCTGTATTTTCTCTGCAATATTGCTACACAAGTCCTTAACCCTGGAGGCTGTAAATCCTGAACAATCTTATGGCATTAGCTGCTGCCTTCAGTTACAGTCAGCCCAGCAGGCTTTACCTTCCAGTAATCAGAATGAGCCACGAGAGAGACAAGGAAGCATCTGCCTGACTGCCCATAACCTGTAACTGTCACACTGGTGGATTTATGCATAACAGTTCCCTGTGTCCTGTCTTTTGCCTGCCCTTTCTGGCCTTCGTCTCTGATTTTTGACCCAGTTAACAAGTCAATCAGGCTCCTGCTTGCCTTTCCTCCGAAAGTTTCTTTTGTCCCCTGGCAAGTCATGGTCATGTGTTATGTGCTTGCTGGGTGACCCCTTTCTGCCTCAGCCAAATAAACAAACATGATTCCCCTTCATTCCTGTTCCATTCTTCTACCACATTTATGTCCCTTAATTTCAAGTCAATGCTTTTGCAGCTTGAACCTCTCTTCCTCCAATCCTTCTGAGGTTGTGAAGGGCTGAAAAGCCTCATTTTCTTACCTGAGCCATGTTGAGGCACTGCTAACTGTGCTGGGAACCACCCTGGGGTAGCAGATGTTAAAACTGAAATGCTTAAATATTCTGTTTATGAAGCAGCATGACTGAATTTGAGGAGATGAGCTTCTAGCTCTTCTGTAAGTGACTTGAGAAGAGTTAACTGCAGTTTGGGTAGCACAGACGAACATTTTCAAAGATAGAAACCCTGAAATGTCAAAGAACAGAGTTATCAAAACAGATCATTGTTAACAAATGGCTGTTTATTGCTAACACAAAGCAAGTGTACAATTTGAAGCTGGATTCCTTCTGTAAGTGTTTACTGGAGGAAGAGACAAAATTAGACATTTGTATCCTATCAGTTGTTCATAACACTCACAACTGCTTCCATATGGCCCACTACTCTACTGTTTTACTTCCAATTACTTTCAATTCCAATTACTTTCAATATGAATTCCAACTTTTGATCTTTAACAATCTATTGTGTGAAACACTCTCTTAACATTACTGTAGGTAGATCCTATCCCCAGTCTGATTGTTTAGAGGAAAATTAAATTGAAATAGTGACCAGAGTAAACTTTATGCAATTGAAACTCACAAAATATCATTCATGTCTGGACAAGATTTGCCATAGCACAGTTGATTTTTAAATCTATTGGTGACTGTATTGCTTAGTTTGGGTTTGTCACCTCAGCTTTCCTGTCTAATTTCATGCCAGTACCTGTGCATCTTTGGAAATGACTTGGCACCTATTTTGTGGTAGGAATTAAATCAGTAATGCATAATGCACAGTAGACAAACCACACTGCAGAACATGACCTGATGGAAGCACCACAGAGAGGAGGAACTGAAATTAATCAGACAGTTCAGAATACTGTTTTCAAAAAATCCTCACCAGGACATTTCATCCATAACTAGTTTCTGTTACCATGGTTTTTCTTCCCGCACATGTTCAAGTAGATAAAAAATGGGCATCAAGTGCACATGCCAGCTGAAAGTCTCATTCCCTTGCTTCTGTGCAATACAAAAATAGTATTTCTGAGAGCTAGGCTGTCTGCTCTCCTCTGCAAAATAGTGGGAGAGTCAAAGGTAAGAAAGAAACCTTTGCTGCTCTCTTTGGCATTCACTGTCAGTCATGCAGATATGACATTATAAAGACAGATATGCCAGCATCCATTAATTCTCTTTACTGTAAATAACACTTTATTTCTGTGGCAGGCAATCTAATCCCACTGGAAGTGCCCTGAATGCAATAGTGTGTAATTGAAATAACATTTGCAATGCCATCTGAGAAAAGGCTTCAGCTTGGAACTTATTAACAACCTAAGGATGAAAAAAATCCACTTAAACTACAATTTGAGGGGTAGGTAAATACCTAGCAGACTTTGATGGCAAGGCAGGGGAGAAGGAGCTTATCACCATTTGGCCTTCTGTGTGAGAAAGAAGGAGAACTTAAACAACACTGCCTGGCTACAAAGAAATGTAAGGTAACATAAGGAAAAGATCAGCTACCAGGGACACAGTGTGAGTTCTCAAATCTTTAAAACACACAGACCCAGTAGTTAAACATCACAGCACTGCACAGGTGGAGCAAAAGGCTGTTTTCCCTCTGTGCAGGATACTGAGGGCTTGTTGGCACCTCCTGGATGGAGCAAGGGCAGGCTTGGTCAGTGACAGGGCCAGGCCAGCCATGCTAACTGGGGGAACCATGACAGGGGAGGGATGGCAGCAGTGATGCTAAAGATGGGAGCAGGAGCCTCTGGGGATCCTGGTAGGCAGGCTGTCTGCTAAAATTTGTGTCCTCAGAGCTAGCTGGAGCAAGCTGGCAAAAAGGAGCTAGTATCACAGTTTTGTTTTATGCATGGACATGTCCCCTGTTTATTCAGCATGGGCTCTAGTATCAGAAAAATTTGGAACTTGCTCCTTCCCCTGATCCAAAAGAATGGCAGTAACCAGCTGCCTCTCCTTTCCAGGCCCCAGTCAAGTGAGGAAATCTTCTACTACTCAGTTCAGCCCCTGGCATCAGTGAGACCTCACCTACACACCAGAGGCTTCACCAGAAAGACTGCACCAGTCTGGACAGTGAAACAATATCTAGCCCATAAAGCATGCAGCTTTCCCAGACAATGGCCCAGCATGGCTGTCGCACTGGCAGGAAACATTTCTGCTAACCTACCGGATTTCATTTCTGGATTAAACTGTACAGGCAAAAAGTCACTCCTGGTAAGAGGTAAATTTAGGAGGGTTGTTCTCTGCTAGTGCAGCCACTTCAGTCAAGCCTTCTTTAGTAGAACCAAAGGATGAGTTTGTCAACACTTGCACAACAAAGAATGATTGAGACCTGCTTTTAAATTCTGAGTAAAACAAGCCCATTCAGCCCACTGGTCACAGACTTGTGAACTGACGAAGTTTTAAATCTCCTAAAACAGAGACAGTAGCAGGCACGGTTGCTGGGAGGCAGGATTTATCTTTGGATTACTGGAACAGCTGAGAACTCCAGCTAAGATCAGTCTGTCATGACAGTGATGTGGGGACAAATGTATTGATGGTGATGTCAAGACAACCAGACAAAAGCTTTCTGAAGTGTTTTCTGTGTCTCAGCACAGGTGTTTCATGCAATCATAAACAAAATGTACTCAAAATTTGTGACTCATATAGCAATTCCAGAACTTGCTTCAGGTTCAATAATCAGTGTTTGCAATGAGCTCAGGCTTTTCTTTGAAAATCATGAGCACCAGTGAGAGCCAAACCCCATTACACAGCATCTGACATCAAATGTGTGTGTTCTTATGCAGTTTTCTACATTATTAATTTTCTACCTGGTGGCAGTATGCTCCTATTGTTTTTGCCTCCCACTCGTGTTCTGTGATGAAAAGCCTGCACTGAAAATTCAGTCCAATTCCTTTTATTTTACTCTCTCCTGCTGCTGTTCTATCTGTCAGAACTGCTGCAGGAAAATAAAACTGTAGCAGAACAGACTAATGAAAGCATTGCTCTACCTTTTGTGATATTCATACTGACAGAATTTCATAGCTCCCTATCTCAGACAGTAAAGAAAACAGCTCTTATTTTTCATATTCCAACTATTATTTTCCCGTTGTCACAGAGTAGCAGAAAATCAGAACCACCCACCACCTTCTGCACAAAAGCTGCCCTCCAGAGCTGCACACAGAACACTGTCATCTTTCAGGGGCTTTAGTGATCCAGCTTTCCTGACTTCTTTTGGTGTTTGATTTTTTTTTGTTTTGGTTTGGGTTTTTGGTTAACTGTTTGTTTTCTGGTTTTCTACATCATTATTAGTATCCAGTCCATGGCTAGAGACAAAGCAAAATATCAACTTCTATCTGTGTCTAGAAGGGAAAGATGCAGTCACCTCTGTGAAATTCTCCTCCACCAGCTGATCTGGAAGCACAGGGTAGAAGCAGTTGGGAATATGATCAGCCACAATAAGAACAATCAAATCCATAATCCCCTTTTTCCACCCAGTTCAGCCACAACTATGTTACTTAGTCACATATTTTAGAACTTTGAGTGTCCTTTGTAGCTAACAACTAAGATGTGTTATGTATGATTGCCAATGTTGTGTGAATAGTACTGGATAGATTGCTAACAATTCAGATAAGCACCTAAAAATGTCAATCCCTGGTACACCCCTCCAGCTGCAAGCATTACTAGTGACACTACTGAGATTTAGGGAGTTATTTTTCCCCGTATTTTTTTTTTTTACAGATATAGTAAAATATTCCTCTAATGCCCTCTAGTGTCCACAAATAAGGGAGAGTCTTGCTACAGCTTCGTCTCAGCATTCCTTTTGGCAGGGAAGTTTACATGCTGCTGAAGAGTATTGCAAGGAGTTCAGATTATTGAATATTAGGCATGCACTACTTATTCCCATCTGTTTCAGCACATGGGGAGAACAGCCAAGTCCCATGAAAGCTGACTTGAGCATGCAGGGTGATACTCAGTTCTTGCAGTAAAGACATTTAACACTGAACTTAATCACACGTGAACTTGGAGAAGTTATTGACTCAACATGTAAAAAACCCCAAACGTTTTCCTTCTCCTACCCCACCATTTCCATTGCCTTGAAGGCAAAGATGCCCTCAGAAAAGAAGTGTAGTGACCACAACAGAAACACTTTGCCATGTGTTTATCTAAGCACAGATATAATACCAGATGTGCAGGAGCCCAGAAAGGATAACCTGACTTACCCAAGGTCACAGCACAGGGCCACGAATAGATCCAGACCCCCTGGCTCCCAGACCTGTGCTTAAACCACATTCTCAGCAAATGTGCTGAGAAGTTGCACAACCTGAACCTACTGGTTACATTTCTTTCTGAAGTTCCTGACAGCAATCCATAACCAGATTCTCCAAACTCAGCATTAGGAATGCGATCTACTGGTGGTGACACACACACTCTTTGTGGCTGATGTCATATCAGGTCGCTTTTAGACAAAATCTGGTCCATGATTAACAGCAGAGGCGCAATGTATCTGCAGACACCTAAAGCATATACAGTGATTTCCACTGCTCTCCATGAGACATAAAATATGTCGGTTTGGGATCATTTTATTGCCACAAATAATTTAGCTATTACTATTTATTTTAACTTCTGAGTTGACAGAACCTTATTCACTTTACTGGTTTTGGTTTTAATTTTACAAGGTGACTATCCTAATATTTTTAATGGGGTCCTCCCCTTAACCCAGTTTGCTGAAGGAACAATTCTCCCTCCCCTTACTGATTTTAAATCCACTGGAATTTTACAGACACTCAAGAACTGCAGCAGCACTTCCTAGATGTTATGAGAAGATTATTTTGAGCCTTGAAATCTATTATTTAAAATTTTTTCTTCTCCAAGTTACTTTTTCTGATTTCACAGACTTTTGTGAAATGAATAAATCAAATACCTTTTTTCTTTTCTTGTCTTTTCTTGCTTTTTCACTAACTTTAAATGCTAGGCCAAAAAATCCATCTTTCAGCTGTAAGTACCATGTGTAAGAGGGATCAGGCATATAAAAGCTTTATAAATTTTCCTACAAAGATCATTCAAAAATTACAAAGAAACACACTGTAAAATATTCCTTGACTAATTCAGGAGTCAAAGATTCTTTTCAAGTTACAATAACTGAAGTGCAAGGTTTTCAAGGGTACATAAGGAACAGACAGATGCTTATTGAAGAATTATTAGAATTGGTTTTAAAACTACTAAAATGGGAAAGATCAACATTTGATTAATTTCATATAAACACATACCCTCCTCAAGCAGAAGGTACTGTCACAGGGCTCTTTATTCTAACAATGTTTGCCAGCAATATTATTGTTTCAAGTGTTTTGTAGACAAATAGGCCCTTCCTTCTATACATTTCACATACCCAGTGAATGTGTTCAAGAATCAGCTTTATTAGGCACTGGTAATAGTCTAAATATTGACTTTTATAATCCCCTTTAACAGCTGCTGCTTTCTGCACTTGAATTGACACTTAGCTCAGAACTGAATACACCAATGACACCGTGTTTGGAAATTATTCCAGTTATTTAAATCCTAGGATGCATTACAATAGATACAAAAACTGAAATAAATGTAAAAGAGGAAACATTAGGCTTACTGGCAATATTTAGCTATGGGAAACATCCATAATTCATAAACATCCATGCAGCTTCTTTCCCAATAAACATTTCAAATCAATAGTTTTACTTTTAAGCTTCACATGTATCATCTTAACAGACAATAGATCTGATGCACATTTCCACAGACCTAATATGCTTATTGCAAAACTGAACTTTACTCATGAAAAAGGTTCCAAACACAGAAATTTTAAAAGAAAAACAGAATTACTGAAGTAAAAGAAATGCTGATTTCATAGTCCAAATAGATTAAAAGTTCGTTACTTTTTATGTGAAAGCAACATGAAATTGCAGCATGGACAACATTCTTGAGCAAAGCAGAAATAGTTAAATCAACTTAAATTCTTTCGGAGTATTTTTTTAATACTGTGGTCCATATCTCTGTGCACTTTCCAGCCCTGACACCACTGACCAACACAGATGACCCTGCCAGTGTGGGGAAGAGGCAAGCAGGAAAAGGGGTGCCCTGGGCTGGGAGGGGATGTTTCTACCCCCTCCTTTCTGTGAGACACTCGACAGCAGCACATTTCTGGCCCGTACCAGCCTCTGCTGGTGTATGCAACTCAGTCAAGTACTTTCTCCTTTCAAACTGAAGGCGTTAAGGAAGAGACAGAAACAAGCTCCCAGTGCTGAACCCATCAACCCTTGCCCTCTTCCCAGGAAACTACCCAAAGTAGTTCAGGCAGTCTACAGCGCTGAGCAGCCAGCTGGCCATGGCCAGGGAGGGTGCCTGTCCTTTGCTGGTGCAGCACTGGTCACTCACTTTCATCTTCTGTTTTGTTTGTGGACTTCTATATAATGACAGCCTTTTTTTAAAAATAAGAACTACCTTAGCAAAATTGTGTATCAAAGCCTGTTCAAAGTAACAGGAACACACCAGTCAAATTCTGATTCCTGGTATCCTTCTATTATTTATTTTAAAACTCAAGTTTGTTTTTGGACTTAACCTTTCCCACATCACTTCAGATTGAAGTCAATAATGTTAGCCCATGTCAAACTGAAACCTATTAAAAATAATTGTCTTAGGAAGCCATGCTGTCCACCCCACTTTGGAAAAATAGAATTGCCTCATACTACCACAATGTGAAATTCTACTGAGATTCATGTTCTTACTTTAAAGGCTTATCTATGCTTTTTCTTGTTAGTTGTTGAGGATAGACTCTCATATCTCTTATTCGGAAAATATTGCTGAAATTAAAAGCTTATAACACAAACAAGAATCTTTTCTATGAATCAGAAACTCTCATTGCTGGCAGTGTTGCATTTGGACCACTACAAAAAACCTCCACATCTTTAAGGTGAAAGTCACATGCATAGGTATTGCTGTTGAACTAGCCCACAGTTCAATTGTTATAAATAATATTTTTAAAAAGACATCTTTTAAAGGCACCTTTAAAGTGAGGCAAATATGTTTTCTAAGAAGAAATTATCCTGGTTTATACAGTTTCCAGCTAAAGCAAGTTTTCACAAACACCCATTTTTGAGCTATGCCAAAAAAGGCATCAGATAAAATGCCCTTGGTAGTGTTTCTAGGTAGAATCATACATTCTCTTTACACATGCCAGTGGTGTGACTGTTGCATAAGCAGATCTTTACTTGCTTATTTCATTTTTGCACCTGGTGAGAGATTACCTATTGAGTTACTAAAGCAAAACTTACCTTTTCAATTTCACCACTGAGCTGAGAGATAAATACCTACTTAGATGCTTGAAATCAAGCAGACAGGTTCTTACTTTGGAGCACTTTAGAGATTTCCATTCATTTGACATGGAAGGCAGGTGCTTCTTTTGTGAGGCTTTCTCCACTAGACATCTAAAATTCAGATCCAAGCTAGACAGATGCAGAGTTGCAATATGCAGATGCAAGATGGGTCTTACCCCATATGATTAACATTTTATGAAAGTCAGATGGCCTTAAGTGAAATGTCTCTCCCAGTGGTCTTTCTGCCTCCAAATGGCCATTAAGATTCTGAGCTATTTTTAGCATTTCAACATGATTTATTAAATATTAAAAAATTTAAGTAGGTAAGGAAAATTACTGTGTATTGCTGTCAACCTGAAAAACAGTCTGATATGAAAAGTTTTGAAGTCTGTAATTCAGACTGTATTTGGGTCAAGCCAAGCAATGAGGTAACTTCATCCTGCAACTACAGACAGTGAAATGAAGTCAAGAAGTATGAATGCTCAGAGAGAGAGACTAAAGCAATTCCAAACCAAGAATTTTGAACTCAAATTTGAAAGTAATTAAATTTGGATTAAATAGTCTCATCATGCAAGACAATAACTGTAGTAAAAGACACTAAATTTAAGAGCAAAATCCAAACCAAAGGAAACACTTCCCTATTAATAAAACAATATTTTTATTCAAGGTAGAAGTATGTATATTCTGAAAGTACATGCATTCAGTTTTATAGGCATTCCATCAAATGTTTTGGTTTTGTGACAAGAAATTATTTTATCAGATGTTCTCAGCTGACCAGCTGCTATTAAGATGGTATCAGATGTCCAGACTGCTGTCCAGAACCCTGCTGCACCCCAGCTACTCCTTGTTCTGCAAAGGCTCCTCACAGCATTGCTCCCCACAAATCACAGGAGTCTGCACTTCCCACACATTCCCATTTCTTTAGGTGTTATGCTAAACACTTGCTCAGAATTCATTCTTTAAGAGGTCACACAAAGAAGGTCTACAGATCTTTAGAAAAGTTACTAAATGGTAGCATTGTTATCTGTGTCTTATATTGTTTAAAAGTCTTTAAGATTTTGAATAAAGTGAAGCAATGGAATGCTGAAACATCTTCCAAAGGAATGGAAAGAATCATCTGAAAATCTCATTAATAGATTAGAGTCTATCAAAGCTGTACAGTGCTTTGTGGACAACTTTGTCAAACAAAAGCTGACGTGCTCTGAATACATCTGGCACGTGGTGGATTATCATTAATCATGATAAATTGTGGGGGATGTAAAAATAGGACTAATCACTCTGTATGAAGCATTACTCACCAGGAATTAATATGCATTCTGGAAAATAAATTAATTCCTGCTGTCCTTTCTGAAATACGTATTATTAGACTTACTAATTTTGACAGTGACTTTTCCAAGATACAACATTCAAACACAAAATATTTGCTTATTATCTCTCATAAAAACAGATGAAACATTTAAATATGGCATAAATTGTGACACTGAAATAGTCTCCTATTGCTGGTAAACTTCTCAAACTTAAACTGCAAGGGAAGGGCTTGCTATAGGCAATTAGTTTTGTGGAAGTAAGTAATCACATCTAAATTTCAAAGATTTACTATACATTTGTATGTAGTTCTATTTTTAAATCAGTCATCCCGCAGTTTGATTGAAACACTCCACCCCAACTGTGCTTTTCAAGGACAGCACTTGATCTGGAAGCTTCCACAGCTGCCTAACTATTCATGAACATCTGCCAGCCCTTCCATGTGCCTGGAGAGTGCAGAAAAGAGATGTTGTTTTGTTTTTTGAGATGCTTCAGAGGCCCTCCACTTCTGTATCTATTTCTGACTTTTTGGCTGCCAACATCACAAACTCATCAGAAAGGTTGCAACTGGACACAAAACCTGCAAACACATGAACACACCCAGCTGTGGGTGGAACAGGGCAGGTGCACAAGATGCTAGCTCTCAGGGGGGAAATGTTTGGCTACTACAGTGTTTACCTACTGAGTTTATTTTGTGAATACATCCAGCTGGCTTGTCCCTCAGAGACCATGATCCCTGGACAATGTGAGGGAATCTCCTTGAAAGTTAGACAACTCCACTGGAGTCAGATGTAAAATAACAATGAGAACAGCTGGACCTAACACAAGCCTTCTAAATTTGCTGTTATGTAGGGAAAGGACTATTACATATTTACAAGAATCAATATTTTTTAAAAAATTTAAATCATGTAATTTAAGTGATATGAAAAGAGTAATGACCTACAAGAACAAGAGCAGTACAGCATTTAAAAGGTTAATATTTTACCTAATTAACAGAATAGCTTCTATGGCAGACTGTGAAAGAAAAGAAAGCAAGACACTCAGAGTTCTAGGGTAGGGAAATTCAAATATATCTTGTAAACCTCTTTAACAGGCTTCTTAAGAGTTTCTAATCCAAATTCTTTTATCCTGCCACACCTCCTTCTCAACTCAGTTCTTTGAAGATTAAAGCAAATGTACTGGAACAAGTGCCAACAGGATCCTGCTCTTTAAAATGATCAACCAAAAGTAAACATTGCACACTAGCTCCTGAAGCTGTAGAATTTTGGGCCAATCTCTAATTTTTTCCTCTCTCACATTTCTTTGCTATTTTTCCTTCTCAGTTGCCTGTTACAGGCCAATTTCTCAAATTGAATAATTATCTCCATGTCAATAACAGAGAAGATACTGCTCTCTATGTACTTTGGAAAACCTGAATGGATGTACAGGACAATCAGATTTTAAGAACTACTACTCTTCCCTGCCAACTGATGGAATATTCAGATCCATGTACATGCTTTTCTTTCATTACAATTCCATTGGGTCTAGACAGCTAGTATACAAATACATCAATCTGTGTGCTTATGCCTGTGTGAGTGGTGGAAAAACATTTACACTTTAAATTGAAAATAAAATAGGATGCCAATGTCTTGGGAAAAAAAAGAGAGTTTGATGACTACAATATAATCTAACACAGGCATGCTAGAATGTTCTAAATTTGCAAAATCTAACTCCTTAATAAGGAAAGATTTTGCATGTTAAACTACTACACTGGGACCACCAATACCAAGAAAATGAAAAGGTTTCTAACTGTATCCACATGGTTTTCTTTCAACTAGAAAAAAGAAGACATTGCCACCATCAGCAAATAGCTGTCAGACCTTTACAAAGGGTCCTTTACCATAGTTATTAAACAAAAATAGATGTTTATAATAGAATTTTGCCTTGCTCTGGTGCACCTTTGCTCATCCACCACACTCACTTGTGATCCTATGATAAGATGTTGGTGTTTGTAGGTTTTGTTAGATAGATATGGGTAGGATGCACATATTTTACCTGCCACTTTGCTAACAAGGCAAGCATTTTCTCTTTGCAAACAGAACTTCTTTTAAATCATGGTTTAGGTTTTGATCATCAGATTTTAATAATGTGAGTTGCTACTGAATCTTGCTTCATAACTCAACTAGTATTTGTATCCTGTGTCCTAGTTCTATGATTCTGTGATTCTATAATATAACTCTAAGATGCCAGCTACAGCCAATAAAGTTTGTTTCAAAGTTTGAAAGGATGGTATAGTGACTGCAAATGGTATTGCCTTGGAGCTTGAAACTGGTGCTGTTGAAAAATACTTGTAGACCTTAATAATTCAAAACTTTCAAAGTCTCTGGCAGCAATTTACCTGAAAAAGGGTAAGCTCAGGCCCTTAGAGAGACCTTCTCTCCCTCCTGTGTCCCAATGCATGCACATGACGCCCAGATGATGCTGACGTGGCAAAAGGTTTGGAGTGTCTAGACTCTCACCTTCGTAAATTCCTATTTGCTTTCTCTTTGGTTTCCAAGGGGTGAAAGTTACACAAACGCTTACAGAAGCCAACAGGGCCAGTGAAGATAAGCAAAAAGAGCTTCTAGTACTGTGAATCAGTTTTTCAGGGTTGCAAGTTAAGCCAATGGCAAATTGCTCACAAAATGGCCCTGTGTTAGCTTCCTGGAAGACGATCTCCTATGAGACTTTTTAGAAGTATCTTGATTGCTCTATCTCTTTTCTTACGGTAAAGTAAGATTGCAAATGCCCAGACTTTCACTAATAAGATGTTCAATAAATGGTGGGAATACATTAACAGGTTGTGATCCTTTGCGTCATTCCAGTGAATACAAATTCTTTCAATAGGAAAACCAACCCATTGTATTTTCTTTATTGAGAAATACAAGGTATTAAGTCTTTCTGTCTCACATTAGAAGAGAGAAACAGCATCACTCTGTGCCACTCACCAAAGGCACAGTGCTTACGAGAAATCACAAATGCAGTGCTATTACTGAGAAACAATTGGCGTTTTTTGATCATAACTGAAATAAAATCACTTCAGGAAATTTTGCAATAATTTAATTATTTAAAGTAAGAATCTCATTAATTTTCATTTTAGGTACCCTTTTAATTCTTTCCACTACAAACTTAGAATATAAATGTGCCATGACTTTAGGCAACTGCTTTGCAGAACCTTACACATATTATTACTATTTGTACAATTAAAACATTGACATTGCTGTCAGGTAGAGGAGCTTGTAGGGAAATGGGAGTCTGTGGCTGTGTTACAGACATGAAAAACAGAAACAAGAACCTTGATGAAACTGTTCAGTATGTATAGTATCTATCAGAGTCCCCACCTGTGGGTGTGTTTGGGCACACTGTACGCAGGAGATTGGAGGAGTAAAGAAGAGAGGGAATACACAGTGGTATCTCTGGTTGTATCCTTCTGCCTTCCAGCAGTTTGCAGCCAGAGAGCTTTGTGAAAGAGAAACTATCTTCTCTCTTTGTTTAGCAGGTCCTTTCCAGCTGTAAATTCATTAGGTTTCCTGTTGCATATAGAATCATGGAATATCTCAAGTTGGAAGTGACTCATAAGGATCATTGTTTCCAACTCCCTGCTTCTTGCAGGACTACTTAAGGTTAAAAAATTATTAATAACAGCATTGTCATAATTTTTTGGAATTATGTAAGTATGCGATACAAGATAGGTGTTTTGACTTCTATACTCACTACAGGAAGTACTTTCTAAGGGAGAAGTTTGGAGTCAACAATGTCTATATTACCTTGAATGTGAACTTTTCAGTCTTTCTAGAAAAAGCTTCCTTTTGTTTTAAGGAATCTCTAAATTTCACAATTTTTTCCCTGATTTCCCTTTGGTGGGTTTTTTGTTGTTGCTGTTGTTGTTTGCAGAGAGGCCAGGGCAGAAATGCCTAAAAGAAAGAGAGAAGGAAACATTCTCCTTGAAACATAGGGACAGAACTGCTATACTTCAATTTAATTATTGATGTCAAGATCCTGAAAAGCATCACCTGCTTTACCTAAACACAGTATAGAAACGTATGTTCAGGCCTAAGGGAGGGCTTGGGCGAAGTTAACACCCACATGGATCCAACTACAAGTCCTTTGGTCAGGATCACTCCACAGTGGCTGACATTTGAGCCAGCACCTGCCCTCCAGAAAGGGGCCCAGGTGCTGTATAGTGACAGCACAACAGGTTACAGAGTGATGTCTCACCAAGGTCATTTAGGACATCTGCAGAAGTTCCTGACTAAGAGAGAAATTTTGTCTCATCAAAAAGTGACTGGCTTATTTATTGCAACACGGAGCTTTTTCTAATTTACACTTCAGTTTTCATCTTCTGAAGCAATGTACCATGAGCAGATAACTACTATAGATCAATTGAAATTATTATTTATAGACTGGAGTTCTACTTCTTCCAAATCAAATCTCAAGCCTCCCTGTTTTCAATGTTTTTTTTAATTTGCTATGAACAAAGCAGAGGAAATCTATCACTGAGGAATGAGACTTGGGCTTACATTTGATCATTTTCCTTTCCTTGTAGACTAACACAAAGAAATCTTTATAACACTGAGCATTTCAGATAAGACCTGACAGTATCTACTTGTGTATGTCAACAGAGGCATCAAAAAAAAAAAAATCAGGCTGATCCTACTCTCTCAGCTACGTAATACAAGCTTTCAAAAAGTAACTGTAAATATTTATTTTTAAAAGCTTTTGTTCCTGTGAAATTAATCCATGCCATTTACACTACTGGTCTTTATTGTATTCAGAAAAAGCTGAGATGCACTGAATTATCATCAGCAAACTTCTAATTTTCATTACCTTTTTCTGTTACTGATAACTAGGAATGCTCCAGGCCAGAGTCCCTCCAGTGCAATCACAGGTACCAGGCTTGGGTACCTCCTAACTGTGAGGGATATTTGCTCCCACTGCTCCCCAGCTGTGCCCAAGGAGGTGCTGTGCCTCCCCACCACACAGTGACAGCCCTGCTCCTTCCAGGTGCTCACCACCCACTCCAAAAGGGTGGCAAAATGCATTAGCTTGGACCTCTGTCCAACTGCTTTGCCAAGCAGTTGTGCACATGGCTCTCAGTGCAGGTTGGCTGATTGGCACTCATGCATTTAGTCACAGTAATATGCTTCTCTTTTTGCCCAGCTCCTACCACACCTGCTAGCCCAAACCAGGGAAAAACAAGAATTCAGCCCTTGGTACTGACAGTCTTTTCTGTTGTTTCCCACTCTGGTGCTCCCATTTTTTGAGAAGTTCTCATTGCTGACATTTTATTTAGGATTTTAAAACATTCTGAAAATTAAGCCTATCATTATTACTTTTGATTTTTATTATTTAATAACCAGGTGCCTTCTTGTAGAGCAGAGGCTGCAGATTGAAATGAATGCCACATGAAATTTGTACCTGCTTCAGGTAGTATCAAAGACTAAACATAATATCACCAAAACTGTCTTACACTGATCATTGCTGTGATTAGAATATACAACATATTAATTTAACTGGGTGGTTACTACAACCAACAGT